>CM062296.1:850858005-852314055 GCA_031216915.1 Pictodentalium vernedei | reverse complement strand
AAGTTGCGGAATTACACCTGAAATGTCCACTGCAATCACGAATAAAGCATCTGCTGATAAACTGCCATTTTGGGTGTAATTTTGCAATTCAGACTCAACAGAATATGAAAGCAGTATATTTCAGTCACAACTGTTGGAAGAATTTGGTCCTAAAAGTTAACTTGGGCACAAATTCAAAGGAAAAAAAAAAACAAAAATTATCCCGACCTATCGACTCTATTTTTTTCTGCTATGTAACCGGAACCAAACCATTAATTTTTTTGGGCCTTAGCACAGTCTACAGTCTGTATTTGTGAAGGGATTTCATTGTAACTTGATAGGATGACTCATTTTGGAATAATTTCACTGTAACTTGGTAACTTTTGTTGACATATATTAACTGTGAGGGCCACATACATTAACTGTGAGAGCCACATTAACTTACCCCTCAGTTCTTTAGTGCAGTCTACACCTCTTATTATTTTTATTGAAAACATAGCATACAGGGAACAGAAATTAACATATTTCCAATTATCACAATTCTTGTGATAATTGCCATCACTTGGCATCCGTCTGTAGTCCATCGTACGTTAGCTTTTATAAACCTGGCTTCTTCTCCACAGCCATTCAGCCAAATTCAAACATATGTTGCACAAACCATCCCTGGTGTATACCCTTTCTATTTTGTTCAAATGGAGCGGCTTCCTTCTTCAGGCTCTGGGCAACGATGCCAAATCTTAAAAATCTTTAAAATCTTCTTCTCATGAACCAATAGAGAGATTGCCTTGATATACGGAAGGTAACACTCTTTGGTGTTGAAGATTAAAGTTTGTTCAAGAGAAGTTGGTAGATCGATATTTGGGCTCTCTGTAGGCACATATCCATTCTGGGCTCTGCCCCAAATTTCTGTTTCAAGAACCGATGGGCTGATTTTGAACCAAATTTGGTGTGTAGCATAAGTGGGTCCAAAGTACTTGATTGATGCCCCAAATTTTTTTCTCGTTGCCCTGTGGGTTACCCCAGGGACTAAAAATATAAAAAAATTCAAATACCCATATTTTCCAAACCACACAGAACAGAGAACTGTTATTTGGTATGAAGAATTCTTTTGACCGGTAGAATGGATTAAAAAAAAGGCCGTTGGTTGTGATAGGGTGTTCTGTAAGGGCATTTGAAAAAATGCTGAGTCAGCATATTTGCAAAAATTGAAAAAAAATTTTTCTTCAAAACCGCTGATCTGAATCTTTTGATATTTGGCATACAGCATCCGAAGGACGGTCAAATACAAGTGTGTTTAAATCGCCCCCCCCCCCCCCCCCCCCACCCCCCCCCACCCCCCCCCCCTCCTGGTTCATATTTGGGTTCAACAGAGGAGCCCATATAATTAACTTAGGGCACTATGGGGAATAATCTTTAAAAATCTTCTTCTTCAGATCATAGAGTCAGATTCTTTTGATACTTGGTATACATCATCTCTACAGGGGTCAGATTGAAGTTTGTTCAAATTGAGTCCCTGGGTTAATATTTGGGCTGCCTGAGGAAGCCCGAATATTAACTTTGTGCAATATGGGGAATAATCTTTAAAAATCTTCTTCTTCAGATCCACCAGTCAGATTCTTTTGATATTTGGTATGCAGCATCTCTAGGGGGTTAGATTCAAGTTTGTTCAGATAGGATCCCTGGTTGAATATTTGGGCTCTTTATTGGAGCTCAAATTTTAATTTGGTGCAATCTGAGAAAATTTCTTTAAAAATCTTCTTTTTCAGACCCACTAGTGAGAATCCTTTCATTTTTGGTAAGTGACATCTCCAACAGGTGTAAGATTTGAATTTGTTCAAATCAACTCCCTGAGTTAATATTTGGGCTTCCGGTGGGAGCCTGAATATTAACTTTGTGCAATATGGGTAATAATCTTTAAAAATCTTCTTCTTCAGATCCACGAGTCAGATTCTTTAGATATTTGGTATGCAGCATCTCTAGGGGGTTAGATTGAAGTTTGTTCAAATGGGATCCCTGGATGAATATTTGGGCTCTTTATTGGAGCCCAGATTTTAACTTAGTGCAATAAGAGAAAATTTCTTAACAAATCTTCTTTTTCAGATCCACTAGTGAGAATCTTTTCATTAGCTTACCTGACTGAAAGACAGTGTAAGCTATTGCTATTACTTGGCGTCCGTCATCCATCGTACGTTAGCTTTTACAAAACAATGTTCTCCTCACAAACCAATGGCCCAAATTAAAACATATATGGTCCACATCATCTTGGGGGTATTCTGTTTTAGTTTTGTTCAAATGTGGTCTCTGCCCTTTTTGGGCTTGGGCTTATACCCAAATATCGTGAAATTCATTAAAAAATCATCTTCTCATGAACCACAAGTGGGAATGCTTTGATATTTGGTATGAAACTTCCTCTGGTGTTCAAGATTAAAAGTTGTTCAAAGAAAGTTGATAGGTCCATATTTGGGCTCCCCAGGAGATGGGCTCACTTTTGAGCTCCCCTGAAAATTTCTATTTCAAGAACTAATACTAAGTACTTTATTCATGCCCCCAAAACTTTTCGTGGTTCCCCATAGGAAAACCTGGTGCTAAAAATAGAAAAAAAATGAAATGTCCAATATTTCCCAAACTGCACGGACTAGAGATTTTGTATTTGGTATGAAGCTTTCTTCTGAGCAGTTGAAACAGTTGGACAAAAAATTGCTGGCGAATCTGTCATATGGTTCATTCAGATTACATTTTCTCCATACCCATTACCCTTACAGTTTAGGACAACTTGGTCCAGGTGAGCGTTTTTGGCTCTCTTGAGTCTCTAGTTTCATAATCCTTTCATAAACATTGAACATTATCATTTTCATCAAGCACAACACGCAGACAAGTTAAGCTACAGTGTCATTGAGACTTTCATTTAAAAAAGAGTTGAGTCCGGTTTCGGTTTGTTTTTTTTTTTTAGAGAAAAATATTCAAGTATTAAACATTATAAACATTATAAACACTTGGGTTTTTCCCAAATATTAGTTTTAATAAAAGTTCAGAGTGCAAGTGCAAGGACATGTACCTTCACCTTTCTCTAAAATGCTGAGATTATATATATTGCAGCACATGTACATTAAACATTGAACCATTAACCCAGAAGACAATGAAGATTGTTCACAGAGCCCTGGATATATAGTTGAATAGCACTGGCAGCCCCCCCCCCACCACCAGCCCCCCCTCCACCCCCTCACCCCCTCACCCCCCGAAGACAAGAGGAAAATGCTGCGGTAGCAATGCACAACTTGAGGGTAAAAAATGCTGAAGATGTTAATGTGAAATGTCAGGCCAAAGAAAAGAAATCCCTTTAGTTTAAACAATATTTTTATTCAATAAGGCCTCATGAAGTAGATTTTCTGTTTCTTTTGTAAAATTGCATGCGGGCGAGCGGTTTTTTATTTTATTTTTGTAATTATTTGTTTGCCATCCAAAGTTCATGTTCTTGGTTGTTTTATGTCTTAGGCCTCATAATCTACAGTCCAGAACAGCATGGGGTGGTGGAGTATTTCGTCCCTTGAGTGCAACAAGGCTTTGCAATGCTAACGCATTGCAAAGCCTTGTTGCACTCAAGGGACAAATTTATCAGTTTTATTAGCTTGCGTAAAATATCACACATAAACCATTTAATTTTTATTTTTTGAAGTTTGCATTGATTATAAAAAGAGAGCACGCGGTAGCCAAAAGGACCATGCGGGAGGGCCTGAGAAACACATTTTAAACTTTTTTAGGCCTAAGTGTTAGTTGTTACATAATAGAGATATCAGTGTATTATCAACTCAAAAATAAACAGTAAGACAATATAACTCAAATAAGCAGTTAGATGATACAATGTAAATGAGGGATTTCACAAAAGGCTTGCAGCTTATGTTGGTCATTTCCCTTTGCTTGGGGTACCCCCACAGATCCTAAACAATTATGCCTACCCTAAAAATTTTACAAAGTAAAAGTCGCTCATTTAGGTCATTGTAACCCTAATTTTTATTGGGCTTCAACAGTGAATTTGAAACCTATTTTGAGGTTAAAGCTTTCAAAAATACATGTAGAAATAAATACATCAGACAGTGAGTGGTAAGTTTCTGTTCAGCAAAGGAAACTGCATTTGATAAATTGATCATTTTACACATACAGTGTTTTACTGTTGGTGTTGAAGGTCATGAAAATTAATGAATATCATGTTGAGTTTCATGTATTGATACTGAATCCCCTGAATCTTGGCCTGCAGTCTTGAAAATGTTATTGGTGCAAGTATAGTGTACAATTGTTTTTTTTTTAATTCCATTCAAACATATACTTAGAAATTACTGACAGTAGCCAGCAGATGCATTGATTTTGCATTCAAGTGAAGTGTGTGGTCATTTTGGTAATTCGATGTTTGTTTTATTTTTGTCCAAAGCCAGGTGGCACCTTCAATCTCACACTGAATGGTGTGATTTTTATGTGTACCCATACTATGTATGGTACACATAATGCCGGCATCCGGGGTGATCATCCGTCGTTCGTCCATCCTTTGTCCAACCGTCTGTCCGTCCATCCGTCCGTCTGTCCATCCGGCGTTCGTATCCATTTCTTTGGCATTCGATAATTTGAAAAAATATTGCTTGGATTGTCAAGTTACTTTATATTTGTGTTCAGGTTACTGATGTGCCAAGCTGTATAGTTTTTGGTGTAAATCGGATGATTTGATCCTGAGATATTAACCCTTTATCCTTCAAATTGAAAATTCCTCCAATCCCTTTGGCATTCTATAACTTGAAAAATATTGCTTGGATTGTCTAGTTACTTTATGTTTGTGTTCAGGCTACTGATTTGCTGAGCTGTATAGTTTTTGGTGTAAATCTGATGATTTGATCCCGAGATATTAACCCTTTATCCTTCAAATTGAAAATTCCTCCAATCCCTTTGACATTCGATAACTTGAAAAATATTGCTTGGATTGTCAAGTTACTTTATATTTGTGTTCCGGTTACTAATGTGCCGAGTTGTATAGTTTTTGGTGTAAATCTGTTATTTTGATCCTGAGATATTAACCCTTTATCCTTCAAATTGAAAATTTCTCCAGTCCCTTTGGCATTCGATAACTTGAAAAATATTGCTTGGATTGTCAAGTTACTTTATATTTGTGTTCAGGTTACTGATGTGCCAAGCTGTATAGTTTTTGGTGTAAATCTGATAATTTAATCCTGAGATATTAACCCTTTATCCTTCAAAATTTAATCCTGAGATATTAACCCTTTATCCTTCAAATTGAAAATTCCTCCAATCCCTTTGACATTCGATAACTTGAAAAATATTGCTTGGATTGTCAAGTTACTTTATATTTGTGTTCAGGTTACTGATGTACCGAGCTGTATAGTTTTTGGTGTAAATCTGTTATTTTAATCCTGAGATATTAACCCTTTATCCTCCAAATTGAAAATTCCTCCAACCCCTTTGGCATTTGATAACTTGAAAAATATTGCTTGGATTGTCAAGCTACTTTATAATTGTTTGTGTTCAGGTTACTGATGTGCTGATCTGTAAAGTTTTTGGTGTTAATCTGATAATTTGATCCGGAGATATTAACCCTTTATCCTTCAAATTGAAATTTCCTGCAATCCCTTTGGCATGAGATAACTCAAAAAATATCAATCCGATTGTCATGTTACTTTATATATTTATTCAGGTTACTGATGTGCTGTGCTGTGCTGTATAGTTTTTTATGTAAATCTGATAATTTGATCCGGAGATATTAACCCTTTATCCATCAAATTAAACACTCCTCCAATCCATTTCTATATGAACCCATACCTTGTATGGTGTACATAATGTCAGCATCTGTGGTGGCCCTCCGTCATACAGCTTTCTACTAGTTGTGCGTATGGGTACACATCTGACGATTTCATCGGCCTATTTTTATCTTTTCATTCATTTGTCATTCAAAAGAAAGTTTATTTAAAACGTAAATACAATTATATTAGAGGACCAAAAAAGTTATTAATTAAATAACATAGCATTCAGGTCGGTCGGTGTTTTTAAATAACTGAAACCGAGTTGTATTTTCGGTTAACCTCCCGGTCCTGGGTTGTTTTGCCCCAAATCCAGTATGCCCCCAACCACTCCCCCCCCTGCCCCCGAGTTTTGCCCCTGCTCGTTTCGCCACACATTCAGGGGTGGGTCGTTCCCCCCCCCCCCCTCAAATTATATCGGGACAATGACTGGTGGTTTTGATGGGATGAATCAACAACTAGGACTAGCAATGACACCATTTATTAAATTTTATTTCTTATCAACCTACCTTGCAATTGTTTACTACAGGCTTGCACTACAGTGGAAGAACCTAACTCTGATAAAATACTCTCTATTTTAATCTTTCCCAAGAGATTTGGGGAAAGAAAAGTGGTGTAAAAACACAACGGAAAAATAAACCAAAACAGTAAGGGACGCTCTTCTCTTAGTACAATTCCATGACTTTCGTTAACCAGTGCGCAAGCAGTCATCAAAACCATTCTTCTTTTATCCGTGCAACGTGGTTGACGTGTTGCCATCTTTGCATTATGATACAGTGATAATTCAACTCGTCGATAATGGTTTTCCTGTGACTGGATTATGGATCTGAAGATCGTATAATAACAGGACTGTGTTTTATATATTCTCGTTAATATTTTCAACCACATTCTCATTGTGTTTTATTTATATATTCCGTTTTTGCGAATGTTTTTTTGACATCGTGTCAACGCGGTTCGACAGTGAAATTTTTCGGTTGATAAATTTAATTTGTTATTGGAGTTAGGTGTCAATGAGGGACTGTCTGGACAGGATTTCTTCACTCTGTTGAGGGCTGATTTTCTGTTTTTTTCAGTCCCTGTCGGCCGTCTTGGTTCTGTCGTGTACCCACCGTTTTTTTTTTCTGCCACCTTCTCTCGTAGTTGAGGGTGTTCTACTATCTGTATCTGTTGAGTTTACCTTTTTCTTCTACTGCTCTCACCTCTGTTATTTCCAGTTCGGTTCCTTTAGGGCAATTCCTTTTGCCCTCGCCTTTGGTGCGTTCTCGTGGCTGTTCCTCCCGTACCCACGGTGGGTGTGGAACGCTGTCGTTTCGAGGCCTCCCGACTCGACCACGTCTGGTGTGAGTTAAACCCCCCTCAGTGGGGGATGTGTAGCTCCTCCCACACCCACGGGGGGTGGGGGGAACGTTGTCATTTCGGGGCCTCCCGACTCGACCACATCTGGTGTGAGTCATACCCCCTCCGTGGGGGATGTGCAGCTCCTCCCGCATCCGTGGGGTTGGGGAACGCTGTCGTTACAGGGCCTCCCGACTCGACCTCGTCTGGTGAGAGTTACTCCCCCTCCGTGGGGGATGTGCAGCTCCTCTCACACCCGCGGTGGGTGTGGAATGCTGTCGTTTCGGGGCCTCCCGACTCGACCACATCTGGTGAGAGTTATTCCCCTTCCGTGGGGGGATGTGCAGTTTTTTTTTACCGTGGTGGATACTGCGGGAGCTGTTGGATTTCTGGAGAAGAGATGCCTGGTTCCGGGACTATGCGCCCTCTCCAGTCGACATCTGAGGCTGTCACTAGGGTTGTGACTCCTCCTTTGGAGGCTGAGCTAGGTGGCTCTCTCCCCTTTTTCGCCAGTTCCAACAGCTCCCGTCGTATCTGCTGCTACTGCTGTTCCGTCTACAACGTCATCGGGCACCGTTTTTAGTTGGCCTTGGCTTATCCCTGCAAGGGTCTGCAGGGATGTCTGTAGTGTGGTTGTGGGATATCGGCCTCAGCCTTCCCCGACTTCAACTCGGCGAAGTCGGAAGTGGCTGCCGACTGAACCCCCCTGCTGTGACCTCTCAGCCGTTGAGCACAGCAGTTTTATACCTGCAGTGGTCTGCAGCGGTGTCTGGTAGTGTAGACGTGGGGTATCGGCCTCAGCCTTCCCTGACTTCAACTCGGCGAAGTTGGAAGTGGTTGCCAGCTGAACCCTCTACTGTGGCCTCTGCGCCGTTGAGTACCACAGTTTTGTCATTGGCGTTTTCCGTCCACTTATTCTGGTCACACGGCCAGTTTTGTGGGACCAACGCCTTCTGTGCAGCCTGGACCTTCTGCCCCGCGGCAAATCCTCTGTGTTCCTGCTATGTTGATCCTCGGGGTGTGTTGTACCCCTATACACGTCTGCCCTCAGATGTTTCGGCTGTCGCCTGTCGCCCCGCTTCAGGTGTATTGGAGGATCGTGACCCTTCGCTGGTTAAGAGAGTCAGGTGTGAAGCCACTTTGCTGGTTCGTCCCAATGTCAAACCAGCCAGTACGGGCAGTGAGCTTAGGGAGGCCCTCTCCTTACTCACTCAGGTTCTGTCCAAGAGCCTTCCCGTTGCTTCCAGCGAGTGGTTTCCAGGTGCCCCCTATGGCACCGCCTTCCGGGACTGGAAACAGGTCACTTTCTGATCCCCCTGGTGTTCCTATACCATGGGAGGCATCGGCTGGTTTGCCCATGATGGGCTATGTGTCTTCCGACTCCGGGGAGGAGTCAGACATCCTTGATGTTGAGAGCCAGCAGTCTTCTGACTTGGGGGTAGCTCTTGACTTTGTGTTTGGGTTCCTTCCGGATCTCAAACCAGCCGACAGTGTCAGCCAGGCCTCGATCATCGGACGCGTTCCTACAGCCTGTGGAGCAACCTGCTTCTGGGCGTCTTCGACCGTGCCAGTCAGTACAGGTGGTTGAAGCATTTTCAGCCTTGGACTCTAAGCTGAGTTCCAAAGCTATGAAGGCTCCGTTCTTCACCAGGGTTGACACCTTTTTGCCTCCGGTGCGTTATCGTTACTACGATTTCGCCAGTCCGTTAGTCTGCCAGACTTTGAAGGTTTTGAATCAGGACTCCAATTCCCTCGGGCATTCCAAGCCCAAGTCTGCCGTCATTCCTATGACGACTCTGGAATCCATGTTGGGCTTATCGAGAAAAATGCTGGGTATGCTTTCTCTCTCAGATCATGTTGTCTCTGCCTTAGCTGCCTATCTACCTCCAGATAGGTTTGACGATGTACAGGCTCCTTTGCGTGTGCTGTCCAAGGCGCTCTTACTGCATCTTACTCACACGCATGCCTGTGACACGGCTATTTTGGAACTAGTTTGAAGGGACTCTCTGCTGGACACAGGCCAATCCCTTCCTGGGGGCAGCGCGCTGCTCTTCGATCTGCTTCTTTGGCAGGTCCGCTACTGTTCCATGGGTTCCGTGTCGACGGTCCGGGATGACGTCCTGCGTCATTCCAAAGATCAGCTGCTGCTTGATCAGCATTCTAGGGGAGGCAGGGACCGTTCAAAGCCTAACAAGTACCCTTCTGCTTCCTCTGCGATTCAAAGAGCTGATTCTTCTGCCACTGCTTCTACTTCTTACTCACGGGGGAAGGGTAAGCGTTGGCAGGCTAGAGGGAAGTCTCAGGATTCTTCATTCAGTAGAGGAGGTGGTTTCACCTCTCGCGGGCCTCGTCCGGGCTCGAACTGAAGGTCCTCCCCTCGATTCATCCCAGGTTGGAGGAAGGATAGCCGAGTTCACAGACCGTTGGGCCACCATCACATCCGGTCCTTGGGTGTTAGATGTTGTTCGGTCCGGGCTGTGAATATCCTTCCGAAGGCACTCCACTCTGTCCAGAGTGCCTCTTCCAACCACAGTTCCTTCAGACGTTTTACGTCGGGAGCTTTTGTCCACGGAGATAGACAATCTCCTGGCCATGGGGGCGATCAAGGTCATCAAGAACATTCAGTCTGGGGTTTTATTCCCGCCTGTTCTTGGTGTCGAAGAAGGACGGCCGACTCCGACCTGTTATCGATCTGAGTATCCTGAACCAGTCTATTATTGCTCCCAAGTTCAGCATGGAGACTTTCAGGCAGTCCGTCGTTCCATTCACCAGGGAGATTTCGCTTCCAGCATCGACCTGCGAGACGCTTACTTTCAGATTCCGATTCATCGGGTGTCGTGGAAGTATCTCAGCTTCACTTTTCTGGGGCGAGTTTACCAGTTGAAGGCCATGCTTTTCAGCCTCAACCTTGCTCCTTGGGCCTTCACCCGACTGATGTCGCATGTGATAGCCTTCCATCGCACACAGTCCAGGGTGACTACTTCGGCATATCTAGACGATATCCTCCAGAGGCATTCCAATGTTGCCTTACTGGAGTTGGATGTCGACACTGTTGAGCTTGCTCACGTCGCTAGGATTCAGAGTCAACGAGGAGAAGTCGGATCTGGTCCCTTCTCAGTCTTTTTGTCATCTGGGGATGGCCTTCTGCATTCAGTTCAATACGGTGGCGGTTCCCCAGGCCAGGGCTGTGATTCTCTCAGCTTTTGCTCTGACTCTGTCCCAGTCCACATCCGCGACAGCACTGGGTATTCTCCGGCTGCTCGGTCTCTGCATTTCGGTGACGGATCTCATTCCTCTAGGTCGGCTGCATGTCAGACCTCTCCAACACTTTCTGCACAGTCGCTGGAGGTTACCAGAATCTCTTCATCTTCACCTTCTAAACTGGATGAATGTTCAGTGGATCACGCAGGGTGTCCCATTGGACTTACCCACGTCCGATCGCGTTCTGACGGCAGATGCCACCGATTTTGGATGGGGTGCGACATTGGATCCTCTAGGGCTTTCCCTTCACGGGATGTGGGACCAGGATCGGGCATCTCTACACATCAACCAGAAGGAGCTTCTTGCTCTTCTGAGTTTCCGGCAGTGGATCCCTCACCTGTCGAATCGTCAGGTCCTTCTGTTGTCCGACAATTTGACAGTGGTTGCTTACATTCGGAACCAGGGTGGCACGCACTCGGTTCCAATGTATGAATTGGCTCGGGATCTTCTACTGCTCGCTCAGGATGTCAATGCCGGGGTGGTTGTTCGTCACATTCCCGGTCGTCTGAACGTCCTAGCTGACTCCCTGTCCCGACGGGGCAGGTTCTTTTCCACCGAGTGAATGCTCCACATGGCGGTGTTCCATTGATCTCTTTGCGACTCGTTGGAACCATCAGGTGGACACTTTAGTGTCCCCATGTCCAGATGCTCTGGTTTTCGCCGTGGATGCTCTGACCCTCCTTTGGGACGGTCTTGTCGGCTACGCCTTCCTGTCGGTTCCGATTCCGCCTCAGGTTTTAGCCCAGATATGAACCTGCAGTCGTCAAATCCTTTCGATCACACCCCTGTCGCCTCGGTGGGTGTGGATCAATCTGCTCCGCTCTCTGTTAGTGGCGGTTCCGGCATGTCTTTCTTTGCCAAAGTTGCCCAAGAAAGTTTCAAGTTGACCCGACATCATTGTGCCTTCGCGCATGTCTTTTATCGGGCCCTGTCTCCTCTGTAGTGGCTTTTAGAGACAAGCAGTGGAGTTGCTTTTCTTCTTCAAGGAGGCACTCACTCCACTGGTTTAGCCTCTGTGGCTAAGTAGAAGGTTCTTCTGTCGATGGTGTGCGATCACTCTGTTGCTTCTGTCACTCCTTCGATCACACCGATTGCAGAGTTTCTGGTATATGTTTGTTTCTGGGGGTCTCCAGCAAATGGAGACCTTTTTCATATGTGGTACCGGATTGTTTTGACACTCATCTTTGCTTCTCCAAGCTTGTTCAAAAGGACTTTGCAGTTTACTCCAAGATGGGCACTTTCTTGGGCGCTGCTCTGCTTGGAGGGGGGGGGGGGGGGGCGCTTGCGCCTTTATCCCGGATGGATATGTGTTTTCTCACATGCCAGATGTCTCCTGCATCCATTTCTCGATGGATTTGTCTATTCGTGCAGCTTCCGTTCGTCTAGCTACTGGTGATTGTATTACCAATTGTTTTTTCTGCCACGAGGTGCGTGCATTGTCTTCCTCTCGGGACTTTTACTAACTCCGTCATGTTGTCGGATGTTATACTGGCAGCCTACTGGAGAAATGCTACCTTCTCCATTTACCTGCGACAGTTTCAGGAGCCGACAGAGGACCTTTGTCCTACGGGCCCTCTTTCTTCAGCTGAGGCTGTTGTGTATCCCAGCCATTCAGCTTTTTACAGGGTCAGTTCCAGCTTCGTGCTGTTACTGCCCTTTCTGTCTGTGTGTCGCACTTCACCATACGCCTCATCTTTCATTGTCTTTTACTAATGTTTGTGATGCTATGGTTTGATAGGCCTAGGGATCTCTTCCTCTGTCCACGGTTCCAGTGCAATTGAGTTATGTGTGGGTTGGTTATGTGATTCCCTCCATCCTATTGTCTATTCAGCCTGTAGTAAACAGTTGTAAGGTAGGTTGATAAGAAATATAAATTTTATAGTAAATTTCCTTTCTTATTATTATTTCTTATTATACCTACCGCAATTGTTTACATGGAGGCCCTCCCGTCTTCTTATTCGGGTAAGAATCCTTCCTCCCCGCTGTCACATACCTCCTATATTGGCGGACTCAGAAGAATGGTTTTGATGACTGCTTGCGCACTGGTTAACGGAAGTCGTTGAATTGTACTAAGAGAAGAGCGTCCCTAACTGGGTGTGTGCCGATGGCGCTCGACCCAGTTTTGGTTTATTTTTCCGTTGTGTTTTTAAACCACTTTTCTTTCCCAAATCTCTTGGGAAAGATTAAAATAGAGAGTATTTTATCCGAGTTAGGTTCTTCCTCTGTAGTGCAAGCCTGTAGTAAACAATTGCGGTAGGTATAATAAGAAAGAAAATTTACTATAAAATTTATATTTTTCTCCTTCAATTGTTTACATGTTTATGGATGCATAAATATAACAAAATAACAAATCTGTAATGAAGCTACAAATATCAGATCAGAATACAAACAATGAAGTTTAATTATTTTCAGTTATATTCTCTCTACAAATATTTCTGCATCGTCTTGGACATCTCGTTGTGGAAATCTGCCCCTCTTCGTATTGCTCAAGCTTTCATTAATTTTTTTCAACTGTGGTGTATCTTGTTCTCTTTTCCCTAATCAAATCATCGGCTGGTACACATGATTCTACAGTCTCTGCCTCATATCTCAATAAAGGAATCAACTTGTAAATGCCAAGGCTCTGTTGTTGAGTCCATAATGCCTACACGAAAAGAGAAATTAAAAACTTCTATACGTAATGTGCCGGGTAGATTTCTAAAAAAAACTATAGGTGGTAAAGAATTACACCCATTACTAGTACCCAAGTCGTCCGCTGCAATTTTACCCAAATCGTCTGAAAACAGACATGTCAGAACAAATAAACTACTCAGCCATCTAATTAATTTCAACACTGTTTAACACGCCTCTGATTACTGTTTATTCAATAGATCAACTATAATAATTATATTATTACAGCAAAAGTTCTTAAAGTATATGTATGTTATATTAAGTTCCACAACATAATCTTATAATTTTGCAGTTATTCATTGAAGGGCGCCACCGGCGCTTAACAATGAATAATCGCAAAATTATTAGGAAATGTATTACAAAAATTAATTAAAAATTAAGGGCAGCACAGTATTTCGATAAACCGATATATACCGGTATTCAAACCAGTATCGATTGAATACCGGTTTAATTACAAAAATATCGGTTTATCGTCATTATTTATTTACTCACAATTTAATTTTCAAGATGTCTTGAGTTTTTTAACTGTAGCTCAGATTGAAAAGTATATTGCTTTACCCAAGGAATCATCCGCATGTGCCCACGTAATATACAAAATTCAGCAGTTGAAAAATAATTTTTAAAAATGTCAACAAAACTATATAATAAATTTTGATATCGTCTGCGTTGTGTAAGGGTTTTTCAAACCGCATCATCAAGGCATGCTGATTTGTTCTGACTGTGATGCCTCAAGTCTCGATTGTGGTAGTTATGTTCAGATATCTGAACAGTTTTTCGACGTACCGGTATATCGCGGTATTTTTTTAATACCGATACCGGTATTCTGTTTTGAATATCGCGCAGCTCTACTCACTGTATGCCAAACCATTGTCGAACCAGAATGTCCTTTAACCTGGGCTACAAAAAAAGTTGCTAATCAATTTTCTGTGAATGAATCGAGGCCTGGATGGCCATTCAAGGACTTGGAAAATCTGATGGGGGGTGGGGTGGGGTGGAGCAGTCTGGCCTTGACAATCCTTGAATATTCATGAAATAAAAACACTAATTTAGCAAGTAATTATAACTATATAGTTGGATATGCCAGAATTCATGAAGGCATACTACTAACAAGAACCCTCCGGTCATTACCCCATGAAATAAAAACACTAATTTAGCAAGTAATTATAACTATATAGTTGGATATGCCAGAATTCATGAAGGCATACTACTAACAAGAACCCTCCGGTCATTACCCCTTCCTCCCACTTCCCTACAGGGGAAGTGGGAGGAGTGGGTAATGCCCAGAGGTGCCACGCCAGAAGTAATGAACACAGGGCCTTGAAAAGCCTTGAATTTGGCTGTTGTAGGTCATTGATAAATGCTGCAAAATGTCGACAAGTAGTGATCGACCGATTAGAGAGAGACCCCATGGACCAATTTCCGATTATAGCGAACCATAATCGGCCGATTCCGATTTTGATACCAATTATTTTTCTTCAATAAAGTTTACCCGAAATTCGTCTGTTAATCCCCTCATTTCTTTGATAAAGGTATTAAAATTGTGGCTAAACTGTTTGAAATGAAGCTTGATTGTCAGGAACACAAATCTGAAAGTGTCCACTTCGTAATTATGGAGAAAGGAGCAGTGTTTCCGGTAAGTTAAAAAAATGCGGCCGTTTTGGTCATAGGAAAGATTTAGAAGCACTCGGTCATGACCCTGGATTGTGTTGACCTTGCAGTCTGAAATCACCGATAAGGAAACCCAACGAGGATATGGAAAGACAGATCGAATGTAATCGATAAATTCAGAAAAGCATTACCTAAATTTAAATTGAACTAACCTGAATTTTTTTTCGTTATTTTCTTTTGTTGTAGAAATCCATTGTCACACTTTTTTCACTTACAATGCTACCCTCGCATCCTTCTCTGACAGAGTCGTTCAGTGATTCACCCATGATAATTTTACAGTTAATATATTTCCAATTCAAATTATTTTCCAAGCGAATTTTCAAAGCAAACACAGAACCCACGTGGTTAAAAACAGCTGATTTTAAATGTGAAACCGCCAAGTATTTGGTCCAAGAATTTGAGGAGCACATGTAACTCGCATTTCCATACATTGACGGAAATTCACGATTCAATCACGAAGTACACACCAGTGCCACTTCGTACATTTCTGTCAGTTTCACTTCCCAAATGTAGTATAAAAACATTGAATTGTTTATCATAATATTTGCGGAAGTGAAGCCGACAGACATCTACGGAGTTTCAACCACATGTTGATGATGGTAAATAAATACGAAATAGTTCAATACTTACTTACCAAGGACTTGCCGGTATTTTTATCAAGACTCAAATTCATTGTCTGAATTTGTCTCATTGGTTTGTACGAAACACAAAACTATATACTTACTGAACGTACCTCATACCCCAGACAATTAAAAAGACGGAAATCTGTTTATTATTTTTGTTTAGAATAGGCCCTGTTGGTGGCGAGAAGGGTCGTTAGAAAAGGGTGATATAATCGGCAACTGCCGATATTTTTTGTCGGCGCCGATCTGATTCCGATTCCTCATAATCAGCCGATTATTCCACCGATTACGATAATCGGTCGACCACTATCCACAAGTTGTCTTGAATAGCCTTGAATTTTATCAGTCCTTGCCTGCAGGAACCCTGCCATACTTTCTTGTACTAACGGTCATTCTGAGAAGTTAATCTTATCAGAAGAATTTCCATGTAATGTACAGTCCGTGGAGAGTGTATTATCACTAAATCACCCGCAGAGTGGAGATTCCACCCAAGCAATAATTGCAAATTTGTTGCAAAGCATAACAAGCACAAGCAAAGTTTCAGCCAATGGACCTCCGGGTTAAACCCGGAGGTCCATTGGATGAAACATTGCTTGTGTTTTTTGGCCATATGTACAGAATTTGAAAGTGATACTGTGGGTGATAACTCCACTGCGCAGGTGATTTTGTTACAATCCACTCTCCACGTACTGTACATGACTGGAGAGGGATCATGACTACACTGTCACTTATTTTGAGTCATTGGTTGGAAAGCACATTTATTAATGTTAACTGGTGCTAAATTATTTTTGGTCATTAAACTTTGTTCACATATAGGCACTCTCACAGAAATTATAACAAGGCAAAGCCTTATGCCGTAAAAAATTTCCCTGAAAAGATAATATGAAGCATATCTACAGAATATGAAGCCTTTATTTAAGTGTTGGTACCTGCGCTTCTGAATAAAGCCCAAATGTGGGCTTGCACCACCCTACCAGTTAATATAATGCCAAGTTTATTTTCTATCAGAGATCATTTTTAAATTGTTAATGCAAAAAATATTTAATAGCCATCAGGTGACCTTTACACATGTACTAGTTAAAGAGTGAATGCCAGTGCTCTCTGTAAATAATCAGTTGCACAGCTTGATTAGGCCTAAAAAAATTAAAAATCTGTTTCTCGGGCCCTCTCGCATGCTTTCTTTTATAACCAATGTAAACTTTAAAAAAAATAAAAATTAAATGGTTTGGGCCTAAAAAAAATAAAAAATCTGTTTCTCAGGCCCTCCCGCATGGTCCTTTTGGCTGCCACATGCTCTCTTTTTATAACCAATTTAAACTTTAAAAAAAATAAAAATTAAATGGTTTATGTCTGATATTTTACCCAAGTTAAAAAAAAAATTTATGAATTTGTCCCTTGAGTGCAAGAAGGCTTTGCAATGCTTTAGCATTGCAAAGCCTTCTTGCCCTCAAGGGATGAAATACACCACCACCCATGCTATTCTGTAGATTATGAGGCCAAAAACTTGAACCAAGAACATGAACTTTTGATGGCAAAGAGAAATTACTGAAATAAAAAATAAAATAAAAAACCGCTCGCCCACATGCAATTTCCCAAATAATGGCCCGAGAAACAGAAGATCTACTTTGTGTGGCCTTATGTCTGATATTTTACCCAAGTTAAAAAAATTTATAAATTTGTACCTTGAGTGCAAGAATGCTTTGCAATGCTTTATCATTGCAAAGCCTTCTTGCTCTCAAGGGAGAAAATACACCACCACCCATGCTATTCCGTAGATTATGAGGCCTAAAACATACACCAAGAACATGAACTTTTGATGGCAAAGGATTAATTACAGAAATAAAAAATAAAATAAAAAAACGCTCGCCCGCATGCAATTTTCCAAATAATAGCCTGAGAAACAGAAGATCTACTTTGTGTGGCCTTAGGCATTGATTTTTCATTAGTGTGGGTATCGGTCAGGGGCCGAATATGACTCCCATTCCCAATAGCATTTTGGACATGATTTTTCCCAATTCCTAAACCCAAATTTCTCAATCACAATCGCCACTCAAAAAATTGAAATCAACAGTTGGTGTCAACAGGATCTGATCATAAACCCTCAAACTAATAATTGCCAACCTATTGAAGTGTAGAATGGCTCTGAATTCTTCTTTAAAAGGATTAGAACAGTTTAATAGAGACTAGATAACAGACTAGAGACTGTACAGTATAGTGCTGAAATGGCTAGCCGGATAACTGGTTAGCAAACCAGTTAGCAACATAACCGGTTTGAAAAGCTGTTAACTGGATAACCGCTATACCTGTAGTTTACGGGTTAGCATCGCGGAAAATAAATAGTATTTTACCGCGAGACATTAGAATTCTTTTGCCGACGCAAGCATTGTCAAAGTTACAATGACGTGTACCTGAAGTAACAGGAGAGGGTTAAGGTGTTGGAATGTTGAATTATTCAACAGTTATTCCGGTCGCAGATTGTCAAGTCACGGGTAATTGTTTGTTACTCTGAATCAAACTGCCAATAATTGAGTGCATTGCAGGGCTTATATTTTGACGAGAATCCGAGAATCGATTCGCACAAAGATTCGCGCAATAAAACCGGCGAGAATCCACGTAGATTCTCGCTGCACCTCTGCTAGGATTCGCGTGAAAAAAAATTGAGTCAATTTAACCCTTTAACTAACACAGCGGCAACAAATTAACCAATTGAAGGTTAACATGAACTTAAATATCCTGACACTTTGCCAATGAAACCTTACAAATATGGCTGTCATTGGAACCGGCTCATTGAGCCGGTTCCAACGACAGCCATATTTGTAAGATTTTATTGGTAAATATTGTTCAGTTAATTATTTTATCATTTATTTATTATTTATTGTTTAAAAATTATCAAAGTTAGTTTTAAAAATTAAAAAAGTGTGTTGGGTAAAAGGTTAAGATGTGTTATCAGTATACAACAGTGATTAAACCTTGGTGGCATCATGGGATTCTGGGATACTCATAGCAGGTATAGATTCTCGCAACCATTTTCACGAGAATCCAAATGGATTCTCACAAATTTAGACGAAATATAAGCCCTGCATTGCAGGTTGTTTTCTGCCTGTCAATGTAACATACCGTATTTACTCTAAGTATTGGGACAGCTAAAAATAATTATTTTCACAGGTGTCCCAATTCTTAGAAAATGGGGAAAGAACACAGCCTGGTCTTGATTTGATGCTGAATAAAGTTGTGTGTGATTCGTTTTCCATCACTATATACGAAAATTGCCGTCCAACTTTTTTTTTATATTTCATTTTTTGCTTCCAAAACATAGCTTATGATCCCTCATTGGAACGTGCGCATTGCACTCGTTCCAGTGAGGGATCATAAGCTATGTTTTAGAAGCAAAAAATGTAAATTTTTAGTTACTTAAGAATTTTTTTTGAGTGTCGTCTGCTACTAGCGACGGGCCAACTGGAAACAAATCTTCTGAATGTCCCAAACTTTGGAGCATAAAAAAAATACAGTTTTCTGGAAAAAATGTGTGTCCCAAATCATAGTGTCCCAATACATAGAATAAATATGACAGTCTTCTATAGACAAATTTGACATTCTTCTCTTTGATGAGGTGTTGTTAATTATTAGGGTCCCGCCAACTTTCAGCAGAAGCCCTATAGTAATCACACTGTTCGTCTGTCCATCCATCCATCCATCCATCCGGCCGTCACCATATTCTTATGTCCCCGTATGATAACTCAAGTTTCCTTTGACCAATTCTCATAATATTTATACACAATATTGAAACTGATCAAATGAAGCTCCCTTTCATTTTTGACGGTTTTCTGTTTTTTCTTTCCAGAGTTATGGGACTTGAATCTTCAAAAAATTGGTAATTTAGACAGCATATTCCAATGTCATATGATAACTGAAGTTTGCTATGACCAATTCTCATAATATTTATTAGTGCTGTGCATTTAGACAGCATATTCCAATGTCATATGATAACTGAAGTTTGCTATGACCAATTCTCATAATATTTATTAGTGCTGTGCAGTATACTGGTTTTTCGGTATGGTTTTGGTATCATGTGGATACCGAAAACCATGCCAGGGTTTGCTTTATATCGGGGCTGATCTGCCCAGGCCCGAGATCAGCCCTAAGAGTGCTTCTGTCAGGGCTGTTTTTTCAGCCCTGACAAAAATTTAAAACAAAACTAAACAATTAAGGCATGTTTAAAAATCAGCCCCGAGTGGGCCCCAACCCTCAAATGTTATGGATTTATTTCAGGCCCAGACCATTTTTAGCTTAACTTGACATAGTCAAGATAAGCTATTGCCATCACGCGTGCGGAAGTCTGTTAGTCTGTGAGTCTCTGACGCTTCCTTTAGCACGGGCTACACCCCGCAGTTCTTGTCTGATCGTCACGAAATTTCATATGCAGGTTTGGGGTCATGTCTAGATGAGAACGTCCCCTTTTGGTCACGATCGGACAACCGGTATGGCTGCCCGAGCCCAAAACCCGAAAACCATTAGCACAGTCTACAGGTCGTATTTATGAAGGGATTTCATTGTAACTTGGTAGGATGCCTCTGTATAATGCCTAGATGAGAACGTCCCCTTTTGGGCATGATCTATCAACTGTGATGGCTGCCCAAGCCCGAAACCCAAAAACTTTTAGCACAGTCTGCAGGTCATGTTTAATGTGGAGGGATTTCATTGTAACTTGGTAGGATGACTCCTTATGATGTCTAGATGAGAATTTCCCCATTTGGGCATGATCTGCCAACCGTGACGACTGCCCGAGCCCAAAACCCGAAAACCTTTACCACAGTCTACAGGTCACATTTATTGAGGAATTTCATTGTAACTTGGTGGGTTGACTTCATACAATGTCTAGATGAGAAAGTCACCTTTTGGGCGTGATTGGGCAACTGTGACGGCTACAGGGGCCCAAGGCCCGAAAACCTTTAGCACAGTCTAGAGGTCATATTTATGAAAGGATTTCATTGTAACTTGGTAGGATGACTCCAAATAATGTCTTGATGAGAACGTCCCATTTTGATCGCGATCATGCAGCCTTGATGGGTGCCCGAGCCCAAAAACCTTGAGCATAGGCAAAAGGTCATATTTATGGAAGGATTTCATTGTAACCTGTTAGGTTGACTCCATGTAATGCCTAGATGATGACATCCCCTTTTGGTCGTGATTGGTCAGTTGTGATGGCTACTAGTGCCCGAAGCCCGAAAACCTTGAGCACAGTCTACAGGTCATATTTATGAAGGGATTTCATTGTAACTTCTTAGGATCACTCCAGATGATGCCCAGATGAGATTGTCCCCCTATGGTTGCGATCATTCAACCATGAAGGCTGCCCGAGCCCGAAGCCCAAAAACCTTTAGCACAGTCTACAGGTCATATTTATGAGGAGATTTCATTGTAACTTGGTAGGATGACTCCAAATAATGTCTAGATGAGAACGCCCCATTTTGGCCATGATCATTCAGCCTTGATGGGTGCCCGAGCCCAAAAACCTTTAGCATAGGCAAAAGGTTATATTTATAGAAGGATTTCATTGTAACCTGTTAGGTTGACTCCATATAATGCCTAGATGATGACATCCCCTTTTGGTCGTGATTGGTCAACTTTGATGGCTACAGGTGCCCGAAGCCCGAAAACCTTGAGTACAGTCTACAGGTCATATTTATGAAGGGATTTCATTGTAACTTCGCAGGATCACTCCAGATGATGCCCAGATGAGATTTCCCCTTTGGTTGCGATCATTCAACCATGATGACTGCCTGAGCCCGAAGCCCGAAAACCTTTAACACAGTCTACAGGTCATATTTATGAAGGGATTTCATTGTAACTTGGTAGGTTGACTTCATATAATATCTAGATGAGAACGTCCCCTTTTGGACACCATTGGGCAACTGTGACGGCTTCAGGGGCCCAAAGCCCGAAAACCTTTAGAACAGTCTACAGGTCATAATTATGAAGGGATTTCATTGTAGCTTGGTAGGATGACTCCAAATAGTGTCCAGATGAGAATGTCCCCTTTTGGTTGCGATCATTCAACCATGATGACTGCCCGAGCCCGAAGCCTGAAAACCTTTAGCACAGTCCACAGGCCATATTTATGAGAGGATTTTAATGTAACTTGATAGGATGACTCGTTTTGGAATAATTTCACTGTAACTTGGTAACTTTTGTTGATATACATTAACTGTGAGGGCCACATACATTAACTGTGAGGTCATATTAACCCACCCCTCAGCTCTTTAGTACAGTGTACACCTCATATTATTTTTATCATAAACATATCACGCAGGGAACAGAAATGAACATATTCCCAATTATCACAATTCTTGTCTTATTTCATAATCCTTTCATAAACATTGAACATTATCCTTTTCATCAAACACAACACACAAGTTAAGCTACAGTGTCATTGACACTTTCATTCAAAATGCAAAAGCCTGCTTACTGAAACCAAATCACAATATCGATTGTTTCGGTATTTATATTCTTCTGCAAAATTGACAGAAAGTCAACTCATCAGATGCTGCAAATACGTTAAGAGAATGAAATAAAAAGGCGATTGCAGAAAAAGGAAACATGGCCAGTTGTTAATTTCATTTTGGTACTTCCGTTTCTGAAGAAATATGGCCCGGTTCCAGTGTTCTTTACATTCAGTCTGATTCAATATATTTTTTGGAAATTACTGTGCAATTTATTCCCAGGGGACATTAGAAGTCAGGTGGATGGTTGACTGGTTGACAATACCTGATCACCTGCTTCATATTCTTTCAAATAAATAATTTATACGGCTCACCAGTGCTCACTGAAAAGACAAGATGGACCTAAATTTTAAGTCACATTAAAAAACAATGCACAGAAGCCGACAGGCGACATCAGATTTAGCATTATAGAAGTTCATTTGATCCATCAGGGCACAGCAAATGCTTTGAAAATGATCTGCTGCTATTAGATAATGTCAGCAGAGCTTTTCCAATGTTAAGTCGTCCATCCATATGTAACACTTGGATTCGTGTCTTGTATTTAGCTTCCCCGAAAAGTAGTGACCCTGGGCGGAGCTGTCTGGACTGAGAGGCCTCTTGTTATTGTAAACAGTGGTACAAACAAGTTCAACTGAATGTATTCACTGGATTATGAATTTTGTTTTGCTTGTGATGTCTCAACATACTTTACAATTGAAAATTGAGCATTAATTCCAAAACTTAACAGAACAAAATCAATATAATTGATATATTTTGCAGCTGTGTGGTGGAGTTGGAGTAATTCATCATAATTGCGAGCCAGATTTTCAAGCTAATCAAGTTCGAAAAGTCAAGGTAATGTTCTAGTATATTCTAGTATATGACATCAAGAATCTCAGTTGTTTGAGCTATTCAAATCTTTTAGTGAACATTGAAAAGCATATTGAATTGCATTAAAATGCATATCTTGAGTTACTTGTTACAGTTAAAACTAGAAGTCAGAGCACGAAATGCGCACAAATAGTATGTTGATCTGCGCATTAATCTACGCATTATGACCATAGTAAGGCTATCAAATTCTGTACATATGGCCTGTGCGGGGCGTGATGGCTCAGCAGGTAGAGGTGCAGGCTGCAAGCCGAGAGGTCCTTGGTTCAAATCCCACCTGCGGCAACCGCATTGTGTCCTTGGGCAAGACACTTCACCCCACTGCCCATGTAGGGGCACGGTGATGTTGTGTACTAAGGCATACTGCACGCCGATGGTGCACTTGTCTTCAACCAATGCTAACCCTGCTTGTGTGGAGTTAGTATGTTGAGAAGCTGACAGTTGCTCTCCGTTGCACGGTGGTTCTCTCTTTGTACTCTGGCTTCCTCCACCCGTAAAACTGTCATGGTCAAGATTAGCCATTGTGCAAAAATATGAGACCTTAAACTCCAGTAAATAAATAAATAAATATGGCCTGTGCACAAGCAATGTTTCAGCCAAAGGTCCATTGGCTGAAACATTGCCTGTGTTTGCTATGAGTAACCTGCTGTGCTTTGGATGCCATTCGATAAGGCAATTGAGTGCAATTCCTATGCGCAATTAAACCTAGATAAGAGCACAGTTTGTGACAGGATGTAATGTGTTAACTGTATATGGGCTGCATGTCCTTAATAGGTTAATAGAAATGAGAATTTGGACCTTTCTTATATCTGTATCCTTATATTATCTCGCTGGCGTTCTTAGAGATATTAAGTAGCCTCATACAAGTTGAGCGAATAATTGATTGACTTTCCTGTTGTTTACTTAAAAAGAAATAAGGCGAGGTATTGTTCATTTGCCTACTTTACTCAGCCTTAGACAAATAAGGCCTAAAACAATGTTTCTCAAGCACTCCTGCATGGTCCTTTTGGCTGCCGCATGCTTTCTTTTTATAACCAATGTAAACTTTAAAAAAAAAAAAATTAAATTGTTTATGTCTGATATTTTACCCAAATTAAAAAAATGATAAATTTGTCCCTGAGTGCAAGAAGGCTTTGCAATGCTTTAGCATTGCAACACCTTCTTGTTCTCAAGGGACGAAATACACCACCACCCATACTATTCTGTAGATTATGAAGCCTAAAACATAAACCAAGAACATGAATTTTTGATGGCAAAAAAATAGCTACAGAAATATAAAATAAAATAAGAAAGCGCTCGCCCGCATGCAATTTTACAAATAATGGCCTGAGAAACAAGATCTACTTTGTGTGGCCTCAAAATAATGTATATTCTGATTGGCTTTTATATTGAATTCTTTCCAAAACATGATCCACTTTAAACCTTTAACCAACACAGGTATTATCAAAATTATTTTAAATGTTATTTTTACAAATTTTACAAAAAGGTTTAACACCACCATATTATGTGATGCCTCATTGGAATGAGCTAATGAGCTTGGTCCAGTGCAGAGTCACATGATATGGTTTTATGGAAATGTTTTGAAATTTTAAAAAAAAATTCTACTACTAAATTTATATATTTTGCTGGTGGATGTAGCTGATCTGTTAGGTAAAGGGTCATACATTCAATCCCTCTTAATTGGATATCTCTTAACTGAATAACCCTGTTAATCAGGGATGGTGATTTTTTTATTTAAATCAGATTTTTAGCTGCGACTAGCAGCTCTATAAGTGGCAATGTCGGTCTGTCGGTCTTTCTGTCGGTCTGTCTGTCGGTTGGTCTGTCTGTGACCAACGAGTTTCAAAACTCAATAACTTTTGAAATACTTGATGGAATGACTTTATATTTGGCATGCAGGTGTATCTTATTGATGTCTAGCCACTGATGAATGCATGTGTTGTTCCAAATATTTTTCCTAGAGTTATGGCCCCTGATGAACTTAGAATTTTGTGAGATTGCACCACCCATCGCAGCTACAGCGTCGATGTCGCGATTTGTTTTATTTAAATCAGATTTTTTTGATTTAAGTCGATTTATTTGATTTTTATTATCATACCAAAAATTACTCACCAGAGGAAAGTTTTTTCCACATGATTCCTGTAGATAATAGAAAACAGAGTATTGGTAACAAGTTTTATCTTACTATCAACATGTATTTTGTCTGTATTAACTCCGCAACTGTCGTGTCTCCGACCCCCTGAACCGATCTTTACGAAACTTCTTGGGTACCTTTGTTATGACTGTGGGACGAGAACAAGTGTTTTTGTGTGCGGTCCGAAATTCAAGATGACTGCCAGCCGCCATTTTGTACCGACGATGCAGAAATCTGTTTTTTGTACAGAACTTCCATATGAAAGCTCTGATTTGAATAATTTTTTTCACCAAAGTCTACTAAGCTAATAATTTCCTAAGTCTGAAAGTGTGAACAGGACCAGATGTAAAAAGGTTGCTTGGAAGGTACTTTTTCATTAATTTCAGTATCCTTCATATGCATACTTGTGCCCTGTTCGAAACTTTTTTTGTCATCACTAAAGCTTTTTTTCACGTGTTTCAATTCCATTCATGTTTTTCTGGGAATAGATGGCCCAACAGTTAACAATCATCAGCAAAACGAAATAAAAATACAGTGTTCGAAAATACGTCCGTTGTGCATACATTTTCAGCATCCTAAGCGATGTAACCTACTTTCAAACTGGATTATTTTGTTGAGTCGCATAAGTCACCTATTTTCGTTTCAACAGAAACGGAACAAAATAGAAATAAAAAATCAGTAAAAAGTGACAATTGACAATTGATTCTCCTGTGATTTCAAATAAATGGTCGCTTATTTGTCGAATGAAAAATGCCCATTTATCACCCTCAAGCACATTTGATTCTTGAAAATAATCATTTTTATGTAAACCCCAGATTACTCAGTTCAGTCATTCCTCCTCATTTTGACCAATTTTTAGAGGGTGACTTGTAATCGCCCTGACTATTTTTCTAAGTGACTTTGGGCTTAGAAGGGCAACATAATCGCCCTAGTTGCATTCGTGGCTGGTCCCTGATGTTATGACGTATCATGTTCTTGGCCGGAAAAGCGGACGCTAGGGCTCAAAGGGTTCAATCATTGATCCTTGTTCTCAGAGTTGATTACATATTTTTGATGGGTTAGTCAGGACACATTGGGAAGGAAATTCTCACTCTACAAATTAATTTTAACTATCACAAACACATTCTAATTACTGTATCTCAACAGTTAATATGTATTCCTTCTTGTTTGAGTTTTCCAAGTTGTTTGAAAACATTCCAGACAATTTGTAAATTTTTTGTGTCGCCGCCCCACGAAGTGGGGAGCGACATATAGGGATTACTTTTGTCGTCTGCGTTGTTGTCCACATCACACTTTCTCTTATCCGCCACTCCTCTTTAACCTATGAATGGATTTTGATGAAACTTTCAGTGATTCTTTATCACATAATGGCATTGTGCACCTCCTATTTTATTTTTTGATCCGCTGTATTTTATCCAGAGTTATGCCCCTTTTCCTCTTAGAATTCTGTCTGAAATATTGAAATATAGTGCAGGCGACACACGTCTTCCATGGAAGACTCACATCTAAGTTATTTAAATCAATGATTTTAAAAAAAAAAATCATTGATTTAAATCCATGATTTAAATCAGCCAATCCTGCTGTTAATTGAATATAATTTCCCAACACAAAACCGTTTACCATACCTCCTGTACAAATTTAACCTGTTAATCGAATATAGATTATAGAGTAAATTCCTAGGGATGAGCCGATCAATCGGTAAGCAATCGGCTGATAAAAGCGTATCGGCAATCAGTATGAATAGCATGAAAAATATCGGCTCTTGCCGATAGTTGAAAAAAATTATTGGGTTCCTATTCTAACTCTGTTTCACAGCCATTTTAATGTTGTGCTACTAAATAACAAACGTGACGTGCATTACACTGTGTAGATCAGTCCCCCGACATAACATTTAAATTCTCCCAGCAACAACCCAAAAATAGAATCGCTTGTCTCGGGCGACAAGTGCTATTTTTGGCTTGAGTTTCATATTAAACTTGAAAAGCTATGTGCTGTTAAAATCATTAAATAGTTGCCTTATGTATTGAAACATCTATTATACGGTCTATCAATAATGATACTATGACAGTTTTTTTACCACAAGGGCGAATCCAGGCATCGGTGCACTTGCTCCCCCCTCCCCCCACTAGTTTTTCCCAGAGATGGGTTGTGCATTGTGGATATCTGCATCGGGTGCGAGGTAATCGCATCTTTTCAGATTAAATTTCAAAATTTGGTTGACAGTACATGCCGGTAAACATGAGCCTAGGTGCGCCTCCCCTCATACCCCCAACCCCCACCCCACAGTATTTCGTAAAGTCCTACATCCGCCACTCAACCAACTCTGAACCAGTATTGGAATGTAACGACTGTGTGAATGAACTCACCAGAAGCATAAAAATGTCTGTATTGCAGAAATATAATTCTAGTCTAAGGGAGGTAATCAAGTTAGCTATCAAAGAACTCAGCTATTTTTGAAATTGCTGACAGGGTTTTCGCCATATGTGATGCCCCATATCTCTCACCAAATTTAATTTGCTTCGTTCCTTGGCTGATTTTGAATAATATTAGTGATCTCAGACTTTAATATCACGAACCTTTTCAATTTTTAGCTCAACTTGACAAAGTCAAGCTGAGCTATTGCCATCACTTCTCGTCCGCCGGCGTACGTACGTACGTTGGTATGTTAGTACGTTAGTACGTACGTCCACAATTTCCTTTGGCACACCTCACAGGTCGCATTTATGATCAGATTACTTTGAAACTTGGTATGCTTGTTTGGGGTGACCTCCAATTTCCATCAAAAAATGTTGCCGCGGCCAATGTTCTTAGAACTTAGTTTAGTCAAACCACAATATTTCCCTTTGGCACACCCTACAGGGCACATTTATGATTTGATTGCTTTGAAACCTGGTATGCTTGTTTGGGGTGACCTCTAGATGGGAGCTATCGATTTTTTTCCATTTCCGTCAAAAAATGTTGCTGCAGCCAATGTTCTTAGAACTTAGTTTAGTCAGAAGACCTCAATATTTCCCTTTGGCACACCCTACAGGGCACATTTATGATCGGATTGCTTTGAAACCTGGCATGCTTGTTTGGGGAGGCCTCTAGATGGGAGCTATCGATTTTCTTCGGTTTCTGTCAAAAAATGTTGCCACTGGCAAAAAAAATGACATTGGTACCAATGATTTTTGCCATTTCATTTATAACTCACCAAGTTCAAGTTTGTCAAGTTGAGCTACAGTGTCATTGACACTTTCATTTATTAGCTCAACTTGACAAAGTCAAGCTGAGCTATTGCCATCACTTCTCGTCCGTCGGCGTACGTACGTACGTACGTACGTTAGTATGTACGTCCACAATTTCCTTTGGCACACCTCACAGGTCGCATTTATGATCAGATTACTTTGAAACTTGGTATGCTTGTTTGGGGTGACCTCTAGATGGGAGCTATCGATTTTCTTCAATTTCTGTCAAAAAATGTTGCCGCAGCCAACGTTCTTAGAACTTAGTTTAGTCAAACCACAATATTTCCCTTTGGCACACCCTACAGGGCACATTTATGATTTGATTGCTTTGAAACCTGGTATGCTTATTTAGGGTGACCTCTAGATGGGAGATATAGATTTTCTTCAATTTCCGGCAAAAAATGTTGCCACGGCCAATGTTCGTAGAACTTAGTTTAGTCAGACCTCAATATTACCCTTTGGCACACCCTACAGGGCACATTTATGATCAGATTTCTTTGAAACCTGGTATGCTTGTTTGGGGAGACCTCTAGATGGGAGCTGTTGATTTTATTCAATTTCTGTCAAAAAATGTTGCCGCGGCCAACGTTCTTAGAACTTAGTTTAGTCAGAAGACTCAATATTTCCCTTTGGCACACCCTACAGGGTGCATTTATGATCGGATTGCTTTGAAACCTGGCATGCCTGTTTGGGGTGACCTCTAGATGGGAGCTATCGATATTCGTCAATTTCCGTCAAAAAATGTTACCGCGGCCAACGTTCTTAGAACTTAGTTTAGTCAAACCACAATATTTCCCTTTGGCACACCCTACAGGGCACATTTATGATTTGATTGCTTTGAATCCTGGTATGCTTATTTAGGGCGACCTCTAGATGGGAGCTATCGATTTTCTTCAATTTCCGGCAAAACATGTTGCCACGGCCAACAATAGTAGAACTTAGTTTAGTCAGACCTCTATATTTCCCTTTGGCACACCCTACAGGGCCCATTTATGATCAGATTGCTTTGAAACCTGGTATGCTTGTTTGGGGAGACCTCTAGATGGGAGCTATCGATTTTCTTCAATTTCTGTCAAAAAATGTCACGGCGAACGTTCTTAGAACTTAGTTTAGTCAGAAGACTCAATATTTCCCTTTAGCACACCCTACAGGGTACATTTATGATCGGATTGCTTTGAAACCTGGCATGCTTGTTTGGGGTGACCTCTAGATGGGAGCTATCAATTTTCTTCAATTTTCCTCACAAAATGTTGCCGCGGCCAACGTTTTTAGAACTCAGTTTAGTCAGACCACAATATTTCCCTTTGGAACACCCTACAGGGCATATTTGTGATTTGATTGCTTTGAATCCTGGTATGCTTGTTTGGGGAGACCACTAGATGGGAGCTATCGATTTTCTTCAATTTCCATCAAAAAATGTTGCCGTGGCCAACGTTCTTAGAACTTAGTTTAGTCAGAAGACTCAATATTTCCCTTTGGCACACCCTACAGGGCACATTTATGATCGGATTGCTTTGAAACCAGGCATGCTTGTTTGGGGTGACCTCTAGATGGGAGCTATCGATTTTCTTCTATTTCCATCAAAAAATGTTGCCGCAGCCAACATTCTTAGAACTTAGTTTAGTCAGACCACAATATTTCCCTTTGGCTCACCCTACAGGGCACATTTATGATTAGATTGCTTTGAAACCTGGTATGCTTATTTGCGTTAGTACGTTAGTACGTACGTCCACAATTTCCTTTGGCACACCTCACAGGTCGCATTTATGATCAGATTACTTTGAAACTTGGTATGCTTGTTTGGGGTGACCTCTAGATGGGAGCTATCGATTTTCTTCCATTCCCGTCAAAAAATTTTGCCACGGCCAACGTTCTTAGAATTTAGTCTAGTCAGACCATAATATTTCCCTTTTGTACACCCTACAGGGCACATTTATGATTGGATTGGCATGCTTGTTTGGGGAGACCTCTAGATGGGAGCTATTGATTTTCTTCGGTTTCTGTCAAAAAATGTTGCCACTGGCAAAAAAATGACATTGATACCAATGATCTTCAATTTTGCCATTTCATTTATAACTTACCAAGTTCAAGTTTGTCAAGTTGAGCTACAGTGTCATTGACACTTTCATTGAGTTTTGGTCATTAAAGCCTTTAAGGTCACGCTGGTCTCCATTTCAGTGTCGTTAAGCGGACAAGTCACAACAACAGAACAAACCTTTTCACCTCAAGCAAAGTTTAAGACGCCAGTATTGCAGTCTCTCTAGCAGATTGCTGGTTTGGGGTTCCAGCCGTAAAATGTCCCCAGCGCAGTCACTCAACTGTGGCTAAATTTATTCTTTTTTTTCAGACGAAAGAAAGATACTTTTATCGAGTAGGAAAAGCAAGTGAATCGCCAATTTATTCTATCATTTAACAGAAAATACCTATCAAACGACCAGTCGACTACCGATTTTCTTGCCGACTACTGCATAAAAAATAACCGGTAATGATTAGTCGACTAGTCATCCCAAAACTCCAAGTCAGTACATGTTGGGATCATGGTGTGACAGGTGTGTTTACCGTTTAGCTATCGTAATTTATTTTCTTTATTTATTTTTTTACTTGCACCGAAAGTATATTCAGTATTGTCACCGCACTTTTTTCGACCATTTTTACGGAAATAATATGGTTGAACAAAACTTCTTTGGTTTCGGCATCGGTATCGGCCGATAGTAAATCAAAACTATTTGGTTTCAGATGAATAGGCAAATCTCTTATCGGCTCATCACTATAAATTCCTGTTAATTGAATAAAAAATCTTGTAATTACCCTAAATCTCCCCAGTTTTCCTTTGTTTACAGACCTATTTGGCCTCAGTGCATCCAATACAGACATTTAATCTATTATATCTTATTTGACATAGCGCAATTGAATACTCCTTTAAATTGAATAATTTTCTCTGGCAAAGTGGCTATTCAGTTAACCCTTTGCCCACTGAATCGCCCGCATCCACCTGCGTAATATGCAAATTCAGCAGTTGAAAAAATATTATTTTTCAAAAAATTTCAACAAAATCATATCATTTGACCCCTTGTTGGAACAAGTTCGTGATATGGTTTTGTTGAAATTTTTTGAAAAATTTTGAAAAATGATACAGTAAAACCTGTCTTGAGAGACCACTGTCTTAAGAGACCGCCTGTCTTGAGAGACCATATCTGCCAGACACCGATTGTTTTTACTCTATAATGGACCTGCTATGGGAGACCACCTGTCTTGAGAGACCACCTGTATTGAGAGACCACTGTGACCTGGTACCAACTTGTATTTTTATGCCATAATGGACCTGTCTTGAGAGACCACCCCTTTGAAGACTGAAATCATGACAAGAACTTTTTACCTGTTCTGGAATTGAAAAATCCATTGTGGTTATACTAACATAATTAAAAGTATTAAAAGCTCTTAATTGCGGTCCTACTATTTAACGAACATAAACGAACAGAAGAGAAAATAATAGGAAATACAAGTTAAAAATGGTTGAGGGTGCATATGCAGGTATATGTGGGTATATATTATTCGTTTGTAAAATTTTATTCACTTCTGATGAGTATTTTGATGATTAATAAGGTTTATAAAATGTATGACGACGCGACATTCTTGTGTTCGTTAAGTAGTAGCCTGCTTGAAGCTGTCGACAAGATGCGACAAAGGTGTGAAATCAATTAGCTGTCTATCTGAGGAAGAATGTCGCTGAGGAAAGCAGCGAAATTTAGGTTTAAGAGGATGGCAAGCGCCTATTTTAATTGTGTGTAAAATTGTATCCACGTCTGATGAGTATTTTAGTGATAAATAAAGATTATAGCCATTATTTGGATTGACAAACATGCATCAAACTCTCGCTTTGGATTCCGAGGATGCATCACGGCGAGTCGGGGACAAACCGTGATCTACCCTTAGAAAGCGGAGCAAGACTCGGATACATGTAGCATATTGTACACCCACATAATGATAATAATCTAAAGATCTTACAATATCTTGGGGATAAGTCATTAAAGCCCAGTTTAAGCTTTCCTGAAAACTTTCCCTGAACAAGCTCACCCTCCACCAATGCGGGCTTCCACTAACAAGAGAGGACAACCAGGCGCGTAGCCAGCAAAAAAGTTTTTTTTTTGGGGGGGGGGGGGGGATAACTGGCGGGGGTGGGGGTTATAGCCATCAGATGCATGAAAGGCGGGGGGTCTGGGGGTCCTTCCCCAGGATTTTTTTTTTGGGGGGGTGGGGGGGTGGGTTATGGGGAAAATTTCCCAGGAAAATTTTAAAATCTAAGTCTAACTACTGGTGGGAAACATTTGGAAGGGGGTACAGCTACATTTTGGGGAGGGGCACCTGCCCCCTGTGGCAACGACAAATCCTGGGACACCTCCACCCACAGACTCTCACCAACGAGCCCCATCCACCCCCGGTTCTTTCCAGGAAACGCATTCCATGATACAGTAGGCCTAACCGCTTCCCGATAAATGTTAGCCCAATAATATTAGCCTTCGCCTGTGCTCCGAATTTATTATTATTATTTTTTTTAATATGTCGCACCGGTGCGACATATTAAAAAATAAAAAAATAATAAATTCGGAGCACAGGCGAAGGCTAATAGTATTGGACTAGATAAATGTTAAACTCCCCTCATCCTTTGCCCGGGCTTGGAACCGGCAGACTTAACAGAGTCAAGTCAGGTGGATTTAGAGGTTTTTTTCGAATTTTTTTTTTTTAGTAATTTCAGGCAAATTTCTTAAAAAATCTTCTTCTCCAGATCCAGCAGGCATAATCTTTTGATATTTGGTATGCAACATTGTAGGGTGGATCTGATTCAAGTTTGTTCAAATCGGCTCCCTGGGTTCATATTTGGGCTCAGTATAGGAGCCCGATTTCAAACTTAGTGCATTTCAGGCAAATTTCTTAAAAAATCTTCTTCTCCAGATCCAGCGGGCAGAATCTTTTGATATTTGGTATGCAACATTGTAGGGTGGATCTGATTCAAGTTTGTTCAAATCGGCCTCCTGGGTTCATATTTGGGCTCAGTATAGGAGCCCGATTTCAAACTTAGTGCATTTCAGGCAAATTTCTTAAAAAATCTTCTTCTCCAGATCCAGCAGGCAGAATCTTTTGATATTTGGTATGCAACATTGTAGGGTGGATCTGATTCAAGTTTGTTCAAATTGGCCCCCTGGATTCATATTTGGGCTTACTATAGAAGCTCGAATTTGAACTTAGTGCATTTCAGGCAAATTTCTTAAAAAGTCTTCTTCTCTAGATCCAGCAGGCAGAATCTTTTGATATTTGGTATGCAACATTGTGGGGTGGATCTGATTCAATTTTGTTCAAATCGGCCCCCCCTGGATTCATATTTGGGCTCACTATAGAAGCCCAAATTCGAACTTAGTGCATTTCAGGCAAATTTCTTAAAAAATCTTCTTCTCCAGATTCAGCAGGCAGAATCTTTTGATATTTGGTATGCAACATTGTGGGGTGAATCTGATTCACGTTTCTTTAAATTGGCTCCCTAGATTCATATTTGGGCTCACTGTAGAAGCTCGAATTCAAACTTAGTGCATTTCAGGCAAATTTCTTCGAAAATCTTCTTCTCAAGATCCAGCAGGCAGAATCTTTTGATTTTGGGTATGCACCATGTTTAGAGGAGGGGGGGGGGGGGGGGGGGGGGAGATTCAAGTTTGTTCAAGCCAAGTCCCTGGGTTCATATTTGGGCTCACTGTGGTAGCCTGAATTATGACTTAGTTCAAAATGAGGAATCTTCTTTAAAAATCTTCTTCAGATCCAGCAGTTGGAATGTTTTGATATTTGATATGCAGCATCCTTAGGGAGGTGAGATTCAAGTTTGTTCAAGCCATGTCCCTAGGTCCATATTTGGACTCACTGTGGGAGCTTGAATTGTAACTTAGTTCAAAATGAGGAATTTTCTTTAAAAATCTTCTTCTTCAAATCCAGCAGTCGGAATGTTTTGTGGGGTGGATCTGATTCAAGTTTGTTCAAATCGGCCCCCTGGGTTTATATTTGGGCTCAGTATAGAAGCTCGAATTCGAACTTAGTTCATTTCAGGCAAATTTCTTCAAAAATCTTCTTCTCCAGATCCAGCAGGCAGAATCTTTTGATATTTGGTATGCAACATTGTGGGGTGGATCTGATTCAAGTTTGTTCAAATCGGTCCCCTGGGTTTATATTTGGGCTCAGTATAGAAGCTCGAATTCGAACTTAGTTCATTTCAGGCAAATTTCTTCAAAAATCTTCTTCTCCAGATCCAGCAGGCAGAATCTTTTGATATTTGGTATGCCATTGAGGGGTGGATCTGATTCAAGTTTGTTCAAAAGCGGCCCCCTGGATTCATATTTGGGCTCACTATAGAAGCTCGAATTTGAACTTAGTGCATTTCAGGCAAATTTCTTAAAAAGTCTTCTTCTCAAGATCCAGCAGGCAGAATCTTTTGATTTTGGGTATGCTCCATGTTTAGAGGGGGGGGGGGGGGGGAGATTCAAGTTTGTTCAAGCCAAGTCCCTGGGTTCATATTTGGGCTCACTGTGGTAGCCCGAATTATGACTTAGTTCAAAATGAGGAATCTTCTTTAAAAATCTTCTTCAGATCCAGCAGTTGGAATGTTTTGATGTTTGATATGCAGCATCCTTAGGGGGGTGAGATTCAAGTTTGTTCAAGCCATGTCCCTAGGTCCATATTTGGACTCACTGTGGGAGCTTGAATTGTAACTTAGTTCAAAATGAGGAATTTTCTTTAAAAATCTTCTTCTTCAGATCCAGCAGTCAGAATGTTTTGATATTTGGTGTGCAGCATCCTTAGGGGGGGGGGGGGGGGGGGGGGGGGGGGGGATTCAAGTTTGTTAAAGCCAAGTCCCTGGGTTCATATATGGGCTCCTTAGTTCAATGTGAGGAATATTCTTTAAAAATCTTCTTCTTTTTTTTTTAGATCCACTGGTCAGAATCTTTGGATATTTGGTATAAACTTTTCTTAGGAGGAGCAGATGCAACTTGTTGAAATCAATTCTCTGGGTTGATATTTTGGCTACCATGTCAGGTGAGCGCCCTCAGGCCCCTTGGGGCCTCTTGTTTTTTATTTTAGCGATAATCCAACTCAGATTGACAACTGATTAATTTCACACCTGTGTCGCATCTTATAGACAGAATTCCTAAATTTATTTTGGAAAACTCATTCTTTCACATCAAATATAATCAAATATAATTATGGTAAGGCAGTGAATTGAAAAGAAAATCAGAATATATCTACCAAAGAAGTTAATATAATAATTGTTTGGAAAACATACAAACTCAAAATCCGCCTGATTTGACTTTGTTAAGTCCACCGGGCAAAGGATGAGGAGAGTTTAAAATTTATTGCTAATTTTTTTTTTTTAATTTAAGAACCCCCCCCCCAAAAAAAAAAAAATCCTGGAGAAGGACCCCCCAGCACCCCCGCCTTTTGCGCATCTGATGGCTATACCCCCCCCCTCCCCCCCCCCCATGGAAACTTATTCCTGGCTACGCGCCTGGTTGTCCTCTCTCTCGTTAGTGGGAGCCCGCGTTGGTGGAGGGTGAGCTTGTTCGGAGAAAGTGTTCAGGAAAGCTTAAACTGGACTTTAATGACTTATCCCCAAGATATTTTAAGATTTTTAGATTATTATCATTATGTGGGTATACAATATGCTACATGTATCCGAGTCTTGCTCCGCTTTCTAAGGGTAGATCACGGTTTGTCCCCGACTCGCCGTGATGCGTCCTCGGAATCCAAAGTGAGAGTTTGATGCATGTTTGTCAATCCAAATAATGGCTATAATCTTTATTTATCACTAAAATACTCATCAGACGTGGATACAATTTTACACACGATTAAAATAGGCGCTTGCCATCCTCTTAAACCTAAATTTCGCTGTTTTCCTCAGCGACATTCTTCCTCAGATAGACAGCTAATTGATTTCACACCTTTGTCGCATCTTGTTGACAGCTTCAAGCAGGCTACTACTTAACGAACACAAGAATTTCGCGCCGTCGTACATTTTATAAACCTTATTAATCATCAAAATACTCATCAGAAGTGAATAAAATTTTACAAACAAATAATATATACCCACATATACCTGCATATGCACCCTCAATCATTTTTAACTTGTATTTCCTATTATTTTCTCTTCTGTTCGTTTATGTTCGTTTATGTTCGTTTGTGTTCGTTAAATAGTAGGACCCCTTAATTGGGTTTCAATTGCTATTCAGTTACATAACTCATTAAAGATTGAGATGTTTTTATAAGACCCCTGTGAAAAGATTAGGATTATTACTGAATAAACAATTTCATACATACCCGGTACCTGAAATATGACAGATAGGTTTATAAAAATAAATTTGTGTTGAAAATCTTAAATGAAGATTTTCAACACTAATTTATTTTTTATAACAGTCCATTTCAATTTGTTACAAAAACTTCAGAAAAAAGAACAACTACAAAGTAATTACAAAAATCCATTCTTCTCCATTTCTGAATTTTGTGGTTGGTTATTCACTGACTTGAGAAAACCTGAAACCTGTTATGAGAGACCACCTGTCTTGAGAGATCACTTTTGTGTGGCTCAAAGGGCGGTCTCTCAAGACAGGTTCTACTGTATTTAAAATAATAAGTTTTGATATCGTCTGCGTTGGGTAAAGGGTTAACAGGGTTTCACTGTACCATGATTCAACTTGAATTATGTGAATGAAGTTGATAATTTTAAAGAAAAGGTCTTTTTACTTTTTTGCTTCATGCTGTTTCATTTCATTCAAGGCATAACTTCACTCAAATGCATAATCTCCAATCAGAGAGATTCTTACTTGATGTTTTTGTGCAAAATCTGGATTCTGCACATGTATTTCTCACATTTCCTAATCTTTGTATTGTATCTCATACAATATGGCCGCCGTGGGCTGGGCACTTTCCACGGGTGAGCATTTTTTTCACAGGCGCAAAAACACTAATTATAGAAATAATCAACAAAAATTTAATTAATGAAGCACCAGATACGAGCCGGTTCTTCATTAATTAAAATTTTACTGATAATGATATTTATTATAACAGTGGAGCCCACTTAATTGGATATCTCTTAATTGTATATCCCTGTTAATTGAATATAATTACCCAACCCATAACCCTTTTCCATACCTCCAGTACAAATTTGATCTGTTAATTGAATAGAGGTTATAGAGTAAACTCCTGTTAATTGAATAAAAATTTTTGTAACCTGTCGAGAAATTACCCTGACTCTCCCCAGTTTTTCTTTGTTTATAGACCTATTTGGCCTCAGTACATCCAATACAGGCATTTAATCTATTATATCTTGTTTGACAGAGCTCATGGAGCTCTATCAAATAAGATACAATAGAATAAATGTTAAGTTTATCTCTAGAATACAGGAATGTGACAATCCCTGTTAACTGAATACTCCTGTTAATTGAATAATTTTCATTGGCAAAGTAGCTATTCAATTAACAGGGTTCCACTGTAATAACATGTTGATACGTGTACTTTTGTCCCTGTCAAACTGCACCATTAGCATAACTCAATTCCTGTACAATTCCATACAAGTAAACAGAGATTTATTTATTTATTGGTGTTTAAGGTCACATATTTCTGCACAATGGCTAACCATGACCGTGACAGTTTTACGGGTGGAGGAAGCCGGAGTACCCGGGGAGAACCACCGAGCAACTGTCAGCTCCCCAACATGCCAACTCCACACAAGCAGGGTTAGTATTGGCATTTAATCTATTATATCTTGTTTGACAGAGCTCATAGAGCTCTGTCACACAAGATATAATTGAATAAATGCCAAGTTTATCTCCAGAATACAGGAAAGTGACACAGTCCCTGTTAATTGAATACTCCTGTTAATTGAGTGATTTTCATTTGCAAAGTGACTATTAAATTAACAGGGTTTCACTGTACCTGGTAAACACATGTGTGAACATCACTTCCCACTCACGGATTGCAACCAGAAGATTAAGTGATTTTGCAGCCTAGACTTGACCTGAGTAGCCCGAGGGTCTGGAAATCCTAAAATATCCCTGAATTTCAAAACTGGTTGTCAAGGCCCTTGAAAATCCTTGAAATTCAGGTTTGATGCTAACAATCCTGGAAAACCATGGAAAAAGTTCATTACTGGGTCCATTTCTGGTGTTCCTGTTCCTACATTTTTATTAACATCACAGCTTAAATGCCCTGTTTATAGCCAACCACTGATTGGTTGTTTTTGGCAGTTGAGCTGTAAATGCTTACCTTTGACCTATCAGATTTGTGCAGGCCTGGCATTTTCAGGAGAGCGATTTATTCGCTCACGTACTGCTCGCTTTAAAAAAATTGTGGAGGGCGAAAAATAGCTCTCCTAGCCTTAGAAAATAATGATAACCACAACAGTCTATTCATAAAACCCACAGGTTTTCTGATCTCTGCTGTGTTAGTAGTCTCTGCAATATGGCCACACTGCCTCTCCCACACCTCCGGGCCTTACCATGGCCCGGAGGTGTGGGAAGGGCAGTGTAGCCGTCTCACAGAGACTACCGTGTTAGAAGCACCAAATAAAATGTACAAAGCCCACTGTGCAGAATTCATTAATAGTACAACTTCATTTTGCCACTTTAGCTTTTGTAAGCTTGAGGAGAGCTAATTGCTCCCCTAGGCCATGTGAGAAGAGCGATTTTTAGCCTTCTTGCATTCTTAAGCATGCCTGGCCTGTTTGTGTCAAGCAAATGTTTTTTTTTTGGAGGGGGTGGGGGTGGGGTGGGGAACTTGCTTTGCAATTTCTGTACCAATACATCCTTGAAAGTCCCTTAATTTTTGCCCTAAACTTCCTTGAACCTCCTTGAGAAATCTTGGTGTAACCCATTGACTAGAAACCACTGTCAAGCTCCAGTGTCAGTAGGATATCTTCTTGATTATAAATTACAGTACATGTTCTGAGACAACAGATTTACAAGAGAATTTTATTGTTTTATTACAGAAATATGAACAAGGGTTTATTCTTGATCCAGTTGTCATGTCACCATCACATACAGTGGGGGACGTCATGGATGCCAAAAAGAAGTTTGGATTTTCGGGTATTCCTATTACAGAGAAGGGCCACATGGGAGAAAAACTCATGGGACTTGTTACACAGAGAGATGTTGATTTCTTGAGTAAAGATGACTATCACATGCCAATTTCAGAGGTATAAACTTACATAAACTTGAAAAATAGTATTTGTTGACAAGGTCTGTTAACTCTTTTAATTCATTTTGTTCACAAAACTTCATCTGAAATAGTAAAATGATTGTTTCCAGGGGTGTGATTTAGCAGTTTTTTTAAATCTGATTTCATTTTATTTTTTACCCATCTAGAAATTCTTCTTTTTTTTTTTTAGCTCAACTTGACAAAGTCAAGCTGAGCTATTGCCATCACTTCTCATCCGTCCGAATACGTATGTATGTTGGGAGGACGTACGTACGTACGTACGTGCATCCACAATTTCCTTTAGTACACTGCATGTCGCATTTATGTTCAGATCTCTTTGAAACTTGGTATGCTTGTTTGGGGTGACATCTAGATGGGAGCTTCAATATTTTTATACTGTACCAATGACCCAGACATAGCTGGTGCTAACTCTTAAAATATAGGGCCAAACACAAATTTTGCCCCCCAATCCCCAAAATTTGCATCTAAAACTAAAGAAAACATGTCCTGAAAGGCCCTCCACACTTCGCCCCCACTGCGCATGCGCAGTGTCAAGGACGTTCCGAAATTGGCGCCATTAATCATTCTAAGTTTGGCCCTTCATCAGTTAACATCTGACTGATCTTTGTGCTTATAAATCTCAGTTTAAATGATGCCAGACACATAAATATTAGTGAAATGGTGATTCTAAGGAGGATAGAGAAGGAGGAGAGGAAAAGAATGTGTGACAGAATATTATCAGGGCTGTAACTTATTGATTATTTAGTTACACTGTTTTTTTTAAGTGTTTTCCTCTCTCCCTGTCCTTTAAGTTCCATCTTGCTATTCTCCCATGCTTTTGGCATAGTTTCTGTAATTATTATTACTAAAATTTCTTGGGAGTTTTAGCTGAATAACAGAATGAATTCTGTTCTTTCCCCATGTTTACGTCTTCACCTATGGGTGGTTAGGCGTTGTGTTCTGCATCTACCATCTGATGTTCTGCAGTTTCTTCCCTGGAAGTCTCTGTTTTGCATCAGATAGTGTATTTTTGGTAACTGATTTCGGGCCTGGGTGCCTGGAGTCTTATTTTAGTGTTTTTACACTCATTGTTTACATTTACAACAGCCCTCTGTGTGAGGGGGGGATTTCCAAAAAATAATATCTTTATGTTATTTTAATCATAACTAGATACATTATTATTGTTCGTAAGTGTTGAATAAATTGTTTAAAATATTTTTAAAATTTTTGTCCCCACTTAGGCTTGGGATCCATTGGGGCTCAACGTTACTTTTCAGAAACTTGGGCTGTTCTGAAAAAATATTTTGATTTCAATTATTTTTTCTATATTAATGGATCATATTATTATTATGTATTTTGATTGCCAGGGGTTAGTGCGAGTACCAGGACTTGTTTTCTTTTCACATTGAAAGGATATTGATCAATTGTTTTAAGAGGAAGTCTTCCTCTGACTTTATTATCATTCTATATGTGGTCAGTGTACTCGCATTAACTCCTGTTCTGTATCGTATGATTTCGATGACAATATGGGAAGCGTATGTCACGGTATGTTGTTGGGGATTTGGACACTCCGGTCCTTTCCCCGCAGGGTCACTCTACTTTATCAATTTCTATTTCAGACGATCAAGATTAGGGTGATGTATCTGTGATGTCTTCCAACAGTGTGCCTCCGTCGTCACAATTAATGAAGGGCTAGCGGAAAAGTGCTCATGTAAATACGCCAATTGCCTAAGAGGACCCTAGTAGGTTCGACGGCCTTTGACGTCCGCTAGCTCGCCCGGTGTAGCGTCCATTCACCGAATGGTTCGGCAGCCGGGTTCAACCGTTGCGGTCTAGAAGGAATTTTGGGGTGATGCGAGCACTATAAATTAACTTAATGCACACCCAGTGACGGCGGATCGGAGGGAGAACGCAGGAAGCCTTTTAGTCCGGTTCATAGCTCGTTCCGGTCCATCCGGACGGCAAGCGAGAGAGGCCCCTCTCTCGTTCAACAACATCTGGCCCCAGATGTTGTGGTACAAAATGTGTCGCAAGCGGAGCATACGTCCGTCGCTCGGGACGCTCCGTTGTATAGGCAGTCCGCTGAGACTGCTAAGGCTTCCTCTTCTCGTCAGCGCACACGACCGCACCTTGGCTGCGTGACCGCCGATATATTACCAGCTTCGCCGATCAAGGATTCTTCGGCGACCAGGTCACACCATCCGGTAGCCAGGGACACGAGGCCTGCAGACTCCGGACGTTCGCATAGGAAGTGTGCGGGAGTCAACGTACACGGAGCTTCCGGCGGCAATGCATCGTAAGACCGCTACTGCACAGGCCTCGGGAACGGACATGCTTTCCTTAATAGCACAGTTTATCGCAGCATCCCAGCATCAACTGAATCTGTCGCATATATTTTATCCGACGATGCTGGGTCGGGACGCTCCGCGGAAGCGGGTACGGACGTCCGAAAGTTTCATCCGGTCCGACGGGATACCGAAAGGGATTCGGAGGATTTCGAGCTTTCCCTTTCGGAACAACATATGCTGTTGTGTATGTCATCTGACTTGGTCTTCTACAGCTTCTTTCGTCGGACCAGAATGCTGCGATGCCGGATAAGAAACTGATAGCGTCGGTGGACTTAGAAATTTTTGGTTCGGTTCAGGGACATCGTCCCTAAGTTCCGACATAGTCCAATAATGTCACACAACTTTCGAATTATTGAACGACGCTATATATATTATTATTTTATGCTTGCTATCCAAGCATTTCTGGTTTCTTGTTCGAAGAGTTATGGAGATGTCTTTCAAAAGTGTGCCTCTGTCGTCATAGTTAATGAAGAGTTAGCGGCAATAAGTGCTCATGGAATATGTCTATCGCCTACGGAGTGACATTCGCTAGCTCACCCGGTGTAGCGTACATTCATCGAATGGTTCGGCTGCCGGGTTCGTCCGTTGCGGTCTAGGAAGGAGATTTGGGTGATGCGAGCACTTTAATTACTTTAGTACTCACCCAGTGACGGCAGATTGAGGACAGATCGGAGGAAGCCTGTTAGTCCGGTTCCTGGCTTGTCCAGGTCCGTCCGGGCTGTGAGCGAGAGAGGTCCCTCTCTCGCCCAACAACATAGGGGACCGCATGTTGTGGTTCAGATATTTTACATTCGGAGCATATGTCCGTTGGTCGGGACGCTCCGTTATATTGACAGTCCGAGAGACTGTCTTTAATGCTTCCTCATCCTCACAGCAGGGCACACGACCGCACATTGGCTACGTGACCTCGAGTATCCGATTAGTTTCGGCATTCAGTGATTTCACGGCGAATAGGTCGCGCCATCCGGTAGCCAAGGGACACGAGGCCTATACACTCCGTTCGCTCGCATATTGGTAGTATGCACGGGGTAACGATCACGGAGCTTCCAGCGGCAATGCATCGTAAGACCGCTTCTCCTCAGGCCTCAGTGACGGACGTGCTATCCGAGTTAGCACAGTTGTTTCGCAGCATCCCAGCAATTGACAGTTTCTCGGTCGAATCAGGAATTATCCGACGGCGCTGGGTCGGTGCGGTCCGCGGTTGCATCAGCTACGGACGACCGAACGCTTTATAGGGTCCGACAGGATGGCGAAAGGGATTCGAAAGATTTCGAGTTTTCCCTTTAGTAGTATCGGAAGATGCCTTTCATATCTTCTGGCATTATCTTCCAGTGATTATTATTTCGGACTTCATTGCTGCGATCTTGGATAAGAGACTTATAGCGTCATTGGACTCGGATTTTTCGATCGGTTCAGGGACATTGTCCCTGACTTACCGACGCAGTCCAATATTGTCATTACAACATGTGTTTTATTTTTCGACGCTATATATATATATATATACAAGCCTGCTACTAAGCATGATAGTTTAGTTTCTTGTCCGCGTTGCTCATTTCTGCCATTTTATCATTTATACAAATAGTTTATTTTGGCAGAGCAGGGCATACCGAGAGTTCAAATGCGTCTAGACGGTGTGATTAAAGACTGCATATATTCTTTTTCGCCGTTTATGTCTTTTCCAATTTCAATGTTGGGAACGACATTATGTATAGTAGACTTAACTTAGACGCTTTATTATACGTAATCCGCCTTACTGAGGCGTTATCATTACGTCTTCAAGAAAAGATTTACGGGATATTATTCTCAATGTAATGTCTTTTGAGGGCAGTAGTTTGTTCACGTATAACTCCGCCCTTCAGTGGCTGATTGGAGTTAGTTAGACGTGACGCAGCCCTAGCTACATCCACACGCGTGGATAGTAAGGTTAAGAACTCTCTCAGAGTCGCTTCGTTCTCGGAGGAGCTTCTCTTCGACGGCAACTTTTCGGCAATCCATGAATTGCTCGATTTATACGTTCTCTTGTCTATCTAGTGTTACAAGAGATTCAGACTGGGGCAAACATTCGGTGGTTGACTCAGAGAGTGCCGCCGCAGTTGCCGGACCCGAGTGTGGCTGTTATGACGGTTGCCAGTCAAACAGATTGGGATATAATACTGATCCCTACGGATTCGAAGTGCCAGGGTCTTTGGGTTCCGCAGTCTTTTAGCAATCAGTTTAACTTCCGCGGAATAATGTTTTTTAGGCTTGCTTTATGTCATTGCAAGAACATTATTCAGAAACGCATGCCCAAATTCCTGTCCTTTAATTCGACAGTAGTGACGTATCTCCGGAACCAGGGAGGCACTCTTTCGTTTCCGTTATTCAATTTAATGGAAAGAATCCGTCTGTTGGTTATAGTACACCAAGTTCAGTTTTGGTCCGTCATATTCCGGGTCGTCTGATTGTTTTATCAGACTCCCGTTCTCTTACGGGTCGCTTGTTGCTGTCAGAATGGACTCTCAACAAACAAGTATTCAATCAGATTTGCTATCTATGGGAGCGCCCAATGATGATTTATTTATGACACAGCTTGCTAATCAATTGCAGACGTATGTGTTGGCTTGTTCAGATCTCTGAGCTAATATTGTTAACGCTCTATTGATCTATAGGACGGAATGATAGGATACGCGTATCCTCCGGCGCTGTTGTTTTAGCAGGTATTGCTAAGATAAACAACCACAATACATTTCTGTTGATAGCATCTCTATCTTCACAGAGATCATGAGTAATTTACTCTCTTGTCTACTGTGGGTCTTAACGTGAAATCTTCCTCTATGTGAGGATCTTTTTCACTGGGTAAATCGTGTCATCTTTATCACTACCAGCAAGGTCGCAACCTTCATGTATTCCGTTGTGTGGTCCGTATTGCATTGTAAGCACTGTACTGGACGAGCTTTGGACGCGATTTCTTACTATAGGAGATCCTCTTCTTCGCTATTCTATGCGGCTAAAGTGGAGGCTCTTCCGTCGTGGTGTAGGGATCATTATGTTCATATTGTTGATCCCTCCATACTACTCATTGCTATTTTTTAGTATACTTGTTTCACAAGATCTTCTGCAGCCTGTTATTATTTAGGTTATAGGTTTATGTTACCTCATACCTATGCACTCTACGATAGTTTACAATTGAGTCTTATGTCTCTTTATCTAAGTCAGTTAGTAACTTTTTGATAAATAGACTTAGAATCTTTAGATTAAATTCCTATACGGATTTTAACTTCGGTTCTTATTTAGCTAAGTAATCATTTGAGCCTCTGGAAACAGTAGTTTTCAAATTCTGACCTTTTAGACAGTAATTCTGTTGGTTTCTCTTTTACTGTAGAGTCAGTGAGTTTCATGCACTATCGATGGATGATTTTCACTTTCATAGTTTCGGAATCAATACTTCCGTTACTATTTAGGTTGGATTGTTGCATAAGAGTTAGGCTCCTATTATCCGGAACCTATTATTTTAAGGTCCTTCCGTCTTCGTATGGGCATAGGCCTTTACTCTTTCCGGGTACAGTTTATGTGTTTATAAACAGATATCTGTTTATTACAAAGGGCGTAAGCTTCTTCTGTCTTTGATGTCTAGTAGAAGGACGTTACGCTCCATTTTATTGTTAATGGATTCTATTAACTATCGGTACTGCTTATGGTATATCATTGACTTAGCAGTTGTGCTTAAGATTTCGGCTCATGAAGTAAGAGTTCTTCTACTTCTTGGGCTTACATTAATAGTGTCGCTATTATAGATTTTTGAAGGCCGCTCATTGCGCTCAGCCATCCACATTCATGAATTTTATCTTAGAAATATCGAGTCCATTTCTGGAGGCCTCTATTGTTAGGTCTATTATCTACTGCTCAGAATGTCATTCACTTAACAGTTGCTACTATAGCTAGGTAGGCTGTCTGTTTCGGCAGTGTCTCCGTTCGGCTGCCCTCTTCACTCTGGGCTATTTGACCCAGGGCAAGAAAAAGGGGGGGTGGTGGAGGGTGTTCCCTTGGGTCACCTGTTTTACTATGAAAACAAGGGGATACCTCCTCCGGAGTTAGTAATTCTGAGCTGTTATTGGGATGGTTGTTTAGTGAGAAGTTTAGGTTTTTAAAATTCATTCAAGTCTTAGTTTTTAAAGTATAGCTTTTGAATATTGCATGTGTCAACGGACATGATTATGCAATCCTCAGACACTTTTAGGAGTATAAGAGTCTCTATTCTCTAGACTTACTTTATTTATTGGCTTACTTTAAAAATTATTAGTATAAAGATTATATTGGATATTAATAGAGTACATGGATGTATGAAGCTCAATTTTGGAAGGTGTTGTATCTTTCTAATTTATCATAAATAAGAAAGATACATGTAAGGCCTATTACTTCTTTTTCCCTACAGGGGATGACTCTATTTTATTTTATTGAGCGTATTCCATTTTGCTCTATGTCCTTGGCCCTCCAGCCTTTTTACTATTCAGCTATGTCTGGGTCATTGGTACAGTATAAAAATGTTAAAAAATTTATAGTAATTTATATATTTTTTATACTTACCAATGACCCAGACGGGGATGGCCCTCCCAGGAGTTGGGAACTCTTGCCTCCCCGCTGAGTACATAGCGCTTACCAGGCACTGGTTATTAGAATGATTAATGGCGCCAATTTCGGAACGTCCTTGACACTGCGCATGCGCAGTGGGGGCGAAGTGTGGAGGGCCTTTCAGGACATGTTTTCTTTAGTTTTAGATGCAAATTTTGGGGATTGGGGGGCAAAATTTGTGTTTGGCCCTATATTTTAAGAGTTAGCACCAGCTATGTCTGGGTCATTGGTAAGTATAAAAAATATATAAATTACTATAAATTTTTTAACTTTCTTCCTTTTCCGTCAAAAAATGTTGCGGCTGGCAACGTTCTTTAAACTTAGTTTAGTCAGACCTCAATAATTCCCTTTGGCACACTCTACAGGGCACATTTATGATTGGATTGCTTTGAAACCCGGTATGCTTTTTAGGGTGACCTCCAGATGGGAGCTATCGATTTTCTTCAATTTCCAGCAAAAAATGTTGCCACGGCCAACGTTCGTAGAACTTAGTTTAGTCACACCTCAATACAGGGCACTTTTATCATCAGATTGCTTTGAAACCTGGTATGTTTGTTTGGAGTGACCTCAAGATGGGAACTATCAATTTTCTTCAATTTCTGTAAAAAAAATGTTGCTGCTGGCAATGAAGTTAGTGCACTTATGCATCAATACTTCCCTTTGGAACACCCTGCAGTGCAAATTTTTAACCGGATCGCTTTGAAACTTGGTGTGCTTGTTTGGAGTGACCTCTAGTTGGGAGCTATCGATTTTCTTCTATTCCCAGCAAAAAATATTGCAGCTGGCAACGACCTTTGAACTTAGTTTAGTAAGACCTCAATATTTTCCTTTGGCACACCCTACAGGGAACATTTAAGATCGGATTGCATTGAAACTGGGTAGGCTTGTTTGTGGTGACCGCCAGAGGGGAGCTATCGATTTTCTTCAATGACCTTTGAACTTAGTTAAGTCAAGCATCAACATATTCCTTTGGCACACAGTACAGGGCACCTCTATGATCAGATAGGTTTGAAACTTGCTATGCTTGTTTGGGGTTACCTCTAGATGAGTGCTATTGATTTTCTTCGATATCTCTGAAAAAATGTTGCCGCTGAACCTAGTGCAGTTATGCATCAGTATTTCCCATGGTGCAATGTTCATTTATGATCGGATTGCTTTGAAACCTGCTGTGCCAGCTTGGGGTGACCTAGATTGGAGCTATCCTCTTTCTTCTATTTTCGTCAAAAAATGTTGCAGTTGGCAACAACCTTTTTTAACTCAGGTTAGTTAGACCTTAATATTTCCCTTTTGCACAACTTACAGGGCACATTTATGATTGGATTGCATTGAAATCTTGTATGCTTGTTTGGGGTGACCTCTAGATGGGAGCTATTTATTTTCTTCCTTGTCCGTTCCGTCAAAAAATGTTGCCATTGGAAACGACCTTTGATGAACTTCGTGCAGTTATGCATCAATATTTTCCTTTGACATACTCATTTGCATATTTTATTAGGTCGCCAGAACTATTTCATCATCATCTGCACAATTGTAAATAAACAAAATGGCTTCTCGATTTGCAAATATAAAAACTGACAAATTTGTCGCGGAGAAAAGGAATAAAGAGATGGACCGCAAAACATTAAACTTGATTTGTTTCAACCCCATGTTTCTTTAATAATATCACTGCGTGAATTTATCAATTGATCAATAATCTCACAATGCCCTTTACATTAGAGTTTGACATGCACTAATTCATTAACCCCCCTTAACAGACAGTGTTACAAATCAATTTTTTAGTATATACCTGTGGTATATACCTAAATTTTGTATGATCTTTCTGATGAAATTGGTCTTTTTTCGAAAGGACTATGACTTTCTAAATTGGGTATGTCAGCACGTGGTTACCAATTATCTGTAATGACGTAATCCTTGTGTGTGGGGAGAAAAATCATCCTCCATGAGTCTGAAGGTGGGAATGGGGAAATCTCACCCTCAGGGCAAGATATTTGAACCAGACCCCTCGGCAAGCCTCGGGTCTGGTTCAATGATCTTGCCCTTCGGGTCTCACCCTCAGGGCAAGTTATTTGAACCAGACCCCTCGGCAAGCCTTGGGTCTGGTTCAAAGATCTTGCCCTGAGGGTGAGATTTCCCCATCCCACCTCCAGACTCATTGGAGATCATAATAATCCCATAAATGGCCGTTTATTCAGACAATAAAAGCCTTGGATAAATTTTTGCTTTATTCACTTAGTAGAGTGATAAATTTTCCCCGTAGGTTTAACACTGAAAGAATTTATTCCTGCCGTAGAGACAGACTTGTTGACCTCTGACCTCTACCTCATTCATGTAGCACAATTAACAGTTCAATTGTTGTTTTCTTTAAACCTTTTTGAAAGTATTACACAATGCCAGTAGAAAACACTACACATTGTTCATTTAATAAAGTATTTTTGCAAGTTTAGCTGAAGTTTGTAGGGGAATTACTTTTTAGAGAGAAATGTATAACTGCGCCTCGTTTATTTATGCCAATTGTGCTGGTCGATCGAATTGGTCCAATGTGCTCCTCATTTCTCGCTGTGTTTTGTAGCGAGTAGCAGCACATTAGCTGCGACAAAAGATTATAAAAGATTTATTCTACTCGTAGAATTACGAATGAAACCGACTCTCCAGAGGGTCGTTGTTTCATTCTTAATCCTACTCAAAGAATAAATTTTTTATGCCCTCGACTTAAGTCGGGTGGCATATAGTAATTGAAGTGTGCGTGTGTCCATCTGTCTCTGTGTGTGTGTGTCCGAGCCAATAACTCGCAATCAGTTAGGGCCATAGTCATCAAACTTCACACAATTATAAAGGTCCATGGAAGGAAGTGTCACACAACATAGCCGCGTTTGTACTTTCAAGGTCAAGCTCACATTTCAAGGTCACACTAAAAATTGGTGAATATTCGTGTCTCAGCCATAACTCAGAAATGAATCATAGTACAATTGTTAAACTTTTTACAATTGTTAAGGACAGTCAGAAGGTGTGTCGTGTAAATTAGTTTCTGCCACACCTGTAAGGTGGAGGTCACAATTGACCTTTATATGTTCAGGGTCACAAATCGTGTCTCAAGCATAACTCCAAAACTATTAGGGCTACAATCATCTAACATCGCTCAATTATAAAGGACAATGGGTGGATGTGCCACACACCACAGCCAGGTCCGTAAGGTCAAGGTAACATTTCAAGGTCACACTGAACATGATTAGGGCCACAGTCATCAAACTTCACACAATTATAAAGAACCATGGAAGGATGTGTCACACACCATAGCCGGGTTCGTACCTTCAGGGTCAAGGTCACATTTCAAGGTCACTCTAAAAATCGGTCAATATTCGTGTCTCACCCATAACTCAGAAACGAATCAAAGTACAAATTTTTTAACTTTTTACAAATGTTAAAGACAGTCAGAAGGTGTGTCATGTATAATAGTTTCCGGCACATCTTCAAGGTGAAGGTCACAAGGGGGGGGGGGGGGGCATGTGTTACTTTAGTAACATTTTTCTTGTTTACTTGAAAACGCCCTATGTTTATTTTATATCTATTTACTAGTATAGAATTATACAGAGTTAGGCACACTGTTTTTCTCAAGAGATTGAGTTCTGCTAATGGTGCAGTTAGATAGAGACGGAATTGAACATACACAGTACATTATTACTTTACAATAGTTCACAATACAGTGACTCAACTTCTCGTTTCAACTGTATCAATTTTATACCAACAATACAGTAAAACATGTCTTGAGAGACCACTGTCTTGAGAGACTGCCTGTCTTGAGAGACCACATCATCTACCAGGCACCGATTGGTTTTACTCTGTAATGGACCTGCTATGGGAGACCACCTGTCTTGAGAGACCACCTGTCTTGAGAGACCACTGTGACCTGGTACCAACTTGTAATTTTATGCCATAATGGACCTGTCTTGAGAGACCGCCCCTTTGAAGACTGAACCATGACAAAAACCTTTTACCTGTTCTGGAATTGGAAAATCCATTGTGGTTATACTAACATAATTAAAAGTATTAAAAGCTCTTAATTGGTTTTCAATTGTTATTCAGTTACATAACTCATTAAAGATGGAGATGTTTTTAGCTCACCTGACTGAAAGTCAGGGTAAGCTTTTCTTATCACTCGTCTGTCGTCCTGCGTGATGAAGGTGGTGTTTGAGCCTCTTTCTCCTAAGCCACTGGCCACATTTTAATTAAATTTCATGTAGATAGTGGTTATATAGGGGCATTTTGATTTTTATCCAAATTAGGTTTCGGCTCATATTAGCAGAGGTGTGGGGAAAAAATGGCCAAATTTTTTGAAAATCTTCTAATGAACCACCAGTAGCAGAGACTTGATATGTGGTATACAGAGTCCTTTTGAGGTTTAGAATCAAGTTTGTTCAAGAGAAGTTTGTCTGGCATTATTTGCCTTCATTATGGGAGGGGCAAAAATTTCTATTTTCTGAACTGTGAGGTCGATTTGAACCAAATTTGATATGAGATGATAATGGGTCATAAGTAGTTGATTGATGCAAAAAAAAAGTTTTCTCATTGCCCCGTGGGAACCTCGGGAGCTAAAAATAGGAAAAACCTTAAAACTGCCATATCTCCAAAACTACACGACATAGAGAATTCTTATTTTGTACAAAGCTTACTTTTATCCAGTAGAATAGAATGGTTACAAAAATCCCTATCGGTTTGATCAGAAGGTACTTTTTTTCAGGACTTTGAAAAAGTGCTGAGTCGGCACTTTTTAACACTGTAGGCAATGGGAAAAACATTAAAAAATCTTCTTCTCCAGATCCAGCAGGCAGAATCTTTTGATATTTGGTATGCGACATTGTAGGGTGGATCTGATTCAAGTTTGTTCAAATCGGCCCCCTGGGTTCATATATGGGCTCAGTATAGGAGCCCAATTTCGAACTTAGTGCATTTCAAGCAAATTTCTTAAAAAATCTGCTTCTCCAGATCCAGCAGGCAGAATCTTTTGATATTTGGTATGCAACATTGTGGGGTGGATCTGATTCAAGTTTGTTCAAATCGGACTCCTGGGTTTATATTTGGGCTCAGTATAGGAGCCCAAATTTGAACTTAGTGCATTTCAGGCAAATTTCTTAAAAAATCTTCTTCTCCAGATCCAGCTGGCAGAATCTTCTGATATTTGGTATGCAACATTGTGGGGTGGATCTGATTCAAGTTTGTTCAAATCGGCTCACTAGATTCATATTTGGGTTCACTACAGAAGCTCAAATTCTAACGTAGTGTATTTCAGGCAAATTTCTTAAAAAATTTTCTCCAGATCCAGCAGACAGAATCTTTTCATATTTGGTAAGCAACATTGTGGGGTGGATCTGATTCAAATTTGTTCAAATCGGCCCTCTGGGTTTATATTTGGGCTCAGTATAGGAGCCTAAATTTGAACTTAGTTCATTTCATGCAAATTTCTTCAAAAATCTTCTTCTCCAGATCCAGCAGGCAGAATCTTTTGATATTTGGTATGCCACATTGTGGGGTGGATCTGATTCAGATTTGTTCAAATCGGCCTCCTGGGTTTATATTTGGGTTCAGTATAGGAGCCCAAATTTGAACTTAGTGCACTTCAGGTAAATTTCTTTGAAAATCTTCTTCTCAAGATCCAGCAGACAGAATCTTTTGATGCTTAGGGGGGTGAGATTCAAGTTTGTTCAAGCCAAGTCCCTGGGTTCATATTTGTGCTCACTGTGGTAGCCTGAATTATAACTTAGTTTAAAATGAGGAGTTTTCTTTAAAAATCTTCAGATCCAGCAGTCGGAATGTTTTGATATTTGGTGTGCAGCATCCTTAGTGGGGTGAGATTCAAGTTTGTTAAAGCCAAGTCCCAGGGTTCATATATGGGCTCCCTGTGGGAGCCTGAATTATAACTTAGTTCAATATGAGGAATATTCTTTAACAATCTTTTTTTTTTTTAGATCCACTGGTCAGAATCTTTGGATATTTGGTATAAGCTTTTTTTAGGAGGAGCAGATGCAACTTGTTAATTCCCTACGGGAACCGTAAGGGGATTACAGGATTGCACTCCGTCCGTCTGTCCATCCGTCCGTCTGTCAGTCCGTCCGTCCATCCGTCCGTCCATCCATCCATCCATCCATCCATCCATCTGTCCATCCATCCGTCCGTCCGTCCGTCTGTCCATCCGTCCATCCATCCATCCGTCCGTCCATCTGTCTGTTTTTTTTATGTTACCACCTCTCCCTCCATCAGGCTTTAAGTTGCACCTTTCATATTTGGTACATGGATAAATGGTTCTGAGGGGATGATGCACGCTCAAAATTTTTTTTTCAAAATTCAAGATGGCAGAATGGCGGCCATTTTTGTTGTGTTTTTAAGCTTTTTTTCTCTATTTTCATGTTACCACCCCTCCCACCAACATGGTTCAAGCTACACTTTGCATATTTGGCACATGGATAGAGGGTTGGGAGGGGATGATGCACGTTCAATATTTTTTCTTCAAAATCCAAGATGGCGGCATGGCAGCCATTTTTGTTGTGTTTTTTAAGCTTTTTTCTCTATTTTATGTTACCACCCCTCACTCCAACATGGTTCAAGCTACACTTTTTATATCTGGCAGATGGATAGAGGGTTGTAATGGGATGTTGCACATTCAATATTTTTTTTCGAAAATTCAAGATGGCGCCATGGCAACCATTTCTGTTGTGTTTTTTAAGCTTTTTTCTCTATTTTATGTTACCACTGCTCCCTCCAACATGGTTCAAGCTGCACTTTTTATATATGGTACATGGATAAAGGGGTTGTGAGGGGATTATGCACGCTCAATATTTTTTTTTCAAAATCCAAGATGCTTATATACTCTAGTGTCTTCTGTGACAAAAACACCTTATGTCACAAAAGCGCCGTAGGGGACTAATACCACCTCGGTGGTCAAACACTTGTTGAAATCAATTCTCTGGGTTGATATTTAGGCTACCATGTCAGGTGAGTGCCCTCAGGCCCCTTGGGGCCTCTTGTTATAAGACCCCTGTGAAAAGATTAGGATTATTGCTGAATAAGCAATTTCATACTTACCTGAAATGTGACAGGATTATAAAAATAAATTTGTGTTGAAAATCTTCAATGAAGATTTTCAACACTAATTTATTTTTATAATTTTTATAACAGTCCATTTCAATTTGTTGCAAAAACTTCATAAAAAGAACAACCACAAAGTAATTACAAAAATCCATTCTTCTCCATTTCTGAATTTTGTGGTTGGTTATTCACTGACTTGAGAAAACCTGAAACCTGTTATGAGAGACCACCTGTCTTGGGAGACCACTTTTGTGTGGCCCAAAGGGCGGCCTCTCAAGACAGGTTCTACTGTATGACAATGGCTATTCCAGAAGATAATATACAGGGTAACAAGTTACATATTACCTAATTTCATACTTATATACTTTCACCCATGCTATTGATCTGATCACCGAGTAGTTTCATTTTGAAGAATTTAAACTGAACTTGACAATGAATACTGAATGTCAGAGCCTTAGTGTTGGTAAAGTATGTATTACTCATATCTAATCACCTCTCCCTCCCCCCCCCCCCTCCCTGCTATTAATTTTCAAACTTTTGGCACATTGAGCCAAACCATGGTCATACTGGTATGTCTGGGTCCTCTCAAACTATTGGATTCTGTTCGATTCCCATAAAAGAAATTTGCTGGACTCAAATTAGGTTCCTGAAAAGATATACTAAAAATGAGGCCTGATCTAGTGAGTTTTATATAGTGTAAATCTAGAGATTAACTGATGTTTGGCAATCGCATCTAATATTGGCCGACTGTGAGCCATCGGTTGACCAACTGTAGAAATGTTTGAACATTGGTTCGTGCTGATGTTTACATGGAACACCACAGGATCAAAATTGTTCATATTTATGTTTCATTCGCAACCTTCATACAAGCAGTGACAAGCTTCATAAGTTGCCACGATGATTGGCAGTATAGGTTGAAACGATCATTTGTCGATTATTCAACATAATATTCCACTTCCTGTACAACTTACACAAACACAGACAGCACCCCTTCAATACTATGAATTGCTGTTTCATCGTTCGATATCACTGTCAGCTCATTTGTAAACAATCTAGTTACCCAGTTCTTTTTTTATTCGCTGTCAAGACAAAGTGGACAATAACAAATGAACATAAAATACACTCATCAGCCAATTTTTTTCAGTCGAAGTATAACTTCAGTCTGTTGTGCATGTTACTTATTTATGTAAACAGTCTAAAAATAGTGTACGACCATTTTGTGCATGGACTTCTGGGATTGGTTATCATTTGTGAAACATTATATTTTTCCATTCGGGATTTTCCTGCACTAGATGCGTGAATATGAATCTAAAAAATGGAGTGAATTGCCGTGTTAAAAGCTATTTGAAAACACAGCCATTATGAATATGTTTTCAGTCGTTGATTTTCGCCCCAAAACGAAAGCAATCTGAATTTCTGTGTATAAAACGGGACCTACTTTTGTTTTGACCTGTATATCCACGTGGGTTTTTTTAATATTAACTTCGAATTAAAATATAAAGCAGTAATTAAATCAAGTAAATTAATATGTTATTTAATTGCCCTTTGATATATTTTATTCAAATTCATCTTGAAACTAAATTTAAATACAGGTGGAATTTAAAAATAGTATGAGCGTAAGTCACCTATTTTCGCATTGCTCAAAGGAATTGCACTGTTAATATGTTTCCGCTGACGTTATACTTTTATTTTGATACACACAGTGACCAGTGTTGGAAATGAACAAAATTGACGGGTGCAGTTTTAAGCTCCAGTGAATTTAGAGACGGGAGTAAATTGCACCCGTAAAATGTTAGTATATGAATTTTCGAGGGAATACTCTCACCAAACACCAGAAACCGTAACCCTTTGGACTCTAGTGGTATCTTCCATGCCAGTTCAATGGCAGCAATTAGATGAGTCCATATTCATTATTTGGGGAAGACCAATCAATATTTTCAACGTGCAGCCATGTGGCTGCACGTTGAAAATATTGTTTGCTCTACCTCACGCATTTACTGAACAGCCATCCTATTTAATGAGGTTATGACATATCATGTTCCTGGCCAGAAAAGCGGCCGATTGGGTTCAAGGGACTAAATGTATAAGGAATTGCTGAATTATGGCAGTAACTTGCCACGGGCTGCAGCATGCTGCTTTCTCAAAACAACACACATTTATATGCCCTCACAGTATATTAGTGCTCAACAATATTTTTCAACAAGTGCATTTTTTAGCTCCTGTAAAATAGAAAACACGGGTGCTGACAGAAGCAATTGCACTTGCACCCGTCTCATTTCCAGGACTGACAGTGACTCGCTCTTGAGATCAACAGACATATCAACCTGACTGTACTGTAAAATTAACCCTATTCTATGCTTTCTTGAATCTACTAATCCTTTTGGTTGTGACATCTGACATCAGACAGTTGTGCACTCAATGATTCGGCAAGCGAATAACAGGTGCAAATCCTTATCAGTCCCTGTGGTGTAACAATGAATGCAAGCAAACTCAACATTAGTTTTTCTATGTGTTGATTAATATCTTACTATTCATCACAAGTCTTATTCCAGAATATCTGTATATAGCTTTGTTTCGTCTCAAAGATTATCCAAAATGTCCGTGGCTCTAGAGTATCCATGAAAAGCCCAGAGAATTAATTAATCGTTAACATAATGAATCATAGTTAAGTTTATTTTCCTATTCATGTTTAGTTTATTTTACCCTCTCTCAAAGAGAATGGGGGGTATACTAAATTACTTACATCTGACTATCTATGCGTTCATCTGTCCGACTGTCCATGCATCTGTCCATCTGTAGCGATATCCCAGCGGTGAGTGAATGGATTTCAATGAAATTTTGTATGCTGGATCCTTGTGAATAGCCGCTCTGGCACCTGTAATAAAAAAGTTGCCCACGTATTTTTCAACAGAGTTACAGTACATATTTTGTCAATTCTTCATGATTTTTTGGTACTTAACAATGTTTTTAATTCATTTATCAGTCCATCACTGCAATGTGAGTATTAGGGCTGTCACGATTTTTAGCTCACCTGAGCGAAGCTCAAGGGGAGCTTTACTAATCACTTTCTGTCCGGCGTCCGTCGTCCGGCGTCCGTCGTCCGTCGTCGTCCGTCCGGCGTTAACTTTACATTATCGACTTCTCCTCCTAAACCACTAGCCCAATTTTATTCAAATGTTGGCTAAATGTTTATTACCTAATGCCAATTCAGATTTGTTCAAATGAAGTTGCCCCTCCTCCTGGGTGGTGCCACGCCCCCAAGGGGCACCAAAATCTTTGTAAATCTTCTTCTCATGAACCAGCAGTAGCAGAGACTTGATATTTGGTATGCAGCTTCCTTTTGAGGTGTAGACTCAGATTTGTTCAAGAGAAGTTTGTGAGGCTATACTTGGCGTCGTTATGGGAGGGGCAAAATTTTTTGCCCTGCCCAAAATTTCTATTTTCCAAACCGAGAGGCTGATTTGAACCAAATTTTATGTGAGGGCTTATTGGGTCATGAGTACTTGATTTATGCAAAAAAAAATTTTCCCGCAGCCCCGTGGGAACCGCAGGAGCTAAAAATAGAAAAAATTTAAAACGCCCATATCTCCAAAACTGCACGGCACTGAGAATTTTTATTTGGTGTGCAGCTTCCTTAGGACCAACAGAAAGGATTGGTAAAAAAAAATTGCCATCGGTTTTATCATAGGGTACAGTTTCGGGACTTTGAAAAAGTGCTGAGTCAGCACTTTTTAACACTGTAGGCAATGGGAAAAACATTAAAAAATCTTCTTCTCCAGATCCAGCAGGCAGAATCTTTTGATATTTGGTATGCAACATTGTAGGGTGGATCTGATTCAAGTTTGTTCAAATCGGCCCCCTGGGTTCATATTTGGGCTCAGTATAGGAGCCCGATTTCGAACTTAGTGCATTTCAGGCAAATTTCTTAAAAAATCATCTTCTCCAGATCCAGCAGGCAGAATCTTTTGATATTTGGTATGCAACATTGTGGGGTGGATCTGATTCAAGTTTGTTCAAAACGGCCCTCTGGGTTTATATTTGGGCTCAGTATAGGAGCCCAAATTTGAACTTACTGCATTTCAGGCAAATTTCTTTGAAAATCTTCTTCTCCAGATCCAGCAGGCAGAATCTTTTGATATTTGGCATGCAACATTGTAGGGTGGATCTGATTCAAGTTTGTTCAAATCGGCTCCCTAGATTCATATTTGGGCTCACTATAGGAGCTTGAATTCAAACTTAGTGCATTTCAGGCACATTTCTTCAAAAATCTTCTTCTCCAGATCCAGCAGGTAGAATCTTTTGATATTTGGTATGCAACGTTGCGGGGTAGATCTGATTCAAGTTTGTTCAAATCGGCCCCCCTGGATTCATATTTGGGCTTACTATAGAAGCCCGAATTCGAACTTAGTGCATTTCAGGCAAATTTCTTAAAAAATCTTCTTCTCCAGATCCAGCAGGCAGAATCTTTTCATATTTGGTAAGCAACATTGTGGGGTGGATCTGATTCAAGTTTGTTCAAATCGGATCCCTGGGTTAATATTTGGGCTCAGTATAGGAGCCCAATTTCGAACTTAGTGCATTTCAGGCAAATTTCTTAAAAAATCTTCTTCTCCAGATCCAGCAGGCAGAATCTTTTGATATTTGGTATGCAACGTTGTAGGGTGGATCTGATTCAAGTTTGTTCAAATCGGCCCCCTGGGTTCATATTTGGGCTCAGTATAGAAGCGCGATTTTGAACTTAGTGCATTTAGGCAAATTTCTTAAAAAATCTTCTTGTCCAGATCCAGCAGGCAGAATCTTTTGATATTTGGTATGCAACATTGTGGGGTGGATCTGATTCAAGTTTGTTCAAATCGGCTTCCTAGATTCATATTTGGGCTCACTATAGAAGCTCGAATTTGAACTTAGTGCATTTCATGCAAATTTCTTAAAAAATCTTCTTCTCCAGATCCAGCAGGCAGAATCTTTTCATATTTGGTAAGCAACATTGCGGGGTGGATCTGATTCAAGTTTGTTCAAATCGGCCCCCTGGGTTTATATTTGGGCTCAGTATAGGAGCCCAAATTTGAACTTAGTGCATTTCAAGCAAATTTATTAAAAAATCTTCTTCTCCAGATCCAGCAGGCAGAATCTTTTGATATTTGGTATGCAACATTGTGGGATGGATCTGATTCAAGTTTGTTCAAATCGGCTTCCTAGATTCATATTTGGGCTCACTATAGAAGCTTGAATTCGAACTTAGTGCATTTCAGGCAAATTTCTTAAAAAATCATCTTCTCCAGATCCAGCTGGCAGAATCTTTTCATATTTGGTATGCAACATTGCGGGGCGGATCTGATTCAAGTTTGTTCAAATCGGCCCCCTGGATTCATATTTGGGCACACTATAGAAGCTCGAATTCAAACTTAGTGCATTTCGGGCAAATTTCTTCAAAAATCTTCTTCTCCAGATCCAGCAGGCAGAATCTTTTGATATTTGGTATGCAACATTGCGGGGTGGATCTGATTCAAGTTTGTTCAAATCGGCCCCCCTGGATTCATATTTGGGCTTAATATAGAAGCCTGAATTCGCACTTAGTGCATTTCGGGCAAATTTATTAAAAAATCTTCTTCTCCAGATCCAGCAGGCACAATCTTTTGATATTTGGTATGCAACATTGTGGGGTGGATCTGATTCAAGTTTGTTCAAATCGGCTTCCTAGTTTCATATTTGGGCTCACTATAGAAGCTCGAATTCGAACTTAGTGCATTTCAGGCAAATTTCTTAAAAATTCTTCTTCTCCAGATCCAGCTTCAGAATCTTTTCATATTTGGTAAGCAACATTGTGGGGTGGATCTGATTCAAGTTTGTTCAAATCGGCCCCCTGGGTTTATATTTGGGCTCCGTATAGGAGCCCAAATTTTAACTTAGTGCATTTCAGGCATATTTCTTAAAAAATCTTCTCCAGATCCAGCAGGCAGAATCTTTTGATATTTGGTATGCAACATTGTGGGGTGGATCTGATTGTGATTCATGAACGTATTTATTTGTAAAGTTGATAGAATCTTAGACAAAATTTGCAGAAAAGATCTACTATAGAAGGGGTGGTATCCAGGGTGAACCGTTTACCCAAATCTAGCAGTACTAATGCATTATTCACACAAATCTCCGTTCAAATTTTATGACCCCTCATTGGAACACACGCATTCAGCTCATTCCAACAAAGGTCATATGCCATGTTTTCGAGACAAAAGAATAAAAATTTTAGTTATTCATGAAATTTTTAGGCAACTGTTGTCTGTTATTCACATTGCTTCATGAAATTTCAGTACTTTTAGAAGTTACCTCAGTAATCAAGGGTTAATTCCCCTTAATTAAATGTCGCCTCTAAAAAACAACCACTTTGCATATCTTACCTTTTTACCAGCATAACTGCCAAAACTTGTCAGCATTCTTCGCAAAAATCGCTATTCAAATTTTAATTTTTGTCTCTTAAACATACATGTACTTATCGCTTGTAAATACCCCATTGGAATGAGCTTTTTGAGCTCATTCCAGTGAGAGGTCGCACACCATGCTTTTTGAGTCAAAAAAGCAATTTTTTAGTTATTCCAGAATTTCGTACGTAAAACACAGCTTTATGACTTCACATTAAAATGAGCTCTCTAAGCTTGTTCCAATCAACATTCACGCACTATGTCTTTCACACAAAAAATAAAATTTTCCATTTATTCAGGAATTTTGTTTGCAAGAACACTCTTACCCCCCCCCCCCCCCCCCCCCCCCCCCCACACACACACACACACACACACACACAAACACAGACACACACATCTAAAAGTTCGGCAGCAAAAAAACAATTACTTCAATTTTTAAATGCATTATAGGAACAACTTGCCTAATCAAATTTAAATACTTTTGCATCATTCTGTATCTAGAACAAACCATTTACCATATCTTTACGCAAAATTCTCCAGCATCATTCACAAAAAAACACCATTATTTATATATTCACATTTCTGTCTCAAAAATATACCTGATCTTCCCATACCCCTATTGGAATAAGCTGTTTGAGCTTGTTCCAATGATGATAAAAAAAACTAATATTTTGGAAAATTTGTGAAAATTTTTGTTTTCTTGCATGCAAATATTGTACATGTAGCACATGGAAGATATCCACAGTTGGGGAGAGATGTCCAAGGCTATCTCTTCACATTCCTTGTTTGTGCTTCATGCTAAACCAGTTTGTCTGCAGAGATAAATTTGCTTTATTAAAAATCATTGGAGATTGGCCACACACCAATGATTTTAAATAAAACTAATTTTAGGTAACAAATGTTGAACTTCAAACAAAATCTATCACTCAACCAGTTAATGTTGATGAGGCATGACATGGTGAGGTGACCTAAAATACTTCTTAGAGTCACTTTGTCAGGTGAGCGATTAAGGCCACGTGGGGCCTCTTGTTTTAATTTAGGAATCGATTAATCGTCGCAAATAATCGATGATAATCGATTGATCGTACCTAGATGACCCCCATCTCCTTCTCTTTGAAGTCGATAAAATGAAGTTGAAGTCAGTTGACCTACCTCAAGTAAACAACGAAGACGATCCTCTTTTAGTTACATTCAAAGCTTTGATGTTCTGAACTTTGATCTGTCAGTGTAATAATCAAGACCGGTCGGCAGTTGCGAAGTTCGCAACTGCCGACCGGTCTTGATTATTACACTGACGGTTCAAAATTCAGAATATCAAAGCTTTGATGAATGTACCTGAAAGGACAAATGCTTCCAATAGCTACTCGGGTTTAACATCGATGTTCTTAACTCTTTACCTTTAGAAACAATAGTTTTTTCAACATATTTTCCTTTAATTATTAAACGTCAAAAACGGGATATAATTTACCGATTATTCGACAACGAAAAATACTAATTGATTTCGCCGTGACCGATCAACAATCGATTAATCGATTATCATGACAGCCCCTATTGAGTATATAAGTAGAGTTCTTGTTAAGAGTATAAGTGTATTTTTAGACACATGAATGCTCTTTTGAACTTAATTGATTATTTTTTTTGATAGGCACTGGCCAGTTGCATGAATGTTTGAGAAGTTTTTCTTGAGGGCCTAAATCACTGGCCAGTTGCATGAATGTTTGAGAAGTTTTTCTTGAGGGCCTAAATCACTGGCCAGTTGCATGAATGTTTGAGAAGTTTTTCTTGAGGGCCTAAATCACTGGCCAGTTGCATGAATGTTTGAGAAATTTTTCTTGAGGGCCTAAATCACTGGCCAGTTGCATGAATGTTGAGAAGTTTTTCTTGAGGGCCTAAATCACTGGCCAGTTGCATGAATGTTTGAGAAGTTTTTCTTGAGGGCCTAAATCACTGGCCAGTTGCATGAATGTTTGAGAAATTTTTCTTGAGGGCCTAAATCACTGGCCAGTTGCATGAATGTTTGAGAAGTTTTTTCTTGAGGGCCTAAATCACTGGCCAGTTGCATGAATGTTTGAGAAGTTTTTCTTGAGGGCCTAAATCACAGGAATTTGTAAATCTATTTTGGAAGCTATAGATTTTAATGCACATTATACAGGAACAATGTGTAGTTAACCCTTCACCTAACGAATAGGCCAGCGTAATATACAAGTTGAGCAGTTGAAAAAAAAATTATTTTTCAAAATTTTTTTAACGAAACCATATCGTTTGACCCCCTCATTGGAATGAGCTCATTCAATGAGGGTCACACCATATGGTTTTGTTGAAAAACTTCAAATTTAAAAAAAAAATTGACAAAATATTTAAAATAATAAATTTTGATATCGTCCAAGGTGGGTAATGGGTTAAAGTAATTTTTTCAGAGATCTTTCTTTACATGCTTCAAAGACAAACCATTTTCACAGCAAAATGAAAGACATCATTTGTCTGATTTAACTCAACATGAGAGGCCACTTTTCCCATCCAGGAACATGATACATCATAATTATACCCCCACTTTCGAAGAAAATGGGGGTTTACTGGATGACATGCATCCGTACGTCCATCGGTCTGTCTGTCTGTCTGTCTGTCTGTCTGTCTGTCTGTCCATCCGTCTGTCCGTCCGTCCGTCCGTCCATCCGAAAATTTTCATAACTTAAGTAAATTATTATTTTTTATAATATTTGTTGGTCATAGGTATGCACACTCAGTTATTTTTTTTTTTTTTATTACTTGTTCACTTAGAAATTGTGTCCGTCCGAGCCAAATTTTGTCTGTTCAGCCTGTATCTCGGGTATCGAATGTTCTGTTGCAATGAAATTTGCCATGAAGACTGCTTATCGTATAGGCTTTAAAAAAAGGATTCAACGATATTTCTCACATTCTCCTTTTTAGAGTTATCTCCCTTTTTTGGCTTAGAAATTGTAGGAAATAGACATTATTTGTCTGTTCAACCTGTATCTCAGGTATGGGGTATCAGATTTCAGTGAAATATGGCAAGCAATTTGCCTATGACAAAGGCTTCTGCCTCTTTGGATAAAACTTCCAAACACCAAACAATTTACCACACCTTTTGACTTACAAATTGTTAGAAATTGTTGAAAACTTTAGAAGAAAATGGGGGGGGGGAGGTAAACTGGATTGGGGTTATCAGATTTCAGTGAAATATGGCATGTAGTTTGCCTATGAAAAGGCTTCTGCCTCATTGCATAAAACTTCCAAACACCAAACAATTTACCATATCTTTTGACTTAGAAATTGTTGAAAACTTTCTGAGAAAATGGGAGGGGGGGGGGGGGGGGGTTATACTGGATTGTGCCTATCCATCTGTGCATCTGTCTGTCAGCCAGTATGAGAATATTCATAAATAATATTTGTTGGTCATAGGAATGCCCGCACTAGGCAGTACAATGCGTGGGATATGCACCGGACGAAAGTCCAGCTCTTGTTTCATCAAGTACAATGGCTACTAAGTGAACATGTGTGGTAGCCTGAAGGCTGTACGTTGAAAATATTAATTGCTCTACCCTTAAATATTTGGATATGGACTCTTCCAATTTCTGCCATTTAACTGACATGAAAGATACCACCAGTATTCCAAGGGTTAACTTCAGTATGTAGTTTGAAAGAGGCTAGTTGGTGAAAAGAATAATTAAAATTGTTTTGGACTTTTTACATTGCAGGTAATGACTACAGTTGAAGAATTAACAGTTGCACCTGCGGGAGTTACATTAAAAGAAGCCAACTCGATATTACAAAAAAGTAAAAAAGGTAGGTAACATTAGAGCCCAAATTTTAAGTCCGTCCAATATGAGGAATAATCTTTAAAAAATCTGCTTCTTGAAATACAAGCAGAATCTATTTGTCCTCCGTAGTTTTTCATTAACTGAAAATCTGGGCATCATTTCTCTGGTAGCATCTCATGGGATAATAGAAAAAAAATCATTTGGCATGGATAGAAGAGTTAAAAATAAATAACTTCATTCCTCTGTTGTGTTAACTAGCTATAAATAGTAATTAAATCCCTTTTCAAACAACTCTGGTCACGTGAGTGCCTCAGGCCTCATTGGTGGGGGGGGGGGGGGGGCCTCTTGTTTTTTTGTTTTTTTTAACCCTTTACCCAACATAATGGCCAAAACTGGCCAGTGTTATTCACAAAAATCCTTCAATTCTAATTATTTTTTCATTTTTTGTCTCAAAAACATAGCATATAACCCATCATTGAAACAAGCTCATTGAGCTTGTTCCAGTGAGTGGGTCATAAGCTGTGTTATTGCCGCAAAAAATGAAAACATTTAGTTCTTTGAAAATTTTGTTTCCAAGTCTTGTCTGCCTTTTGTGTTAGGTAAAGGATTAAAAACAATAATAATTGAAACCGATCTGAAAAGTTCCTTTAATTTACCTGATTGAAAGTTAGGGTGAGCTATAGTGATGACACTGCGTTTATCATAAGTTACCTGTGAACATGGTGTTCATAACTTCTCTAAAACTAATTTCAGTTAAGTTTAAGGTGGATTTTCTTACATCACATTTTGATTTTGTTCACATCAACTCACCTCACCATAATATTGAGGGTGCTAGGGGAAAATGCACCCAAATTTAAAATAGAAATCTTATGAAGTGATGGGTACAATGTCTTGATAATTGGCACTGCATTGCGAACTGATTTGACCCAACATTGGTATATGGTGTTGTTGGCTCATAAATATTTGATTCAAGCCAAAAAAAAAAAAAATTCCCTGCATCCCTGTGGGAAGCCCAAGAGCTAAAAGTAGAAATATATTCATTCAAATACCCATATTTTTCAAACCACACATAACAGAGATTGTCATCCCCTCACTTTCAAAGAGGTTCTTATACTAGCACCCCCCTCCCCCAGTCCCAACATGCACTCTTGAAGAGATTGTAAATACTCCATTGTGAAAGAAATTGTCATTTCCCCACTTTCAAAAAGGTTGTTACACCCTCCCACAAACACACTCTCACCCACATGCCCTCAAAAATATAGAGGATATTCACGAAAATTTGATGAATACCGAAAATATCTCGTGAGTGGCTACAAAGAAATATGAGGATCTTCACGAGCGACGCAGTCGCGAGTGAAGATCCTCATATTTCTTGTAGCCACGAACGAGATATTTTCGGTATTCATCAAATTTTTGTGAATTTTCTTTTTACTTAATGCTCTACGACTACAAACTCTCCAATTTGTGGCCTTAATTTGCCATTAAGGCACAAAATTTATGTGCCGAACCGGCGTCCATACAAAAATTACAACAACCAAACTCCAACCATTGGAATGTGTGAATATCCGCACAAAAAGTAGTCCCGTCTTACTTCTCCCCTAACTTTACGATTTACCAAGGCCGGCGAATTGAAATAATCGCAATGTGTTTCGAAGAAATAGAACAATAACAAAAAACACCACTTTCTTATTTTCAATAACAAGACACGTCATTTTATTTTTTTTGAACTCAGTGCACTGAAGACGTGTGAAGTTGAACTGAAGAAATTTGAAAGTGATTTCGGCTTTTCGCTGGAAGGTGAATGAGAAAGTCAAACTTTGAAACCGCTGATTTAATGAATTGATTTAGTCACTGTCACTATCAATTATTCGAATTCGTTTGTATTTGGGACTCTGGAATTCATTACTGATGTGCTGACTCGTTTAAAGTACATGTGATTCGTCATCCGAACCTACAATGAAATATCGATTTCTAAATATCATTTTGATATTTCGTTTTGCCGACCGACAGGGGAATGTGACTTAATTTTTCAGCGTGAATTGATGCCTGAGCATTAAATAGAGAGATTGATTGATTATGGGTATGTTGGTCCTTTTTGCTGGATTACAATCTGTCTGAGATCATAATAAACGTAAGGTTAGGCCCCAAAAAATAAAAAAAATCTGTTTCTCAAGCTCCCCCTCCTACCCCCTCCTCCCCACACACTTCTGCTTGGTCCTTTTGGCTGCCACATGCTGTCTTTTTATAACCAATGTGAACTTAAAAAAAAAAAAAAAAAAAAAAAAATTAAGTGGTTTAGGCCTAAAAAAATTAAAAATCTGTTTCTCAGGCCCTCCCGCATGGTCCTTTTGGTTGCCGCATGCTCTCTTTTTATAGCCAATGTACACTTAAAAAAAATTGAAATTAAATGGTTTATGTCTGATATTTTACCCAAGTTAAAAAAATTTATGAATTTGTCCCTTGAGTGCAAGAAGGCTTTGCAATGCTTTAGCATTGCAAAGCCTTCTTGCACTCAAGGGATGAAATACAAATAATGATGAAATAAAAACTAAAATAAAAAACCGCTCGCCCGCATGCAATTTCACAAATAATGGCCTGAGAAACAGAAGATCTACTTTGTGTGGCCTTATGTCTGATATTTTACCAAAGTTAAAAAAAATTGATAAATTTGTCCTTTGAGTGCAAGAAGGCTTTGCAATGCTTTAGCATGGCAAAACCTTCTTGTTCTCAGAAGATGAAATACACCACCACTCATGCTATTCTGTAGATTAAGAGTCCTAAAACATAAAACAAGAACATGAAGTTTTGATGGCAAAGAAATAATTATAGAAATAAAAAATAAAATAAAAAACTGCTCGCCCACATGCAATTTTACAAATAATGGTCTAAGAAATGGAAGATCTACTTTGAGTGGCCTTATTGTGTGGATTGATGGTAACATGGTCTGAGGTTTGCAGCTTGGTGCTTGTGCTCAACTGAGATGCGAAGCGTTGGGGTTGAACATATGCTCCAGGCTGCAAACCTTAGACCATGTTACATAATAATGTATATGTTCCAATAAGATCATACCCACAGCCCAAAACTGACATCATGAAATTAACAAGGCAAGTGATAACAAGTTTAGTAAATAAGCTGCTTGTGTACCCTTCAATGTCACTGGACAAATAATCAATAAACCTGATAAAGGTCGAGGTCATGCCATCTTGGTTCAGATCAACTTATTTGTAATTTAACCCTTTACCTAACATGAAAAGCAGACGACACTTGAAAATATAATTCTTGAATAACTACTTTTTTCATTTTTTGTCTCAAAGATATAGGTTATGACCCCGCATTGGAACAAGCTCAATGAGGTTGTTCCAACGAGGGGTCATTACCTATGTTTTTAGCTGCGACAAGCAGCTCTATATGTGGCAATGTTGGTCTGTCTGCCTGACGATTGGTCGGTCTGTCGGTCTGTCACCAATGAGTTTAAAAAACACCATAACTCCTAAAATACTTGATGGAATGACACCATACTTGGTATGCAAGTGTATCTTCATGATGTCTACACCCTCTCAATAGTGCATGTCATTCGGATAATTTCTGTCACATTTATGGACTTGTCACCAACAGGTTTTTTTTGTCTCCAACGAGTTTTAAAACATCATTGGCATTGCACGAATCATCCCAGCTTCATCACTGTGACAGTGCGCTCTAGTTGAGACAAATAATGAAAAAATAACGAAAATTAATTGGCAATTTTTTAGAATAGCGCTGGCCAGTTTTGTCCGTTACTTTGGGTAAAGGGTTAAACAACACTTCATTTGGAACATTGTCTGCTGTATGCGTGAAAAATATTCAAAATTGAAGTGGTTTGCATGTCACTCTGTTGATAGAATAATTGCAAAATGGGTAACCTCACTTCAAATACTTCATGTTTTGATGTCAGATGGTAACATATGCTACAAGATCCATAAACAAAAACTATGTGAGCTGACATCCAATCAGAGGGTGAGGATTTTAGTAGTGATGAACCAATAATCAAAACTTGCTATCAACCAATTTCCGGTTATTTCTCAGCCGATTATGCCGATTCCGATGGCTGAAGTAGGACACTAAAGAAAATCTGTTGGTGCCTGTTATACTACAGAAATTTTGTTGATAAATCATCAATTACAAAAGCTTAATACTCAGAGTATGCATATTTAGCGCTGGGAAATATTAGCCAAAATAATATTTGCATTTTGGTTGGGGAGTGGAGAAAAGATCGTTATTAATGATACAATGGCACAATATTGTTCTCGTGAAGATTGTGTTTTATTCCGGTAAATATTTATTATTTATTGATGTTTAAGGTCACATATTTATGCAGAATGGCTAATCATGACCGTTACAGTTTTACAGGTGAAGGAAGCCGGAGTACCCAGAGAGAACCACCGAGCAACGACGAGCAGCTGCCAGCTCCCCAACATCGTAACTCCGCACTGCAGCACAGGCAGGGCTAGATTGGTTGAAGACATGCGTGCCATCGACGTGCAGTACGCCTTAGTACACGGCGTCATCGTGCCCCCACGCGGGCAATGGAGATGAAGTGTCTTGCCCAAGGACACAATGTGGTTGCTGCAGGTGGGATTTGAACTGAGGACCTCTCGGCTTGCAGCCTGCACCTCTACCTTCTGAGCCACCTCGCTCCCTCCGGTAAATAGTGTTAATACAGTTTTGTGTAAGGATACAATACACTTGGCTGTATTAACCAGGAATATACTGAGCACACATACTTTGTGTCTTAAATGAAGAATAATTTTGATGTTAATGTGTATTGTGAAGTCGTATGACTCATGGTTTACACGTTTTTCAGGACGTATTATTCACTGTTCTTTTTTCAATGTGTTACCTCCCTTGATGCGTTTCTCTAATGTTTACATGAACTCTACAATCTTCGGGAAATGGTGGCGATCTAGTACTGATTGCAGTTGGTAAATTCTGTAATATCTCTGCTCTGCAAATCCCTAAATTTTCTGCTATGCACTACACACGTTTTTAATGGGGAAACTTTATTGAAATGGCCAGATATCAAAGGGATTTTTAATAGTCGGTGTTAAATATAGAATAACCGGAAACTGCCAGTTTTTAACTGCTGGTTGTCATAATCGGCCGATGATCCATAACCAGCTGGTTCCGATTGCCGATTCCGATTATCGGTTCATCACTAGATTTTAGTCTTATTGGAACAAATAAGATGAAGAACTTTGGTAGGTAATAAACTGTGTTGAAATTTAGTTTACATCTTTCCTATCAAATGTAAATACCTACAAGGCAAAATTACGATTCCAGATGATTTGACTCGAGAATTATGTCCCTTTATTTATTAAAATATATCCATGTTGGACTTGAGTTTTAAAGTATAGGTATGTAGTTGCTCAAAATTTTTCAGAAAAGTTCTTTGATTTCAGTATCCTGTATTGTGCAGTAAATTAGTCAACATTTTCTGCATAATTCTTCTTAACCCTTTACCTAACATGAAAAGCAGACGACACTTGCAAACAAAATTTTTGAATAACTATTTTTTTTCATTTTTTGTGTCACAAACATAGGTTATGACCCCTATTTGGTACGAGCTCATCGAGCTCGTTCCAAACTGGGGTCATAATCTATGTGAAATAATGAAAATTAATTGGCGATTTTTGTGAATAGTGCTAGCCGGTTTTGGCCGTTACATTGGGTAAAGGGTTAACTGGTTGTGTGAAAGAAGCCACCATCATGGCTCTATTGAAAAGTGCAGAAAGCCACTTTAATGACTGTACATTGTATTCATTTGCTTGATGTTTGCTCAGCAGCAGAAGAAAGCTTTTTTATATAAAATTGTTTGGTTGCAATTTATTGAAGAGTGCCTATGGACATTCCAATAAGTTCTAACAAACAATTAAAGTACAGTCATCGTGGACTGGTCACTTCCACGCGTGGTCAATATTTCCACGGACGCAATAATATTAGATTCCAAACACTAATTACAGGAATAATCATCAAAAATTTAATTAATGAAGCACCGGGTACAATCCGGTGCTTCATTAATTTTGCTGATGATGATATTTACTACCTGGTAAACAGATGCATGGACATAAGTGCCCACGGTTGGATTACGACCAATCCCCGGCGACGGTACTGTATGAACAAAATCTTTCTAAATTAAGGCTATTCGTGCTGATTGTGTGGTTGGTGTCTTTGAAAAAAAAAATACCCATGTTTCAAATTGCCTTTCAAAAATATTTTAACACTCAACCAGTTAGCTGTGATATGGATATCACCAAGGGGTAGAGTGAGGAGACCCCAAGTCATTTAGAATGAGTTCTTAATGCTATTATCTACAGTATGAAAGACAAAATACAAAATTTATGAATTCGACTCTATTCTATATTTTCAGGAAAACTGCCAATAGTAAATGGGTGTGGTGAATTAGTGGCTCTTATTGCTAGAACTGACACAAAGAAAAATAGAGAATTTCCTTTAGCATCCAAAGATGAAAAGTAATTTGTCGTTATTGTTCAGATATTACATGAAGGCACACAATTTATATGTCATTGTAAATCGGGTGTATTATGATATGGTATTGTCCATCTGTCCATTGACTTTTTTTTTTCCGGACTATAACTCATATGTTATCACATCTAGTCCATATTTGGTATTATGATATGGTATTGTCCATCTGTCCATTGACTTTTTTTTCCATGCTATAACTTGTATATTGTTACGACTAGTCCATATTTGGTATTATGACGTTATCCACAGAATATGCAGATCAGGATTGAATTTGACATTCATCTGACACTAGAGCCGGACATTGTTTTGTTTTCCAGTTCGGTTTTGGCTTTTGTGGGAAACTGGAAAATGGAAAAGTGAACCACACAACCCAGCAAAAACTCCCTGCTGCATTTTCTCCCTTAAAAACTGACTCATAAATGGCCAAAAAAAGCTCCAGACAAAATTGTGTCCACAGTCTGACAACCTGACAGATTGATGGAGGGACAATCTGGACAGTCAATAAGGGAGAAAAGGGGAAAATGTTACATTGAGAAAACAACATAGATGAGATGAACTTGATTCATTTGTTACCGTAATTTATCTTACAATCAATGCATTTTGTCTGTATTAACTCCGCAACTGTCGTGTATCCGACCCCCTGATACAGATGTTTGTATCAGGGATTCGGATACAAGCACGTTCCTTTCATGTGAGTTCCATTTGTTTTCTTTTTGTTCATTCGTATGCATAAATAGTTCGTTATATATTTGTCTACATTCTTGACTTATCCCCAATATATTGTAAGATAAAATGATTATTACCATTATGTGGAAGTACAAAATATGTATCGGAGTCGAGCTCTGGGTTCTAAGGGCAGATCATGACAAGTTGAAGACTCGTCGCGATCTACTCTTAGAACCCGGAGCTCGACTCGGATACATATTTTGTACATCCACATAATGGTAATAATCTCTATTTATATATTTTTCTGACTCAATAGGCTTAGTAACTCATCCCATAGATCCCATAAGAATGCTCAAAGGAAAGTTAGTCTGAACTCAGTGAGATTTTACAGTCCATACCTTTTGTGGTGAGTGCTGACACAGAAACTATTTCAGATTTAAGGAGCCTGTTCAAAAGTGTTATTTACTATCTGTTCTCAACACAAAGGACAACTGAACTGGTACTGAGAGTTTTTCCTGAAACGAAATCTGAAAAATATATCAAAACTGCCTATCTCAATCTTTTTTTTTTTTTTTCAACCTGTTACCCATCATAATGACCAAAACCGGCCAGTGCAATTCACAAAAATCACCATTCAATTTTCATTATTATACCCCCGCTTCGAAGAAGTGGGGGCTATATAGGAATCGCCCTGTACGTCCGTACGTCCGTCCATCCGTACGTCTTTCCGTCCGGACAAATTCTTGTGTGCGCAACTCCTCCTACATTAATGAACCGATTTTGATGAAACCTTCATCTCTATTAAGTGAACATGTGCATATTCCAAACTTTTTGATCTGCGACAATTTTAACCAGGTTATCTCTCTTGAACTTTGATTTAATATGGGTTTCTATATGAAATTCTTGTGTGCGCAACTCCTCCTACATTTATCAATCAATTTCGACAAAACTTTTCAGACATCATCACTACTAAGTGAACATGCGCATATTCCAAGATTTTTGATCCTCGACAATTTTAACCAGGTTATCTCCCTTTGACTTAGATTTATTGTGTCTTTCCATCCGAACAAATTCTTGTGTGCGCAACTCCTACATTAATGAACCGATTTTGATGAAACTTTTCAAACATCATCTCTACTAAGTGAACATGTGCATATTCCAAACTTTTTAATCTGCGACAATTTTAACCAGGTTATCTCTCTTGAACTTTGATTTAATATGGGTTTCTACATGAAATTCTTGTGTGCACAACTCCTCCTACATTTATCAATCAATTTGGACGAAAGTTTACAGACATCATCACTACTAAGTGAACGTGCGCATATTCCAAAATTTTTGAGCTGTGGCAATTTTAACTAGGTTATCTCCCTTTAACTTAGATTTATTATGAGTTTCTACATGAAATTCTTGTGTGTGCAACTCCTCCTACATTTATCAATCAATTTTGACGAAACCTTTCAAACATTATCACAACTAAGTGAACATACGCATATTCCCAAATTTTTTATCTGTGACAATTTTAACTAGGTTATCTCCCTTTAACTTAGATTTATTATGGGTTTCTACATGAAATTCTTGTGCGTGCAACTCCTCCTACATTTATCAATCAATTTGGACAAAACTTTTCAGACATCATCACTACTAAGTGAACATGCGCATATTCCAAGATTTTTGATCTGCGACAATTTTAACCAGGTTATCTCCCTTTGACTTAGATTTATTATGTCTTTCCGTTCGAACAAATTCTTGTGTGCGCAACTCCTCCTACATTAATGAACCGATTTTGATGAAACCTTTCAAACATCATCTCTACTAAGTGAACATGTGCATATTCCAAACTTTTTGATCTGCGACAATTTTAACCAGGTTGGTTATCTCTCTTGAACTTTGATTTAATATGGGTTTCTGCATGAAATTCTTGTGTGCGCAACTCCTCCTACATTTATCAATCAATTTGGACGAAAGTTTACAGACATCATCACTACTAAGTGAACATGCGCATATTCCAAAATTTTTGAGCTGTGGCAATTTTAACTAGGTTATCTCCCTTTAACTTAGATTTATTATGGGTTTCTACATGAAATTCTTGTGTGTGCAACTCCTCCTACATTTATCAATCAATTTTGACGAAACCTTTCAAACATTATCACAACTAAGTGAACATACGCATATTCCCAAATTTTTTATCTGTGACAATTTTAACCAGGTTATCTCCCTTTAACTTGGATTTATTATGGGTTTTCAAATGAGATTCTTGTGTGTGCAACTCCTCCTACATTAATGAACCGATTTTGAATACATGTTGCACATTGTAAATGTGTTTTTCCAAATGTAAACCATATATGTGTGGGCTCTTTAAGTATTCAGTGCTGTTCTGTGGAAGGCCACATGCAAATACAAATTTCAACAACAAAAAATGATCTTTATGTATACATTTCCTTATGGCCTTCGCCTACATGATCAGAAGTGCATTCCTCTAAAAACCCAAAGCGGGGGTATTAATCACCTTCAGTGATAGTTCTAGTTTTTTTCATTTTTTGTCTCATAAACATAGCTTATGACACCTCATTAGAACGAGCTCGTTCCAGTGAGTGGTCATAAGCTATGTTTTTGTCACAAAAAAAATGAAAAAAATTAGTTATTTGAGAATTTTATTTGCAAGTGTCGTCTGCCTTTCGTGTTAAGTAAAAGGTTAATGGCAAGTCAGAGGAGTAAGGGCTTTCTGTCTACAGTCTGAAACTATCTGAAATGATACACAAATATTGAGGCTTTTTTTGGCATAAAATTTGTTTATTTATTGCTTCATAATAATAATAATACAGTACATTTATCAAGCGCTTAATCCCTGAAAAAGGCTCTAAGCACTTTACAATTCCAGACCATTTACTCACTAAGCTCTCACACACATTCAATGAAACACACGCCATGCGCACAAATGTTCATTCTAAAACTGACGGGTCATCAAGTAAGTATTTCTTGAAAAGATATGTTTCAAGCTCGGTTTTGAAAATATTATATGATTTGGCTCTCCTGACTGAATGAGGAAGTGAGTTCCAAATGTATGGGCCGTAGAATGTGAATGCTCTCTGACCAATTTTTTTTTAGTTTAAACCTGGGTACGGTGAGCAGGTTCAGGTCTTGGGACCTTAAGTGACAAGGCAGGGTGTAATTATGTAAAAGACATGATAGATAGGGCGGCAAGGTTGAATCCAGGGTACGGTAGCATAAGGATGCAATCTTGTACTCAATCCGTGCATGTACTGGTAGCTAATGAAGGGTTCTTAACATCGGTGTTATATGGTCGCGCCTTGGCTTGCATAGGACAAGTCTACCGGCGTTGTTTTGAATGCATTGCAAACTATTTATCTTTTCTATCGGTAGACCACTCAGAAGCGAATTGCAATAGTCCAACCTAGATAGGATGAAGGAACTAACCAGCTTTTTTGCAGCCTCCTGAGTAAGATAAGGTCGGAGATGGGAAATCCTTCTCAATTCAAGAAACAAATGTTTCCTGATGTTCTTGACTTGGACAGTTATGGACAGATTTGAGTCTAGATAAACACCTAGGTTTTTGGCTGTATTCGAAAAACCTATGTCGGTGCCGCAAATGCAGAGATGGTCGAGGCTGGTGTTCTTAATTTTGCATCGGTAGAAATTAGAATGATCTCGGTCTTGTCATCATTTAATTTGTTTGTTTCCATCCAGTGCTTGACGGACTCTATGCAGGTTTGGATGTCTGTTGCCGTTTGTGTTAACTGCCTGGGTAAGGATGGGGAGTAGATTTGAGTATCGTCAGCATACATATGATATCTCAGATCTTGCTTTGATAGTACACCACCAATGAGCTGTGTATACATGCAATATAGTACAGGTCCCAAAACGGAGCCCTGTGGGACACCATACATGAGTGAGCTGCTTTTTGAATGGACTTCACCAATGTGAACAGACTGGGTTCTGTCAGATAGGTAAGACTTAAACCAGTCCAGTACCGTTCCTGACAAGCCGAAGGTGATATTGAGACGTGTAATTAAGATGTCGTGGTCAAGGGTGTCAAAGGCGGCTCACAGGTCTAACAGTGACAAGATAGAGATCTTGCCACTATCAGCAGCATTTAGGAGATCCGTCACAATACAAAGCAATGCAGTTTCTGTGCAGTGATTGCTCCTATATGCAGACTGAAACGTCTCATTAAGTTGATTTGCTGAGAGGTTGTCCTTTAATTGTTGAAGTACGATTATCTCTGCAATCTTTGACAGGAATGGCAGATTGGAGACTGGCCTGTAGTTCTTAAGATTATTGGGGTCAAGGTTGGCTTTTTTTAGTAAAGGTGTGAGCATTATAATAGTTAACTAACACCTCATCTGGCAAAATGGCTGTTAGCACAATTCACGAAAACCTTCATTGACATATTATTTCTTCAATTTACAGTACCGCCACCGTGGAATGGTCAAAATTCACCTGTGGCCAGTTTTACCTGCGGACTCTATTGTCAGTTAATAAGCAGTAGTTTTCAGCAAATATTGAATGAAAGAAGCTCCGGGTCATACCTGGTGCATCATTCATTGAAAATTTGAGGGCGATTCCATTGTTTTATGACCGAGATTCACTGTTAACGTATGAGTGGAAATATCATGTGGATTTTGACCTTTCTATGACAACCGTATGGTATACTAAAAAATCTAGGTTAGGCCCTCATTGAAATGAGCTGTGTTTTTGAGGAAAACAATTAGAAATTTTTCCATTCAAGAATTTTTGTTGTGCATTTGTCATCTGCTATTCGTTACAGATAAATTTTAAAGATATCAATTCAGACTGATCAAATGTGTTTAAAAAGTTTTGAATAAGTTCTTGTAGTTCAGCATTTTGTGGGACATTAAATCTGAAAGTCAATGTTTCAGTACAATTCTTCTGAAGTGGTTGATGTAAATATGAGAAGTAATTCACAGATTTTGAAACACTTCTGATCAGCCTAGCTTTAATAGTTTTACATCTATAAATGCTAAAACAACTGGAGAAGTGCTGATATGTACATTTTTCCTATACATTGACAGTCTATATGTCCTGCTTTACAACTGTCTCTCGGCAAGTCTTGGAAACAATTTATAGAAACATTTGCCATGGTACATAAAATATAACTTGCACATAAAATCTAACTTGCACATAAAATCTAACTTGCAATTTACCCAAAGACTGTATATTGTGTGTTTGGTTACAGTGAAGAGTAATCAAATTCAGAATGAGGCTTTGGGTAGTAAATGTTCAATTTGAGAATCATGAAGTTGTAGATACAGTAGTCTATTTTTTTCAGAATTTTGGGTGTTTAAATTAGACTTTTTCATACAGATCCGATTTCCAGAGCATTTTATGGAAACCAATACATGTATAGACTCCAAATGTAGTATGTTTGTTTTCAATCACGTCCAGTTATGCCTTTGATTTTTTTATTTTTCTTTTGTGAGAATTTTTAAGGTTTAAAATTAATTTTTGGACTTTTCCACACAGATTTAGATTGGGGTTTGTTTCTAGAGTATATCTTTGCGAACCAATACAGGTTTTGTTGCATTTTTTACCACGTTTGGTAGTGTCATTTGATATTGGAATTTTTCTTTGCACTTGCAATTGGACTTTTTAAGTAGATTTGTTCAGGGGTTTGTTTATAGAAGAATTGTTGGAAATCGTTTTGAATGAAGACTTAAAAATTGTTTATATTCTTTTTGATGTTACCTTGTGCTTTTGGGGTTTTGATATAGGGGATTTCAGGATTTTTTTAATTTTTGAAGGTTTAAATTTGAATACTTTCAAGCAGATTTATCTAGCAGTTTCTATGTGGTGTATTAAAATGTAAATTAGGATATACACAGTTAACTAACATGCTGGAATATCTTGATTATTATACCCCAGATAGGGATCAACCGGTATATTGGGTTAGGCCTTTTATGTCATGTTACATCAGGACATGTTATATCACATTCATGGGCTAACCTGCCATTTTTGATTTGTTCATTACAACATACAGGTCACATGTATGAACAATTTCCTCAAAATGTAACAGGATTATAGGATATGAGGAGTTGATGAGAATCATTTATTAGCTTAACTTGACAAAGTCAAGATAAGCTATTGCCATCACGCCTGCGGAAGTCTGTTAGATTGTGAGTCTGTTCTCATTAGCTTACTTGACAAAGTCAAGATAAGCTATTGCCATCACGCCTGCGGAAGTCTGTTAGATTGTGAGTCTGTTCTCAGTAGCTTACTTGACAAAGTCAAGATAAGCTATTGCCATCACGCCTGCGGAAGTCTGTTAGAATGTGAGTCTGTTCTCAGTAGCTTACTTGACAAAGTCAAGATAAGCTATTGCCATCACGCCTGTGGAAGTCTGTTAGATTGTGAGTCTGTTCTCAGTAGCTTACTTGACAAAGTCAGGATAAGCTATTGCCATCACGCGTGCGGAAGTCTGTTAGATTGTGAGTCTGTTCTCATTAGCTTACTTGACAAAGTCAAGATAAGCTATTGCCATCACGGGTACGGAAGTCTGTTAGTCTGTGAGTCTGTTCACATTTTCCTTTAGCAAGGGCTACACCCCGCAGTTCTTGTCTGAGCGTCACGAAATTTCATATGCAGGTTTTGAATCATGTCTAGATGAGAATGTCCCCTTTTGGTCGCGATCGGTCAACCGGTATGGCTGCCTGAGCCCAAAACCCGAAAACCATTAGCACAGTCTACAAGTTGTATTTATGAAGGGATTTCATTGTAACTTCGTAGGATGCCTCTGTATAATATCTAGATGAGAATGTCCCCTTTTGGTCATGATCTGTCAACCGTGACGGCTGCCCAAGCCCAAAACCCAAAAGCTTTTATTTAATATGGTGGGATTTCATTGTAACTTGGTAGGATGACTCCAGATAATGTCTAGATGAGAACGTCTCCCTTTGGTCGCGATCATTCATCCGTGACGGCTGCCTGAGCCCAAAACCCCAAAAACCTTTAGCACAGTCTACAGGTCATATTTATGGAGGGTTTTCATTGTACCTTGGTAGGATGACTCCATATAATGTCTAGATGAGGATGTCCCCTTTTTGTTGCGCTTGGTCGACCGTGATGGCTACACAGGACTGAAAAACTTTAGAACAGTCAACAGGCCATATTTATGAAGGAATTTCATTGTAACTTGATAGGATGACTCATTTTGGAATAATTTCACTGTAACTTGGTAACTTTCGATGATACATTAACTTTGAGAGCCACATACATTAACTGTGAGTGCCACATTAACCCACCCCTCAGTTCTTTAGTACAGTCTACACCTGATATTATTTTTATTGAAAACATAGCATACAGGGAACAGAAATTAACATATTCTCAGTTATCACAATTCTTGTCTTATTTCATAATCCTTTCATAAACATTGAACACTATCCTTTTCATCAAACACAATGCACAGACAAGTTAACTCTTAGAAGCCAGGAGTCGAGTTTTCTTGCCTGTGATGTAATACGGCAGGTAATCTGGTTGTGACGGTTCGGCTATCTTTGGGCTGGGTGGAGAATTAAACACTGAGCAGGTGCTTGTAGTCAAGTGTCGTCTGCCTGAATAGGCTGACAACACCTGACTCGAAGCACCTGCTTTGCTGTAAGTTTTTCATGGTATGTCATGTTCAATAAATTCGTTCTGATTCCCCGGCTTCTTACAGTTAAGCTACAGTGTCACTGACACTTTCATTTTTTTCACATTGTACAATTTGCATGTTATATGCATGTTATAGTCAGTTGCCTTTTTTGATTCATAATCTAAGAATTGATTCAAGTTTTGGTGTAATACATTGTACTTAACAGCTATACATACATCTAATATATCATCATGTAATACATACTTGTAAGTCTTCACTGCCTGGGGTTGAAGTCCTCCAAAATGGGCAATATGGGTGTAAACAGTTGGCGGCACTTGACTTTATCTCCATGTTGTTGTCTGAATTAGCCATTATGCAGAAATTTGTGACCTTAAACACCAATAAATAAAGAAATATGATATCTTCCCCTTGCATTTCCCCATCCCCACAACTAGTTTATGTCCCCTCTCACCTTGATTTTTTCTTCTGTTCCACGATTTCATGGTTAGATGTACACAAGGTATCTGTTTACAAAGGTGTTTTTTTTTTAAAATCAAGCCCCTGGTGTCATCTGGTGTTATGTTAAAGAGATTGGGATAGGTGAGTCATTTTTTTAATATGGATAATAGGAGCAACATTGGAAAGAGTTTTCTCACAAACAACTGTTTGGAATAATTATCCTCCGCTAAAACAATAGGATATAGAAATGGGTTCCACCCGTTTGTCCATCCGCCCATCCATAACAAATTTGGACCTTCATATCTCAGTCGGTGGGGATGTTGGATTTAAATTATCTTTGGTATGCTGATAGACCACCATGGGGAAAAGGGATATTCACAAGTAACAGTTTTTTTTCTAGAGTTATGGGCCTTTTCCAACTTTTTTCAACTTAGAAAATTTCAATTTTTATGGTTTCTCTCAGGATATACAGGTGACTTTGCACCTTGTTTAATTATTTTCAAGTTCGTAAGCATAAAGCTTCTGGGGAGTTTTTTGAAGGGTGATATCTCCCCCCCCCCCCCCCCCCCCTCTCTCTCTTTCCTCCCATCTGATATGATTGGTAATCTGGGGAAGTTTTAGAAAAATTCTATCCCATTTCCCAATGAATTGACTTCACAAATATTTGTGTAAAATAAGCGACTGATTACTTTTATAGCCCCTGCTACAACCAGTAGTGTATAAATTTACCAGTAATGTCGAAAAAATTAACCAGTAATGTCAAAATCAACCAGTAATGTCGAAAAAATCGACCAGTAATGTAAAAATCCGTAATGTCGAAAAATTAACCAGGAGTGTCAAAAAGTGACAACCAAAATGAGGAGCACTAACACTTGCCGACAGGGGTATAGCCACCCCCCCTAGCCCCCCCCCCCCCCCCACGATGACACCCCTGGTCGTGTGCTTTAATGACTGACTATTATAATGTCAGTCACTACCCGATATTTGCTACATGTCTATCATCTAGTTCTATAAATTTGCTATCTGTCATTTTACCTACATCCATCAATCAGTCAGTCTGCGTCACCCGCATGTACCCGCATGTACGTGGGGAGCACTATTAGCTCAATCGAGAAATTGCCTTGCAATTCAGTTTGATGAATATCCAGGTTCTTTACCTGACGAGGTCAGTTAAGTTGTGTCCTTGGGAATGACACTTTATCCCAGGTGCACGTTGACTTCGTGTGCCAAGCCACATGCCGAAATGGCACGTGTATGGTGCGCGTGCTTTAAACTAAGTTTCGTAAACGAAATCAATCAATCAACCAACCAATCAATCTTTGTATGTAGGTCTGCCTGTCTTTCCGTCATTCAGTTGTCTATCCATGTCTAGAGGTTATTTTTTACACGCCACATTGCTATCTGTCTGTCTGGATTTCTGTTCGTCTGCCTGGATGCTGCTAACCTGCCTGCCTACACACTTGCCAGCCTACATGTGTGACTGTATGTCTATTTGTGCGAGTGCTAAATACTAGACTAAATATTTCAGCGTCGTATCAATTCATTATCTATCCAGAGAGAGAGGGGGGATGAGGGAGAGAGAGAGACAGACAGACAGACAGAGAGAGAGTTGGACAAAGACAGAGGGGAAAGGGGATAGGGAGAGAGCGATAGAGAGAGAAAGAAGGAGAGAGAGAGATGGGGAGACTAAATATTTCAGCGTCGTATCAATTCATTATCCAGAGAGAGAGGGGGAAGGAGGGAGAGACAGAGAGAGAGAGTTGGACAAAGACAGAGGGAAAAGGGGATAGGGAGAGAACGATAGAGAGAGAAAGAAGGGGGGGGGAGAGAAGGAGAGATAGAGGTAGGGGCACAGGCAGAGGGACAGACAGACAGACAGACAGGCAGACAGACAGACAGAAGGGCAAAGGCAGAGTGAGAGAGAGAGAGAGAGAGTGGGGGGGGGGGGATGGGGAAAGAGAGCTGGGCAAAGACAGATGGAGGAGGGATAGAGAGAGAGAATGATGGAGAGAGAGAGATAGAGGGGGGTGGGGCAAAGGCAGAGGGACATGGGATAGAAAGAGAGGGGAGATAGATAGAAAGAGGAGAGAGAGAAAGAGAGAGAGAGAGTAAATAGGATGGGATATGTTGTGCATATGAAAGAGGGAAATAATTGTTAAACATAAAATTCCATATTTACTGGGGTAAATGTGTTTAAACTTGCGCGAATATGGTTAAAAGTCGATAAATATAGGCAAACCCGAAAATATTGAAATTTTTGTGAAAAATCGTCATTTTGGTCGTCACTTTTTGACACTACTGGTTGATTTTTCGACATTACGGATTTTTACATTACTGGTCGATATTTTTATACTGTACCAATGACCCAGACATAGCTGGTGCTAACTCTTAAAATATAGGGCCAAACACAAATTTTGCCCCCCAATCCCCAAAATTTGCATCTAAAACTAAAGAAAACATGTCCTGAAAGGCCCTCCACACTTCGCCCCTACTGCGCATGCGCAGTGTCAAGGACGTTCCGAAATTGGCGCCATTTATCATTCTAAGTTTGGCCCTTCATCAGTTAACATCTGACTGATCTTTGTGCTTTTAAATCTCAGTTTAAATGATGCCAGACACATAAATATTAGTGAAATGGTGATTCTAAGGAGGATAGAAAAGGAGGAGAGGAAAAGAATGTGTGACAGAATATTATCAGGGCTGTAACTTAAAATTTTTTAATGAAATTATGTTAAGTTACCTATTTTCAAGGCAGCAGCCATTTTGTTGTCATTCTGATTATTTAGTTACACTGTTTTTTCAAGTGTTTTTCCTCTCTCCCTGTCCTTTAAGTTCCCCCTTGCTATTCTCCCATGCTTTTGGCATAGTTTCTGTAATTATTATTACTAAAATTTCTTGGGAGTTTTAGCTGAATAACAGAATGAATTCTGTTCTTTCCCCATGTTTACGTCTTCACCTACGGGTGGTTAGGCGTTGTGTTCTGCATCTACCATCTGATGTTCTGCAGTTTCTTCCCTGGAAGTCTCTGTTTTGCATCAGATGGTGTATTTTTGGTAACTGATTTCGGGCCTGGGTGCCTGGAGTCTTAATTTAGTGTTTTTACACTCATTGTTTACATTTACAACAGCCCTCTGTGTGAGGGGGGGATTTCTAAATAATAATATCTTTATGTTATTTTAATCATAACTAGATACATTATTATTGTTCGTAAGTGTTGAATAAATTGTTTAAAATATTTTTAAAATTTTTGTCCACACTTAGGCTTGGGATCCATTGGGGCTCAACGTTACTTTTCAGAAACTTGGGCTGTTCTGAAAAAATATTTTTTCAAAATATTTTGATTTTAATTATTTTTTCTATATTAATAGATCATATTATTATTATGTATTTTGATTGCCAGGGGTTAGTGCGAGTACCAGGACTTGTTTTCTTTTCACATTGAAAGGATATTGATCAATTGTTTTAAGAGGAAGTCTTCCTCTGACCTTATTATCATTCTATATGTGGTCAGTGTACTCGCATTAACTCCTGTTCTGTATCGTATGATTTCGATGACAATATGGGAAGCGTATGTCACGGTATGTTGTTGGGGATTTGGACACTCCGGTCCTTTCCCCGCAGGGTCACTCTACTTTATCAATTTCTATTTCAGACGATCAAGATTAGGGTGATGTATCTGTGATGTCTTCCAACAGTGTGCCTCCGTCGTCACAATTAATGAAGGGCTAGCGGAAAAGTGCTCATGTAATACTCCAATTGCCTAAGAGGACCCTAGTAGGTTCGACGGCCTTTGACGTCCGCTAGCTCGCCCGGTGTAGCGTCCATTCACCGAATGGTTCGGCAGCCGGGTTTGTCCGTTGCGGTCTAGAAGGAATTTTGGGGTGATGCGAGCACTATAAAATTAACTTAATGCACACCCAGTGACGGCGGATCGGAGGGAGAACGGAGGAAGCCTTTTAGTCCGGTTCATAGCTCGTTCCGGTCCATCCGGACGGCAAGCGAGAGAGGCCCCTCTCTCGTTCAACAACATCTGGCCCCAGATGTTGTGGTACAAATGTGTCGTTAGCGGAGCATACGTCCGTCGTTCGGGACGCTCCGTTGTATAGGCAGTCCGCTGAGACTGCTAAGGCTTCCTCTTCTCGTCAGCGCACACGACCGCACCTTGGCTGCGTGACCGCCGATATATTACCAGCTTCGCCGATCAAGGATTCTTCGGCGACCAGGTCACACCATCCGGCAGCCAGGGATTCGAGACCGATGGACTCCGGACGTTCGCATAGGAAAAGTATGCGGGAGCCATCTGATGCGGAGCTGCCCTCGGCGAAGCAGCGATAGTCTGCGCCTCCGCAGGTCTCGACGCCGGACATTCTTGTGCACATAGCACAGCTTATCGCAGCATCCCAGCAGCCGACAGAAACGGTGTCGGATCGAGAATTATCCGACAGCGCTGGGTCGGTAGCCGAGGACTCGAGGCCTGCAGACTCCGGACGTTCGCATAGGAAGTGTGCGGGAGTCTACGTACACGGAGCTTCCAGCGGCAATGCATCGTAAGTCCGCTACTGCACAGGCCTCGGGAACGGACGTGCTTTCCTTAATAGCACAGTTTATCGCAGCATCCCAGCATCAACTGAATCTGTCGCATATATTTTATCCGACGATGCTGGGTCGGGACGCTCCGCGGAAGCGGGTACGGACGTCCGAAAATTTTCATCCGGTCCGACGGGATACCGAAAGGGATTCGGTGGATTTCAAGCTTTCCCTTTCGGAACAACATATGCTGCGATGCCGGATAAGAAACTGATAGCGTCGGTGGACTTAGAAATTTTTGGTTCGGTTCAGGGACATCGTCCCTCAGTTCCGACATAGTCCAATAATGTCACACAAACTATCGAATTATTGAACGACGCTATATATATTATTATTTTATGCTTGCTATCCAAGCATTTCTGGTTTCTTGTTCGAAAAGTTATGGAGATGTCTTTCAAAAGTGTGCCTCTTGTCGTCATAGTTAATGAAGAGTTAGCGGCAATAAGTGCTCATGGAATATGTCTATCGCTTACGGAGTGACATTCGCTAGCTCACCCGGTGTAGCGTACATTCATCGAATGGTTCGGCTGCCGGGTTCGTCCGTTGCGGTCTAGGAAGGAGATTTGGGTGATGCGAGCACTTTAATTACTTTAGTACTCACCCAGTGACGGCAGATTGAGGACAGATCGGAGGAAGCCAACAACATAGGGGACCGCATGTTGTGGTTCAGATATTTTACATTCGGAGCATATGTCCGTTGCTCGGGACGCTCCGTTATATTGACAGTCCGAGAGACTGTCTTTAATGCTTCCTCATCCTCACAGCAGGGCACACGACCGCACATTGGCTACGTGACCTCAAGTATCCGATCAGTTTCGGCATTCAGTGATTCCACAGCGAATAGGTCGCGCCATCCGGTAGCCAAGGGACACGAGGCCTATACACTCCGTTCGCTCGCATATTGGAAGTATGCACGGGGTAACGATCTCGGAGCTTCCTGCGGCAATGCATCGTAAGACCGCTGCTCCTCAGGCCTCAGTGACGGACATGCTATCCGAGTTAGCACAGTTGTTTCGCAGCATCCCAGCAATTGACGGTTTCTCGGTCGAATCAGGAATTATCCGACGGCGCTGGGTCGGTGCGGTCCGCGGTTGCATCAAGCTACGGACGACCGAACGCTTTATAGGGTCCGACAGGATGGCGAAAGGGATTCGAAAGATTTCGAGTTTTCCCTTTAGTAGTATCGGAAGATGCCTTTCATATCTTCTGGCATTTCTTCCAGTGATTATTTTTCGGACTTCATTGCTGCGATCTTGGATAAGAGACTTATAGCGTCATTGGACTCAGATTTTTCGATCGGTACAGGGACTTTGTCCCTGACTTACCGACGCAGTCCAATATTGTCATTACAACATGTGTTTTATTTTTCGACGCTATATATTTATATATATATACAAGCCTGCTACTAAGCATGATAGTTTAGTTTCTTGTCCGCGTGGCTCATTTCTGCCATTTTATCTTTTTTACATATAGTTTATTTTGGCAGAGCAGGGCATACTGAGAGTTCATATGCGTCTAGACGGTGATTAAAGACTGCATATATTCTTTTTCGCCGTTTATGTCTTTTCCAATTTCAATGTTGGGAACGACATTATGTATAGTAGACTTAACTTAGACGCTTTATTATACGTAATCCGCCTTACTGAGGCGTTATCATTACGTCTTCAAGAAAAGATTTACGGGATATTATTCTCAATGTAATTTCTTTTGAGGGCAGTAGTTTGTTCACGTATAACTCCGCCCTTCAGTGGCTGATTGGAGTTGGTTAGACGTGATGCAGCCCTAGCTACATCCACGCGTGGATAGTAGGTTAAGAACTCTCTCAGAGTCGCTTCGTTCTCGGAGGAGCTTCTCTTCGACGGCAACTTTCCGGCAATCCATGAATTGCTTGATTTATACATTCTCTTGTCTATCTAGTGTTACAAGAGATTCAGACTGGGGCAAACATTCAGTGGTTGACTCAGAGAGTGCCGCCGCAGTTGCCGGACCCGAGTGTGGCTGTTATGACGGTTGCCAGTCAAACAGATTGGGATATATACTGATCCCTACGGATTCGAAGTGCCAGGGTCTTTGGGTTCCGCAGTCTTTTAGCTATCAGTTTAACTTCTGCGGAATAATGTTTTTTAGGCTTGCTTTATGTCATTGCATGAACATTATTCAGAAACGCATGCCCAAATTCCTGTCCTTTAATTCGACAGTAGTGGCGTATCTCCGGAACCAGGGAGGCTCTCTTTCGTTTCCGTTATTCAATTTAATGGAAAGAATCCGTCTGTTGGTTATAGTACACCAAGTTCAGTTTTGGTCCGTCATATTCTGGGTCGTCTGATTGTTTTATCGCACTCCCGTTCTCTTACGGGTCGCTTGTTGCTGTCAGAATGGACTCTCAACAAACAAGTATTTAATCAGATTTGCTATCTATGAGAGCGCCCAATGATGTTTTATTTATGACACAGCTTGCTAATCAATTGCAGACATATGTGTTGGCTTGTCCAGATCTCTGAGCTAATACTGTTAACGCTCTATTGATCTATAGGACGGAATGATAGGATACGCGTATCCTCCGGCGCTGTTGTTTTAGCAGGTATTGCTAAGATAAACAACCACAATACATTTCTGTTGATAGCATCTCTATCTTCACAGAGATCATGAGTAATTTATTCTCTTGTCTACTGTGGATCTTAACGTGAAATCTTCCTCTATGTGAGGATCTTTTTTCACTGGGTAAATCGTGTCATCTTTATCACAACCAGCAAGGTCGCAACCTTCATGTATTCCGTTGTGTGGTCCGTATTGCATTGTAAGCACTGTACTGGACGAGCTTTGGACGCGATTTCTTACTATAGGAGATCCTCTTCTTCGCTATTCTATGCGACTAAAGTGGAGGCTCTTCCGTCGTGGTGTAGGGATCATTATGTTCATATGGTTGATCCCTCCATACTACTCATTGCTATTTTTTAGTATACTTGTTTCACAAGATCTACTGCAGCCTGTGTTATTTAGGTTATAGGTTTATGTTACCTCATACCTATGCACTCTACTATAGTTTACAATTGAGTCTTTTGTCTCTTTATCTAAGTCAGTTAGTAACTTTTTGATAAATAGACTTAGAATCTTTAGATTAAATTCCTATTCGGATTTTAACTTCGGTTCTTATTTAGCTAAGTAATCATTTGAGCCTCTGGAAACAGTAGTTTTCAAATTCTGACCTTTTAGACAGTAATTCTGTTGGTTTCTCTTTTACTGTAGAGTCAGTGAGTTTCATGCACTATCGATGGATGATTTTCACTTTCATAGTTTCGGAATCAATACTTCCGTTACTATTTAGGTTGGATTGTTGCATAAGAGTTAGGCTCCTATTATCCGGAACCTATTATTTTAAGGTCCTTCCGTCTTCGTATGGGCATAGGCCTTTACTCTTTCCGGGTACAGTTTATGTATTTATAAACAGATATCTGTTTATTACAAGGGCGTAAGCTTCTTCTGTCTTTGATGTCTAGTAGAAGGACGTTACGCTCCATTTTATTGTTAATGGATTCTATTAACTAGCGTACTGCTTATGGTATATCATTAGCTTAGCAGTTGTGGTTAAGATTTCGGCTCATGAAGTAAGAGTTCTTCTACTTCTTGAGCTTACATTAATAGTGTTGCTATTATAGATTTTTGAAGGCTGCTCATTGCGCTCAGCCATCCATTCATGAATTTTATCTCAGAAATATCGAGTCCATTTCTGGAGGCCTCTATTGTTAGGTCTATTATCTACTGCTCAGAATGTCATTCACTTAACAGTTGCTACTATAGCTAGGTAGGCTGTCTGTTTCGGCAGTGTCTCCGTTCGGCTGCCCTCTTCGCTCTGGGCTATTTGACCCAGGGCAAGAAAAAGGGGGGGGGGAGGGTGTTCCCTTGGGTCACCTGTTTTTACTATGAAAACAAGGGGATACCTCCTCCGGAGTTAGTAATTCTGAGCTGTTATTGGGATGGTTGTTTAGTGAGAAGTTTAAGTTTATAAAATTCATTCAAGTCTTAGTTTTTAAAGTATAGCTTTTGAATATTGCATATGTCAACGGACATGATTATGCAATTCTCACACACTTTTAGAAGTATAAGAGTCTCTATTCTCTAGACTTACTTTATTATTGGCTTACTTTAAAAATTATTAGTATAAGGATTATTGGATATTAATAGAGTACATGGATGTATGAAGCTCAATTTTTGGAAGGTGTTGTGTCTTTCTAATTTATCATAAATAAGAAAGATACATGTAAGGCCTATTACTTCTTTTCCCTACAGGGGATGACTCTATTTTATTTTATTGAGCGTATTCCATTTTGCTCTATGTCCTTGGCCCTCCAGCCTTTTTACTATTCAGCTATGTCTGGGTCATTGGTACAGTATAAAAATGTTAAAAAATTTATAGTAATTTATATATTTTTTATACTTACCAATGACCCAGACGGGGATGGCCCTCCCAGGAGTTGGGAACTCTTGCCTCCCCGCTGAGTACATAGCGCTTACCAGGCACTGGTTATTAGAATGATAAATGGCGCAATTTCGGAACGTCCTTGACACTGCGCATGCGCAGTAGGGGCGAAGTGTGGAGGGCCTTTCAGGACATGTTTTCTTTAGTTTTAGATGCAAATTTTGGGGATTGGGGGGCAAAATTTGTGTTTGGCCCTATATTTTAAGAGTTAGCACCAGCTATGTCTGGGTCATTGGTAAGTATAAAAAATATATAAATTACTATAAATTTTTTAACTTTTTCGACATTACTGATTGATTTCGACATTACTGGTTAATTTTTTCGACATTACTGGTCGATTTCGACATTACTGGTAAATTTATACACTACTGGTTGTAACAGCCCCACTCCCCCCCTCCCTCCCCTCCCCCCCCCCCCAACAAAGTTATGGGAGGGTAGGAGGGTATACTGGAATCAGATTTTCCATCTATCAGTCTGTCAGGCCATCCTTCTGTGGACACAATTTTTTGCAGGCTGTTATGAGTCATTTTTTCTAAAAACTTGATACATATGTTAACCACCACGGCAGCCTGTGCACCAACAATTAAGAGATTGATCAGAAAATGTCATTGCACAGTTTTGGTCCTTTTTGACTTTGCATTGTCATCCATGGACACAACTCGGTCCAAGCTTGTGTGTCTTCATTTTATAATATAATATATCATAGGGCTGCCATGAATAGTCGACTAATTGATAAACCATCCACCAATTCCACCACTGAGTGTTGGTTTTATTTTCAAGGTCATCAATGAATTTGTATGACTGTGACACTGAAGCTTGGAAATAGGCAGACTGTCATCTGTTGAATGAGGTCTCCAGAGGACGAATTTGGTGATGCTACCCTGCGTAGCAGGTTGGCATTACTAAATTTATCCTCTGTGAACCTCAATCTGAATCAAGGTCTCAAGTCTAAACAGAAAGAGGTATATGGAGGATAAATTGGAGGATTCTACTTCACTCACTGTATGAGATAGCATCAGCAAATTCACCCTCTGGGGACCTAATTCTGCAAAGGACAGACTTATTTCCAGGTTTGGTGACACTATCTTGTGGGTTATAACACGGTTAACCCTTTACCCAACGCAAACAGTTTCAAAATTTATTATTTTAAATATCATTTTTTAAATCTTTTCAAAAAATTTAACAAAACCATATCATGTGACCCCTCTTTGGAACGAGCTCGGTGAGCTCGTTCCAAAGAGGGGTCACATGATAAGGTTTTGTTGAAATTTTTTGAAAAATACTATTTTTTCAGCTGCTGAATTTGCATATTACGCGGGCGGATGCGGGCGATTTGTTGGATAAAGGGATAATGTTAAGTAAGTATTTCAATTTTTGATCTTTATGTTTTATTGGTCACATATTATGGACGAATAATCTTCTAACCACCGATTGTAATGATGGATTGGTTGACTAAAAGCAGATAGATGTGGCAACTCTAATATATCATTCTGACAAATTTTGTTAAAGTTTGAAATATTTTTATTTATTTTTTATTTTCAGAAAACAGTTAATAGTGGGTGCAGCCATTAGTACACACGATGCAGATAAAAAAAGATTAGATCTTTTAGTTCAGGCGGGTGTTGATTTTGTTATATTGGTAAGTATCGGATTGCAGCTTGAAAATGTGTATACACCTGGTTTCATACCCAGTGGGTGACCTTGAACAAAACTGTTCTTCCCGTTGGCACCTGCTGCATTGTTAGTGTTATTATTGTCACATGACAGGATCTGAAGGAAAAAAATTGTTCACTACCCCTGCATGCTTCAGCTTTCACTCTGATCAGAGATCATATGCTAATTATACCCCCGCAAACAAAGTTTGGGGGGTATATAGGAATCACCCCATCCGTCTGTCTGTCCACCTTTGTAAGCGCAACTCCTCCTAAACCATTTGAAGAATTTTCATGAAACTTTACACAATGGAAGAACTCCATATGAAGATGTGCATGAAGCAATATAATTCCGTTCTGACGTTTCCAAGGGGAGATAATCTAACTTATACATTTCAGGCACGGGGGGGTGGGGGGTGGGGGGGGGGGTGGGTATCACTTTGTGAGCTTGCTCACAGTACATCTAGTTTTTACTGTTGTCCTGGATTTCATCAAACTTTCATCAAACTTTTCATACACAAATGTGTCATTTAGGTAATTGCAAAGGCTGCTATTTTTCCATAATTTCAATCTGTCCTTCAGTTTATTAAATATCATATGTCCTTCAATGTATTAAATATCATTTGTCCTTCAATGTATTAAATATCATATGTCCTTCAATGTATTAAATATCATATGTCCTTCAGTGTATTAAATATCATATGTCCTTCAGTGCATTAAATATCATATGTCCTTCAATGTATTAAATATCATATGTCCTTCAGTGTATTAAATATCATATGTCCTTCAATGTATTAAATATCATATGTCCTTCAGTGTATTAAATATCATATGAGCATGTGGTTTATTGGTTTGAGCATTGGACTTGAAACCGAAAGGTTGATAATTTGATCCTGACCAATGACATTTGTACTTTGGACAAGACACTTAATCTGATTGCCCCCCTGTGGGGATACAGTGGTGCTGTGTACTAAGGCACATTGATGGCATGCATTGGCCCACAACCACTGCTAACTCTCCTTGTGTTGGGTTAGTAAGTTGGATAGTCTGACAGTTGTTTGCCACTGTTTGGTGGTTCTCTAAGTTCTCCAGCCTTCTCCACTCTCAAAACTGTCGGAGCACAATTTGATCCTGGCTGTTGACAATATAGTCAATCCCAATAAACAAACAAACAGACATTAGATACATTATTTACAACACAATATTTTATAGATTTTAAGCACATTCAAGTGACTTATCATTGGAATCAGCTCAAGGAGCCGATTCCAATGATAAGTCACAATTTGAGTGGGTTTTTCCTTCAGTTTCTTCCGGGTTTGTTTTATTTTGTGGGGCAAAACTAAAAAAGATCAGGAAAATAGAATTACAGGTTATAATGAAGACTTCCCAAAATCTGCATTAGTAAGATGGGGAACCCCGGGAAGTGAAGCAGTGCTTGTTTGCTGTGGTAAACAAGCTCTGCTTAACTGGTAAAATAGGACCCAGTCACTAATGCTTGGGGTGCGACTCCTCTAAAATAGGAACATGGGGTATAAACGATTGGCTGACCATGACTTTATCGCCATGTTGTGGTCATGATTAGCCATTGTGCAGAAGACTGTGACCTTAAACATCAATAAATAAATAAATAAGTTGGTGTATGATTTGTATTCTTTTTACACTAGTTTGTCACTGTCATTATCTCTAATCAATGATACAGTCAAGTATAACCTCTATCTCTGCATCTGGACACGGTGTGCTGATGGCTCACTTACCTTATGACCTTCTATAAAAAGATAGGTAATGACCCCTTCATTGGTTGGAGGTCATTGAGCTTATTCGCACAAGTGACTATAAGCTATATTTTCGAGACAAAAATTGAAAAAATAACACGATTTGAATAGCAACATTTGTGAATGGCACTGGACGGCTTTGGCTATTAAGTTTGTATGATCCATGTATCAATCTGGAATGGATAAAAATAACCTGCTGCCACAGTATGTTATTAATCCTTTACCTAACATGAAAACCAGATGACACTTGCAAACAAAATTCTTGAATAACTCATTTTTTTCATTTTTTGTCTCAAAAACACAGGTTATGACCCCTCAATGGAACGAGCTTGATGAGCTCGTTCCAGTGAGGGGTCATAACCAATGTTTTTGAGACAAAAATTGAAAAAATAATGAAAATTAATTAATTGTCATTTATTTTGACAAACTTTCTTAAGCTTTGTTGACAAGCCTTCCTTAAGAAGTTTGCTGACAAATCTCTCTGTAGTTTTGAATTAACAATTAAGGGAATGTTATGTGACTTTAAAGAAAGTTTTGATTACAGGATTGTCATTAGAATAATTTTAATGATTACTTTTACATTTTACCTAACATGACGACAAAGGAGATATTCACAATTATCGCCTAACAGATTTTATTCTCCATTCAGTTTTTGCGGTCAAAACATAGCTTGTGTTGGAACAAGCTCACTGAGCTCATTTCAGTGAGGAAATATAAGCTGTTTCTACCAATGCTAATCGTGTGGAGTTCAAACATTGGGGAGTCCGGCAGTTGCTCACCTCTGCTCGATGGTTCTCTCCTGGTACTTTGACTCCTCAACCTGTAAAACTGTCTGACAAGAGGTGACCCTGTCAGTCGAAATTGTCATTAACTCCTTACATGCTGCCGACAGATATTCCTGCCCAAAACTCAAATTCTGTTGCCACTAAAATGTATATAATTTGGGCGTATTTAACTATTTTCCTCCCTGTTAATTGAATGGACTTTTTGACCAATGATTTCTTGAGTTAAGTTTAGATGAATTTTTCATCAAATCTAGTCATGGCTGCTTCGAAGCAGCCATGACTAGATTTGATGAAAAATATTTTGAAAAAAGCTGGTTAAGAGTTAATTCCCAATAAAGGGAGCGTGGTGACTCAGTGGTAGATTGTTGGACTTCTATGCTAGAGGTCCCGAGTTCGATCCCCATCCGGGATGACCTGCTTTGTGTCCTTGGGCAAGGCACTTTATCCTGATTGCCTACATGGGGGGCACGATGACGCCGTGTACTAAGGCATACTGCACGTTGATGGCGCACATGTCTTTAATCGCTGTAACCCTGCTTGAGCGGAGCTTGAACAGAGTTAGAATGTTGAGGAGCTGACAGTTGCTCTTCGTTGCTCAGTGGTTCTCTCTGGTACTCCGGCTTCCTCCACCCGTAAAACTGTCACGGTCATGATTAGCCATTGCGCATAAGTATTAAACCCCAATAAAAAAATTCTCCAAAATAACAAATTTGGTATCTTGTACTTTGGGTAAAATGTTACTGAGAGAAAGCGGTCTGTGGCCTACATCACCTTATTTACCAGAAAGGCACCTTGTTTATAGTTGAACCTTGAAATAGCTTTATTGACAATTGAAACAGAAGTTGTATGGTGCAAGATCTATTTTTAGCTTATTGATTCTCATTCATTTTGTCACTGAATTATCTTTATAAACTGTAGATTACCAATTGTTCTGAGACTTCCGATTTATTAAATAATTAATTTTAACCCTTAGGTCATACAGCTCTAAAGTGCCCTTCTAAAATTACTTTAAAAAAAGTTGCCCACAACAGAAGAGATGGGCAGGAACCTGCGGCTCAGTGGTTACAGCATTGGACTTTAAACTGAAAGGTCCACAGTTCAATCCCCACCAGATGTAACTGTGTTGCATACCTGGGAAACGGTGGTACTATGTACTAAGCCATACTGCAAGTCGATGGTGTACTTGTCTTCAATCAATGCTTGTTTGGAGTTAGCATGTTGGGGAGGCTTAACGGTTACTCGCTACTGCTCGGTAGTTCTCTCCATCTACTCTGGCTTCCTCCACCCTTAACCCTTTACCCAACACGAAAAGCAGACAACACTTGCAAATAAAATACTTGAATAACTAACTTTTTAAATTTTTTATCACAAAAAACATAGCTCATGACCCCTCATTGGAACGTGCTCAATGAGCTTGTTCCAATGAGGGGTCATAAACTATGTTTTTGTGATAAAAAATAATGAAAATTGAATAGTATTTTTTGTGAATGGCGCTGGCCAGTTTTGGCCATTACGTTGAGTAAAGGGTTAGAACAGTCTGCCACGAGGTGACCCTGGCTGTCAAAAGTGTCATTAAACCCCAATAAATAAAATGGTAGAGATGGGCAATAGACCAAAAAAACACCGAACTGATATTTATATCATGGCGATAACTAAAAATCAAGCCTAACCCATCATTGAATACTGAAACTGTGAATTTTCATATTTCCTACATTCACTACTTATAAGGCCTTATTGAGGCTTGATAGCAGTTGAAAGGTCCATTTTCATAAAAAAGGGACTGATTTTCTTTTCAATTTTGTTAATCCTTAAGGGCTGGGAAATTGTCCTGAATTCCCGCCAGACCTGTACATGTCCATTTGCTTTGATGTGATATCTAGTCAAGTCTTGTCTTAACAGTCTGCCAAGATTTGACTGGAAATCACGTCTCAGGTGATTTATCTATTGTCAGCAGAAATCACTTCTCAGGTGATTTATCTATTGTCAGCAGAAATCACTTCTCAGGTGATTTGTCTATTGTCAGCAGAAATCACTTCTCAGGTGATTTATCTATTGTCAGCAGAAATCACTTCTCAGGTGATTTGTCTATTGTCAGCAGAAATCACTTCTCAGGTGATTTGTCTATTGTCAGCAGACATCACTTCTCAGGTGATTTGTCTATTGTCAGCAGAAATCACTTCTCAGGTGATTTATCTATTGTCAGCAGAAGTCACTTCCCAGGTGATTTATCTATTGTCAGCAGGAGTCACTTCTCAGGTGATTTATCTATTGTCAGCAGAAATCACTTCTCAGGTGATTTATCTATTGTCAGCAGAAATCACTTCTCAGGTGATTTATCTATTGTCAGCAGAAATCACTTCTCAGGTGATTTATCTATTGTCAGCAGAAATCACTTCTCAGGTGATTTATCTATTGTCAGCAGAAATCACTTCTCAGGTGATTTATCTATTGTCAGCAGGAATCACTTCTCAGGTGATTTATCTATTGTCAGCACGACCTCCTAATGGTGGCATGATATAATGGCACATGTTCTGAGATCGTAAAAGCCTGAAATAGGTCTTTGAAGGTTAAAGTGTTTGGAACAAGTTGCAAACTTACTGTTGGCATGATTTATGTTGGGAAAAGAATGCCAATGTTGAGCTTGTTGACAGTGGCATTTGTGTTGCTGTGGTAGATGATGATATAAGGACAACTTATTCTGTATTTATCTGATGTGAATTCCCTATTGGTACTATCAGCACATCACATTAAGAAACTGAATACCGAACTGATACTAGGCCCCTGCAAATCCTAATTTCCAGCTCGAATCAAGTACTGAATCAAATCTTAAGGAAGATTTGAATCCAAATCCAATCCAAATTGAATCTGATGTTGTGTTAATCCTTTACCCAACGAATCGCCCACATCCGATCGCGTAATATGCAAATTCAGCAGCTGAAAAAATATTATTTTTCGAAATATTTCAACAAAACCATATCATCTGACCCCTCTTTGAAATGAGCTTGTTGAGCTCATTCCAAAGAGGGGTCACATGATATTGTTTTGTTGAAAATGTTTGAAAATGTTTTTAAAAATGATATTTAAAATAATAAATTTTGAATTTGTCTGTATTGGGTAAAGGGTTAAATACCTAGTACAGTCAGTGAACGGCACGATTTTTCGTGATGGCAACGAATAACGAATGCAATATTGGAAGTGTCAGTGTTAATATAAGATGGTTGATACATTTACAAACATGTGAGTATTATGCAATCAATGATTATTATCAATTCAACTTGAACACATCGCAACAAAGTGATAAGTAGTTTAACCCTTTACCCAACGTAACGGCCAAAACCGGCCAGCACTATTCTAAAAAATCGCCAATAAATTTTCATTATATTTTCATTTTTTGTCTCAAAAACATAGGTTATGACCCCTCGTTGGAACGAGCTTGTCAAGCTCGTTCCAACGAGGGGTCATAACCTATGTTTTTGAGACAAAAAATGAAAAAAATTAGTTATTCAAGAATTTTTTTTGCAAGTGTCGTCTGCTTTTCATGTTATGTAAAGGGTTACTGCACATTCTTGCTCCCATTATATTGATGCAGCAAACAGAACATGATCGCGCCGAACATTGTTTACATACATATTTTTTGTCTACCTCTCGTGTATCGAAAAGAGAATGAATTCCTGCCATTTTAACTTTCGTATTTTGGATTAGTCACATTCTATGGGGGTTTCAAATAAGTCATGGCGTGTGGGCACATGCTCATGCACTGGTGTAATATTAATGTAAATAACTTGAGTAATGCATAAAGGCATGTGAGTTCCAGCAGAAGGAATTGTGAGTCACATTTGCTTTTATTATTATTATATTGTAATTCTGTGTCGATTTAAAGATAAGTCGCCAACTCGATGAGTACAGATTGCAATTCTATCAAGATGAACAAAAATGTTCTTGTACCTTGTTATTTTATTACGATCATATATTAGTTTTTGACAACTGAATTGGAGGGAATTCATTAACTGGTAAAGTGCTGAGTTTTTTTTCTGACAACAAATCAAAACTCATCATATACTGCTCTATTACATTTAATTGGATAGTGCCTTATAGGCACTATCCAATTAAATGTCAGAGAGCAAGGTATTGTATAAAAAATCTGATTCATATCGGGGACAATAAAGGCTTCCTCGGGCAGAATGTAGCTGCAGACAGTTATTGCCTGTCACTTTTAGTAAAGCCCAAAATAGGGCTTCCAGCACTCTACCAGTTAATAAACATCACAGTAGTAAGTTACTAGTAACTATAACAAAACTGCGCCATGGATACGAAATTTCGAATACCCGACGATGGATTCAAATTGAATCAAATTGGATCTCCCGGAAGATTCAAATCCAAATTGAATCTTGAAGCCTCACAGGGGTCTAACTGATACCATGATATACTCCCTCCCCGTGCCCCGTAAAAATTCCGAATCCGATAACGAACTCAAAATTCTAATATCGCCCATTTCTATCTAACAGTGCATCTTAACAAAATTAAGTGCAATATTTTTTGCACGTCTTATGTTGACAGTAATTAAGTACTGAAGCTATTTTGGCCCAAAAAATTAAATTTTTTAGTTGAAGATTATGTTTGAAAGTGTCGTCTGCCATTCATGTTTTATAAAGGGTTCAAATAATTGTATTGATCGTGCTTTCATGAATTATGAATCAAATCGTGAGAATCGTGAGAAGAAACATAGGAATGCCTTCCTATCCTTGTGTGATTTCTGTTACTTCATCGTTTTATTGTTACATTTGATAAACTCTTTTTTGTGTTTGTGTGTTTTTATATTCATACATTGACTTAAATCTCACTGATGCTTGTGCCATGACTAATACTGTATTTTTTTAATATGTATCTTTTGTAACTTGGTAGTTCAGATGTGTGTGTGCTCGACCACTGTCATTTTACGTCACACAAAAATGTATGCTTGTTCAGTTAAAAGGATACCCTGTGGGAACCCCCGGGTAGTTAAGCAGTGCTTGTTTGACAACCAGCTGTGTTAAAGTATTTCTTAAGAATTATTGCCCTTGTTGGACTAGAATTTCACATTACCATTTCTTGTTCAGGCCTGGACTTTTGAAAAATCTAGGGGAGCTACTATGCCCCCCCCCCCCCCCCCCTAAGCCAGTGCCAGGAGAGCTATTCTATACTTAAGTCCATTATTGGAGGTTTAAGGAGTGCGATTACAGCTCTTAAGAAGAGCAATTATGTCCCTCCTTAAATTGATTTTCCAGGGGCCATGGAGGGTGGGAGCTATAGCTCTCCTCAAAAAACCAGGCCTGCTTGTTATCACATTTTAACCCTTTGCACTCTGTGGCAAAATACCGGTGGGGAGGGGGGGGGGGGGGCATGGTGGCATTGTGGTAACTGGTTCTCATCAGATCACCAAAGTTAAGCAACGTCAAGCCCGGTTAGTCCTCGGTAGGGTGACCATTTGAGTGATCGATTCGGACTCCTGCATTGTGTCCTTGGGCAAGGCACGTAACCCTGATTGTCCACATGGGTGCACGATGACACCGTGTACTAAGGCGTACTGTACGTTAATGGTGCGCATGTCTTCAACCAGTCTAACCCTGCCTATGCTGCAGTGCGGAGTTACGATGTTGGGGAGCTGGCAGCTGCTCGTCGTGGCTCGGTGGTTCTCTCCGGATACTCCGGCTTCCTCCACCCATAAAAACTGCCACGGTCATGATTAGCCATTGTGCATAAGTATGTGACCTTAAACACCCATAAATAAATAAATAAATGTCAAAATACTGTAGTTTTCAGCTGCAAAATTTCCCCACACTACAACTGAGAATTTAAAAAAAAAAAAAATCTTGTTTGACAGAGCTCATTGATTTGTTATATTTTTCATGCCACATGAGCAGTATGTAGTTAATGATGAAAAATTTGTTATACTACCAGAGTGCTAGGAGTTAAAGAAAACTATTGAGGAGTTTTTTTCTAAATTTCACATATAGCTTTTTGGTGATAATATCATGAAGAGAATTGTGAAGCTACCGTGTCCAAGTACTTGTTGGACACAGGTGGCGAGGGATTGGCCATACCATGGTATTGCACTTGTTACAGCCATATTATTCCTTTTCTTCGAATGAGTAGATTCCTGTAAGAACCTTGGGAAGTGAGATAGTGTTCTATTTACTGTGGTAAACAAGCTCTATTTTACTGGTAAAATAGGACGACCCAATCACCAGTGCTTGGGGTGGAAGTCCTCTAAAATGGGCAACATGGGTATAAATAATCAACTAAACTTGACTTTATGTTGTGGTCGCAATTAACCATTGTGCAGAAATATGTGACCTTAGCCCTTTACCCAATGCAGACGATATCAGAATTTATTATATTTTTATACTGTACCAATGACCCAGACATAGCTGGTGCTAACTCTTAAAATATAGGGCCAAACACAAATTTTGCCCCCCAATCCCCAAAATTTGCATCTAAAACCAAAGAAAACATGTCCTGAATGGCCCTCCACACTTCACCTCTACTGCGCATGCGCAGTGTCAAGGACATTCCGAAATTGGCGCCATTAATTATTCTAAGTTTGGCCCTTCATCAGTTAACATCTGACTGATCTTTGTGCTTGTAAATCTCAGTTTAAATGATGCCAGACACATAAATATTAGTGAAATGGTGATTCTAAGGAGGATAGAGAAGGAGGAGAGGAAAAATGTGTGACAGAATATTATCAGGGCTGTAACTTAAAATTTTTTAATGAAATTATGTTATGTTACTTATTTTCGAGGCAGCAGCCATTTTGTTGTCATTCTTGTTATTTAGTTACACTGATTTTTGAGTGTTTTCCTCTCTCCCTTTCCTTTAAGTCCCCTCTTGCTATTCTCCCATGCTTTTGGCATAGTTTCTGTAATTATTATTACTAAAATTTCTTGGGAGTTTTAGCTGAATAACAGAATGAATTCTGTTCTTTTCCCCATGTTTGCGTCTTCACCCATGGGTGGTTAGGCGTTGTGTTCTGCATCTACCATCTGATGTTCTGCAGTTTCTTCCCTGGAAGTCTCTGTTTTGCATCAGATAGTGTATTTTTGGTAACTGATTTTGGGCATGGGTGCCTGGAGTCTTATTTTAGTGTTTTTACACTCATTGTTTACATTTACAACAGCCCTCTGTGTGAGGGGGGGATTTCTTGAAAATAATATCTTGATGTTAATTTAATCATAACTAGATACATTATTATTGTTCGTAAGTGTTGCATAAATTGTTTAAAATATTTTTAAAATTTTTTGTCCACACTTAGGCTTGGGATCCATTGGGGCTCAACGTTACTTTTCAGAAACTTGGGCTGTTCTGAAAAAATATTTTTTCAAAATATTTTGATTTCAATTATTTTTTCTATGTTAATGGATCATATTATTATTATGTATTTTAATTGTCAGGGGTTGGTGCGAGTACCAGGACTTTGTTTTCTTTTCACATTGAAAGGATTTTGATCAATTGTAATAGGAGGAAGTCTTCCTCTGACTTTTATAATCATTCTATATGTGGTCAGTGTACTCGCATTAACTCCTGTTCTGTATCTGATGATTTCGATGACAACATGGGAAGCGTATGTCACGGTATGTTAGTGGGGAATTGGACATTCCGGTCCTTTCCCCGCAGGGTCACTCTACTTTATCAATTTCTATTTCAGACGATCAAGATTAGGGTGATGTATCTGTGATGTCTTCCAACAGTGTGCCTCCGTCGTCACAATTAATGAAGGGCTAGCGGAAAGTGCTCATGTAAATACACCAATTGCCTAAGAGGACCCTAGTAGGTTCGACGGCCTTTGAAGTCTGCTAGCTCGCCTGGTGTAGCATCCATTCATCGAATGGTTCGGCAGCCGGGTTCGTCCGTTGCTGTCTAGAAGGAGTTTTGGGGTGATGCGAGCACTATAAATCAACCAAATGCACACCCAGTGACGGCGGATTAGAGGGAGAACGGAGGAAGCCTTTTAGTCCGGTTCATAGCTCGTTCTGGTCCATCCGGACAGCGAGCGAGAGAGGCCCCTCTCTCGTACAACAACATCTGGCCCCAGATGTTGTGGTACAAAATGTTTCGCATTCGGAGCATACTTCCTCGGGACGCTCCGACATATAGTCAGTCCAGAGAGTCTGTCAATAAGGCTTCCTCATTCTCATGGTAGCGCACACGACCGCTCTTGGGTACGTGACCTCGGATATCTAGTCAGCTTCGCCAGTCAGAGAATCATCGGCGACCAGGTCACACCATCCGGTAGCCAGGGACACGAGGCCTGCAGACTCCGGACGTTCGCATAGGAAAGTGTGCGGGAGTCAACGTACACGGAGCTTCCGGCGGCAATGCATCGTAAGACCGATACTGCACAGGCCTCGGGGACGGACGTGCTATCCTAAATAGCACAGCTTATCGCAGCATCCCAGCAACAACTGAATCGGTCGCATAATGTTTTATCCGACGATGCTGGGTCGGGACGCTCCGCGGAAGCGGGTACGGTCGTCCGAAAATTACATCCGGTCCGACGGGATACCGAAAGGGATTCGGAGGATTTTGAACTTTCCCTTTCGGAACAACATATGCTGTTGTGTATCACATCTGACTTGAGCTTCTACAGGTTCTTTCGTCGGACCAGAATGCTGCGATGCCGGATAAGAAACTGATAGCGTCAGTGGACTTAGAAATTTTTTGGTTCGGTTCAGGGACTTCGTCCCTCAGTTCCGACATAGTCCAATAATGTCACACAAACTTTCGAATTATTGAACGACGCTATATATTTATTATTATATGCTTGCTATTACCAAGCATTTCTGGTTTCTTGTTCGCAAAGTTACGGAGATGTCTTTCAAAAGTGTGCCTCTGTCGTCATAGTTAATGAAGAGCTAGCGGCAATTAGTGCTCATGGAATATGTCTATCGCCTAAGAGGTCCCTTGTAGGATCGACGGAGTGACATTCGCTAGCTCACCTGGTGTAGCGTACATTCATCGAATGGTTCGGCTGCCGGGTTCGTCCGTTGCGGTCTAGGAAGGAGATTTGGGTGATGCGAGCACTTTAATTACTTTAGTACTCACCCAGTGACGGCGGATTCAGGACAGATCGGAGGAAGCATGTTAGTCCGGTTCCTGGCTTGTCCAGGTCCGTCCGGGCTGTGAGCGAGAGAGGTCCCTCTCTCGTCCAACAACATAGGGGACCGCATGTTGTGGTTCAGATATTTTACATTCGGAGCATATGTCCGTCGCTCGGGATGCTCCGTTATATTGACAGTCCGAGAGACTGTCGATAATGCTTCCTCATCCTCACAGCAGTGCACACGACCGCACATTGGCTACGTGACCGCGAGTATCCGATCATTTTCGTCATTCAATGATTCTACGGCGAACAGGTCACGCCATCCGGTAGCCAAGGGACACGAGGCCTATACACTCCGTTCGCTCGCATATTAGTAGTATGCACGGGGTAACGATCACGGAGCTTCCAGCGGCAATGCATCGTAGGACCGCTTCTCCACAGGCCTCAGTGACAGATGTGCTATCCGAGTTAGCACAGTTTTTTCGCAGCATCCCAGCAATCAACAGTTTCTTGGTCGAGTCAGGAATTATCTGACGGCGCTGGGTCGGTGCGGTCCACGGTTGCATCAGGTCCGGACGACCAAACGCTTTATAGGGTCCGACAGGATGGCGAAAGGGATTCGAAAGATTTCGAGTTTTCCCTTTCGTAGCATCGGAAGCTGCCATACATATCTTCCGGCATTATCTTCCAGTGATTGTTATTTCGGACTACATTGCTGCGATGTTGGATAAGAGACTTATAGCGACATTGGACACAGAATTTTGGATCGGTTCAGGGACATTGTCCCTGACTTACCGACACAGTCCAATAATGTCATTAAAACATGTGTTTTATTTATCGACGCTATATATATATAAGCCTGCTACCAAGCATGATAGTTTAGTTTCTTGTCCGCAATGCTCATTTCTGCCTTTTATCATTTATACGAATAATTTATTTTGGCAGAACAGGGCATACCGAGAGTTCATATGCATCTAGATGGCGTGGTTAAAGACTGGAAATAATCTTTTTCGCCGTCTATGTCTTTTCCAACCACAATGTTGGAAACGACAATGATATCTAATAGACTTAACTTAGACGCTTTATCATACGTAATCCACCTTACTGAGGCGTTATCATTACGTCTTCAAGAGTAAGAATTCCGGGATATAATCCTCAATGTGATTTCTTGTGAGGGCAGTAGTTTGTTCACGTATAACTCCGCCCTTCAGTGGCTGCTTGGAGTTGGTTAGACGTGACGCAGCCCTAGCTACATCCACACGCGTGGATAGTAAGGTGAAGAACTCTCTCAGAGTCGCTTCGTTCTTGGAGAAGCTTCTCTTCAACGGCAACTATTCAGCAATCCATGAATAGCTCGATTTACACGTTCTCTTGTCTATCTAGTGTAGCAAGAGATTCAGACTGGGGCAAACATTCGGTGGTTGACTCAGAGAGTGCCACTGCAGTTGCCGGACCCGAGTTTTATAATTATGACGGTTGCCAGTCAAACAGGTTGGGATATAATATTGATCCCAACGGATTCGAAGTACCAGGGTCTTTGGGTTCCACAGTCTCTAAGCAAGCACTTATCTTCCACGGAATAATGTTTTTTTTAGGCTTGCTTTATGTCATTGGATGAACATTATTCAGAAACGCATGTCCAAATCCTGTCCGTTAATTCGACAGTAGTGGCGTATCTCCGGAACCAGGGAGGCACTCATTCGTTTCCGTTATTCAATTTAATGGAAAGAATCCTTCTGTTTGTTATAGTACACCAAGTTCTGCTTCGGTCCGTCATATTCCGGGTCGTCTGATTGTATTACCGGACTCCCGTTCACTTATGGGTCGCTTGTTGCCGTCAGAATGGACTCTCAACAAACAAGTATTCAATCAGTTTTGCTATCAATGGGAGCACCCAATGATAATTTATTTACGACACAACTTGTCAATTGCAGACGTATGTGTTTGCTTGTCCGGATCTCTGAGCTTATGTTGTTAACGCTCTATTGATCTTATAGGACGGAATGATAGGATATGCGTATCCTCCTGTGCTGTTGTTTCAGCAAGTATTGCCAAGATAAACAACCACAATACTTTTCTGTTGATAGCATCTCTGTCTTCACAAAGACCGTGGGTAAATTTACTCTGATGTCTACTGTGGGACTTAACGCGAAATCTTCCTCCATGAGAGGATCTTTTTTCGCTGGGTAAAATCGTGTCATCTTTATCACAACCCGCAAGGTCTCAACCTTCATGGATTCCGTTGTGTGGTCCTTATTGCATTGTAAGCATTGTACTGGACGAGCTTTGGACGCGATTTCTTACTATAGGAGAACCTCTTCTTCGCTATACTATGCGGCTAAGTGGAGGCTTTCCCGTCGTTGGTGTAGGGATCACTATGTTGATATTGTTGATCCCTCCATACTAGTCATTGCAACTTTTTAGTATACTTGTTTGACAAGATCTACTGCAGCCTGTTATTATTTAGGTTATAGGTTTATGTTACCTCATACCTATGCACTCTATGATAGTTTACAATTGAGTCTTATGTCTCTTTATCTAAGTCAGTAACTTTTTGATAAATAGACTTAGAATCATTAGATTAAATTTCTATATGGAATTTAACTTCAGTTCTTATTTAGCTAAGTAATCATTTGAGCCTTTGGAAACAGTAGTTTTCAAATTCTGACCTTTTAGACAATAATTACTGAAGAGTCAGTGAGTTTCATGCACTATCGGTGGATGATTTTCACTTTCGTAGTTTCGGAATCACTACTTCCTTTACTATTTAGGTTGGATTTTTGCATAAGAGTCAGGCTCCTAATTAATATCCGGAACCTATTGTTATTAAGGTCCTTCCGTCTTCGTACGGGCATAGGCCTTTACTCTGTCCGGTTAGAGTTTATGTATTTATAAACAGATATCTGTTTATTACTACGGGCGTAAGCTTCTTCTGTCTTTGATGCCTAATAGAAGGACGTTACGCTCCATTCTATTGCTAATGGATTCAATTAACTATCGATACTGCTTATGGTATATCATTGACTCAGCAGTTGTGTTTGAGATTTCGGCTCATGAAGTAAGAGTTCTTCTACATCTTGGGCTTACATTAATAGTGTTGCTATTATAGATTTTTGAAGGCTGCTCATTGCGCTCAGCCATCCACATTCATGAATTTTTATCTCAGAAATATTGAGTCCATTTCTGGAGGCCTCTATTGTTAGGTCTGTTATCTACTGCTCAGAATGTCATTCACTTAACAGTTGCTACTATAGCTAGGTAGGCTGTCTGTTTCGGCAGTGACTCCGTTCGGCTGCCCTCTTCGCTCTGGGCTATTTGACCCAGGGCAAGAAAAAGGGGGGGGGGGAGGGTGTTCCCTTGGGTCACCTGTTTTACTATGAAAACAAGGGGATACCTCCTCCGGAGTTAGTAATTCTGAGCTGTTATTGGGATGGTTGTTTAGTGAGAAGTTTATGTTTTAAAAATTCATTCAGGTCTTAGTTTTTAAAGTATAGCTTTTGAATATAGCACGTGTCAACGGACATGATTATTCAATCCTCAGACACTTTTAAGGAGTATAAGAGTCTCTATTCTCTAGACTTACTTTATTCATTGGCTTACTTTAAAAACTATTAGTATAAGGATTATACTAGATATTAATAGAGTACATGGATGTTATGATGCTCAATTTTGGAAGGTGTTGTATCTTTCTAATTTATCATAAATAAGAAAGATACATGTAAGGCCTAATACTTCTTTTTCCCTAGAGGGGATGACTCTATTTTATATAATTGAGCGTATTCCATCTTGCTCTATGTCCTTGGCCCTCCAGCCTTTTTACTATTCAGCTATGTCTGGGTCATTGGTACAGTATAAAAATGTTAAAAAATTTATAGTAATTTATATATTTTTTATACTTACCAATGACCCAGATGGGGATGGCCCTCCCAGGAGTTGGGAACTCTTACCTCCCCGCTGAGTACATAGCGCTTACCAGGCACTGGTTATTAGAATGATTAATGGCGCCAATTTTGGAACGTCCTTGACACTGCGCATGCGCAGTAGAGGTGAAGTGTGGAGGGCCATTCAGGACATGTTTTCTTTGGTTTTAGATGCAAATTTTGGGGATTGGGGGGCAAAATTTGTGTTTGGCCCTATATTTTAAGAGTTAGCACCAGCTATGTCTGGGTCATTGGTAAGTATAAAAAATATATAAATTACTATAAATTTTTTAACTTTTAATATCATTTTTTTTAATTTTTCAAAAAATTTCAACAAAACCATATCATGTGACCCCTCGTTGGAATGAGCTGGAGTTTTTGTTGAAATTTTCTGAAGAATAATATTTTTTCAACTGCTGAATTTGCATATTTCGCAGGCGGATGTGGGCGATTCGTTAGGTAAAGGGTTAAACACCAATAAATAAATAAATGAATATAGTTGAAAAGGTTGAAAAACTTTCTTCAGTCTGCTTGTTATAGTCAGAAATATCGCAGGATATGAATTCATCTAGCTATTTTGTTATGTTGAGCATTCACCATGGGGAACTCCTGGAAGTGAAGCTGTGCTTGTTTACTGTGGTAAACAAGCTCTGTTTTACTTGTGAAATATGTCCCAGTCACCAATTCTAAAATGGGCAAGATGAGTGAGTATAAATCATTGACTAAACTTGACTTTCCATGTTGTGGTCATGATTTGCCACTGTGCAGAAATATGTGATCTTAATCCTTTACTCAACGAATCGGCCGCATCCGCCCGTGTAATATGCAAATTCGGAAGTTGAAAAAAATAGTATATTTTTATACTGTACCAATGACCCAGACATAGCTGGTGCTAACTCTTAAAATATAGGGCCAAACACAAATTTTGCCCCCCAATCCCCAAAATTTGCATCTAAAACCAAAGAAAACATGTCCTGAAAGGCCCTCCACACTTCGCCCCTACTGCGCATGCGCAGTGTCAAGGACGTTCCGAAATTGGCGCCATTAATCATTCTAAGTTTGGCCCTTCATCAGTTAACATCTGACTGATCTTTGTGCTTATAAATCTCAGTTTAAATGATGCCAGACACATAAATATTAGTGAAATGGTGATTCTAAGGAGGATAGAGAAGGAGGAGAGGAAAAAAAATGTGTGACAGAATATTATCAGGGCTGTAACTTAAAATTTTTTAATGAAATTATGTTAAGTTACCTATTTTCGAGGCAGCAGCCATTTTGTTGTCATTCTGATTATTTAGTTACACTGTTTTTTAAGTGTTTTCCTCTCTCCCTGTCCTTTAAGTCCCCCCTTGCTATTCTCCCATGCTTTTGGCATAGTTTTTGTAATTATTATTACTAAATTTTCTTGGGAGTTTTAGCTGAATAACAGAATGAATTCTGTTCTTTCCCCATGTTTACGTCTTCACCTACGGGTGGTTAGGCGTTGTGTTCTGCATCTACCATCTGATGTTCTGCAGTTTCTTCCCTGGAAGTCTCTGTTTTGCATCAGATAGTGTATTTTTGGTAGCTGATTTCGGGCCTGGGTGCCTGGAGTCTTATTTTAGTGTTTTTACACTCATTGTTTACATTTACAACAGCCCTCTGTGTGAGGGGGGATTTCTAAAAAATAATATCTTGATGTTATTTTAATCATAACTAGATACATTATTATTGTTCGTAAGTGTTGAATAAATTGTTTAAAATATTTTTAAAATTTTTGTCCACACTTAGGCTTGGGATCCATTGGGGCTCAACGTTACTTTTCAGAAACTTGGGCTGTTCTGAAAAAATATTTTTTCAAAATATTTTGATTTCAATTATTTTTTCTATATTAATGGATCATATTATTATTATGTATTTTGATTGCCAGGGGTTAATGCGAGTACCAGGACTTGTTTTCTTTTCACATTGAAAGGATATTGATCAGTTGTTTTAAGAGGAAGTCTTCCTCTGACTTTATTATCATTCTATATGTGGTCAGTGTACTCGCATTAACTCCTGTTCTGTATCGTATGATTTCGATGACAATATGGGAAGCGTATGTCATGGTATGTTATTGGGGATTTGGGCACTCCGGTCCTTTCCCCGCAGGGTCACTCTACTTTATCAATTTCTATTTCAGACGATCAAGATTAGGGTGATGTATCTGTGATGTCTTCCAACAGTGTGCCTCCGTCGTCACAATTAATGAAGGGCTAGCGGAAAAGTGCTCATGTAAATACGCCAATTGCCTAAGAGGACCCTAGTAGGTTCGACGGCCTTTGACGTCCGCTAGCTCGCCCGGTGTAGCGTCCATTCACGGAATGGTTCGGCAGCCGGGTTCGTCCGTTGCGGTCTAGAAGGAATTTTGGGGTGATGCGAGCACTATAAATTAACCTAATGCACACCCAGTGACGGCGGATCGGAGGGAGAACGGAGGAAGCCTTTTAGTCCGGTTCATAGCTCGTTCCGGTCCATCCGGACGGCAAGCGAGAGAGGCCCCTCTCTCGTTCAACAACATCTGGCCCCAGATGTTGTGGTACAAAATGTGTCGCAAGCGGAGCATACGTCCGTCGCTCGGGACGCTCCGTTGTATAGGCAGTCCGCGGAGACTGCTAAGGCTTCCTCTTCTCGTCAGCGCACACGACCGCACCTTGGCTGCGTGACCGCCGATATATTACCAGCTTCGCCGATCAAGGATTCTTCGGCGACCAGGTCACACCATCCGGTAGCCAGGGACACGAGGTCTGCAGACTCCGGACGTTCGCATAGGAAGTGTGCGGGAGTCAACGTACACGGAGCTTCCGGCGGCAATGCATCGTAAGACCGCTACTGCACAGGCCTCGGGAACGGACATGCTTTCCTTAATAGCACAGTTTATCGCAGCATCCCAGCATCAACTGAATCTGTCGCATATATTTTATCCGACGACGCTGGGTCAGGACGCTCCGCGGAAGCGGGTACGGACGTCCGAAAGTTTCATCCGGTCTGACGGGATACCGAAAGGGATTCGGAGGATTTCGAGCTTTCCCTTTCGGAACAACATATGCTGTTGTGTATGTCATCTGACTTGGTCTTCTACAGCTTCTTTTGTCGGACCAGAATGCTGCGATGCCGGATAAGAAACTGATAGCGTCGGTGGACTTAGAAATTTTTGGTTCGGTTCAGGGACATCGTCCCTCAGTTCCGACATAGTCCAATAATGTCACACAAACTTTCGAATTATTGAACGACGCTATATATATTATTATTTTATGCTTGCTAACCAAGCATTTCTGGTTTCTTGTTCGAAGAGTTATGGAGATGTCTTTCAAAAGTGTGCCTCTGTCGTCATAGTTAATGAAGAGCTAGCGGCAATAAGTGCTCATGGAATATGTCTATCGCCTACGGAGTGACATTCGCTAGCTCACCCGGTGTAGCGTACATTCATCGAATGGTTCGGCTGCCGGGTTCGTCCGTTGCGGTCTAGGAAGGAGATTTGGGTGATGCGAGCACTTTAATTACTTTAGTACTCACCCAGTGACGGCAGATTGAGGACAGATCGGAGGAAGCCTGTTGGTCCGGTTCCTGGCTTGTCCAGGTCCGTCCGGGCTGTGAGCGAGAGAGGTCCCTCTCTCGTCCAACAACATAGGGGACCGCATGTTGTGGTTCAGATATTTTACATTCGGAGCATATGTCCGTCGGTCGGGAAGCTCCGTTATATTGACAGTCCGAGAGACTGTCCTTAATGCTTCCTCATCCTCACAGCAGGGCACACGACCGCACATTGGCTACGTGACCTCGAGCATCCGATCAGTTTCGGCATTCAGTGATTCCACGGCGAATAGGTCGCGCCATCCGGTAGCCAAGGGACACGAGGCCTATACACTCCGTTCGCTCGCATATTGGTAGTATGCACGGGGTAACGATCACGGAGCTTCCAGCGGCAATGCATCGTAAAACCGCTTCTCCTCAGGCCTCAGTAACGGACGTGCTATCCGAGTTAGCACAGTTGTTTCGCAGCATCCCAGCAATTGACAGTTTCTCGGTCGAATCAGGAATTATCCGACGGCGCTGGGTCGGTGCGGTCCGCGGTTGCATCAGGTACGGACGACCGAACGCTTTATAGGGTCCGACAGGATGGCAAAAGGGATTCGAAAGATTTTGAGTTTTCCCTTTAGTAGTATCGGAAGATGCCTTTCATATCTTCTGGCATTATCTTCCAGTGATTGTTATTTCGGACTTCATTGCTGCGATCTTGGATAAGAGACTTATAGCGTCATTGGACTCGGATTTTTCGATCGGTTCAGGGACATTGTCCCTGACTTACCGATGCAGTCCAATATTGTCATTACAACATGTGTTTTATTTTTCGACGCTATATATATATATATATACAAGCCTGCTACCAAGCATGATAGTTTAGTTTCTTGTCCGCGTTGCTCATTTCTGCCATTTTATCATTTATACGAATAGTTTATTTTGGCAGAGCAGGGCATACCGAGAGTTCATATGCGTCTGGACGGTGTGATTAAAGACTGCATATATTCTTTTTCGCCGTTTATGTCTTTTCCAATTTCAATGTTGGGAACGACATGATGTATAGTAGACTTAACTTAGACGCTTTATCATACGTAATCCGCCTTACTGAGGCGTTATCATTACGTCTTCAAGAAAAGATTTACGGGATATTATTCTCAATGTAATTTCTTTTGAGGGCAGTAGTTTGTTCACGTATAACTCCGCCCTTCAGTGGCTGATTGGAGTTGGTTAGACGTGACGCAGCCCTAGCTACATCCACACGCGTGGATAGTAAGGTTAAGAACTCTCTCAGAGTCGCTTCGTTCTCGGAGGAGCTTCTCTTCGACGGCAACTTTTCGGCAATCCATGAATAGCTCGATTTACACGTTCTCTTGTCTATCTAGTGTTACAAGAGATTCAGACTGGGGCAAACATTCGGTGGTTGACTCAGAGAGTGCCACCGCAGTTTCCGGACCCGAGTGTGGCTGTTATGACGGTTGCCAGTCAAACAGATTGGGACATAATACTGATCCCTACAGATTCGAAGTGCCAGGGTCTTTGGGTTCCGCAGTCTCTTAACAATCAGTTTTCTTCCGCGGAATAATGTTTTTTAGGCTTGCTTTATGTCATTGCATGAACATTATTCAGAAACGCATGCCCAAATTTCTGTCCTTTAATTCGACAGTAGTGGCGTATCTCCGGAACCAGGGAGGCACTCTTTCGTTTCCGTTATTCAATTTAATGGAAAGAATCCGTCTGTTGGTTATAGTACACCAAGTTCAGTTTTGGTCCGTCATATTCCGGGTCATCTGATTGTTTTATCGGACTCCCGTTCTCTTACGGGTCGCTTGTTGCTGTCAGAATGGACTCTCAACAAACAAGTATTCAATCAGATTTGCTATCTATGGGAGCGCCCAATGATGATTTATTTATGACACAGCTTGCTAATCAATTGCAGACGTATGTGTTGGCTTGTCCAGATCTCTGAGCTGATGTTGTTAACGCTCTATTGATCTATAGGACGGAATGATAGGATACGCGTATCCTCCGGCGCTGTTGTTTCAGCAGGTATTGCTAAGATAAACAACCACAATACATTTCTGTTGATAGCATCTCTATCTTCACAGAGATCATGGGTAATTTACTCTCTTGTCTACTGTGGGTCTTAACGTGAAATCTTCCTCTATGTGAGGATCTTTTTTCACTGGGTAAATCGTGTCATCTTTATCACAACCCACAAGGTCGCAACCTTCATGTATTCCGTTGTGTGGTCCGTATTGCATTGTAAGCACTGTACTGGACGAGCTTTGGACGCGATTTCTTACTATAGGAGATCCTCTTCTTCGCTATTCTATGCGGCTAAAGTGGAGGCTCTTCCGTCGTGGTGTAGGGATCATTATGTTCATATTGTTGATCCCTCCATACTACTCATTGCTATTTTTTAGTATACTTGTTTCACAGGATCTACTGCAGTCTGTTATTATTTAGGTTATAGGTTTATGTTACCTCATACCTATGCACTCTACGATAGTTTACAATTGAGTCTTTTGTCTCTTTATCTAAGTCAGTTAGTAACTTTTTGATAAATAGACTTAGAATCTTTAGATTAAATTCCTATACGGATTTTAACTTCGGTTCTTATTTAGCTAAGTAATCATTTGAGCCTCTGGAAACAGTAGTTTTCAAATTCTGACCTTTTAGACAGTAATTCTGTTGGTTTCTCTTTTACTGTAGAGTCAGTGAGTTTCATGCACTATCGATGGATGATTTTCACTTTCGTAGTTTCGGAATCACTACTTCCGTTACTATTTAGGTTGTATTGTTGCATAAGAGTTAGGCTCCTATTATCCGGAACCTATCTTCGTATGGGCATAGGCCTTTACTCTCTCCGGGTACAGTTTATGTATTTATAAACAGATATCTGTTTATTACTATGGGCGTAAGCTTCTTCTGTCTTTGATGTCTAGTAGAAGGACGTTACGCTCCATTTTATTGTTAATGGATTCTATTAACTATCGGTACTGCTTATGGTATATTATTGACTTAGCAGTTGTGCTTAGATTTCGGCTCTTGAAGTAAGAGTTCTTCTACTTCTTGGGCTTACATTAATAGTGTCGCTATTATAGATTTTTGAAGGCCGCTCATTGCGCTCAGCCATCCACATTCATGAATTTTATCTCAGAAATATCGAGTCCATTTCTGGAGGCCTATATTGTTAGGTCTATTATCTACTGCTCAGAATGTCATTCACTTAACAGTTGCTACTATAGCTAGGTAGGCTGTCTGTTTCGGCAGTGTCTCCGTTCGGCTGCCCTCTTCGCTCTGGGCTATTTGACCCAGGGCAAGAAAAAGGGGGGGGGGGGGGAGGGTGTTCCCTTGGGTCACCTGTTTTACTATGAAAACAAGGGGATACCTCCTCCGGAGTTAGTAATTCAGAGCTGTTATTGGGATGGTTGTTTAGTGAGAAGTTTTGGTTTTTAAAATTCATTCAAGTCTTAGTTTTTAAAGTATAGCTTTTGAATATTGCATATGTCAACGGACATGATTATGCAATCCTCAGACACTTTTAGGAGTATAAGAGTCTCTATTCTCTAGACTTACTTTATTTATTGGCTTACTTTAAAAATTATTAGTATAATTATTATATTGGATATTAATAGAGTACATGGATGTATGAAGCTCAATTTTGGAAGGTGTTGTATCTTTCTAATTTATCATAAATAAGAAAGATACATGTAAGGCCTATTACTTCTTTTTCCCTACAGGGGATTACTCTATTTTATTTTATTGAGCATATTCCATTTTGCTCTATGTCCTTGGCCCTCCAGCCTTTTTACTATTCAGCTATGTCTGGGTCATTGGTACAGTATAAAAATGTTAAAAAATTTATAGTAATTTATATATTTTTTATACTTACCAATGACCCAGACGGGGATGGCCCTCCCAGGAGTTGGGAACTCTTGCCTCCCCGCTGAGTACATAGCGCTTACCAGGCACTGGTTATTAGAATGATTAATGGCGCCAATTTCAGAACGTCCTTGACACTGCGCATGCGCAGTAGGGGCGAAGTGTGGAGGGCCTTTCAGGACATGTTTTCTTTGGTTTTAGATGCAAATTTTGGGGATTGGGGAGCAAAATTTGTGTTTGGCCCTATATTTTAAGAGTTAGCACCAGCTATGTCTGGGTCATTGGTAAGTATAAAAAATATATAAATTACTATAAATTTTTTAACTTTTCAAAAAAATTTCAACGAAACCATATCATGTGACCCCTCGTTGGAACGAGCTCATCGAGCTCGTTCTAACGAGGGGTCACATGATATGGTTTTGTTGAAATGTTTTGAAAAAAAATTAAAAAATGATATTTAAAATAATAAATTTTGATATCGTCTGCGTTGGGTAAAGGGTTAAACACAAATAAATAAATAAATTTATGATGTCGATCTCAGCCAATATGATTGAACCAAGTTAACGTTGTTTCCCTTTATACGTTACTAGGCACAACCAATTTGTTTACATGACAATCGCTCATCATAAGTCAAATACAATAATGAAAATTGGGTTTATCAGGCATAATGGAGTAGTTTGAAGCTGAATTTTTGTATGATGAGGAATTATTGATAACAGTAAGTTAGGATAAGTGGGTGAACAGCAAGCCTGAAAATAAGCAATCAGTCATTTGCAGAATGAGGTCCCCAGAGGGTGAATTTGCTGATGCTATCCCATACAGTGTGCCAATTTATCCTCTGGGTACCTCTTGCTGTTTAGGTTTCAGACCTTGATTTAGATTGAGGTTAACAGAGGGTAAATGTAGTGACCCAACCCTGCTATGCAGGGTAGCATTAGTAAATTCACCCTCTGGGGTCCTCATTCTGAAGATGACAGTCTGCTTATTTCCAGGCTTGGTTAACAGAAGAAAGAGAGTTGTACAGAAAATTCCAAGCAAACTAAGACTTAGACTTGTTAGTGGGAGAAGAAATAGTTCTGCTATCTGAACATCACGGCTTCCCCAGTCATCGCAGCTTCCTCACTGAGGAAGCCTTGAGGTTCAGATAGCTGAACTATGAGATGAGAAATCTTTGGGCTTTGTGAAAAGAATGAGTAACAAAACTCTGTCAGAAAACTCTTAACAGATGATCTGTGAATTAACCCTTTACCCAACGCAGACAATATCAAAATTTATTATTTTAAATATCATTTTTTTAAATTTTTCAAAATTTTGTAACAAAACCATATCATGTGACCCCTTGTTGGAGCGAGCTCAACGAGCTCGTTCCAACGAGGGGTCACATGATATGGTTTTGTTAAAAATTTTTTAAAAATAATATTTTTTCAACTGCTGAATTTGCATATTACGCGGGCGGATGCAGGCAATTTGTTAGGTAAAGTATTAAACAAATTACATCTTGTTCCACCAATCATATTAAGATCTGGCTATTACTACACCTCAAAAACACCATTCAATTTCTATTTTTTTCAGTTTTTGCTTCCAGAATATAATTTATGATCTTTCATTGAAATGAGCTCATCGATCAATGGAGTCGTCATAAGATATGATTTTGAGGCAAAAATGAAAATTTGTAGAGTTGGCCTAAAAAAATAAAAAATCTGTTTCTCAGGCCCTCCCACATGGTCCTTTTAGCTGCCGCATGCTCTCTTTTTATAACCAAAGTAAACTTGGTTTATGTGTGATATTTTACCCAAGTTAAAAAAATTGAAAATTTGTTCCTTGAGTGCAAGAAGGCTTTGCAATGCTTTGGCATTGCAAAGCCTTCTTGCACTCAAGGGACGAAATACACCACCACCTATGCTATTCCATAGATTATGAGGCCTAAAACATAAACCAAGAACATGAGAATTTTGGATGGCAAAGCAATAATTACAGAAATAAAAAATAAAATAAAAAAAACGCTCGCCCGCATGCTATTTTACAAATAATGGCCTGAGAAACAGGAGATATACTTTGTGTAGCCTTTTCTTAAATATTTTGCCTGGTGTGAGGTAAAGGGCTAAGCATTCAATGCTAAAGTCGAAAAAATTTATTGTAAGCTCTCCAAATTATCCATCGCAATTGGCAGTGGCATGGTCAAAGCCATAATAGACCAGTGTAGCCAACGTAGACCAGTGCTGTCACAAAATGTGTTGGGCTTAATTTTATCACGATTTCTGTGCGGCATTGGATTCTAGGAATGGCCTTGAATTTGACTATGGACCATTTAAGGCCTTAAAATCCTGGCAAATGTCTTGGTCCCTGCGGGAACACAGGAAGTGAAGCAGTGCCTGTTCACTGCAGTAAACAGGCTCTGTTTTACTGGTAAAATAGGACTCAGTCACCAATGCTTGGGAGGTGCAAACCCTCTAAAATGGGCAACATGGCTTATTAACGCTCACCCCTGGTCTTGAAGTGATACTCATGTTGTGGTCATGATTTGCCATCGTGCAAAAATATGTGACCTTAAACACCAATAAATAAATAAATGGTCTTCGGGGGCTTGAATATTCACAAAATTAAAAAAAATTGATGAAGCACACAATTATAACTGCCATTGTTTGTGAAGGCATAGTACCAACTTTGACCCTCAGGTTATTACCCCCCTCCTTCCATTATCTCTCAAGGGAAGAGGGAGGCAAGAGGTCATAACAAGTGGAGCTTAGTTAAGACTAATGACTGCAGGCCTTGAAAGTCCTTGAATTTGGCTATTATAGGGTCTTGAAAAAGGTTGAAAAATGTCATGAATGGAAAAGCCTTGTAATTTATCAGTCCTTGCCTGCAAGAACCCTGTATATAGATAGAATCTTGAAGGCAAGTGTTGAGTGACTTAGAAAATAGAAAATAATTATGTCAGTCCTATGACAAGATGACCAGACTTTGGCTTCTGTCTGCCATCATGAAAGTTTTATGATTTCCAGGGCTGTATTGTTGGTAGAGGAACTATCGGTGGAAAGTAGGCCTTAAAATTTGTCCTGATTTATTACAAATCAGTTTTAATTCTTGCAAAGTGCTACTGTGAGAATAAGTTTTCAGTTCTTAAAAAAATTGAGAATTGTAGAGTATTGTTATACCCTTGTGAGGGCAACCAGTAAATATTGAAAAAAACAAACCTCATATATATATATATATATTTACTAGAGTTTAATCGTTAACCCTTAAAGGCCCATTTCCAACTTTTACGACCTCAGAACAGGTGCCCTTAACATGCCATCATGAGGAAGTCCAGTTGACAATAGACAGCTTAGGTAAGCAGTGGTTTCTATTCAAGTCTTGGCAGCAGCCAATACTTGACTAGAAATCTCAGCTTAGCCTTTGGACGTATAAGGGCTGTGGGCTGGTGGGAATTCAGGACACTTGTCCAGACCTTTAAGGGTCTAGTTCTAATTTGAAGGAGTTCCTTGTCTTATATACAAATATAGAAAACATATTCCAACATACAGGCTTTTGGTGGTTTTGCTGATAGAAGTTGGTGTACCTTACTTTCTTGTGAAGTTTGGCTGCTTGCATAGGTAACTAAGCCTTCATGGGACAACACCGCGGAATCAAAGTGTTACCTTAGGAGGGAGCAAAATTTATGTAGAATTCGCCAGGCCTTTAACTAGTAAGTGTGCGAAATTATTTTTGGTCATGAAAAATTGTTCTCATGTTTCCGCCCTGCTACAAATCATGGAGGAGTGCCAGTAAGCCAACGGGCACTCTCCCATAAATTGTAATAAGGCAAATCCATGCAGACTTAAATAATTTAAATAATTTAACATCAAAGATTAGGTAACTGTCGGACTCCTGCATTGTGTCCTTGGGCAAGGCACTTCACCCCGATTGTTCACATGGGGGCACGATGACATCGTGTACAAAGGCGTACTGCACGTCGATGGTACGCATGTCTTCAACCAGTCTAATCCTGCCTGTGCTGCAGTGAGGAGTTACGATGTTGGGGAGCTGAAAGCTGCTCGTCATTGCTCGGTGGTTCTCTCCGGGTACTCCGGCTTCCTCCACCCGTAAAACTGTCACCGACACGATATAACCTTGGTTGTTAATGTGTCGTTAAACCCTAATAAATAAATAACATCAAAGATAATATGAAGCCCATCCACAGGGTATATAGCGTTTGAGTTGCGGCAGCTGTACTTTAAAACAAAACCCAAATATGGGCTTCCAGCCCTCTATCAGTTAACCCTTTACCCAACATGAAAAGCAGACGACACTTGCAAACAAAATTCTTGAATAACTATTTTTTTTCATTTTTTGTCTCAAAAACATAGGTTATGACCCCTCGTAGGAACGAGCTCGACGAGCTCGTTCCAACGAGGGGTCATAACCTATGTTTTTGAGACAAAAAATGAAAAAATAATGAAAATTAATTTGCGATTTTTGAGAATAGCGCTGGCCGGTTTTGGCCATTAAGTTGGGTAAAGGGTTAAGGACACATTCATTATCTATTGACAAGAATCGAATACATTTTGTGAGAATCAAAGTTGATTCTCATAGTTTTCCTTTTGAGATTCGAATGTTCTTGCATGAATTTTAAGCCCTGGAAAGTAAAGACTAAATTTGATACTCATGGGGCTAAACAGTGAGGAGGGGAAAAATTATCCATTTTTAGCTCAACTTGACTTAGCTCAACTTGACAACATCTGTCCATCCATTCATCTGCCTGTAGTCCCTCTGTCCATCCACAATTCCTTTAGCACAACCTACAGGCTGCATCTCTTCCTTTAGCACAACCTACAGGCTGCATCTCTCACAGGATCAGTTTCAAATTTCATATGTGGATTTGGGGTATTGTTTAGATGGCAGCTATCAAATTTTTCTGAATTTCGTTGAAAAACATGGCCGCCAGTGGCCATCTTGGATTTGGCATATAAAGTTTTTGACATTATCTTTTATTAGCTCAACTTGACGTCAAATATGAGCTATTGGGATGGGTTGCGATCCGTCGTCCTTCCATACTTTGATACGAGCGTCTGTCCATCCACAATTCCTTTAGCACACCCTACAGGCCACAGCTCTCACCCAATCAGTTACAAATTTCATACGTGGCTTAGGGCAATGTTTAGATGGGAGCTATCAAATTTTTCTGAATTTCGTTGAAAAACATGGATGCCAGTGGCCATCTTACTCTTAGATTTGGTGTATAAATTGTCAGCAATTCCATTATCACACCCTACAGGCCACATCTCTCACTCGATCTTTTTTCAAATTTCGTTTGTAGCAATTTATATATGATTGAGGAGGGGAAAAATTATCCATATGGTGTGATGTCTAGATGGGAGCTATCAAATTTTTCTGAATTTCATAAAAAAAATATGGCCGTCTGCAGCCATCTTGGATTTGGCATATGAATTGTCAACAATTCCATTAGTACACCCTGCAGGCTGCATCTCTCACCCAATCTTTTTCAAATTTCAAATGTAGTTTCGGTGGTGTGATGTCTAGATGGAAGCTATCAAATTTTTCTGAATTTTGTTGAAAAACATGGATTCCAGCAGCCATCTTGGATTTGGCATATAAATTTGTCAACAATCCCATTAGAACTAGAGCAGGGAGGTTTTGGGATTTACACTGCAATTGCAGTTTCAGTTTTTTAAATAAAAAAAAACCTTGGTTGTGGTTACAGTTTTGTCCATGAGTTTTAGAAACTGTCTATATACTTATCAGATTGGCCCTATAATTATGTACAACATCTCCTACTAACAGCTGACAAAGTATCTCTCTCTGTTGATTGTATCAGTTGAATAAATAATTATAACATATCTATGCCTGTAATGTAAAATGTCAGGCCAAAAATAAATCTCCAAACTGTGTTTAGGATAACCAGTCCGACCCTAAAAAATTATGCCATCCGACTTCAACTGTGAATCTGACACCGATTTTGATGTTCAAGCTTTCAAAATTATGTGTAGAAATAAATGTATCGGACAGTATAAATGAAGATCAAGTGGAAAGTTATACTTTATCAAAGGAAACCACATTTGATAAACTGATGAACATTTTACAATGCTTCAGCTTTGGTGTTAACAGGTGAAGAATATTAATAAACAGTCTGTTCAGTTTCGTGTATTGATACTGAAAGCCTCAAATCTTGGCTAACTGTCTTGAAAATGTCATTGGTGCAAGTATAGTGTACAGCAGTTTTGTTTTTTAATTCCATTCAAACGTATACAGAAATTATATGATGGTGTGGCCAGATTTGTAGATACAGTGGAGCCCACTTAATTGGATATCTCTTAACTGAATAACCCTGTTAATTGAATATAATTTCCAAACATAAAACCAATTACCATACCTCCAGTACAAATTTGACCTGTTAATTGAATATAGGCTATAGAGTAAACTCCTGTTAATTGAATAAAAAATCTTGTAACCTGTCGAGAAATTACAATTACTCTCCCCAAGTTTCCTTTGTTTATAGGCCTATTTGGCCTCTGTACATACAGTACAGGTATTTAATCTATTATATCTTGTTTGACAGAGCTCATGAATAAATGCTAGGTTCATCTCTAGAATACACGAAAGTGACACAATCCCCGTTAATTGTATACTCCTGTTAATTGAATAATTTTCTTTGGCAAAGTGGCTATTCAATTAACAGGGTTCCACTGTACTGCTTTTATTATAAAGTAAATTATGTGGTCATTCTGGTAATTCGATATTACGCACCGTATCTTAAAACGCGCTGGAATTTTAAAACCTAATTTGCTGTTGTGTTTGTTGGAGTGTAATTTCGATTTTCAGTAGTCTCTCCCTACTGATCCCGACCTGTGGTTGCAGTTAACCTCCCAGCTCTAATTAGCACATCCTACATGCCACATCCCTCACCCCTTCTTTTTTGAAATTTCATATGTTGTTTTGGTGTGATGTCTAGATGGGAGCTATCAAATTTTTCTGAATTTCATTGAAAAAAATGGCCGTCACTGGCCATCTTTGATTTGGCATATAAATTATCAGCAATTCCATTTGCAGAGCATACAGGCCGCACCTCTCACCCGATCTTTTTCAAATTTCATTTGTAGCTTTGGTGTGATGTTTTTTTGGTAGAAACTTGTGTGAAAGACTTGGCATTACTGGATCTTTCTATTTATTTATTGGTGTTTTAAGGTCACATATTTATGCACAACGGCTAATCATGACTGTGACAGTTTTACGGGTGGAGGAAGCCGGAGTACCCGTAGAGAACCACCAAGCAATGGCGAGCAACTGTCAGCTCCCCAACATACTAACTCCACACAAGCAGGGTTAGCATTGGTTGAAGACAAGTGCACCATCAGCGTGCACTACGCCTTAGTACACAACTCCACCGTTGCCCCCACATGGGCAATGGAGATGAAGTGTCTTGCCCAAGGACACAATGCGGTTGCCGCAGGTGGGATTCGAACCGAGGACCTCTCGGCTTGCAGCCTGCACCTCTTCCCACTGAGCCACCGTGCTCCCCGATCTTTCTATTTAGTTCAGTCTCTTCTTGGATAAGTTGAGCTGCATTGTCATTGTCACTTTCATGTTTTCCTGAATTTATTATTTCTGGTCTACATTTGTCCGATACGCATGAGAGTTGATTTAACCCTTTACCCAATGCAACGTCTAAAACCGGCCAGCGCTGTTCACAAAAATTGCCAATTAATTTTCATTATTTTTTAATTTTTATCTCAAAAACATAGGTTATGACCCCTCATTGGAACGAGCTCGATGAGCTCATTCCAAAGAAGGGTCATAACCTATGTTTTTGAGACAAAAAATGAAAAAAATTAGTTATTCAAGAATTTTGTTTGCAAGTGTCGTCTGCTTTTCATGTTAGGTAAAGGTTAATTGTTCCTTTTTATGTTTCAAGTGATAGTTCTTGGTTTGAATCAGTCACGTTGAAATTGTTTTCTTATTTTTAAATATGACCCAATAGGCAGAGTTAAAACCATTAATTAATTAGTTTAGTTCCTGACTAATGAGTGGACCTATGCATAAAATTGCATCAATTTGGTCCAATAATAAGCCCTTTGCTAAGGAAGCAATGAAGAAATGAAAACATTGTGAAGATCATTCAGCCCTAAAAATGACAATTGTGATCATAATGAAATATTTAATGGTAATTAGAGACAATGGTATGGCATAATTTACTTCACAACTTTTCCATTTATTTATTTATTGGGGTTTAACAACATTTCTGACAGTCCGGGTCAGCTTGTCTCAGACAGTTTTATGGGTGGAGGAAGCAACGCCAAGCAACTGTCAGACTGCCCAACATACTAACTCCACACAAGTAGGGTATACATTGGTTGATGACAAGTGCTCCATCTTGGGCAATTGGCATGGCGTGTCTTTCCCAAGGACACAACGCAGTTACCGCAGGTCGTAATCAAACCAAGGACCACTCGGCATCTCTACCTACTGATCCACCGTGTGCCCTGACTTTTCCATTACCCGAATGCTTGAAAAATGCCATTTTTGTTTCAGTTTTTGTCTGTGAGGTAGCTATGACTAAATTTTATGAAAAATTCTTATAAATTTTATGAAAACATACAGTTGGTGAAAAAATCCATTCAGTTTACAGGGGACACATTTGAATAAAGTGCCCAAATTATTCTGATTTCAATGTAAAGAGAGTTTGTGTCCTGGGCTGGAATATCTGCCAACAGCATGCAAGGAGTTAAAGTTGGGGAAAATGTATTTGAAATCCTGGAAAAGTCGCAAATTTCATCATACAAAAAGAGTGCGAATCCTAACATGCCATTTTTGGAAATGTCACAAGACATGAAAGCATGAGGAGATAATGTCATGTTTTCATTTCTTTATGGTACAGGAACTTTGAAAATTTTCACTTAATGACAGCATTTGTCATCACTGTTTGGAGAATTACATTGTGTTTACATTTTTACTTAACCCTTTACCTAACGTAACGGCCAAAACCGGCCAGCGCTATTCTCAAAAAGCGGCAATTAATTTTCATTATTTTTTCATTTTTTGTCTCAAAAACATAGGTTATGACCCCTCTTTGGAACGAGCTCGTTGAGCTCATTCCAAAGAGGGGTCATAACCTATTTTTTTGAGACAAAACATAAAAAAAATTAGTTATTCAAGAATTATTTTTGCAAGTGTCGTCTGCTTTTCAGGTTAGGTAAAGGGTTAAATGTATCATTGGCAATTATTGATTGTTTGATGACCTCTGGTGTACCAGGAAAATCACCCAATAGTACAATGTGCTGCTTACCTCTGAGATATGTAATCATTGAGGCAAAGTTTTTTAACCCTTTTCCCAAAGTAACGGCCAAGCCTGGAAATAAGCAATCTATCATTTACAGAATGAGGCCCCCAGAGGGTGAATTTGCTAATGCTATCCCATAAACTGGACTAGAATCTCCCAATTTATCCTCTGGGTACCTCTTTCTGTTTAGACTTGAGCCCTTTATTCAGATTGAGGTTCACAGAGGGAAAATTTAGTAATGCTACTCTCTTGTGCAGGGAAGCATCACCAAATTCATCCCCTGCCCTCTGGAGACATTCTGAAGATGACAGTCTGCTTGTTTCAAGGCTTGGTAATTGCCAAAAATGGCTAGTGCTATTCACAAAAATCACCATTCTTTTTTCATTATCTTTTCATTTTTTGTCTAAAACACATAAATTAAGAAGCTCGTTCAAGAATTTTGTTTGCAAGTGTTGTCTGCCTTTAGGGCTGGGTAAAGATTTAAAATTTTGTGTGATGTCCACTCATCTCTGTACACTTGGATTGCTGGGAAAACACATCAATATCAATCTGCCTGCACACAATATGGCATCATGGGAAGTGAAGCAGTGCTTGTTTTCTGTGGTAAACATGTTCTATTTTAATGGTGAAATAGGACCTAGTAATCAATGCTAAGGGTGGAAATGCTCTAAACTGAGCAACATGGATATGAACAATTGGCTGGACTTGACTTTATATCCATGTTGCGGTCATGATTCGCCATTGTGCAGAAATATGTGACCTTAAACACCAATAAATAACTCCTAATCGAGGGAAGTTGATGACATGAAAGCTGCTATGCCATGATTGTAGTCACAGCATAACAGCTTTCACTTCATTAAATGCCATGGTGTTTACCTAGTACAAAAAACTTGGATTGGAAATCTGTAATCACATCATCAATTGTCATAATATTTATCAAGCACAAAAAACTAGTAACCCAATATCAACTTTCCAATCTTGTCACTTGTTTTTGTCTCTGATAACTGAAATATGTTGGAAATTTTTCACTTATATTGCCATGAAAAATGTGCACATCAACATGTTTATTTTTCATCAATGTTCATTATATACTTTATAAATACCGTATTTACTCTATGTATTGGGACACTCTATGATTTGGGACACACATTTTTTCCAGAAAACTATAGTTTTTTTATGCTCCAAAGGTTGGGACATTCAGGAGATTTGTTTCCAGTTGGCTTATCGCTAGTGGCAGACGACACTCATAAAAAAAATTCTTGAGTAACTAAAAATTCTCATTTTTTGCTTTCAAAACATACCTTATGATCCCTCATTGGAACGGGCGCAATGTGCTCGTTCCAATGAAGGATCATAAGCTATGTTTTGGAAGCAAAAAATGAAAATATAAAAAAAAATTGGACTTCGATTTTCGTATATAGTGATGGAAAACGAATCACACACAACTTTATTCAGCATCAAATCAAGACCAGGCTCTGTTCTTTCCCCATTTTCTAAGAATTGGGACACCTGTGAAAATAATTATTTTTAGCTGGCCCAATACATAGAGTAAATACGGTAACCACATTTCTGTCGACTGGATCTTATACACATGACTGGTACTCAAAAACCCATGTACACTGGTTTTCCAGTGAATATCGACTTTCTAAATATAGGATTTGGAAATCCCCTATGTAGTTCTATTTCAATCAATGCATATGCAACAGTCAACCAGACTTCCATCTCATTTTTATGTTATTCTGCAGATGATCACTATTTTATTGTTAAATAAAAGTATTTCTGGTTGATATAATTGAACTTTTGATTCACAAATAGAAGATTTTTTTTTTTGAGGATGGTGTGTATTATAAAACAGTTATGAACTTTTGTGGTGGGGAATATGATGTGATATGAAATAGAAACTTATATTGACCTCGGTTAACACCTCGGTTAAAAGTTTTTTCGGTTCATATCACATCATATTCACCGCCATAAAAGTCCATAATTGTATAATATTCTTTAAAAAGACATCAATAATTGCAAAGCATTGGAAAATTGAAAACCTTTGAGAATTATCTTTGTTGAGCATTGTACAGTTAAAACTAGAAGTCCTGTCATGAAATGCGCACAAATAGCACATTGATATGCGCGTTAATGTATGCGTTATGGCCCAAGTAAAGCTATCAAATTCTGTACATATGGCCTGTGCACAAGCAATGTTTCAGCCAATGGACCTCCGGGTAACCCGGAGGTCCATTGGCAGAAACATTGCATGTGTTTGCTATGAGTAACCAAGAGAACCTGCCGTGCTTTGGATGCCATTTGATATGGAAATTGCGCGTGATTCCAACTTGCAATTAAGCCTATATAAGCGCACTATTCGTGACAGAACTTCTAGTTTTAACTGTACTCTCATATTTTCTAGAACGCCAGATGGGGTGTCATGTATTGTATCTTTGTTTCTTTCCCATATTAATTACAATATATTTTGATATCCTGCAACCCCTGACTCTTCTTACAGGCACAGTGGGGAGGAGAATAATAATTAATAATTCAGCCGTGATGAAAACCCATAATCATCGACTTTGAAATTGTTGCCGACTATTGGTGTTTTTGACGATTAATTGACTTCTTGATTAATTATGACAGGCCTACTCCCCACACACACTTTTCTATATCTGACCAAATAGTGTTCCAGCAATCCAGTTGTACAGAGATCAGTGGGGATGGTTTGGAAATTCAAAAAATTGTTAATCTGGTTCAAAGGGAGGGGCATTCCATATCTAATTCACATGTCTGAGGACTCGATGCAATACTTTTATAATAAAAAGTTATTTGGAGTTACAGATTTCTAACTATTGGTTTCTTTTCCGTCATGCTGTCTTGTAGGTTGGAAAAGGAACAGTTCCTATGGTAATACTAAATGCATGATTTATTTTTTGTTTTTGTTGTGTTTGTTACTCACGTTAGGAAGGCATTCTGTTCTAATCTTTCAATCAAACTTGTTGTAAAACTTATAGGTATTTTTGCAGCTCATTAGTTTTTATCCCCTGCCATGTAGTGGGAGGAGGATATAGGAATGTGTGTCATCCATCCATCCATCTATCCATCCATCATATAGGAATAGGAATGTGTTTCTTCTATCCATCCATCCATCCATCCATCCATCCATCCATCCATCCATCCATCCATCCATCCATCCATCCATCATCCATCCATCCATCCATCCATCCATCCATCCATCCATCCATCCACATCCATCCATCATCCACATCCATCCATCATATAGGAATGTGTTTCTTCCATCCATCCATCCATCCATCCATCCATCCATCCATTTTTTGGGCCATACATCTGTCTGTCCATCCTTCCCCATTTCTTGTCATCACATTTAACAAAACCATTAACCATGAATCCATCCATCCATCTGACGATCCTTCCCCATTTCTTGACATCACATTTAACAGAAAACAATGAACCACGACAAATCAGTGGCTAGACCCGCCAAGGTGTTATTATAACAAAATATTTTTCTCAAATTTGATATGTAGGTTTTATGATATCATGGATGGGATTGTGAACCAATTCTGTCCAAGTATTTCTTCAAGAGTTATTGCCCTTGTTGGACTTTGCCATGTCATCTCATTAACTTTTCTTGTCATTACATTTCAAAGAAAATGGTTCTCGAATTTTTCCCCAAATTAATACATAGCATTTTGGTGATAAAATTGTGAATTGGATTGACAACAAGCAGTGTTCAAGCATTTCTTAAGAACTGTTGCCCTTGTTGGACTAGAAATTCACTTTACATAACTTGTTATCACGTTTTTAAAGAAAACCTTTGAGGATTTTTTTTTTCCTAAATTTAATTTATTGCTTTTTGGTGATAATATCATGAATGGGCTGTGTCCAAGTATTTCTTCAAGAATTATTGCCCTCGTTGGACAGAGGTTGTGAGGGATTGGCCATACCATGGCATTGCACTTATTAGAACCAAATTATCCCTTTACTTTGAATGACGAGATTCCTGAAAGAACCTTGGGAAATGAGGAAGTATTCTGTTTTACTGGTAAAATAGAACCCAGTTACCAATGCTGGAGGCGGAAGTCCTGTACAATGGACAACATTAAGTAGAATTGCCGATTGGCTAGACTTGACTTTATAGCCATGCTGTGGTCACTATTAGCCATTGTGCAGAGAGAGGGTGTGCGGTGGCATTGTGGTAACCGGTTCTCGTCAGATCACCGAAGTTAAGCAACGTCAAGACCGGTTAATCCTCGGATGGGTGACCGACTGAGCAATCGATTCAGACTCGTGCGTTGTGTCCTTGGGCAAGGTACTTAACCCTGATTGTCCACATGGGGGCACGATGATGTCGTGTATTAAGGCGTACTGCATGTCAATGGTGCGCATGTCTTCAACCAATCTAACCCTGCCTGTGCTGCAGTGTGGAGTTTCGATGGTGGGGAGCTGGCAGCTGCTCGTCGTTGCTCGGTAATTTTCTCCGGGTACTCCGGCTTCCTCCACCTGTAAAACTGTCACCAACACGATATGACCTTGGCTGTTGAAGTGTCATTAAACCTTAATAAATAAATAAATTGGGACCCAAAGATGTGTCATGTTCAGGGCTCCAAGATCAAGGTGACAGACTGCTCATTTGTTTCTGAATTCTAACTGGCAGGTCCACAAAAAATTATTGAATGGACCAATCTTGTTCATGTGTCATTACCTTGCTGCAAAGTTATAGCTAAAAGATCAAGGTCAGAAACCATTCGTTTGTGTGTTCCTCCATTCCATCTTTGTCTGGTCCATAAAATCTTTTATAGTGGACTGATCTTCATACTTCACATAGTTGCTTATGACCCAAGGGTGTGTTATGACCTTCGCTCAAGGTCATAAATCTGAGGTCAAGGTGAGAGTCCATTCATAGGTTCGAACTTTGTCTGGTTCAGAAATATTGATTCAATGGCCAGATCTTATTCATAGTTCACTTTATGGTTGCTCATGACTGAAGTGTGTTGTTCATACTTCACACCGTGCTTGCTCTTGGATCAAGGGTGTCACCACATTTACACAATGTTAACCCCTAGCCCCCTTGTAGTGCAATAGACTTGTCTTCAATCACTCTGCTTCTCTCTTGTTTAACTTTTAATTAAATTAGCTCAATTAGCTCTGTCAAAAAAGGCAATTATGGTTAAAAATCAAACTGCATTATGGGAAATATTTGCTGCTGAAAACTTTGCCATTTTGACATAAGAGTCTAGAGAGTTAAAACATAGGGGTCTCCTGCAACGTACACCAAAACATAAAAGTATTTACACTCTTCTACACAATCTAGTTTCACTGAATTTTGATAGCTTTGCTTGCTTGAATTTATCTACATTGTATGATAAACTATCACCATCATGCTTTACCTTGGGGCTCATATTCGAGGAACATTCAGCAGCTTTGCTGATATTATCTTGTCATTTATGAGTGCCTCAAATTCCCGGTGGAAACTCTGGGAAGTGAAGCACTGCTTGGTAAACAAGTTCTGTTTTGCTGGAAACCAATGACTGGGGTGGAAGTCTTCTAAAATGGGTAACATGGGTAAAAGCGATTGGCTGGACTTGACTTATATCCATGTTGTGATGATGATTAGCCATAGTGCAGAAATATAACTATAAATACCAATAAATAAATAAATAAATAAATATATAAATAAATAAATAAATAAATAAATACATCAACATTTACCAGAAAAAAATTGTGTCGAAGTGACACTGTGAAAAAGTTGGGACTCAACTTAGGCTTTATTATAGTTTTAGTAGGTGTAAACTTTTTATATGTTAAATCTACAGTGAAATTAGTTATCAGTACCTGCAGATGGATAGTTAAGCAGGACTGACATTTTCAGGAGAGTGATTTATTCGCTCGCCCCCTGCTCACCTTAAAAAAACTGAGGAAGGCGAAAAATAGCCCTCCGAGCCATAGAAAATCATGATTACCACAACAGTCTATTCCTAATACCCACAGGTTTTCAGATCACTGCTATGTTAGTTGTCTCTGCAAGATGGCCTCACTGCCCCTCCCACACCTCCGGGCCTTACCAAGGCCCGGAGGTGTGGGAGGGGCAGTGTAGCTCTTTCACAGAGACTACCTGGTTAACAACACAAAATAAAATGTACAAAGACCACTAGGCAGAATTCAGTAATAGTATAACTTCATTTTGCCACTTTAGCTTTTGTAAGCTCTAGGGGGTGCGTTGGTATTGTGGTAGCCGGTTCTCGTCAGATCACTGAAATTAAGCAACGTCGAGCCCGGTTAATCCTTGGATGGGTGACCGTCTGAGCGATCGATTCGGACTTCCGCGTTGTGTCCTTGGGCAAGGCACTTAACCCCGATTATCCACATGGGGGCACGATGATGCCGTGCACTAAGGCGTACGGCACGTCGATGGTGCACATGTCTTCAATCTAACCCTGCCTGTGCTGCAGTGTGGAGTTACGATGTTGGGGAGCTGGCAGCTGCTCGTCGTTGCTCGGTGGTTCTCTCCGGGTACTCCTGCTTTCCTCCACCCGTAAAACTGTCACGGTCATGATTAGCCATTGTGCATAAGTATGTGACCTTAAACACCAATAAATAAATAATAAATAAATAAATTGTAAGCTCGAGGAGAGCTAATCGTTCCCCTAGGTCATGTGAGGAGAGCGATTTTTAGCCCTCCTGCATTTTTAAGAATGCCAGGCCTGGTTAAGGAATAAAGACCAGCTTAATCTGCAGTTTCTTATCCATGTGAATCACAGGAAATGGAGCAGTGCTTGTTTACTGTGATAAAAAGTTCTTTTCACTGTTAACTCTTAACCTACGGAGTATTTTGAAAATACTTTTCATAAATCTAGCCAAGGCTGCTATGAAGCAGCCATGACCAGATTAGGTGAAATATTCATCCAAATTTAACTGAAGAAATCATTGGTCAAAACAGGCCTGGCGTTTTCAGGAGAGCGATTTATTCGCTCGCCTTAAAAAAATTGAGGAGGGCGAAAAATAGCCCTCCTAGCCTTAAAAAATAATGATTACCACAACAGCTTATTCCTAAAATCCACAGGTTTTCATATCTCTGATATGTTAGTGGTCTCTGCAATATGGCCACACTGCTCCTCCCACACCGTTGGACCTTACCAAGGCCCAGAGGTGTGGGAGGGGCAGTGTAGCCGTCTCACAGAGACTACCTGGTTAGCGGCGCCAAATAAAATGTACAAAGCCCACTAGGCAGAATTCATTAATAGTGCAACTTCATTTTGTTACTTTTAGCTTTTGTAAGCTTGAGGAGAGCTAATCGATCCCCTAGGCCATGTGAGGACAGCGATTTTTAGCCCTCCTGCATTTTTAAGAATGCCAGGCCTGTCAAAAAGTCCATTCAATTTACAGGGGGGAAATTTGATTAAACATAACCAAATTATACTTCTTTCCATGACCAGAGATTTCGTGTCTTTGGAAGGAATATCCTCCAGCAGCATACAGGGGAGTTAAACCTTCTTATCCATTATAATAGATGGATAGCTGAGGTATAAAGAGCACCCCCCCCCCCCCCCCCCCCCCTCCAGTATAAAGAACAGCCTCCCCATAGGAACTCTAGGAAAATGAAGCAGTGTTTGTTTAATGTGGTAAGCAATCTTCATTTTACTGGTAACATATTATCCAGTCACGAATGCCTGGGATGGAAGTCCTCTAAAATAGGCAATGCTTGGCTGGACTTGACTTTATATTCATGTTGTGGTCACGATTAGCCATTGTGCAGAAATAAGGGACCTTAAACACCAAGAAATAAAGACAGGACATCCTCAATCCTCTGTACACTGATGTCAAATTGACAAAGTTTTCATGAGCATATATTTCCCATAATGATGTTTGATATTTAATCAAATATACCTTGTTTGACAGAGCTCATTGAGCTCTGTCAAACAAGGTATAATTGGTGAAATTCATAGTTAAACAAGAGGACAACAAACTGATTGTAGAAAATTCTCTTGCACTTCCAGAGTGCTAAAGGTTAATTAGGAGATTACAATATGAACCCAGGATGTAGAGCAGAGCTTTATCTTTTATTCACAATAACAGTTTATCCCGGTTGCCTACATGGGGGCATGATGACGCCGTGTACTAAGGTGCACTGCACGGCGATGGTGCACATGTCTTCAACCACCGTAACCCTGCTTGACCGGAGCTTGAACAGAGTTAGAATGTTGAGGAGCTGACAGTTGCTTGTCAATGCTCGGTGGTTCTCTCTGGGTACTCCGGCTTTCTCCACCCGCAAACTGTCACGGTCACGATTAGCCATTGTGCATAAGTATGTGACCTTAAACACCAATAAATAAATAAATAAATTCACAGTAAATTAGTTACATTGAAAATACAATAATTAAAATGAAATCATTTAAACTTATTTTGATGCAATGTAAGGAAGTGACATTGCAAAGCTAGCTGTCTTCCCGTCGAGCAAAGTTAGCTGTCTTCCTGTCGCTGATGCTTTGTTATCGTTATGGTGGGGGTGGGGGGGGGGGCACAGTGGCTCAGTTGGTAGAGGTGCAGGCTGCAAGCCGAGAGGTCCTCGGTTTGAATTCCACCTGCGGCAACCGCGTTGTGTCCTTGGGCAAGACACTTCACCCCCATTGCCCACGTGGGGGCACGGTGACGCTGTGTACTAAGGCGTACTGCATGTCGATGGTGCACCTGTCTTCAACCAATGCTAACCCTGCTTGTGTGGAGTTGGTATGTTGGGGAGCTGACAGTTGCTCGCCATTGCTCGGTGGTTCACTCCGGGTACTCCAGCTTCCTCCACCCGTAAAACTGTCACGGTCATGGTTAGCCATTGTGCAGAAATATGTGACCTTAAACACAAATAAATAAATAATCCTTAAGGTGTATGGAGAGTTAGGGCATGAAAAACTGTATTCATCTGGAGGTGCTCATGTGAGTGTATGTGTGTGTGGGGGGGGGGGGGGGGGGGGGGCACTCGAAGAAGTGGAGCAATGCTTGATTACTATGGTAAACAGTTTGTTTTCATTGTTGAACCGTATGAGAAAATATGTTTTCCTTATAGTAAATCATCCATGGGAACCCCAGGAAATGAGGCAGTGCTTGTTTACTGGTAAAATAGGGTCCGGGACAGGGTGCCTCAGTAGGTAGAGGTACATGCTACAAGCCGGGAGGTCCTTGGTTCGAATCCCACCTGCGGCAACTGCGTTGTGTCATTGTGCAAGACAGTTTACCCCCATTGCCCATGTGGGTGGGGGGTGGGGGGGGGTGAGGGGGGCTTGGTGGCATTGTGTACTAAGGCGTACTGCATGTCGATGGTGCACCTGTCTTCAACCAATGCTAACCCTGCTCATGTGGAGTTAGTATGTTGGGGAGCTGACTGTTGCTTGGTGGTTTTCTCCGGGTATTCGTGCTTCCTCCACCTGTAAAACTGTCGTGGTCATGATTAGCAATTGTGCAGAAATATGTGACTTTAAACACCAATAAATAAATAAATAAATAAATAAATAAATAAATAAAATAGGGCCTAGTCATCAATGCTTGCGGGTGGAAGACCTCTAAAATGAGCAACATGGGTACAAACAATTGACTAACCTTTACTTGATCACCTTTTTGTGGCAGTGATTAGGCATTGTACAGAAATATAAGAAATATGAGGCCATAAACCAATAAATAAATAACTTATAGTAGAAGGACAGTTAAGAATACTATTCATCTGAGGATGCCATCAGGAAGTGGAGAAGTGCTTGCTCTTCAGTGATGAGAATGTTCTGCTTTACTGGTATGGAAACCCAAACCTCATATGGAAGTCCTCTAAAGTGGGGTAATAAAGTGGAACCCTGTTAATTGAATAGCCACTTTGCTAGTGAAAAATATTCAATTAACCTCCCGGGAGTATTAAATTAACAGGGATTGTGTCACTTTCCTGTATTCTAGAGATAAACTTAGCATTTATTCTATTATATCTTGTTTGACAGAGCTCCATGAGCTCTGTCAAACAAGATATAATAGATTAAATGCCTATATTGGATGTACTGATGCCAAACTGGTCTATAAACAAAGGAAAACTGGGGGAAAGGTAGGGTAATTTCTCGACAGGTTGCAAGATTTTTTTTTCAATTAACAGGAGTTTACTCTATAACCTATATTCATTTAGCAGGTCAAATTTGTACTGAAGGTATGGTAAATGGTTTTTGTGTTGGGAAATTATATTCAATTAACAGAGTTATTCATAAGAGATATCCAGTTAAGTGGACTCCACTGTATACATAAAACTAGTCGCTAAAGTAAACTTTATACCTATGTCATAATCATGATATTGCCATAGTTGCTGAAAGTGACTCTAATAAATAAATGTTCCAGATAGGAAATGTCCACCATGAATGAAGGCATGAGGGATACAATATATATGACCAAGACTTGTTGGAAATTTATTTATTTATTATTTATTTATTGATGTTTAAGGTCACATATTTATGCACAATGGCTAATCATGATTGTGACAGTTTGACGGGTGGAGGAAGCCGGAGTGCCCGGAGAGAACCACCGAGCAACGACGAGCAGCTGCCAGCTCCCCAACATCGTAACTCCGCTCTGTAGCACAGGCAGGGTTAGATTGGTTGAAGACATGCGTACCATCGACGTGCAGTGTGCCTTAGTACATGGCGTCATCGTGCCCCCACGCGGGCAATGGAGATGAAGTGTCTTGCTCAAGGACACCACAACGCGGTTGCCGCAGGTGGGATTAGAACCGAGGACCTCTCGGCTTGCAGCCTGTTGAACCGTATGAGAAAATATGTTTTCCTTATAATAAATCATCCATGGCAACCCCAGGAAATGAGGCAGTGCTTGTTTACTGGTAAAATAGGGCCCAGGACATGGTGGCTCAGTAGGTAGAGGTACATGCTGCAAGCGGAGAGGTCCTTGGTTCGAATCCCACCTGTGGCAACTGCATTGTGTCGTTGGTCAAGACGTTTTACCCCCATTGCCCATGTGGTGGTGGGGGGGGGGGGGGGGGCACTTTGGCATTGTGTACTAAGGCGTACTGCATGTCGATGGTGCACCTGTCTTCAACCAATGCTAACCCTGCTCGTGTGGAGTTGGTATGTTGGGGAGTTGACCGTTGCTCGATGGTTTTCTCCGGGTACTCGTGCTTCCTCCACCTGTAAAACTGTCGTGGTCATGATTATCAATTGTGCAGAAATATGTGACTTTAAACACCAATAAATAAATAAATAAATAAATAAAATAGGGCCCAGTCATCAATGCTTGGGGTGGAAGACCTCTAAAATGAGCAACATGGGTACAAACAATTGACTAACCTTTACTTGATCTCCTTTTTGTGGTAGTGATTAGGCATTGTACAGAAATATGAGAAATATGAGGCCATAAACCAATAAATAAATAACTTATAGTAGAAGGATAGTTAAGAACAGTATTCATCTGGGGATGCCATCAGGAAGTGGAGAAGTTCTTGCTCTTCAGTGATGAGAATGTTCTGCTTTACTGGTATGGAAACCCAAACCTGGTATGGAAGTCCTCTAAAGTGGGGTAATACAGTGGAACCCTGTTAATTGAATAGCCACTTTGCTAGTGAAAATTATTCAATTAACAGGAGTATTAAATTAACAGGGATTGTGTCACTTTCCTGTATTCTAGAGATAAACTTAGCATTTATTCTATTATATCTTGTTTGACAGAGCTCCATGAGCTCTGTCAAACAAGATATAATAGATTAAATGCCTATATTGGATGTACTGATGCCAAACTGGTCTATAAACAAAGGAAAACTGGGGGAAAGGTAGGGTAATTTCTCGACAGGTTTCAAGATTTTTTTTTCAATTAACAGGAGTTTAGTCTATAACCTATATTCATTTAACAGGTCAAATTTGTACTGAAGGTATGGTAAATGGTTTTTGTGTTGGGAAATTATATTCAATTAACAGAGTTATTCTTAAGAGATATCCAGTTAAGTGGACTCCACTGTATACATAAAACTAGTCGCTAAAGTAAACTTTATACCTATGTCATAATCATGATATTGCCATAGTTGCTGAAAGTGACCCTAATAAATAAATGTTCCAGATAGGAAATGTCCACCATGAATGAAGGCATGAGGGATACAATATATATGACCAAGACTTGTTGGAAATTTATTTATTTATTATTTATTTATTGATGTTTAAGGTCACATATTTATGCACAATGGCTAATCATGATCGTGACAGTTTGACGGGTGGAGGAAGCCGGAGTGCCCGGAGAGAACCACCGAGCAACGACGAGCAGCTGCCAGCTCCCCAACATCGTAACTCCGCTCTGTAGCACAGACAGGGTTAGATTGGTTGAAGACATGCGTACCATCGACGTGCAGTGCGCCTTAGTACACAGCGTCATCGTGCCCCCACGCGGGCAATGGAGATGAAGTGTCTTGCCCAAGGACACCACAACGTGGTTGCCGCAGGTGGGATTCGAACCGAGTACCTCTCGGCTTGCAGCCTGCACCTATACCTACTGAGCCACCGCGCTCCCCTTGTTGGATATGAATTCAGTGTATCAAAAACAATTATAAATGGTAGATACATGAACTTCAATCTGTCTAGTTACATGGGGTGGTCAGTTCTTGTTCCTTGGGATAAACATCCTGTTTCCATGTTTAGTCGCCTGGACTTGACCGATGATGAATTTCACACACTCAGCTACATCATTAACAATTCTAAACACATTACAGCATGGCTACTGGAATTCTATGTTTCTCATCATTGATGAAGTCCAGGTGACTGAATGCTCTGTGAATAAAGTTTTCATCCTGTGATTTTATTGTCTGAGCAGCATTTCCAACAAGAATCACAAATCCAAATAATTCAGACTTTTAACCCTTTACCCAACCACAAGATATCCAAATTTATTATTTAAAATATTATTTTATCAAATTTAAAAAAAAAAAATTCATCAAAACCATATGATGGGAGGGGGGGGGGGGTCTCTTTATATGGTTTTGTTGCAATATTTTGAACAACTTTTTTTCAGTTGCTGAATTTGTGAATCATTCAGGCGGTTATGGACGATGTGTTTGGTAAAGGGTTAACAGTGTTGTAGCATGTGTGCTGTTTACTCACACCGACCTGAAAATAAGTAGTTTGACATTTGCAGATTGAGGTTCTCAAAGGGTGAATTTGATGATGTTATCCCATACAGTGGGCCAATTTATCCTCTGGCAGGGACTGATATAAGCTTCATACACCTTAACCTTAAAATAGGTTACGGTGTGCCTAGCATACCGCAACCTGTAGGTTTCCGTAGTGTAGATATAAGGTCAATTATTAAGGTAATCAGTTTCCTCCCGTAACCTAATAATAGGTCTAGAGTTTATAGAAACACGTAACCTCCCCCATAACCTAACCTATAGGTTACGGCTCATGTCGGACCCTGCTCTGGGTACCTCTTTCAGTTTAGTTTTGAGACCCTGATTCAGACTGAGGTTCACAGAGGGTAAATTTAGTGATGCTACCCTGCTGTGCAGGGTAGCATCACTAAATTCACCCTCTGAGGACCTCATTTTGCAGATGACAGGCTGCTTATTTTCTGGCATGTACTCGCATCTTTTCAGCTTACTATCTTCGCCTGACTTCATATTTAGTTTGTAAAGTTCTAAATTTCATACAAGTGTTTCGACCAGTATCTGCTTCTACCTATTGAAACTCGGAGACTATGGGATTTTCATATCAGAACAGAAGACTGGTCTCTAGGATGTTGAACACACTTGAAAAATTCTGTAACGTGCAAATCAGTCAAGTAACTAGATTATATTCTTCCATTTTGAATAAGTAATTCGACTTGTTCTTCTCGTGCAATCACGGCAAGATATAAAATTTGCTTACTACGAAACCATAATTAAAAAATTCTGGTTTTTTTGCTGCCAGTTTATGAAACATATCTCCCGTGGTGAACCCCGAGAAGTGAAACAGTGTTTTCCGGGATGCACCAATTGCAAGTTTAGACAACCTGAAAATGTTTATGCAGAAATTTTTTTGATAACCCTCCAAATTTAGATAACCATTCACATGTATATTCACTTTTTGTTAATGTGTAATATATAGAGCTGCCACAGTTAGCCTGATATCCGGTGGCAAAGAAACTCAACCAGTTAGAAAAGCCATCAACTGGATAACCATACTCCAGATATTGAATCCGATAATATGATGTATTGATTACTATTGAAGTCAGGAACAACCCACGCTGAACTACAAAGAAATTCATCTCCATACCTGCATACATAGGGGGTATATTTCTTTGACAGTACTCACATAAAACCTTCGTCGATTTCATGGATAAACTGCGAATACGATGGCCATTTCTTGAATGTGTTGACGCTCACGGAATATTTTTTTGGAAACATTGCGATGGGTTAGCATTAGCCTGAATAGCCTTCAAAGTTTTTGGCACGTAATCAAAGTTTGCACATTATTCTCTATAGTCTATTTATTTGAGTGTGTGACATCATTTAGCTAATGCCTATAGTACTCCTTATGCATTAGTAAAAACGTATTATAGCAATTCACTTTGTTTTGCTTTCTACACCGTTGCATCAGTTGCGCTTTGTTTGTCGGTGTGTTCCTTGAAATTGTGAAGTTACATGTTCAATTTCTTTGAGGAGCGAACTCAGAATGTGTTAACAGTTTAGAAGAGCGAGAAATGGTTATCAAAATTGCTTTTAGAAAACCGCTAGATGAATGTAATGGTCGTTCGTCCAATTTGGGCATCCCTGTAGCTTGTTTACTATAGCAACAAGCTCTGTTTTACTGATAAAAGTACTCAGTAAAAGTGTTCTCAAATGGGCAACATGGGTATAAATGATTGACTAAACTTGACTTTATCTTCATATTGCGGTCATTATTGTCAGTTGCATAAATATATAACCTAATAAATAAATAAGTAAATAAACAAATAAATAAATAAAGCACAACAACAGGTGTACAGTTAAAACTAGAAGTCCTGTCACGAACTGTGCGATCATCTGGGCTTAATTGCGCATAGGAATTGCGTGCAATTGCCATATCGAATGGCATCCAAAGCACGGCAGGTTCTCCTAGTTACGCATAGCAAACACAGGCAGTGTTTCTGCCAATGGACCTCTGGGTTACCCGGAGGTCCATTGGCTGAAACATTGCTTGTGCACAGGCCATATGTACAGAATTTGATAGCCCTACTATGGTCATAATGCGTAGATTAATGCGCAGATCGACGTGCTATTTGTGCGCATTTCGTGACAGGACTTCTAGTTTTAAGTGTAGGTACTGACATGATTCAGCCTGACAATTAAATGAATGATTGTCCTTTTCATCTACCAGTGATTCTGCCATATATTTTCTATAACCAACTGTCCATTCATTCTTAAAGTAATTGCCAGTTCCTTTTTCAAAACCCGATCAATTTATTTGGAACCATACCGCAAAAAAAAAAAACATGCCCTCCCCTCCTATAAGCTTTTTGGCACCAAAACACTTTGGCACTAAAATATCCAGAATGACTAAAAATTTGGCACCAGACTGATCAGGCCATCATGAATACTGATATGACATATTTCAGGTCACTTGTAAATTATTAACCCTTTACCCAATGCAGACGATATCAAAATTTATTATTTTAAATATAATTTTTTGTAATTTTTCCAAAAAATTCAACAAAACTATGTCATGTGACCCCTCATTGGAACAAGCTCAATGAGCTCATTCCAATGAGGGTTCACATGATATGGTTTTGTTGGAAATATTTTGAAAACTTTAATTTTTTCAACTGCTCAATTTGCATATTACGCGGACGGCAGGGGTCAGCCGAGTGGGCGACTAGGGCGAAGAAGTTGTCTTGTCATTCCTTGAGTCGCCTTGGCTTGCATTGGGGGCGAAATTCAAGTCGCCCTCCAGAACTTCCTTGGAAGACATGGCAGTTTTATGCATTTTCTTGTGTCTTATTAAAAAAAAAATGCTTCCGCATTCATTAAGTAAACACAACTGCTGTTAAAATGTCATACAGTTCTAAAAATAACCTAAACTAGCCTAATTTTATATTTGTGAAAAGAGTTGTAATGGCGTAGTCGTTCGCACAATTCGCCCCAACTGGTAGGAACCAGCACAAAGTGGCTGTTTAAAACAGAGTGCCAGCAAAACCAACTAATCACTCAAGACGCGCATTGTGTCAATTAGAAGTTATTAAAATTAACCACCGTTTCAAAAGAACAAAAAATGTGAAGGAGACAGTTCATACATAAAAAGTCAAAATTGCTTATGGTTACAGTACATTCTTTTTCATTGAGAAATTTGTTCCTTTGAAATTGGCAAAGCAATTTGCATTGAAAGTTTTTCTTTAACCCTTTACCCAATGCAGACGATATCAAAATTTATTATTTTAAATATCATTTTTTTCAATTTTTCAAAAAATTTCAACAAAACCATATCATGTGACCGCTCATTGGAACGTGCTCAATGAGCTCGTTCCAATGAGGGGTCACATGATATGGTTTTGTTGAAATATTTTGAAAAATTTAATTTTTCAACTGCTCTTTTTGCATATTACGCGGGCGGATGCGGGCGATTCGTTAGGTAAAGGGTTAAAAACTTGTGTTCTGTGTGAAATGCACCTTACAGTTAGACTCTGTTCCACTGAAAAATTTGTTCCATTGAAATTCGCACTGCAATTTGCATTGAAAGTTTTTCTTTGAAAACTTGTGTTCCAAGGGGGTTAAATGTAATAAGGCTATGATATAAATCACATATATAAGGATGGATAAAAATAGCAGGCCTTCATTGCACCAGTGTGTCAGTGTAGGATGGTCAGCCAAAATTGTCATTTTTCTGTAGTGACAGAAGGAAAAGGAGACATCTGTAATATTTTGTCATGTACCTTAGAAATAAATTAACTAAAATTGTTAATTTTGCTTAAATAACGAAGATTATGAAAAACGTTTTTAACTATGCTTTTCAATTCAATTAGGGCATTCAGAAACCATGAATGACCCAGCAGCTTCTTATGTGAAATTGAAATTTATTTTAAATACTTTAAATATTTTTTTTCAAAAGAATATACCTTCTCTAAAAGAGAAGAACTCTCTCACAATGGGTAATCCTAAATTCCAAATCCTCTGCATTGAGGCAAAATCAAAATCAACTGCATGATAACCATAACCATAGTCATCACTCATCACTGGTAGGGAAAGAGTTAGGGCATTCAGAAACCATGAAAGACACAGTTTTTCTGGGGGGGGGGGGATTTTTTTCTCCACAATTTGTCATGTTAGCTATTGGTGTGTCCTCTAGGTACATTTATTTTGACACGACGTCATATATGTTTTATGTTTTTTTTTCTGACTTCTCCCTCATGTCCACTGACTTCTCCCTCCTGGCCCCTGACTTCTCCCTAAAGTCTCTGGAGGGAGAAGTGACTTCTCCCTAAAATCAGCTGCCAGGCTGACCCCTGGCAGGCGGATACGGGCGTTTTGTTCAATTAGGTAAAGGGTTAACAGTCTGTATAACTTATAATCATTATACTATGGAAATTATCTCTTCACCTAACATGATTATCTCTTCACCTAACAACACACTGAGGAACACTGTCATAAACAATTCTATTTTGTCATGAATTATTTTCGTGGATGAACTTTGTAAAATTGTTTTTTCTCATGAACCACCTCATTGATAGCTAAGATGGCATTTTACATATATTTATTGTAAAATTTCTGCATGTAAACAGGATTCCCGTGGGGGTCTTGGGATTTAAGGAATCCCCTTGAATTTTATGAAGGGTTGTTTAACCCTTTACTCAACGCAGACGATATGAAAATTTATTATTTTAAATCCTCGGTTCGAATCCCACCTGCGGCAACCGCGTTGTGTCCTTGGGCAAGACACTTCACCCCAATTGCCTACATGGGGGCACGATGACGCTGTGTACTGAGGCGTACTGCACGTCGATGGTGCGCATGTCTTCAACCAATCTAACCCTGCCTGTGCTGCGGTGCAGGGTTCAGAGTTACGATGTTGGAGAGCTGACAGCTGCTCGTCGTTGCTCGGTGGTTCTCTCCGGGTACTCCGGCTTCCTCCACCCGTAAAACTGTCACGGTCACGATTAGCCATTGTGCATAAGTATGTGACCTTAAACACCAATAAATAATAAATAAATTATTTTAAATATCATCTTTTTAAATTTTTCAAAAAGTTTCAACAAAACCATATCATGTGACCCCGAACGAGGGGTCACATGATACGGTTTTGTTGAAATTTTTTGAAAAATAATATTTTTTCAACTGCTGAATTTGCATATTACGCAGGCCAATACGGCCGATTCGTTGGGTAAAGGGTTAAAACCTTGAAAAGTCTTGAATATTCCTGAAATAAAAAAGCTGATAAAGCCCATATAACTCATTTGCGAAGGCCTAGTTCTAACAAGGGCCCTTCTGGTAATTACCCCCTTCCCTTGAATGGAAATGGGAGGAGGAGGTAATGACCGGAGCATCCTAGTTAGGACAAGTGACTGTGAAGACGGGGTTCTTGAAAATACTTGAATTTGGCTATTTTAGGACCTTGTAAAATTGTCGAGAAACGGCATGAGGCATTGAAAAATCAAAAAAAAAAGTCAAGATATATCCTTGAACAGCTTTGAATTGTATCAGTTCTTGCCTGCAGGAACCAGGGACCGACCTGGGCATGCGTCAGTGCGTATTTGGTTCTGAAACATCAGGACCTGGCTCTTAAATCTCAGAAATAGGCTTCTCAGTTGGCGCGTAACTTCTCAGATCATATTTTGATATTCTTTCGATGGATAATCGAGAGAGACTCTCTTACATGTATTATATATATGATTATCATTTATCATTGTTGTAGAGTGCTAAAGTTAATACTTCAAGTCTTAATTCCCAAGCAACCTAAATAGGCAGCCAAGACTTGATCAGAAACCACAGTGAAGATTAATGTTTGCTATAGTGTACTAAATGAAAATGATGAGAGCTATTACATACTTGCTGTGTGTGTTACAAACAGCAGTGTGACTCCGTAAATTGAAATCTGTCGCATGAATTGAAAAAATAGGCTCCGAGGCTAGAGCGTATTTTAAATAATCCTGGTCGGTCCCTGAGGAACCCTGCTATAGCTGTATCGACAATGCATAGCTCTGCTGTTCATTTCTTGGCTTATAACCCATTAATTAACATGATTAGGGGACAATACTTGCAAATATATTTTGTGAATAACTAAATTATTCAATTTGTTTGCTTTCAGATCATACTATGTAACCTCTCATTGGAATGAGCTAGGCACTCTCAATACAGGAAGGGGTCATAAAAAGAGGATATGGAATGAGTATTTTTCTCATATAATATTTATGAAACGAGTCTAAGAATTTTCCGTTCTGGCGAGCCCAAATGGAAAATTCGGATGAGTTTCATAAATATTATATGAGAAAAACACTCATTTCATATTCTATTTATCATATGACACACACACACACAAATTTGCCACTTAGTATGACTTTTTAACCCTTCACCTAACTAGAGTTGCAGACAGCACTTGGAAAAAACATCTTCATATAACTAAAAATTTTCATTTTTTGCTTCCAGAACGTAAGTTATGACCCATCATTGGAATGAGGTCATCGAGCTCGTTCCAATGAGGGTCATAACCTATGTTTTGGAAGCAAAAAGTGAAAATATAAAAAAAAATGAATGGAGTTTTTCCTGTAGGTAAAAGATTAATGCAATATAACCCACCCTAAATAGGACAGATAACATAAATTCTCCCTTCTGAAATTATGCAAATGTGACCCAGTTGTATTTTGTTCAGCCAATTAAATTGTCTAGTTTTGAAATTGACCAATGGTATTGACGGAAGGCTTTATTTATCACTGATTAATATGAAAACAAAATATCAAATGTTTTAAAGTAAACAAAACGGACGAGTCATAACGATAAACTATATTATGCAAATAACAGGTCAAATTTGTATTGACAATATGGTAAATGCTTTTGTGTTGGAAGTTTGACTAACAAGGCTATTCAGTTAAGAGATGTCCAATTAGAGTTGGCTTCACTGTATTGCCAGCTAGATATGGCCATGAAGTCAGGGGATGGGGTCCCTGGTAGGAACCCTGGGAAGTGAAGCAGTGCTTTTTTACTGTGGTAAACAATTTATGTGTTACTGGTAAAATAGGACCCAGTCATCAATGCTTCGGGTTGAAGTTGAACACAGATGATATCAAAGTTGATTATTTTAAATATTATGCTTTCAATTTTTTCAAAATATTTCAAAATCCTTTACCCAACACAGACAATATCAAAGTTGAGTATTTTAAATACTATGTTTTTCAAATTTTTCCAAATGTTTCAACAAAACCATATCCTGTGCCCCCCTCATTGAAACGTGCTCGATGAACTCTTTCCAATGAGGGGTCAGATGATATGGTTTACTTGAAATATTTTGAAAAAAAAAAATTTCAACTGCTGATTTTGCAAATTAAGCAGGCTGATGTGGATGTTTTGTTGGGTAAAGGATTTAGATCTGTTATTTTTGATTTAAAATGTTTAGATGCATGTAGATTCAAATTCCATTGTTTTCTTAGATGGTGTAATAATACAAAGGAGACATTATATGTCACTCACATATGTTTGTCTGTAGTGATCACATACATGTTCTGTACAGTCGATGTGGACTGGTTGTAATCCACATTTGGACAGTGGTGTCTACGCATGCCTTTACCAGGGAGCAAAATTTTAATTAATGAAGCACCATGTTGTACCCGGTGCTTCAGTAATTTAATTTTTACCTGCGTTACCAGCGGCAGAGCAGGTCTAGTAACCGCTCGACACCATCCGTCAGTCCATCTGTCAGTCTGTCCATCAGTCTGTCCGAAACACTTCTTCTGTCAAAGTTTTCTTGGCTTCTATGAAAGGGAATGATTTTATATTTGGTCTGCTGCTTCATAATGATGAGTTGTATCGTGTATCTAATTTTCAGATCTGCTGTGCAGCCACTTCCTGTTTGCCAATACTTTGAAGTCTGTTCATCTCTGTAATCAATTGCATGCAGCGATGCAGGTCCAGACCCGGTATTGGTCTTGGCTTTTTAATGATCGTCCGCTGAAAAAAGTTTTTGGGGGAACTATTAAAATAGCTGGTGTCCATCCATGTGTCTGTGCATCCATCCCACTTTGTTTTCCCGATGATAACTTTAGTTATATTTGGTCAAATCAAACAAAATTTAATTTGTAGGTGTATCAACATAAAATACAGGTCAAGTTAGAATCGGGGTGTAGTTTGACAATTTTTTCCAGAGTTATGCCCCTTTTTCGACTTCAAAAATTCATTCTTTTTTGTTTCCTGATGATAAGTTCAGTTATAGTTGGCCAAATCAAATAAAAATTGACATGTAGCTGTATCAACATAAAATAAAGGTCTAGTTTGAATAAGGGTGTGGTCCAACAAGTTTTGCCTGAGTTATGCCCAGTTTTTTGACTTAGAAAATTCTTTTTTTTTAGTTACCTGATGATAACTTTAGTTCTTGTTGACTGATTCACATGAAATGTGGTATGTAGGTGTCTCAACATAACATAAGATCAAATTCAAATCAGGGTTTGGTCCGACATTTTTTGCCAGAGTTATGTCCCTTTTTCAACTTCAAAAAATTCAATTTTTTTCAAATCTTGAATTGCACAGATTTTTCGGGGGACGTGTGTCAGGGCAGCCTTTTATTTTTCCCATAGTTACTGCTTGGAATCTAATATTATTGCATCCATGGAAATATTGCCCACCTGTGGAATATGGCTAGTCCATAGCAACCGTATGGTAGGTAGACAGTTAATGTAAAATAAGAAAGTTTCAATTGTACTTCCAAAACCAACTCACTTGTGTTACCATGATGATGTTGGCTTCTGATGTCATTCTTGTACGTATTAGACGTGTTGTGAATGATATGTTCCCTATGAGCTGTTTGATGGTGATTATGTGAGATGTGTTCATGTTCATCATTGTCAACACAAATTATCACCACTATGTGTGTCTCCGGGAATTCAGATCAAGTCGAGTTGTAGGAACAGAATAGTATTTCGGTGAGCCTGTTAGAGTCGAAATGCGATTCTGTGCCTACAACGAGACTTGATCAGAATTTCCGGAGACACACACACTGTGGTGATGATAAATTTATCTCACAATATTGACCACAAAATGTGTTATAAAACTATTTTAAGAGGGACTTTTTCATTTGCCTTATCAATGGAAAGACACAAATCGAAAAATAGAATAGCGTTCATTGATCTCCATATTGAGGTCAGTGATGACGTTACACTTCAGAGAAAATTATGTCAGTGGGATTCACTTTACTGAATACTGTCCTGCGAAGTGGAGCAACTGTGGGTTTCATCAACGTGAATTTGGTTGTAACTTTTGCAACAATTACTGGTGAATTAAATATCCCTCTTTGTGTAAAAGTTTATTATATTTTAAAATATGCCGTTCATCATTTATTGAGGTGGAGTTTTCCATATTTCATAGCGAAAGCTAATCCTTTAACTTCAAGAGAGAAGCCTCGACTAGCATTCAGGAAAATCCCAATAATAAGCTACAAACCCCAGCCCAAGATGCCGAAAAGTGCGCATAATTTAACTATTCGTTGAGTTTACTTCCCCAGTGACATTTTAGCATGCCGTGCATAATAAATACATTACAGGGCATTTAGTTGGCAGATACAGTGTCATATACGGGTCAGAGAAAACAATATTAAATAAATACATTACAGGGCATTGAAGGGAAAAATGCGAAGCGATCAAAAAATGATATTAATGCCGTTGTTTTGGCAACAGCAGAATCACGCGCTTGTATCAGGGGCCCTTGATACAGATTCGGAACAAGGGCCCAGGTACATTAAACTTTATTTTCGTAACAGTGCAAAAATGCCCCGATTGTGAGATAAATTGATAAGAACAAATGCCATCCTAAGTATTGTGGAAGCTAGAACACCTTTGACTTTGTGAGCATTCCAGCAATCCCATTGTATAGAAATTAATTTTGAAAACCTTTGATTTGTAAAATTTATTCAAAACATTTTGTCTTGTAATTAGAATTTGTTTGAAAAAATTACAACCAGGAAACCTCATCGGAATCCTGGAAAGTGAAGCAGTGCTTGTTCACGACAGTTTTACTGGTAAAACGAGACCCAGTTACCAATGTTTGGGGTGGAAGTCCTTTCGAATAGGCAACGTGGGTATAAATAATAGGCTGGACTTGATTTTATATCAATGTTGCGGACACGATTAGCCATTGTGCAGAAATATGTGATCTTAAATACCAAGAAATAAATAAACTCCTTGATTTCATTTTAATGCAACAGTTGAATGCAAGGACACTGTCATCTGATTTTGCATTCAGCTTTCGCAATGAGATGCAATGGTATTGCCGATACATTTTGTATGTCGTTGTGAGAGGAGATGAATGGTATTATTTCTAGGGTTCGTATGCCATAGTATAAATTGGAAAATGCTGGGAAAATAGTTTTGCATTTTCCAGTCCTTGAAAAGTATTGGAGAATTGATCTCAAGCTGGTAAATACTGGAATTATTTGTGGATTGTAATTTTTACTACCCCTCCACTAATTTATCATCCTAAAACTTATTTATTTATTTATTGGTGTTTAAGGTCACATATTTCTGCACAGTGGGTAATCATGACCACAACAGTTTTACGAGGGGAAGAAGCCGGAGTACCCCGGAGAGAACCATCAAGCAAAGGCGAGCAACTGTCACCTTCCCAACATAATAACTCCACACAAGCAGGGTTAGCATTGGTTGAAAACAAATGCACTTGTGACATGCTGTATGCCTTGGTACACAATGCCACCCGTGCCCCCTTGTGGGCAATGGGAGTGAAGTGTCTTGCTCAAGGACACCACGCAGTTGCCACAGGTGGGATTCAAAGTGAGGACCTCTCAGCTTGTACCTCTACCTACTAAGCCCCTCCCCCCAAAAACTACCAGTGTAATAAATTGAAACTATGTGGCATAGTTAATTCATGTACTGAGGTCAAATAGGTCTGCAAACAAAGGAAAACTGGGGCGAGTCAATGTGATTTCTTGACAGGTTACAAGAATTTTTTTATTCAATTAACAGGAGTTTACTCTATAACCTATGTTCAATTATCAGGTCAAATTTGTACTGGATGTATGATAAATGGTTTTGTGTTGGGAAATTATATTCAATTAACAGGGATATACAATTAAGAGATATCCAATTAAGTGGGCTCCACTGTACTAGCTGTTACACAGGTGGCTTCAGTTTGAATTTTGAAGACCTGTTCATTACTTCTGCATCTTCTGAAATATGATATATGCCTTTGTTATCACAAGTTTAAGTAGTTGTATAGTGAAGAACTTTGAATACTGTACTGAAAAATTGTTCTTGGACACTGGAAAAGTACTGGAATTTTAACCAGGTTTGCGTGTACAAATCCTGTCATTCGCAATTATGTTGTTTTCTGACCATGTCAGTTGTTATGAAGAAAGCTATTTGAACTTGTTGGGGCTGGGTTATTTGGAATTCACAACATACTGATATACATCAATGCTGGCTTAGGTGCCTTAGTAGGAATATAACACACAAAGCTACATATGGGACTAACACACCTTCACATTGATAAAATTGTATGTTAACTAAAAATAGTTAAATATGGGGCTGAAACAATTTTTTGGAAATGGTTAACAGCCCAACAGTTTATTAGCAGCCCGAGACGAAGTCAAAGACCACTAATAAGCTCAATTATTACCACTTTTGCGGGCGTTCCTAGCACATTAACGATGTTTTACCGGGTGTTGAAACCTCATAATGCTCAACAAGTACAAGTCATGTGATGTGTTGGGCCGTTATTGACTATAACAGCCCAACACGTCAATAACAGCCCGACATGTCTAAATATAGACAATGATATCACATCTCTCAGCCAGTCAACAATATTTTTTCCCAGATTTCCATTTGGATCGAAATTCAATTCGAATTTTTTTAATTTGTAAACACAATTAACATATTTGTTTCAAGTGTTTCCCTTTGTGTCACGGATAGATAATGTATCAAATGTAGAAAGCGATGAACACAAGGTAAGTGATGACATCTTTGATGAATAAACCTCCTTGCCTAAAGTTCGCATTTCGAAGATATATTTCATCATCTAACTTTCCAAATTTCGCCGTAGACTGATCAGACGATAGTCATGTTACCCGGTTTGTTTGTCAACAAATCAGATGATAGTGTCGCTGTTTTTTTTTAATTCTAAAACGTCAAACTTCATTTATTTATCTTATTTCCCTTATAATTTAATCATAATGTACCCGATGTACGAAAGTGGCAATAATAGAAATAACATGACTTTGTCGGGCATTACAGTGTGTCAACAGCTCAACAGAAATAGTTAAAAGCCCTTGAGCTTATTAGCGGCCCTCGACTTCGTCGCGGGCCACTAATAAACTCTTGGGCTGTTAACCATTTCTTTTGAGCTGTTAATACACTGTAAAGCCCTTCAAAATCATGTTATTGTTATAGTGCTGTTAACCATTTCTGTTGAGCCCTTTATACACTGTAATGCCTGACAAAGTCACGTTATTTCTAATATTTCCCCGCAGGAACCCCGGGAAGTGAAGCAGTGCCTGTTCACTGCAGTGAGCAGGCTCTGTTTTACTGGTAAAATAGGACCCAGTCACCAGTGCTTGGGAGGAGCAAACCCTCTCTAAAATGGGCAACATGGCTTATTAACAATCACCCCTGGTCTTGAGTTGATACTCGTGTTGTGGTCATGATAAGCCATTGTGCAAAAATATGCGACCTTAAACACCAATAAATAAATAAATAATTTCTATTATTGCCACTTTTATACAGCGGGTACATTGCATTTAAATTATATGGGAAATAAAAAAATAAATGAAGTTTTAACGTTTTCGAATTAAAAAAAACATCAAAACTATCATCTGATTTGTTGACAGACAAACCGGGTAACATGACTACTGAAATGCAAACTTTCACCAAAGAGTTTATTCATCAAAGATGTCATTACTTTGTGCATATTGCTTCCTGTATTTAACCCTTTACCCAACGCAGACAATATCAAAATTTATTAATTTAAATATCATTTTTTAATTTTTTTCGAAAAGTTTCAACAAAACCATATCATGTGACCCCTCATTGGAACGAGCTCGATGAGTTGTTCCAAAGAGGGGTCACATGATATGGTTTTATTGAAATTTTTCGAAAAATAATATTTTTTCCACTGCTGAATCTGCATATTACTTTGGTGGATGCAGGCGATTCGTTGGGTAAAAGGTTAATGCATTATCTATCTGTGACATAAAGGGAAACACTTGAAACAAATGTGTTTACAAATTGAATTTCCATCCAAATGGAAATCCGCAAAAAATATTGGCTGAGAGATGTAACGTCATTGTCTATATTTAGAAGTGTTGGGCTGTTGTTGACTTGTCGGGCCGTTATTGTTAATAATGGCCCGACATGTCACATGACTTGTATTTGTTGAGAATTTCAAGGTTTGAGTGCCTGCTAAAACATTGTTAATGTGCTTGGAACGCCTGCAAAAGTGGTAATAATATGGTGTGAAAAATGTGCACTTTTCTCGTCTCAAACTGGTAGAGTGCTGGAGACCCAAATTTGAGCTTTACGAAATGCCATATAATATCTTCACTCTCTTAGTGGAGGTTTCTTATTGATCTGGCAAGAATCAGATTGAGAGTGGGGGCCGAGTAGATAAGTGTGCTCGTCTCTCATGCCAGAAGTCCTGGGATTGATCTTCAGTCAAGGAAAGTTTTGAGGTATCCGAAAACTCTCTCTCAAGATCGATTGTCGGGTTGATGATGTCACAGTGTACCGTCCTATGGGTGGGGGATGTAAAATGGCTGTCCTCTGTGTGAAGAGAGACACACACCATGTGGGCAAAAGATCCCTCGTAGTATTCATGAAGAGCGAGGCCATGAAGTTGCCGCTACAAAGGTCATCCCATACACCTACACCATTGGGCCAGGATAGGCTTTAATATAAGTTGAATAACTTGCTTGTCAATCCTTGTAAAACAAATAAGTTTAAAACTAAATTAATCAGATTTTGTTGGTAACACATTGCTTAGTTACATTTAATCGGATTGTGCATTTTGGCCGTATTCGATTAAATGTGATAGAGCAATATATCATAAAATGAAATCTGTTAAGTGTAGTTCTCAACCAGATAAAGGCTGCGGAGGAACTGACAAATCTTATAACAAAATCTTCTGTCACATCGAAGAGTGTGCACACTTCCTGTTGATTCCCAATGATATTGCAATGATTGGAGCCCAAAAAGAAAAACACAAGTTTCAGGTCAGTCCATTTGAGTCGTGATGGAACATCACCCTCCCCCAATGACTTGTTGTTCTGATGATCATATTTTGGTTTAAATCTTTACCTGGGTGTGCGGTGGCTCAGTAGGTAGAGGTGCAGGCTGCAAGCCGAGAGGTCCTCGGTTCGAATCCCACCTGCGGCAACCGCGTTGTGTCCTTGGGCAAGACACTTCACCCCCATTGCCCATGTGGGGGCACGATGACGCCGTGTACTAAGGCATACTGCACGTCGATGGTACGCATGTCTTCAACCAATCTAACCCTGCCTGTGCTGCAGTGCGGAGTTACGATGTTGGGGAGCTGGCAGCTGCTCGTTGTTGCTCGGTGGTTCTCTCCGGGTACTCCGGCTTCCTCCACCTGTAAAACTGTCACGGTCATGATTAGCCATTGTGCATAAATATGTGACTTAAACATCAATAAATAAATGAATCTTTACCAAATGAATTGTTCGTATCTGTTCACGTCATTTACAAATTAAGCAGTTGAAAATTTTTTTTTTTAATTTCAACAAAACCATATGTGCTCTACTCGTTGGAATGAGCTTGTCAGTGTATGTTCCTGTAGTTGAAAAAAGTTGAACTGTTTTGTACCCTCACATGTTTTGAGTGTGTCATTCATTTATTTCAGTATTAGTTTTAACATCACAAGACACAACTCTTTGTGGGAACCCTGGGAAGTGAAGCACTGCTTGTTTGCTATTGTAAAAATAAAAATGGGCCCAGTAACCAATGCTTGGTGTCCAAGTTATCTAAAATGGGTAACAAGGGTATAAATGATTGTCTGAACTTGACTTTATATCCATGTTGAGGCAGGGTTGAGGTTACGATTATCCATTGTGTAGGAATATGCTCCAATAAGAGTAAAATCCTCGCTCTCTGATTGGATAAAACTTGGCATAGTTTCTTTTATGTCTACGCCTCCACTAGCAGATGTTACCGTCTGACGTCACAACGCGATATATTTGAAAAGACGTTGCCCGTTTCGTAATTGTTAACTGAGTGACTAGCAAGCCGCTTCCATTTTTCGGGATTTTTCACATGTGTAGCAGACAGTGTTCCGAATGAACAAGGCAAGTTTTATTGATCACAAGTTCAGTAAATAAGCCTCTCGTGTTTCACTTTTTAGGTTTTGGGCTGTGAGTAGAGTCGTATTGGAACATACACGTTATTGTGATAAATTGATAGTAACATGGTCTGAGGTTTGTGTCTTGGAGCACGTGTTCAACCTCGACGCTTCGCGTCTCGATTGCACATAAGCCCCGAGCTGCAAACCTCAGACCATGTTACCGTCAATTCATCACAATAACTTAAAATGGGACCTTGAACACCAAAACAATAAATAAATACAAGACACATTATTAAGTGCAGCCCTCAACAAACAAAGCTGAAGGATAATGGTGAGATCTTTTCTCCTCATTTTTCTCACTTTCAGGAAACCATCTCATTAAGAATAACTCTTGTGGAAACTCGAAATAAAGCCCCTCCCCCCCCCCCCCCCCCCCAAAAAAAAAAAAAATAAAAAATATATATATATGACATACTATCTGTGGATGAAAGATAAAGTAACCATGATATGGGCAAAGCATTTTAAAGTTCTCTAAATCTCAAAACATCCTGGATTGGGAGGAGTTACCACATAGCATAGGGAGGAGTTACCACATAGGTTTGGGAGGAGTTACTGCATAGATTGACATCTCACCATATTAGGTGGGGCATACTGAGTTGAGACGTTTTGCTGATCTTATAGCAATCCAGCTGTATAGAGATTAAACAAGTACTGATATTGGCTACAGCTTTCCCATAATCAAACATGGATTGGGAGGAGTTATCGCATAGATTGACTTCACACCCTATTAGGTGTGTGTGTGGGAGGGGGGGGGGGGGGAGGGGATGCTAAGTTGAGACATTTTTCACTGATCTTCCAGAAATCCAGCTGTACAGAGATTAGTGGATTACAGAAAAGATATAAGTGAAACAGTTTACAAATTATGCATATGCTTTAGGCCCCATGGAATAGATCTATGTTTCTCAGGCCATTTCAGCTTAACTTGACAAAGTCAAGATAAGTTATTGCCATTATGCATGCATAAGTCTGTGAGTCTGTCACATTTTCTTTGGCTCAGGCTACACCCCATAGTTCTTGTCCAGTCATCACAAAATCTCATATGCAGGTTCAAGGTCATGTCCAGATGAGGACGTCATCTTGGTTGTGATTGTTCAGCTGTGACGGCTGCTAGAGCCTGAAGCCCAAAAACCTTTAGCATAGTCTACAGGTTGTATTTATGAAGGGATTTCATTGGCACTTGGTAGGATGACTTCATATAATGTCTAGATGAAAACGTCCCCTTCTGTTGGCGATCGGTCAACCGTGACTGCTGCAAGGGCCCGATACCCGAAAACCATTAGCACATTCTACAGGTTGTATTTATGTAGAGATTGCATTGTAACTTGGTAGGATGACTCCGTATAATGTCTAGATGGGAATGTCTTCTTTTGGTCGCGATGGGACAGCCGTAATGGGTATGTGGGTCCAAAGCCCGAAAACCTTTAGCACAGTCTGCAGGTCGCATTTATGAAGGAATTTCATTGAAACTTGGTAGGATGACTCCATATAATGTCCAGATGAGGATGTCCTATTTTTGCCATGATCAATCAATCGTTTCAGCTGCACAGGCATGTGACCTAGATTTGTTTAGCACGGTATACAGTTCATATTTTATGAAGCAATTTCATTGTAACTTGGAAGGATAACTTGGTATGATATCTAGATAAGACTGTCCTATTTTGATCATGATCGGTCAACCATGACCGCCTAACCATCTCGTGACCTAGATTCCTTTAGCAAAGTCTATGAGTTATATTTATGAAGGGATTTCATCGTAGGATGACTCATTTTGGAATGATTTTACTGTAACTTGGTAACTATGGTTGACATATGTTAACTGTTAGGGCCACATCAACCCAGGTCTTAATTCTTTAGCACAGTCTACACCTTAAATTATTCTTGTTTAAAACATAGCATATAGAGAACAGAAATTAACATATTCTCAATTATCACAATTCTTGTCTTATTTCATATCCTTTCATAAACATTGAACATTATCCTTTTCGTCAAACACTACACACAGTCAAGTTAAGCTGCAGTGACATTGATACTTTCATTTGTAAAATTGCATGTGGGCAACGCCAAGTATGAGCTATTGGGATGGGTTGTGATACGTCGTCCATCGGTATGTACGTATGTCCATCCATCCATCCATACAAATGTACATCTGTCCATCCATAATTCCTTTAGCGCACCTTACAGGCCACAGCTTTCACCCGATCAATCCCAAATTTCATATGTAACTTTGGAGCAATGCCTAGTTGGGGGGGCCATCAAATTTTTCCGAATTTTGTTAAAAAACATGCCGGCCTGTGGCCCTCTTAGATTTTGCATATAAATTATCAACAATTTCATTAACACACGCTGCAGGCCGCATCTCTCACCTGATCTTTTTCAAATTTCATCCAAATCCAGCAATTTAGATCATGTCCTGCTCAGAACTTTTGATGGCTTTGAAGGATATTAATGATACTTGGTATTAATGTTGCCACCACTAGAGGGTGTGTTGCAGATAAGGTTGGTTAGAATGCCTGTCTAGACGGTTAAGGTCACAGACTTAGTTCAAGTTTACATTCCACCACGACCAAAGCCAACTATAACAAGTCGTGTCCAGCTCAGAACTTTTGATGGCTTTGAAGGATATTAATGATACTTGGTATTATTGTTGCGCACTATCAGAGAGTGTGACGAAGTCAAACTCGACTTATAGTTTGATGAATGGCGGGTGGGCAGGCAGGTGGGCGTAAACAATTGGCTTTCAGATGATAACTTGATAATGGTGTAACCCATGTTCATGAAACTATAGGTAGGTTGGTATCGGTGAGAGGAAGAACTCTATTAATTTTGGACTTGCTTGGTCAAAGGTCAAGGTCACAGTGACCTTGAACATAGTAAATTGTAAACAATTGGTTTCCGAATGATAACTTGACTACGGTTCAACCCACATTCATGAAACTTCATATGTAGGTTGGCCTTTGTGAGAGGAAGAACCCTATTTATTTTGGACTCATTAGGTTAAAGGTTAGGGTCTCAGTGACCCTGAACATAGTAAATCAAAACAATTGGTTTCCGGATGATAACTTGATGATGTTTCGACCCACGTTCATGAAACCTCATAGTTAGGTTGGCATCAGTGAGAGGAAGAACCCTTTTTATTTTGGACTTGCTGGGTGAAAGGTCAAGGTCACAGTGACCTTCAACATAGTAAATCATAAACAGTTGGTTTCCGGACAATAACTTGATAATGGTTTGACCCACATTCATGAAACTTCATAGGTAGGTTGGCCTAGATGAGTGGAAGACCCCTATTTACCTTGGACTCACTAGGTCAAAGGCCAAGGTCACAGTGACCTTGAACATAATAAATCATAAACAATTGGTTTCTAGATGATAATTTGACAATGGTTCCACCTACGTTCATGAAACTTCATAGGTAGGTTGGCATTGGTGCAAGAAAGAGCCCTATTTATTTTGGAATTACTAGGTCAAAAGTCAAGGTCACAGTGATCCTTCACATAGTAAATTGTTAACAATTGGTTTCTGGACGATAAGTTGATAATGATTAAACCCACTTTTGTGCTGTCACAACTCAACATTGGATCAGTGATCCTATCGGCATTTTTTTGTAATTATTTCTTTGCCATCAAAAGTTCATGTTCTTGGTTTGTTTTATGTTTTAGGCATCATAATCTACAGAATAGCTTGGGTGGTGGTATATTTCATCCCTTGAGTGCAAGAAGACTTGTGGCTACTAGTTGAGTCTTGCATCACATATAAAGATTTAATGATGATCCACAGCATCATCCACAGATATAATGTCAACCCCTCCCCAACCTACTTAAAACAGATCATCAAATTTCACAAACCGGTTTGGAATCTTCGATTATCTTAAGGGAATCTTCTTACCATGCCTCGAATAAGATCTTCTGCAGGTAAAAAATCATTCACTTTTGCAGAGCTCACTGTGAGATGCACTTCCTGAGAATTTATGGAAAATCCTTGGTGCTGAAAGTTTTAAAAAATACGGTTTAAACACTCGTCTCTTTTGGATAGTCTTTGACTTCTAAATTTGTTTTCTATTTGATTGCTAGTTTATATTGTGAGCGCTTTTGAGCAGTGATTTGCTAGTAAATTATTATTATTATTTTAATTTCAATTTTTTCAAATTTTTCCAAAAATTTCATCAAAACCATATCATGCGACCTCTGATTGGAACAAATCAAGGGTCACATTATCTGGTTTTGTTGATATTTCTTGAAAAATATACATTTTTTCAACTTTTTAATTTTTAAATTACTTGAGTGGCAGGCGATTCATTAGGTAAGGGTGAAGTATTTACCATCCCCATTTTTTTCTGTGTTTCATATTCAATTAGTTAAAATTCACTATAGTTCCAGTTGTTTCCTTGTATTTTTCAGGACTCATCACAAGGAAATTCTATTTATCAGATTAATTTTATTCGTTATGCAAAAAGTATGTATCCTGAATTACAGATTATCGGTGGAAATGGTAAGTGTAATAATTTTATCAGTCAAAAATGATCATTTTTGGTACAAACAAATAATAATTAAATAGTAACAAGACAATGTATGAACAGAAGTGGATTCAGGGAATTGTGGTGTTTAGGTCTTCTTCGAAATTGCAGGTCTGATTCCAATAAACTTTCATATGAATGATGACTGCAAAGGGGCAATTAAGTTTTGTTAAAATTGATATGCTACTCCCATGGGGAGGGTCTGTAGCAAAATTGCCCCAATTGTTTTTTTTAAATCTCATTATCAGGAACGCGGTGGCTCAGTAGGTAGAGGTGCAGGCTGCAAGCCAAGAGGTCCTCGGTTTGAATCCCACCTGCGGCAACCGCGTTGTGTCCTTGGGCAAGACATTTCATCTCCATTGCCCATGTGGGGGCACGATGATGCCGTTTACTAAGGCGTACTGCACGTCGATGGTACGCATGTCTTCAACCAATCTAACCCTGCCTGTGCTGCAGTGTGGAGTTACGATGTTGGGGAGCTGGCAGCTGCTCGTTGTTGCTCGGTGGTTCTCTCCGGGTACTCCGGCTTCCTCCACCCGTAAAACTGTCACGGTCATGATTAGTCATTGTGCATAAATATGTGACCTTAAAATATCAATAATTAAATAAATCTCATTATCCGATGGATGGAGTAACTTGATACATGGTATTCTTTTGGGGCAATATAGTAAGTTCTGGGAGGGGCAAGATTTTTGGCCCATCTAAAATTTCAAATTTCAGAACCGATAGATCCATTTTAATAAAATTTTGTATGTGGTATTCATGTCAAAAAATTTTCCTGCATCCCTGCTGGAATCCCAAGAACTAAAAATAGACAATACAATTTATTTCAAATGCCCTTATATCTAAATCTGCTGAGAATAGAGAACTGTTATTTGGTATGAAGCATCGTTTGGACCAATAGAGTCAAACAAGCAAGAAAAGAAATACGTAATGGGTTGTGTCATAAAGTATCCTTTGGGGGGGGGGGGGGGGGGGGGGGGGGGGGGGGGACTCATCACAAGGAAATTCTATTTATCAGATTAATTTTATTCGTTATGCAAAAAGTATGTATCCTGAATTACAGATTATCGGTGGAAATGGTAAGTGTAATAATTTTATCAGTCAAAAATGATCATTTTTGGTACAAACAAATAATAATTAAATAGTAACAAGACAATGTATGAACAGAAGTGGATTCAGGGAATTGTGGTGTTTAGGTCTTCTTCGAAATTGCAGGTCTGATTCCAATAAACTTTCATATGAATGATGACTGCAAAGGGGCAATTAAGTTTTGTTAAAATTGATATGCTACTCCCATGGGGAGGGTCTGTAGCAAAATTGCCCCAATTGTTTTTTTTAAATCTCATTATCAGGAACGCGGTGGCTCAGTAGGTAGAGGTGCAGGCTGCAAGCCAAGAGGTCCTCGGTTTGAATCCCACCTGCGGCAACCGCGTTGTGTCCTTGGGCAAGACATTTCATCTCCATTGCCCATGTGGGGGCACGATGATGCCGTTTACTAAGGCGTACTGCACGTCGATGGTACGCATGTCTTCAACCAATCTAACCCTGCCTGTGCTGCAGTGTGGAGTTACGATGTTGGGGAGCTGGCAGCTGCTCGTTGTTGCTCGGTGGTTCTCTCCGGGTACTCCGGCTTCCTCCACCCGTAAAACTGTCACGGTCATGATTAGTCATTGTGCATAAATATGTGACCTTAAAATATCAATAATTAAATAAATCTCATTATCCGATGGATGGAGTAACTTGATACATGGTATTCTTTTGGGGCAATATAGTAAGTTCTGGGAGGGGCAAGATTTTTGGCCCATCTAAAATTTCAAATTTCAGAACCGATAGATCCATTTTAATAAAATTTTGTATGTGGTATTCATGTCAAAAAATTTTCCTGCATCCCTGCTGGAATCCCAAGAACTAAAAATAGACAATACAATTTATTTCAAATGCCCTTATATCTAAATCTGCTGAGAATAGAGAACTGTTATTTGGTATGAAGCATCGTTTGGACCAATAGAGTCAAACAAGCAAGAAAAGAAATACGTAATGGGTTGTGTCATAAAGTATCCTTTGGGGGGGGGGGGGGGGGGGGGGGGGAAGGAGGATAAAAAAATGCTGAGTCAGCATATTTGCAAAAATTAAAAAAAAAAGCTCCAGAAGCACTGGTCAGCGTCTTCTGATATTTGATATAAAACATATTTATAGTTTTCAACCAATTAACAGGAATAGGTGCTGACCGATTACTGGTTATTTGAGCTCACAATCGGCAATGCCGATTCTGATTTTAACACTGTGCACTACTAGACAAGTCGAGGCTCAAAAGAACTACATTAAATTGAACATAGTCCACAGTGTTGAACATTGTTGACTCAGGTCACAGTAAAATTACCAGTCGCGCACTCTCAGAGCCACATGTACCGCCCAGGTGCGTGCGACTGGTAATTTTACTTAGTTTAACATATATATCCTGTAAAGGGGCATCAAGAGAGAATTAAGAATACACATTGTGGTTGTTTCTCAACTTTATTGATTGGTATCATTGACATATTAGCTCAACTTTGGCAAAGCCAAATTTGAGCTTATGCCATGGCCAGTCGTCCGTCTGTCCGCCAACAATTCAATACGGCTTGGGCTAGAGGCCGTATTTATGAACCGATCTTTACGAAACTTCTTGGGTACCTTTGTTATGACCGTGGGACGAGAATGAGTGTTTTTGGGTGCGGTCCGAAATTCAAGATGGCTGCCAGCTGTCATTTTGTACCGACGATGCAGTAATCTGTTTTTTGTACAGAACTTCCATATGAAAGCTCTGATTTGAATAATTTTTTGTATGAATATTTAGTACCCTGAGATACATTACATATCATACAGGTTTTTTTCTCGTGCTTAAATTGTGCAAATTAGACTAATTTTGATGTTTTTTGGATTTACTTTCAGCACTGTAAGTGCAAATGCCAATACAGCTCGGGCTAGAGGCCGTATCTATGAACCGATCTTTACGAAACTTCTTGGGTTCCTTTGGTATCACCGTGGGACGAGAACGAGTGTTTTTGGGTCCGGTCCAAAATTCAAGATGGCCGATTGCAGCCATTTTGTACAAAATTTTGTGCAATCAGATTTTTGCACAGAACTTCCATATGAAAGCGCTGGTTTGAATAATTTTTTGTGTGAATGTTTAGTACCATGGGATACATCACATATAATACGGGTTTTTTTCTCGTGCAGAAATTATGCAAATTAGATGAACTATGATTTTCTCAGTGCTACTTACACACAGTAAGTACACATGTCAATACGGCTCGGGCTAGAGTCTGTATTTATGAACCGATCTTCACGAAATGTCTTGGGTGCCTTTGTTATCACCTTGGGATGAGAATGAGTGTTTCTAAGTGTGGTCCAAAATTCAAGATGGCTGCCAGTGGCCATTTTGTACTGAAATTATGTCTAATCAGTTTTTTGTACACAACTTCTATACGGCTCAGGCTAGAGGCCGTATTTATGAACCGATCTTTACGAAACTTCTTGGATACCTTTGTTATCACCGTGGGATGAGAACGAGTGTTTTTGGGTGTGGTCCGAAATTCAAGATGGCCACCAGCAGCCATTTTGTACCAAAATTAGTGCAATCAGTCTTTTGTACAGAACTTCTGTATGAAAGTTCTGATTTGAATAAATTTTTGTATGAATGTTTAGTAACATGGAATACATCACATATAGTATGGGTTTTTTTCTCGTGCAGAAATTATGCAAATTAGATGAACTTTGATTTATTAAGTGCTACTTATACACTGTAAGTGCACATGTCAATACGGCTCAGGCTAGAGGCTGTATTTATGAACCGATCTTCACAAAACTTCTTGGGTACCTTTGTTATCACCTTGGGACGAGAACGAGTGTTTCTGGGTGCGGTCCAAAATTCAAGATGGCTGCCAGTGGCCATTTTGTACCGAAATTAGGTCCAGTCAGTTTTTTGTCACAACTTCTACACAGCTCATATTTGTGAACTGATCTTCACGAAACTTCTTGGGTACCTTTGTTTTCACCTTGGGACAGGAATGAGTGTGTTTTGGGGTGCCTTTGTTATCACTGTGCGATGAGAACAAATATATTGGGGTTCAGTCAGACCCACTCTGGGACTCAAAGATTTGTTTTCTAGTTTAGCATCTGACTGTCACCCACCTTTACAATACTTTACCTATACATTTGTTACAGGCAATGGTCAGTATTTATGTACAGACCGTTACAATACTTTATATGTACCTTTGTTATCAGGTCATTATCTAGATGTTTGTCATTGCTGTGTCACATACTATACATGTACATGTCTTTGTCTTGACAAGTTGAGCTACAGTGTCATTGACACTTTCATTTAACATTTCTCGACATATAATTATTTAGCTGTGTTTGCAGTAAATTGTTTTTTCTTGTTGCAGTTTATGGGAGAGTGCCCAGAGGCACTCTACCATAAACTGTAACAAGGCAAATTCTGATATACTGGATCATGATTTAATTATTTATTTATTTGCTGGTGTTTAAGGTCAAATATTTCTGCACAATGGCCAATAATGGCCGCAACACAGATATAAACTCACTCAAGTTTAACCAATCATTTAGAGCCATGTTTCCCATTTTAAAGGACTCCTACCCCAAGCATTGGTTACTGGGGCCTATTCTAATGGATCATGATACTTGACAGATCTATACCATTAAAAAGAAGAATAAAATACAAATCCTTTTAGCTGTTGTTACGGCAGTTAGTTATAAAAGGTATACTATAATTACACTAAAATACAACCTTTTCTCTTTTTCAAGTGGAAAAACAGCAAAAAGATTTACTGAGTATACTCAACTCTTTACACGAAAAAAAAAAATAAAAAAAAAAAAAAAAAATAAAATCCTCCCTCCCTCCCTCACTGATTTGAAAAAAAATTGCCTGTGAATCAATTCATTTTTAGCTCGACTTTGGCGAAGCCGAATTTGAGCTTATGCCATGGCCCATCCGTCTGGCCGTCTGTCCGTCTGTCCATCAACAATTGGATACGACTCGGGCTAGAGGCCGTATTTATGAACCGATCATTACGAAACTTCTTGGGTACCTTGGTTATGACCGTGGGACGAGAACGAGTGTTTTTGGGTGCGGTCCGAAATTCAAGATGGCTGCCAGCCACCATTTTGTACCGACGATGCAGAAAACTGTTTTTTGTACAGAACTTCCATATGAAAGCTCTGTTTTGATTAATTTTTTGTATGAATGTTTAGTACCATGGGATACATCACATATAATACGGTTTTTTTTCTCGTGAGTAAATTATGCAAATTAGACTAACTTTGATGTTTTTTGGCGTTACTTTCAGCACTGTAAGTGCAAATGCCAACACGGCTCGGGCTAGAGGCCGTATTTATGAACCGATCTTTACGAAACTCCTTGGGTACCTTTGTTATCACCGTGGGACGAGAACGAGTGTTTTGGGGTCCGGTCCAAAATTCAAGATGGCCGATGGCAGCCATTTTGTACAAAATTGGGTGCAATCAGATTTTTGCACAGAACTTCCATGTGAAAGCGCTGATTTGAATAATTTTTTGTGTGAATGTTTAGTACCATGGGATACATCACATATAATACGGGTTTTTTTCTCGTGCAGAAATTATGCAAATTAGATGAACTTTGTGATTTTTTCTGTGCTACTTATACACTGTAAGTGCACATGTCAATACGGCTCGGGCTAGAGTCTGTATTTATGAACCGATCTTCACGAAACGTCTTGGGTACCTTTGTTATCACCTTGGGACGAGAACGAGTGTTTCTGGGTGCGGTCCAAAATTCAAGATGGCTGCCAGTGGCCATTTTGTACCGAAATTAGGTCTAATCAGTTTTTTTGTACACAACTTCTATACGGCTCAGGCTAGAGGCCGTATTTATGAACCGATCTTTACGAAACTTCTTGGGTACCTTTGTTATCACCGTGGGATGAGAACGAGTGTTTTTGGGTGTGGTCCGAAATTCAAGATGGCCACCAGCAGCCATTTTGTACCAAAATTAGTGCAATCAGTCTTTTGTACAGAACTTCTGTATGAAAGTTCTGATTTGAATAAATTTTTGTATGAATGTTTAGTAACATGGAATACATCACATATAGTACGTTTTTTTTTCTCGTGCAGAAATTATGCAAATTAGATGAACTTTGATTTATTCAGTGCTACTTATACACTGTAAGTGCACATGTCAATACGGCTCGGGCTAGAGGCTGTATTTATGAACCGATCTTCACAAAACTTCTTGGGTACCTTTGTTATCACCTTGGGATGAGAACGAGTGTTTCTGGGTGCGGTCCAAAATTCAAGATGGCTGCCAGTGGCCATTTTGTACCGAAATTAGGTCCAATCAGTTTTTTGTCACAACTTCTACACAGCTCATATTTGTGAACTGATCTTCACGAAACTTCTTGGGTACCTTTGTTTTCACCTTGGGACAGGAATGAGTGTGTTTTGGGGTGCCTTTTTTATCACTGTGCTATGAGAACAAATATTTTGGGGTTCAGTCAGACCCACTCTGGGACTCAAAGATTTGTTTAGCATCTGACTGTCACCCACCTTTACAATACTTTACCTATACATTTGTTACAGGCTACGGTCAGTATTTATGTACAGACCGTTGCAATACTTTATATGTACCTTTGTTATCAGGTCATTACCTAGATGTTTGTCATTGCTGTGTCACATACTATACATGTACATGTCTTTGTCTTGACAAGTTGAGCTACAGTGTCATTGACACTTTCATTTTTTATTTGGCCTTTTTATATGATAAAAAGAATCTCAAATTCGTCATGATTTGACATTAAATTTCTGATTGTCATTCACTAAGTTGATCTGAGCCTCAGTAAACTTCTGTTAAGGTTGATTTTAGTGAACTTGGGACAGAAATTTTGTATCAAATTGTCACTCATTAAAGATCCTTTATTTCTCATCACTTCTGGAAAGCCAAGATGAAAATTGCTTATCAAACTTTTTAAAACATCAGACACCTTGCATTTGGGATCTCAGAAAGGAAAAACAGCCTCATAAATGAATCTGTGGGGGCCCATTCAACAATTTTGTAATGATTTTGAGAATGCTGTTACAGTATGGCCACCATAGACTGGTCCGCTTCCATAGGTGAAAAGTATTTTCCATGGACACAATGATATTAGATTCCAAACACTAAATATAGGAATAATCATCAAAAATTTAATGAATGAAGCACCGGGTACAACCCGGTGCTTCATTTATTAAAGTTTTAATGAAGATGATTTTTATTATCTGGTAAACGCATGTGTGGACATCACTGTCCACGTGTGGATTACAACCAATCCAAAACAACTATACTGTACTACTGTATTGGTGTAAAATTCTGGTTCAGTGTTACTGGGAACGAGCATTGAGGGAGGGATGGATGTTGGTCTGAAAGTGAAAAAACAGATGCCCAACATCTTAACCCTTTACCCAACGTATCTGCCAAAACCGGCCAGTGCTATTCTAAAAAATTGCCAATTAATTTTAATTATTTTTTTATTTTTTCCAATGAGGGGTCATAACCTTTGTGTTTGAGAAAAAATTGTTATTCAAGAATTTTTTTTTTTGCAAGTGTTGTCTGCTTTTCATGTTAGGTAAAGGGTTAAACAAAAACTGTTAATTAGTTTTGGTTGCTGTCCTGAGTAATGTTTCATTTATAACTTCTCTGTTTTAAATATTTCAGTTGTCACAGCAGCTCAAGCCAAAAACTTAATAGATGCTGGAGTTGATGCATTGCGAGTTGGAATGGGTTCTGGTTCCATTTGTATCACACAAGAAGGTAAGTTGAACATCAGCCAAAGAAGTTGCATGTGGACTATTTCCAGATTTTTGAGCACTGTACAGTAGGGCCCATTTAATAATATATCGATTATTAGCTCACCTGACTTTCAGTCAGGAGAGCTATAGTGATCACTCACCGTCCGTCGTCCGGCTTCTGTCGTCCGTCGTCGTCCGTGAACATGGTGTTTGCATCTTCTCCTCCCAAACCGCTGAACCAATTTAATTGATATTTGAGTTAATAGTTTGTTATGACATCGCAATTTGATTTTGTTCAAATCAAGTTGCCTCGCCCGTGGGTAGGGCCACACCCAAAAAGTGTGCTGAAATCTTAAAAAATCTTCTTCTCATGAACCAGCAGTAGCAGAGACTTGATATTTGGTGTGCAGCTTCCTTTTGAGGTGTAGACTCAGATTTGTTCAAGAGAAGTTTGTGGGGCTATACTTGGCGTCGTTATGGGAGGGGCAAAATTTTTGGCCCTGCCCAAAATTTCTCTTTTCCAAACCGAGAGGCTGATTTGAACCAAATTTTATGTGAGGGCTTATTGGGTCATAAGTACCTAATTTATGCTGATTTTTTGGGAACCGCAGGAGCTAAAAATAGAAAAAAATTAAAGCGCCCATATCTCCAAAACTGCACGGCACCGAGAATTTTTATTTGGTGTGAAGCTTCCTTAGGGCCAACAGAATGAATTGGTGAAAAAAAATTGCCATCGGTTTTATCATAGGGTACAGTTTCGGGACTTTGAAAAAGTGCTGAGTCAGCACTTTTTAACACTGTAGGCAATGGGAAAAACATTTAAAAATCTTCTTCTCCAGATCCAGCAGGCAGAATCTTTTGATATTTGGTATGCAACATTGTAGGGTGGATCTGATTCAAGTTTGTTCAAATCGGCCCCCTGTGTTCATATTTGGGCTCAGTATAGGAGCCCGATTTCGAACTTAGTGCATTTCAGGCAAATTTCTTAAAAAATCTTCTTCTCCAGATCCAGCAGGCAGAATCTTTTGATATTTGGTATGCAACATTGTGGGGTGGATCTGATTCAAGTTTGTTCAAATCGGCCCCCTGGGTTTATGTTTGGGCTCAGTATAGGAGCCCAAATTTGAACTTACTGCATTTCAGGCAAATTTCTTTGAAAATCTTCTTCTCCAGACCCAGCAGGCAGAATCTTTTGATATTTGGTATGCAACATTGTGGGGTGGATCTGATTCAAGTTTGTTCAAATCGGCTCCCTGGGTTTATATTTGGGCTCAGTATAGGAGCCCAAATTTGAACTTAGTGCTTTTCAGGCAAATTTCTTAAAAAATCTTCTTCTCCAGATCCAGCAGGCAGAATCTTTTGATATTTGGTATGCCACATTGTGGGGTGGATCTGATTCTATTTTGTTCAAATCGGCTCCCTAGATTCATATTTGGGCTCACTATAGAAACTCGAATTCGAACTTTGTGCATTTCAGGCAAATTTCTTCAAAAATCTTCTTCTCCAGATCCTGCTGGCAGAATCTTTTGATATTTGGTATGCAACATTGTGGGGTGGATCTGATTCCAGTTTGTTCAAATCGGCCACCTGGATTCATATTTGGGCTCACTATAGAACACCAAATTCAAACTTAGTGCATTTCAGGCAAATTTCTTCAAAAATCTTCTTCTCCAGATCCAGCAGGCAGAATCTTGTGATATTTGGTATGCAACATTGTGGGGTGGATCTGATTCAAGTTTGTTCAAATTGGCCCCCTGGGTTTATATTTGGGCTCAGTATAGGAGCCCAAATTTGAACTTAGTGCATTTCAGGTAAATTTCTTTGAAATTCTTCTTCTCAAGATCCAGCAGGCAGAATCTTGTGATATTTGGTATGCAGCATCCTTAGTGGGGTGAGATTCAAGTTTGTTCAAGCCATGTCCCTAGGTCCATATTTGGGCTCACTGTGGGAGCTTGAATTGTAACTTTGTTCGAAATGAGGAATTTTCTTAAAAAATCTTCTTCTTCAGATCCAGCAGTCGGAATGGTTTGATATGTGGTGAGTAGCATCCTTGGGGGGAGGGGGGGGGGGGGAGGGGCGGGATTCAAGTGTGTTAAAGCCAAGTCCATGGGTCCATATTTGGACTCCCTGTGGGAGCCCAAATTATAACTTAGTCAATATGAGGAATTTTTCTTTAAAAATCTTCTTCTTCAGATTCAGCTGTTGGAATGTTTTGATATTTGGTATGGAGCAACCTTAGGGGGCTGAGATTCAAGTTTGTTCAAGCCAAGTCCCTTGGTTCATATTTGGGCTCACTATGGGAGCCTGAATGACAACTTAGTTCAAAATGAGGAATTTTCTTTAAAAATCTTCCAGATCCAGCAGATGAATGCTTTTGATATTTTTTATGCAGCATCCTTAGGGGGGTAAGATTCAAGTTTGTTCAAGCCATGTCCCTAGGTCCATATTTGGGCTGATTGTGGGAGCTCGAATTGTAACTTGGTTCAAAATGAGGAATTTTCTTTAAAAATCTTCTTCTTCAGATCCAGCAGTCGGAATGTTTTGATATTTGGTGTGCAGAATCCTTAGGGGTGTGAGTTTCAGGTTTGTTAAAGCCAAGTCCCTGGGTTCATATATGGGCTCCCTGTGGGAGCCTGAATTATGACTTAGTTCAATATGAGGAATATTCTTTAAAAATCTTTTTTTAGATCCACTGGTCAGAATATTTGGATATTTGGTTTCAGCTTTTCTTAGGAGGAGCAGATGCAACTTGTGGAAATCAATTCTCTGGTTGATATTTAGGCTACCATGTCAGGTGAGCGCCCTCAGGCCCCCTGGGGCCTCTTGACTCTGTTAATTATACCATCACTCCCAAAGAGAATGGGGCGGGGGGTGGGTATACTGGATTAAATTACATCCATCCATCCATCGATGTGCATCCATCCATCTGCAGAGATATCTCAACAGCGAGTGGATGGATTTCATTGAAATTTGGTATGAGGGATCCTTGTCACAAGCCGCTCCTGCACATATTATAAAAAGTTGCCTACATTTTTTACTCCCGAGTTATCACCCTTACTTTGTTGATTTTTCATGATTTTTTATACCCCCGCTTCGAAGAAGTGGGGGCTATATAGGAATCGCCCTGTATGTCCGTACGTCCGTCCGTACGTCTTTCCGACCGGACAAATTCTTGTGTGCGCAACTCCTCCTACATTAATGAACCGATTTTGATGAAACCTTTCAAACATCATCTCTACTAAGTGAACATGTGCATATTCCAAACTTTTTGATCTGCGACAATTTAACCAGGTTATCTCTCTTGAAATTTGATTTAATATGGGTTTCTATATGAAATTCTTGTGTGCGCAACTCAACCTACATTTATCAATCAATTTGGACAAAACTTTTCAGACATCATCACTACTAAGTGAACATGCGCATCTTCCAAGATTTTTGATCTGCGACAATTTTAACCAGATTATCTCCCTTTGACTTAGATTTATTGCGTCTTTCCATCCGAACAAATTCTTGTGTGCGCAACTCCTCCTACATTAATAAACCGATTTTGATGAAACCTTTCAAACATCATCTCTACTAAGTGAACATGTGCATATTCCAAACTTTTTGATCTGCGACAATTTTAACCAGGTTATCTCTCTTGAACTTTGATTTAATATGGGTTTCTATATGAAATTCTTGTGTGCGCAACTCCTCCTACATTTATCAATCAATTTGGACAAAACTTTTCAGACATCATCACTACTAAGTGAACATGCGCATATTCCAAGATTTTTGATCTGCGACAATTTGAACCAGATTATCTCCCTTTGACTTAGATTTATTATGTCTTTCCATCTGAACAAATTCTTGTGTGCGCAACTCCTCCTACATTAATGAACCGATTTTGATGAAACCTTTCAAACATCATCTCTACTAAGTGAACATGTGCATATTCCAAACTTTTTGATCTGCGACAATTTTAACCAGGTTATCTCTCTTGAACTTTGATTTAATATGGGTTTCTATATGAAATTCTTGTGTGCGCAACTCCTCCTACATTTATCAATCAATTTGGACAAAACTTTTCAGACATCATCACTACTAAGTGAACATGCGCATATTCCAAGATTTTTGATCTGCGACAATTTGAACCAGGTTATCTCCCTTTGACTTAGATTTATTGTTTCTTTCCATCCGAACAAATTCTTGTGTGCGCAACTCCTCCTACATTAATGAACCGATTTTGATGAAACCTTTCAAACATCATCTCTTCTAAGTGAACATGTGCATATTCCAAACTTTTTGATCTGCGACAATTTTAACCAGGTTATCTCTCTTGAACTTTGATTTAATATGGGTTTCTGCATGAAATTCTTGTGTGCGCAACTCCTCCTACATTTATCAATCAATTTGGACGAAAGAAAAATGATCTTTATGTATACATTTCCTTATGGCCTTCGCCTACATGATCAGAAGTGCATTCCTCTAAAAACCCAAAGCGGGGGTATTAATCACCTTCAGTGATAGTTCTAGTTGGTTTTTTCTTTGTTTTTAGCTTAACTTGCCAAAGTCAAGATAAGCTATTGACATCATGCGTGTGGAAGTCTGCTAGTCTGTCTGTCTATTGACATTTTCCTAAAGCACAGGCTACACCTCGTAGTCCTTGTCCGATTGTCACAAAATATTATATGCAGGTTTGAGGTCATGCCTAGATGAGAACGTTCTCTTTTGGTCGCGATCGGACAACTGTGATGGCTGCCCGAGCCCCAAAACCTTTAGCACAGTCTACAGGTCGTATTTATGAAGGGATTTCATTGTAACTTGGTAGGATGACTGTATAATGTCCAGATGAGAACGTCCCCTTTTGGTCATGATCTGTCAATCGTAATGGCTGCCCAAGCCCGAAACCCCAAAACTTTTAGCACAGTCTTCAGGTTATATTTAATATGGAGGGACTTCTTTGTAACTTGGTAAGATGACTCGGTATGATGTCTAGATGAGAACTTCCCCATTTGGTTGCAATCTTTCAACCATGACGGCTGCCCGAGCCCAAAACCAGAAAACAGTCTCCAAGTCATATTTATGGAGGTATTTCATTGTCAGCTGTGATGGCTACAGGGGCCCAAAGCCAAAAACCTTTAGCACAGTCTGCAGGTCGTATTTATGAAGGGATTTCATTGTAACTTGGTAGGATAACTCCAGATAATGTCTAGATGAGAACGTCCCCTTTTGGTCACGATCATTCATCCGTGACGACTACTTGAGCCCCAAACCCAGAAACATTTAGCACAGACTACAGGTTGTATTTATGAAGGGATTTCATTTTAACTTTGTAAGATGACTCAGTATAATGTCTAGATGAGGATGTCTCCTTTTTGTTGCAATGGGTCAGCTGCGATCTCTGAACAGGCCTGAAGTCCAAAAACCTTTAGCACAGTCTACAGGCCGTATTTATGAAAGGATTTCACTGTAACTTGATAGGATGACTTGTTTTGGAATAATTTCACTGTAACTTGGTAACATTGGTTGACCTACGTTAATTGTGAGGGCCACATTAACCTACCCTTCAATTCTTTAGTACAGTCTACACCTCAAGTTATTTTTATTGAAAACATAGCATACAGGGAACAGAAATTAACATATTCTCAATTACAGTGGAGCCCACTTAATTGGATATCTCTGACTTAATTGTATATCCCTGTTAATTGAATATAATTTTCAAACACAAAACCATTTACCATACCTACAGTACAAATTTGATCTGTTAATTGCATATGGGTTGTAGAGTAAACTCCTGTTAATTGTATATAAATTTTTGTAATATGTCGAAAAAATTACTGTGACACGCACCAAATTCCCCTTATTTATCAACCTTTTTGGCCTCACTACATCCAATACAGGCATTTATTCTATTATATCTTGTGTGACAGAGCTCTATGAGCTCTGTCAAACAAGATATAATAGAATAAATGCTCAGTTTACCCCTAGAACACAGGAAACTGACCAAATCCCTGTTAATTGTATACTCCTGTTAAATGAATAATTTTCACTGGCAAAATGGATATTCAATTAAGAGGATTCTACTGTATCACAATTCTTGTTGTATTTCATAATCCTTTCATAAACATTGAACATTATCCTTTTCATTACACACAATACACAGTCAAGTTCAGCTACAGTGTCATTGACACTTTCATTTGGATTACTTGTCAAGTTTGAGAAAAGAAGTTGGAACAGGAAAAAGAAATCTATACTCTATTTTATAATGTCTGTATGTATATCTGTCTGTCTGCTATAGAAATGAATATGGGGCCACCCTGAGTGTCCAAAATGGGTCTGCTAGGCGTACTTTTTTATGGCAGAGGTCATCGTCAGGTTTAAAAAAGTGTGTGGGGTGTGGGGGTGTATGGCGGCACCAAAAGTTATGACCAAAATTTTTTTTACCGATACAGGTCTTCAAAGGGGTCTACTAAGGGTGCGTTTTTATCAGGAATCTAATGGTGAGGTTTAAAAAAGTATAGGATGGAGGTGGGGGGTGTAGAGGGGCACCAAAAGTTATGACCAAAATGTTTCTCACCGATATACGTCTTCAAAGGGTTCTACTAGGGGTAATTTTTTACCAGGAATCTAATGGTGAGGTTTAAAAAAGTGCCTGGTTGGGGTGGGGGTTTAGAGGGGCACCAAAAGTTATGACCAAAATTTTTCTCACCGATATAGGTTTTCAAAGGAGTCTACTAGGGGTAATTTTAATACTCTCCTCAGCCCGATCAACGCCGGGTAACCCTGCTAGTAGTACTCAATAGGCTACAATTAAATGAAGTCTCAACAAGTCTGAGAAACAAGTGCGGCAAAGAAAGCCCAGTTTGTATGAGTGACAGTCCCAAATGGGTATTGCATTTTTGTTCAACTCAACATGCCCATTCCCATTGTGAGGGGGAGGGTGAAAATGCTTCAAAATATTTTTTAAATCTTCTCATGAACCAGTGGGTACAATGACTTGATATTTGGCATGCATCTTCCTCTTGATGTGCAGAATGAAGTTTGTGAAGCAATATATGCCTTTGAATGGGAAGGACAAGATTTTTTTACCCTGGCCCAAATTTCTATTTTATGAACCGATTTGAACCAAATTTGATATGTGGTATTATTGGGTCATAAGTACTTGACTCAGGAAAGAAAACAAATAGAGAACTGTTATTTGGCATGAAGCATCCTTAGGACTAGTGGAATTGAATGGTAAACAAAATTGCCATTGGTTGTGGGTGTTCTGTAGAGAGGGGTTGGGGTGGGGGAGGGAGCATTGAAAAAATGCTGAGTCAGCATATTTGCAAAAATTGAAAAAAGTTTTTTCTCCAGAACCAAAGGGGTCAGAATCTTTTGATGTTTGGTATACTACATCCATAAGGGGTCAGATACAAGTTTGTAAAAATGAAACCCCTTGGTTCATATTTGGGCTCAATACAGGAGCCTGCATTTTTAACTTAGGGCAATATGGTGGATAATTTTTAAAAATCATTGTTTTCAGATCCACCAGTCAGAATACTTATACAACATCTCAGTGGTGTGTGGGTGGGGGTGGGGGGAGGGTAATTTTAACTTGGTGCATTATGAGGAAATTTCTTCAGATTCACTTGTTTGAATGCTTTCATATTTGGTATACAACATCTTGGGGGGGGGGGGGGGGGGGGGGGGTGGGGGGAGTGTTCAAATCAAGTTCCTGGGTTAATATATGGGTTCCCTATGGAAACAAGCATTTTAACTTAGTACTATATGAGGGAATTTCTTCAACATCTCAAGGGGAGTCAGATTCAAGTTTGTTCAAATTGAGTGCCTGGGTTAATATTTTGGCTCCCTATGGGAGCTGGAATTGGTCATGTAGCTGAAGAATTGGAAACCCTCTAGAGTTGTGTAACTTAAGATTAATCTACATAGGTTTTATCAAGGGGCTCCGTAGGGGAGCTCCACTTTTTACATTATGATTAATTGAAGAAAAGGCATGATGCTTGGACTATTTTTGTCGCTCCTGAGGGGGCTCAAGAATTGACAATGGATCCTGCGGAGATTGATTGCTTAATGTAGATTCATTTTTGGAGTCGCTTCAGGCCCTGTGGGGGCCTCGTGTTTATTGTAACAACTTACCTGTACATAGCATGTGATGGTGTGATTTCTAGATGGGAGCTATTTAATTTTTCTGAATTTTGTTGAAAACATGGCTGCCAACAGCTTTCTTGGATTTGGATATAAATTGCCCAACAATTCCTTTAGCACACCCTACAGGCCTTGGCTCTCACCAGATCAGTTCAGAATTTGATATGTGGCTTTGGGGCAATGTCCAGATGGGAGCTATCAAATTTTACCAACTTTCGTTGAAACCACCAGCAGCCATCTTAGATTTGGCATATAATTGTCAACAATTCCATTAGCACACACTATAGGCTGCTTCTCTCGCTCGATCTTTTTAAAATTTCATGTTTAGTTCTGGCATGATGTCTAGATGGGAGCTGTCAAATATTTCTGAATTTTGTTGAAAAACATGGCCACCAGCAGCCATCTTAGATTTGGATATAAATTGTCAACAATTCCATTAGCACAGGCCCCATCCCTCACCCGATTTCTTTCATATGTAGTTTGGTGTGATGTCTTCTCTAGAAACTTTATTGAATGACTTAGCATTACTGGATCTTTCTTCTTAGTTCAATCCCTTCTTGGACACATTAAGCTACAGTGTCATTGACACTTTTATTTGTTGTCAGTCGGTAACATTTTAACTGCTCATTTAAATCTTAACCCTTCACCTAACATGAAAAGCAGACGACACTTGCAAAAAAAATTCTTCAATAACTAATTTTTTTCATTTTTTGTCTCAAAAACATAGGTTATGACCCCTCGTTGGAACGAGATCGATGAGCTCGTTCCAACGAGAGGTCATACCCTATGTTTTTGAGACAAAAAATGAAAATATTTTGAAAATTAATTGGCGATTTTTGAGAATAGCGCTGGCCGGTTTTGGCCGTTACGTTGGGTAAAGGGTTAAGGGCCTACTTCCAACTTTGAAGACTGTCTGCAACAGAACAGGTGCCCCCCAACATGATGTCAACACAACTCCTCATAATTCTCCCAACACAACTCCTAATAACTCTGAGGAACAGGGAGCAAATTGTTTTGAAAATTTTGCATTGCAGTTTTTTCTTGATGGTCACAGCAGATGATGCGAAGTCGGAACCGCGAAGCGGTTTGTTTGGGTGGGGGGGGGGGGGGGGGGGGAGCATGAGAGGTGGGTCCTCCCCCCCCCCACACACACACACACACACACACACACACACACACACACGTTGGTGGGGAGTCCGGGGTACCTGGGAAAATTTGAAATTTCAGAGGGCAGGAGACTCATTCTGGTTGATTCAGCGAGCATAAAATGTTATGTGATGAGAGAGGAATGAATCAACTTTCTTAGGGAATTCAGGCATATGTGGGAAAGGCACGCCATTGTGCTCGCGCCCCAAAACGTGCCTGCATTTAAAATTTGGGCGAGCAATTTTATGCACACCTCGATAATCATTTGTAATGAGCACAACTCAGATTGCGAACACATCAGAGATGCCACAAATTGGGAACTTCCAGAGTTGATACTATTCTCTAAAATTTTAACATTCAAATTACCTCGATTTTCAGATAAATAATCCCTTGAATCAAACGAGTAGTTGCTCCATCGATTTAGCTGTACACATGCACCGTTGTGCCTGTTACCAAATATTGACAGAGATTTCCCAAAACGTGCGTGCATTTTGGAAAATCTTGGTCAATATTTGGTAACAGGTTCAACTGCTCATGTGTACAGCACAATTGTCTCTTAGAGGGGGTCTGAATAAATGAATGACATGGAGACTTTTGCGGGTTCCTCGCTGGTGAATGCAACGGCGTACAAAGTTAAGATTTTTCGAAATAAATTAATCCGGCCTCGTAATTTGCATTGGCGCTTTGCGATTCATAGACCTAAAGTTGTATCGCTATGTGTGATTATTGCATCGCATTTTGCAATGTGATCCCGGTCATTTTGCTTCCTGGGGAAGCTTGCAAGTTACATTCTGAGTGCCTGGGCAGTTGTTTCCAAGCAAGTCTTGGCTGCCGATATAGGCAGCCAAGACTTGCATGGACACAACTGCAACAAAACCACAGGATGTAGTCTGTCAAAATTGTAGAAAAAATGTATGAAATTCTCCATGACCTTAAGATTTTAGTGATTTCTAATCTTGGGAAGGTTTTCTGTATTTATAATGTTAATAATTAGACTCATCGTTTGAATTAACCCTTTACCCAACATAACGGCCAAAACCGGCCAGCGCTATTCTAAAAAATCGCCTCGTCGAACTCGTTCCAACGAGGGGTCATAACCTATGTTTTTGAGACAAAAAATTAAAAAAATTAGTTATTCAAGAATTTCTTTTGCAAGTGTCGTCTGCTTTTCAGGTTAGGTAAAGGGTTCAGATTTTTGTACAATATTGTTGATTGTTTCTTTTTAGTGATGGCAGTAGGACGTCCACAAGGTACAGCCGTATATAAAGTAGCCGAGTATGCAAGAAGGTTCGGTGTTCCTGTCATTGCAGATGGTGGTATTTCATCAATAGGTCACATTATTAAAGCATTAGCTCTTGGAGCTTCAACAGGTAATTAGATATAATGTTTTCTTAAGTGTTTATCTCTAGTTGCTTGGTGCAGGCTGCAAGCCGAGAGGTCCTCGATTCAAATCCCACCTGTGGCAACAGCATTGTGTCCGTGGGCAAGACACTTCACCCCCAATGCCCATGTGGGGGCATGGTGGCGTTGTATACTACAGTTAAAACTAGAAGTCCTGTCCTGAAATGCGCACAAATAGAATGTCAATTTGCGTGTTAATCTACGCGTTATGATGATACTAAGGCTATCAAATTCTGCACATGCGGCCTGTGCACAAGCAAAGTTTCAGCCAATGGACCTCTGGGTAACCCGGAGGTCCATTGGCAGGAACATTGTTTGTGTTTGCTATGGTTAACAAGGAGAACCTGCCATGCTTTGGTTGCCATTCGATATGGCAATTTCGCGCAATTCCTACATGCAAATTAAGCCTAGATAAGCGCACAGTTCGTGACAGGACTTCTAGTTTTAACTGTAAGGCATACTGCATGTCGATGGCGCACCTGCCTTCAACCAATGCTAACCCTAGCCTGTTTGTGTGGAGTGAGTATGTTGGGGAGCTGACAATTGCTCGCCATTGCTTGGTGGTTCTCTCTGGGTCCTCTGGCTTCCTCCACCCATAAAACTGTCACGGTCATGATTAGCCATTGTGCAGAAATATATGACCTTAAATACCAATAAATAAATAATCTCTAGTTGCTTAAAATCCTTAGTAGTGTGTTGTCTAGCTTCAAGTGATAAAAAAAAGAAATGTGTGTTTCCCATTACCCAACTGACCCTCATTGAAAATGTGACTATTTTATTTTTAATTCAGAAGCCCATGTCTGGGTTGTTGCCTTTTATTGTATAATTTTGTTTCATGATTAGGCCTAAAAAAATTAAGAATCTATTTCTAGGGCCCCTTTTGCATGGCCCGTTTGGCTCTCTTTTTATAATTAATGCAAACTTAAAACAATAAAAATTAAATGGTTATGTTTGCTATTTTACCCAAGTTAATAAAATTGATAAATTTGTCCCTTGAGTGCAACAAGGTTTTGCAGTGCATGAGCATTGCAAAGCCTTCTTGCACTCACAGGATGAAATACCCCCCCCCCCAGACCCCAACCCACCCCACCCCACCCCCCCCCCTACCCCCACCCCCTGCTATTCTGGAGATTATGAGACCTAAAACAAAAAAATGAATCAAGAACATGAACTTTTAATGGCAAAGAAATAATAACAAAAATAAAAAAATGCCTGCTCACTCAAGCCCACCTGCAATTTTACAAAAAAAGCCCTGAGAAACAGAAGATCTACTTTGTGGGGCCTACAAAAATGGTCCATCCACATTCTTGAGCTAAAGTTTTTAAATTTTGAGTCTCCGTAGAGCCTCAAACTGAAAATCTTGGCATTGTTTCTGTGGTAGCATCCCAATACTAAAAAAAAATTATCTGGCATGGATTGCAAAGTTATAAGTAATTAAATAACTTCATTTCTCTGTTGTGTTAACTTGCCATGGGGGCACGGTGGCTCAGTTGGTAGAGGTGCAGGCTGCAAGCCGAGAGGTCCTCGGTTCGAATCCCACCTGCGGCAACCGCATTGTGTCCTTGGGTAAGACACTTCACCCTGATTGCCTACATGGGGGCACGATGACGGTGTGTACTGAGGCGTTCTGCACGTCGATGGTGCGCATGTCTTCAACCAATCTAACCCTGCCTGTGCTGCGGTGCAGAGTTCAGAGTTACGATGTTGGAGAGCTGACAGCTGCTTGTCGTTACGGTCACGATTAGCCATTGTGCATAAGTATGTGACCTTAAACACCAATAAATAAATAAATATAACTTGCCATAGATTGTAATTCAATCATTCTTTAAACAACTCTTGTCAGGTGAGTGTCTCGGGCCCCATGTGTCCTCCTGTTAAATCTTCAGTCCCTATAGAGCCTCAAACCTCCCCTTTTGTATAGCTTTGAAAAAGTTGCCCTAAAAGTTTTGTACCTCGACAACTTATTATCCTATTTCTTCTTAATCAACAGTGAGTTAACACCACAATTATTAAATCCTCGAAAATCAGCTCCAGTAAGCGACAACGGATAGATGGGGAGGAAATAAGTCCATTCACCATCTTGAGAAAGATGGCCAATATATCTGCATAGAATTACAGAGTAGCCATGACATACTGAACAAAACTAATGCAGATATAATAGAACTTCTGGGAACTCAAAAAGAAACGATCACAGTCCTTTGCACCTGACCCAATACAATTCTATTCTACTTCTGAAACCAACTCACAACATTACTACATCAATGTTCATTTTTGATGTCATTCCCTATTAAACGTGCTGTGAACGATATTTTCTGCAATGAACCGTTTGATATACCAGCATAACATAAGAACATCATACACTATGCTTCAAGCAAGGATTGCACAAATCTCCAACCTTCAACTAAAGAGAACAGTATTAAATTTGTTGTTAATTAATTTTGACCAGACATTTGAAGTGAAAGGGATTAACTCCTAAGTCTAGGAGAAGTGTAAGCTTGATGAAAACAGTGTAAAGGTTTAGTGCTAATTAACTTTCAACACGAGAGGCTGTTTTTCCAGTCCAGGAACATGATACGTCATAATTGTGTCGCCGCCCCACGAAGTGGGGAGCGACATATAGGGATTACTTTTGTTGTCTTGCGTCGTCTGCTGCGTCGTCTGCTTCGTCGTCTGCTTCGTCGTCCTCGTCACACTTTCTCTTATCCGCCACTCCTCTTTAACCTATGAATGGATTTTGATGAAACTTTCAGTGATTCTTTATCACATAATGGCATTGTGCACTTCCTATTTTATTTTTTGATCCGCTGTATTTTTTCCAGAGTTATGCCCCTTTTCCACTTAGAATTCTGTCTGAAATATTAAAATATAGTGCAGGCGACACACGTCTTCCATGGAAGACTCACATCATAATTTCATTAAGTAGGATGGCTACTGAGTGAACGTGTGTGGTAGCCTGAAGGCTGCACATTGAAAATATTAATTGATCTACCCCCAAATAATGGATATGGACTCTTCCAATTTCTGCCATTTATCTGGCATGGAAGATACCACCAGTGTTGAAAGAGTTAACCACGTTGTGTCCTTGGGCAAGACACTTCATCTCCATTGCCTGTGTGGGGGCACGATGATGCTGTGTACTAAGGCATACTGCACGTCGATGGTGCGCATGTCTTCAACCAATCTAACCCTGCCTGTGCTGCAGTGCGGAGTTACGATGTTGGGGAGCTGGCAGCTGCTCGTTGTTGCTCGGTGGTTCTCTCCGGCTTCCTCCACCCGTAAAACTGTCACGGACATGATTAGCCATTGTGCATAAATATGTGACCTTAAACACCAATAAATAAATAATAAATAAATAAGTGCTGAGTTTTTTTCTGACAACAAATCAAAGCTCATCATATACTGCTCTATTACATTTAATTGGATAGTGCCTTATAGTCACTATCCAATTAAATGTCAGAGAGCAAGGTATTGTATAAAAAGTCTGATTCATATCAGGGACAATAAAGGCTTCCTCAGGCAGAATGTAGCTACAGACAGTTATTGCCTGTCACTTTTAGTAAAGCCCAAAATAGGGCTTCCAGCACTCTACCAGTTAACACGCTCCTTACCGCAGTAAAAGAAAATAATCCACTGAAATACACAAGGATACAAGCAAAATGATACAAAATATAAAGCGCATGCAAAGTTTCATCACATGGATCATCGGGCTGCACCTGGTGATCCATGTGATGAAAGTTTGCAAGTATATCTTGTGGTATTGATAGGGACTGGAGTGCACTTACCCAGCACGGTATTTCTTCAGAACAGTGCACAATAGCATGACAGGACTTCTAGTTTCAACAGTACATTAAGTAAAGCATTCAAATAAATGATAATACTTTTCTGGAAAGTAAATGATGATGAAACCCGAGAAGTCAAGCAGTGCTTTTTTACTGTGGTAAACAAGCTCTGTTTTACTGGTAAAATATGTCCCCATGTTGCTTGGGGCAAGCCTCAACAATTCAGGCGAACAATCATTCCGTCCTCCCAGAGTTTACGCACAGAAAAATTGAGGCGAAAGAACTATCAGTTAACCAAACAGATCCATCGGTTAACCAACATTTTTACGACCGGCATATTAGAAGCCTGAACAGAAATTAGTACACATACAAATATTAAATTTGTGCTTATTATTCAGCCATAAGCATAGTCCAAACATGGCCTGAAAGTCTGTAATATAATTTTTTTGGTTTGGTACGTCCTTGAAAGGACGTACCAAACCAAAAAATTATATTACAGACTTTCAGCCCATGTTTGAACTACTGTAAGCATAATTAGAAATATGTTGTTACAGTTAATTGAAATTGAAATGCACTGCAGCCTGATGTATGATGGGGCCACAGCCGAATAAATTCTGGACCTATTCACCGCTTTATGCAATGCTGCCAATAGAAGAGGCACAACTCTTATATACAATTCTGCCAACAGTAGAGGCACAACTCTATTTTTCTAGTGATTGCGTATTTCTGTTTCGTTAATATTTTTATCATCTGAAGTCATCATATGTTGCCAACAGAAGGGGCATAACTCTACATTTCCCTCCCAAACCTTCCCACCAGCGCAGATCTACGGTTTTCTGGTTATGCCAGTGGCATATCGTGTTTGGATTTTTGGTTAACCAACAGGTTAATGAAACAAATTTACTTAACCTTCAGAATAGGTTAATGAACAACTAAATGGGTAACCTGTTAATGGGTTAAACAAAATGTGGAATTGTCAAGGCCTGGTCTTCTACAGTAGGCAACATTGGTATAAATAGTTGGCTATACTTGACATTTTACTTTATATCTTTGTAGTGCTAGGGTGCACAGTGGCTTAGTGGTTATGGCATTGAACTTCAAACTGAAAGATCTGTAGTCAGATCCCCGCCAGGGGTAACTGCGTTGTGTCCTTGGACAAGGCGCTTCATCCCGTTTGACTGTGTGAGGTCACAGTGGCGCTGTGTACTAAGGTATACTGCGCATCAATGGTGCACTTGTCTTCAACTAATGCTGAGCCTGCTTGTGAGAAGTGGGGAGTCTGACCATTGCTTGTCGTCGTTCGTTGGTTCTGTCCGTGTACTCGGGCCTCCTTCACCCGAAAAACTGTCTGACATGAGGTAACCCTGGCTGTCATTAAACCCCAGTAAATAAATCAATAAATCCATGTTGCGCTCATGAGTAGCCACTGAGCAGAAATATGTGACCGTAAACACCAATAAATTTATCTCCTTAAAAATTACCTCATTTTCCACCAACTCCATAATGGACCATTGAAAAATACTTTGAATTCAATATATCTATAACCTTTGAGACTAGAAGTTTCATGATAACCACCAGCCTTAGCCTAATTTGTACATTCAAGACCACTGCAGTTTATTTCATGGGTATGCTTCATTAATTAAAATTTTGCTGATGATGATTTTATTACCGGGTAAATGCATGCATGGACACTGCCCACACATGGAATATGACCAGCCCCACAGCATCTGCACTCAGACATGTTAACCTTCCAAAATTTTTTTCAGGGAGATTGAAGAAAATTTTCAGGGAGATGACATGATTTTCAGGGAGATTTTTTTTTACGCGTAGAAGCCACGTGTGGATCAATTTTAAATACAAATTAATACCAAATACCCCCCCCCACCCCTACCCCCGACTTTCCGGGAGATTTTGGCCCAAATTGACTCCCGGGCGGGAGGGCGGGAGGGGATAGCTAATTCCGGGAGAATCCCGGGCATTCTGGGAGAGTTAACATGTCTGTCTGCACTGCAGGTGAATGAAGAAAGTATCACTTTATTTTTTTTCAGACGAAAGGTTGGCAAATAAAACAATCGTGCCCCAAATTTGAACAGCCCTGATAGTTCTTGAAAATTGTGGTCAAATTCCTTGAAAAGTAGTTAACCCTTTACCTAACATGAAAAGCAGACGACACTTGTAAAAAAAATTCTTGAACAACTAATTTTTTTCATTGTTTGTCTCAAAAACATAGGTTATGACCCCTCAGTGGAACGAGCTCGACGAGCTCGTTCCAATGAGGGGTCATAACCTATGTTTTTGAGACAAAAAATGAAAAAATAATGAAAATTAATTAGCGATTTTTGAGAATAGCGCTGGCTGGTTTTGGCCGTTACGTTGGGTAAAGGGTTAAATATTGCTTGAATTTAATAGTGATGAGAATCACCTGCAGTTATTTTAGAGAAATATTAAAGAATAGTAAGTCATTTTGTTCGATCTTTCTTTATTTACAGTGATGATGGGATCAATGTTGGCGGGTACGACAGAAGCACCTGGTGAATATTTTTTCGCTGACGGTGTCAGGTTAAAAAAGTATAGAGGAATGGGTTCATTAGACGCAATGGAAAAACATAGAAGTAGCCAAAGTCGATATTTCAGGTAAGATTTTAGAAATAAATTTTGTAGTTACGGACTTAGGACAGGGTTGTTAAGCCATTTCGAAATTCTTGGAAAAAGATTGGAAATCTGTATCAGTCTGGAAGAGGTCTTTAAAAGTATGGAAAAATTGTCATTCAAGCCATAAGGGTATTGGAGTACAGTAGAACCTGTCTTGAGAGACCGCCCTTTGGGTCACACAAAAGTGGTCTCGCAAGACAGGCGGTCTCTCATAACAGGTTTCAGGTTTTCTCAAGTCTGTGAATAAACAACCACAAAATTCAGAAATGGAGAAGAATGGATTCTTTTAATTACTTTGTAGTTATTCTTTTTTATGAAGTTTTTGTAACAAATTGAAATGGACTGTTATAAAAATTACAAAAAATAAATTAGTGTTGAAAATCTTCATTGAAGATTTTCAACACTAATTTATTTTTATAATTTTTATAACAGTCCATTTCAATTTGTTACAAAAAGATTTTCAGCACAAATTTATTTTTATTCCTATCTGTCACATTTCAGGTGTGTATAAAATTGTTTATTCTACAATAATCCTATTCTTTTCACAGGGGTCTTATAAAAACATCTCAATTTTTAATGAGTTAGCAATTGAAACCCAATTAAGAGCTTTTAATACTTTTAATTATGTTATTACCACAATGGATTTTCCAATTCCAGAACAGGTAAAAAGTTTTTGTCATGGTTTCTGTCTTCAAAAGGGCGGTCTTTCAAGACAGGTCCATTATGGCATAAAAATACAAGTTGGTATTTGGTCACAGTGGTCTCTCAAGACAGGTGGTCTCTCAAGACAGGTGGTCTCCCATAGCAGGTCCATTATAGAGTAAAACCAAGTGGTGTCTGGCAGATGTCTCTCAAGACAGGTTTTACTGTAGTATGGATATTAATTTTTTTAACAATTAACCCTCTTCACAGTGTTGTAGAAACATCAAAATTGCAACCTATAAATATTGCCCCCATTGCCACTTTGCATTGACTCAATTCAATCTTGTTTGACAGAGCTCTGTTCAATTGATAGAGTTCCGTGAGCTCTGTCAAACAAGAATGAATAGGTTTAATTTCTAGTTGCATTATAGGAAAAATTACTGCTTGAAATATTTGTATTTTGACATCACTGTGTAGAAGGTGGAATCTTTAGAAATAAAAACGAGCATTAAAATTCCAAGTAATTTACAAGTTTCAGCTTTCAATTCAATTTATTCACCCAATGTCCCCTTACTGGGGAATATGGAGTCAAAAATAACATACAAAGTAACAGATGTACAACAAGTCTACAATAAGTAACATTTCAACATATCTACCTTGTCAAGTCATTTTTAGCTTAACTTGACAAAGTCAAGATAAGCTATTGCCATGACACGTGCGGAAGTCTGTTAGTCTGTGAGTCTGTTCACATTTTCTTTAGCACGGGCTACACCCCACAGTTCTTGTCTGATTGTCACAAAATTTCATATGCAGTTTGGGGTCATGTCTAGATGAGAATGTCCCCTTTTGGTCGCCATCGGTCAACCGGTATGGCTGCCCGAGCCCAAAAACCATTATCACAGTCTACAGGTTGTATTTATGAAGGGATTTCATTGTAACTTGGTAGGATCCCTCTGTATAATGCCTAGATGAGAATGTCCCCTTTTGGGCATGATCTGTCATCCGTGATGGCTGCCCAAGCCCGAAACCCAAAAACGTTTAGCACAGTCTGCAGGTCATGTTTAATATGGAGGGATTTCATTGTAACTTGGTGGGATGACTCCATTTGATGTCTAATTAAGAATTTTCCCATTTAGGCTTGATCTGCCAATCGTGATGACTGCCCGAGCCCAAAACCCGAAAACCTTCAGCACTGTCTACAGGTCATATTTATTGAGGAAATTCATTATAACCTGGTGGGTTGACTTCATATAATGTCTAGATGAGAAATTCCCCTTTTGGACATGATTGGGCAACTGTGACGGCTACAGGGGCCCGAAGCCCGAAAACCTTTAGCACAGTCTACAGATGATATTTATGAAGGGATTTCATTGTAACTTGGTAGGATGACTCCAAATAATGTCTAGATGAGAATGTCCCATTTTGATCTTGATAATTCAGCCTTGATGGGTGCCCGAGCCTAAAACCTTTAGCATAGGCAAAAGGTCATATTTATGGAAGGATTTCATTGTAGCCTATTAGGTTGACTCCATATAATGCCTAGATGATGACATCCCCTTTTGGTCATGATTGGTCATCTGTGGTGGCTACAGGTGCCCGAAGCCTGAAAACCTTGAGCACAGTCTACAGGTCATATTTATGAAAGGATTTCATTGTAACTTCATAGGATCACTCCAGATGATGTTGGTAATTTACAGCACTTCAACATTTTTCCCAGAGATGTTCTGTCCCAGTAACATTTTGCGACATGCCGTGGAATAATTTTCACGTTTAACTGAAAAAAACCCCATTCCAAACACCCTTCATTTATTACCAAACACCCCTCCAGTGATTAGCCAATGTGGCTGCGTGGACCTCCAGGACGTTGGGTGGGGGGCGAATTACCACAAACCATCTCTCGTGAAAAATAAAAAATAAAAAAAAAGCCGCCCACCCACATCCTTTGGGGGGAAAAATGGCCTGAGAAACAGACAATCAACTTTGTATGGCCTAATTTCCATAACGTTTTTTCTGTGGAGTCATTCATTAAGGTTTGAAATTTGTAAACACTGGGCCATGTATGGTAAGGGATCTTAAGATATTTCCTCCGAAGCGCTAACACTCCATTGCATTCCATAATATAATGGTATTCATCCCCAACCTTATTTTCATCACATACACCTGAATCAAATGTGTATGAAAAACTGACATTCTTACATTGTTTTTCGAAAAACAAAAATTAATGTACCTTGTGTTTCCAACTCTTGTTTCATATAAATCTTCCCATTATGAAGATTTTCATCCATTTGGAGTATTCAGATTGGTACAGAAAATGGGCTGATATAAATGGAAAAGTTATGGAAAAAGTATGGATCATAAGAACCTTGTTTAGAAGTTAACTATTTACATAATATGAATTGGAGATGTCACTTTTACAAACATTTCTTGGATAACTACATATTTTCATATTTCAACTCAAAAACTTTGTTTATGAACCCTCATTAGAAGAAAAAGCCATTCCAGTGAGGGGATCGTAACCAAAGAAGTCAAAAGAGAACTACGTGAAAAGTTTTTGCATTCAACCTCAAAATGTGCATGTAATATATTACAGAATGTGCATGACATACTAAAACCCATCAGAATATGGCCCCTTTTGGATCCTCGGCAATTCATCAGCTTTTGCTTTGGGCATGTCTGTGAATTTCCAGGACTGGTTGCTGATCATTTCAGGTTCTGTGTGCTACTCCTTGAAACAGGAAAATATTGGAAGTTGTACAAAACAGTTTCCAGGCCATTGAGACTATTGTAAACAGTTCCATTCTTTAGGCAGTACTTGAAATCATAGAAAACTAAATCTTTTTATCTCTCCACAGGGAAGCGATATAATAAAGAGCTCCATCCATCCATCCATCCATCCATCCATCTCTCCATCTGGAAGTTTGTTTATGAAATAACTGGGCTATTCTTGTTTGTGTTACTTAAATCAAGTTTCCAGCAACCCTTCTTGGAGAAACCCATTCAACATGTGGTTTGTGTCTGTAGATACTAGTTGCCATTCTGTAAAATATACACTTAGCAACTGAACAGTACTCTAATTTTACTAATGGTCTTCCTGATAGATGTTATAATACCTTGGCAGTGGTTTCTAGTGAGGTCTTGGCTGCCTACATAGGCAGCCATGATTTCACTAGACACTGCTGCTGAGTTGGTTTTACCTTATTGCATAAAATCATGTAGAATTCTCCAGACCTTCATTGGACACTTTCAGAATATATCACAAGAATCAAATAAACATTGTAGGAATCAAAATTGAGTTTCATTGTTTACCTTACGAAAATCATTTAGAAGAATCTATTCTGATTCTCACAGGAATTTTGAGCTCTGCTTGCCTACTCTTCACAGTGAGGACAGCCTTTTGTATAAATATATTTTTATGTGTACTCATACCATATATGGTACACATAATGCGGGCATCCAGAATGGCCGTCCGTCATTCGTCCATCCTTTGTCTGTCTGTCTGTCCACCCATCTGTCCATCTGTCCGGTGTCCGTATCCATTTCTTTGGCATTCAATAACTTGAACACTATTGCTTACGTTGTCATGTTACTTTATATTTGTGTTCAGGTTACTAATGCGCCGAGATGTATAGTTTTTGGTGTAAATCTGATTATCCAATACTGTGATAATAACCCTTACCCATCCAATTAAGAATTTTTCCAGTCCATTTCTTTGGCATGCGATAATTAAAAAAATATCAATTCTATTGTTATGTTATTTGATGGTTATGTTCAGGTAACTGATGTGCCGAGCTGTATAGTTTTTGATGTAAATCTGACGATTCGATCCTAAGATACTAATCCTTTATCCATCAAATTAAGCATTACTCCAATCCATTTTTTTGGCATGCAGTAACCTAAAAAAATATTGATAAGGTTGCCTTGTTACTTCATATGTGTGGTCAGGTTTCCGATGTGCCAAGCTGTATAGATTTTGGTGTAAATCTGGTAGTTTGATCCTGAGATTTTAACCCTTTATCCATCAAATTGTGCATTTTCCAATCTATTTCTTTGACATGCGATAACTCTAAGCATATAAATCTGATTGTCTTGTTACTTCATATAGATGTTCAGGTTACTGATTTGCTGAGCTGTATAGTTTTTTTATATAAATCTGATCATTTGATCCCAAGGTATTAACCCTTGATCCACTTAATTAATCAATTTTTTTCAGTCTAATTCTTTGACATGCAATACCTCAAATAATATTAATCAGATTGTGTTGTTACTTTAAATTTCTGTTTTGGTTACTGATGTGCTGAGCTGTATAGCTTTGGGTGTAAATCTGTTATTTTGATCCTCTGATATCCACCCTTTATCCGTCAAATTAAGAATTACTCCAGTCAGTTTCTTTGGAATGCGATAACTCAAAAATATTGATCAAAGTTATTTTATTACTTTATATATGGAATCAAGTAAAATAAATCCAATTGTTCAGTCCTGAGATATTGACACTTTACCCAACAAATTAAGAATTCCTCCCTTGTTATATCCCTAACCCATTTGGTATTCAGTATCTTATAAGATATTAGTTGAATTGACTGATATTATATTTATTACATGCCCATGCAGTCTCTCTTATGCAATACGGCGTGCAATACGGCTGTGCAATACGGAATTCCGTATTGCACACCAACCTGTTCCAACCGGGACTTTTTTTATGCAGTGCAACTGCATAAAGTGCATGGTGTTTACCACCGTTGATAGAAAAGAAAATTAGGTCAGTAGGTGCTTGGGTCATGTAATAAATACAAAACCACATGTATGTTTCAATGAGTCGTTTTGTATTCAATTCGTCAGATGTGCGTAGAAAGAAAACGTCTCGACCTTCGGTCTCGACGTTTTCTTCCTACGCACATCTGACGAATTGAATACAAAACGACTCATTGAAACATACATGTAGTTTTGTCTATGTATCCATTTAGATAGCTGCTGTTTTGAAATGTACAGTTTTCAAACCAGATCTGAGATATTAACACTTTACATACTGAATTTAGAAGTTTTTCCAGTAGCTCCAAATAATTAGAAAAACAGAGATGTGATTGTCAGCTATTTTTTTATGTAAATCTAATAATTTGATCCGGAAATAACCCTTTATCCCTTTATCCATCAAATTAGAAACTCCTCCAATCCATTTCTATATGTACCCATACCATGTATGGTGTACATAATGTTGGCATCCAGGGTGGCCCTCCGTCATTCGTCCATCCTTTGTCCGACCATCCATCTGTCTGTCCGGTTTGTCCATTCTTTGTCCATCCATCCACCCATCTAATCCATCCATCCATCCGTCTGTCCATCCGTCTGTCTGTCTGTCCTTCTGTCCATCTGTCCGACCGTCCGGGCCAACATTGGAGGTTTAGGGGATATTATTTGGGTCTACCTCCAAATTAAGGTTGTGTTAGGGTTAGGAGTGGGGTGGGGTTAGGGGTAGCCCCAGAGTAGGGCTTAAGTTTGGGGAGGGTTAGGACCTGGGGGGGGGGGGGTGGTTTAGTTTTAGTAGCCCCTAAACCGAAAAATAGCTCCTAATCCTATTGGTTTGGCTAGGGTGGGGTTGGGTCAGGGGTGGGGTGGGGTGGGGTGGGGGTTAGGAGTAGCCACAGAGTAGGGCTTAAGGTTGGGGGGGTTAGGTCCTGGGGGTGGGTGGGGGTTAGGTCTGGGGTGGGCTTTTAGGGTTTAGGGTCAGGGTGGGGCAGGGTTAGGGTGTGGTTTTTGGGTGGAGGGGTGGGAGTTAGGGTTAAATATAAGTTCTAGGGTGGAGGGGGTGGGGTTCTGGGTAAAATAAGGTTTTGGACATACAAAATGTTTTTTTGGTAGCCCATAAACCCGAAATGTTGGAGCGTCTGTCTGTCTGTCTGTCTGTCTGTCTGTCCGACATCTGTTTCTATTTCTTTGCAATTCGATAACTTGAAAAATTTTGCTTGGATTGTCCTGTTACTTTAGATTTGTGTTCAGGTTACTGATGTGCCGAGCTGTATAGTTTTTGGTGTAAATCTGATAATTCGATCCTGAGATATTAACCCTTTATCCATCAAATTGAGAATTCCTCCAATCCATTTCTTTGGCATGCGATTACTCAAAAAATATCAATCCGTTTGTCATGTTACTTTATATATATGTTTAGGTTACTGATGTGCCAAACTGTATAGTTTTTAGTGTAATTTGATCGTGAAATTGGTCCGGAGATAATAACATCTTTCTACTAGTTGGCGTATGGGTACACATCTGACAATTTAATCGGCCTATTTTTTATTATTTTTCAGTGAAAGTGAAAAAATAAAAGTCGCTCAAGGGGTGTCAGGATCGATTGTTGACAAAGGATCAGTTCAAAAGTTTGTTCCATATTTAATAGCAGGAATACAGCATGGTTCCCAAGATATTGGTGGAAAAAGTTTGTCCAGTATAAGGTATGCAGCAATATTTTTCAATCCAGAAACTTGAAATTGAATTTGGCTTAAAATGGAATACCTTGTAATTTTAAACAATAGTCTTCTACTTCTACCAGGTAGTGACCACCTTCAAAAAGTTGAAGATCTTGTCACGAGATCAATGCCCATGTGCTATGGGGAAGGTGGCCTTTTCATGAGGCCAAGTCTGAGTGCATCCAAAGAGGCACTCATGGCTAGCTCTGATGGTAACTTGTTCCATTCAGAGATTGTCTTGGGGAAAAAGGACTCTTTCCTTTGTGTGGTTTTACATAATGGAATTTGATATGAGAGGGGGTGGCTGAGTCTTGAGTGCCTTATAGGGGGAATGAGTTTACTTTCCTTGCTAATTGCTGCCATTTGGTGATGTATTTTACAGAGCATTGCTAGTCGGGCATTTTTTCTTCTCTCACGCAGGTCTGGCCAATTCAAAGAGATGAGCATATCACTCACACTAGAGGTGTTATAGAAGCTGTTGAAGACATAGCGGGCAGCCCGGCGTTGGATCATTTCAATGTTATTTATGTCCTTTTGCAGATGAGGGTCCCATACTGAGCAGGCGTATTCAAGTGTTGGACAAACCAAAGATTTATATGCAAGTGCCTTGATTGGTATTGGGCAGGCCTTAAGATTGTGTTTCAAGAACCCCAATGTTCTTGTGGCCTTGTTGCATATGTTTGTAATGTGTGTGTCCCATTTGAGGTTTGAGCTAATGGTAACACCCAGGTACTTAGCCGACTGTACATGGTGAAGGGACTGGCCATGCAGCGTGTAATTAGATTTTATGGGTGATTTCCTATTATGAACAGTCAGTACATTACACTTATCTGGGTGGAAGGCCATCTTCCACTTTTCCTCCCATACTGCAAGTTTGTCAAGGTCATTTTGGAGTGATGTGGCATCAGTCTTTGAGTTGACTACTGAATATACAATTGTGTCGTCGGCAAATAATCGGACAGTTGACGAGATGCCGTGGGGGATGTCATTTATGTAAAAAAGAAATAGGAAAGGGTCAAGTACTGATCCCTGTGGGACGCCAGATTCCACCGGCACATAACCAGACATTTCTCCTTCCACTACAACTGCTTGCTTTCGATCAGAAAGAAAGTTCTGAATCCAGTTTTTAATGGGGCCATTTATGCCATAAAATTCAAGCTTATGAATGAGTAGAGAGTGGCTGACTTTGTCAAAAGCTTTTGAGAAATCCATGATTAATGTGTCGGTTTGTAGGCCTTTTTCCATGTTAGTGGTGACGTCAATAAATTCTAGGAGCTGGGTCTCGCAAGATCTAGATTTGCGGAAGGCATGCTGCAGTGGGTATAGAATATTGTGCTCATCAGCATGGCTCATGATTTTACTGACAATGATGTGCTCAAGGACCTTACAACAAATGCAGGTCAGTGAAATTGGTCTGTAATTTTCCGGTTTGTATTTCTGGCCTTTTTTAGCTCACCTGACTTTCAGTCAGGAGAGCTATAGTGATCACTCACCGTCCGGTGTCCTGCGTCCGTCGTCCTGCGTCCGTCGTCCGTGAACATGGTGTTTGCGTCTTCTCCTCCCAAACCGCTGAACCAATTTAATTGATATTTGAGATAATAGTTTGTTATGACATCGCAATTTGATTTTGTTCAAATCAAGTTGCCTCGCCCGTGGGTAGGGCCACACCCAAAAAGTGTGCTGAAATCTTAAAAAATCTTCTTCTCATGAACCAGCAGTAGCAGAGACTTGATATTTGGTGTGCAGCTTCCTTTTGAGGTGTAGACTCAGATTTGTTCAAGAGAAGTTTGTGGGGCTATACTTGGCGTCGTTATGGGAGGGGCAAAATTTTTGGCTCCGCCCAAAATTTCTATTTTCCAAACCGAGAGGCTGATTTGAACCAAATTTTATGTGAGGGCTTATTGGGTCATAAGTACCTAATTTATGCTGATTTTTTTTTTCCCGTAGCCCCATGGGAACCGCAGGAGCTAAAAATAGAAAAAAATTAAAACGCCCATATCTCCAAAACTGCACGGCACCGAGAGTTTTTATTTGGTGTGAAGCTTCCTTAGGACCAACAGAAAGAATTGGTAAAAAAAAATTGCCATCGGTTTTATCATAGGGTACAGTTTCGGGACTTTGAAAAAGTGCTGAGTCAGCACTTTTTAACACTGTAGGCAATGGGAAAAACATTAAAAAATCTTCTTCTCCAGATCCAGCAGGCAGAATCTTTTGATATTTGGTATGCAACATTGGAGGGTGGATCTGATTCAAGTTTGTTCAAATCGGCCCCTGGGTTCATATATGGGCTCAGTATAGGAGCCCGATTTCGAAGTTAGTGCATTTTAGGCAAATTTCTTAAAAAATCTTCTTCTCCAGATCCAGCAGGCAGAATCTTTTGATATTTGGTATGCAACATTGTGGGGGTGGATCTGATTCAAGTTTGTTCAAATCGGCCCCCTGGGTTTATATTTGGGCTCAGTATAGGAGCCCAAATTTGAACTTACTGCATTTCAGGCAAATTTCTTTGAAAATCTTCTTCTCCAGATCCAGCAGGCAAAATCTTTTGATATTTGGTATGCAACATTGTGGAGTGGATCTGATTCAAGTTTGTTCAAATCGGCCCCTTGGGTTTATATTTGGGCTCAGTATAGGAGCCCAAATTTGAACTTAATGCATTTCAGGCAAATTTCTTTGAAAATCTTCTTCTCAAGATCCAGCAGGCAGAATCTTTTGATATTGGGTATGCAACATTGTGGGGTGGATCTGATTCAAGTTTGTTCAAATCGGCTCCCTGGGTTTATATTTGGGCTCAGTATAGGAGCCCAAATTTGAACTTAGTGCTTTTCAGGCAAATTTCTTAAAAAATCTTCTTCTCCAGATCCAGCAGGCAGAATCTTTTGATATTTGGTATGCAACATTGTGGGGTGGATCTGATTCTATTTTGTTTAAATCGGCTCCCTAGATTCATATTTGGGCTCACTATAGAAGCTCGAATTCGAACTTAGTGCATTTCAGGCAAATTTCTTAAAAAATCTTCTTCTCCAGATCCTGCATGCAGAATCTTTTGATATTTGGTATGCAACATTGTGGGGTGGATCTGATTCCAGTTTGTTCAAATCGGCCACCTGGATTCATATTTGGGCTCACTATAGAAGCCCAAATTCGAACTTAGTGCATTTCAGGCAAATTTCTTTGAAAATCTTCTTCTCAAGATCCAGCAGGCAGAATCTTGTGATATTTGGTACGCAGCATCCTTGGGGGGGGGGGGGGGGGGGGGGGGGGGGGGGAGGGGTGAGATTCAAGTTTGTTCAAGGCATGTCCCTAGGTCCATATTTGGGCTCACTGTGGGAGCTTGAATTGTAACTTTGTTCGAACTGAGGAATTTTCTTAAAAAATCTTCTTCTTCAGATCCAGCGGTCGGAATGGTTTGATATATGGTGAGTAGCATCCTTGGGGGGTGGGGGGGGGGGAGGGGAGGGGAGGGGGGGGGGATTCAAGTGTGTTAAAGCCAAGTCCATGGGTCCATATTTGGGCTAAATTATAACTTAGTCAATATGAGAAATTTTTCTTTAAAAATCTTCTTCTTCAGATTCAGCAGTTGGAATGTTTTGATATTTGGCATGGAGCAACCTTAGGGGGCTGAGATTCAAGTTTGTTCAAGCCAAGTCCCTTGGTTCATATTTGGGCTCACTATGGGAGCCTGAATGACAACTTAGTTCAAAATGAGGAATTTTCTTTAAAATCTTCAGATCCAGCAGATGAATGCTTTTAATATTTTTTATGCAGCATCCTTAGGGGGGTAAGATTCAAGTTTGTTCAAGCTATGTCCCTAGGTCCATATTTGGGCTGATTGTGGGAGCCCTTGGTAACTTGGTTCAAAATGAGGAATTTTCTTTAAAAATCTTCTTCTTCAGATCCAGTAGTCGGAATGTTTTGATATTTGTTGTGCAGAATCCTTAGGGGTGTGAGATTCAGGTTTGTTAAAGCCAAGTCCCTGGGTTCATATATGGGCTCCCTGTGGGAGCCTGAATTATGACTTAGTTCAATATGAGGAATATTCTTTAAAAATCTTTTTTTAGATCCACTGGTCAGAATATTTGGATATTTGGTTTCAGCTTTTCTTAGGAGGAGCAGATGCAACTTGTGGAAATCAATTCTCTGGGTTGATATTTAGGCTACCATGTCAGGTGAGCGCCCTCAGGCCCCCTGGGGCCTCTTGTTGTATATTGGGGCAACGTGGGCAGTTTTCCAGTCATCAGGGAGTGTGCCAGTATCGAGAGATTTTTGAAAGATGGTTTTTAGAAGTGGTGCAATACTATCAGCTAATTCTTTGAGTATTCTGGGCTTTATGTTATCTGGGCCTGCTGATTTACCTGGGTTGAGCTTTTTGAGGAGCTTGCATATTCCGTTCGTAGTTATGGTAAGCTTAGATATTGTGGGATAAGTTTTTTTATCAAGCATGTAGTTATTGTCTAGGAATTGCTGATTGGAAATTTCCTCTGCAGGTGAAAAAAACGATTGAAACTGTGAGTTAAGTATGGTGGCTTTAGCTTTAGGATCTGAATAAAATTTGCCATTTTCTTTCAGTTGGGAAATGCCTGAATAATCTGTCTTTTTATGCTTTATATAAGTCCAGAATTTTTTCATACCATTGGGCTTATTTTCCTTATCTTCAGGTGTTATTATGTCATTTATATATTTCCAGTAGGCTTGACGTAGAAGTTTCTGAACCAAAAATTTGACATGTTTAAATGATTTCCGAGTTTCTGGGTCACCATTTTTTCGCATTTTTTTGAATAGTTGGTTTCTCTTATTGATCAGCTTTTTAATGTTGCTAGATACCCATGGTAGTTTGTCTTTCTTATTACACTGTTTTTGGGGTATGTGGTCATTTGTTAGTTGGTGAAGAGTGTTCTTAAATGTGTCCCATATTGAGTTTATGTCAGGGTCATCACTGAATAGTTGGTTGTGGGTTACAGCGAGCTTTTCACGCATAGCATCCCAGTTCGCTTTCTTATAAAGATGTATATTTCGAGGCTTTTGAACAAGTTTTTGTGGGAGGGCGTCAAATTCAAAGAAAACTATGTTGTGATCAGAAATTCCTGGTATAATTTCAACTCTGGGAATGAGGCTGGGTTTATTAGTAATGACCAAATCAAGTGTGTTTTCGCCACATGTTGGTTTTTGGACCATCTGAGTTAGGCTTGCATCGTCAATAGTCTGACCAAGGAGATAATGTAGGTTGAAGTAAGTTGTTTTGGGTTTCAGGATTTTCTTCTCCCAGTCCCAACCAGGCATGTTAAAATCTCCTCCTATAAGAAGGCTTGCATTATTTATGCTTGCTGCCCGTTTTACTGAGTTGTCAAAGGCTTTCAGGCTTTGCTCATCAGATGTTTTAGGGTTATAGAAGGAACAGAGGTAGAGCATGTTACTTCCAGTGATTTCTATTTTGGCCCAGACAATTTCGCATTGATCTTTTGTTGTAAGATCTTCAGCCTCTTGGCTGACAATATCATGTCTGACCGCAATCAAGACTCCTCCCCCTTCGGATGAAATTCTGTCATGCCTAAATAATTTATAGTCTTCGGGAAAAATTTCTATGTCTCTTACATCTGGTTTTAGCCATGTTTCCGTTCCAAGAATGATATGTGGCTTTGTGCTCTCAATTAAGTTGGTGATAAAATGTTGTTTGTTTCTTAGTGATTGAAAATTAACATTGAGCACTCGGAGTGGTTCTTTAAGAGCAGCTATGGTTGGCTTTTTCTTGACTGGTGTAGAGCAATGTTGTGGTTTAATTGCATATGTTGTTGCTTGGGGGCTTATTGACTCAAAGCTTGCTATGGAGTTAGTCGCTAAGCTTGCATAGGGATTTGATGTGCTTATGCTGTGTAGGTCAAACAGTATTGTGCTAAAGTTTGGCTTGTTACATATGATACAGTGCCAGCTTATCATACTGTCATTTTGGTCTTCATAGGTCCTACTGTGAATATCTTGACAGTTGATGTGGAACCACTGGTCACACGTTTCACAAACTATTCCTTTATGCCCTCGTGTAACAGGTTTGTCACATGTTCCGCATAAATATTGTGTACTGTCATTGGATTTAAGTCAAATAATGACTAGAAGGTATGTGATCATTCTATTGCAGTTTTTCTTCAGTTTCATTGTAGCTTTTTGTTTACAAAGTTGGGATAGAAAATATCTTGATAGCAGTGACACCATACTTGATTTAAATTCGGCAGAACTGAAAGGTATGAAAGGTGTTGAATCATGCCAGGATGGAATGTTGGCAGTTGTATCTGCGGTTTTGTGAGAGACCGAATAGGTGGCTTGCAACAATGATTGTTTGGGATGGAGTGGATATAATGTAATTTCATCTTGAGTTTGTTCATGATCTACTAGTTCAATGCCCGCAGGAGCAGTATTAGCTAGGCTGAGAAGCAAGATGAGCAGAGCAGGAGATGCCATTTTTTTTGTTTTTTTTTGTTATTATTATACTAGAGGTTTTTGGTGTACGTGAGTTCCCTGTAGAGAGAAGGTGCAGCCTATACACTACAGCAGTCCCTGACAATGGGTACCCTTCACCAGGTTAGTCCTAAGCTACTCTGATATGAATTGTGTTATCTTCGGTCTGGGTGCTACCCCCAGACACAGTATGATGTTACGATGATGGTAAGGTTAGCATGAAAAGCAAAGTCAGAAATAAGTGCATCTAGATATAGTACATTTGCCAGTTGCTATCCAAGAACTGGCTAGAAGTTAGAAACAATAAACGGTTGTCATATTATTGTCAGCATGATACATGAATCACGATTCGGTAGTTCGAAAATAGGTGAGCTAACACTTCTCAGTTGATAGCTATTCACTGTCTCATTTTATGAAGCTATTCAGTGCTGGGACTGAAAAAGCAGTGACAAGAGTGTCGTTTAGTGTTATGTTTACTCAATATCTACTTTAACAAATGTGTTATGCTGGAAAAAGTCAGATTATTTTTTAAAACAATTTTTTGTTGCCTTCCGGTCCGCTCATGCGCATTCCCGCTCTGTGATTTTCTTAATAAAATAAAAAGAAAATGTTGATAAGGTTGTTATAATATCGTACAAAAATATTTGGCAAGCTGCCAATCATGCAGAGCCATATTCAGGTATATATATATTCTTGTTTGATGAAATCATAACTTTAGAAGTTACTTGTGAATGCTGGATAATGCTTACTTTCGATTTTGTTCCAGCTAGCCCATTCAGTATGGCTTCAATGGCGGCCGTGTTGACTTTGGTTTCTGTCCAATAACTAATGAATGCTGAATCAAATCATTTTTATTTGCTTAACTTGACAAAGTCAAGCTGAGCTCTTGCCATCACTTCTCATCCGTCGGCGTACTTACGTACATTAGTATGTTAGTACATTAGTACGTACGTCCACAATTTCCTTTGGCACACCTCACAGGTCGCATTTATGATCAGATCGCTTTGAAACATGGCATGCTTTTTTGGGGGTGACTTCTAGATGGGAGCTATCGATTTTCTTCTATTTCCGTCAAAGAATGTTGCCAGGGCCAACGTTCTTAGAACTTAGTTTAGTCAAACCTCAATATTTCCCTTTGGCACACCCTTCAGGGCACATTTATGATCTCATTGCTTTGAAACCTGGCATGCTTGTTTGGGGTGACCTCTAGATGGAAGCTATCGATTTTCTTCCATTTCCGTCCGTCAAAAAATGTTGCTGCTGGCAACAGTCTTTGAACTTAGTTTAGACAAGTATCAATATATTCTTTTGGCGTGCCCTACAGGGCACATTTATGATCAGATCGGTTTGAAACTTTGTATGCTTGTTTGGGGTTTCCTCTAGAAGGGAGCTAACGATTTCTTCAATTTCCGTCAAAAAATGTTGCAATGACCTTCGATGAATTGTGTAAAAACTTAGTGCAGTTAAGCATCAATATTTCCCTTTGACACACCCTGCAGGGCACATTTATGATTGGATCGCTTGCAAACTTGGTGTGCATGTGTGGGGTGACATCTATGCGGGAGCTGTCGATTTTCTTCCATTTCTGTCAACAAATGCTGCCGCTGACCTTTGAACTTAGTTTAGTCGGGCCTCAATATTTTCCTTTAACATACCCTTCAGGGCACATTTATGATCGGATCACTTTGAAACTCGGTGTGTGTGTGTTCAGGGTGACCTCTAGATAGGAGCTATTGCTTTTTTTCATTTCCATACAAAATTATTGTCGTTATCACCAGCCTTTGAACTTACTGCATTTGTGCATCAACTTATCCCTTTTGAATTCTCAGCAGGGTATATTTATGAAGTTCCATAAAAAAAACCCCAAAAACCATTTCCACAAGCAATGACCTTCTACTTAGTGCATTTGTGTATTAACATCTTCCTTTGGCATGCCTCAGAGGGTACATTCATTATCAGGTTGTTTTGAAACTTTGTAAGCTTATGTAGGGTGACAAAGATAGGAAATAATGATTTTTCTTTTCATTTTCATCAAAAACAATCTTTGAATTTATTGCCTTTGTTCATCAACATTTTTCTTTGACATGGCCTGCAGGCCACATTTATCATAGGATTGTTTTTGAACTTGGTGTACTCATTAGGCAAGACCTTTAGATAAGAGCTATTGATTAGCATTCATTTCTGTGAAAAAAAGTTGCCATTTACAATAACCTCTGAACATACTGCATTTATGTATCAACATTCTTCCTTTAGCCAGTCTTACAGTTTACATTTAAAAATTGCATAGATTACTCTGACGTTTTGCACACACAATGCTGTTATGTTGAAATTTCATCAAATAACATTGGTTCCAATGATCTTCAATTTTGCCATTTCATTTATAACTTACCAAGTTCAAGTTTGTAAAGTTGAGCTACAGTGTCATTGACACTTTCATTTTTTATGCCCCGAGGAGGGGGCTATATGTTATCACCATGTCTGGCATCTGTCGTCCGTTAACTTTTTGCATTCAGTCAGTTAACTTAAGTTCTATCAACCGGATCTTTACCAAACTTCATATGTTGGTTAGGTATGATGATTGGAAGAAGCCTATTTATATTTACCATGATGTGCTGATTGTCAAACTCGCAGTGAGCTCCAATGTTAAATACACTTGAAAAAGGTTTCTGCTCTATAACTAATGTTCTGCAAGACTAATCTTGATATAACTCAGTATGGAGGCTAGGTATAGTGTGAGGTAAAACCCTATTCATTTTGATGTTGATGTGCCAAAGGACAAGGTCATTGTGACCTTCAACATTAAATGTATTTGAAGCAGGTTTCCGCTGCATTCCATCAATTAACTAAAGTTCTACCAGCTGGATCTTTACCAGACTTCATATGTGGGTTAGGTATGATGAGTGGAAGAAGCCTATTTATATTTACCATGATGTGATGATTGTCAAACTCACAGTGAGCTCCAATGTTAAATACACTTGAAATTGGTTTCTGCTCTGTAACTAAAGTTCTGCAAGACTGATCTTGATATTACTCAGTATGGATGTTAGGTAGGATGTGAGATAGAGCCCTATTCATTTTGATGTTGATGTGCCAAAGAACAAGGTCTCTGTGACCTTCAACATTAAATGTACTTGAAAGAGGTTTCCGCTCCATTCCGTCAGTTAGGGTTGCATGGTATATCGATAAACCGATACATACCGGTATTCAAACCAATATCGATTGAATACCAGTGTAATTACAGAAATATCGGTTTATCGCCATTATTTTTTTACCCACAATTTAATTTTCAAGATGTCTTGAGTTTTTTTAACTGTAGCGCCGAATGAATAATATTATCCCTTTATCCAAGGAATCGTCTGCATGTGCCCTAGTAATATACAAATTCAGCAGTTGAAAAAATAATTTTCAAAAATTTCTACAAAACTATATCATGTGACCCCTCATTGGAACGAGCTTGTTGAGCCTGTTCCAATGAGGGGTCATATGATATATTTTTGTTGAAATCTTTGGGGAAAATCTGATAAACTAATTTTGAAAATAAAAAATTTTGATATCTGCGTTGGGTGAAGGTTTTTCGAACCGCATCACCAAGGCATGCTAATTCGTTTCGACAGTAATGCCTCGAGTCTCGATTGTGGTACTTGTGTTCATATATCTGAACAGTTTTCGATATACCAGTATACCGCGATATTTTTTTGAATACCGATACCAGTATTCAGGTTTGAATATAGTGCAGCCCTACCGTCGGTTAACTAAAGTTCTACCAGCCAGATCTTTACCAAACTTCCTATGTGGGTTAGGTATGATGAGTGGAAGAAGCTTATTTTTTTTTCTTTGGCACAAAATACAATTTGAAGGATTTCATCATTTGGAGTGCATACATGCCATGCGTAAAAAATGTTTTACTCCTATGCCCCCTCCACCCCCCTCCATCCCTGTGTCAATTCGGCATTTTATCCTTTGCTCAGAAATGCATTTTGAAGGACATTTCTTTTTAATTTTAGCCCAAGATGGGTTTGGCCAGATTCTCCACTCATCCCCCACACTTGTACAGTCAGTTAAGGCTCAAAATGTTTTTTTTCCTGCTCCAAGATGAGTTTGGCTGAATTTAGAGTTATTTTACTGGGGGGGGGGGGGGGAGGCGATTGGGAGGAGGGGGGTGCAGGGGATTAGCTCTTGGCACTGCATGCCTCTTATTGGTGTCTAGATTAAGTTTCAGGTGGTGCGGTGGCATTGCGGTAACCGGTTCTCGTCAGATCATCGAAGTTAAGCAACGTCAAGTCTGGTTAATCAATGAATGGGTGACCGTCTGAGCAATCAATTCGGACTCTGGCATTGTGTCCTTAACCCCGATTGTCCACATGTGGGCTTGATCATGCCATGTACTAAGGCGTACTGTATGTAGTTGGTGCACATGTCTTCAACCAATCGAATCCTGCCTGTGCTGCAGTGCGGAGTTATGATGTTGGGGAGCTGGCAGCTGCTCATTGTTGCACGGTGGTTCTCTCCGGGTACTCTGGCTTCCTCCACCCGTACAACTGTCATGGTCATGATTTGCCATTGTGCATAAGTTCATGACCTTAAACACTAATAAATAAATAAATATAAATAGAGGAGTTTCCTTTTGATTTTGGTTGTGCCTAGAGCTGTAGGTTAACCGAAACTGAACCGAGGTTTTTAGTTTTTTTAAAAAACCGAAACCGTCGACACCCCGTAGTCTAAGGTTTTTTATTAAATACTCTCTTGCTGCAGAAATTCACAGAAGGTAGCCATTCCAGAGTAGTGAGAGTACCCAGACACTGCCACACACTCTGGGAAGGCTACATTCTGTGAATTTCCGGATTTCAGTTTAGTTGTGTTTGCAGCTTTCCTCAAGTTGCGTGTAGGTGTCAGGCCAAGCACAATAAAAGTTCTGTATATTTAGGTAATTATTATATTGGCCTTCCTGATTCTTCATGTATTATAGCTTATTTCGGGCATTCATTGAGTTTCACTCAATTTCACTACCATTCAGTTATGACTCTGGACATAAGAATGAGTTTTATTGAAGTTTACTTGGCCTCATGAACAATCCGAAAACCGAACCGAACCGAGGTTTTACTCCACCTGAAAAACCAAAACCGAAACCGAACAAGAAATTTAAAAACCGACAGCTCTAGTTGTGCCTCCAAGAGGCTTGCCTACCCTTTTATGACACCATTGGGGGGGGGGGGGGGGGGGGGGGGGGGGGTATATGCCACACTTCACATTGTTTTTGTTTAGATCTTTGTTTTATCCTTTACCTTTACAAATCAGCCCTATCTACAAATTTACAGGGCTTATATTTCGACGAGAATCCGAGAATCGATTCGCACAATGATTCGCGCAATAAAACCGGCGAGAATCCATGTAGATTCTCGCTGCACCTCTGCTAGGATTCGCGTCAATTTAACCCTTTAACTAACACAGTTGCAACAAATTAACCAATAGAAGGCTAACATGACCTTGAAATATCCTGACACTTTGTCAATAAAACCTTACAAATATGGCTGTCATTGGAACCGGCTCAGTGAGCCGGTTCCAACGACAGCCATATTTGTAAGATTTTATTGGTAAATATTGTTCATTTAATTATTTTTTCATTTATTTATTATTTATTGTTTAAAAATTATCAAACTTAGTTTTAAAAATTAAAAAAGTGTGTTGGGTAAAAGGTTAACATGTGTTATCAGTATACAACAGTGGTTCAACCTCGGTGGCATCATGGGATCCTGGGACACTCATAATAGGTATGGATTCTCGCAACCATTTTCACGAGAATCCAAATGGATTCTCTCAAATTTAGACGAAATATAAGCCCTGATTTAGAAGTTGAAAAAGCAAAAATTTGAAAAAGATTTCCACAGAACTATATCATGTGACCCCTCTTGGAATAAGCTCATTGAACTCGTTCCAACAAGGTACCACTTGATGTAGTTTTGTTGAAGTTTTTTGTAAAATGTGAAAAAACAGTTTGGCCACACAAAGTAGATCTTCTGTTTCTCAGGCCATTATTTGTAAAATTGCATGCGGGCGAGCGATTTTTATGTGTACCCATACTATGTATGGTACACATAATGCCGGCATCCGGGGTGACCATCCGTCGTTCGTCCATCCTTTGTCCGTCCGTCCGTCCGTCCGTCTGTCCGTCCGGCATCCGTATCCATTTCATTGTCATTCGATAACTTGAAAAATATTGCTTGGATTGTCTAGTTACTTTATATTTGTGTTCAGGTTACTGATTTGCCGAGCTGTATAGTTTTTGGTGTAAATCTGATGATTTAATCCCGAGATATTAACCCTTTAACCTTCAAATTGAAAATTCCTCCAATCTCTTTGGCATTCGATAACTTGAAAAATATTGCTTGGATTGTCAAGTCACTTTATAATTCTGTTCAGGTTACTGATGTGCCGAGCTGTATAGTTTTTGGTGTAAATCGGGTAATTTAATCCTGAGATATTAACCCTTTATCCTTCAAATTGAAAATTCCTCCAATCCGTTTGGCATTCAGTAACTTGAAAAATATTGCTTGGATTGTCAAGTCACTTTATAATTCTGTTCAGGTTACTGATGTGCCGAGCTGTATAGTTTTTGGTGTAAATCGGGTAATTTAATCCTGAGATATTAACCCTTTATCCTTCAAATTGAAAATTCCTCCAATCCCTTTGGCATTCGATAACTTGAAAAATATTACTTGGATTGTCAAGTTACTTTATATTTGTGTTCAGGTTACTGATGTGCCACGCTGTATAGTTTTTGGTGTAAATCGGATAATTTAATCCTGAGATATTAACCCTTTATCCTTCAAATTGAAAATTCCTCCAATCCCTTTGGCATTCGATAACTTGAAAAATATTGCTTGGATCGTGAAGTTACTTTATAATTGTCTTCAGGTTACTGATGTGCCGAGCTGTATAGTTTTTGGTGTAAATATGATAATTTAATCCTGAGATATTAACCCTTTATCCTTCAAATTGAAAATTCCTCCAATCCCTTTGGCATGAGATAACTCAAAAAATATCAATCCGATTGTCATGTTACTTTATATATTTATTCAGGTTACTGATGTGCTGTGCGGTATAGTTTTTCATGTAAATCTGTTAATTTGATCCAGAGATATTAACCCTTTATCCATCAAGTTAGACACTCCTCCAATCCATTTCTATATGTACCCATACCTTGTTTGGTGTACATTATGTCAGCATCCATGGTGGCCCTCCGTCATACAGCTTTCTACTACAGTACGTGGAGAGTGTATTGTCACTAAATCACCCGCAGAGTGGAGATTCCACCCAAGCAATAATTGCGAATTTGTTGCAAAGCACAACCAGCACCAGCAATGTTTCAGCCAGTGGACCTCCGGGTTAAACATTGCTTGTGTTTTTTGTCCATATGAACAAAATTTGAAAGTTATAGCTTGGGTGATAACCCCACTCCGCGGGTGATTTACTTACAATCCACGCTCCACGTACTGTAATTGCGCATATGGGTACACATCTGACGATTTCATCAGCCTATTTCTTTTATTTTATTTTTATTTCTATAATTATTTCTTTGCCATCAAAAGTTCATGTTCTTAGTTTATGTTTTAGGCCTCTTAATCTACGGAATAGCATGAGTGGCTGCGTATTTCGTCCCTTGAGTGCAAGAAGGCTTTGCAATGCTTTGGCATTGCAAAGCCTTCTTGCACTCAAGGAACAAATTTATAAATTTTTATCTTGGGTAAAAGAGACCTAAACCATTTAATTTTTATTTTTTTATAAGTTTGCATTGCTTAAAAAAGAGAGCATGCGGCAGCCAAAAAGGACCGTGCGGGAGGGCCTGAGAAACAGATTTTTAATTTTTTTAAGCCTTAAATTAATTAATTTTGATATACTGTCCTTTGGGTAAAGGGTTAAATAAAAAAAACAACTTTTTTCTATTTTGTAGATCTATGATGTATTCAGGAGAATTAAAATTTGAACGTAGAACACAGTCAGCTCAAGTAGAAGGAGGAGTACACAACCTTCATTCGTAAGTACTTTCGCTTTAAAAGAAAGTGTCATTCAAAATATTGTATCCCCGTGGGAACCCCGGGAAGTAAGCAGCACTTGTTTACTGTGGTAAACCAGTTCCGCTTTACTAGTAAAATAGGACCCAGTCACCAATGCTTGGGGTGAAAGTCCTCTAAAATGGGCAACATGTAGATCAACGATTGACTAAACTTGACTTCATCTTGTGTGTCACGATTAGCCATGGTGCATAAATATGTGACATTAACCCCCAACAAACAAACAAACATTCAAAATGTTAAAAGAATATTGTATTGTTCAATTCACTGCTCTGAGATTAAGTCAGAATATGTTAACTTAGTATTCCCAACAAAAGGGTTCTGTTGCCATTTTGAAATTCTTGAAAAAATACGGAAATTTGTGACTCTCTGGAAAAGGTCTTGAAAAGTATTAATAATAATAATAATTCTTTGGCTTTCCTCTGATTTATTACATTCTTCTAATGAGGAAGCTTTCTACATCAACCTGTTACCCGCCTAGTTACAGTTAAGCCTTGAGGGGTTTTAAATTAAACCAGTTCAGTCTTGTTTGACAGTTCTCAGTGAGCTCTGTCAAAGAAAATGGAATTGATTCAGTTTCTAGTTCCATTAGGCTTAAAAAAAATAATGTTTTGATTCTCAGGCCCTCCCTCGTTGGATCTGAACCTCCTCATTAGACATTTTTATTATGTCATGTTTTTTAAAGAATTTGTGAAAACTTGGAATGGTAATTTTTTTCACATTTCTCGACATATAATTATTTAACTGTGTTTGCAGTAAATTGTTTTTTCTTGTTGCAGTTTATGGGAGAGTGCCCAGAGGCACTCTCCCATGAACTGTAACAAGGCAAATTTTGATATACTGGATCATGACTTAATTATTTATTTATTTGCTGGTGTTTAAGGTCATATATTTCTGCACAATGGCTAATAATGGTCGCAACACCGATATAAACTCAAGTTTAACCAATCATTTAGAGCCATGTTTCCCATTTTGAAGTACTCCTACCCCAAGCATTGGTTACTGGGGCCTATTCTAATGGATCATGATGCTTGACAGATCTATACCATTAAAAAGAACAATAAAATTAAAATCCTTTCAGCTGTTGTTACGGCAGTTTGTTATAAAAGGTATACTATAATTACACTAAAATACAACCTTTTCTCTTTTTCAAGTGGAAAGACAGCAAAAACATTTATTGAGTATACTCAACCCTTTACACGAAAAAAAAAAAATTAAAAAATAAAAATAAAATCCTCCCTCCCTCCCTCCCTCCCTCACTGATTTGAAAAAAAAATTGCCTGAGAATCAATTCATTTTTTTTTTTATTTGGCCTTATGTGAAAAAATTAATAAGCTCTGTTTCACTGGTAAAAATAGGACCCTGTAACCAATGCCTGGAGTGGAAGTTGATACAATGTGTAGGGGATAATATGGTTAAAAGTGCCCAAATTGTACTTATTTTAGTGGTAAGAGATTGTCTGTCCTGGGCAGGAATATCTGCCAACAGCATGCAATGAGTTAATCTGATGCAATCACATTCTTATAAGTGCTTATCAAAAAAACAAAAGTTTTGACTGACTGTTCTCCTAAAAATGTTTCCTGGAACCCCCAGATTTTTGTCTGTTTGAAGTGGGTATGTTTGGAAAAAGTATTAAACTTGTTTCCTGGCAAGTGTGAGGACCTTTCAACAAGAATTATCTAGTTTCCTCACAGAGAGGTGTAATAACCAGCAATCCTTAAGAATGGAGTTTATATTGTAACATGAATATAACTTAACATGACATGATTAACTCTCAGGGATTTTTCTACCCCCATTGGGAAAGGGTCTCCCATTGGGAAAATTCATGTCAAAGAGGATCAGAATTGGGAACATCTGTCGGTCATAGAGTAAACTAAGACAAGCATACGTAACTTTATCTAACCATCATATAGATTTTGGCCTGAAAAGCACAAGAATCGGTACGTTTCACACAATGTGTTCTGATTCCATATCATATAGATGACTCATTCTGATTTTGTATCATATAGACGACTCGTTTTCGGTAGCACTACGGGCTGTCATAACAGGCTCATAGATTCATTCTATGTGTGCTTCAGTGATCATTCATTATGTCCCAAAAATGTTTAAAAATAATGTAACCCTTTACCTAACATGAAAAGCAGACGACACTTGCAAAAAAAATTTTTCAATAACTAATTTTTTTCAATTTTTGTCTCAAAAACATAGGTTTTGACCACTCATTGGAATGAGCTTGATGAGCTCGTTCCAACAAGGGGTCTTAACCTATGTTTTTGAGACAAAAAATGAAAAAAAACAATGAAAATTAACTGCCGATTTTTGTTTAGCGTTGACCGGTTTTGGCCGTTACATTGGGTAAAGGGTTAAGATTTAATCTGTTTATGTGACAGAATTGTTAGATAAATGAATTATCATGATAATGTGCATGTCCTGTGATTTGCATCACATTCTCGGTGGTGTCCAAAAATGGGATCACAACTCGCCGGCTCGTTGAGATCCTATTCTGCACACCACCTCGAATCTGATACAAACTACAGGGCATGCACATTATCATGATAATCTGTATTTATTCATCAAAACTTTCCGTGATTTTGTGTATTTTGTTTGGATATGTTTTGTTGTTAAGGTGATCCTGTTTGCAGTGGACAGGATACTGGCAAGGGAGATATTGCCTTCAGAAATTCTTTACATATTCTCCAAACGAGAGTCGTGCAACATTGAAACAGTATTGAGTACCATACATGTACTATCACTGTCTGTGAACTAGTGATTTTCTGCTTTTCCATCCACTAATTGTGTTGATACCATTGTGAATTTATCGGTGAGATGTTACAGTGGAATCCTGTTAATTGAATAATGACTTTACCAATGAAAATTATTCAATTAACAGGAGTATTAAATTAACAGGGATTGTGTCAGTTTCCTGTATTCTAGAGGTAAACGTTGCATTTATTCTATTATATCTTGTTTGACAGAGCTCCATGAGCTCTGTCAAACAAGATATAATAGATTAAATGCCTGTATTGGAAGTACTGAGGCCAAATAGATCTATCAACAAAGGAAAACTGGGGAGAGTCGGTAATTTCTCGACAGGTTTCAAGAGGTTTTATTCAATTATAAGGAGTTTACTCTATAACCTATATTCAATTAACAGGTCAAATTGTGTACTAGAGGTATGGTAAATGGTTTTGTGTTGGGAAATTACATTCAGTTAACAGCGTTATTCAGTTAAGAAATATCCAATTAAGTGGGCTCCACTGTATATGAATTTTAGGGTTGGGAATTTGGAGAAAATCATGCCTAGTTTGCAATGGGAATGAGCCTAGTATTTAGTTCATCTTGTCATCCCAAAAATTTATGTAAGGCTGTTAAAAAAAAAATTCTTGTTTCTCCGGCATCTCTCTCGTCATAGAAAATCTGCTTTATCACCCTTTTTGGCTCAACTTTGAAGTAGTAAAATTTGAGGTTTTGTCATGGCCCATCTGTCAGTCAGCAATTCAATATGGCTTGGGCTAGAGGCCGTATTTATGAACTGATCTTTACAAAACTTCTTGGGTACCTTTATTATCACCATGGGATGAGAACGAGTGTGTTTGGGTGCGGTCCAAATTCAAGATGGCTGCCGGTGGCCATTTTATACCGAAATTGGATGCAATCAGTTTTTTGTTCAATATGGGGGATAATTTTTAAAAATCTTCTTCAGATCCACCGGGGAGCACGGTGGCTCAGTAGGTAGAGGTGCAGGCTGCAAGCCGAGAGGTCCTCGGTTCGAATCCCATCTGCGGCAACTGCGTTGTGTCCTTGGGCAAGACACTTCATCTCCATTGCCCACGTGGGGGCACGATGACGCCGTGTACTAAGGCGTACTGCGCGTCGATGGTACGCATGTCTTCAAACAATCTAACCCTGCCTGTGCTGCAGTGCGGAGTTACGATGTTGGGGAGCTGGCAGCTGCTCGTCGTTGCTCGGTGGTTCTCTCCGAGTACTCCGGCTTCCTCCACCCGTAAAACTGTCACGGTCATGATTAGCCATTGTGCATAAATATGTGACCTTAAACATAAATAAATAAATAAATAAATAAATAAATAAATAAATAATTCTTCAGATCCACCAGTCAGAATGCTTTCATATTTGGTATACAACATCTCTAGAGGGGTCAGATTCAAGTTTGTGTAAATCGGGTCCCTTGGTATATATTTGGACTTGCTGTGGTAGCCCAAATTTTAACTTTGTGCAATATGAGGAAATTTCTTTAAAAATCTTCTTCTTCAGATCCGCCAGTCGGAATGCTTTCATATTGGGTGTACAACATCTCTAGGTGGGACAGATTCAAGTTTGTTCAATTCGAGTGCCTGGGTTAATATTTGGGCTCAATATGGGAACCTGAAATTTAATTTGGTACAATGTGTGGGGAATTTCTTCATAAATCTTCTGATTCAGATTCACCTGTCAGAATTCTTTCATATTTTATTTACAACATCTCTAGGGGAGTCAGATTCAAGTTTGTTCAAATTGGTTCCCTGGGTTAATATTTGGTCTCCCTATGGTAGCCCGAATTTTAACTTGGTGCAATATGAGGAATTTTCCTTAAAAATCTTCCTAAGATCCAACAGTCAGAATGCTTTCATACTTAGAATACAACATCTCTTGGGGCAGAGGGAGGGGAGGGGGGATGGTTCCCATAGGGAGCCCAAATATTAGTCTGGGTTAATATTTGGGCTCTCTATGGGAACTGGAATTGGCCATGTAGCTGAAGAATTAGAAATTTTGTATTCAGTACCCTATAGAGGTGTGTAACTAAGAATAATCCAAATAGGCTGTATCAAGGGTCTTCATAGAGGAGCTCCACATTTTACATTATGATCAACTGAAGAAAAGGCATGATGCTCAGACTATTTTTGTCACTCCCAAGGTGCTCAAGGAGTAACAATGTATCCTAAGGAGATGGATTGCTTAATGTAGACGCATTCTTAGATTTTGTTTATATCATGTTCTGTTTAAGGTGAGCGCTTCAGGCCCTGTGGGGCCTCTTGTTTCCTTAATTTTTGGTTGGTTACATTTCATTTTTTTTTTTTCTTTTTTTTTTTTTTTTTTTTGGGGGGGGTGGGGGGGGGGGGGGGGATTGAGAGATTAGTGTGATTCCAATGTTTGTGAATAGAATAAAGTTTGAATAAGCCATTAGACAGGATACAGAATCAGCTGGGGTGAGCAATTAGAATAACTCTAAAATGAAAATTTATACTTACATATTTTGACCATATTTTTATTTGTAATTATATATATTTTGACCATATTTTTATTTGTAATACCACACATGTGAGCTGCATTATTAGTTTTGCAGTATCTCCTGCAGAGAGAGGAGTCCTCTCATTGAGGGTGATTTAGTGGTAGTCAACTTGTTACATAACAGTGCTTCGTGTGAGCGATTTTTACGGGTGCAAAATTTTGCACCAGTGAAATCAGAGACAGGTGTAATTGCACACACAATTTGAAACAATTGATATTCAATGTATTATTTGTTAATGTTATTTGATGCATTCTGTACAAATTATTAATAAAATTTTAATGTAATCTTCTATAATCAGTTGTTTTCTGTCCAATATGGGCCCAGGGTAGTGCTGGACGGTGTCAGGATAATTAAATACCATGGTATCACTATCAGAAAATGATACTGCTGTATACCGTTTTATGTATTATTATTCTAGAATGCGATGTGTCAAACAATGAAAGGAGATGAAATGTCTGCTTCACCCAAAACGTCTGCCAGAAGAAAAAAAATGTCCGCTAATGGTTACACCCAAAATGGAAATGTATTAGCAGACGTTTTATTTGCAATTACAGGGAACATTTCGGATGTGATTCCACAATTTAAAAATGAAACAGACTCGGAGGAGTCTTCATAATATTATTTTTAGCTGTCCTTGGATTCTGAAGTGAAGTGCACGTTCGTACACCTCTCTTCATCACAAGAAGTGTTAAAATTAGCACACCTCGGCACTTAAAATACATTGATTTGGTATTGCAGTGGGAATGGGCTGGTTAAGTATCATCGTGTTTATCTTAGCAGAGGAAGCACAAATGACTTGCTTTTGTTTATTTGAAAACTAGAGATGGGCAATATACCGAAAAACCGAACCGATACCGATATCATGGGGACACCGAAAAACCGAACCGACCCAATCTTTGAATACCGAAGCCAACGGTATTTTCAATTTTCCCTGTGCATTCGCTATTTATAAGGCCTTGATGAGGATTGATAGCAGTTGAAGTGTTCATTTTCATGAAAGAAGTGACTGATTTTATTTTTCAGTTTTGTTAAGCCTTAAGGACCAGGGCAGTTGTACTAAATTATCAATAGTCTACGACCTGTACATGTCCAGTTGCTTAGCAGTGATTTCTAGCCAAGTCTTGGCTGCCTTAACAGGCAGCCAAGACTTGGCTAGAAATCACTGACCAGATAATTTTACAACTGTCATCAGGCCCACCTAACGATGACATCTTCCGGACACACACTCTATGATTCTATGATTACAGATGCCTTAAGTGGAGCTTGAAAAGTTAAGGCATATTTAGAACAAGTCACCAAATTACTGTAGATATGATCTGTGTTGACAAAAGAATGACAATGTTGAGCCCATCAACAATGGCATGTGTAGCACTGTGATAGAATGATACAAGAACAACTTATTCTGTATTTTTCTGACATGGATTCCCCTTTGGTACTATCAGTGAATCTGAAGTCACATACCGAATACCGAACCGATACTGCGGTATCCCCACACAAAAATACCGAAACCGATACCGAACTCAAAATTCCAACACCGCCCATCTCTATTGAAAACAATGAAGAACCTTGCTTAAGTCTTGTATCAAACATTTGTGTGCATACTATTTTGAAAGCAGCATGCTTTCATGACATCATCGTGTGCGAACAGCCAATCACTTTGAAGTACAAGTGTAAAACTACAGAGAATCCATTGATATTTCCCAAGAAAAATTTCCAGGTTGTAATTATCAGGAATACCATTGGTCGAAATGTCCAATGTGACTTACTACGCATGAATAAATGAATGAAATGCAGTACACATGATTGTGTCTACTCACCTCAACTTGTTTCAAATTCGAAGTAAACAATACTCAGTTGCTTCCGTAATAGTGCTGACTATTGAGACAAGACGGGTGCTTTCGGAAATGGGAACAAGATTTTTCGTGAGCGCATTCTTTTACACCAGTAAAATCTAAATTACGGGCGCAAACGAACGCGATCACACTCGCGCCCGTCTCACACGAAGGCCTGACATACAGCATTTTCTGTCACACAAACCTTTCCCTGAAATCCATGCCATTTCCCTGAAAATAAACCTCAATTTCCCTGAAAAAATTTTTTGGGTAGGTAAACATGCCTGGGTCTGTATCCATGTTATTGTCATGATTAGCCATTATGTACAACTATGTGACCTTAAACACCAATAGATATACAGAACCGTACATAGGATTGAATGGGTTAAGAATTATCGCATTTGATTGCTTTGGCCCAGGATATCACTAGAGCCGAAGGCTGGAGTGATATCCTGGGCCAAAGCAATCGAATGCGATAATTCTTAACCCATTCAAACATATATGCGCCTCTGTATTTATCTGACACCTCCAATGTAACAACCAGTCTACATGTAAAGTGAAGTAAAAGCGCTTTTCAACTGGATAATTGTTGCGTTTCCTTCGTTCCCAACCAGATATCTGTTAAGTGGTGGGGTACCAACCATAATTTGCTTTTTAATTTTTATGGCATTCAATTGGTTAAAACCAATTGACCCCAATCTAGTGTAGAAACAATTTTCGACAAGTTGATGCCGACGTGATTAGTACTAAACAAATCTATTAACTGATTAGTGAATCATTTGTCGATTAGTCACACGAGTGTATTCTCTAAAGCCTTGAAGTTTCCACTTTGTGTAACTTTAAGAACTTTCATTTCATTTTATTATTAATTAATTCAGTGCATTCGATTTGAGGTGTGCTATGCCATTCGTACTTCTACATTGGAAATAAAACCTCTCTACAAATGTTAATGCTTTTTCAATACGTTCATGTTTTGGGTGAATGTGCTGTAATAAGATTGGTCAGAAAACGAAACGTCACATATAATGATATTTACGACTGAATGAAGTTTTACAACTCGCATTACATAGTGCACATACTGACCAAACAAATCGCACTGTTTGGTCACGTGATGTATTTAATATTCAATGAGGTTATTGTTTATAGTTTGTCTAGCTTTTCATTGGGGGGTTGATTAAGTTATACAGGTCATGGAACAATCACATCATCAGAGTACACTTCTTCAGTGTCCTGTTTTCTGCTTTCAAAGTTTTTTACCACAATAACAAAGTGCAGAAATTTCTTATTAGACCAAAATATACAAGGGAATTTTGGGGGAAAAGTTCAGTTTCACTTAAAAATGTTTGACAGAACCAAATATTGGAACACCAAAGATTTATTTTTAGACCAACTTATTTTTTGCGGCACCAGTTGTTTGGTCATAAGCACATGGGAGACATCGGCTTCCGTAATGTCGCACAGTTAGACCCATTAATTGTATCATAATTTGGAATCAACTCCAGCCAATGAATTCAGTTAAAACCACAGTTTTATAGAATTTATTGCTTAGTTTAGCATCTGACATTGCATAACCGACTAGTCGATTAATTGTCATCTACAACCCAACGATTAGTCGATTAGTAAAAATCCAAATGGCATTAATCGTTTCAACACTATGCTGATCAGTGTCACGGTCACGATGATCAAACTTCAGATATTGACTAAATTGCAGGGAATAACACAACAAAAACATATTGAATGGCCGATAAGTTCAGTACACTCCATCATTATATGACCAGTTGTGGAAAGTATTTGTCAAGGAACAAACTGTCAGAATGTAATTTTTATTTTGTATATTTTTGACTTGAATCTGATTGTTTAAATATCCCGGGTAAACAAATCTAAAAGAGGAACTTGGAATTTCCAAGTGATCTCGACTCCGGTGCATTCAACCAATGATGACGTGATTTATTTAGACAGGTTCCTTCTCTGTTTATGTTGGAAATGAAATCCTGTGTGTTTTGTATTCCCACATGTGTGATACAACTTTCTTTTTATCGTACAGGCAGAACAGTGAAAATCCAGTGTTTTACATTAGTAGGTGTGTGATAAATACAGATTATCACCTCAGTGTGTGTCTCCGGGAATTCAGATCAAGTCGAGTTGTAGGAACAGAATAGTATAGGGCAAGATGAAATGCAATTCTCTGCCTACAACGAGACTTGATCAGAATTTCTGGAGAGACACACTGTGGTGATGATAAATTTATCTCACAATATTGACCACAAAATGGGTTATAAAACTATTTTAAGAAGGACTTTTTCATTTGCCTTATCGATGGAAAGATGCAAGTTGAAAAATAGAATAGTTTTCATTGATCTCCATATTGAGGTCAGTGATGACGTTACACTTCCGAGAAAATTACGTCCCTGGGATTCACTTTACTGAATACTGTCTTGCGAAGTGGAGCAACTGTGTGTTTCATCAACTTGAATTTGGTTGTAACTTTTGCGACAATTACTGGTGAATTAAATATCCCTCTTGGTGTAAAGATTTATTATATTTGAAAATATGCCATTCATCGTTTATTAAGATGGAGTTTTCCACATTTCATAGCGAAAGCTAACCCTTTTACTTCAAGAAGCTTCGACTTGAGCATTCAGGAAAATCCCAATAATAGGCTACAAACCAGCCCAAGATGCCGAAAAGTGCGCAAAACTTAACAATTCGATGAGTTAACTTCCCCAGTGACATTTTAGCATGCCGTGCATAATAAATACGTTACAGGCTGTTTAGTTAACAGATACACTGTCATATGCGGCTCAGAGAAAACAATATTAGGTTCGGCTTCGCCTCACCTAATATTGTTTTCTCTGAAAGGAAAAACGCGAAGCCATCGAAAAATGATATTAATGCCATTGTTTTGGCAACAGCAGAATCACATGCTTGTATCAGGGGTCCTTGATACAGATTCGGAACAAGGGCCCAGATACATTAAACTTTAGTTGCGTAACAGTGCAAAAATGCCCCAATTGTGAGATAAATAAATAAAAGTCTTCTAGTATTGGCGCTAGGTGACATTGGCATTGTGTTGTACAAGTATTTTTTGCATGTACAGTTAAAACTTTAAGTCCTGTCATGAAATGCGCAGACATAGCACGTTGATATGCATGTTAATGTGCGCGTTATGGCCCAAGTAAAGCTAACAAATTCTGTGCATATGGCCTGTGCACAAGCAATGCTTCAGCCAATGGACCTCCGGGTAACCCGGAGGTCCATTGGCAGAAACATTGCATGTGTTTGATATAAGTAACCAGGAGAACCTGTCGTGCATTGGATACCATTCAATATGGCAATTGCGCGCAATTCCAATGCGCAATTAAGCCTAGATAAGCGCACTATTCGTGACAAGACTTCTAGTTTTAACTGTACTCGTGGGATTTGAATGTTGACTAGAATCAGACAGAATTATGCTGTACAAGATTATCATTATTAATATTTTCAGCCAGTGTACAGCCACACCATGAATTAATTATAAGCTGGGTAAGCTGACTTCTATAGTAGAACCTGTCAGTATACACTCAGCATGCATGTCAATTCTTTTTACACTAAATTCCTCTCTATTTTGTTGTTGATTATTCATTTGAAACATTTAGAAATCATCTTCTGTTCAATATTTTTACACTTGTTCCTGTCCTGTATAAAGTCCAATTTTTAATTCTCCATGAAGCGCACATCACAGGCATTTAATATTATGCTTATTCACTGGCAGACATGTTAGCTCTCCCGGAATGCCCGGGAAAATCCCGGAATTTCAGTTATTGTTCCCGTTGTAACTTATGAAAAACGTTCGGAGTCAAATCACATGCATTTCAAACTCTGGTAAAAACTCACGAAGCAGTAAAATATGGATTTAAGTTAAATTTATTTAAGAAAAGGCTATTTTATGATATATATTTCAACTGTGTTCATGTTTATTTCTGGGGTTTTTCTTCGGAGATTCGTGATCAATGTGTGAGTGTCGAAGTGAAAATAGGTGACTTACTTTCAAAAAATTGAAAACACTCCAACTTCATTTAAATGCAGTTTTTGGAAATTAAAATATATAAAAAGGAATTAAATAATATATATATTTATTTATTCCTTCATAGAATAGCTTCAATTATCATCTCTTTTTCCCAAAATCAAAACGTAAACAACAACTATTTAGCACAGCTTAAAAGTAGGTTAAAGTCGCTTAGGATGGCCAAAAATTATGACTGCATATTTAAACACAATGGACTTATTTTCTAACACCACATTTATTCTGTTGTGCTGACTACAAAACTGTTAACTGTTGGCCATCTGTACCCAGAAAATTTCTAATGGAATTAAAAAAAAATGCTTCAATGATGGAAAGAAAAGTTTTGTGTAGGGCACAAGTGTCCCACATTCATGAAGTTTGATAAAGATACTTTCTAAGTACTAATGTTCTTGAAGTAACTGAACATTAGGACATCTTTTCCTGTTAACATTTCCAGACTTGGGAAATTATTAGCTAAGTAGACTTTGATAAGAGCAAACCACAGGTGGAGGTGCTCTGTGGGACACTGTGGGTGGGTGGTGGCTGGGAGGGGAGGGGGAGTCATGAAGAAGAGGATTGGGGGGGGGGTCAAATCAACAGTTATTTTATGATTTTTTAACATAGCATAAATGCATAAATGCATCAGCATAGTTGACAACTAGTTCTGGATATAACTATATTGATAGTGGTTCATGAGCTGAAAATTCACAAGTTTTTCTTTTATTTTGTCCCCGCGCAAACTTTTCCCTGAAATCCTTCCCATTTCACTGAAAATCACCCTCAGGTTCCCTGAAAAATTATTCTGGAGGTTAACATGTCTGTTCACTGGTGTTATTTGTCAGTATGAAATATATTCTTAATTAGTTGCGTTGTGGCGAAGTCACTCTTGACTTCTAGTTTTATGGGGATAGACAGGTCATCATAATAGGCGGGTATTATTCTGCCCTCTTTGGGAAAGGGTTCAGGGCCCATGCAATTAGGAAAATTTATGCCATGAATGCTCCAATTGGGAATTTGTTATGGAGAAGAAACACGCATGTTACCTTCATATTGAAGTGACAATATTAATTCAGAAGCTACTAAATGTATAGTACATGTATGTTTTGTAACAAAACAGTCATATGAAATAATGCTTAATCTCTGTAGTTCCTATTAGGCCACTCAAAAAAGATCTTCTGTTTCTCAGGCCATTATTTGTAAAATTGCATGCGGGCGAGCAGGTTTTTATGTTATTTTTTATTTCAGTAATTACTTCTTTGCCATCCAAAGTTCATGTTCTTTGTTTCAAGTTTTAGGCCTCATAATCTACAGAATAGCATGGGTGGTGGTGTATTTCATCCCTTGAGTGCAAGAAGGCTTTGCAGTGCTAGAGCACTGCAAAGCCTTCTTGCACTCAAGGGACAAATTCATCAATTTTTTCAACTTGGATAAAATATCAGATATAAACCATTTAATTTTTATTTTTTTAAAGTTTAAATTGGTTATAAAAAGAGAGCATGCGGCAGCCAAAAGGACCATGTGGGAGGGCCTGAGAAACAGATTTTTCATTTTTGTAGGCCTTAAATATATTGTTAGCTCACCTGACTGAAAGTCAGGGTGAGCTTTTCTGATCACGTTTTGTCCGTCGTTCATCATCGGTCATACGTCGTGACGGTGGTGTTTGGGTCATTTTCTCCCAAGCTACTGGCTGCAGTTCAATGAAAATTCACATGAGTAGCGGTTATATAGGGGCATTTGGGTTTTTCTTCAAATTGGGTTTCTGCTCGTATTGAGGAGGGGGGGGAGTGGGGCCAAAATGCACAAAATTTGTGAAAATCTTCTCATGAACCAATCGTAGCTCGGACTTGATATTTGGTATGCAGCTTCCATTTGAGGTGTAGACCCAAGTTTGTTCAAGAGCAGTTTGATGGGCAATATTTGCCTTTGTTCTGGGATGGCAAGAATTTTCGCCAAGCCCAAAATTTCTATATTTTTATACTGTACCAATGACCCAGACTTAGCTGGTGCTAACTCCACAAAAACCAGGGCCAAACACAAATTTTGCCCCCCAATCCCCAAAATTTGCATCCAAAACAAAAAGAAATCATGTCCTAAAGGACCTCCATAGTACGACTCTACTGCGCATGCGCAGTGACGCAGTCGTCCCGAAATTGGCGCCAAATATCATTCTCTGTTTGGCCCTTCATCAGTCAACATCTCACTGATCTTTGTGCTTGTAAATCTCAGTTTAAAGGATGCCAGACACGTAATTCTTGGAGAAAATGTGATTCTAAGGAGGATAGAAGGAGGAGAGGAAAAAAGAAGTGGCAAAAAATAATCAGGGCTGTACTTAAAATTTTTTGTTAAAATTATGTTAAGTTGCCTATTTTCGAGGCAAACGCCTCTTGTTGTCATTCTTGCTAATTGTTGCACTGCTTATTCAGTGTTTCCTCTCCCCTAACCTTCTAAAGTCCCCCCTTGCAATTCTCCCATGCTTTTGGCATATTTTTGAGAAGTTTCATTTCTAAAATTTCCCTGGGAGAGTTGCTTGGTTACAGAATGTTTTCTGTTATTTTCCCCATAGTTACGTTTTCACCCATGGGTGTATAACGTTTGTGTTCTGCATCTTCCATCTGATGTTCTGCAGATTCTCCCCTGGGAGTCTCTGTTTTGCATCAGATAGAGTGTAATTGAGGACTGATTCCGGGCCAGTTTTTTCAGTGCCTGGAGTCATGTTTTCTTCTGTGTTTACACTGTTTGTTTTCATTGGCAACAGCCTTTTTTGAGGGGGGCTGTTTGCCTTTGAGGTAGTTTATCTCATTATAAGATACATTTATATTATCCGAAAGTGTCTCATTAATTATTTTATATAATTTTAAAATTTTTGACCACACTTTGCCATCGGATCCATCGGGGCTCAACGTTACTTTTCAGCAACTTGGGCTTCTCTGAAAAAATATTTTTTCAAAATTATTTTGTTTTGCAATTGTTTTTTCATTTATTAATGGATCATGTTATTATGTATCTTTGTGTCAGGGGTTTTTGCGAGTAACTAGGACTTATTGTTGTTCCTTCACAATGAAAGGAACTTGTTCAAATTGTAATAGGAAGAAATCTTCCTCTGACTTTCATGATTATTGCATAAATTGTAGTCAGTGTTCTCGCATTAATCCCTGTCCGGTATGTGAACATTGGGATGAGAAACATTGGAAACGTGTGTCACGATATGTTGTTTCTGGAGAAAGAGCGATGCCGGCTCTTTCTCCACAAGGTCACTCTACTCTCTCAGTTTCTATTTCAGAGGAACCAGAACAGGGTGATGTTTCCATGTTATCTTCTTCAAGTGTGCGTCCGTCGTCACAATTAAATACAGAGCTAGCAGCAAAAGTGCTCATGGAGATTAGACAAATGTCGTCCGCTAGCTCGCCCGGTGTAGCGTCCATTCACCGAATGGTTCGGCAGCCGGGTTCGTCCGATGCGGTCCAAGAGGAAATTTTGGGTGATGCGAGCACTATAAAAATAATAGATGCACACCCAGTGACGGCGGATAGTGAACGAGAACGGAGGAAGCCTTTTAGTCCGGTTCCTAGCTCGTCCAGGTCCAGCCGGGCCGCAATACTTGTTGAATTAACGGCGCTGGAGGATACGCATATCCTATCATTCCGTCCCAAGGGATCGATAGAGCGTCTACAGCAAATGCTCTTGGATCCGGACACGGGGACACATACGTCTGCAACTGATTGTTGAGATGTGTCGCAAATAAGTCTATCATTGGCCGTTCCCATTGGTAGCAAATCTGATTGAATACTTGTTTGTTGAGAGTCCACTCCGACGGCAACAAGCGACCCTTTCGAGAAAGGGAGTCTGCTAGCACATTCAGACGACCCGGTATGTGACGGACCGAAAGAAGAACGTGATGTTCCAACGCAAACAGAAGGATTCTTTCCGTTAGATTGAACAACGGAACTGAATGAGTGCCTCCCTGATTCCGTATATACGCCACTACTGTCGTATTGTCGGATAGGATTTGGACATGAGCATCGTGAATAATGTCCATCCAGTGACGTAACGCAAGCCAAATTGACATCATTTCCTTGATGTTTATGTGCTTGCATAGGAATTGCGGATCCCAAAGACCCTGGCATCTCGAATCCGTTGGGATTAATGATGCACCCCAACCTGTTTGACTGGCATCCGTCATAATGGTAAAACTCGGATCCGGCAACTGCAGCGGAACTCCTTGAGTTAACCACTGAATGTTTGCCCAAGTCTGAATCTCTTGTTTCACTTGATCTGACAAGAGAACGTCTACATCGAGCGAATGAATTTTCACACTCCAAATCTGAGTCAAGAAAATTTGAAGAGGCCGTGTGCGTAGCCGTCCCATCGGAATGAGATCCGCAGCGGCTCCGCACGGACCTATCAGTCTCATAAATTCTCTCGCTGTGACTTTGTCTGTATTTAGACAATAGCGAGCGTAACAACTGACTAATTTCGCTCTGGTTAACGGCAGACGAACGAGATTGTTGTGCGTCTCGAAGCTCATTCCCAGATGAGTGAATGACTTGGACGGCACCAGATCCGACTTCTCCTCGTTTACTATGAAACCGAGACGTCGGAGCAATAGAAGAAGATTCTGAACATCGTTCTGAAGCGTTAACTCGTTGCCGTACCTCTGAAGAATGTCGTCCAGGTAGGCCGACGTTACCGCAGACGAATGAGCTCGGAAGTAAATCATTACCGAGTTCATTACTCGAGTGAAAGCCCAGGGTGCTAGATTCAATCCGAAGCACATGGCCCGGAACTGATACACCACTCCTAGGACTGCGAAGCGTAGATACTTTCGGAATGTCGGATGTACCATGACGTGAAAGTACGCATCTTTGAGATCTATGCTCGTTGCATAATCGTTCACCCGAATACTCGCTCTGACCGATCGAATCGTCTCCATATAAAACTTCGGAGCGATGATCAGCTTGTTTATCCAGCTCAAATCTATGACTGGACGGAACGAGCCGTCTGGTTTCGGAACCAGAAACAGATGGCTGTAGAATCCCAGCGATTCCTGGTTTTCTACGACCTCTACCGCGTTCTTCATTAAAAGAGACTGCACCTCTGATAGCAGAGCGTCTCTTTTCTGAGGGTTTGACGGAAGATGAGTCCACTTTGGACTTCGAGTTAATGGAGGCTTTCGTTTGAAGGATATCTTTAGACCTTCCGAAGTCACTCCTCTCACCCAAGGGTCGTCCGTAATCGACGCCCACTCTTGAGAAAAGCTCGACAACCTTCCGCCAACCGGAACGCGATAGAGGTTTGAGCCATCACCTCCTGGATCTGCGAGGCCTGCGGTAGGAGAAACCACGTCTTCCACGACCCGCACCACGCCTCGTCGACCTCGGGGCGTCCGACCGATTGTCCCGGCCTGAAGGACGTCCCGAACGAGAGTCGCTATCCTGACGGTCTCTCGAATAAGAGCTAGAGGACGCACCGGAACCTCTATAGGAACCTCTCTTGGGCGGATAAGACCCAGAAGTGCCCGCCTTATTCGTGTCTGCTGAATCCGACCTTTTAGGAGCGGATCTAAACAACAGAGAATCACTAGCTTTCTTTTTAATATTATCATAAATAGCGGAAAGCTTGCCGTCAAAGAGAAGATCTCCTGAGACCGAAGCGACTCTAAGAGAGTTCTTCACCTTAGAATCCACTAGTGTGGATGTAGACAGGGCTGCGTCACGTCTAACCAACTCCAGATTAGCCACTGAAAGGGCGGAGTTACACGTGGAATAAGCTACTGCCCTTGAAAGAAGTCTTAAGGAGGATTGTATATCCTGAAACTCTTCCCCTTGAAGACGCAGTGATAACGCCTTCGTAAGGTGATCTGCGTAAGATAAGGCATCTAAATTGGCTCTGTTAGACGCAATAGCTGTTTCCAACACTGCGGTTGGAATAGAAGCTGACGACGGTAATGATAGCTCTAAGTCTTCCGCCTCGTCGTCCATACGCAGAGGAACTCTCGGTATACCCTGACCTGCCGTGTCGAATTTATTCCTTGCATTAATGAAAGGCAGGTTGAGAGTATTTGCGGACAAGAAGCCTGCTTTCCCTGTCCTGGAAGCAAGTTTAAAAATAGCGTCGTTCAATAATTCAAATGTTCTTGCAACATTATTGGACTGCGACGGAAACTCTGGAGCGATGTCCCTGAACCGCTCGAAAAAATCAGAGTCCAATGACGCTATAATTCTCCTGTCCGGAAGCGCAGCAGTCTGGCCCGACGGAACAACTTGAGGAAGAAAGTGCCGGATGAAGTCTACGGCAGCTTTGTGTTGTTCCGAAAGGGATAGCTCCAATTCATCCGTATCCCTTTCACCATCCGGTCGGACCTCCCGATGTTCCCGGTCGTCCGCCCCCGATGCTTCGGCGGAGCGTACCGACCCAGCGCCGTCGGATAATTCTCGATCCGACACCGTCTCTGTCGGCTGCTGGGATGCTGCGATAAGCTGTGCTATCTGCACTAGAATGTCCGACGTCGAAACCTGCGGAGGAGCGGTCTTTCGCTGCTTTGCCGAGGGCAGCTCCGCATCAGATGGCTCCCGCATACTTTTCCTATGCGAACGTCCGGAGTCCATCGGTCTCGAGTCCCTGGCTGCCGGATGGTGTGACCTGGTCGCCGAATAATCCTTCCTCGGCGAAGCTGGCAAGATATCGGAGGTCACGCAGCCAAGGTGCGGTCGTGTGCGCCGGCGAGAAGAGGAAGCCTTAACAGTCTCTGCGGACTGCTTATACAACGGAGCGTCCCGAGCGACGGACGTATGCTCCGCTAAAGACACATTTTGTACCACAACATCTGGTCCCAGATGTTGTTGTACGAGAGAGGGGCCTCTCTCGCTCGCGGCATAAAACAATCTCAATGCAAGATTCTGTTGGTAGCATCTCTGTCGCCACAGAGACCGTGGATAAATCTACTCAGGTGTCTGTTGTGGGACCTACCGCGGAAGCTCCCTCCACGAGAGGATCTTCTTTGGCAGGGGAAATCGCGCCAACTGCATCACAACCCGCAAGGTCTCAACCTTCACGTTTTTCCGTTGTGCGGTCCTTCTTGCATGGCAAGCACTTTACAGGACGAGCAGTGGACGCGATTTCTAACTGTAGGAGGACCTCCTCTTCGCTAAACTATGCGGCTAAGTGGAAGGTTTTCCGTCGTTGGTGTAGGGATCATTCTGTTGATATATTTGATCCCTCTATACCAGACATTGCTAACTTTCTAGTATACTTGTTTGACGAAATCAAACTGCAACCGGTTACTATAAAGGGTTATAGATCTATGTTATCTGATACCTATGCACATCATGATAGTTTACAAATTGGATCTAATGTCTCTTTATCGAAATTGGTTAGAAACTTTTCGATAAATAGACCCAGAACTCTTAGATTAATTCCTAAGTGGAATTTAGCTTGGGTTCTCCTTAAATTGAAGGAAAAGCCATTTGAACCTCTTGGGACAGTAGATTTCAAATTCTTATCTTATAAGACAGCTTTTCTCTTAGCTTTCTCTTCTGCCAGAAGAGTCAGTGAGCTTCATGCACTATCGGTGGATGATTCTCATTATCGTAGTGTTGGGAACACTATCACCTTCACTACTAACGTCGGTTTTTTAGCTAAGAATCAGGCTCCTAATAAATATCCGGAACCTATTGTTATTAAGGCTCTTCCGTCTTCAGACGGGCGTAGGCCTTTACTCTGTCCTGTTAGAGCACTACGTACCTATAAACAGAGATCTCAGTTCATCAGAAAGGGACGGAAACGTTTCTTTCTGTCTTTGATGCCTAATAGAAAGGACATTTCAGTCCATTCTATTGCTAGATGGATTCAGTTAACTATCCGTACTGCGTATGAAGATTTATCTTCTTCTCAGCAGTCTGTGCTTAAGATTTCTGCTCATGAAGTAAGAGCTCTTTCTACTTCCTGGGCTTATGCTAATAGTGTTGCTATTACAGATTTAATGAAGGCTGCTTATTGGTCTCAGCCATCCACATTTACTAATTTTTATCTCAGAAATATTGAGTCCATTTCTGGAGACCTGCATTGTTTAGGTCCGTTATCTGTTGCTCAGAATGTCGTCCACTAAACAGTTGCAACTATAGTTATGCAGGCTTTCTGTTCCGGCAGTGACTCCGTCCGGCTGCCCTCTTCGCTCTGGGCTATTTGACCCAGGGCAAGGGGAAGGGGGGGGGCGGGTGTTCCCTTAGGTCACCTGCTTTATAGTGAAAAGCAAGGGAATGCCTCCTCCAAGACAGTATTTCTGAGTCGCTTCCGGGATGGTTTTAAAGTGTAATATTAATGTTTAATTTCATTCATGTCTTATTTTTAAAGTGTAGCTCGGTGTGAAGCATTTGTATATGTCAAGTGTCAAACGGGCTTTAATATACAATACTCGGACACTTTTAAATGATTATAAAGAGTCTCAATTCTCTGGACTACTTTATTTATTGGCTTGTTTTAAAAATAATTAGTATAAAGGTTATACTGGATATTAATAGAGAACATGAATGTTATTGTGCTCAATTATTAAGGGTAGTGTATCTTTCTAATTTAAATATTAAATAAGAAAGATACATGTAAAGCCTAATACTCCTTTTCTCCTTAAGGGGTTACCTCTTTATTTTATAATTGAGCTTATTGGATTTTCCTCTATGTCCTAGGCCCTCCAGCCTGTTTACTATTCAGCTAAGTCTGGGTCATTGGTACAGTATAAAAATGTTAAAAAATTTATAGTAATTTATATATTTTTTATACTTACCAATGACCCAGACGGGGATGGCCCTCCCTGAGTTGGGAACTCTTGCCTCCCCGCTGAGTACATAGCGCTGACCAGGCACTGCCAGTAAGAATGATATTTGGCGCCAATTTCGGGACGACTGCGTCACTGCGCATGCGCAGTAGAGTCGTACTATGGAGGTCCTTTAGGACATGATTTCTTTTTGTTTTGGATGCAAATTTTGGGGATTGGGGGGCAAAATTTGTGTTTGGCCCTGGTTTTTGTGGAGTTAGCACCAGCTAAGTCTGGGTCATTGGTAAGTATAAAAAATATATAAATTACTATAAATTTTTTAACTTTCCAAACCAAGAGGCAGATTTGAACCAAATTTGAATGAGGGCTTATTGGTTCATAAGTACATTTATGCCCAAATTTTTTTTTCCTGTCGCCCCGTGGGAACCGCAGGAGCTAAAAATAGAAAAAAATTAAACTGCCCATCTCCAAAACTACTGAGAATTCTTATTTGGTGTGAAGCTTCCTTAGGACCAACAGAATGGAATGGTAAAGTAAAAATTGCTTTTGGTTTTATCATGGGGTACTTTTTTGGGACTTGAAAAAGTGCTGAGTCAGAATTTTTTAACACTGTGGGTAATGGGAAAAACATGTAAGACTACTTTTCTCCCAAACCACTGCTCCAAAAGCTTTCAAATTTCACATATAACATCTTTAGAAGATTGTTTCACAGGTTTATTGAAATCAGTTCCCTGGGTCCATATTTGGGCTCTCTATGGGAGCCCAAATGTTTAAATTAGTGCAGTATGAGGAATATTCTTTAAAAATCTTCTTCAGATCTACCAATAGGAATCTTTTAATATTTGGTATGCAGCATGCTTAGGGAGGTGAGATTCAAGTTTGTTCAAGCCAAATCCCTGGGTTCATATTTAGGCTGAAAATTTGGGGTCCTGGTCTGGATTTAGAAATTTTGGACCAAAATCCAGAAATGAGTTTTTTTGTTTTTTATGTATTCTGGTCAATTTTAAGACAAAAAAAAAAAATTTTACACTGAAAATTTGGGGGCCAGGTGGGACTTGGAAAATTTTGAACCAAAATCTGGAAATGAGTTTTTCTGTTTTTTTTGCAGTTTGGTCAGTTTTAAGACAAAAAAAAAAAAAATTTTTTCACGCTTAAAATTTGGGGGCCGGGTGGGACTTGGAAAATTTTGGACCAGAATCCAGAAATTAGTTCTTTGGTTTTTTATGCATTTTGGTCCATTTTAAGAAGAAAAAAAATTTTAGTCTGAGAAAATTTTGTTTGGGACTTTGAAAATTTCCGAACAAAAATAAAAAAAAATCTGTTTTTTATGCGTTTATCTCAATTTTGGGACGTGCAAGTGCAGGAACTGAAAATAGAAGGAAAATCCTGTGTATTGTGTGGGCACAATAGCTTCGTCTAGTTGGCATATGCTTTTCTTAGGAGGGACGTGTGCAGCTTATTCAAGTCAAGTCCCTGGTTTGATATTTAGACTACCATGTCAGGTGGGCACCTTAAGGCCCCCCTGGGGCCTCTTGTTTCTAAAAAAAAATTCAAGATGGCCGACTGGTGGCCAGTTTTGTTGGAAATTGCGTAAGTAGTTTTCTGTCTAGAACCTCTAAACAACATTTCCAATTTAAATAATATTGGGTTTGGCGGTGTAGCAGCATAAGGTAAATAACATATTAGGCCATACAAAGTTGATTGTCTGTTTCTCAGGCCATTTTTTCCAAAAAAGCATGCGGGTGGGCGTTTTTTTTTTTTTCTTTTTATTTTCTCCCCGAGAGGTTGTTTGTGGTAAGTTGACGCCCATCCAAACGCCTGGTGGACCACGCGAAATTTCGCAAATATATTGGTTATTCACCATAGGGGTGTTGGGTCATAAATGAAGTGGGGTTTGAATATTTGTTTTTTCAGTGAAAAATGAAAATTATAACACAGGACGAAATGCCTCGTGGGTGAAACGTCTCGGGTTGAAACGTCTCTGGGACAAATCAAATGTCGAGGTGCCAACTTTCAGAGATTTATTTTACCCCCCCCAAAAAATCCTTTCACAACCTGACAAATAAAATCGTGAATCGCAATTTTTCTCCATTATATTCAAAATTATCACAATCCATTTGAACGGGCAATTCATCCATAAATCATATTTTTCGGAAATCTGAAAATGAAATACAAAACGAATGTTTGCATGTTTTTATTAACAAATTCGACCGCACATACCCGCCTATATGCGATTTATTTTCAACTATGACTGTTACTTTTATATCAAGCAACGGTTACTATTAGTTATCCAATTATCCTGCATCTCAAATGCATTTATTTAAATTAACTGGGAAACTCGTAACGGTTTCAAATAACAGTACACAAATTCCCAGTGACGGCCATTTACAATACAAATGTTACTAAAAATAAATGCCAGGAGACTGTGTTCCATTCAACATAGCACCTGACTTTGCAGACTTTCTGAGGGTTGGTGCGAATCAAACGTGGTGTGAATCGACCATTCCCCTTTGTGATTGTTTGCTGTCGGACTGAAAGACACCTTCCTTCTTGCTGTCATTATGACTTACCTTTTACAGAATAAAACACTTTCTGTTGTGAATATTGCTAAAACCCACCCACTTTATTAAAGTATGATGTTGAAAAAGCTTGAAGTGTGTTAATTTAAAATTTGCGAACTCATCGATATTGATTTACCGAAATGAGCACAATATCTCAATTTTTTTTTAAAGATTTTTTGGTGTCATAAAAAGGTTGCATGCACACAAAAATTACCATGCGCGCGGGCCTGAGAAACAGAGGTTCTTTTTTATGGCCTTATACAGGTTTTTTCTTGTTCATAAATTAATGCAAATTAGGCAAACTTAAAGTTGTTCTAATGTCCCGATCACTGTTAATTAGACTGCTTATTGTTATCACAACTGACTTCATTTTCCAAAGAATATTTGCTTTTTTCAGCCATATTTGTATATGTTATGTTAGTGTGTCCTGTTACCATCTGTATCTCAGAGATGCTATGACACTTTTGTTTAAAATTTTCAGCAATAATCAGACATTATGTAATATTAATGCACATCAATTTTTTCGAAAAAGTTGGCCAGCTGGGACCCATTTTTGTTGGTGTGTTATGCTACCACCTTCCCCGCGGGAACCCCAAGAAATGAAGTGGTGCCTGTTCACTGCAGTAAACAGGCTCTGTTTTACTGGTAAAATCGGACCCAGTCACCAATGCTTGGGAGGTGCAAACCCGCTGTAAAATGGGCAACATTTCTTAACGCTCACCCCTGGTCATGAGTTGATACTCATGTTGTGGTCATGATTAGCCATTGTGCAAAAATATGTGACCTTAAACACCAATAAATAAATAAATAAATAAATAAATAATGTTACTATCTTATCTTACAGACACATTGAAGATATTGTTTCTAATTTTTACCAGTAATCAAACATTATACAAAATTGATGCATGTAATTTGTTTTTTCGATTTTAGCTAAAAAATTCAAAGCAATGTTCCAAAATTTTGTGACATCGCTTACTGTGGGGGACTATTGTCTGATCACAGTCAATCTGTTTTGCTCTTGTTTGTTCAGTGAAGTCAGTGGTACATGAGAGGATTCTTTACTAAACATGTTATCATTAAGAGATACCTTATTCATTTTTTGGGAAGGGTCTTTATGGAGCATATATGTTATTGGTATTTATCATATGACTCGTCCGTTTTATTCACTTTAAAACATTTGATATTTTGTTTTCATATTAATCAGTGATAAATAAAGCCTTCCGTCAATTTCATTGGACACTTTCAGAAATGGACAATTTGATTGGCTGAACAAAATACAACTGGGCCTCATTTTCATAATTTGAATAATTAGAGTTGGGAGCTTTTATTGGTCAATTTCAAAACTGCCCAAATTGATTGGCTAAACAAAATACAACTGGGTGACATTTGCATAATTTCAGTAGGGAGATTTTACGTTATCTGTCCTATTTAGGGTGGGTTAAATTGTATTAATCTTTTACCTACAATAATAACGTCATTCATTTTTTTTTATATTTTTGCTTTTTGCTTCCAAAACATAGGTTATGACCCCTCATTGGAACGAGCTCGATGAGCTCGTTTCAATGAGGGGCCATAACCTATGTTTTGGAAACAAAAAATGAATTGTTTTAGCTATTCGAGGATGTTTTTTCCAAGTGCCATCTGCAACTCAAGTTAGGTGATGCGTTAAAAGGGTCATACTAAGTGGCTAATTTGTGCGTGTGTGTGTCATATGATAAATAGAATATGAAATGAGTGTTTTTCTCATATAATATTTATGAAACTCGTCCGAATTTTCCGTTTGGTCTCGCCAGAGGCTCGCCAAAACGGAAAATTCTTAGACTCGTTTCATAAATATTATATGAGGAAAACTCTCATTCCATATCCTCTATTTATCACATGCCAGTTCTATGAAATCCCCATCAGCAGCAACACTAAACCATGCCGAAAATGAAAATCTGTTCCACACATATGTGCGGAATGGATATCGTTGACAGACTATTTTTAAATAGAAGTGGAATTTCACTAGAATTTTCTACAAATTGTGCTCTACAATTACAATTTGAATCACTAGCGATAGCCAAAAATAGTAACACAGGTTCCCCTTGCAAATTTGGTTGACGATAAAATGTGTTTTTTTTGTTGATAGTTCATCCACTGAGTTCCAATGTGTTCTACCGTATTTACTCTATGTATTGGGACAGCTAAAAATAAATATTTTCACAGATGTCCCACATCTTAGAAAATGGGGAAAAAACAGAACCTGGTCTTGTTTTGATGCTGAGTCAAGTTGTGTGTGATTCGTTTTCCATCACTATATACGAAAATCGCCATCCAATTTTTTTTTAGATTTTCATTTTTTGCTTCCAAAACATAGCTTATGACCCCTCATTAGAACGAGTGCAATGCGCTCTTTCTAGCGCATTGCACTCGTTCTAATGAGGAGTCATAAGCTATGTTTTAGAAACAAAAAATGAAAATTTTTAGTTACACAAGAATTCTTTTTATGAGTGTCATCTGCCACTAGCGTTCAGTGAAGGGTTGAAGACTGTTACAATGTAATATTAAATAGTCTTCCTCATGTCAGTCTGGACTGTAAATATTAAAACTTAGGAACAGATTTGAATAAAAACAACACAAATCAGTATATATTATCAATTTTTTAAAGGAAAATTAAACACAAACTTAGCTTTAATATTGAGCATTTTGCACTGTTTTCAGGTGACTGGGCCAACTGGAAACAAGTCTCCTGAGTGTCCCAAACATTGGAGCATAAAAAAAAAATATTTTTCTGGAAAAAATGTGTGTCCCAAATTATAGAGTGGCCCAATATATAGAGTAAATATGGTATGTGCCTACTGCCACATAGAACACATTGGAATTCAGGGGACGAGTTGTCAAATGAATTGCTGAGAGTCCTAGTAATTGCTGTTATAGACGTGAAGCCATGTAATAAACGCAGAATGACACATGCATGTGAATTGAATAATTAATATGGCACTTGTGACATCGCAGAAGGATAAAACATGAGGCATGCGGCCTCTTGGTTTATCCTTCTGCGCTGGCACTCATGCCATATCTATTAACACATTCACACAGGTGTGTTGTTCTGTGTATAAACTTATGGTAGTATGGTCTGAAGTGGCTAGGTCGGAGCATATATGTTCAACATAAGGATCTGGGTCTCAGTTGAACACAAACTTCAAGTCGCAAACCTCTGACCATCTTACCGTCAATTCATCACAATTACTTATATATCGTTTCTATGAAAGCATTCATAACACTTGAATAACATGAAAGCAAGAATTTATAGAATTCTTTAACCCTTTACCCAACGCAGACGATAACAAAATTTATTATTTAAAATATAATTTTTTAAAATTTTTCAAAAAATTTCAACAAAACCATATCATGTGATCCCTCATTGGAACGAGCTCAGTGAGCTCGTTCCAATGAGGGTGTCACATGATATGGTTTTGTTGAAATCTTTTGAAAAATTTAATTTTTTCAACTGCTCAATTTGCATATTACGCGGACGGATGCGTGCGATTCATTAGGTAAAAGGTTAAAAAATGATATGAATATCTGGGACAGCACAAACTGAACTGCAATGTCCCTTTCAACATTTTTCGTAATTTATTTTCTTACACGGACAAAAATGGAGTTTACGTACATTATTTGCAATTGTTCTTTTTTCCAATGAAAAGTATGATGAGTTTGTTGCAATTCTCCCACCCGTTTGTATAAACAAAGGTCAGTGAAACATTATTGTAAATGAACCAGGCATGCATGCTTGATCTATTTATAGCCTTATCTCCTTGCATGCTGCTGGCAGATATTACTGCCAAGGACAGGATTTCTCTTGCCACTAAAATAAGTATATTTTGGGTATATTTTAATCAGATTTTCTTCTTGTAGGCAGAACTTATTTTTTCACCAAAGATTTCAAAAGTTAAATTTCAAAGCAGCCATGACTAGAGTTGATGAAAAATATCTTGAAAGTCTGATTTTTGATTGTGATTGATGACACAAGTAACTGTGTTTTATTTTGATTGTCTTTGATGATATATGTAGCAGGGTCTCATTAGGTTACCTGCCCTTTATTTAAAATCATACAAACTTATTGTCTCATTAATTCTCAATTATTGTTAATGCACAGTTGTTGTTCATGACAGTCATTCATTCAGATTGTAGCAAAGGTCAAATTATTACCATTGTGTATTCATAAATTAAGTCACGATGTTGTTAGGGCCCTGCCATGTGTCACGATTCGATTCAATTTTGAATCTTAAAGTTGGTATTCGGCTCAATTCAGATTTGTTTTCCTTCAAATCTTCTCACTGGAATTTTGGTTGTTATCAACCATCTTCGTCATCTCACAAAACATACAGATGAGATAGAAATTGTACATAAATATTGTTGAAAATAAAGAAATTCCTGCTATATTAACATGAAAAGTATCTGTATTCATTAGGGCTGTCGCCACTATCATTTTTTGTAATCGACTAATCGTGACCAGTAATCGACGGTTAGTCGATTAATAGTCGCTTCCCATGATTTTTTAGCAAATCATTCTTCTGTTCACAAAACTCTGAAAATGACAATGGCACCAGTGTGTTCAGACGAAGTGGGGTTGTGGGAACAACAAATCGGTCCCGACTGAAGCTACATGTAGTCCAATCTTGGACCCACAGTCCGTAATATAATTTTTGGGGTTGGTACGTCCTGTAGGACGAACCAACCCCAAAAATAATATTACTGACTGCGGGTCCAAGTTTGAACTAGATTGAAGCCGATGAATTAAAATGAATTTACCAAAGAACGTTCCTGCATATGTTTCCTTTCTGCAATAAGTTTCTCAAAATTTTGAACATTGAGATCTATGCATTCCCTCGTCAGTTGTTAAAATGGATGTGAATTAAATTTTAAAAAATACAGGTTTTTTTCTCCTGCAAAAATTATGCAAATTAGATGAACTTTGATGTATTGAATACTACTAATACACAAGTGCACATATCAATACGGCTTGGACTAGAGGCTGTATTTAAGAACCAATCTTCACAAAAATTCTTGGGTGTATTTGTTGTCACCTTGATACGAGAATGAGTGTTTTTGGGTACTGTCGGAAATTCAAGATGGCTGCAAGTGGCCATTTTATACCGAAATTAGGTGCAATCAGTTTTTTGTACAGAACTTCTATATGAAGGTTCTGATTTGAAAAAAAAATTTGTATGAATGTTTAGTAACATGGAATACATCACAAATGATACGGGTTTTTTTCTCATGCATAAATTAAGCAAATTAGATGAACTTGGATTTTTTCAGTGCTACTTATATATATTTAGTACACATGTCAATACGACTCGGGTAGAGGCTGTATTTATGAACCGCTCTTAACAAAACTTCTTGGGTACCTTTGTTATTACCTTGGGACAAGAACTAGTGTTTTTTGGTGCAGTCTGAAATTTCAAGGTAGCCGCTGGTGACCAATTAGACAAACTTTGATTTGTTCAGTGCTACTTGTACACTGTAAGTGCACATTTCAATGTGGCTCTGGCTAGAGGCATCTGTCACCCACCAACACAATACTTTACCTGTACATTTGTTACAGGCTACGGTCAGTATTTATGTACAGACCTTTACAATACTTTATGTGTACCTTTGTTATCAGGTCTTCACCTTCCGGTAGATGTGTTTCATTGCTGTGTCACACACTATATATACATGTACATGTTTTACACAAGTTGAGTTACAGTGTCATTGACACTTTCATTTTAGTCACAAAATGGCACTGAATGATAAAAGCAAATTAACTTTCAAGGAGGTAACGAGGTAAAAAAAATTCCAAGTGGGAGGAAGATAAACTAGGTTATTCCCCCCCCCCCCTGCCCCCTCCCATGGCATGGGGTACATAAGACAGACTGTTACACAGGCATTCAATGATAGGTTCACGTTTTGCTTTTCAGTATCCCCATGGAATCAGTGTTAGTTTGGCTTTTCAGTATCCCCATGGAATCGGTGTTAGTTTTGCTTTTCAGTTACCCCTATGGAATCGGTATTACTTTGGCTTTTCAGTATCCCCATGGAATCGGTGTTAGTTTGGCTTTTCAGTATCCCCATGGAATCGGTGTTAGTTTGGCTTTTCAGTATCCCCATGGAATCGGTGTTAGTTTTGCTTTTCAGTTACCCCTATGGAATCGGTATTAGTTTGGCTTTTCAGTTTCCCCATGGAATCGGTGTTAGTTTGGCTTTTCAGTATCCCCATGGAATCGGTGTTAGTTTGGCTTTTCAGTATCCCCATGGAATCGGTGTTAGTTTGGCTTTTCAGTATCCCCTTGGAATCGGTGTTAGTTTGGTTTTTAGCTTAACTTGACATAGTCAAGATAAGCTATTGCCATCACGCGTGCGGAAGTCTGTTAGTCTGTGAGTCTGTTAGTCTGTGAGTCTGTGACGTCTGTTCACATTTTCCTTTAGCACGGGCTACACCCCGCAGTTCTTGTCTGATCGTTACGAAATTTCATATGCAGGTTTGGGGTCATGTCTAGATGAAAACGTCCCCTTTTGGTCGTGATCGGGCAACCGGTATGGCTGCCCGAGCCCAAAACCCGAAAACCATTAGCACAGTCTATAGGTCGTATTTATGAAGGGATTTCATTGTAACTTGGTAGGATGCCTCTGTATAGTGCCTAGACGAGAACGTCCCCTTTTGGGCATGATCTATCAACCGTGATGGCTGCCCAAGCCCGAAACCCAAAAACTTTTAGCACAGTCTGCAGGTCATGTTTAATGTGGAGGGATTTCATTGTAACTTGGTAGGATGACTCCTTATGATGTCTAGATGCGAATTTCCCCATTTGGGCATGATCTGCCAACCGTGACGACTGCCCGAGGCCAAAACCCGAAAACCTTTAGCACAGTCTACAGGTCATATTTATTGAGGAATTTCATTGTAACTTGGTGGGTTGACTTCATACAATGTCTAGATGAGAAAGTTCCCCTTTGGACGTGATTGGGCAACTGTGACGGCTACAGGCGCCCGATGCCCGAAAACCTTTAGCACAGTCTAGAGGTCATATTTGTGAAATGATTTCATTGTAGCTTGGCAGGATGACTCCAAATAATGTCTAGATGAGAACGTCCCATTTTGATCGCGATAATGCAGCCTTGATGGGTGCCCGAGCCCAAAAACCTTTAGCATAGGCAAAAGGTCATATTTATGGAAGGATTTCATTGTAACCTGTTAGGTTGACTCCATATAATGCCTAGATGATGACATCCCCTTTCGGTCGTGATTGGTCAGTTGTGATGGCTACAAGTGCCCGAAGCCCGAAAACCTTGAGCACAGTCTACAGGTCATATTTATGAAGGGATTTCATTGTAACTTCTTAGGATCACTCCAGATGATGCTCAGATGAGATTGTCCCCTATGGTTGCGATCATTCACCCATGATGGATGCCCAAGCCCGAAGCCCGAAAACCTTTTGCACAGTCTACAGGTCATATTTTTGAAGGGATTTCATTGTAACTTGGTAGGTTAACTTCATATAATGTCTAGATGAGAATGTGCGATCATTCACCCATGATGACTGCCCGAGCCCGAAATCCGAAAACCTTTAGCACAGTCTACAGGTCATATTTATGAAGGGATTTCATTGTAACTTGGTAGGTTAACTTCATATAATGTCTAGATGAGAACTTCCCCTTTTGGACATGATTGGGCAACTGTGACGGCTAAAGGTGCCCGAAGCCCGAAAACCTTTAGCACAGTCTACAGGTCATATTTATGAAGGGATTTCATTGTAACTTGGTAGGATGACTCCAAATAATGTCTAGATGAGAACGTCCCCTTTTGATCGCAATCATTCAGCCTTGATGGGTGCCCGAGCCCAAAAACCTTTAGCATAGGTAAAAGGTCATATTTATGGAAGGATTTCATTGTAACCCATTAGGTTGACTCCATATAATGCCTAGATGATGACATCCCCTTTTGGTCGTAATTGGTCAGCTGTGTTGGCTACAAGTGCCCGAAGCCCAAAAACCTTGAGCACAGTCTACAGGCCATATTTATGAAGGGATTTCATTGTAACTTCATAGGATCATTCCAGATGATGCCCAGATGAGATTGTCCCCTTTGGTTGCGATTATTCAACCATGATGGCTGCCCGAACCTGAAGCCCGAAAACCTTAAGCACAGTCTACAAGTCATATTTGTGAAGGGATTTCATTGTAACTTGGTAGGTTGACTTCATATAATGCCTAGATGAGAATGTCCCCTTTTGGACATGTTTGGGCAACTTTGACGGCTAAAGGTGCCCGAAGCCCAAAAACCTTTAGCACTGTCTACAGGTCATATTTATGAAGGGATTTCATTGTAACTAGGTAGGTTTACTCCAAATAAGGTCAAGATGAGAACGTCCCATTTTGGCCGTGATCATTCAGCCTTGATGGGTGCCCGAGCCCAAAAACCTTTAGCATAGGCAAAAGTTTATATTTATAGAAGGATTTCATTGTAACATTGTTAGGTTGACTCAATATAATGCCTAGATGATGACATCCCCTTTTGGTCGTGATTGGTCAACTGTGATGGCTACAGGTGCCCGAAGCCCGAAAACCTTGAACACAGTCTACAGGTCATATTTATGAAGGGATTTCATTGTAACTTTGCAGGATCACTCCAGATGATGCCCAGATGAGATTGTCCCCTTTGGTTGCGATCATTCAACCATGATGGCTGCCCGAGCGCGAAGCCCGAAAAACTTTAGCACAGTCTAAGGTCATATTTATGAAGGGATTTCATTGTAACTTGGTAGGTTGACTTCATATAATGTCTAGATGAGAACGTCCCATTTTGGACACGAGTGGGCAACTGTGACGGCTTCAGGGGCCCAAAGCCCGAAAACCTTTAGAACAGTCTACAGGTCATAATTATGAAGGGATTTTATTGTAGCTTTGTAGGATGACTCCAAATAGTGTCCAGATGAGAACGTCCCCTTTTGGTCACGATCATTCAGCCTTGATGGCTGCCCGAGCCCAAAAACCTTTAGCATGTCTGTAGGTCGTATTTATGGAAGGATTTCATTGTAACTTGTTAGGTTGACTCCATATAATGCCTAGATGATGACATCCCCTTTTGGTCGTGGTTGGTCAACTGTGATGTCTACAGGTGCCTGAAGCCCGAAAACCTTTAGCACAGTCTACAGGTCGTATTTATGGAGGGATTTCATTGTAACTTGGTAGGTTGACTTCATATAATGTCTAGATGAGAACGTCCCCTTTGGACGCAATTGGGAAACTGACGGCTACAGGGGCCCGAAGCCCGAAAACCTTTAGCACAGTCTACAGGCCATATTTATGAAGGGATTTTAATGTAACTTGATAGGATGACTCATTTTGGAATAATTTCACTGTAATTTTGTTGATATATGTTAACTGTGAGGGCCACATATATTAAGTGTGAGGTCATATTAACCCACCCCTCAGATCTTTAGTACAGTATACACCTCATATTATTTTTATCATAAACATAGCATACAGGGAACAGAAATGAACATATTCCCAATTATCACAATTCTTGTCTTATTTCATAATCCTTTCATAAACATTGAACATTATCCTTTTCATCAAACACAACACACAAGTTAAGCTACAGTGTCATTGACACTTTCATTCAGTATCCCCATGGAATCGGTGTTAGTTTGGCTTTTCAGTATCCCCATGGAATCAGTGTTAGTTTGTTTTTTCAGTATCCCCATGGAATCGGTATTAGATTGGTTTTTCAGTATCCCCATGGAATCGATGTTAGTTTGGCTTTTCAGTATCCCCATGGAATTGGTCTTAGTTTGGTTTTTCAGTATCCCCATGGAATCGATGTTAGTTTGGTTTTTCAGTATCCCCATGGAATTGGTCTTAGTTTGGTTTTTCAGTATCCCCATGGAATCGGCGTTAGTTTGGCTTTTCAATATTCCCGTGGAATAGGTGTTAGTTTGGCTTTTCAGTATCCCCATGGAATCGGTGTTAGCTTGGCTTTTCAGTATCCCCATGGAATCGGTGTTAGTTTGGTTTTCAGTATCCCCATGGAATCGGTGTTAGTTTGGCTTTTCAGTATTCCCATGGAATCAGTGTTAGTTTGGCTTTTCAGTATCCCCATGGAATCGGTGTTAGTTTGGCTTTTCAGTATCCCCATGGAATCGTGTTAGTTTGGCTTTTCAGTATCCCCATGGAATCGGTATTAGTTTGACTTTCAGTATCCCCATGGAATCGGTGTTAGTTTGATTTTTCAGTATCCCCATGGAATTGTGTTAGTTTGGCTTTTCAGTATCCCCATGGAATTGTGTTAGTTTGGCTTTTCAGTATCCCCATGGAATCGGTGTTAGTTTGACTTTTCAGTATCCCCATGGAATCTGTGTTAGTTTGACTTTTCAGTATCCCCATGGAATCGGTGTTAGTTTGGCTTTTCAGTATCCACATGGAATCGGTATTAGTTTGGTTTTTCCGTATCCCCATGGAATCAATGTTAGTTTGGCTTTTCAGTATCCCCATGGAATCGGTGTTAGTTTGGCCTTTCAGTATCCCCATGGAATCGGTGTTAGTTTGGTTTTTCAGTATCCCCATGGAATCGGTATTAGTTTGACTTTTCAGTATCCCCATGGAATCGGTATTAGTTTGACTTTTCAGTATCCCCATGGAATCGGTATTAGTTTGGCTTTTCAGTATTCCCATGGAATCGGTGTTAGTTTGGTTTTTCAGTATCCCCATGGAATCGTGTTAGTTTGGCTTTTCAGAATCCCCATGGAATCGTGTTAGTTTGGCTTTTCAGTATCCCATGGAATCGGTGTTAGTTTGGCTTTTCAGTATCCCCATGGAATCGGTGTTAGTTTGGTTTTTCAGTATCCCCATGGAATCGATATTAGTTTGACTTTTCAGTATCCCCATGGAATCGGTGTTAGTTTGGCTTTTCAGTATCCCCATGGAATCGTGTTAGTTTGGTTTTTCAGTATCCCCATGGAATTGGTATTAGTTTGGCTTTTCAGTATATTAAGAGATGGTTTTATGTTTGGAAATTATATTCATTTATAAGATATCCAATTAACTGGTAGAGTGCTGGAAGCCCATATTTTGGTTTTATTTTAAAGGGCAGGTGCTGCAAATTAAAGGCCTTGAATTCAGTGGATGTGCTTCATATTATCTTTGAAGTGATCTTATTTAGTCTGTTAAGATTTGCCTTAGGCACTCTCCTATAAATTGTAACAAGGCAAAAACATGTGAACAAATTTTGGTGGGCAAAAATAATTAAGCACTCTACCAGTTGAATGGCCTCCACCATAGCACTAAATTGATTTTTTTTGTACTTTCAGGTATGAGAAGCGATTATATTAGATAATTCCAGATATTATACCACTGATAATGATATTGTTGGACTAAATTGATTGTGAAGCAGTATTCTGGGCATCAGTTTGGATTAACTCTTTACCTAAAACAACAAAGAGACAATGTTTGCAAATATATATCTTCACAACTAAAAAAATATATATTTTTTACCTCCAAACATAGCCTACAGCCCCTACTTGAGATCAGGAGGTATATTTTTGTGGCAGGAAGTAAATAAAAATTCAAATTTGAATGACAATTTCTGTAAATAGTGCTGTAAATGATGTTGTTGGACAATAATCTGCAACCCTATGCCTAACGTATAGCCGTATTATGTGACCTCTTTATTGGAACAAACTCGTTGAGTTTGTTCCAATGAGGGGGTCACATGATATGGTTCTGTTGGAAATGTTTTGAAAAATTTGAGAGAAAAAATAAAATAAAAATTTCGCTGTGTTGGGTTTTATAGGCCTCGCATTTTCAGGTGATTGATTTATTCGCTCGCCTTGTGCTCACCTTAACCCTTTACCTAACATGAAAAGCAGACGACACGTGCAAAAAATATTCTTGAATAACTAATATTTTTCATTTTTTGTCTCAAAAACCTAGGTTATGACCCCTCGTTGGAACGAGCTCGACAAGCTCGTTCCAACGAGGGGTCATAACCTATGTTTTTGAGACAAAAAATGAAAATATATTGAAAATTAATTGGCGATTTTTGTGAATAGCGCTGGCCGGTTTTGGCCGTTACGTTGGGTAAAGGGTTAACAAAAATTAAGGAGGGCAAAAACTATCCCTCCTGGACCAAATAATGGTTAAGCATAAGTCGATTCCAAAAACCCACTTCTTCTGATCTCTGCTATGTTAGTGGTCTCTGTAAGACAGCCACAATGACCCTCCCAACCCTCTGGGCTTTGCCAAGGCCCAGAGGAGTGGGAGGATCTGTGTAATCATCTTGAAGAGACTACCTTGTTAGCTGTACCAAATAAAAAGTAGGGGGAGTGCGGTGGCTCAGCAGGTTGAGGTGCAGGCTGCAAGCCGAGAGTTCCTCGGTTCGAATCCCACCTGCGGCAACCGCGTTGTGTCCTTGGGCAAGACACTTCATCTCCATTGCCCGCGTGGGGGCACGATGACGCCGTGTACTAAGGCGTACTGCACGTCGACGGTACGCATGTCTTCAACCAATCTAACCCTGCCTGTGCTGCAGTGCAGAGTTACGATGTTGGGGAGCTGGCAGCTGCTCGTCGTTGCTCGGTGGTTCTCTCCCCGGGTACTCCAGCTTCCTCCACCCGTAAAACTGTCACGGTCATGATTAGCCATTGTGCATAAATATGTGACCTTAAACATCAATAAATAAATAAATAAATAAAAAGTACAAAGCCCACTAGGCAGAATAGAGAATGCATTGATAATAAAATTTCATTTTGCCACTTTTTGCTTTCGTAAGCTTGAGGAGAGCTAATCGCTCCCCTAGGCCATGTGAGGGGAGTGATTTTTAGCCCTCGTTAATTTTTAAGAATGCGAGGCATGGTTTTAGCTTACTTAAGCATATTATTTTAAAATGACAGGCAAGCAGCAAGTTATACAACTAATATTAACCCTTTACCTAACCTGAAAAGCAGACGACACTTGCAAAAATAATTCTTGAATAACTAATTTTTTTCATTTTTTCGTCTCAAAAACATAGGTTATGACCCCTCTTTGGAACGAGCTCGACGAGCTCGTTCCAACGAGGGGTCATAACCTATGTTTTTGAGACAAAAAATGAAAAAAATAATGAAAATTAATTGGCGATTTTTGAGAATAGCGCTGGCCGGTTTTGGCCATTACGTTGGGTAAAGGGTTAACTGTTCTCTTAACCCAGTAGCAGGGTTATGTGGGATGACCTCCACAGCAACAATGTCCTCGATCTTTTTGAATACCACAAAGGGATCAAAATCGTGACAAAGTGTGTCTCAATGCACAGGAAACAGCCATTTTATATCCCCGTCCAATAGGGCAGTATGCTGTGAAAGCATATAACCCTCCGTTGATGGTGGTTGATGGTGGCAGTGAGTGTTCGGACACCTCAAGAACTTTCCCTGACCAGGGATTGATCCTCTGACCTCTGGCATGAAAGACCAGTGCCCTTATCCACTAAACCACCATTGGTGCATCGTATAAAGGGTTAACCTAACTCAAAAGCCGTATATGGCCAGCACTATTCACAAAAATTACAATTCAATTTTTTTCTATTTTTAACGTTTTCTTCCTAATCCTTATTTCCTCATTGGAACAAGTCATAAGCTATGATTTGGAAGCAAAATATGAAAATTATTATTTTAGTTATTCAGGCAAATTTGGGGTAGATTCATGTTGGTTCAAAGGTTAACTTATTGTGCAGCAGTATTCATGAGATAAAATGATAATTAACTGGTTGAGGTGGAGCATTGTGGTTCAGTGGTAGACTGTTGGACTTCTATGCTAGAGGTCCTGAGTTCGATCCCCATCAGGGACGACCCACAACCATAGTGTCCTTGGGCACTGCACTTTATCCCGGTTGCCTGCATGGGGGCACAATGATGCTGTGCACTAAGATGTACTGCACATCGATGGTGCACGTCTTCAACCACTGTAACCCTGCTTGAGCGGAGTTTGAACAGAGTTAGAATGTTGAGAAGCCGGCAGTTGCTCGTCGATGCTCGGTGGGTCTCTCCGGCTTCCTCCACCTGTAAAACTGTCACGGTTTAGATATTGTGGATAAGTATATGACCTTAAACACCAATAAATAAATAACTGGTTGAGGGCTAGATTATTTTTAGTGGTCAAACTTTGTTATTCAAAATTTGTTTTATTACAAATTATTGGAGAGTGCCCTCAGGCACTCTCCAATAATTTGTAATAGAACAATTTTTTTAAAATAAAATATTATTTGTGTTTGACTAAATATGCAACATGAGTAAGGGAAGCATAGGATTTTGCTCTGACACCGTCATTTTTTTAAAACCCTGATAGTGGCTTCTAGCACTCAACCAGTTGTTAAGCACCTGTTTGTCAATAATATAATTAAGCTGGTTAGTCTTTTGTCTAGTCAAAGATAGTCAAAGATATTTGCAAAAACTTATATGTTTTACTGATTTAGCAGCCATTTTGATCAAACCATAATTTTGTGGCTCAGTATTGGAATGTACTGTCATGATTTTCTTAGAAAGGACTATATTTCCATTTCATTTACTTATGTGATATACATTAATTCATAAAAGCTTGAGTAATAATATTTGATCTTACAAGAGGAACATATTTCTCCCAGTACAAGTAAAAATGTCAAACAAAATACAAATCTGTACTGAGGGATGCAACTGCACATGTCAGAAATCAATTCAGAAAGAGAACATTTCTTACCTGCACTTATCGAAAACTGATTAAACATGTCATGGTCATTGTTTTGATAAAAGTTATTACATGATAAATAAATCACCAACTCAGTGAAATAAATTAGACTAGATCATTTTTTTGCCATGATAATATTTTTTCTAGGTCTATTATGCATTAAACCTGAAAAATAAAATAAAGAAACAGACAGCACACTACTATAAACTTTGGCTGTTATAGTAAAAATGGAACAATGAATGGGGATTACGTCATGTACAGCTCAAGAGCATAATACCATGACATCATTGTCGCCATTCATAAAAAATCAATTCATAGATGCTAAATGATTGCCAAAATATATGTAAACAAGTCTTATAAGATAAACCAGTTATAACCGCCAAGTGGGTTTCCACAAAGGTGAATTGAAGTCTCAACCTCGTCTCTGTATCGTATATTGACACATTGATATATGCCAAGTCACAAGGTCTCGACTTCAATATACCATCTCAGAAACCCACATGGTGGTAATATCCTATATGAATTAATCGGACAGCTAATAGTGTTCCGATTTATTCAAGAAGAACTCGCTTGACTAGAAATAACTGCTCCTAATATACGTTTTTACTTCCACCTACCTTTTGAGATTTGTATGTCCTAGATGAGATGCCGCCACAGGGTGTGACAGATGTATCTTACCCACACCACGTGACCATTCTCAATTGAATATTTAATGATCACCGGACTATTTCATCATCATCGTAAACAGACAAGGCATCCCAGTTCTCTTCAAATGACATAGATGCCCATTCTACCAAACACTACTTGAATTGTGATTTTTTTCTAGGCACATGCCACATGATATCAAAATTGGTATTTTTAAAAAAAGATGTCACCTGATGGTCCACTCCCCTTAACTCTTAACCTGCTAAGTATTTTTAAAGATATTTTTATTCAAATCTAGTCAAGGCTGCTATAAAGCAGCCATGACTAGATTTGATGAAAAATACTTCCAAATTTAACTCCAGAAATCATTAGAGAAAGATTCCATTCAATTTACCAGAGGAAAATTTGATCAAATGAGCCCAAATTATCCTTATATCAGAAGCAAGAGAAATTCTGTCCTGAGCAGTAATATCCGTCATCATGGAGTTAAACCATTGCTAACTCTCCTTTTTCAGAGTTGGTACGCTGTAGAGTCTGACAGCTGCTTGCTGCTTTTCAGTGGTTCACTCCCGTTTCCTCCACCCGTAAAACTGCTGGACATGATGTGACCCTGGATGTTGAAAGTGTCATTAAATCAAATTAATCACTCATGACGAGTGCTGTGTCTTGATTTTGAGCTCTATAAAATAGTTCCTTAAGAATATAACTCATGACCCCTCATAGAAAGGAAGTGCTTCTTTCAATGAGGGGTCGTAAGCTATGATCTGGAGCAAAAAATAGAAAATATATATGAATATTGTGCTATGTATGGGCATCAAAGAAGAGATGATTTTTGTTAAGTTGCATTAACAACCGAGTCCAATGGTTTGGTGATGGTTGCTGGGCATCCGGGCATCTTTGCACTGTTAGCGCAATAACTTGAACAAACATTCTCCAATTTGAATAATATTTGCCATACAGGTCTTTTGTAATAGTATTTCAAACGAGTTTGAAACCAGGCCTGTTCCGGTTTCTCATTACATAGTTATGGGCCTTAATTAGTCTATTTTAACAAATTTTATGAATTTTGAGCTTTGACTTTTCCGATCTTTAGCTGGTTGAGTGCTAGAAGCCACTATCAGGACTCTACTGAAAAGTGCTGAAAGCCACTATAGTGGCTTTACACTGTTTGCACTAATTTGTTGTTGGCTCAGCACTGGAAGAAAAATATTAATATAAAATTGTTTTGTTACAATTTTTGGAGAGTGCCAACTGGCTCTCTCCAATAAGTTGCAACAAAACAATTATTATGAGCTATATCTTGCTGAACTGAGGCTCCTTTTGCTTGTAGTGTGATATTTTTGAAAAAAAAATACACGCATTACAAATGACCATTGAAAAGTAATTTAGCACTCTACCAGTTAACTGGTAAAGTGCTGAGTTTTTTCTGACAACAAATCAAAGCTCATCATATGCTGCTCTATTACATTTAATTGGATAGTGCCTTATAGGCACTATCCAATTAAATGTCAGAGAGCAAGGTATTGTATAAAAAATCTGATTCATATCAGGGACAGAAAAGGCTTCCTCAAGCGGAATGTAGCTACAGACAGTTATTGCCTGTCACTTTTACTAAAGCCCAAAATAGGGCTTCCAGCACTCTACCAGTTAATAGAGAGTGCATGGAGAAAGTAGCCACAACTCTATGCTTGCATCTCCAATACACACCTCTTTGGGGTTTTTTTTCACTTGAATTTATTGTTAATGGGAATTGAAAACTACCCACAAACTACTAGAAGTGAAATTTCAGCAAGTGTTTTTTGTTATTATTTTATTGATGTATGTTGATGTACAATTACTAACTATACTGGTATTAAATATGTGTCAACCATAACTCTTTACCCAATGAATCGGCCGCATCTACCCATGTAATTTACTGATCAAGGAGTCGAAAAAATATTTTTCAAAAAAATTCAGTAAAATCATATCCTGTGATCCCCTCATTGGAATGAGCTGATGAGTTCGTTCCACTGAGGGGCCACATGACATGGTTTTGTTGAAATTTTTTTCTTTTAATTTTAAAAATTAAATTAGATAATTTTGATAGCCTGTGCATTGTGTGAAGGGTTAACCGAGGGGGGTGGGGGGGGGGGGGGGGGGAAATGTAGGCTTTCTGCATCAGTTCATATTATTAGTGTTCGTACATGTTATGGAAAGTCATGGAAAACAGTAAATTGATTTTCCAGGTCCTGGAAGAAATTATGGAAAATTGGGGTGGGTTTTGGTAAAGTTCTGGAAAACGAACATATTTGTGTAACTTGGGTATTTCTCCTGTCTAATGTGACCATTCCAAATTTTAAGGTTCACCAAGAATCTCTCCATGAGTCATTGGTGTTTGGAGCTTCTTTACCCTTAATTGCCTGGTGGTTTGTATACATTTTTGCCACACTTTGATATAGTACTTCTGATGGCCTTGCAGCCATTTCTAGGCAAGTCTTGGCTGCCGGTACAGGCAGCCAAGACTTGCCTGGAAACAACTGCAAATATACTGCTGAGGCATCGGTTTTTTTGAAGTACAAAGTGTTCAGAGTTGAAATTGGAACCTTTAGGGTTCAGAGAGTTGTCAGGGAGGGTAAGGAGAAGGAAAAAGTAAATATGGAGTCACATTTAACCTTTGGGGTTATGGAAATTTTATGTCTGTGGTATGAAAAGGTATGGCAAAGTTACGGAAAACCAAATTGCCTAGTCTGTATGAACCTTGTATTCTGTTTAGATGCTGATAATGACATTAACTGATAAACATACTGGAAGCCTCGTATGTGGGCTTTATTCTGAAGTACACATTCCACTATCTGAAGGCTTCATTTTCGTTGGATGTGATTTATATAATCTTTCAAGTGATATTATTAAATTGTCAGGAATTTGTCAAAGTTATAATTTATGGGTGAGTGCCTATAGGGCATCCTCCCATAAGGCCGCAGTAAAAATAATTCCACATTTTCCTCCCTGCACGCCCCTAGTTTTTCATTCTGTCCCAACTGTTTTATTAGCATTTTAAATTTTTTATCATATCGTCTCCTTTTAGGAGAACCACTAGAAAATTACTCTTGTAATAATTTTCCCTTTGTTGATAATTCCAACCCTTGACTTCATTTCTTGGGAAGCTCTAAGGGAAAGCTTCTCAAAAAATGAAGTCAAATGTTGGAATTATCAGCTGAGTGAAATGCAATCAAAACTTTCTTGTTGTTATCCTACAACTTATTTCTGCTGGTACTTGTATATATGACCCAAGTACCTTTTGGAGTCTTATTATAAAAAAAATTTCCCCATTTAGCTGAACAATCTCTTGTTATGGGTTTTAGCCCCATATCCCCCACTCCCAGTTTCTAGGGCTGTTCTAGATTATCCAGCCTCTGCAGGCCTGGCATTCTTAAAAATGAAGGAGGGTTAAAAATCGCTCTCTTCACAAGGACTAGGAGAGCAATTAGCTCTCCTCAAGCTTACATAAGCTAAAAGTGGCAAAATGAAGTTGTTCTATTAATTCTGCCTAGTGGGCTTTGTACTTTTTATTTGGTGCTGCTAACAAGCTAGTCTCTGTGAGATGGCCACACTGCCCCTCCCACACCTCTGGGTCTTGGTAAGCCCGAGAGGTGTGGAATGGGCAGTCTGGCCATCTAGCAGAGACCACTAACATAGCAGAGATCTGAAAACCAGTGGGTTTTAGGAACAGGCTGCTGTGGTTATCATTATTTTCTAAGGCTGGGAGGGCTATTTTTTGCCCTCCTCAATTTTTTTTTAAGGCAAGCAGTGGGCGAGCGAATAAATTCACTCTCCTGAAAATGCCAGGCCTGTCTCCGGGTGAAATAAAAAATAAAATTCACCACCCACCCGCCCCAGTTTGAAAAAAAAGGTGGATGAAAATCTAGGAATTTTGTTTTTGCGGCCTAAATTGTGATGAGGCAAAGACTTGTAAATAAGTTTCGAGAACAAAAAATAATTCACTGAAGCGACATAGAAAAATACAGATCCTTGGAGTTTTCACACAACATCTCTACCTCTTTAAATCTAATCTGGCTGTGGATCTTGAGTTGTGGAAAAGAATCTCACAATACTATTTTTCTGAATTACTGTTTGTACTAGATCCGTTTCCCATGAACTTGATGAAATTAATCACGTGAAGTTTTTTTTTTTCATGAAGCACCAATTAAATTGTAGATTTTTTTTCCACATGATGACACTGCCGTGATTTCAGAATGTTAATGTGATGGATTTATCAGCGTTCTTGTAATTATAAAAATCAAAAATGTTTATATAAATAAGGGTATTATAGAATGTATTTGTTAAATTGTTGGTTGTGTTTTAATATTAATACATTCACATTTATTATATTGTTGGTGTTGTAATAAAAAAAAACGGTGGTGCCAGAAGAGTTTTTGTTTTTAAAGTGTGAGGTAGGAACTAACACAGGATTTGTTGGCCTTTCTTAGAAGTGCTTAAGTTTTAACCCTTTGGGCCTGGACAAATTTTCTTAATTCCCACTAGACCACAACCTATACAAGAGACCTATTACCTAAGCAGTGATTTCCAGTCTTGTCTTGGCTGCCTGTTAAAGCAGCCAAGACTTGCCAAGAAACCACTGCCTAGGTAATATGTCTCTTGTAAGCAGGATCTCCTCATAATGTCAAGATCATAAAAATTGGAAATCGGCCTTTACCAACACAGACGATATATATACAAAACTACATGTATGTTTCAATGAGTCGTTTTGTATTCAATGAGTCAGATGTGCGTAGGAAGAAAACGTCGAGACGTTTTCTTTCTACGCACATCTGACGAATTGAATACAAAACGACTCATTGAAACATACATGTGGTTTTGTATTTATTACATGACCCAAGCACCTACTGACCTAATTTTCTTTTCTATCAACGGTGGTAAACACCATGCACTTTATGCAGTCGCATTGCATAAAAAAAAGTCCCGATTGGAACAGGTTGGTGTGCAATATGGAATTCCGTATTGCACAGCCGTATTGCATAAGAGAGACTGCATGGGCATGTAATAAGCATGTAATAAAAAAATTTATTATTTTAAATATACTTTTTTCAAAAAATTTCAACAAAACCATATCATGTGACCCCCTCATTGGAACGAGCTCATCGAGCTCGTTCCAACGAGGGGTCACTTGATATGGTTTTGTTGAAATTTTTTGAAAAATAATATTTTTTCAACTACAGAATTTGCATATTACGCAGGCGGATGCAGCCGATTCGTTGGGTAAAGGGTCAAGACAAAAATAAAATAAAATTCCAGGCCCTTGGGCAAAACTCATAGAAAGCCCTGGAAAAATATTTGGGAATAAATTCAAAGCTTCTCAGTTGAGGATCCTGGTTTAGGTTGGGAGGGGATTTAGGAGTGGATTCACATTGCAATCACGGGTAATAAGGAGATGCATCGTCTGGTATGTAATTAATTCAGCTAGTTAAGAGCAAGTACAAGAATCAGTAATCCATTCTCATTGAACGTGTCTGGGGCTGGAATATAATATGTCAGTGTAGTCATTGGGCGGCTTCTTTTGCACATTACCACAATGTTTTCCTGCCAATTGTATAGCATCATTCAAATTTTTAAAAAAAGGGAAGCCAATTAATGACTGCTCGCAGGAGACCTGTTCTGATGTTGTATATGTAGCTGTATGCATGGTATTATCAGCGATAACACATATAATACGTATAATAAGCAATAACACATACATGTACATCCACAAACTCATGGTCACGAAAAATGTTTGTGTATTATTATTATTTTGAAGAATTCATCCTGATTTCCCCCCCCCCCCCCCCCCCCCCCCCCCCCCAGGGCATGGTGGTGGTGTGTACCAAGGCGTACTGCATGCCGATAGTGCCCTTGCTATCAGCCAATGCAAACCCTGCTTGTATGGAGTTGGTATGTTGTGAAGTCAGACAGTTACTCGCCATTGCAGAGGGTTTTCCTCTGGGTACCCCGGCATCCTCCACCCATAAAACTGTCCGACACAAGTTGATCCTGGCTGTCAAAAGTGTCATTAATCTTTAACTTGTAGAGTGCTAAATTATTTTTGGCCATCACATCTTCTAAACAGGTCTTTGACTTGTTACAATTTATGGGAGAGTGCCTCTTGGCACTCTCCCATAAACTGTAACAAAGCAAACCCTCGCAGACTAAATAATATCATTTCAAGGATAATACAAAGCACATCCATTGAATGTGAGCCTTCAAGCTGTTGTACTGGCACTTCAGAATAAAGCCCAAATATGGGCTTCCAGCACTCGACCTGTTAATAAAAAAAGAATGAAAGAATTATATTGAGTTAGATTTCAGCTTTGTACCAATGGTCAACTACCTGGAAACTCTTATCAGAAAATCATGTTGGAAAATTTGGAGATGATGGCTTTCTTTCCCTCTCTGTTAGGATAATGTTTGTACTGTATTAGAGAAAGTGGGGATTCAAGGAAGAGCCTTGAATTTAACTAAGGGGCATTCAAGGCCTTGAATATTCACGAAATGAAAATGCTTATGAAACTTTTAATCATAAAAAATCTGTTTCTCAGGCCCTCCCGCATGGTCCTTCTGGCTGCCTCATGCTCTCTTTTTATAACCAACTTAAACTTAAAAAAAATAAAAATTAAATAGTTTATGTCTGATATTTTACCCAAGTTAAAAAATTTGATGAATTTGTCCCTTGAGTGCAAGAAGGCTTTGCAATGCTTTAGCATTGCAAAGCCTTCTTGCACTCAAGGGATGAAATACACCACCAGCTATGCTATTCTGTAGATTATGAGGCCTAAAACTTGAACCAAGAACATGAACTTTTTTTTGATGGCAAAGAAGTAATTACTGAAATAAAAAATTTTAATAAAAAACGCTCGCCCGCATGCAATTTTACAAATAATAGCCTGAGAAACAGAAGATCTACTTTGTGTGGCCTAATAGTTTTATACAGGCTTGTCATTTTGAAAACTGCAGGAGAACCATTATGGTTCGCCTCAAATCACCCCATGAGGGCCATTTTGGGTTCACATAAAATTACCCTAGGAGGGTCATTTATGATTTGAGGGGGCCATTTTGTTTCAGCCTGATGGGAATTCAACTAATATCGTTTTAAGGTACATGGTTTGGGTAATTATGATGTATGTCCTCACATAATGTATAGTTGCAGGCTTGAATATTTGGATGCAAGATACCAGGTTACCTATAACACTAACAGTGAGTGTTATAGTTATCTTGCATCCAAATAATCAAGCCTGTATCTGTACATTAGATGACTGTAAAAGCCAGTGCACTGTGCTCACCGCCAGATGCCGATAACTTGGGACTAATCGATCAGATTTGGGGAACGAATCATCCTGGCTATGATTTTAGGATGAAACATCCCAGACAAATCATCAGGGGTCGAACAGGTTTGGGGATGATACATGTACATCCCGTAATCGAGCATGACATGAGAGTTGTTTCAGTCTGATGTGCAATGGAATAACTAATTACAACTTAGGAATTGGTAGACCTCCAGCTCATATTTGGAAATTTACTTACTGTTTCTGGATGACTGCTTTGACAAAACACTACAACCTTCAGTTCAACATCAATCTGCGAAAATTGCCGTTTGAGGCGGCCGATTTTGAGGTACCTTCAACTGATTTAATGGGCCGCAGAAATCGGAGTTAGGCAGACGTTTACCGTCCACGGAATGTTGAACTCAGATGGGCGGCTGCGGCCCAGGGCATCGTCTGCCTCAAAATGACAAACCTGTTTTATATGCCAAATTTCATGAAGTCATAGTTCTAACTAGGGCAGTCACACTCTGGTCATACCCCATCCTCTCACATCCCAATAAGGGAAGTGAGAGGATGGAGTAATGGCTGGAGGCCGTGGAGGGTACTAGTCAGGTCAAGTAAGTACAGATTTTGGCAAATCCTTGATTTTGGCCTGTGTATTGCGTTGAATAATGCTGAAATATGTTGAGAAACGGCCTTGAATAACCTTGAATTTTATAACTCCTTGCCTGAAGGAACCCTGAGAAAGCCATTTCAGAATTCTATGAATATTACTACTTGTAACTGACTGTAATCATGGCAGTCAAGTGTCAATGTTAAATCAACCTTTTATTCATATAGATACAGTGGAGACAACTTAATTGGATATCTCAACTCAATAACCCTGTTAACTGAATATAATTTCCCAACACAAAATCATTTACCATACCTCCAGTACATATATGACCTGTTAATTGAATATAGGTTATAGAGTCAACTCCGGGGGGCGCGGTGGCTCAGTAGGTAGAGGTGCAGGCTGCAAGCCGAGAGGTCCTCAGTTCGAATCCCACCTGCAGCAACCGTGTTGTGTCCGTGGGCAAGACACTTCACTCCCATTGTCTATGTGGGGGCATGGTGACGTTGTGTACTAAGGCGTACTGCACGTCGATGGTGCACCTGTCTTCAACCAATGCTAACCCTGCTTGTGTGGAGTTGTTGGGGAGCTGACAGTTGCTCGGTGGTTCTCTTTGGGTACTCCAGCTTCCTCCACCCGTAAAACTGTCACGGTCATGATTAGCCATTGTGCAGAAATATGTGGCCTTAAACCCCAATAAATATATATATAGAGTAAACTCCTGTTAATTGAATAAAAAATATTGTAACCTGTCGAGAAATTACCATGACTTCCCAGTTTTCCTTTGTTTATACCGTATTTAATCTATGTATTGGGACAGCTAAAAATAAATATTTTCACAGATGTCCCACATCTTAGAAAATGGGGAAAAAACACAACCTGGTCTTGTTTTGATGCTGAATCAAGTTGTGTGTTTCGTTTTCCATCACTATATACGAAAATCGGCATCCAATTTTTTTTTAGATTTTCATTTTTTGTTTTCAAATCGTAGCTTATGCCCCTCATTGGAACGAGCGCATTGGCCTGTGCACAAGCAATTGAAACCCAATTAAGAGCTTTTAATACTTTTAATTATGTTAGTATAACCACAATGGATTTTCCAATTCCAGAACAGGTAAAAAGCTTTTGTCATGGTTTCAGTCTTCAAAGGGGCGGTCTCTCAAGACAGGTCCATTATGGCATAAAAATACAAGTTGGTACCAGGTCACAGTGGTCTCTCAAGACAGGTGGTCTCTCAAGACAGGTGGTCTCCCATAGCAGGTCCATTATAGAGTAAAACCAATCAGTGCCTGGCAGATGTAGTCTCTCAAGACAGGTGGTCTCTCAAGGCAGTGGTCTCTCAAGACAGGTTTTACTGTACATTCAGTACAGACATTTAATCTATTATATAGTCTTTGATGGAGCTCTGTCAAACAAGATATTATAGAATAAATGCTAAGTGTATCTCTAGAGTACAAGAAAGTGACACAATCCATGTTAACTGTATTATTTATTTATTGGTGTTCAAGGTCACATATTTTTGCACAATGGCTAATCATGACCACAACATGAGTATCAAATGAAGACCAGGGGTGAACGTTAATAAGTCATGTTGCCCATTTTAGAGAGGGTTTGCACCTTCCAAGCACTGGTGACTGGGTCCTATTTTACATGTACCAGTAAAACAGAGCCTGTCTACTGCAGTGAACAGGCACTGCTTCACTTCCCGGGGTACCTGCGGGGGTGTTAATTGAATACTCCTGTTAATTGAATAATTTTCTTTGGAAAAGTAGCTATTCAATTAACAGGGTACCACTTCACTCAGTGTGCCGAGAATAAGCTAGCATGGCTGGCCACTTTTCCGTTCAGTCAACAGGATATTTTATTGTAACTTGGTACACTGATGTTAAAATATCAATATTACAAGAAGCAAATTCTTCCCATAATGCAACTAGGAATTTAACTGCTTGGGGGCTACATTATTTCTGGTGGTCTGAGTTTGTTCAAACTTTTTTTATTACAAATTATTGGAAAAGTGCTTATGGGCTCTCTCCAATAATTTGTAATAAAACAAATTTGTATAAACAAATTATTTGTGGTTGACTGAATATGGAAGATGAGTGAGGAAAATGTTGACTTTTACTCTGGTACCCTCATTGTTTTTAAAGCCCTAATAGTGGCTTCTAACACTCAACCCATTAACCAAGTTATTGGACCCCTGGGATTGAGAGTTGTGATTGTTTACTGTAGTAAACATGTTTCACTAGTACTGGACCTGGCAACCAATGCTGGGATGGAAGCCCTCCAAAGTGGGCAGCGTAGTTCCACAAACTGGGTTTATAACGAAGATGGCAAAATACTCCCAATTCCTATTAATTGTCTATTCCTGTTAACTAGTTGAGTACTAGAACCCACAATCATGTCTCTCTTGAAGTGTCAAAAGACACTTTACTGGCTTTACACTGTTTGCATAGATTATTTATTTATTTATTGGTGTTTAACAAAATTCAAGAGTTATAGAAATGCTCTCACCAAATATTAAGTTAAAAATAAGAGCTGGTATTCTCAGGCCAGCGATTTTATTGCCTGCCTATCACTCACATTATTTATTTATTTAATGGTGTTTAAGGTCACATATTTTTGCACAATGGCTAATCATGACCACAACATGAGTATCAACTCAAGACCAAGGGTGAGCGTTAATAAGCCATGTTGCCCATTTTAGAGAGGGTTTGCACCTCCCAAGCATGGGTGACTGGGTCCTACAGTTAAAACTAGAAGTCCTGTCACGAATAGTGCGCTTATCTAGGCTTAATTGCGCGTTGGAATTGCGCACAATTGCCATATCGAATGGCATCCAAAGCACGGCAGGCTCTCCTGGTTACTCATAGAAAACACATGCAATGTTTCTGCCAATGGACCTCCGGGTTACCCGGAGGTCCATTGGCTGAAACATTGCTTGTGCACAGGCCATATGTACAGAATTTGATAGCTTTACTTGGGCCATAACGCGCATATCAACGTGCTATTTGTGCACATTTCATGACAGGACTTCTAGTTTTAACTGTATTTTACCAGTAAAACAGAGCCTGTTTACCGCAATGAACGGGCACTGCTTCACTTCCCGGGGTTCCCATGGGGTGGGTCCCAAGTAACTGATTGAAGCCCCTTCCAAAAATTTTCACAACTCTGTGGCAACCCCAGGGGCTAAAAAACAGAAAAAAATTCAAAAGCCCATATATCCCAAACCACAACGAACAGAGAACTATTATTTGGTATGAAGCATCCTTAGGACCAGAAGAAGGGATTGGTGCATAGGTTTGTTGTTTTCTTAGCAGTAGAAAATAGATGTTCATCGAAAATTATTTTGTTATAATTTCTTGGGGAATGCCAACAGGCAACCATTTGTTCATGAAAAAATTCTTGATAAATAGAGGATATGGAATGAGTGTTTTTCTCATATAATATTTATGAAACGAGTCTTAAGAATTTTCCATTTTGGCGAGCCCAAACGGAAAATTCGGACGAGTTTCATAAATATTATATGAGAAAAACACTCATTTCATATTCTATTTTTCGTATGACACACACAAATTAGTCACTTAGTATGACTTTTTAACCCATCACCTAACTTGAGTTGCAGAGGGCACTTGGAAAAAACATCCTCGTATAACTAAAAAATGCCAACAGGCAACCATTTGTTCATGAAAAAATTCTTGATAAATAGAAGATATGGAATGATTTTTTTTCTCATATAATATTTGTGAAATGAGTCTAAGAATTTTCCGTTTAGGCGAGCCTCTAGTGAGCCCAAACGGAAAATTCAGACAAGTTTCATAAATATTATATGAGAAAAACACTCATTTCATATTCTATTTATCATATGACACACACACGCACAAATTAGCCACTTAGTATGACTTTTTAACCCATCACCTAACTTGAGTTACAGACGGCACTTGGAAAAAACATCCTCGTATTACTAAAAATTTTCACTTTTTGCTTCCAAAACATAGGTTATGACCTCTCATTGGAACAAGCTCATTCCAATGAGGGGTCATAACCTATGTTTTGGAAGCAAAAAGTGAAAATATAAAAAAATGAATGGCGTTTTTCTTGTAGGTAAAAGATTAATACAATATAACCCACCCTAAATAGGACAGATACGTAAATTCTCCCTAGTGAAGTTATGCAAATGTGACCCAGTTGTATTTTGTTTAGCCAATCAAATTGTCCAGTTTTGAAATTGACCAATGTAAACTCCCAACTCTAATTATGCAAATTATAAAATGTGGCCCAGTTTTATTTTGTCCAGCCAATCAAATTGTCTAGTTTTGAAATTGACCGATGAAATTGACGGAAGGCTTTTTTTTTATCACTGATTAATATGAACGCAAAATATCAAATGTTTTAACCCTTTACCCAACGCAAACGATTTCAAAATTTATTATTTCAAATATCATTTTTAGCTCAACTTTGGCGAAGCCAAATTTGAGCTTTTGTCATGGCCCTTCGTCCGCCTGTCTCTGTCTGTCCGTACGTACGTACGTCAACAATTGGATACGACTCGGGCTAGAGGCCGTATTTATGAACTGATCTTTACAAAACTTCTTGGGTACCTTTGTTATGACCGTGGGACGAGAATGAGTGTTTTTGGGTGCGGTCCGAAATTCAAGATGGCTGCCAGCCGCCATTTTGTACCGATGATGCAGAAATCTGTTTTTTTGTACAGAACTTCCATATGAAAGCTCTGATTTGAATAATTTTTTGTGTGAATGTTTAGTACCATGGGATACATCACATATAATACGGGTTTTTTTCTCGTGCGTAAATTGTGCAAATTAGACTAATTTTGATGTTTTTTGGTGTTACTTTCAGCACTGTAAGTGCAAATGCCAATACGGCTTGGACTAGATGCCGTATTTATGAACCGATCTTTACAAAACTTCTTGGGCACCTTTGGTATCACCGTGGGACGAGAACGAGTGTTTTGGGGTCCGGTCGGAAATTCAAGATAGCCGATGGCAGCCATTTTATACAAAATTAGGTGCAATCAGATTTTTGCACAGAACTTCCATATGAAAGCGCTGATTTGAATAATTTTTTGTGTGAATGTTTAGTACCATGGGATACATCACATATAATACGGGTTTTTTTCTCGTGCAGAAATTATGCAAATTAGATGAACTTTGATTTTTTCAGTGCGACTTACAAACAGTAAGTACACAAGTCAATACGGCTCAGACTAGAGTCTGTATTTATGAACTGATCTTCACGAAATGTCTTGGGTACCTTTTTTATCACCTTGGGACGAGAACGAGTGTTTCTGGGTGCGGTCTAAAATTCAAGATGGCTGCCAATGGCCATTTTGTACCGAAATTAAGTCTAATCAGTTTTTTATACACAACTTCTATACAGCTCAGACTAGAGGCCATATTTATGAACCAATCTTTACGAAACTTCTTGGGTACCTTTGTTATCACCGTGGGATGAGAGCAAATGTTTTGGGGTGTGGTCCGAAATTCAAGATGGCCACCAGCAGCCATTTTGTACCAAAATTAGTGCAATCAGTCTTTTGTACAGAACTTCTGTATGAAAGTTCTGATTTGAATAAATTTTTGCATGAATGTTTAGTAACATGGAATACATCACATATTGTAAGGGGTTTTTTTTCATGTAGAAATTATGCAAATTAGATGAACTTTGATTTATTCAGTGCTACTTACACAATGTAAGCACACATGTCAATACGGCTCAGGGTAGAGGCTGTATTTATGAACCGATCTTCACAAAACTTCTTGGGTACCTTTGTTATCACCTTGGAATGAGAATGAGTGTTTCTGGGTACGGTCCAAAATTCAAGATGGCTGCCAGTGGCCATTTTGTACCGAAATTAGCTCCAATCAGTTTTTTGTCACAAGTTCTATACAGCTCGTATTTATGAACTGATCCTCACAAAACTTCTTGGGTATCTTTCTTTTCACCTTGGGACAGGAACGAGTGTGTTTTGGGGTGCCTTTGTTATCACTGTGTTATGAGAACAAATATTTTGGGTTTCAGTCAGACCCACTCTGGGACTCAAAGATTTCTTGTCTAGTTTAGCATCTGACTGTCACCCACCTTTACAATACTTTACCTATACATTTGTCACAGGCAACGGTCAGTATTTATGTACAGACCGTTACAATACTTTATATGTACCTTTGTTATTAGGTGATTACCTAGATGTTTGTCATTGCTTTGTCACATACTACACATGTACATGTCTTTGTCTTGACAAGTTGAGCTACAGTGTCATTGACACTTTCATTTAAATTTTTAAAAGAAATTTCAACAAAACCATATCATTTGACCCCTCTTTGGAACGAGCTCAACGATATGGTTTTGTTGACATGTTTCGAAAAATAATATTTTTTCAGCTGCTGAATTTGCTCATTATGCGGGCGGATGCAGGCGATTCGTTAGGTAAAGGGTTAAAGTGAACAAACCAGACGAGTCCTATGATAAAGTAACATTTTCTTTGCTGGATTGGTTGCATGGCATCTTTGCAAAAAGTTACTCAAATTTCAAATCACATTTGAAAAATAATTTACCACTAAACCAGTTAAACACTGATAGATAAATTAATCGTGTTTGATAGAGCCAATTGTGCTCTCTCAAGCATTATTAAATTTAAATTTTCAGTTGCATTCTGGGAAAAAATTGTTACTTAAAATTTCCTTATTTTGACATCAATGTTCAGGAGATAAATGCAACCATTCTGTAATTTTCTTGTGTATTTTTACCTTTGTCGCCAGCGGCAGAGCAGGTCTAGTAACCGCTCGACTCTGTCCGTCAGTCCGTCCGAAACTCTTTTTCCGTCAAAGTTTTCTTGGCTTCTATGAAAGGGAATGATTTTATAATTGGGCTGCTGCTTCATAATGATGAGTTGTATCGTGTAAGCAATTTTCAGATCTGCCGTGCAGACACTTCCTGTTTGCCGATACTTTGAAATTTTACTGTACCCACTGAACATTGAAATTTTCCGTCAAGGTTTTCTCGGCTTCTATGCAAGGGATTGATTTTATATTTGGTCTGCTGCTTCATAATGATGAGTTGTATCGTGTAAGCAATTTTCAGATCTGCCATGCAGCCACTTCCCGTTACTTTGAAATTTTACTGTACCCACTGAACATTGAAATTTTTCGTCAAACTTTTTTTCTCGGCTTCTATGCAAGGGATTGATTTTGTATTTCATCTGGAGCCTGATAATGATCAGTTGTATCGTGTATGCAATTTTCAGATCTGCCGTGCAGCCACTTCCTGTTTGCCGATTCAATTGCATGCAGCGACGCAGGTGCAGACCCGGTATTGGTCTTGGCTTGTTATCCAGTATATTTTCTTTGATACTTTGCCTGGAGCTCTACCAAACATGATGCAATAGATTAAATTTTTGTACTGATTCCAAAGATCATCTTAGCTGAGAAATTTGGGAGTTATTAGTATTTTAACCAATTGTATAATATGTTCATTTACGTAAGAGAGGTAACTCTTTTTTCTGTATACATTCAGCAGGATTATCCAACTATTACACCTCTGTGGGAAACCCAGGAAGTAAAGCAGTGCTTGTTTACTTTCTAATTTCCTTCTAATTATCTATGAAATGAATTTATTACTTTCCAAAGTGTGATTTACTGGGATTTCTGGGTTTGATTATAAACGATAGCTTCACAAGTAAATTATGCAATCAAAAATTGGGTCATGTATCAATGCACGCAAACGAAGATGCTTGGGGACTTCATTGTTTTGGGTTTTTTTTTTTTAAACACTTACCTACCATGAAAAGCAGACAACACTTGCAAAAAAAATTCTTGAATAACTATTATTTTCATTTTTGTCTCAAAAACATAGGTTATGACCCCCCCCCCCCCCCCCCCCCATTGTAACAAGCTCTCCAATGAGGGGTCATAACCTATGTTTTAGAGACAAAAAATGAAAAAATAATGAAAATTAATTGGCGATTTTTTAGAATAGCGCTGGCCGGTTTTGGCCGTTATGTTAGGTAAAGGGTTAAATAATATACTTATCATTAATAATGAAAAGTAATAAACAGAGTAATCGCTTGACTGGACTAGTTATGTGAAATAATTCATTCAAGGCGAGGGACTATATTGTAAAACAATCATGCACATTCGCGCACTCGTGTTTGTCCAACATTCCTCACCTCTCATGAATTATTTCACGTAACGAGTCCAGTCAAGCGATTACTCTCTATTTATTTCATCTGTATGGATTTGCCTTATTACAATCTATGGATGAGTGCCTCTCTATGCAAGTAGGCACTCTCCCGTAATTTACATCAGGGCAAAGACACGTGAACAAATTGTAACAAGGCAAGGACAGATGAACAAATTTTGCCGACCTGAAATAATATAGCATTCTAACATTAAAACACACATGCCTTAAATTTTTTACAACTCATCTACTTTCTGTGACATTTTGAATAGATTTTTAATAATAAATTAGATATTTATGGAATGTTACTTAATTACTGGCTAATTTTAACATGTAGAATCCTGTTAATTGAATATCCATTTTGCCAGTGAAAATTATTCAATTAACAGGAGTATACAATTAACAGGGATTTGGTCAGTTTCCTGTGTTCTGGAGGTAAACTGAGCATTTATTCTATTGTATCTTGTTTGACAGAGCTCATAGAGCTCTGTCAAACAAGATATAATAGAATAAATGCCTGCATTGGATGTAGTGAGGCCAAAAAGGTTGATAAATAAGGGGAATTTGGTGCGTTTCACAGTAATTTTTTCGACATATTACAAAAATTTATATACAATTAACAGGAGTTTACTCTACAACCCATATGCAATTAACAGATCAAATTTGTACTGAAGGTATGGTAAATGGTTTTGTGTTTGAAAATTATATTCGATTAACAGGGATATACAATTAAGAGATATCCAATTAAGTGGGCTCCACTGTATTAAGAATTTGTAATTGTAGATTTTAAAGGGTCCAAAAAAAACAATAAGCCCTGAGAAAGTTAAGAATGTTTCTCAGACCCTACCACATTGTCATTTTGGCTGCCATATGCTCTTTTTTTTTACCAATGCAAACTTGAAAAGTAAACATTAAGGCTTCAAAAAGTTAAAAATCTGTTTTTCAGGCTCTCCTGCATGGTCCTTCTGCCTACCGCATGCTCTTTTTTTATAACCAATGCAAACTTCAAAAAATAAAAACTAAATGGTTTATGTCTGATATTTTACCCAAGTTAATAAAATTGATAAATTTGTCCCTTGAGTTCAACAAGGCTTTTCAATGCTGTAGCATTGCAAAGCCTTCTTACACTCAAGGGACAAAATACAACACCACCCCATGCTGTTCTGGACTGTAGATTATGAGGCCTAAGACTTAAAACAACCAAGAACCTGAACTTTTGATGGCAAAGAAATAATTAGAAAACATAAAAAACAGCCCACCCGCATGCAATTTTACAAAAAATGGCCTGAGAAACAGAAATTCTACTTTATGAGGCCAAATCAGTTTATGTCTGATATTTTATCTAAGTTATTAAAATTGATTAATTTGTCCCAATGTCCCTTGAGTGCAACAAGGCTTTGCAATGTACCAAGAATATGAACTTTTTGATAGCAATGAAATAATTACAAAAAAAAAAAAAATGGCCGCCTGCATGAAATTTTACAAAAAAGAGCTGGCGCAACAGGAGACCTGCTTTATGGGGCCTCATTGCTCATGTTAAAAAATAACAGGAAACATGTCTTTAGAAACTGATTTGTATTATTGATTTTTATCTCACTATGACCTATCTCACTCATATACACTACTGTGCAAGCGACCATTACATGAATATCCCAGGTCCATGATATCTTCACTGAATATCTAAGAGAAGTCACCGACTAATATTGGCGATTGTTTTTCGAGTCAATGTCCGACATGATATTAAAAGCGCCGTGATTCACGGTCAAACAGATTGCAGCGGTAATTAATTTCTAGGGCACCTGAACGAAAAGGATGTACTTATTGTCGCATTTTGCACGACTCTCACAATTCTTTGGTCGAAATACTGTATAACTCAACATTCTCACGAAATGACATTTACCAACACTCATAAAATATTTCTGTTTTTAATCAGAATGAATTTTTTTTTAAATTCCGACAAATTACAACATTCCGACTCAAACGTACATGTACATAAATATGATTCAGAAAATTATTGATGACTGGTTATCATTCTGATATTCTGTGACATCAACATGCAGTAGTTTATTTGGTCTAATCTATTTCACAATTAATGCCGAGATTACGCTCTCTGGAGTTAATCCCTTTCACTCCAAATGACATGTCCAATTTAATTATTGCATTCATTGTCCGCATAATATCGGGTGGGTTTAATACTTTTGTCTCACCTCGGACCTAGGATATTCATTCATATAATGGTCGCTTGCGCAGTAGTGTATCTCACTATGACCTATCTCACTTATATATCTCAATATGACCTATCTCACTTATATATCTCAATATGACCTATCTCACTGATATATCTCAATAAGATATTATATTTATTTATTTATTAGTGTTTAAGGTCACATACTTATGCACAATGGCGAATCATGACCGTGACAGTTTTACGGATGGAGGACCCGGAGAGAACTACTGAGCAACGACGAGCAGCTGCCAGCTCCCCAACATCGTAACTCCGCACCTGCAGCACAGGCAGGGTTAGATTGGTTGAAGACATGCGCACCACCGACGTGCAGTACGCCTTAGTACATGGCGCCATCGTGCCCTCATGTGGACAATCGGGGTTAAGTGCCTTGCCCAAGGACACAACGCTGGAGTCCGAATCGATCTCTCAGATGGTCACCCATCCGAGGACTAACCGGGCTCGATGTTGCTTAACTTTGGTGATCTGACGAGAACCGGTTATTGCAATGCCACCGCACCCCCCTCAATAAGATATATTTCAATTATTATAACTTTGTATTAACCCTTTACCCACCGCAGACAATATCAAAATTTATTATTTTAAATATCATTTTTTCATATTTTTCAAAAAATTTCAATAAAACCATATCATGTGACCCCTCGTTGGAACGAGCTCGTTCCAACGAGGGGTCACATGATATGGTTTTATTGAAATTTTTTGAAAAATAATATATTTTCAACTGCTGAATTTGCTTATTACGCGGGTGGATGCGACCGGTTCGTTGGGTAAAGGGTTAATGTGATGTGTGTACATTTTAGCTCACCTGACGTTTTGGTATGTAGCATCCTTAGGGGGTGAGATTCAAGTTTGTTTAAGCCATGTCCCTAGGTCCATATTTGGGCTCACTGTGGGAGCTCGAATTGTAACTTGGTTCAAAATGAGGAATTTTCTATAAAAATCTTCTTCAGATCCAGCAGTTGGAATGTTTTGATATTTGGTATGCAGCATCCTTAGGGTGGTGTGACTCAAGTTTGTTAAATCCAAGTCCCTGGGTTCATATCTGGGCTCCCTGTGGGAGCCCGAATTATAACTTAGTTCAATATGAGGAATTTTTCTTTCAAAATCTTCTTCAGATTCAGCAGTTGGAATGTTTGGCATGCAGCATCCTTAGGGGGGTGAGATTCAAGTTTGTTCAAGCCAAGTCCCTGGGTTGATATTTAGGCTCCCTGTGGGAGCCTGAATTATAACTTAGTTCAATGTGAGGAATATTCTTCAAAAATCTTCTTCACATCCACCAGTCAGAATCTTTTGATATTTGGAAAACGGCATCCCACTGGAGGTGAGATTCAAGTTTGTTCAAGCAAAGTCCCTGCGTTCATATTTGGGCTTCCTATGGTAGCCTGAATTATTACTTAGTTCAATACGAGGAATATTCTTTAAAAAAAAAAATTTTTTTTCAGATCCACTGGTCTGAATCTTCAGATATTTGGTATAAGCTTTTCTAAGGAGGGGCAGATGCAACTTGTTGAAATCAATTCCCTGGGTTTTATAATCAGGCTACCATGTCAGGTGAACGCCCTCAGGCCCCCTGGGGCCTCTTGTTTGAGAATGATACTGTATTAACAAACCTTATTGAAACTGAGTATGTCACAAAGTATCACTCTTCATATGTAGTCTGTTGTCCCTCATGAATATTCATTTCAACTGGGAGCATGGTGGCTCAGTGGTAGACTGTTGGACTTCTATGCTAGAGGTCCTGAGTTCGATCCCCGTCTGGGACAACCTACATTGTGTCCTTGGGAAAGGCACTTTATCCTGGTTGCCTACATGGGGGCACGATGATACCGTGTACTAAGGCGTACTGCACGTCGATGGTGCACATGTCTACAACCGATGTAACCCTGCTTGAGTGGAACTTGAACAGAGTTAGAATGTTGAGGAGCCGACAGTTGCTCAGTGGTTCTCTCCGGCTTCCTCCGCCCGTAAATCTGTCACGATTAGCCATTGTGCATAAGTATGTGACCTTAAACCCCAATAATAAATAAATAAATAATCTCTACTGGGATACATGTAATGATTTAAATATATATTAAAATTTGACAGCATTTACAGAATGAAGAGAGTGGATTACTACTTGAGTATTTATTTTAAAGGGGGCGCGGTGGCTCAGTAGGTAGAGGTGCAGGCTGCAAGCCGAGAGGTCCTCAGTTCGAATCCCACCTGCGGCAACTGTGTTGTGTCCTTGGGCAAGACACTTCACCCCCATTGCCCACTTGGGGGCACGGTGACATTGTGCACTAAGGCATACTGCACGTTGCTCGGTGGTTCTCTGCGGGTACTCTGGCTTCCTCCACCCAGAAAAATGTCACGGTCATGGTTAGCCATTGTGCAGAAATATGTGACCTTATCAATAAATGGGGGCACGGTGGCTCAGTAGGTAGAGATGCAGGCTGCAAGCCGAGAGGTCCTCGGTTAGAATCCCACCTGCAGCAACCGCGTGGGGCCTTGGGCAAGATACTTCACCCCCCTTGCCCACGGTGACGTTGTGTACTAAGGCGTACTGCACGTTGATGGTGCACTGTCTTCAACCAATACTAACCCTGCTCGTGTGGAGTTAGTATGTTGGGGAGCTGACAGTTGCTTGCCATTGCTCGGTGGTTCTCTCTGGGTACTCCTGCTTCCTCCACCCATAAAACTGTCATGGTCGTGATTAGCCATTGTTCAGAACTGTGTGACCTTAAACACCAATAAATAAATAAACACCAATAAATAAATATAAATAATTTATTTTAAATAATAGCACAATAAATACCTGCGAATGTTCATCATATGGACGGGTCCATGTGATGAACGTTTGCAAGTATTTCTTGTGACTTATCCTAAAAAATTGTAAATAACTAAGTGAAAAATCTATCTCGCAGCAATTCAGTAGTAATCCACCTTCCACGTACTGGAGTCGCAATATTTTCGCTGTTTGATTGATTCACTTTGTGATGTCCCAACTGACCTTGCTAATAGGGCATTACATTTTACAGATCAGACTGTGTATTTCAGACTACTTAATTCTGCAGTAAGGAGCGCATTAACCCTTTACCTAACCTGAAAAGCAGACGACACTTGCAAAAATAATTCTTGAATAACTAATTTTTTTCATTTTTTGTCTCAAAAACATAGGTTATGACCCCTCGTTGGAACGAGCTCGGCGAGCTCGTTCCAACGAGGGGTCATAACCTATGTTTTTGAGACAAAAAATGAAAAAAATAATGAAAATCAATTGGCGATTTTTGAGAATAGCGTTGGCCGGTATTAGCCGTTACGTTAGGTAAAGGGTTAATGGAGCATTTTCTGCGCTAATTGTGAGAACACTTCTAGTTTCAACTGTAAGTAAGTGAGTCTTTATTAATGTGACATGTGCCCACAGATAGAAGTTATACAATTAAATATATAAATAAGATGCCCACGGCCAATCTGTCATGGTATAACCATCGTTACATATTATGTATAAGAGCACATTCCCTTGTGCTCGCAGCCACATATGCAGGCATGTGCACACACATCCACCCACCTGGAATACATGCAATGTGAAAACTTGGAAATATTGACCAAGTCTTTCTCAAATCTTCCAATATGGGGCACTGTCAAAAGCCAGCTGCAGTGCGAGTGCAGCGAAGGATTGCAATGAAGTTCGGAAAGCCCCACACAGTGAGCCCCCAGGAAAAGGATATCGGAAACCGCGGCTGAAAATAATGGGCTGTTGTGAAAAATAATTTACACACGTAAGAGGGGCAGTGCTTGGCCGTGGTAATCAAATTTTGCTTTCCTGGTAAAATAGAACACAGAGGGGGCGTGGTAACTTTGCAGTAACCAGTTCTCGCCAGATCACCGAAGTTAAGCAACATCAAGCCCGGTTAGTCCTTGGATGGGTGACCGTCTTGAGCGATCGATTCGGACTTCTGTGTTGTGTTCTTGGGCAAGGAACTTACCCCCCAATTGTCCACATGGGGGCACGATGACGTCGTATACTGCACATCAATGGTGCACAGGTCTTCAACCAATCTAACCCTGCCTGTGCTGCAGGGCAGAGTTACAATGTTAGGGAGCTGGCAGCTGCTCGCCGTTGCTCTCCATGTATTACAGCTTCCTCCACCCATAAAGACTGTAACAGTCATGATTAGCCATTGTGCACAAGTATGTGACCTTGAACGCCTTAAATAAATAAAGCCCAGAACAAATACCTGGGGTGGAATTTATGATGAGAATGAAATAAACAGTTGACTCTCATTGTTGTATTTGCCACAGTAATTTGTAAAATCTATTCTTGTTTGATCAATTTTGCAAATGCAGCAGCTTTGACCTAAATCTGAATTTATTTGTCATGAGTTGAAAGCAACATTAACCACCAATAAATGATAAGTCACAGAGCAATTTGGATCTAAATATAAATAGTATTTTAAGCATTTTGAATTGATATTCCATAGTAAATGTGTTAACTTTGTACATTTATTTGTTAACCCTTTACCCAACGAATCGCCCGCATCCGCCCACGTGATATGCAAATTCAGCAGTTGAAAAAATATTATTTTTCAAAAAATTTAAAAAAAACGATATCAAGTGACCCCTCGTTGGAACGAGCTCGTCGAGCTCGTTCCAACTCGGGGTCACATGATATGGTTTTGTTGAAATTTTTTGAAAAAAATTATATTTAAAATAATAGATTTTGATATCGTCTGCCTTGGGTAAAGGGTTAACCCTTTGCCTAATGAATCGTTAGCAACCGTCTGCGTAATTTACAAATTAAGCAGTTGGAAAAAAAAAATTTCAACAAAACCATATCCCGTAACTCCTCATTGGAATGAGTTCATTCTAATGAGGGGTCCTGTTATATGGTTTTGTCGAATTCTTTTTTTTTAAATTTGAAAAAAAAAATCGAAACAATAAATTTTGATATCGGCTGCGTTTGGGTAAAGGGTTGAAATCACCAAATGTATTTTGTTCATGATATGTCTTCACATTGAAAATAACTATTTTTCATGTTGATGAATAAAAGTAAATTTTTGTTCAAGTTTAATTTCTACTATTCTTATTTTTCTTCTATTTTCAACAGTGTCCTTTCTCAGTTGAATCACTATATTGTGATCTGGTTGGGCACACATTGACGTTGGTGCAGACTCGAAGCAAAGAGGTTTTTGATCTGTCAAAATACTTTGTTATTTGGTGTATGTTATTCCTTTGGGGTGTCACATTCAAGTTTGTTCAAATTAAGAGGGTTCACTCTTGGATTCTCTTTGGGAGTTCAAATGTTAACCCTTCTCTAATCCAAAATTCACATGTTCCCCGTTGGAATCCCAGGAGCTAAAAATAGAAATAATTTAAAATGCCAATATTTCCCAAATCACACGGAACAGAGAACTGTTATTTGGTATGAGGCATCCTTTGGACCAGTAGAATGGAATTGTACAAAAATTGCCATCGGTTGTGTTAGGGTGTTCTGAAGAGGGCATCGAAATAATGCTGAGTCAGTATGTTTGCAAGTATTAAAACAAAATTTCTTCTCCAGAACCACTGATCAGAATCATGTGACATTTGGTGTACAGCATGTATTGGGCAGGGGCGGCAGATTCAAGTTCAGGGCCCAAATTTTACCCTAGTACAATATGGGGAAATTTGTTTAAAAATCTTCTTCAGACCCACCAGTCACATTACTTTCATATTTGGTATACCAATTCTAGGAGGGCCGGATTCAAGTTCGTTCAAATCGGGTTCCTGGGTTAATATTTAGGCTCTCCATTGTAGCTCAAAGGTTAAATTAGTGCAATATGAGGGAATTTCTTTAAAATCCTCTTCTCCAGAACCAATTAGAAACTTTTGATATTTGTGGGAGCCTGAAGATTAGCTTAGTGCAATATGAGGAAATTTCATTAAAAAAATCTTCTTCAGATCCACCAGTCAGAATCTTTTAATATTTGGTATATGACATCTTTTCAATTTTGTTCCAATCACGGCCATGGTGCATATTTGAGTTTGATATGGAAAAATGAATTTTAATCAAAGCTGACATTTTAAGCAGTTGGTCTCACAGAGACTTTGGGCCAGTCTCGAAGTTTTATTTTTCGTCATTTGAACCTTTCACAACTATTTTGGGATCCTCAACTAGGACAAATCTCCATTTATGAAGGTGCACCTGACTGGAACGGAATGGTTTCACGCACCGAAGGCACGCAGGGACGGTTTGGGGAACAAGCCCCTTTCGACCCTCTTTAACTGTATAAGATTTGACTTGTCAGGCCGTGGTAAAGGAGGAAAGTGAAAAAGGTACTCGGCGCCGTCTGTGTTTCCTTCTGTTCTTTTTTTGGAGGAGGAAGCTGCGATGGTGATACCTCCTTTGGTGGTGTTGAAGGAGGGGTGATGGAGGGCTGACTGGGTTGGTAAGGTCTAGCCCTTGCAGCTGCCGGTGTTGGCGAGCTCTCTGGAGTAGTGCGCAGATAGTGGTTGCTGAGACTCTCTAATGCTCTTTTAACCGTGCTTTCTGTGAGTCCGCGATTTTCCAGGATTTTCAAGTTTTCCCTGACCTTTTCCCCTAGGATTCTCTCCACGGACTCCGCGGTGTGAGCTTCCTGGATGGTGTCCAGGTCGGAAAGGGCTGGAAGAGCAAGAACAGGTTTAGCAACATGTGCGTTGTCCGGCTCAAATTCTAATGCTCCTTTAACCGTGCTTTCCGTGAGTCCGCGGTTTTCCAGGATTTTCACGTTTTGCTGGAGAAAGGCTAGATGCTCGTCATCCCTGACCTTTTCCCCTAGGATTCTCTCCACGGATTCCGCGGTGTGAGCTTCCTGGATGGTGTTCAGGTCGGAAAGAGCTGGAAGAGCAAGAACAGGTTTAGCAACATGTGCGTTGTCCGGCTCAACTTCCTGCTCCATAAACAAACCTCCATCTCCTCTTCCGAGGAAGAGTGTGATGGGCTGGAGATTGAAGAGTCACCTGGTGAACCAGTGTCCTCCAGACCCTCCACAGGAGTGGAGGGGACCGGGGTGGACGTGGCTCGGCCTGGGGTAGCAGGCATTGAGCTTTCAACGCCATGGTTAGCCTCCCTCTCTTCCTTTTCCATCCTTTTCTTCTCCATGAACACCGTCAGTCGGCGAGCATCGCGTCGTCTGGTGGAAGGTCCCTTCTTCCTTTTCCTTTTCTTCTTTGCTTCCGTCTTCTTGGCATCATCCAGCAAGTCCGGGGTCTCTTGGGGGGTGACCAGTGTGTGGGGGGGGGGGGGGGGGGAATCCCCTCACGAAAGGTGCTACACCTCTCCAAGGACGGCGGTTCGGTTTCCTTCTCAAAATCCACTGTCCGGTGAATTTTACCCTTGAGCACCTGGATACTCCAGGTGGTAGCAAGGGTAGCCTCCACTCTGACCAGTGTCTCTTGTATTACAATTGGGAGCTCTATTGTCTAGTTGTTGACATCTCGGAATCCAAGGTGTGAGTGGATCCGACATTAAGCACAACCACATTTAACACATTCTGTCACAGATCAAATAAGTATTAGCCATCATAAAACACTTACAACTAAGCTTGAATACAAGCTGGAAATATCACAAGCAAAAGTGAAGAAAAGTAAAAAAAAAAGTTTAAAAATCCATCACAGAAATACATTGCAAATACTTATAAAATTTTTAAAAAGTTGTTGACCAACTGGGATTTGACCAATTGAGATTTGATCAACTGGGATTTGACCAAATAAGATTTGACCAAATGAGATTTGACCAAATGAGAAGGAACCCCTGAATGTAGTTGTCAGTCCATTGGTGGAGTGACACTGTCATGCTCAGATGGTTAAAATATGATATGCTGGCATGTTAATGGTCAACTGTTCATGCTGTTGGGGTAAGCGATATCTCATGAGATAGGAGATTGATATTTCACTTTTAGATTTTTTAATGTGAGTGATTCCCTGCGGGAAGTGAAGCAGTGCCTATGTACTGCGGTAAACAGGCTCTGTTTTACTGGTAATATAGGACCCAGTCACCAATGCTTGGGAGGTGCAAACTCTCTCTAAAATGGGCAACATGGCTTATTAAAGCTCACCCCTGGCCTTAAGTTGATACTCATGTTGTGGTCATGATTAGCCATTGTGCAAAAATATGTGACCTTAAACACCATTAAATAAATAAATAATGTGAGTGATAGGCAGGCAATAAAATCGCTGGCCTGAGAATACCAGCTCTTATTTTTAACTTAATATTTGGTGAGAGCATTTCTATAACTCTTGAATTTTGTTCAAGGTGTTTCAACTGATTTATAAAGAAACCAGAAGAGTTTGAAATTCATCACTGAACTCGATGGAGAATTTACTATTCATTTCTTTGAATTTACTCTCTCTCTGAAATTCATTGAAGATTTTCAACACAAATTTATTTTTATAACCCTATCTGTCACATTTCAGGTATGTGTGAAATTGTTTATTCAGCAATAATCCTAATCTTTTCACAGGGGTCTTATAAAAACATCTCAATATTTAATGAGTTAATAATCCTTAGTGAGAGGGCCCAACCTCCCACACTGGTCCTCAACCGAGGGTTCAACCGACATCAGTCAACGAGACCGCCACGCCACAACAGGAGACACCTGCCGAGTACCGGAACCTTTTCCTCCTTCAACACGCCCAGACATGTGACAGCCAATCATATACAGTTACCGAGGGTCGAAAGGGGCTTGTTCCCCATACCGTCCCTGCGCGCCTTCGGCGCGCGAAATCATTTCGTTCGATGAGTTGGCAATTGAAACCCAATTAAGAGCTTTTAATACTTTTAATTATGTCAGTATAACCACAATAGATTTTCCAGTTCCAGAACAGGTAAAAAGGTTTTGTCATGGTTTCAGTCTTCAAAGGGGCGGTCTCTCAAGACAGGTCCATTATGGCATAAAAATACAAGTTGGTACCAGGTCACAGTGGTCTCTCAAGAAAGGTGGTCTCCCATAGCAGGTCCATTATAGAATGAAACCAATCGGTGCCTGGCAGATGTCTCTCAAGACAGGTGTTACTGTACATGTATTAACCCACTGTTAGAACTAGATATTGGTTTGAAGTCAACATTGCGAGCTGTCGTATTTGTTGCCAATTTCTTGAAATGCAAAAAATCATCTTAGGAGTCCAGTAAAACCTGTTGTCAAGTTGAGCTAAAAATGACTTTAAATCAACAAAAAAAACTAAAAAAAACAGCTATATATTTTATTTTTAAAGCTCCACAACACACTGAAAATTAAAAAAAAAATGGCAAAGTTTTAAGTTTTGCAACTCGGCCATCCTACCGTCCCCGCAACAGCAGCAGAGACACATTTGTCGTTGGGTGAAAAGTGAATGCAATTTTATATATTGTCTTTATTGGACAGTATATCTGACACATTTCGAAGAGACTTTAATAACGTGGTTGATATTGAACGTTCATGAAAAACATGTAAATTTGACGTTACTTTACATTAAGGGTAGTAATTTGAAATTACAACACTTGTAGGGCTGAAACGGTTGGCTCATTTTCACAACCGACTAACCGAGAGCTAAAACCGGATAATATCCGGTTAACCGTAGCCATTATTTCACCGAATCTGGGATCAAAACTATAGGAATTGGAAAGCAGTATTCTCAGAAACTATTCCGTAGTGTGTCTACAAATGAATGTTGTTGATTACTTGACAACGTTCATTTGTATACATAGTATGGAATAGTTTCTGCGGTTACTCAGTACTCATGGAAACTGCCGATCATTAACGAAGTATTGAACGCTGAAGTCAATTATTTCTCAATACACACAGCACTGCATCGAGGTGTAATCTATCCCAAAGGAGAAGCGGCAGATTTACTACGTTTTAACCGTGGAATGACGATCACTATCGATATTTTGGATAACCGATTGCCGTTTTTTTTTAATCGGTAAGGTAGATAACCGGTTATCTGGTTAACCATTTCAGTACCAAACACTTGTAAGTAGTATGTAATAGGGTTTGCCCATGTGAGCTGCCATGTTGTGATATTATCACATGGTGATATATGCTATCAGTGCATGTGCTGTTTGGGTGGTATATGTTTGCTTCGTCCATTTTGTTTATTGGGGGACGGCATCTTGGTTGCTATAGTAGCACTTGGCTGCTGTGAGCCTGGAACACTTCTCAAACAAGGGGTATGTTCGGAGGGTGTTTCGGTTTGAATAGGAGTAAATCCAACTACCACAAACAACTAAAAATTTCTCTGAATCACCAAAACCCACTCAAAACTACCGCAACTGACTTCGATTATTTCCTCATCTTGGGCTCACAATAATAGCACATAGTGCTATAAGATGCACTCCTTTGTATGAGAGTCAGTATGATTACCACAAACAACCCAACAATTTCCCCAAATACTGAAACAGATTTCATTTGGTATGGATTCCTCCATTTTGGGCTTCTAATAAGAGCAGCATGTGCTTTACGGTACGTTTGATTGGTAAAATAATCAACTTAATTACCCAAATAGATCCGACATATTTTACGAGTTCAGAATCTCATGCTTTTGCTTATCCTTGTCTATTCTAAAGCTTATTCTCACCATTCCTTGACCTGTCTATGTTATGACTTTCCCGGCTTCCTTATCAGGTATTCGGACTTTGCTAGATGAGTTTGTGTGCTTTTGCTCAATGTGTACACATCACAAGTAGCACCTGAGCACATGCTGGATGTGCCGATATGTGCTTGTGTGTTTATGCACAATGTGAGATACCTATGACACGACCCCCATACAGTTTCTATATGGCTCCTAGCTCTTATACAGCCCCTTGGCCCCTGGGGTCTAGACCACCCACACCATTCATGACTCCAATGCCACTACTTGTCCAGTCTCTATCATCAACTATGTGATCCAATACTTGAAATACTGAAATGTACTATTATTATTGGTTACCACTATTCTGTCCGGTCCTAGAGTGTCTCAACAGTTAGTAACACACATTCTGTTTCAACCTACTCTCTTGTCAGGTATTTACATGTAACAGGCTCAATAAGTGTGTTTATGTGTCAGTACATATTGTGTCACAATGTTATGTATATTACAGATAGCATATACAGTTAAAACTAGAAGTCCTGTCACGGACTCTACGCTTATCTAGGCTTAATTGCACGTAGGAATTGAGTGCAATTGCCATATCAAATGACATCCAAAGCACGGCAGGTTCTCCTGATTACTCATAGCAAACGCATACAATTTTTCAGCCAATGGACCTCCGGGTAACCCGGAGGTCCATTGGCTGAAACATTACTTGTGCACGGGCCATATGTACAGAATTTTATAGCCTTACGATGGTCATAACGCGTAAATTAACGCGCAGGTCAACGTGCTATTTGTGCGCATTTCATGACAGGACTTCTAGTTTTAACTGTAGGAACATCTTGGATGTGCCAATATGTGGTTGTGTGCTATTGCATAACGTGAAACATTGTGCACTAGCACATTGGCATATGTGGGTGTATGATGATGCGTATGACATGGTAATGTATCATTTGAGGTAACTTTGATGATGCCTTTTATTTAGGATTCGTATCTGAGGATATCTATTTGAAGACAGTTAGGCCTCTAGTACCTGTTTGACCGGTCTTCTGTGCCACCCCAAAACCTTTATGGGCCCTATATCACCACTGCTTACATGACCATAAGCATTATGAATTCCCAGGCTGGAACATTTTATAGTTTTGTCAGGGGTGGGATTTGGAAAAGTTATGAGAGGGAGAATTGATACAAACCTCCATATTAAAACAAGAGGCCCCATAGGGCCTGATTGCTCACCTTGAACAGAACACAATATAAACAGAGTCCAAGAATGAGTCTACATTACGCAATCCATCTCCATAGCATACATTGTCAATTCATGAGCCCCTCAAGAGTGACAAAAATAACCCAAGCACCATTCCTTTTCTTCAATTGACCATAATGAAAAATGTAAAGCTCCCCTATGAAGCCCCTTGATACAACCTATATGAATTAATCTTAGTTGCATATCACTAGAGGGTACTGAATACAACACTTCTAATTCTTCAGCTACATGGCCAAAATATTAACCCAGATTCTCTATTTGAACAAAGTTGAATCTGACCTCCCTAGAGATGTTGTACACCAAATATGAAAGCATTCTGACTGTTGGAATTTAAAAAAACTATCCCCATATTGAACTAAGTTAAAATTTGGGCTACCATGGCGAGCCCAAATATTAAACTATGGATCCAAACTTGAATCTGACCCCCCCCCCCCCCCCCCCCCCCCCCCCACCCCAAGATGTTTATACCAAATATGAAAGCATTCTGACCAGTGGATCTAAAGAAGATTTTTAAAAATGATCCCCCATTTTGAACTAAGTTAAAATTTGGGTTTCCGAAGGAAGGATTATTAACCTAGGAACAATCTTGAATCTGACCCTCATAACAATGATGTATACCAAACATTAAAAGATTCTGACTGGTGGTTCTGAAGAAGATTTTTAAAGAATATTCCTCATATTACCATAAGTTAAAAACTCGAGCCCAAATATGAACCAATGGGCTTTACTTTAACAAACTTGTATCTGCCCCCCCCCCCCCCCTCCCCCCTATGAATGCTGTATACCAAATATCAAAAGATTTTGACCATTGGTACTGGAGAAAAGATTTTTTTTTAATTTTTGCAATTACGCTGACTCAGGATTTTTCGGTGGCCTCCACAGAACACCCTAACATAACTGATGGCAATTTGTTTTTACCATTCAATTCTACTGGTCCTAAGGATGCTTCATACCAAACAACAGCTCTCTATTCCCTGTGCTTTGAGAAATATTGACGTTTGGAAATATTTCTATTTTTAGCTCCTGGTGTTCCCATGGGGATGCAGGAATTATTTTACATGAGTCAAGTACTTATGACCCAATAATACCACATACCAAATTTGGTTCAAATCAGACCATGGGTTCAGAAAATAGAAATTTTGGTTGGGGAACAAACTTGATTTCCACACCTCAAAAGAAAGCTCCATAATAAATATCAAGTCATTGTACCCACTGGTTCATGAGAAAAGGATTTTAAAAATATTTTGCAGCATTTTCCCCCACCCCTTCCCTATCAGGCTGGGCATGTTGAGTTGAACAAAACTGCAATGGCCACTTGGGACCATCACTCACACAAACGTTCACTTGAGTTGGCCCAGTGGTTTTGGAGAAGACCAAAACATGGTGTTGATGAGATTAGGTCAGCTTAACTTTGTCAAGGTGAGCTAAAAAAACAAGAAAAATACATAAATTGGGTATCGTTTTTAATGAAGGTTAGAAATAAAATATATGGCTCCACTGCAGTCAAGGCTGGATGGTGGTTAATATTTGTGCCAAATTTTGTGTATACGACTTGAAAATTGTGGCCATGATTGTCTGGAAACGAGAAAAATGAAAAAAACAGATCCTTGTTTTTATACTATTTGAAACAATTTTGAAAAAAGATAACAGATATTCTTTGCATGCTTATTATGTCTCCCCTTCCCAGAAGGGAGACATATTGTTTTAGTGCATCTTCTTCTTCTTCTTCTTCTTCTCATACAAACTTTGTCCGGGCCATAACTTTTTTGTTTTTTGACCTACACCTTAGATACTTGGCATGTGGATGTATCACCATGAGCCGGTGTGCAGTGTACCATAGTGACCGTCATGTGACCTTTGACCTGAAGATCAGATTTATGTGTTTTTTTTAAGGGAAACATCACACAAACTTTGTCCGGGCCATAACTTTTTTCTCATTTGACCTACACCTTAGATACTTGGCATGTGGATGTATCACCATAAACCGGTGTGCAGTGTACCATAGTAATCTTCATGTGACCTTGACCTTTGACCTAAAGGTCAGATTTATGCGCTTTTTAAGGGAAACTGTCTGGACCAGAACTTTTTGTATTTCGAGTCAGGCTTTAGATATTTGGCATGTGGATGTATCACCATGAGCCGGTGTCTAGCGTACCACTGTGACCTTGACCTTTGATCCGAAGGTCAGATTTGTGCTTTTTTTCAAGGAAACTTTGTCTGGACCAAAACTTGTTTGTCTTTTGAGCCAGGCCTTAGATATTTGGCATGTGGCTGTATCACCATGAGTCGGTGTGTCAAATACTATGGTGACCTTCATGTGACCTTGACTTCAAGGTCAAATTTATGTACTTCAAATGGGAGTAATTGTCCAGACCAGAATTTTTTTTGTTTTTTGACCAACGACTTGGTTATTTGACATGTGGATGTGTCGCCATGAGACCGCATGTCGTCCACCTCGATGACCTTCATGTGACCTTAACCTCTGACCTTAAGGTCAAATTTATGTATTTCAAATAGGGAATAATTATCCAGACCAGAACTTTTTTGTTTTTTGACCTTGGACTTAGATATTTGACATGTGGATGTATCACAATTAGACCACATGTCATATGTAATCACGACCTTCATGTGACCTTGACCTCAAGGTCAAATTTATGTACTTTAAATAGGGAGTAATTGTCAGTACCAGATTTTTTTTTTGGACATGTGGATGTGTCACCATGAAACCGCATGTCCGCTACCTTGAGGAACTGCATGTGACCTTGACCTCTGACCTCAAGGTCAAATTTATGTACTTCAAATAGGGAATAATTGTCCAGATCAGAATTTTGTTTTTTGACCTAGGACTTAGATGATTGACATGTGGATGTATCACAATGAGACCACATGTCATCATGACCTTCATGTGACCTTGACCTCAAGGTCAATTTTATGTACTTTAAATAGGGAATAATTGTCCAGACCAGAATTTTTCTTTTGACATGTGGATGTGTCACCATGAAACTGCATGTCCGCTACCTTGATGAACTGCATGTGACCTTGACCTCTGACCTCAAGGTAAAATTTATGTACTTCAAATAGGGAATAATTGTCCAGATCAGAACTTTTTTGTTTTTTGACCTAGACCTTAGATATTTGGCATGTGGATGTATCACCATAAACCGGTGTGCAGTGTACCATACTGACCTTCATGTGACCTTGACCTTTGACCTGAAGGTCAGATCTATGTGCTTTTTTTTCTCTTTTGAGCTAGACCTTAGATATTTGGTATGATTGTCAATATTATTCATGTATATATAATTTGCAGTGCATTAAATAGAAAGGAAGGGGAGACATATGTTTTAGTGTGCTAAAACAGTTTCTAGTTTATTTTGGGTTGACATGCCTTTGCGCTGCACTTAAGCATGGTGATTTCCAAAATTGCATCGAAAAGTAAATAAACTGTCGATTCTCTTTTTGGAAATCTCTCTATGTGAAGAGAAATGCATAGAGAGTATGTGCATTCTCCCTGGTTAAGGATACAGTATCCCGAAAGGGAAAAGATGGATCAATCTCCCTTTGAAACTTTATTTTTCTTGAAGTTCAAACGTCACTGGGAATTCAGTTTTTTTAACGTTTTTCAAAATACAACGTCAAACGTCGGAAAAGTACAAATAACAATAATTTATAATAAAACAAATTTATATAAACTCAATACTTATTTGTGTTTGACTGAATATGAAATAGATGAGAGGAAAGTATTGGCTTTTGCTCTGGTATCCTCATTTTTAAAAGTCCTGATAGTGGCTTCTAGCACTCAACCAGTTAAGTTAAGACGTCTTGACAGCAGGATTATATTAGTAGTTTAAGCTGTGGCAACATTTGGCTCAACGGTTATCACTGAGAACTATTCGGGAGAAAATAGGTTAAAACTAAAAAAAAAAAAATATTACAGTGGAGCCCAAGCCCAAAGACCTTTAGCATAGTCTATAGCTCGTATTTATGGAAGGATTTCAGTGCAACTTGTTAGGGTGACTCCATATAATGCTTAGATGATGACATCCTCTTTTGGTTTGGATTGGTCAACTGTGATGGCTACAGGTGCCCAAAGCCCGAAAATCTTGAGCACAGTCTACAGGTCATATTTATGAAGGGATTTCATTGTAACTTCGTAGGATCACCCAGATGTGAGTGTCCCCTTTTGGTTGCGATCATTCAACCATTATGGCTGCCCGGGTCCAAAGCCTGAATACCTTTAGCACAGTCTACAGGTCATATTTGTGAAGAGATTTCATTGTAACTTGGTAGGTTTGACTTCATATAATGTCTAGATGAGAATGTCCCCTTTGGACACGATTGGGCAACTTGACAGCTATAGGGGCCCGAAGCCCGAAAACCTTTAGAACAGTCTAGAGGTCATAATTATGAAGTGATTTTATTGTAGCTCGGTAGGATGACTCCAAATAATGTCTAGATGAGAACGTCCCCTTTTGGTTGCGATCATTCAGCCCTGAAGGCTGCCCGAGCCCAAAAACCTTTAGCATGTCTGTAGGTCGTATTTATGGAAGGATTTCATTGTAACTTGTTAGGTTGACTCCATATAATGCCTAGAAGATGACATCCCCTTTTGGTCATGGTTCGTCAACTGTGATGGCTACTGGTGCCCGAAGCCCAAAAATTTTGAGCACAATCTACAGGTCACATTTATGAAGGGATTTCATTGTAACTTTGTAGGAACACTCCAGATGATGTCCAGATGAGAATGGTTGCGATCATTCAGCCGTGATAGCTGCCCGAGCCTAAAGCCCGAAAACCATTAGAACAGTCTTCAGGTCATATTTATGAAGGGATTTCATTGTAACTTGGTAGGTTGACTTCATATAATGTCTAGATGAGAAAAGCCTCTTTTGGACACCATTAGGCAACTGAGACGGCTACAGGGGCCGGAAGCCCGAAAACCTTTAGCACTGTCTACAGGTGATATTTATGAAGGGATTTCATTGTAGCTTGGTAGGATGACTCCAAACAATATCTAGATGAGAACGTCCCCTTTGTGTCGCGATCATTCAGCCTTCATGGCTGCCCGAGCCCAAAACCTTTAGCATAGTCTATTGGTCACATTTATGGAAGGATTTCATTGTAACCCGTAAGTTTGACTCCATATAATGCCTAGATGATGACATCCCCTTTTGGTCATAATTGGTTAACTGTGACGGGTTCAGGGGCCCGAAGCCCAAAAACCTTATGCACAGTCTACAGGTCATATTTATGAAGGGATTTCATTGTAACTTCGTAGGATCACTCCAGATGGTGCCCGGATGAGAATGTCCCCTTTTGGGTGTGATCATTCAACCACGATGGCTGCCAGAGCTCAAAAGCTCAAAATCCTTTAGCACAGTCTACAGATCATATTTATGAAGAGATTTCATTGTAACTTGGTAGGTTGACTTCATATAATGTCTAGATGAGAACGTCCCCTTTGGAAGCAATTGGGAAACTGACGGCTACAGGGGCCCGAAGCCCGAAAACCTTTAGCACAGTCTACAGGCCATATTTATGAAGGGATTTCAATGTAACTTGATAGGATGACTCGTTTTGGAATAATTTCACTGTAACTTGGTAACTTTCGTTGATGTACGTTAACTGTGAGGGCCACATACATTAACTGTGAGGTCATATTAACTCACCCCTCAGCTCTTTAGTACAGTGTACACCTCATATCACTTTTATCAAAAACATAGCATACAGGGAACAGAAATGAACATATTCCCAATTACCACAATTCCTGTCTTATTTCATAATCCTTTCATAAACATTGAACATTATCCTTTTCATCAAACACAACACACAAGTTAAGCTACAGTGTCACAGACACTTTTATTTTAAAGAATTATCAAATTTAGTTTATGTTTTAAAAATTAAAAAGCTGTGCTAGATACAGGGGATTAATAAGTGTTATCAGTATATAACACGGTTCAACTATGGTGGCCTCATAGGACTGTGGTATGGATTCTCGCAAACATCTTCATGAGAATCCAAATGGATTATCCTAAATTTACATGAAATATAAGCCCTGCACAGTTAAAATGACTCGTTCATGGGTCGATGAGAAAACTCGGGTCCAGGTATATAATTTAGCCCTCAGTTAAGTATATTACTTCATAGTTGGTCAAATCGTGATACAGTAAAACCTGTCTTGAGAGACCACCTGTCTTGAGAGACCACATCTGCCAGGCGCGATTAGTTTTACTCTATAGTGGACCTGCTATGGGAGACCACCTGTCTTGAGAGACCACTGTGACCTGGTACCAACTTGTATTTTTATTCCATAATGGACTTGTCTTGAGAGACTTTGAAGACAAACCATGACAAAAACTTTTTACCTGTTCTGGAATTGGAAAATCCATTGTGGTTATACTAACATAATTAAAAGTATTAAAAGCTCTTAATTGGGTTTCAATTGCTTCAATGAAGATTTTCAATACTAATTTATTTTTATAATTTTTATAACAGTCCATTTCAATTTGTTACAAAAACTTCATAAAAAGAACTACAAAGTAATTACAAAAATCCAATCTTCTCCATTTCTGAATTTTGTGGTTGGTTGTTCACTGACTTGAGAAAACCTGAAACCTGTTATGAGAGAGCACCTGTCTTGAGAGACCACTTTTGTGTGGCCCGAAGGGCGGTCTCTCAAGACAGGTTCTACTGTATATATTTATACCCCCCCCCCCCCCTGCAAACAAAGTTTGTGGCGGGGGTATATAGGAATCACCCTGTCTGTCCGTCTATCTGTCCATCCATCTGTCTGTCCATCCTTATAAGCGCAACTCCTCCTAAACCGTTTGAAGAATTTTCATGAAACTCTACACAATGGAAGAACTCCATATGAAGATGTGCATGAAGCAATATAATTCCGTTCTAACAGGCGCGGGGGGTATCACTTTGTGAGCTTGCTCACAGTACCTCCAGTTTAGCCCTCAGTTAAGTATATTACTTCAGAGTTGGTCAAATCATGTCATCTAAATATTGTTTATCAATAAAAATATGTACTCAAAAGGTTTCTACCCAGTATGAGTTCGTAGATGCACTTTGAGAGAAAAGTGTTTGTCACATAAACTACATTGATACGATTTATTGCCAGTATGAGTTCTAAAATGTTCAGTAAGATTTGATTTGTGTTTAAATGTCTCAGCACAAATATTGCAAAATGGTTTCTCATCACTATGAGTTTTCATATGTAAACAAAGACAATATTTCCAACTGAAACTTTTGTCACATTCACTGCACTGGAATGGTTTCTCTCCTGTATGCATTCTTAGGTGTTCAATAAGATAATATTTCCATTTGAATGATTTGCTGCATATGTTGCATTCGAATGGTCTCTCGTCAGTATGATTTCTGAGATGCTTAAAAAGCTAAGATGCATCAATATATGGCTTTTTGCACACACCACATTCAAATGTTTTCTCACCAGTATGAGTTCTGTGATGCACCTGAAGATAAGATTCCTTTTTGAATATTTTGTCACATATACTGCATTCAAATGTTTTCTCACCACTGTGAGTTTTTAGAGGTTTTGTAAGCTGAGATTCTCTGTTAAACGTCTTGCAACACTCACTGCATTTAAATGGTTTCCCACCAGATGAGTTCTGAGATGTTTTGAAAGAGCAGTTTTCCCACTTAAACATTTATGACATACACTACATACAAATAGGTTTCTCACCAGTATGCTTTCTGAAGTGTACCTTGAGAGAATATTTATTTTGAAATGCCTTGTTACAGATACTGCATTCAAACAGTTTTTCACCAGTATGAATTCTGTGATGTTCAACAAGATAACATTTATTTCTAAATGACTTGTCACATACACTACATTCAAATGGTTTCTTGTTACTGTGACATGCCTGATTTGCTCGGAAAGAAGAATGCCGACTAAAACCTTTGTCAGATACATTACATGCAAATGTTTTTTTTTGCCAGAATGAGTTCTGAGATGCTCTTCAAGAACACGTTTCCATTTAAAGGCCTTGTCACACACACTACATTAAAATGTTTTTTTTGAGTTTTAAAATAATGCCGGCTAAAACCTTTGTTACATACACTACACAGAAATGGTTTCTCACCAGTGTGATCCCTGAAATGCACCTTAAGATGAGATTCATATTTGAATGTTCTGTTATATACACTGCATTCAAATAGTTTCTCACCACTGTGGGTTTTAAGATGTTTTGTAAGGTGAGATTCACTATTAAACATCAGGTCACACCACTGCATTCAAATGATTTCTCATCAATGTGAATTCGGCGATGTTGAGTTTCGTGATTTAAAGTTCTGTAACTAATTTCATATACAGATGGTTTTTTGATATGAATGCGCATCATTACTGACATTTTTTGGCATGTTGTATTTGAATAATTTCTTATTAATGGACATTTGAATGTGCTGTTATCCCACATTTAATTTATACTAAAACTTTCCGTCACACATATTTCATGTGTGCGCATTTCTCATCCCATTACAATAACTTCTAAGCCCAGATAAAATGTTTTGCCAACTTTTACTTAACACACATTTCTCACTGCAGTAAAGAATTTTGAGTCACTGAAGTCTGAATTTTTTTCTCAGTCTAAGTACAGTGGAGTCCACTTAATTGGATATCTCTTAATTGTGTATCCCTGTTAACTGAATATAATTTCCCAACACAAAACCAGTACAAATTAACTCCTGTTAATTGAATAAAAAGTCTTGTAACAGGTTGAGAAATTACCCCGAATCTCCCCAGTTTTCCAATACAGAACATCCAATACAGGCATTTAATCTTTTATATCTTGTTTGACAGAGCTCATGGAGCTCTGTCAAACAAGATATAATAGAATAAATGTTAAGTTTATCTCTAGAATACAGGAAAGTGACACAATCCCTGTTAATTGAATAATTTTCATTGGCAAAGTGGCTATTCAATTAACAGAGTTCCACTGTATTGAGGATCAGCTGATTTTTGGATGGAAGCACTTTTGGCTGGCATCTGGTGGAAGATAAAAAATATTGTTTCCAACAGCAACTCACAGAGTGTTTCTTTCTAAAACTATTTCAACTAGAGTGATGTCACACATGCAGCCCAAATGTACAAGGAATGGTACTGCTTAGGCGCAAAATAGTTGGAGCCATTTTTTGTTAACAATTTACCTAACGAATCTGCCATATCTGCACTCGTGATATACAAAATGTGCTCTTCAAATTTTATTTTTTCATTTCTCTACTTCAAAACATACCTCATGACCTATTAATGGAACAAACGTGATGAGCTTGTTCCAATAAGGAGTAATAAGCCATGGTTAGAAGTAAATAAAAAATGAAAAAATCTGATGTTTCAGAAAAATAAATTGTATTGTTGGCTTCAACTTGTGTTAGGTAAAGGATTAAAGATGCAGCACATAAAGCAATGTTGGGCTATATGAGTCAATTTTCTTTTTTGTATGTAATAACTCCCAATCCTTCAAAATGCAATATGGGAATAATTGCCTAAGTGACACGTTTGGTGTCTGTGTGTTTGTGTGTGTGTGGGGGGGGGGGGGGGGGGGGGGGGGGGCGGCAGGGAGTTGTGGAACCTATATTGAAACCTGGCCTGTATTACTAGCTGGAAAATACACACATCAACTTTGGTTCAAATCAAATAATCCAAACTGGAGTTGTCAGTCGGAAACCAATGCTTTACAGACAGATGGATGGACCGACAGATGGACAGACGAAAGTCATGACTATAGCCCTGACTATAAACAGTCAGGCTAAAAATGCATTTTGTACCAAAGAAAAATATTGCATGAATGGCCCTGGGTGAAGGGGAGGTGGGTTGGGGGGGGGGGCAAGGGGAGAGTGGGGGTGTGTTAGGGGAGTCCATTTTTTTTCGACATGTGGTCAGTCTGAATCCTTCAGAATGCATTTTGAGCAGAAAAAAAAAATACCTAACTGGCACCATGGGGGTGGGGGAGGGTGGGGGTGGGTGGTAGTGTTTGTCTTGGTTTTTGACCTCAAACTTTAACCAAAACTGTAAAAAAGCATTTTTGACGAAAAAAAGTGCCTAATTTGCCCGGGGGGGGGGGAGGGGAGGGGGCAGGGGAGGGGGTGAGTTTAAAAAATGGTTCTGCATGCAGTGACTGTAAATAGTTCAAAATGTATTTTCAAGCTACAATGAAATCCCTCCATAGATATGACCTGTAGACTGGTTTTCGGGCTTCGGGCTCCTGTTGCCGTACCAGTTGCCCAAAAGGGGACGTTCTCATCTAGACATTATATGTAGTCAACCTATCAAATTACAATGAAATCCCTCCATAAATATGACGTGTAGACTGTGCTAAAGGTTTTCGGGCTTTGGGCTCGGGCAGCCATCATGGTTGAATGATCACAACCAAAAGGGGACATTCTCATCTGGGCATCATGTGGATTGATCCTACGAAGTTACAATGAAATCCCTTCATAAATATGACCTGTAGACTGTGCTGAAGGTTTTTGGGCTTCAGGTACCTGCAGCCGTCACAATTGCCCAATCACATCCAAAAGGGGACTTTCTCATGTAGACATTATATGAAGTCAACCTATCAAGTTACCATGAAATCCCTCCATAAATATGACCTGCAGACTGTGATAAAGGTTTTCGGGTTTTGGGCTCGGACAGTCTTCACGGTTGATAGATCACGCCTAAATGGGGAAATTCTCATGTAGACATCATATGGAGTCATCGTATCAAGTTACAATGAAATCCGTCCATATTAAACATGACCTGCAGACTGTGCTAAAAGTTTTGGGGTTTCGGGCTTGGGCAACCATCACGGTTGACAGATCATGCCCAAATGGGGACGTTCTCATCTGGGCATTATGCAGAGGCATTCTATGAAGTTGCAATGAAATCCCTTCATAAATACGACCTGTGTAAACTTGAAATTCTAGGACTTGTTCAGTTAAGGGACATGAATACCATATCACCAATAGTAGTAGATTGGGAATTCGAGCACCATGAAAACACAGTGTTTAGACTTAGGTGATTTCTTGCTATTTTAGAGCTTATTTTCCCAAGAAATCGACTAAGTTCAATATCAGCACATTTTAGACTTCTTGTTAAGTGTGCTCGTATACCTGAAGACAACACGTGACTTTTTCAAGGTGGAAATCGAATCACTGATGGAGAGACTATGAGGATCTGTCCCGTCGTTTCCATCAAATCTCAGAGATCAAGCAAAAATCAGAGAAATCTTACAAAATCTTAGAAAATTCAGAGATTGGCCAGTTCGAGCACTGTCCAAGATTTCATTGCAATTCTTTCACAAGGTGACAGTGATTACTAAAGATACCACAAACTATATGAAATATCCTAAGTTGATGAGAAAAACCAATTCATGTATTTTTTAACTCAGCTTTTTAAGCATTCCTTCAATCAATTTCAAAGATTTCGCACAGATCTCTCGGGTGTGAAATTACAAATGACGAACCAAATGAAAGTGCCTATGTATTTATTTATTTATTGGGTGCTTAAGGTCACATAGTTTGGCAAAATGGCTGCTCATGACCACAACATGGAGATACAGTAAAACCTGTCTTGAGAGACCACTGTCTTGAGAGACCACCTGTCTTGAGAGACCACATCTACCAGGCACCGATTGGTTTTACTCTATAATAGACCTGCTATGAGAGACCACCTGTCTTGAGAGACCACTGTGACCTCCGAAAAGAATGGTTTCGCGCGCCAAAGGCCCCTTTCGACCCTCATTGACTGTAGGTGATTCACTCTCACATGTCAAGACGTGTTGAAGGAGGAACTGCTTCAGGTACTCGGCCGGTGTCACCAGTTGCGTCATGATGGTCTCTTGGCTGATGTCGGTTGAACCCTCGGGTGAGGACCAGTGTGAGAGGTTGGGTCCTCTCACAAAGGTACTACCTCTCCCCGAGGGCTGTTTTGTTTAATTTTTTCAATTCTTTAAATCATGTTTTTGGAAGGGGGAGGAGGTGTGAATAAAGTTTATTTTTGATTATACCAGAAGTATAGCACAAAATAATAATAATAATATTATTTAGTAATTTTCTTGTCATCTTATATTATGTGGTTCGGGGGCGTGGTGGCTCAGTTGGTAGAGGTGCAGGCTGCAAGCCGAGAGGTCCTCGGTTCGAATCCCACCTGCGGCAACCGCGTTGTGTCCTTGGGCAAGACACTTCACCCTGATTGCCTACATGGGGGCACGATGACGCTGTGTACTGAGGCGTACTGCACGCCGATGGTGCGCATGTCTTCAACCAATCTAACCCTGCCTGTGCTGTGGTGCAGAGTTCAGAGTTACGATGTTGGAGAGCCGACAGCTCGGTGGTTCTCTCTGGGTACTCCGGCTTCCTCCACCCGTAAAACTGGCACGGTCACGATTAGCCATTGTGCATAAGTATGTGACCTTAAACACCAATAAATAAATAAATAAATATTATGTGGTTCAAACTGCATGTGACAAAAAAATGAAGTGCATAATATAGTGTGCTTTCAAGAAATATTATGTAAACAAAACAAAGGGATGGGTCATGAAGGAGAGGGTAGCAGTGGACGATTTTCAGTCAATAATTACTTTGTGATTTTTAACCTGGCATAGATTCATCATAGACAACTGGACCTGGATTATTTGGACGTTAATGGGGGACCACAAGTTGAAAATATGAAGGGGCGGCGGGGGTGATACATGTACATGAATATTCTAAATTTTCCGCACTTGCCTATGAAGTCTCCCTACATGACTCTGCAGTCTCCCTATTTTTTCTGGAGGGAGACATGGAGTCTCCCTAGAATTCCCCCCTAGGCTGGTCCCTGGCGGGTCAGGGTCTTTTCGGCCTCGGGAATATTCGGCCCCAGATATTTTTCCGGGAACATTCGGCCTCAGTCTAGGCCGAATGTTCCCACTTTTGCGGCCGAATGTTCCCACTTTTGGCAGAAAATTTCTGAGTTTGGGAGTTGAAAAATAACTTTAAAGAATATTTTTTTAGTTCATTTCGTTGTGTTTTTTTTTAAAGAATAATACATACGACGTACCTACCTTTATTGAAATATAAAATCCATTGTATAAAATCCACTGTATTGAATAACAAAACAGAATGAACAAATATATATCAAAGTATCCCTTTTTGTAACCGTTATGGTCGTATACCGGAGCCGCTACCAAACCGGCGTTGCTGTTTGGTTTTCTTCTCTCTTCTTCCCTTAAATTTGCCATCGCGCAAAATTATATTCTGACTCGCCACCATAGTGGGAATCAAACCTCTACCATCGCCAGGCTAGAACCGAATAAAGCCCACTCTCTAATAGTCTTAATGGCGTTGAGAGATTGGTTATTGACAATCTATCACGTAATCTGCCGGAAATTCTAACCGCGTACATACCACCTCAGACCCCATTTGAGGCAATAGGAAGCTAGGCCTGTGTGATGCAAGTGAAATAAAATAAGGTCAACCGGGTCGCAAGGGATTGGTAAATCCCATGTCGTCCCTGCGCATCTTCGGTGCGCTAAAACATTCATTCATTCATATTCATTCATTCATTCATTCATTCAACATCACATCACATCACATCGAAACAACGCATAATCAATATGTTTCCCTGTATCAACTGTGGCGAGGAGGTCAGGACTAGGCAACATGATGTTTCTTGCGATGAATGCGGTCTTTGGCAACACAGAAAATGCGACACTGGGATTACTTTTGCCCAATACCACGATGCCGAGAAAGGGAGAATTTCGCCAAGTTTTATCTGTGCCACGGTACCATGTACAGATGGTGAAAGACAGAACAGCTTGGCGGCTTCTATTTTAGCATAAGAAAAGTAAGTTTCATATTCATATTAAAATTAAATTCATATTTCAGTTCATGTATTTATTTGTCTAATATTATTAGATTAATTTATTATTAATTTGTGAACATTTATCACAAATTAATAATACCTAAACCGCGTCTTAGTCTTTTAACTCGACCCGGGGCCGAATGTTCCCAGGCCGAAAGTTCCGAGACCGAATGTTCCCGTTCCCTCCCTGGCCCAGCTCCGAAATCTGTTGAACGGTTGGCACTCAGTTAAGGTTGACACATTGAATGGATGGTATACGCATCGAGTTCCACATTTTGTGCTGAAATTGAGCAATTCGGAACAGCATATCAATTTTTCCTGCTATGTCTTGTTTCAAACTCTCGAGGTGCTTTCATTGTACAATGTAATATTTAATTCGTTGGTATGTAATCTCATTTTTTCTGAAATCCTGACCACAAGAACGACACCGAACTATCATTAGTAAAACAAGAGACCGCCACCTTGAAAAGAACAAATATTTCCCATAATGCAACTAGAAATTTAACCAATTCAATCTTGTTTGACAGAGCTCAATGAGCTTCGTCAAACAAGATTTTATTGGTTAAATTCCCAGTTGCATTATGGGAAAAATGGCTACATGTACTTCAAATCTGGATATTTTGACATCAGTGTGAAGGGGGTTAAGCAATCCAACTTCATAGGATACATTGTCAATCCTTGAGCCCCTCAGGAGTGACTTAAATAGTCCAAGCATCATGCCTTTTCTTCAGTTGATCATAATGTAAAAAATGGAGCTCCCCTATGAAGCCACTTGATACAACCTTTGTGGATTAATCTTAGTTACACAACTCTAGAGGGTACTGAATACAAAATTTCTAATTCTTCAGCAACATGGCCAATTCTGGCTCCCATAGGGAGCTCAAATATTAACAAAGGAACTCGATTTGAACAAAGTTGAATCTGAAAATTTTCCTCATATTGCACTCAGTTATAATTTTGGCCCAAATATTAACCTGCATACCTCATTTGAACAACCTTGACCTCCCCCCCCCCCCCCTGCTGCCCCCCCCCCCCCCCCCCGAGATGTTGTATACCAAATGTGAAAGCATTCTGACTGGTGTATCTGAAGAAGAAGATTTTTTAAAGAAATTTCCTCATATTGCACTGAGTTAAAATTCGGGCTACCACAGGGAGCCCAAACATTACCCAGGGACTCAATTTGAAGAAACTTGAATCTGACCCATAAACCATATATGAAAGGATGGAAGTGGTGACCGGACGTTTCGGCCACGGACGTTTCGGCCCGGACGTTTCGGCTACGGACGTTTCGGCCAATTGGAGATATTTCTCACAATATATGAGATTTCTCTATTATTATTTTTAATTTTTTTTACTTTATTTTTTTTATTTATTTTATTTATTTTTTTTTTCTTTTGAATGTTCATTTTTTTTATTTAAAACATGAAAAGATTTTTCATAGGGATAGTTATAATCATTAACTATTATGTTTTTATAGTAATATTCCTTCAACCTACCTGTCAGCTTACTACATTTTATGTGTGTTTCCATAACTGCCTTTTCTTCAGTTGATCATAATGTAAACAAGAGGCCCCACGGGGCCTGAAGCGCTCATCTTGTACAGAACACAATTTAAACAGAGTCCAATGAGTCTGCATTAAGCAAGCCATCTCCATAGGCTGCACAGTCAATCCTTGAGTCCCTCAGGAGTGACAAAAATAATCTGGGCATCATGCCTTTTCTTCAGTTGATCATAAGTGAAATGTAGAGCTCCCCTATGAAGCCCCTTGATACAACCTATGTGGATTAATCTTAGTACCTCTAGAAGGTACTGAATACAAAATTTTTAATTCTTCAGCAAAATGGCCAATTCCGGCTCCCATAGAGAGCCCAAATATTAACCCAGGCTCTTGATTTGAACACAGTTAAATCTGACTTCCCTAGAGATGTTGTGTACCGAATATGAAAGCATTCTGACTGTTGGATCTGAAGAAGAGAAATTGTAAAGAAATTTCTTCGAATTGCACTAAGTTCAAATTTGGGCTACCATAGCGAGCCCAAATATTGACCTATGGATCCGATTTGAACAAACTTGAATCTGACCCCCCTAGAGATGTTGTATACCAAATGTGAAAGCATTCTGACAAGTGAATCTGAAGAAGAAGATTTTTGAAGAAATTCCCTCATATTGTACTAAGTTAAATTTCATGTTCCCATATGGAGCCCAAATATTAACTTAGGCACTCGAATTGAACAACCTGGAATCTGACCCCCCTAGAGATGTTGTATACCAAATATAAAAGTATTCCGACTGGTGGATCTGAAGAAGAAGATTTTTAAAGAAATTTTCTCATATTGCACTAAGTAAAAATTTGGGCTACCATAGTGAGCCCAAATATATACCTAGGGATCTGATTTGAACAAACTTGAATCTGACCCCCATAGAGATGTTGCATACCAAATATCAAAGCATTCTGACTGATGGATCTGAAGAAGAAGATTTTTTTAAATTACCCTTCATATTGAACAAAGATAAAATTTGGGCTTCCGTAGGAAGCCCAAATATTAACCTAGGGACTTGGTTTGAACAATCTAGAATCTGACCCTCATAACAATGATGTATACCAAATATTAAAAGATTCTGACTGGTGGTTCTGAAGAAGAAGATTTTTAAAGAATATTCCCCATATTACCCTATGTTCAAACTTCAGGCTCCTGTAGAGAGCCCAAATATGAACCAATGAGCTTTATTTCAACAAACTTTTATCTGACCCCCCTATGAATGCTGTATACCAAATATCAAAAGATTCTGATGATTGGTTCTGGAGAAAAGATTTTTTAAAATTTTTGCAAATATGCTGACTCAGCATTTTTTCGATGCCCATTACAGAACACCCTAACATAACCGATGGCAATTTTTTTTTACCATTCAATCCTACTGGTCATAAGGATACTTCATACCAAATAAAAGCTCTCTGTTCCGTGGGGTTTGGGAAATATGGGCGTTTGAAAATATTTCTATTTTTAGCTCCCAGGGTTCCCATGGGGATGCGGGAATTTTTTTTTTGCATGGGTCATGTACTTATGACCCAATAATACCACAAACCAAATTTGGTTCATACCGGTCCATCGGTTCAGAAAATAGAAATTTTGGGCGGGGCCAAAAATCTTACCCCTCCTATTACAAAGCCAAATATTACTTCACGAACTTCGTTTGAACAAACTTGATTCTAGACCTCATATGGAAGCTCCATAGCAAATATCAAGTCATTGTACACACTGGTTCTTGAGAAGAAGATTTTTAAAATATTTGGGTGCATTTTCCCCCACTCCCTCCCTATGGGGCTGGGCATGCTGAGTTGAACAAAAATGAAATGCCCCTTTGGGACCATCACTCACACAAACTTTCACTTGAATTGGCCCAGTGGCTTTGGAGGAGAAGACCAAAACATGGTGTTGACGGACGACGGACGACAGACGACGGACGGGAAGCGATGAGATTAGCTCAGCTTGACTTTGTCAAGATGAGCTAAAAATGGAGCTCCCCTATGAAGCCACTTGATACAACCTTTGTGGATTAATCTTAGTTACACAACTCTAGAGGGTACTGAATACAAAATTTCTAATTCTTCAGCAACATGGCCAATTCTGGCTCCCATAGGGAGCTCAAATATTAACAAAGGAACTCGATTTGAACAAAGTTGAATCTGAAATTTTCCTCATATTGCACTCAGTTATAATTTTGGCCCAAATATTAACCTGCATACCTGATTTGAACAACCTTGACCCTCCCCTCCCCTCCCCCCTCCCCCCCCCCCCCCCCCCCCCCGAGATGTTGTATACCAAATTTGAAAGCATTCTGACTGGTGTATCTGAAGAAGAAGATTTTTTAAAGAAATTTCCTCATATTGCACTGAGTTAAAATTCGGGCTACCATAGGGAGCCCAAACATTACCCAGGGACTCAATTTGAAGAAACTTGAATCTGACACATAAACCATATATGAAAGGATGGAAGTGGTGACCGGACGTTTCGGCCACGGACGTTTCGGCCATGGACGTTTCGGCCCTGACGTTTCGGCCACGGACGTTTTGGCCTAGGACGTTTCGGCCACGGCCGTTTCGGCCAATTGGAGATATTTCTCACAATATATGAGATTTCTCTATTATTATTTTAAATTTTTTTTACTTTATTTTTTTATGGTCATATACCGGCGGCCGCTACCAAACCGGCGTTGCTGTTTGGTTTTCTTTTCTCTTCTTCCCTTAAACTTGCCATCGCACAACATTACATTCTGGCTCGCCACCATGGTGGGATTCAAACCTCTACCATCGCCGAACTGGAACCGAATAGAGCTCGCCCCTCTAATAGTTTTAAAGGCGTTGAGGGATTGAGTATTGACCATCTAACACTCCCAACGTAAACTGCCGGGTATTCTAACCGTGTGCATAACCCCCTCAGACTCCATTTTGGGCAATAGGAAAGCTAGGCCTGTGTGATCCAAGAGAAAAAAAATAAGGTTAACCGGGTCGCAAGGGATTTGTAAATCCCACATCGTCCCTGCGCGCCTTCGGCGCGCTAAAACCTTTCATTCATCATCTCTCCTCATAGCCTTTGGTGTGCTAGGAGTCCTAACATGGAAATCATTACAACAAAAAGAGGTGGGAAAAAACTATGCATTGAGGGACATATGTACACTGAAGTCAAGATCAGACAAGTATAAATCTGTAACATGGCGCTGTGTGAAACGTGACCCCCCTATCAACTGTACAGCTATCTTGAAAACAAATGACAATTATGAATGTCCAGTTTTGACGATGGAGCATTCTCATTTATCTGACAAAATAGAAGTAGATATTTCTAAATGCAGACAGAACATGAAAGAGATGGCTAGTAAAAACAAATGATAAGCCCAACCAGATTTTCACGACAATGCTTTCGACAGTATCTGATGAAGTGAAAGCCCGTCTTCCAAATGCAGATGTAAATAAACGTGTGCTGCGGAGAGCCCGAGCTCTTCATCGACCCAAAGATCCACAAACTCTACAGGAACTTGAAATAACTGGTGAGTGGAGCATGACTACAGGTGACCAGCCTGTTCCATTTTTGTTCAGTGACAACGGTCCTACTGCTGATGAGAGGGTTATTATTTTAGCCACTGAAAAACATTTACAGCAGCTAGCAAGCTGTGATACTTGGTGCATGGATGGAACATTTTCAGTTGCCCCCAAATATTTTATATCAGTTGTATGTCATACATGGTCGTGTAGATAATGTGTTTTTGCAAGAGAGGTTAATGGCATACAAACTGTAAGGTTAAGACGAGTGCCGCCATTATTTTCACCATGTGACTGGAATATGCATGAGGCTACTATTAGTAATCTACCCCAGAACAAACAATATTTCAGAGAGCTGGTCATAGCCACCCTAGCATCTGGAAATTAATTGAGTGTTTACAAGCTGAGTGTGCACGTGTTACAGGTATTCTGTTGCAATTGGAGCGAGGTATCAGACCCAAAAAGGGAACAAAAAAGATATATGCTGAATTACAATCACGACTCCAAAACTTGTGTGATGATAGAGTGTGTGGTCGTAAAACAATTGCTGAATTTCTATGTGGTGTAAGTTACAATCTGCGTGGTGGTCAACCGAATATGTAATCTTGAATACAATGAAATGTGACATAATGAACGTCCCAGGCATCAACAACCATGAATTCTGTCTGTAAATAGAGTGTCAAGTAGTAACGAAGAAGACGGATCTTCTTTCCAGATTATACCTTATGCCCCTCACTTGAATGAGCTCCTTGAGCTTGTTTAAGTGTTGGTTAAAAGGTATCATTTGGATAGAAGACTCCCCAGGCATCAACAACCATGAATACTGTCTGTAAATAGAGTGTCAAGTAGTAACGAAGAAGACGGATCTTCTTTCCAGATTATACCTTATGCCCCTCACTTGAATGAGCTCCTTGAGCTTGTTTAAGTGTTGGTTAAAAGGTAGCATTTGGATAGAAGACACCCCAGGCATCAACAGCCATGAATTCTGTCTGTAAATGTCAAATAACGAAGAAATGGATAGAAGATTCACCCGTCAGTAAAAAATATAACTTGTTTTCTTCAAATACAATAAAAAATAATACATGTAGTGGTCATAAGTGAATATTCTCCAAAATTGTGCTTACTTGTGCTATGTATTATAATTGTTTCATTACTTGTTTTTGTTATATTTTTATGATAACGTTCAATAAATATAAAAAATGGAAATGGTTTTTTCTTCATTCCTAAATCACTTCCCCCTCTCCAACTCTTCCAGAGAAAACAAGAAAAAAAAATGTCAAAAAGTAATCTCAAATATATTTAGGCCGAAATGTCCACCCTGTCCAATATTTCTGGCCGGAACGTCCTAGGCCGAAACGTCCGGGCCGAAACGTCCGTGGCCGAAACGTCCTACATTCATGAAAGGATTCTAACTGGTGAATCGGAAGAAGATTTTTCAAGAAATTCCCTCGTATTGCAGTTAAAATTTGGATTCCCATAGGGAGCCCAAATATTAACCCAGGTACTCAATTTGAACAAAGTTGAATGTGCCCCCCCCCCCCCCCCCCACACCCCCTAGAGATGTTGTATACCAAATAAAAAGCATTCTAATGGGTTGATCTGAAGAGGATTTTTAAAAAGTATCCCCCATATTGCACTAAGTTAAAATCTGGGATTCCATAGGAAGACCGAATATAAACCTAAGGACTTGGTTTGAACAATCTTGAATCTGACCCTCATAACAATGGTGCGTACCAAATATTAAGATTCTGACTAGTGGTTCGGAAGATGATTTTTAAAGACTATTCCCCATATTTCCCTAACTTAAAAATTTTGTTTCCTGTTTTGAGCCCAAATATGAACCAATGGGGTTCATTTTAACAAACGTCAGATCCTCCTATGGATGCTGTATATCAAATATCAAAAGATTCTGACCATTGGTTCTGGTGAAAAGATTTTTAAAAATGTTTGAAAATATGCTGACTCAGCATTTTTCGATTCCTCCTACAGAAGGCTTTTACATAACTGATGGCAATTTTTTTTGCCATTCAATTCTACTGATCCTAAGGATGCTTCATACCAAATAACAGTTCTCTGTTCGGTGTGGTTTGGGAAAGATGGGCATTTGAAAATATTTCTCTATTTAGCTCATGTGGTTCCCATACGTCAAGTACCTATGGCCCAATAATACCACATACCAAATTTGGTTCAAATTGGACCATCGATTCAGAAAACAGAAATTTGGGGCGGGGCCAAAAATCTGACCTCTCCCATTACAAAGTCAAATATTGCTTCACGAACTTCGTTTGAACAAACTACACCTCAAAAGGAAACTCCATAACAAATATTAAGTCACTGTACCCACTGGTTAATGAGAAGAAGATTTTAAAAATATTTCGGAGCATTCTCCCCCACCCCCCTCCCTATGGGGCGGAGAATGTTGAGTTGATCATCACTCACTGAAACTTTCACTTGAATTGGCCTAGTGGTTTTGGAGAAGACCAATTTCTGTGCTTTTTGAGTGCATCGGGGCATTCTCTTTCTCAACATTGTCACCAACACCTCAAAAAATACAACTGAAAATTACAAAGCGTGATTACATGTGTTTAAAAGCAGTAACATGAACGTGTGTGTAATGGCACAGCAAATGAATCAAATATATATTTCGAAACAATGTTGTGCATGAATTTTTTTGTAATTTTAAATTTTTAAGTGACCCGGGCGTAGTGCTGAATTTGTTCCTGCCCCACCCCAAAACCCCGAGGCTGAAAAGTGGTTGGGCCAAAAAGTGTCTGGTCGAAAACTGGGGAGGAGGGGAAGGGGGGGGGGGGGGGGGGGGGGGCAAAAAGGTGCAAGGCCGAAAAGCAATGATACCTGTGTACAGGACTCAGAACAAAGCTAATGACTGATCAACTTCGAAAAAGTCAAAACAGAAGTGTGAGAGGGAGTACAGCAGTGGTGGTGGCATTTTTTTTTTTTTTGGGGGGGGGGGGGGGGGGGGGGGGGCTAAGTAAGATAATGGGCGGGGGTCCAAGGTCGAGATGCCAAAGGCATCTCCTGAATGCCGCAGGCCTGAGCAAGAGGAAGATAGGGGAGGGGGTTGGTTCAGTGACCTGAACATAGTGGCTACCCCTGTTGAGGGGGTTAGCCACTATGTTCAGATCACTGAACTAGGGAGGGGGGTGTCCCATTCCTGTCTTTAGGGGAAGGGGTGTCTGGTGGATCTCCTCAGGAAAAATGTTCTTATTTGGACGCCCTGGGTGCGATATCTGAGCATTTCTACAACACCTGACATGATGTATATTGTTGTGTGCCGTTTGCAGGTGTGATATTGGGTGAGGAAAACCACGGTCAGATAGTAATTTGAAGTTTGAATTTTTTGGGAGGATGTAAGGGAAAAGTGGGGGTGCCTGGGCCCTCCACAAGCCCCCCCCCCCCCCCCCCCCCCCCCCCCTGTGGTGCTGTCACTGGAGTAGAGACGAGAAGTAAAATGCCACATTCCAAGACTGCTGGTTTGGATCAGCAAAACTATTCGAACAATACTTCAGTTCAACATCATCCATACAACTGCTGTAGCCAGGACTGACAGGACAGACATGCAAAAAGAAGAAAGCCGTGTATGAATTAAATTACAGCCCACTTGCAATTTTGCTGAGGAGAGCAAGTAACTGCCCTGCTCACCAGCCCACCTATTGACTACCAGCTGCGACTATTGTACAACAATCAGAAACATGGTCATCAACCAGCTTTAACTCACGGATTAAATCATTATAATCATAATCTTTACCATGCAAATATGAGCATAATTGGTCAATTGGATTAATATTTTATCTTACCTCCTACATGTAACCCTTTACCCAACGTAACATACAAATTTATTTATTTATTGGTGTTTAACCCCCTGCACACTGATGTCGAAATATCTAAAGTTCAAGGTGCAAATTTTTCCCATAATGCAACTAGAAATTTAACCAATTCAATCTTGTTTGACAGAGCTCATTGAGCTCTGTGAAACAAGATTGAATTGGTAAAATTCCCAGTTGCATTATGGGAAAAATGGCTACTTGAAATTTGGATATTTTGACATGAGAGTGAAGGGAGTTAAGGTCACATACTTATGCACAATGGCTAATCGTGACAGTTTTATAAATGGAGGAAACCGGAGTACCCTGAGAGAAGCACCGAGCATCGACGAGCAACTGTAAGCTTCTCAACATTCTAACTCTCTTCAAGCTCCGCTCAAGCAGGGTTACAGCGTTTGAAGACATGTGCACCATCGACGTGCAGTTCGCCATAGTACATGTCATCGTGCTTCCATGTAGGCAACCGGGGTAATGTGCCTCGCCCTAGGACACAACATGAGTCGTCCCAGACGGGAATCGAACTCGGGACCACTAGCATAGAAGTCCAACAGTCTAACATTGAGCCACCGTGCTCCCGTAACGGCCAAAGCTGGCTAGCACTGATCTCAAAAATTGACAATTAATTTTCATTATGTTTTTTTTTCATTTTTGTCTCAAAAACATAGGTTATGACCCCTCATTGGAACGTACTCGTCGAGCTCATTCCAATGAGGGGTAATAACCTATGTTTTTTGAGATAAAAAAAATTAGTTTGGCACCTATGGCTAATCTGACCAAGAATGGGACATGGGATGAGTCCTAATTGCTTCATTAAATCATAGCAATACTGGGATGCACACCTACATGTACATTTTCAGAGATATCAAGTTAAATACAGTAAAACCTGTCTTGAGAGACCACTGTCTTCAGAGACCGCCTGTCTTGAGAAACCACATCTGCCAAGACCGATTGGTTTTACTCTATAATGGACCTGCTATGGGAGACCACCTGTCTTGAGAGACCACCTGTCTTGAGAGACCACTGTGACCTAGTACCAACTTGTATTTTCATGCCATAATGGACCTTCTTGAGAGATCGCCCCTTTGAAGACTGAAACCATGACAAAAACATTTTATCTGTTCTGGAATTGAAAAATCCATTGTGGTTATACTAACATAATTAAAAGTACTAAAAGCTCTTAATTGGGTTTCAATTGCATTATATAACTCACTAAAGATTGAGATGTTTTTATAAGACCCCTGTGAAAAGATTAGGGTTATTGCTGAATAAACAATTTCATACATACCTGAAATGTAACAGATTGGATTATAAAAATAAATTTGTGTTGAAAATCTTCAATGAAGATTTTCAACACTAATTTATTTTTATAATGTTTAGAACAGTCCATTTCAATTTGTTACAAAAACTTTATAAAAAAAACAACTCACAGAGACAGCCTGAGCCAGATTATACTTGCTAGTGATGGCCATCATTCGAAATCATCTCCGAAGTGGCAGACTATACTTGCCTGGAAAGCTACGACTACTGCACCCACAGGGAGAGGTAGTACCTTTGTGAGAGGACCCAACCTCCCACACTGGTCCTCACCCGAGGGTTCAACCTACATCAGTCAACACTCGCCATGCCGCAACCGGAGACACCTGCCGAGTACCTGAACCTTTTCCTCCTTCAACACGCCTTGACATGAGAAAACTGATCATATACACTCAGAGTCGAAAGGGGCTTGTTCCCCAAACCGTCCTTGCGCGCCTTTGGCACGTGAAACTATTCTGTCCACAACTACAAAGTAATTACAAAAATCCATTCTTCTCCATTTCTGAATTTTGTGGTTGGTTATTCACTGACTTGGGAAAACCTTAAACCTGTTATAAGGGACCACCTGTCTTGAGAGACCACTTTTGTGTGGCCCAAAGGGCGGGCTCTCAAGACAGGTTCTACTGTATTGGCACCTTGAGGGTTACTTCTTATCAGATGTAACATAAGTATAGTGAATCTTAAGAGTGATCATACCACATTTTTTTACACCCTCGATCCGCAAGTATACAGAAGAAGTCTCCTTGGTTACGAATCGAAATTAAGTATTTTTATTGTTTACTAATCATATATATTTCATTTTCAGGTTATTTTATTCAACTTTGTGGGGAGTTAGTTTAGTATAGTAACTGGGACAAAGTTAGGAGGTCTTAAATAAAACTGTGAGCGCTAAGTTGTCGAACGGTTCGTCGTGTTGCCTTTTGTCGCGTGTCTACAGTTTTTCTTGTCCGATCGCGTAATTTTGTAATTTTGTCTTGATGATGGCGAGCAAGTCTGTTCAGACGGAGGTAAGTATGGAGCTAAATACGTGTAATATCGCGGTCCAGGTCAACGGTGCCAACGGGGTAAGTATTGGTGTGCAGACAGAGGTCACTGGGGGTGTCGGTCAGAGCCAGGTTGGTGGGGCCACCGATGGCGATATTGGGCTTGAAGTTTGTAGACAGTGTTCTATGATGTATGGGGACTTTCGTTCGATGGGATATGGAGAGGTATGTGCAAACTGTCAGGAAATCCTCCGCCTACTTGAGACAATTGTTAAGTTTGAGGGGGAGATTGCTGAGCTGAAGGGAAAACTTGGTAGGGCGGGGCTGTCTGGAGTTACGCCTGTGAAAGTAGCTTTCCGAGAAGGATGGGTGGTTGTCGGTGGTTCCAAGAGGAAACATGGGGGTAGAACCTTTGATGTGAATGAGGTAGGTGATGAGGTGGGGGCTGCTAGAAAAATACGTAGGACAGATGAGGGGGGCCCAGGCCGGAGCAATGCTGTAAAGCGTTTGGCGTGGACTATCAAAAGTGGTAGGAAAGGGGGGCCAGAGAAGCAGGTAGATAGGGGTGTAAAGTCCAAAGGCAGTGGGGAGTGCAGCACCAGAAACAGATTTGATGTGCTCGATTCGGAAGAGTTAGAGGAGGAGATGGAGGTACTTGCAACAGATAGTAGGTTGGGGTCTAGGCCAGGAAAAAGGAGGAGGGATTCGGTAGAAGACCAGGGGAGTAGTCCAGGTAGTTCAGGGCCTGGAAAGAGACGGAGGGACAAGGATAGGAGTAATCCTAGGTCAAAGATACCGATACCGATATTGATTCCGAGTGGGGCTGTTGGAGAGGAAGAGGACGCTGTAAACAATAGGAGACTAGAGGAGATAAATAGGGCGAGGGACAAAAGTAAGTTGGTGGTTGCGGGAAGTAGCATAGTTCGGGGGATCGACAAGGTTGTCTGTGGTCCGGACAGTAAAAATAGAACAGTTCTGTGCTTTCCAGGGGCTAAAGTGGAGGACCTGAGGGATAGAGTGGACGGTATTGTAGCTGGGTCGGGGCCTGATCCGGTAGTGGTATTACATGTGGGGTCCAATAACATCAGGGAGAGGAAATCAGTTCGTTTGGTGGACACATACAAGGACCTAATTAGTAAGCTACTTAGCAGGAATGCTCGGATCATCGTTTCAGGGGTGCTCCCCGTTATGGGTGGTGGGAATGAGAGGAACTCGCAGATTATGGCACTAAACGAGGAGCTGGAAGAGCACTGCAAAGACTTGGGAATACATTTCATTGACCACTGGGACTCATTCTGGGGACAAGGAGAGTTGTATGGGCGAGACGGATTGCATTTAAGTAGGATGGGTACAGACCTGTTGGGCCAAAATTTTTACAGGTGGCTGGGCCTTTTTTGGAGAAAAGGGGGGTAGGGGACCACAGCCGATAACCCAGAGGGGCACAAATGCTGGGAACATAGGAAGAACAACAAACATGCACAACACAGGGACACACCAGGGTTATAATAATGTGCCAGTGATGACAAAGAAACAAAGATTCATTAAGTTTGGATACTGCAACATCCAGGGTCTGCACAAGAAAGTAAGCGAAATATCAACACTGATGGACGAAGGAGACTTCGATATAATGGGTCTAAGTGAGACGTGGATACGACGGGATGAGCGGGCTGATCAGATGAAGGGTTGCGTGTGGATAGGAGCTGGGCGAACTGAGGGTCAGAAACGGGGTGGGGGTGTTGGCATCTACGCTAAAGAGGAATTACAGCCCTCATTGATTACAGATCTCACAGAAGCAAGGACTCAGATTCCAGTATCCAACGAAATAGTCTGGGCAAAAATCAAGTTAGGAAGCAGGAGTGTTGCCGTTGGTGTTGTATACTTAGCAGTGGAGGGAGGTAAGCCCGAGTGGAATGATTCAATATATACAACTCTTAGATCGAATATCACAGAGCTTGAAAGCAGAGGGTTCAGTATTGTCCTAATGGGGGACTTCAATGGGCACATCGGGGATAAGGAGGAGGGCATACAGGGAGGTGATAGGAAAATTAACACGAATGGGAGGAAGATGTTGGACCTATCAAAAGAGCTTGGTTTAAAGATCTTGAACAGGGATGCGAAATGTAAGGGTAAATGGACCTGGGAGAGGAACGATAAGAAAACAATAATTGATTATATACTCACTGACATTAGCGTATGGAGGGAGGTTATAGATGTAGAAATAGATGACGAGGGAAAAAATGACTTGGGTAGTGATCACAACCTGATAACAGTTAAGATTATGGGCAAAAAGACGAATAGAGACAGAAATACCTTCAAGGAAGTTTGGGGACTAAAACAAGGAGCCGACTGGAAGCAGTTTCGGGAAAAACTAAAACCAAGTCTTGAATGTATACCTAGGGATGCAAATGTCCAGAGTATTTCAGATGGCATAGTAAATAGCCTAACAGAGGCAGGGAAGGATTGTATAGGAAGGGTGAGGGTCCCAACGAGAGAGCTTGGATACAGGGTTAACGAGGGACTGAAAAAGGCTATAAAAGAAAGGAAGGTAAAATGCGCTGCTTACAGAAGAAGTAGGAAGCTTAAAGGGGTGGATAACAATGACACGAGACTAATGAAAGGAGAATATGAACTGGCACGGAAAAAGGTGAATGAGATAAAGAATAATAATAGGAAGGAGCGCAATTGCAGTCTTGCCAGAACAATAAAGAAAACGGGGGGTTCGAGCTCAAACGTATTTTGGAACTGGGTAAATAAACGGGGGAAAAGTAGTGTGCAGAGTATCAAAGTGGATGGGGAAAGTACAGAAGATAAAGGCCGTATCGCTTCAGAGTTAGTCAAGCACTGGGAAAAGATAAACGATAGGCGATGGGGCAGTGGGTCCCCACCAAAAAGAAATACACTGGTGGAGGAGAACCTATCCAATCGTGTATGTAGCGAAATAACGGCAGAAGAAGTGCGGAACGTGGTCTCGAAATTAAAAAATGGTAAAGCGGGAGGGACTGATGAAATTCCGAACGAATTCCTCAAAAATGGAGGGGAGGCACTTATTGAAGTCCTGACAAACCTTTTCAACCTGGCTCTGCGAAAGCAAGAGGTCCCCAGAGAGTGGAGGGAAAGTAAGGTGTCGTTCATACACAAAAAGGGGGAAAAGGAAGTTCTAGATAACTATAGGGGGATATCAGTTAGTAGTAACATCGGAAAAGTATTCTGTAAGGTCATATACAGTAGACTAGAGGAAGTTATTGAAGAGAAAGGTTTTCTAGGAGAAATTCAAAATGGTTTCAGGAAAGGACGAAGAGTCACTGATCACCTATTTACACTCACCCAACTGATAGAATCAACAAAGGCTGAAAAGAAAAAGATGTTTCTGGCATTTCTAGATGTGAAAAAAGCGTACGACCGAGTGTGGAGGGAAGGTATGTGGCGAAAGCTCGAGGGCATCGGACTGGGGGGTGACTTTGTGGGAATCATGAAAGCACTGTATACAGATGTGCAAAGCCAACTCAGTCTAGGGAGTATCACTACAAAACGAGTCCCTATGGATATAGGCCTCAAGCAGGGGTGTATCTTTTCACCGATTTTGTTTGCATTGTATGTTAAAGATTTAGGGGACGAACTAATTCAGAGTGCGGAGGGGGTAAATGTTGGAGACATAAAGATACCAGGCTTATTCTTTGCGGACGACATGGTGTTAATGTCTAGAACTGAACAGGGGCTAGAGAAATTGCTGGAAATTGTTGGTAGTTATGGGAACACTTGGCGGCTCGAACTAAATGAAAATAAAAGCAAGGTAATACCCGTTGGACGTAAGGTAGATATGACGAAGAGATGGAGAGTGGGGGAGTTCTCAATCCCCGAAGGGGAAAGCAAACAAATCACTGTAGGAGAAAAGGGAGAGTATGAGTATCTAGGGGTAAGCATAAATATAACGGGAAGAGGGGTGTACAGAAATTACTCAGCCAAACTGATTCTGAAAGGGAAAAGAATTCTGAACCAACTAAAACTTTTAGGGAAAAATAGTTTCAACAAGGTCTTTGTGGGGAAAACACTATGGGAGAGGGTGGGTTTACCAAGTATAACGTATGGCACGGACGTGATTCCATTAAACCAAACCGTTATTAAGAAGTTGGAAAGTACTCAGAATGATGCCGGCAGATGGATAACAGGGTCAAGTAATGCTGCAGCTTTGGAAGCAGTAAGGGGGGAGCTTGGGTGGATGAAAATCAAGGACAGGGTAGATTTGGGAAAACTGTGTTACTTTAACTACTTGAGAAACCTGCCTGACAACCGGTGGTGCAAATTGATGCTCGATACCATTTGGAACTCTAATATAGAAACGGGGTGGTCAAAACATGTGAGGGAACTAATGGACAATTACTCTATAGAGGTCACAAACATAGAAGTAGGAATGAAAGAAGGCAAAAGGTTTGTCAAAGAGAGAGTCATGGAAGATTGCAATCGAAACTGGCGAGCAGGGGTTAGCGTGAAAAGATCACTGCAGGGGTTACAATATAAAGAAAAGCCAGCTTTTGAGAAGTACCTAGATGGCACCTTTGGAGGGTCACTGCTGTTCAAACTGAGATCAAGATCACTGGAGCTTCGGGGAAAAATTGGGAGAGATGGGGAAAAGGGATGCCAAATGTGCCACTCTGGAGTAGTGGAGACCCTGGAACATTTTCTCTTGGAATGCCCACAGTATATACCTCATAGAATAAAATTTACTGGAAGAATAATGCAGAAGTGGGGTGAAGAAACAAAGGATAGATGGCTGAAGGCGGACACGAGGGAGAGGGTAGGAATGCTTATTGAAGAAATTGAAAAAGAGGAAGTGAGGGACACTATTAAGCAGTTTATATCTGAATGCTGGGAGGAGAGGAGGGGAAGAGGGGGTGGGGTGCAGGGGGAATGATGGCCTTCTCTTATGAGGACCGCGACAAATCAGCGGCTGGCCAAAGAGTTATTATTATTACCACATTAATTGTTACATGGTTTTGTGTTGGGAAATTATATTCAATTAACAGGGTTATTCAGTTAAGAGATATCCAATTAAGTGTGCTCCACAGTATTAGAAAACTCATAGAATTTGATAAATGTATTTTGCTGCTACACAAAATTCTGTAGAAATAAATGATGTAGTTAAAGTTGTTTTTTCTAATGTGAGCATGTGAAATTATGGCTCTAACGTCCATACAGTTAAAACTAGAAGTCCGGTGAACAAATAGCATTTCGATCTGCACGTTAATCTACATGTTATGACCATAGTAAGGCTATCAAATTCTGTACATATGGCTTGTGCACAAGCAATGTTTCAGCCAATGGACCTCCGGGTAACCCGTAGGTGCATTGGCAGAAACATTGCCTGTGTTTGCAATGAATAACCAGGAGAACCTGCCGTGCTTTGGATGCCATTCGATATGGCAATTGTGCACAGTTCCTACGCACATTTAAGCCTAGATAAGCGCACAGTTCATGACAGGACATGACTATGATGAACCTTATGAGTGGTAGTCATCATACCACACCAATTTTAAACCACAGCAATGTGGGTAGACCGCTCGTACCTTATCTAAAATACTGAGCTGAAATTTTAAAGTTGTGAGCATTTTGTCCCACCTCCTTGGGTCAAATTGATTTGAACAAAATCACGATGCAGTCAGAACAAACAATTCCTCAAATTTAATTTAAATCAGTTCAGTACTTTGAGGAAGTCGTGAACATATGTTTACAGACTGATGGATGGTCAAAGAGTGATCACTATAGCTCATCCTCAAATTCAGTTAAGGGAGCTATTAAAGAATGCAATGATGTAAACAAAAAACGAGAAACAGAATGTTAAGATATGAAATGCAAGATACCTGGTTAATAACTCAATCAAAGGGAGCTTACTCAAAATGAAATATTGTAATCTTTCCATCTTTTTAATATTTTTATACATTGGATGGAAGCCAGTATCACAATTTCACATGCTCACATAAGTAGTGATGAACCGATAATCGGAATAAGCAAATCAGAACCGGCCGGTTAGGGGGTATTGACCAATTATGACAACCGGCAGTTAAAAACCGACAGTTTCCGGTTATTCTGTATTTAATTCTGTGTCCTTGGGCAAGACACTTCACCCCCATCGCCCACGTGGGGGCACGGTGACGCTGTGTACTAAGGCGTACTGCACGTCGATGGTGCACCTGTCTTCAACCAATGCTAACCCTGCTTGTGTGGAGTTGGTATGTTGGGGAGCTGACAGTTGCTCGTCGTTGCTCGGTGGTTCTCTCCGGGTACTCCGGCTTCCTCCACCCGTAAAACTGTCACGGTCATGGTTAGCCATTGTGCAGAAATATGTGACCTTAAAAACTCCAATAAATAAATATAAATTTAATACTGACAATTAAAAAATCTCCAATATCTGGCCATTTCAATAAAGTTTGCAGATTAAAAACATGTGTAACGCATGTGTAATACTGCATAACATAATATTTAAGGATTTGCACGCAAATTTTGCAGAGCTGAGATATTGTGGGAATTACAAATCTGCAATCGGTACAAGATCGCCACCATTTCCCGGCTGATCGAAGTCACTGGCCTTCAATCATGGTGTTGTACTGCACTGCATTGGGTACATGTATAAATGAGGTGACACAGCAATGACACACATCTAGGTAATGACCTGATAACAAAGGTTCATATAAAGTATTGTAACAGTCTGTACATAAATGCTGCCCGTAGCCTGTAATAAATGTATACATGTAGGTAAAGTATTGTAAAGGTAGGCAACAGTTAGATGCTAAACTAGAAAAGAAATCTCCATGGGGTTACAATGGGGATCTTTGTATGGTGCGCACCATAAGCCAAATGTTTGTTTTGACCTGTTTGATTCAAACCCTTCTAAGGATGATTCAAACTAATCAAAAAATATTTGTCCAGTCCTTAAAGTGTATGTATTTTAATTTTTTATCTTTAGCTCATAGGGTTCCCAGTTCCCACAGGTGAGGAGGTTTTATTTTTCTCAGTGTAAACAGAAAATTGGGTTGTGCTAATAATGTTTACCCTCCCAAAACAACACCAAATATTAACACAGAAACTTGACTTCAACACATTTGAATATACACATCAAAGGGATGCTGAATTCAAGAAACATTATTTTGTCTGGGGTTTTTGGAAAAGATCTTCAATTATCTCCCTTTTTGAGTCCCAGGGTGGGTCTGACTGAAATGAAAGTGTTAATGACACTGTAGCTCAACTTGACAAACTTGAACTTGGTAAGTTATAAGTGAAATGGCAAAATTGAAGATCATTGGTATCAATGATATTGGGGGAAATTTCAACATAACAGCATTGTGTGTGCCCAACGTCAAGAGTAATCCTTGAATTTATAAATATAAATTGTAAGACTGGCTAAAGGAAGAATGTTGATACATAAATGCAGTAAGTTCAGAGGTTATTGTAAATGGCAACTTTTTCACAGGAATGAATGATAATCAATAGCTCTTATCTAAAGGTCTCACCCAATGAGCAAACCAAGTTAAAAAAAAAATCCTGGTAAATGTGGCCTGTAGGCCATGTCAAAGAGGAATGTTGATGCACAAATGCAATAAATTCAAAGACTGTTGCTACAGCAACAGTGTTTGATGGAAATGAAAAGAAAATCGATAGCTCCTATCTTTGTCATCCTGCATAAGCATACAAAGTTTCAAAACAGCCTGACAATGAATGTGTCCTCTGAGGCATGCCAAAGGAAGATGTTAATGCACAAATGCACTAAGTTTGAATGTCATTGCTTGTGGCAATGTTTTTTTCTCTATTATGGAAATTCATAAATATACCCTGCAGAGAGTGCGAAAGGGATAAGTTGCTACACAAATGCTGTAGGTTCAAAGGCTGGTGAAAACGACAATAAGTTTTAAAAGTAAATGAAAATAAACGCGACCTGTGAGGTGTGCCAAAAGAAACTGGTACGTACGTAGTACACCGACGGACGAAAAGTGATGGCAATAGCTCAGCTTGACTTAGTCAAGTTGAGCTAATAAATGTGCCCTATAGGGTGTGCCAAAGGGAAATATTGAGGTCTGACTCAACTAAGTTCTAAGAACGTTGGCAGCAGCAACATTTTTCAACGGAAATTGAAGAAAATCGATAGTTCGAATCTAGAGGTCACTCCAAACAAGCATACCCGGTTTCAAAACAATCCAGTCATAAATCTGCCCTGTAGGGTGTGCCAAAGGAAAATATTGAGGTCTTCTGACTAAACAAGTTCTAAGAACGTTGGCCGCGGCAACATTTTTTGACGGAAACGGAAAAAAACGATAGCTCCCATCTAGAGGTCACCCCAAAATTTAGAGGTCATCCCAAACAAGCATACCAGGTTTCAAAGCAATCCAATCATAAATGTGCCCTGTAGGGTGTGCCAAAGGGAAATATTGTGGTCTTCTGACTAAACTAAGTTCTAAGAACGTTGGCCGTGGCAACATTTTTTGACGGAAATGAAAAAAAATAGATAGCGCCCATCTAGAGGTCACTCCAAACAAGCATGCTAGGTTTCAAAGAAATCCGATCATAAATGTACCCAGTAGGGTGTGCCAAAGGGAAATATTGAGGTCTTCTGACTAAACTAAGTTCTAAGAACGTTGGCTGCGGCAACATGTTTTGACGGAAATTGAAGAAAATTGATAGCTCCCACCTAGAGGTCACCCCAAACAAGCATACCTAGTTTCAAAGTGATCTGATCATAAATGCGACCTGTGATTTGTGCCAAAGGAAATTGTGGATGTACGTACTAACATACTAACGTACGTACGTACAGTTAAAACTAGAAGTCCTGTCACGAAATGTGCGCTTATCTAGGCTTAATTGCGCGTAGGAATTGCGCGCAATTGCCATATCGAATGGCACCCAAAGCATGGCAGGTTCTCCTTGTTACCCATAGCAAACACAAGCAATGTTCCTGCCAATGGACCTCCGGGTTACCCGGAGGTCCATTGGCTGAAACTGTGCTTGTGCACAGGACGTATGTGCAGAATTTGATAGCCTTACCATCGTCATAACGCGTAGATTAACGCGCAAATCGACGTGCTATTTGTGTGCATTTCAGGACAGGACTTCTAGTTTTAACTGTATGTAAACCGACAGATGAGAAGTGATGGCAATAGCACAGCTTGACTTTGTCAAGTTGAGCTAACAAAAAATATTAGTTCTCATAGCACAGTGATAACAAAGGCACCCAATAAATTTATAGCAAACATTACTGACATAAACAAGATAGAGTTATTTGTGTGCAAAGCTCACAGTGGTGTATCCTCGCATTTCCTTAGCAACACCTTAACATAGTTTGAACGTTTCGAATTAAATACCCAAAGGAGCCTTTTGATGAAAACTAATTTTCTAATGATAAACGTGGCTCCAATGGAACCACCTGGGGCCAAATCAAAATTCGGAAACCTTCATACACATTTAGTGGTGCTACCTGAACACATTAACATAGTTTATACGATTCAAAGTAAATACCCTAGGAGCCTTTCGATGAAAACAGATTTTCTAACGATAAAAGTGGTTCCACTTAGGGCTGCAATGATATGCTTTCTCATGATATGATTCGTATCACAATACTATCCCCATATGTATCACGAAACACCACCACTAATTTAGTGTTGCCACCACAATCACCAAAACTTCACAAGAAATGTGTTCTTCTTGCCACTGTGTGGTTGTATCTTTGGATTACTTATTTCTGCTAGTCCAGTAGAAATGTGAGGACTCCAGAAGCAATTCTGCAGATATGGGCCACCGGATAACCCGATGGTCCATAACAGCTGATTTGCTTCTTGTGTCCTCCCATTTCTTGTGGTATGGTGAGTGGAAGGAGAAGTAGAATATCCACACATACATTAGCCAAATAACAGGTAAAGCTGAAGAATAAGGGACTTTTCCATTTACGTAAAAACAACGCATTTTTCTCACCTTTTTTCTGTATTTTCCTATCACTAGTCATGTTTTCGATAAAATGACCGAAAGATATTCACTTTTACTGGCAATTAGAACTGCTCAACAATTGTTTTTACCTGTGCGATTTGTGACATTCACGTTCATCTTTCCTCCATGTTTTTTGTGTTTTTCGGAGTCTGCTCTGTGTATTGGTTGTTTTTGGTACGTTCGTTTGTTCTGTTCCCGACATGGTCTAGAGTCAGTGTAGTAAGGGCTAGGGTTAGCTTACCGGTAAGCTAACCCTAACCCTCACTACACTGACCCTAGACCTACAATCGCCATACAAAGAGAAAAAGAAATTTATGTAAACGCACACTTCAAAATGGCGAAAATGCAGAAGAATATCTGGCACCGTAACATTAAAAGGGTTTAAATTATCTCTAATCTCAGTCAAAAGTGAATATCTTTCGGTCATTTTATTGAAAACATGACTAGTAATAGGAAAATGTAGAAAAAAGGTGAGAAAAATGCGATGTTTTTACATAAAAGGAAAAGTCCCCTATTCTTCAGCTTTACCAAATAACAATCATCGGGATTGAGTAAATTTCTTTCAATGCAATTAGATTTCTCAAACTTTTTGACTGCAAAACATTAGTTTAAACAATATAATATATATAAATATTATATTTATTTCAAAATTTCTTCACTATGTACAATTTCTAACAATAATCTATGGTGTGGCAGTAAGCTAACAGCTTATAAGTGACCGTCTCCACTCACACAACAGTTACAAATAACAATGAGAAGACGATGAGAAAGATCTGATCAGTTAAACCTTGGATGCTTGTGAACCATTTTCTAGTATGAAAGGACAATTGAGAAAACAAATGGAAAGAAAAGAAAATATGAGAGATTGAATTTATAGCAATGGAATACTGGAACCAACTTCCAAGGCAAGGAATAATTACTGGGCTGAAAAAGAGATACATGTAAGTCTATTCTGAGAATCAATATCCAAGCAGCAGATGATTATATGAGTCAATGGTCTCTGCTTGAAATGAATGTTGCAAAACATTATGACACACTCTTTTATTTTCTTGGAATTTTTTATCTGTTTCCTCAAAGTGTTATACACTTTTTCCTCATAGTGTTATAAACTTATATAGAATTTGAGAGTAAGGTTAATGGTTTGCACTGTTCAATACAAATGATTACTCGAAAACAAACTGAATTTAAACGTCTATAAACGGGATTTCAAAAGGAAACTTCATACAGTTAAAACTAGAAGTCCTGTCATGAAATGCGCACAAATAGCATGTCGATCTGCGCGTTAATCTACGCGTTATGACCACAGTAAGGCTATCAAATTCTGTACATATGGCCTGTGCACAACCAATGTTTTGGCCAATGGACCTCCGGGTCACCCTGAGACCCATTGCCAGAAACATTGCCTGTGTTTGCTATGAGTAACCAGGAACACCTGCCATGCTTTGGATGCCATTCGATATGGCAGTTGCGCGCATTTCCTACGTGCAATTAAGCCTAAATAAGCACACGGTTCATGACAGGACTTCTAGTTTTAACTGTATAATAGATGCCAGTAGTCAATGATGCAACAATTTTGTCATTAACAAAATATTCATGAAATTTTTGGTTCACGTGTATCATGATACAGTGCAAGCATATCATGGTATGTATCGTCTGAGAATGAATTGCGATGCATTCGTGTCACGATTAATCGTTGCAGCCCTAGTTCCACTGGAACCATCTGGGGCCAAATCAAAATTATGAAAGCTTCATGCACATCTAGAGATGCTACCTGAACACTTTAGCATAGTTTAAATGTTTCAAAATAAATACCGTAGGAGCCTTTTGATGAAAACTATTTTTCTAACGATAAAAGTGGTTCCACTGGAACCACTTGGCACTGGGGGCCAAATCAAAATTTCGAAACCTTCATGCACATCAAGAGATGTTACCTGAACACCTTAGCACAGTTTAAAAGTTTCAAATTAAATCCCCTAGGAGCCTTTTGATGAAAACTGATTTTCTAACGATAAAAGTGGTTCCATTGGAACCACCTGGGGCCAAATCAAAATTCCTAAACCTTCGTACAAATCTAGAGATGTTACCTGAACACATTAGCATATTAAACGTTTCGAATTAAATACCATAGGAGCCTTTCGATGAAAATTGATTTTTTAATGATAAAAGTGGCTCCATGGGATCCACTTGAGGGCAAATAAAAATTCCCAAACCTTCATGCTCATTTAGAGATGCTACATGAACACCTTAGCATAGTTTAAATGTTTCGAATTAAATACCCTAGGAGCCTTTCGATGAGAACTGATTTTCTAATGATAAAAGAGGTTCCACTGGAACCACCTGGGACCAAATCAAAATCTGAGACCTTTATGCACATCTAGAGCTGTTACCTGAACAGCTTAATATAGTTTTAACATTTTGAATTGAATACCCTAGGAGCCTATCAATGAAAACAGATTTTCTAATGATAAAAGTGGTTTCAATGGAACCACCTGGGGCCAAATCAAAATTCCGTACCCTTCATGTACATCTCGAGATGTTACCTGAACACCTTAGTATAGTTTAAACGTTTCAAATTAAATATCCTAGAGCCTTTTCGATGGAAACTGATTTTTTTAAAAATACCCTAAGAGCCTTTCGATGAAAACTGATTTTCTAACAATAAAAATGGTTCCACTGGAACCACCTGGGGCCAAAACAAAATTCTGAAACCTTCATGCACATCTAGAGATATTACCTGAACACCTTAGCATAGTTTTAAAGTGTTGAATTGAATACCCTAGGAGCCCTTCAGGGTGTGACATACGGACAGTCGGGCAGACAGATGGACGGAAATCATGACAATATCCCCTCATATTTGAAAATGCGGGAATAATAATATGAGATGTAGACTGTGCTAAAGAATTACTGTGTGTGGCCCTCACAGTTAATATTATTCCCAAAACGAGTCATCCAATCAAGTTACAATGAAATCCCTTCATAAATTCAGCCTGTAGACTGAGCTAAAGGTTTTCAGGCTTTGGGCCTGTGTGGACATCACAGTTGACCGATCACAACCAAAAGGGGATGTCCTCATCTAGACATTATACTGAGTCATCCTACGAAGTTACGATAAAATCCCTTCATAAAAATGACCTGTAATCTGTGCTAAAGTTTTTCAGCTTTTGTGCTCACGAAGCAATCATGGTTGAATGATCGTGACCAAAAGGGGACGTTTTCATCTGGACATTATCTGGAGTCATCCTACCAAGTTACAATGAAATCTCTTCATAAATATGACCTGAAGACTGTGCAAAAGGTTTTCGGGCTTTGGGCTCTGTAGCCACCATAGTTGATCAATCGCAACCAAATGGGGTCGTTCTCATCTTGACATTATCTGAAGTCAACCTACCAAGTCACAATGAAATCCCTCCTTAAATACGACCTGTAGACTGTGCTAAATGTTTTTGAGTTTTGGGATCGGGCAGTCATCACGGTTGACAGATCACAACCAAATGGGAACTTCTCAGCGAGACATCATACTGAGTCATCCTGCCAAGATCGTGACCAAAAGGTGACATTCTCATCTAGACATGACCCCAAACCTGCAAATGAAATTCTATGATTATCGGATAAGAACTTCAAGGTGTAGCCTGTGCTAAAGGAAAATGTGAACAGACTCACATACTAACAGACCTCTGCACATGTGATGGCAATAGCTTATATTGACTTTGTCAAGTTAAGCTGAAAATGAACATTAAATAATAAATTCAGAATGCCGTGTGTGTATCTGTAAACCCTGCGTCATACAACTTCACAACACACATTAATATCAAAGTTATTATTCAATTAAGAAACAAAGTATGCATGCACAGTACATTCCTGGTTAATATAGCCAAGTGTACTGTATTCTTACACAAAACTGTATTAACACTATTTACTGTTATAAACATGATCTTCACAAGAGAATAATATCGAATCACTTTATCGTAAATAATCGATCTTCTCCCCCAACCCATAAAAATGTAAATATTATTTTGACTTACATTGCCCAGCACTAAACAATAAACATGCATACTCTGTGGTACAGTAGAATCCTCTTAACTGAATATCCATTTTGCCAGTGAATATTATTCAATTAACAGGAATATACAATTAACGGGGATTTGGTCAATTTCCTGTGTTCTGGAGGTAAACTGATCATTTATTCTATTATATCTTGTTTGACAGAGCTCTATTCTGTCAAACAAGATATAATAGAATAAATGCCTGTATTGGATGTAGTGAGGCCAAAAAGGTTGATAAATGAGGGGTATTTGGTGCGTGTCACAGTAAATGTTTTCGACATATTACAGAAATTTATATACAATTAACAGGAGTTTACTCTACAATCCATATGCAATTAACAGATCAAATTTGTACTGAAGGTATGGTAAATGGTTTTTGTGTTTGAAAATTATATTCAGTTAACAGGGATATACAATTAAGAGATATCCAATAAAGTGGGCTCCACTGTATTAAGCTTTTTTCATAACTGGTGTTTTATCAATAAAATTCTGCAGTCTAACAGGCACAAACAGATTTTCTTCTGTGTCCTATTTTAACCATGGGAATCGGCATCGGAATCAGCATAATCGGTATTTGGTTCATAGAATGTTTTGATAATCGGTTCATCACTACACATAAGAAAACTAGAGCAAACTGTCACAGTGCCGAAGCTGTGATGATTCATGCAATGCCAATGATGTTTTAAAACTTGTTGCTGACAAAAAAACTTGTTGGTGACAAGTCCATAAATGTGATAAAAATTATCCTAATGAATTGCACTATTGAGAGGGTGTAAACATCATGAAGATACACTTGCATACCAAGTACAGTTAAAACTAGAAGTCCTGTCACGAATTGTGCGCTTATCTAGGCTTAATTGCGCGTTGGAATTGCGCGCAATTGCCGTATTGAATGGCATCCAAAGCACGGCAGGTTCTCCTGGTTACTCATAGCAAATACATGCAATGTTTCTGCCAATGGACCTCCGGGTTACCCGGAGGTCCATTGGCTGAAACATTGCTTGTGCACAGGTCATATGCACAGAATTTGATAGCTTTGCTTGGGCCATAACGCGCACAGTAACGCGCATATCAACGTGCTATTTCTGCGCATTTCATGACAGGACTTCTAGTTTTAACTGTATGGTGTCATCCCATGAAGTATCTTGGAGCTATGGTGTTTGAAAACTCTTTGGTGACAAAAAAACTTGTTGGTGACAAAAAAACCTTGTTGGTGACAGTCCATATATGTGACAGAAACTAACCGAATGACATGCACCATTGAAAGGGTGTAGACATCATGAAGATACACTTGCATACCAAGTATGGAGTCATTCCATCAAGTATTTTAGGAGTTACGGTGTTTTTTAAACTCGTTGGTGACTGACCAACCAACCAACCGACCGACCGACCGACATTGCCACATATACAAGTACATGTAGAGCTGCTTGCCACAGCTAAAAAGCTTTAACTACGTCCTTCATTTCTACAGCATCATACATTTTTATCAAATTCCATGAGTTTTCTAAATCAGTGGAGCCCACTTAATTGGATATCTCTTAACTGAATTACCCTGTTAATTGAATATAATTTCCCAACACAAAACCATTTACCGTGGCTTCAGAACAAATTTGACATGCTAATTGAATACAGGTTATGGAGAAGGTCTGGTACTCTTAAAAATGCAGGAGGGCTTAAAAATCGCTCCCCTCGCATGGCCTAGGGGAGCAATTACATGTAGCTCTCCTCAAGCTTACAAAAGCTGCGAGTGGCAAAATAAAGTTTTACTATTAATGAATTCTGCCTCGGTGGGCTTTGTATATCTTGTTTGGTGCTTCTAACAAGGTACATTGTAGTCTCTGTGAGATGGCTACACTGCCCCTCCGGGCCTTGTCAAGGTCCGGAAGTGTGGGAGGGGAAGTGTTGCCATCTTACAGAAACCACTAACATAGCAGAGATTTGAAAAGATGAGGGTTTTAGGAAAGGGCTGTTATGGTAATCATTATTTTCTAAGGCCAGGAGGGCTAATTTTCGCCCTCCTTAAATTTTTCTGGGCATGCAGTAGGCGATTGCATAAATCACTCTCCTGAAAACGTGAGGCCTGAACAACCTGTCGAGAAATTACTCTGACAGTTTCCCATTGTTAACAGACATAGAGTACGTATCTTGAACACTTTACCTGATGAATCGGGCCCAACAGTTCTCTTAATTTACAAAGTACAGTACAGCCTACAATAAAGTGGAAACCTGGTCATACAAATAATGTGCTATTTGGGTGATATTTGCGTAATATTCGAAAATAAATATCGCGATATTTTTTATAGGAATAACGCGTCAGTTGTTCATGATTTGGCCCATCAAACACGCTAAGATGAAGAAGTAAAAAAACCCTATATAACGTATTAACTTCCAAACCCATTTTTATTGTTTACAATATATTTATATTATTTACAACACCTACACCACATCGAGATACAAAATTAAAAACAGCATGAATAATTATTAACAGTAATCATTTCCATTAAAAAAGCACAAAGAACTAGCGAAGTCATATCAATGCTAAACAGTAAACAAACATAAACACTCAAATAAACTGGTTTGGTAGTTAATACTTTATATACAGGTTTTTTTATTTTGTAAACTCAGCATGTTCGATATTTTAAAAGAGGCTTTTCACAACACAGACATGTACATAATGGCACATGCTGTTGATGGCAAGTATAAAGGTTTTTTTGATTTCCTGTTTGATTTTCTTTTCTCTTCTTCCCTTAAATTTGCCATCGCACAACATTGTATTCTGGCTCGCCACCATGGTGGGACTCAAACCCCTACCATCGCCAAGCTAGAACCGAATAGAGCCCACTCTCCAACAGTCTAAATGGTGTTGAGGGATTGATTATTGACAATCTATCATGCCAACTTAAACTGCCGGGAATTCTAACCGCGTGCATACCCCCCACAGACCCCATTTGAGGCAATAGGAAAGCTAGGCCTGAGTGATCCAAATGAAATAAAATAAGGTTAACCGGGTCGCAAGGGATTTGTAAATCCCACATCGTCACTGCACGCCTTCGGCGCACTAAAACCTTTCATTCATTCATCTTAGCGTGTTCAACCAGCCAAATCATGACCAACTGACACGTTACTACCATCACAATATTCAGATACAAGCGTGACGTAAATATTGCCTATATTTATTTATTGGGGTTTAAGGCCACATACTTATGCATAATGGCTAATCGTGACCGTGACAGTTTTATGGGTGGAGGAAGCCCAAGAACCTGGAGAGAACCACTGAGCAGCGACGAGCAACTGTCAGCTCCTCAACATTCTAACTCTGTTCAAGCTCCGCTCAAGCAGGGTTACAGCAGTTGAAGACATGTGCATCATCGACGTGCAGTACGCCTTAGTACACATCATTGTGCCCCATGTAGGCAACCGGTTATAAAGTGCCTTGCCCAAGGACACAATGCGGGTCGTCCCAGGAGGGGATCGAACTTGGGACCTCTAGCATAGAAGTCCATCAGTCTACCACTGAGCCACAGCGCTCCCAATATTGCCTAGTGTGTGATGCAAATATTGCCCAAATAGTGCATTATTAGTGCATCCAGGTTTCCACTTTATGGTAGGCTGTGCTGTATATGGATACTTGTATATGATAAAGAAGCAGTCAGTCGCCAAAGAATTTTAACACAGCCAAATGAACGGTTAGCCATCCCAAAACCATGTTAATGGTCAGCCGGCCAGTCACTTGATAAATTTGGCACACTGTTTAATCTCACACCTCCACATTTTCCTCTCTTCTTTCTGTCAATTCTCCACACATGTTCTGTTTTAAATTTTTTTTTAAAATTAGAAATTATGAAATAAATAATGTTTAAACTGAATCTACACTAATGTGACTTTTAATCAGAATGATGTCGTTGATGATGTCTTAAAAGATTCCCCTTGTGTGCAAAAGATTTGTCACAAACTTCACACCTGTATGGTTTTTCACCAGTATGAACTCTCAGATGTCTTTTCAAACCTTCCTTCAGCAAAAAGCTTTTACCACAAATGGAACATCTGTATAACTTTTCACCTAAATGAATTCTTTGGTGGGCTAGAAGATTTCCTTTCCGTGTGAATGATTTGTCACATATGTCACACCTATATTCATCTTCACAAGTATGGAATTTCAAATGATAAATTAGAGATTTCTTCGCAGAAAAGGACTTATTACAAATCTCACACTCATGTTTTTCACTAGAATGAATTCCCAGATGATCCAGAAGACTCTGCTTCGAGGTAAATGATTTGCGACAAACTCCACACTTAAATGGTTTTTCCACTGTATGATTTTTTAATGGTTTCTCTCCAGAATGAAATCTGAGATGATGTTCAAGTTTTGATTTTCCCTTAAAAGATTTGTCACAAATCTGGCACTTACATGTATTTGATTTATCACCTGTGTGATTTTTCAGGTGTGAATTAAGAGAACCTTTCTGAGTGAATTCACTGTAACAAATATCACACTTGAATGGTTTTTCTCCTGAATGAACTCTCATATGTGCATCAAAAGTTGATTTCAAAAAGAAAGTTTTGTTGCAAATGTTACACACTTTTAATTTTTCCACAGAATGAGATTGCTTATGGCATTCAAGCCTGAACTTCTGCTTGAATGTTTTGTAACATATGTGGCACCTATATAGTTCTACACTAGAATGAGAGTTTAAATGGTAAGTTAATGATGGCTTTGACGCAAAGACCTTATAACAGATATCACACTTGAATGGTTTCTCTCCTGAATGAACAGTGAGGTGTTTTATAAGATTTGATTTCCGAGAGAAGGATGTGTTACATATGTCACATCTGAATGATATTTCACCAGAATGAATTTTCATATGACAATCAAAATTTTGCTTCACTGCATAGAATTTATCACAAATGCCACACTTGAATGGTTTTTCTGTAGAACGGGTTTGTACATGACTTTCAAGGTCTGAGTGTTTATTGAATGATTTGCCACAAATACCACTACTTACATGTTCATGTAATAGCTGAGCATCATTAGTGATTGTACTATGGTTTTCAAGGAATGTCATTTGATCAATTGTATCTTCACAAATAGTTGAATTGAATGCTTTATCTTCGTCTAGGTCTCTCGACTCACCAATATAACATTCCAGCACATCATTGTTTGAGTCTATTCTATCTGCTTCTTGGTGACTGATGAGACCATGTTCTGTTTTAACAGAATTAACACAAGTTTCATATTTCACCATTTCATTTACGGTTCTCCCATGATTACAGATATCTTCACAACACTCAGTATTTCCAAACTCACATACAACTGTATGGGTTGGTAACCCCATCTGCTTCAAGTCTTTGTTACACATGGTACACTTGGACTGTGCAACACCAGACAGGGGAAAGTTATTGTGATAGTCCCGTGATGTCAGGTTATGAATGTTTTCATCAATGTTTTTCTCCATTAGGTTTTCATTAAAATCTCTTGTTGATTGCAAAACAACATTCCTGTTCAATAGCAGTCTGCTGTGATTTTTTATCGTTATCATGTGAATCATATTCTTCACTGAACCCTGTGTCTAATACATCAACTTCTTTATATTCTGCAGTTCTGGTCATTATGGATGATGTCCTTTCTATAAAAAAAAATGTGTCTATAAAAAAAATGTGTTTTACAACTAAAGCAATATAAACATGGCATATATTTTTAAACATGAATATAAATATCGTTCATAAGGGGGTGTATTGTGATGCTGCATCTCTAGAAGCTGTTATGCTATCGATATTACAGCACAGTCGCTGTGGACTCGCCGTAATCCATGCATGGGCAGGGATGTCTACACATGCATATTTACCAGGTAATAAAAATCATCATGAGCAGAATTGTATTTAGGGAGACAACTTACATAAGCTTTAACCCTTTACCCAACGTAACGGCCAAAACCGGCCAGCGCTATTCTCAAAAATCGCCAATTAATTTTCATTATTTTTTTCATTTTTTGTCTCAAAAACATAGGTTATGACCCCTCATTGGAACGAGCTCGTTGAGCTCGTTCCAATGAGGGGTCATAACCTATGTTTTTGAGACAAAAAATGAAAAAAATTAGTTATTCGAGAATTTTTTTTGCATGTGTCGTCTGCTTTTCATGTTGGGTAAAGGGTTAAGCTTCCTGTCGAATCCCTCTTTTACAAAGTAATAAATTTCCTTGCCTTTACTTGTTTCATGTATAATACTAGTACTGTATCTTGTGTTGTTCTGATTTTTGTTACTCCACTGTTATTGTGAAATGTATTAGCTTATCATCTATTGAATAAATATTGTTTAAACTAATATTGTATTTAATGAAGCACTCAGTTGTACCCGGTGCTTCATTAATTACATTTTTGAGGATTATTTCTATTATTAGGATTTGAGATCTAATATTATTGCGTCTGTGGAAATATTGTCCAACCGTGAAAAGTGACCAGTCCACGGTGGCTGTACTGTAAAACGAATATAAGTGTAACTTGATAATTCTTTAACCTGACTACCACAGCATTTTAAACAAATAAATTAAGTGTCACATTTTTTGAAAACATGAGGCCCATGGGGGCTGAGGGCACTCACCTGTCATGGTAGTCTAAATATCAAACCAGGGACTTGACTTGAGTAAGCTGCATATGCCCCTCGTAAGAAAAGCATATACCAACTAGATGAAGTGATTGTGCCCACACAATACACAGAATTTTCCTTCTATTTTCAGTTCCTGCACAATTACGTCCCAAAATTGAGATAAAGGCATAAAAAACAGATTTTTTTTTATTTTTGTTCGGAACTTTTCGAAGTTCCAAACAAAATATTTTCAGACTAATACTTTTTTTCTTCTTCTTAAAATTGACCAAAACGCATAAAAAAACCAGAAAAACTAATTTCCAGATTTTGATCCAAAATTTCCAAGTCCCACCCGGCCCCCAAATTTTCATTGTAAAAAAAAAAATTGGCTTAAAATTGACCAAAACACATAAAAAATCAAAAAACTAATTTCCGGATTTTGGTCCAAAATTTCTAAGTCCCACCCGGACCAGCCCAGACCCAAATTTTCAGAGAAAAAAAAAAAGTTTGTCTTAAAATTGACCAAAATGCATAAAAAAACAAAAAACTTATTTCCGGATTTTGGTAAAAAATTTCCGAGTCCGGACCAGGACCCTCAATTTTCAGCCTAAATATGAACACAGGGACTTGGCTTGAACGAACTTGAATCTCACTTCCCTAAGGATGCAGCATACCAAATATCAAAAGATTCTTATTGGTAGATCTGAAGAAGAAGATTTTTAAAGAATATTCCTCATAGTGCACTAAATTAAATATTTGGTCTTCCATAGAGAGCCCAAATATGGACCCAGGGAATTACTTTCAATAAACTTGTGAAATAATCTTCCAAAGATGTTATACATGTATGTGAAATCTGAAAGCTTTTAGAGCAGTGGTTTGGGAGAAAAGTAGTCTTAAATGTTTTTCCCATTACCCATAGTGACTCAGCACTTTTTCAAAGTCCCAAAAAGTACCCATGATAAAACCGATAGCAATTGTTTTTTACCATTCCATTCTGTTGGTCCTAAAGAAGCTTCACAACAAATAAGAATTCTCAGTGCCATTAAGTTTTGGACATATGGGCGTTTTAATTTTTTCTAATTTAGCTTCTGTGGTTCCCATGGGGCGATGGAAAAAAATCGGGGCATAAATTAAGTACTTATGACCCAATAAGCCCTCATATCAAATTTAGTTCAAATCTGCCTCACGGTTTGGAAAACAGAAATTTTGGGAGGCGCAAAAATTCTTGCCCCTCCCATAACGACGGCAAATATAGCCCAACAAACTTATCTTGAAAAAATTTGAGTCTACACCCCAAAAGGAAGTTGCACATCTAATATTAAGTCTCTGCTACTGCTGGTTCATGAGAAGATTTTTTAAGATTTAGGCACACTTTTTGGGCGTGGCCCTACCAAGGGGCAAGGCAACTTGATTTGAACAAAATCAAATTGCGATGTCATAACAAACTATTATCTCAAATATCAATTAAATTGGTTCAGCGGTTTGGGAGAAGACGCAAACACCATGTTCACGGATGACGGACAACGGACGGTGAGCGATCACTATAGCTCTCCTGACTGAAAGACAGGTGAGCTAAAAAAGTTTCACAATTTTTCAATAAAACCATACAAATATGCATATGATTGAAACCAGCTCAACGATCTGGTTCTAATGATATCCATATCTGTATATTTTTATCGAAAAACAACTGAGATATTGCTGTGTTCAGGGCAGCACAATATTTCGATATACCGGGCACTTTGAACAGCAAATGGGTCCTGATCCCCCTGCATATGTTCTCCCCTGGGGGGGGGGGGGGGGGACTAGTTTATCCCCCCTACACACCCTGATTACCCCCCCCCCCCCCCCCCCTAAATTTTGTTATCTTCTTTTTCACTTACATTTTTTCTCTTGTATTCAATCTGAAACACATTTTTTCTCTTGTTTTCAATCTGAAACCCATTTAAGATACCATAAACAGTTGGTACTACTGGATTCTAAACCTCAAAAGGACTCTGTATACTACATATCAAGTCTCTGCTACTGATGGTTCATCAGAAGATTTTCAAAAAATTTGGCCATTTTTTCCCCACACCTCTACTCAATATGAGCCAAAACCTAATTTGCATAAAAATCAAAATGCCCCTATATAACCACTACTTACATGAAATTTAATTAAAATGTGGCCAGTGGTTTAGGAAAAAGAGGCTCAAACACCACCTTCACGCAGGATGATGGACGGACGGACGGACGGAAGGACGAAGTGTGATAAGAAAAGCTCACCCTGACTTTCAGTCAGGTGAGCTAAAAATTACACAATGTATTATGATTCAATGGGCTTTGTGGGATTTGTATCACATAATACATTTATGGAAACTACACTTATTTCTTGAAAAGTACTTGTATACAAATTAAAAAAATGCTAAGATTGTATTAAATTTTGATGTAGACAGAATGAAAGTGTCAATGACACTGCAGCTTAACTTGTCTGTGTGTTGTGTTTGATAAAAAGGATAATGTTCAATGTTTATGAAAGGATTATGAAATAAGACAAGAATTTTGATAATTGGGAATATGTTAATTTCTGTTCCCTATATGCTATGTTTTAATAAAAGCAAGAGGCCCCAAGGCGCCTTAATCGCTCACCGGCTAAAGTGGTTCAAAGAAGTATTTGGGGTCACATTCAGTTAGACATGGTTCATCAACACTACAAAGGAATGAAGTCATGAGAGACACATTTTATGGAACTGGGGACATGGCTTGAACAAACTTAAATCTTACCCCCCAAGGATGCTGCATACCAAATATCAAAAGCATTCATCTGCTGGATCTGAAGAAGAAGATTTTTAAGAAAATTCCTCAATTCGAACTAAGTTACAATTCAAGCTCCCACAGTGAGCCCAAATATGGACCTAGGGACATGGCTTGAGCAAACTTGAATCTCACCCCCTAAGGATGCTGCATACCAAATATCGAAACATTCTGACTGCTAGATCTGAAGAAGAAGATTGTTAAAGAAAATTCCTCATTTTGAAGTAAGTTATCATTCGGGCTTCCACAGTGAGCCCAAATATAGACCTAGGGACATGGCTTGAACAAACCTGAATCTTACCCCCTAAGGATGCTGCATACCAAATATCGAAACATTCCGACTGCTGGATCTGAAGAATAAGATTTTTAAAGAAAATTCCTCATTTTGAACTGAGTTACAATTCGGGCTACCACAGTGAGCCCAAATATGAATCCAGGGACTTGGTTTGAACAAACTTGAATCCCCCCCCCCCCCAAGCATGCTGCATACCAAATATCAAAAGATTCTGCCTGCTGGATCTTGAGAAGAAGATTTTTAAAGAAATTTGCCTGAAATGCACTAAGTTCAAATTTGGGCTCCTATACTGAGCCCAAATATGAACCCAGGGAGTCGAGTTGAACAAACTTGAATCAGATCTACCCCACAATGTTGCATACCAAATATCAAAAGATTCTGCCTGCTGGATTTGGAGAAGAAGATTTTTAAAGAAATTTGCCTGAAATGCACTAAGTTCAAATTTGGGCTCCTATACTGATCCCAAATATGAACTCAGGGGGCCGATTTGAACAAACTTGAATCAGATCTACCCCACAATGTTGCATACCAAATATCAAAAGATTCTGTCTGCTGGATCTTGAGAAGATTTTTAAAGAAATTTGCCTGAAATGCACTAAGTTCAAATTTGAGCTCCTATACTGAGCCCAAATATGAACCCAGGGAGTCGATTTGAACAAACTTGAATCAGATTTACCCCACAATGTTGCATACCAAATATCAAAAGATTCTGCCTGCTGGATTTGGAGAAGAAGATTTTTTAAGAAATTTGCCTGAAATGCACTAAGCTCAAATTCGGGCTTGTGTACTGAGCCCAAATGTGAATCCAGGTGGCCGATTTGAACAAACTTGAATCAGATCCAGCCCACAATGTTGCATACCAAATATCAAAAGATTCTGCCTGTTGGATCTTGAGAAGAAGATTTTTAAAGAAATTTGCCTGAAATGCACTATGTTCGAATTTGGGCTTCTATAGTGTGCCCAAATATGAATCCAGGGGCCGATTTGAACAAACTTAAATCTGACCCCCCTAGAGATGATGTATACCAAATAGGAAAGAATTCTGCCTGGTGGATCTGAAGAAGAAGATTTTTTTGAATTTTGGAAAGAAATTCATGGGTGCTATGAGTTATGCCCTTGTGGTGCCCCCTGTGGGTGCAGCAAGTTTATTTGTACAAGTTTGAAATGACACATAATGGGGAACATGCACACCAAATTTTGTTCAATTTGATCTAGTAGTTTGTGAGGAGTAGTTGATAATGTAAAGTTCACGACGGACAATGACGACGGACGGCAAGTGATAAGGTAAGCTCCCTTCGGTGAGCTAATAATATGAGACCTCACAGTTAATGTATGTGGCCCTGACAGTTAACGTATGTCAATGAAAGTTACCAAGTTACAGTGAAATTATTCCAAAAGGAGTCATCCCACCAAGTTACATTGAAATCCCTTCATAAATATGGCCTGCAGATTGTGCTAAAGGTTTTCGGGCTTCAGGCCTGTGTAGCCATAAAGATTGACCGATTGCAATTATAAGGGGACATCCTCATCTCGACATTATACTGAGTCATTCTGCTAAGTTACAAAGAAATCCCTCCACAAATACGACCTGTAGTCTGTAGTAAAGTTTTTCGGGTTTTGGGCTCGGGCAGCCATGATGGTTGAATGGTCGCAACCAAAAGGGGTCGTTGTCATCTGGGCATCATCTGGAGTGATCCTACGAAGTTACATTGAAATCCCTTCATAAATATGACCTGTAGACTGTGCTCAAGGTTTTCGGGCTTCGGGCCCCTGTAGCTGTCACAGTTGACCAATCACGACCAAAAGGGGATGTCATTATCTAGGCATTATATGGAGTCAGCCTAACAAGTTACAATGAAATCCTCCCATAAATACAACCTATAGACTATGCTAAAGGTTTTGGGCTCGGGCAGCCATCAAGGCTGATTGATCGCGACCAAAAGGGGATGTTCTCATCTAGATATTATTTGGAGTCATCCTACCAAGTTACAATGAAATCCCTTCATAAATATGACCTGTAGACTGTGCTAAAGGTTTTCGAGATTAGTGGCCGTCACAGTTGCCCAATCATGTCCAAAAGGAGACGTTCTCATCTAGGCTTTATATGAAGTCAATCTACCAAGTTACAATGAAACCCTCCATAAATATGACCTGTAGACTGTGCTAAAGGTTTTCAGGTTTTGGGCTCGGCTGCCATCATGGTTGAATGATTGCAAAAAATGGGACGTTCTCATCTGGGCATCATCTGGAGTGATCCTGCGAAGTTACATTGAAATCCCTTCATATATGAATATGACCTTTGGACTGTGGTCAAGGTTTTTGGGCTTCGGGCCCCTGTAGCTGTCACAGTTGACAAATCACGACCAAAAGGGATGTCATCATCTAGGCATTATATGGAGTCAACAAGTTACAATGAAATCCTTCCATAAAAACGACCTATAGACTATGCTAAAGGTTTTTGGATTTTGGGCTCGGGCAGCCATAAAGGCTGAATGATCGCGACCAAAAGACATTATACAGAGGCATCCTACCAAGTTACAATGAAATCACTTCATAAATATGACCTGTAGACTATGCTAATGGTTTTGGGGTTGATCGCGACCAAAAGGGGACGTTCTCATATAGACATGACCCCAAACCTGCAGAAGAAATTTAGTGATGATCAGACAAGAACTACGGGGTGTAGCCTGTGCCAAAGGAAAATGTGAACAGACTCACAGACTAACAGACTTCCACACACGTGATGGCAATAGCTTATTTGGACTTTAAGTTAAGCTGAAAATGTACAAAAATCATATATAATTTGGAAAATATCATGTATGATGAGTTAAAATATAAAAGTTTTTTGAAAGTACACCTGACATAAAATATGAATGTCTGTGGACATTTCAGTTGTTTATAAACTACTTCATTGGCTGTGTACATTTAAGTATGTCTGTATACATTCATCTTGCAATGGAAATGTAAGTAACAGTTTCTCTCTTACCTAACATAGCAGCGAAAAACAGCTAGGAAATTGACTAAAATAAGCTTACCGCAGTCTAAAATATCTTACCAATCTCTCGATAAAAGCATACAAATATGGATATTATTAGAACCGGCTTGTCGAGTCGGTTCTAATGATATTCACAGCTGCATGGTTTTATTTAAACATTGCAAGAATATTTTTTGAAAAATGTGAAATTTAATGTACTTTTTTTAAAAAGCTGTGTTAGGTAAAGGGTTAACACATAAGCTCACGTCACCCTTCATACATATGTAGGACAGACTGGTACAATTTGCCATTTCGAATCTCTTTCGCTTAGGTTCCCATTCTGGTAAATGATCATTTCCATCTTTTCTGGCATCATTTACTGCCCTTTTTTCACAATTGACTTGGGGAGCATGGTGGCTCAGTGGTAGATTGTTGGACTTCTATGCCGAGTTCCCCGAGTCCGATCCCCATCTGGGGGACCCGCACTGAGTCCATAGGCAAGGCATTTTCTCCTGGTTGCCTACATGGGAGCACAATGACGCCATGTGCTAAGGAATACTGCACTTCGATGGTGCACATGTCTTCAACCACTGTAACACTGCTTGAATAGAATTAGAATGTTGAGGAGCTGACTGTTGCTCATTGATGCTCGGTGGTTCTTTCCGGGTACTCTGGCTTCCTCCACCTGTAAAACTGTCATGGTTATGATTAGCCCTTGTGCATATGTATGTGATCTTAAACACCAATAAATAAATTCACAACTGACTTTAATCTGTCTGGTAGCCAGTGTGACCATTGAGGGTCTGTCTACTTTTGTCTTTGTTTTCAGAGAATAAAATCTTGAATTTTGAGATAGCGTATTCATCTGGATATAATAATGAGGACCGATTACAGTACAGCCATCAAGGATGGGTCAAAATCTCTGGGTGAGCATTTTTCCACGCCTATAATTCAGAGAAGATCAGCTATGACACCAAGCAAAATTTCCTCCAATGAAGCACCAGGTAATCCAGGTGCTTCACTGGTGGAAACGTTGCTAGGTGTCATAGCGGATCATCTCTGAAATATATGCATGGAAAAAATGACAACATGTCCCCGATGACCCTACTGTATGACAGTTCACAGATTTCGAAAGCATCTGCAGCAAGCACGGGGTATGGGGGAGGGGCATCAAATGTCTTAGGGAGTTTGACCAGCATTGCAGAGAAGGGTCTTCCCACAGGAACATTTTTAAAAATAAGGTGATAAGACACTTTCTGACAAAATGTTTGTCGTTCCAGATGAATAACTTTTCGGTTATCGATAAAATCGTTCTATCAAATTTTATGGCCTGGTTTTAATCAGTCCTGCAACAACCATTGAAATAAAACTGTACAACTTAATTCCCATTTTAAAGCTTCTTTCGCTTGTATAGCAAAGTCTTGTTGAAGACCATCTATATTTACTTCCATTTTATTTGTATTTTTGATCCCAGACAGTGGAACCCCTTCATCTGATTCCTCAAATTTCATTACGTGTACAGTCCATTTAAAATATTCTCTCCTCTCCACTGGTCGATTGCATAATAGGGTGTCTAAAAATAGGATAAGCTAATTGGCTTTGAGGGGAACTTTTTAGTATCCATGGTAATTACTTCAACAATAACAAGTGCAGTTGTCAATGATGATCTTATGGACAGTCATCTGTGTTGACTGATTTTGGGGACAAATGATTTTAACAAACAATACTTTATTAAGCAATTTTTTTTGTATTGATGATATCTGACTTTAATGCTTTATCTACAAACATTTGCACACACGAATAACAGAATATATTATATTTTAAAAAAATATATACGCAAGCACTCTTTCAAAGCACTGTAATATCGATCGGGTTTTGTTTGCACTTTTGAATAGAAAATCTCTGCTAGTATTCCATGGAGTTAGCACTCAGCTACTAATGGGTAAAAATACACAATACGTGACAGGTGGACTACTACCAAATCACTTGTCAAGTGAATGTTTTACAGAACTCATCGGTCACGATTAGCCATTGTGCATAAGTATGTGACCTTAAACACCAATAAATAATAATAATACAGAACTCATATTTTTTTACACAAACTGATTTTTTAAGGGCCACCAGATTTATCTACACATCCATCAAGAGACAATATGCTTGCTTGTCTGCTGTTTATCGGTGCCTATAAGTTGAAGTTGAGTGGATAATTCACTCTGTGTGATTTAGTTGTAATCCACCCTGCACTTATCTACACACACGAAATAAATTGTGTGAACAAACTAGACACCTTGCAAGAAGTATTAGCTATTTATTTATCTATTTATTGGTGTTTAAGGTCACTTTTCATCAGCTATGGCTAATTGTGCCCATCGGTCGCAATTGGTCATAGTTGCAGAAAAGTGACATTAAACACCAATAAATAAATAAATTGTGACCACAACAAATGCCTAAAGTCAAGTTTAGCCGATCGTTTAACCATTTGGTGTCCATTTTAGTGGACATCCATCCCAGGCACTGGTGACTGGGTCCTATTTCACCAGTAAAGTGGAACTTTCTTACCATAGTAAATAAGCACTGCTTCACTTCCCGTTGCCACGGGGAAAGCAGCACTATTAAATATTATCACAGTGTACATTATTGTCTAAGAAATTCTGTGGAAATGCAATGACCCCCCCCCCCCCCCCTCCAAATATTTCAGACAGCACACCTCTTGAGCTAGGTAGTGATCCAGTCAACATGTGTTTGTTTAAATACACAAGAATAATTTAACTGGGTATTTTTTAACAATTTTTTGTGGTTGGGAGACGTGATTTGGTTATACTGACAAGTCTTTTTAAAATTTAATCGGGGTCCTTTTTTAGAATTTCACTTCTTTTTTTGAAAACAAAGTACAAAGAACTGTTTCGACCAGGGGAGATAAGTTTGACCGTTGTTTTTATTTTTTTCTTCATTTTTTTTCATGTCACTGATCATGTTGCGTGTCCTGCCAAAATATTTTTTTTCAAGGGTGGTATCTTTTAAAACGGACACATTTTTCGGTAAATTTAGCTGATAATTTTCTGTTAGTAAACAAGTTTTACTGTGAATGCAGTCCAGGATGTGATGGAAGGACATGACGGGGAAACCCCTTTGAAGTGCTTGCCTTATCGGAATGGGAATTTTTTTCCCTTTCAGTGCTCCATCGTAGGTCAAAACAACATAAACCTTGATTGACATTCTCTTACCGCGATCATCGAGATCGTTCCAATGAGAGGTCATAAGCTATGTTTTTTTAACAAAAATTTAAAACATAATAAAATTTGAATGGAGATTTTTGTGTATAGTGCTGGCCGAATTTGGCTGTTGACATTGGACTTTTTCCCGCATATTGGACCATTAATTTTTTTAATGAGTAATACATTCTCATTTTAGTTCTTCTAAACTATTTCGGTAAAATGCTTATGCTGTAATAAAAATTAAATCACCGGGTTTTAACTTTGAAATGTTCGGACACTCGGCACAGTATAGAATCCATAATCCCATATCGGAAAAGCTATTGCCGCAGCGAAATGCCAGGATGTTTCGCCAAGACTGTCACATTGTTGTTTCAAAAACACCGTACACCAAGAACACATTTTATTCACTGAAATACTCGTTCTATTCCAGGGAATCCAAATCATATATCAGCGAAAATTTTATTTTAATATGAAAACAAATCGAAAATCTCACGAATTAACAAACGGATCCCCAGAGGGGATTCATACAATTTGTACCCATTCCCACACGTTCATACTCCAATAAAGATTATAAAAATTGCATTCAATTCTTATAATTACATTCCGTAACTGTTTAAACTACTTTTTACCAAACAACAAAGCAGAAAGACGAAATAAAACATGAACGAACGAACGAGGCGAAAAACCACCCTCACACAAAAGACAAAGCGCACAACTCTCTGAGTTAAGCGCTGGTTCCATCTAAATGATATTTCAAAGGCAAATAAGCTTTAATTTTCACAACTTCAGAAATGGAAACGAGTATTTTAGTAACGGACTTTACGCCACAGTTGGGAACTGTCACCAAAGAAACAGCAGCAGAGTTCATCACTGCGAGAGGCGCTGAAAGTTAAAAACCTGCCCAAACACTGCCCGAATTACATTCTGTCAACTGCGCTCTACCGTAAATGTGAGTCAAAGTTCGACCAAAATGTATTCATTGGAAAATGAATTACATTTGGTCATGATGTTTTCATCCAGCTGACCAATGGAATTGAGTATTTGGACCCAAAATGTATAAGTACATTAACAATGTAATTATTCACCAACGTGTAGCAAAAGCAAATTACCCAAATGACACACAACACTGCCCAAATCGAAACTAAACTGTCTCGATTGAGACAATTGAAGAATTTGGGGACACTGGAAATTAATTATTTTTAGCCACTGCAAAACAAGTCAATAGTTTTTCTCTGTCGTATTTTTCAATACTCATGAAGTCATCAACCCAAGATTGTGTGCGGCAGATTTTGTTTTTTATTTATTTATGAAAGGCCATAAATATGTTTGAGGAGCATGTTTTTTTCCAGACGCGGCAATCCCTGTAAACGATGTATGTTTTTATATGGCTTTAACAGGTCTGCTGTTAATATGACTTGTTTGGTGGATCTGGGAATATACATTGCAGGCCTAAAGAATTGTGTAAGTGTTTGGCACCATATTATTTCAACTCCACGATTATCACTAAAACGGAACCTGTGTAGGAACGCAGTGAACTGACACTGCTTCACATCCCGGGGTTCCCGCGGGGGAATCCAGTCAACAGCTAGTATCAATAGTTTAGAATTTTCTGCTAAGAAGCTTGAAGATAAATTTATTAGTCACTGGAAATTCAAACTGAATGATAACAATAAAATTAATGGTACAGTGGAGCCCACTTAACTGGATATCTCTTAATTGTATATCCCTGTTAACTGAATATAATTTTCAAACAAAAAACCATTTACCACACCTTCAGTACAAATTTGATCTGTTAATTGCATATGGATTGTACAGTAAATTCCTGTTAATAATATATAAATTTTTGTGACACACACCAAATACCCCTCATTTATCAACCTTTTTGGCCTCACTACATCCAATACAGACATTTATTCTATTATATCAAACAAGATATAATAGAATAAATGCTCAGTTTACCTCCAGAATACAGGAAACTTGCCAAATCCCTGTTAATTGTATACTCCTGTTATCTGAATAATTTTCACTGGCAAAATGGATATTCAATTAAGAGGATTCTACTGTAATAAACAAAGATTCTAATACAATTACTACAAATCTCGAAATTTGATTTTTTAATCAGTAAAATTTGTGATAGTAAACTGAAGTAACTTGTCGGAAATTTTGTGTTGTCAAAAACTATTTCAGGAAAGTCAAGATGTATTCTATTTTCATTCCATTTGGAGTAACTAACTGCCATATCCAAGGTGCACAAATGCTTTGAACGCGTTGACGTTCTGTGAAAAAATGTTTTCTCTCATTATTGTAAATAATATGGATGAAGTAGGAAAGTTAAATTTTAATGTGGAAGAAGTTTGGCAGAGGCTGATGAGTAATGAAATGCGTGTTGAAAAACCTGATTTATTTATTTCTTGGTGTTTAAGGTCACATATTTTTGCACAATGGCTAATCATGACCACGACAGTTTTACGGGTGGAGGAAGCCGGAGTACCCGGAGAGAACCACCGCAATGGCCAGCTCCCCAACATACTAACGCCACACAAGCAGGGTTAGCATTGGTTGAAGACATGTGCACCATCGATGTGCAGTACGACCTAGTACACAGCGTCACCGTGCCCCCACGTGGGCAATGGGGGTGAAGTGTCTTGTCCAAGGACACAACGCGGTTGCCGCAGGTAGGATTCGAACCGAGGACCGTTTGGTTTGCAGCCTGCACCTCTACCAACTTAGCCACCGTGCCCCAAAAACCTGACCTCGACAGGCTTAATAACGGTAAGCATGTGGAGCCAGTCAGTGATATTATAATTTATAAATAACAATTTTGCAGGCGATGAAGAATTTATGGACATCATGTGTGAATAGAACCCTAAATTTCTGACAATTGCCAATAATAATTTTAATTGTTCAAGGATAAATATTTCCAACTGACCTGCTTCCGATGTTATAACATCAACTTCAAGCAATCATTTTCTAATTTGTCACCTGCATTCGTCGCACCAACAATGACAACATGTATAGCTACAGCAACACGATCACCACTGAGAGGTGAACTATTTGTTCCTCAACAATTATGTCAATACCACAAGCCATCACTTCCCAGAAACAGTTAGGAAAGAATAACATTCGGAGTGTTTAAAGTCCAATATTTATGCACAATGGCTAATCATGACCGTGATAGTTTTAAGGGCGGAGGAAGCCGGAGAGAACCACCAAGCAACGGCGAGCAACTGTCAGTTCCCTAACATAGTAACTCTACACAAGCATTGGTTGAAGACAAATGCACCATCAACGTACTGTACGCCTTAGTACACAATGCCACCGTGCCCCCACGCGGACAATGTAGATGAAGTGTCTTACCCAAGGACACAACGTGGTTGCCGCAGGTGGGATTCGAACCGAGGACCTCTCGACTTGCAGTCAACACCTCTACCTACTGAGCCACCGCGCTCTCTCGCACACAATAATCAGTGTTATTGACTATTACAAAATACGTCCATTGTGTATTGATTTTAAGCCGTAGTTTTTTTTTTCGGCATATCACGGAAGCAAGGCGAATTTTTACTGAGCAAATTGACCCATTTTATACTGTATTCTACCACTTTGCCGAGGTGAATCACAAATCGAGTGGATAATTGAATTAAAAATGAGTGGATGTTTGAACCAAACAAAGAAATAGGAATTCGTTAATTCTTTTGCATACATTTTATTCACTAGGAATGATTAATTAGCTGAAGGTGGATGTTTTAATGATTAAAACAGAAAAAAAAACTTGGATATAAGTGAAATATTTATAATGAAATATAATTAACTTGTATGCATTTTTTGTTCAATTCATCATGATCAGAGCTTCGAAGGCCTATTATTTGACACAGAACGTCTGGAAATTGACAAATTTTCAACTGTACAATTTTCCGGGATTTTTGTCCAAAACTGATTCCCTTCCGGGAGGCCGGAAGCTACACTAAATTTACAGGATTTTCCCGGGTTTTCCTTGAGAGTTAACATGTCTGGGACTCAAACAAGTGCTTCCAAAGCTCCCAGAATTTTAACTTTAATGGTAAATCCTTGAGTGCTTTCCAAAAAAATTGGATGTCATAAGTCCTAATGATGAGATATTACCTCATCATTAGGAGATATTTTCTCATCATTAGGACTTATTATCTCATCATTAGGACTTTTTATCTCATCATTATGAGATATTATCTCATCATTATGACTTTTTATCTCATTGTTAGGAGATATTATCTCATCATTACGAGATATTATCTCATCATTAGGACTTTTATCTCATCATTAGGAAATAATATCTCATCATTACGGGATATTATCTCATCATTAGGAGATATTATCTCATCATTAGGACTTATTATCTCATCATTAGGACTTTTTATCTCATCATTAGGAGATATTATCTCATCATTAGGACTTTTTATCTCATCATTAGGAGATAATATCTCATCATTACAGGATATTATCTCATCATTAGCAGATATTATCTCATCATTACGACTTATTATCTCATCATTAGGACTTTTTATCTCATCATTAGGAGATATTATCTCATCATTTGGAGATAATATCTCATCATTACGAGATATTATCTGATCATTAGAACTTATTATCTCATCATTAGGAGATAATATCTCATCATCACGAGATATTATCTCATCTTTAGGAGATATTATCTCATCATTAGTTCTTTTTATATCATCATTAGGAGATATCTCATCATTAGGAGATATTATCTCATCATTAGGACTTTTTATCTCATCATTACGAGATATTATCTCATCATTAGGACTTTTTATATCATCATTAGGAGATATTATCTCATCATTACGAGATATCATCTCATCATTAGGACTTTTTATCTCATCATTAGGAGATATTATCTCATCATTACGAAATATTATCCCATCATTAGGACTTTTTATCTCATTATTACAAGATATTACCTCATCATTAGGAGAAATTATCTCATCATTAGGACTTATTATCTCAGCATTAGGACTTTTTATATCATCATTAGGAGATATTATCTCATCATTAGGACTTTTTATCTCATCATTAGGACTTTTTATCTCATCATTAGGAGATATTATCTCATCATTAGGACTTTTTATCTCATCATTAGGAGATATTATCTCATCATTACAAGATATTATCTCATCATTAAGACTTTTTATCTCATCATTAGGAGATATTATCTCATCATTAGGACTTTTTATATCATCATTACGAGATATTATCTCATCATTAGGGCTTTTTATCTCATCATTAGGAGATATTATCTCATCATTAGCACTTTTTATCTCGTCATTAGGAGATATTATCTCATCATTACAAGATATTATCTCATCATAAGAGACACTATCTCATCATTAGGACTTTTTATATCATCATTAGGAGACGTTATCTCATCATTATGAGATATTATCTCATCATTAGGACTTTTTATCTCATCATTAGGAGATATTATCTCATCATTAGGACTTTTTATCTCATCATTAGGAGATATTATCTCATCATTACAAGATATTATCTCATCATTAAGACTTTTTATCTCATCATTAGGAGATATTATCTCACCATCAGGACTTTTTATATCATCATTAGGAGATATCTCATCTCCTAATTATCTCATCATTAGGACTTTTTATATCATCACTAGGAGATTATCTCATCATTAGGACATTTTATCTCATCATTACGAGATATTATCTCATCATAACGAGATATTATCTCATCCTTAGGACTTTTTATCTCATCATTATGAGATATTATCTCATCATTAGGAGATATTATCTCATCATTACGAGATATTATCTCATCATTAGGACTTTTTATATTATCATTAGGAAATGTTATCTCATCATTAGGACTTTTTATCTCATCATTAGGAGATATCTCATCATTACAAGATATTATCTCATCATTAAGACTTTTTATCTCATCATTAGGAGATATTATCTCATCATTAGGACTTTTTATATCATCATTACGAGATATTATCTCATCATTAGGGCTTTTTATCTCATCATTAGGAGATATTATCTCGTCATTAGCACTTTTTATCTCGTCATTAGGAGATATTATCTCATCATTACGAGATATTATCTCATCATAAGAGACATTATCTCATCATTAGGACTTTTTATATCATCATTAGGAGATATTATCTCATCATTAGGACTTTTTATACCATCATTAGGAGATGTTATCTCATCATCAGAACTTTTTATCTCATCATTAGGAGATATTATCTCATCATTAGGACTTATTATCTCATCATTAGGACTTTTTATATCATCATTACGAGATATTATCTCATCATTAGGACTTTTTATATCATCACTAGGAGATGTTATCTCATAATAAGGAGATAATATCTCATCATTACGAGATAATATCTCATCATTAGGAGATATTATCTCATCATTAGGACTTATAATCTCATCATTAGGACTTTTTATATCATCATTAGGAGATATTATCTCATCATTAGGAGATATTATCTCATCATTAGGAGATATTATCTCATCATTAGGACTTTTTATCTCATCATTAGGAGATATCTCATCATTAGGACTTTTTATCTCATCATTAGGAGATATTATCTCATCATTACAAGATATTATCTCATCATTAAGACTTTTTATCTCATCATTAGGAGATATTATCTCATCATTAGGACTTTTTATATCATCATTACGAGATATTATCTCATCATTAGGGCTTTTTATCTCATCATTCGGAGATATTATCTCATCATTAGCACTTTTTATCTCGTCATTAGGAGATGTTACCTCATCATTATGAGATATTATCTCATCATTAGGACTTTTTATACCATCATTAGGAGATGTTATCTCATCATCAGAACTTTTTATCTCATCATTAGGAGATATCTCATCACTACGAGATATTATCTCATCATTAGGACTCAATATCTCATCATTAGGAGATAATGTCTCATCATTAGGAGATATTATCTCATCATTAGGACTTATTATCTCATCATTAGGACTTTTTATATCATCATTACGAGATATTATCTCATCATTAGGACTTTTTATATCATCACTAGAAGATGCTATCTCATCATAAGGAGATAATATCTCATTACGAGATATTATCTCATCATTAGGAGATATTATCTCATCATTAGGACTTTTTATATCATCATTAGGAGATATTATCTCATCATTAGGAGATATTATCTCATCATTAGGAGATATTATCTCATCATTAGGACTTTTTATCTCATCATTAGGAGATATTATCTCATCATTACAAGATATTATCTCATCATTAAGACTTTTTATCTCATCATTAGGAGATATTATCTCATCATTAGGACTTTTTATATCATCATTACGAGATATTATCTCATCATTAGGGCTTTTTATCTCATCATTAGGAGATATTATCTCATCATTAGCACTTTTTATCTCGTCATTAGGAGATATTATCTCATCATTACAAGATATTATCTCATCATAAGAGACACTATCTCATCATTAGGACTTTTTATATCATCATTAGGAGACGTTATCTCATCATTATGAGATATTATCTCATCATTAGGACTTTTTATCTCATCATTAGGAGATATTATCTCATCATTAGGACTTTTTATCTCATCATTAGGAGATATTATCTCATCATTACAAGATATTATCTCATCATTAAGACTTTTTATCTCATCATTAGGAGATATTATCTCATCATTAGGACTTTTTATATCATCATTACGAGATAGTATATCATCATTAGGGCTTTTTATCTCATCATTAGGAGATATTATCTCATCATTAACACTTTTTATCTCGTCATTAGGAGATATTATCTCATCATTACAAGATATTATCTCATCATAAGAGACACTATCTCATCATTAGGACTTTTTATATCATCATTAGGAGATGTTATCTCATCATTATGAGATATTATCTCATCATTAGGACTTTTTATACCATCATTAGGAGATGTTATCTCATCATCAGAACTTTTTATCTCATCATTAGGAGATATTATCTCATCACTACGAGATATTATCTCATCATTAGGACTCATTATCTCATCATTAGGAGATAATGTCTCATCATTAGGAGATATTATCTCATCATTAGGACTTATTATCTCATCATTAGGACTTTTTATATCATCATTACGAGATATTATCTCATTATTAGGACTTTTTATATCATCATTAGATGTTATCTCATCATTAGGAGATAATATCTCATCATTACGAGATATTATCTCATCATTAGGAGATATTATCTCACCATTAGGACTTATAATCTCATCATTAGGACTTTTTATATCATCATTAGGAGATATTATCTCATCATTAGGAGATAGTATCTCATCATTAGGACTTTTTATCTCATCATTAGGAGATATTATCTCATCATTAGGACTTTTTATCTCATCATTAGGAGATAATATCTCATCATTATGAGATATTATCTCATCATTAGGAGATATTATCTCATCATTAGGACTTTTTATCTTATTAGGAGATATTATCTCATCATTAGGACTTTTTATCTCATCATTAGGAGATAATATCTCATCATTACGAGATATTATCTCATCATTAGGTGATATCTCATCATTAGGACTTTTTATCTCATCATTAGGAGATATTATCTCATCATTAGGAGATAATATCTCATCATTATGAGATAATATCTCATCATTACGAGATATTATCTCATCATTAGGACTTATCTCATCATTAGGACTCATCATTATGAGATATTATCTCATCATTAGGACTTATTATCTCATCATTAGGAGATATCTTCTATTCGTAGTTTATGGCTATGACTGACGTTTGTTCCATTTCTTTGGAACCGTATTGTGACTTGATAAAAAATATTTCTCAGACCCAGTCAGTCGAAATTTCGACTTTTTATCTCGAAATTCTGACATAAAATCTCGAAATTTCGACTTGATATCTCGAAATTTCGACTTTTTGTCTCGAAAATTTGGACTTTTTTTCTCGAAATTTGGACTTAAAATCCAAAAAGAGTGATACATCCAAATAATATCAATGCACACATGCGTCTCCCCCTCTGATAAGTAATTAGGCATCAGCCCTACCCCCTCTCCCCACCCCAGTTCCTGAAAGTGCTGTCCAGTAAATATCACCGGAGTATTTATTTATTGGTGTTTAAGGTCACATATTTTTACACAATGGGTAATCGTGACCACAACATGGAGATAAAGTCAAGTTTTAGTCAATTGTTTATACTCATTTTAGAGAACTTCCACCCAAGCATTGATGAGTGGCTCCTATACTTTAACAGTAAAACAGAGCTTGTTTACAACAGTAAACGAGCACTAAGCACCACTTCACGTCCCAGGGTACTCTCGGTGAATCACAGGAGTAGTAGTCTACCCTTACGAAGATATGCTGCCCAGTAGATAGCACTGGGATATTTTCCCTTATGAAGAGGTGCTACTTTTTACCCAGGACACTACGGAAATATTACAGAAGAAAAAATAAAAAAAACGAGAATCAAAACGAGACACATGTCACCCAAGTGAAGCTTCATTGTGTGGAATAACAGCAAATACGCCCCCTACCCCCTTCTGAACCACCACCAACAAGTCAAATTATAGGGGATGCACTGCCAGAAGTGTATGGTGTAAGTTTATGAGCAGCGCACCGGGTAAAACTGATATTTATTGGGCAGCACTGTGGGAGAAACATATGCGCGCTGAGATCATTTGGATGTATTTTGCCGTAAACTTTAGGAAGCTGTGTGGTCGGGTGTATTACATTCTTATTTACCGTTAGCGAATTGACTAGCAAATTTGATTGATAAAACTGGACATTTTATGGGGGTGTACTGTTGTACTCTTCCGGAAAAAAACAATGTACCTCGTGGAGGGCCATGCAAATCAACACATTGTGGTGGTGACTGAGTGTGCGCAGACGTGTGTGTGTGCAGGGGAGGGGGGCGCACATGTATTCATTTCTGGACAAAACAGGTATAGGAAGGTATATAGCCAAAAATTTACATACTTGAAAGGGTATACATTACGTGTACACTCCATATAAAACCGCACTTCGCGTACCCCACTTTTTGTGTAGAAAAGTGGGGTACCCAAGTGCGGTTAGGAGAGAAGCATTACATAATCAATTAGTGCTCGACGAGAAATTTCTTCCAGAGTCTGAACCTGATTAGCAATATTAGTCTTCAGTCAGCGAATTTTTAAAACCTGCATTTCATAAAATAATGACATAAAAATGTTATATCTGTCTTTTCCAGATCATTGTACCCCGGAAAAATGTCCGCTTTTAAAGAATTCGCCCAATATTTTTCGAGATATTTAACTTGTTTCCGTATTAAAATAAAATGTTTTGCCGATATGTCATTTGGATTCCCCCCCTGTATAATTAAAGGTAAGTTTATCGCCATCGAACATGATCTTGTCCACCTTCATTCTCGAAACATTTCATCGAGACATTTTTAAATAAAATTACCAAATAGAGGAAGTATTTTAAAATAAAACGTATTCTGTGCGTTGCTATGTTTTTTGAACAATAATGTGACAGTCTCGGCGATACATCCTGTCTTTACAAAGTGCGGTCCCCATTTTTCAAACTCGGGATCATTACGAACTCGGCATATGATTTAAATATCATTGCAGATAAGCTGCTTCACGTTTACCTCAGTAATTATTTTTGACGAACTAAATTGAGAATGAAACAGAATTGATAAATAAATCCATCTACTCCTTCCGGTCATTTTCGTAACAACTCGGGTGGATTTTTCAAATTAAGTTCAGTCTTCGGAATCATGAAACGTTAGAAGCAAGAGACGTACGAATCATGGCCTACGGTAAACAAATTTATAGTGCAGTTTAGGAAGTGGAAGGCACCCACAATGGGATTTTCTTGTCAACTTCCAATATCTGAAAAAGGCATGAAAAATTGGTGGCGTCACTGGGGGCCGGTAGGTATTTGCCCCTTAAACGTAGATTTTGCCCACATTTGCTTCCCACGTCCATAACACACACACATACACAAACTCTCTCTCTCTCTCTGCCCCTCAACCCCCACCCCCCCCCCCCCCCCCCCCCCCGTAACCATGGCGTATTCACGCTTCCCATGAGTCAACGATCAACAGTATAGTCTCTCCACTTTTAAATCTGATCCGCCGCGTCTGGAAATATTCTCCCTTAAAATTTTATATATTTTCCTTTTTTTACAGCTTGTGGCCCTCATTAACGGGGGAGGGGAGCATTCCAATGAGGGGCCATAAACTATGTGACTGAAACAAAATATGGAAATTCACAACGCCAATGGCCGAATTTGGCCAGCACTCAGGCTATACAAAAATCTGCATTCAAATTTTATTATGTTCAAGTTTTTGTTTCATAAACATAGCTTATGACCATTCAGTGGAAAGAGACAGTGGATTTTGAGTCTTTCCATTGAGGGGTCCCAAGCTCTGTTTTGAGACAAAAAAATTCAAATTTTTAGTTGTTATTAAAGAATTTATCTTGCAAGTGCCACCTAGTCCTGTAGGCGGGTGGAGACTATTGGATCACCGGATTTATCTTCCTAGCATTTGGTACGTTTTTTCTTGGGAATAGTATGTTTATTTTCGTGGCTGGGAACTGGGTAGACTGATAACATTTTGGCCAAACGCTGTCGTCTGTATGTTGGTGTTTTGATAATAATAATTCTCCCCAGCCAGCATGGGTTTCTTTTCAATTGGTGCTTCAAATGCTTCGGCCCTTTGACAGATTAATAAGTAAATTAGCCTTAGAAAAGGTGTTGAACATATGACATACCAGTATACAATTATGCTCAATTAGTTACTTCTGTTCAGTGGCGTGTTAAATTAAATCCTTTGTTTGTTGTTAATCCCCAAGAAAATGTTAAAAGAAACAAAACACTTGCTACGTTTCATCATATCACATCCCCCAAATATAAAAATATTCACAGGAAACATTTTTAAAATCTCCTGAAATTTAGTGCTTGCGCGGTCTCGAGTCCAATGATATTAGCTACAAATAAGAGACTTCATTAGTTGAAACTTTGGATATTTAGTGCTTAACACGATGTCTTGATCAAGTAGTCCAATAATATTAGCTATGAACACGCGTCTCATCAAGCTTTATTTATTTTTTATTATTTGTTGCTAATATTATTGGTGGACTGTTTCATTATCATAGTATGATGCCGCAACACTACCACCGAGTTAGGGTGAGACGGTTTGAGTTTCGCCGAATTGAATAGAGCATGCGTTTTGGCCCTAATCTTTTCAAAATCAGCGCCCCCCCCCCCCCAAAAAAAAGAAAAAAAAGAATGGGAGCCAAAACTCGTTTTATCATCAATATCAGTCACCGCTGATATGACCGATTCCCCGGGTTGAATAAGATGTCACAACGTTGTTCTCATGACCATAAACTCAAGTAATGTATTCCTGGGTGGCGTCATTTCGTTCCCGTGGGGACACACTTCATCGATCGGAATGGTCCCGAGTTGAATTATGATACCGTGTTTTGAAGTAGCTCCAGGAAAAAGATGAGAGAAGCACGGATCGGGTTTACCCAGATTGGATCTGATCTGTGTTTTGAAGATAATCTCCCCCGTGTCTGGGGTTTCATAGCGGCTGTCAGATAGAATAAAAAATGCGTTTTAATTTAACATTTGGGCGGATTATGATGTTATATCCCGGGCGGAAAGCAGAGAAATTGCCAGTATGTTCAAAAAGAAAAATGTGTAGTTATTTGTACCCGTCCATTTCGGATGAGAATCAGAATGTTTTTTTCAACAACAATGACCTCGATTAAGCGAGTTCAGACTATTTTATATCATGTAAATCCAATAGATGGAAGAGCCACACTGCTTCACGGGGTCGTCAAAATTCACATTTTTTTAAAGATTTATTAGAACACAAAACGAATTATTGGACCGATTTTCACATTTAAAGGATTCTTTTGATCCAGAAAATTCTCTCCAAAAATATTTCAGGCACAGAAAAAGGATTTAGTGAAGAGAACTTATTATGTAAATTGCGAGGTATTTTCCCAATCAACACTGATTAATGAGTAAATACCTGCTGTTATATAATCATACATAATGCACTCAGTCGATATTGGAATAATTTTCTTATATGGAGTGTACACGTAATGATGTATGTAAATATTGGTAAGGAGGTTACATTTTTCAAAATTATGAGTCTTTCCGCTTGGGTGCCCCTGGCATATCTGGTTGGATATCGATGTTTGTGTTTGGGAGAAGTTTGTTTGTATTTAACCACATTTTCAACAACCAGGGTGACATTGTGTTGTTAGGCAGTTTAACGGTGGGTGGAAGCCAGAGAGAACAATCATGCAGCGGCGAGCAACTGACATACTGTCGAACTTGGCACAAGCAGAGTTAGCTGCGGTTGAAAGCAAGTGAATCATCAATGTGCCGCATGCCTTTGTACAGCCCCGCATGATGGGATGAAGAGTTTTTACCCAAAGCAGTCACCTCTGATCGGGATCGAACTGCCGATCTTTCGGTTCAAAGTGCAATGCTCTAAACACTTAGTCACCGCTCTCCTCATCGGGGAGGGGTGGCGTCGGAATGGCCTGTTATATTACATGTTGTAAGGGATTAAGATAATGGATTTTTTACTCTTCGAAATATATCATACACTTATTTTAATCTCGGCAAATGGAATTTTACTCGTATCGAGTGGAAATAACTTTATTTCTGGGTTTAATGTGCAGGGTGGGGGAGAAATGTTGATGGCAATGTGTTAAGTGAACAAGTGTTCTTTTCAAACATTTCGATGGCCCTGATAAGGGTCGCCTTATGGACGAACCGAGCGGTCCATTCAAGATTGCCAGTGGTTGGAGCCTTGAACTTTAAACCGAGATGTTCACCGATTGATCATGACTAGCGGTAACGGAATTGTGCCCTTGCGGGTAAGACACTTAATCCCGATTGCCCACATAGTGGCACGGTGTCGCTGTGTACTAAGGCGTACTGTGTTTACGTCCATGGAGCACTTGCCTTCTTCAACAAATGATGACTCTCTGCAGAGTTAGTACGTTCGGGACTCTGACAGTTGCTCGCCGCTGCTGGTTTTCTCCGGCTTCCACCACCCGTAAAACTGCCAGACACGAGGTGACCCTGGCTGACCGAAAATAACGGTAAACCGCAATACAAAATTCAAGCTTGCAGTTATTCCCCAAAACCAGGCACAGAGAGAGGATCTCAAAATCCCCCCACTCCCCCTCCCAACATGGTGGGTCGAGAGGTAAATATTCCGACAGTGTTCCCGGATGACTGACCGTTGATACGAACTTGAATCCTAACTCAATATTTTTTCGTAAATAATAATTTACGAAACCCCAAATGTTCGTTTATTATTATTATTATTTTCAAGAATTACTTTCGTTTTACAAAAGTAATTCTTTATTATAATAATAATAAACGAACAAGCGTTTACACACAAAGGATAAAGGATATATGAAACCTAAAGATAGTTTTGCACAATGAAAAATGTGGTATCGTTGTCGTGAGGGCGGCCATAAGTTGAAGACAACTTGAAAAATTCCAACACAGACAGGGTCATGGGTCACACCCCCCCCCCCCCCCCACTCTTCACCAGTTTAGCTGAAGGACATACCATTCTAGCGTTAGTTTCATTAAAACCTTGGACGGCAGTGTAAATAAACTATGGAGGAGTAATGGTGCCACCAACACAAGTTATGGTTAGCATGCAGCTGTGTCAGTCATAGTGACCGAAACTCTGCTGAAACAACCAGCAATTATCTAAGTTATCAGTTATCTTTCTATACCTACCCGATACCTGTCTTATCCAGAATTGAATATAGGTGAGCCCCCACACCACCCCATCCCCACCACCACCACAATGTTATCCCCAAAACGAAAACGAATAAAATAATTTTCCAATGCATTAGGATGTACGACAATACACTGGCTTCTGATTTCTAACAAACTCTCGCCCTACTGACTGGACACGTATACCCCCCCCCCCCCCCCCCACACACACACACCCAAACCTTGACATTTCTGCCAGCTTGGGGTAGGCCTCCTTTTCATGCATTAACATTAACGGCCACTCCAAGTGGAATATTGTTTTCTGGACGAGTACAACAGACCTCACCCATACAAATGCCCAATTTTGTCCATCGACTTCACCATCCGTTACCTAACTGTAAATAAGAATTTAGTTCAACCCCACCCTACATCCTAAAGTTGATGGTCAAATAAACTGACGCTCTATTCCAAACCGTATTTACAAAGGATGCAGCTGTTCCATGTGAAATTTACCAATCGCCACCCCCCCCCCCCCCCTCCACACACAAACAGAGTTATGTTTATCCAATAAACATGCTAATAAAATACCAAACAACACACGTTATTGACAAGTACCGTTAAATCATGTTGCAATAAAAGTCCACAGAGCGTGTCTATAATATATACATGAGGCTCTGTGAAGACGTCCCACAACTTGGGATGCCTTCCCCATCCCGTCATTATAATCAACAAAAAGAGCGATACACCCAAATGATATCAATGCACGCATGTTTCTCCCACCCGCCAATGAGCAATGCTGTGGAAGTTGCCTCCCCCATCTCACCACACATACTACTCGAAAAGTGCTGCTGGTGAATATCACTGGAGTGGCTCAACCTTACGAAGATATGCAACTTTTACCCAGTTCAGTGTCCCAAAATTACAGCAGAAAATAAAAAAAATCGTGGAAATAATAGCCTTCCACCTCTAATTCAATTTCCACCCCACCTAGCATATTCCCCATTTCAAATCCGGGCGCACCAACACCCATAATAGACGAAGATCAAAATAGAGCACATCCCACAAAAGCAAAGTGAAGCGTCGTAGTGTGCATAAACAGTAAATACACAACACCGTCGCAGCTGATAAGGCTACCAAGTGTACAACAAAAAGTAAAAATTTCGAGATAAAAAGTCAAAATTTCGAGATAAAAAGTCGGTATTTCGAGATTTTATGTCAAAATTTCGAGATTTAAGTAAAAATTTTGAGATAAAAAGTCGAAGTTTCGAGATTTTAAGTCAAAATTTCGACATAAAAAGTTTAAATTTCGAGATAAAAAGTAGAAATTTTGTGATAAAAAGTCAAAATTTAGAGATTTTAAGTTGAAATTTTGAGATAAAAAGTCGAAATTTTGAGTTAAAAAGTCGAAATTTCGACCTTCTGGGTCTGGAAATTTTTTTTTATCATGTCCCGAACGCACTTCCGTACAGGTCAAATACAAGGAGTATTTACTTGGGAAAAATTGAGCTTTTGTACAAGGAAGCCATCGGAGAGCCTCAATGACTTTCCATTTCCCAAAATTTTCCCCAGGAAAACTGGCCCCACCAACGAAAATGGGATACCCCCTCTCATGATCGGTCTCAGCTCACCACTAGGTGCGTTCAATCATGCGCATCATGACTAACAGGCCTAATTGAGATATTTAACAGTTGGTGTTTCTTGAAATGAGGCCCAGTTAAATTTTGTAGTGCTGGTTCAGTTCCATTCCATTCACTGGAAAGGAGTTACGAGGGAGTTTGGTGGACAACTGGATTCAAAGTTCAGCTAAAATGTCTGCTTGTCCTGTTCGGTGAACAGTTAAATTTCCACCACTCTGTGGCGTTGTTGAGGGGGAATCACCGCAACACCCCACCTTTCTGAAAAATTGGAACACTATTCAACCTGAAAGCCCCTAGAACTGGTTCATGTACTTTCACTCTGATATTTGTCGGGTTATCTTTCTATGCTTACTCTTACACTCTCTAGCCTTCAAAAAGTACCCAGGTTCTCAAGTTGGCAGGGAAAGTTACTATCGTTCCCCAAGACGTTCACCTATGGGGAATAGATAATCTTAACCCTTTAACCTAACACGAAAGGCTGATGACACTTGTAAATAAAATTCTTGACTAAATATTTTCTTCCATTTTTTGCGTCACAAACATAGCCTATGAACGAGATCTTCCCCTGATGAGACAAAACATGAAAAAAGTAATGCATATTGAATGGTTGCTTTGCAAATAGCACTGGTAGGTTTTGTCCATTATGTTAGGTAAAGGGTTAACCCAGCAAGTGGGGGTGAGGGAATAAATCATTTATCTGCTGCTGTAAAATATTTTCCCCTCCGCACTTCATTTTGGCCTACCATGCCCCTCCACAACCTTCTAGTCATTACGAGGAGAATGTGAAGACATTTTTAACTCTTCACTGAATACGATGAGCAGATCTCGTAATGATGAGATAATAAGTCCTAATGATGAGATATTATATCCTAATGATGAGATAAAAAGTCCTAATGAAGAGATAATAAGTCCTAATGATGAGATAATATCTCCTAATGATGAGATAAAAAGTCCTAATGATGAGATAATATCTCCTAATGATGAGATATTATCTCCTAATGATGAGATAATAAGTCCTAATGATGAGATAATATCTCGTAATGATGAGATTAAAAGTCCTAATGATGAGATAATATCCTGTAATGATGAGATAATATGTCCAAATGATGAGATAATAAGTCCTAATGATGAGATAATATCCCCTAATGATGAGATAAAAAAGTCCTAATGATGAGATAATATCCTGTAATGATGAGATAATATGTCCTAATGATGAGATAATAAGTCCTAATGATGAGATAATATCTCCTAATGATGAGATGAAAAAGTCGTAATGATGAGATATCTCCTAATGATGAGATAATATCTTGTTGTTGTTGTTGTTGGTGGTGGTTAACGTCACATATTTATGCACCATGGCTAATCGTGACACAACATGGAGATGAAGTCAAGTTTAGTCAATCGTTGATCTACATGTTGCCCATTTTAGAAGACTTTCACCCCAAGCATCGGTGACTGGGTCCTATTTTACTAGTAAAGCGGAACTGGTTTACCACAGTAAACAAGTGCTGCTTACTTCCCGGGGTTCCCACGGGGAGATAATATCTCGTAATGATGAGATATTATCTCCTAATGATGAGATAAAAAGTCTGAATGATGAGATAATAAGTCCTAATGATGAGATAATATCTCCTAATGATGAGATAATATCTCGTAATGATGAGATAATATCTCGTAATGATGAGATATTATCTCCTAATGATGACATAATATCTCCTAATGATGAGATAATATCTCATAATGATGAGATAATATCTCATCATTAGGACTTAAGACATCCAATATTTTTTGTAGTTGTTGGCACCAATATGCTTCCATACTTTCCGACTCAGATTGAAAGGTGAACTCTAAACTTTGAACAGGGAAACCAGCCGGCATATTTTGTTTTCAGATCTGACAAACTGAACATTTAAAGGCTGATAAAATGACTAAAACGTTTGGAACTATTTGTATACCGGCGGCATAAAATATATTTCGTGATTTGGTTCGGAACTCCCAAATGACGTCAAGAAGACTGTATTCTTAGATTTAAATTATGGTCTTCAACAAAGCGATGTTTTATAGTTAGGAGATAACATACTATCTCCGTTTTCAGCTGAATTATATTAGAATGGTGATAACTATGTTGTATTTGATTGTTTGGGACCGTAAACGATGGTTTTAATGTCACAGATATCCGTTTTATCGTAGCCGGCAAAACTCAATTTACCACAGTAAAACCATCGTTTATGGCCCCAAACAATTATATCGTAGCCGGCAAAACTCAATTTACCACAGTAAAACCAGCGTTTACAGCCCCAAACATAGTTATCCCCTAATTTGATAAGAAACTTAAGAATTTTTATGAAATGGAAAATTATTTGCTCACAGATGTTGATAGAGAAACTCAAAAGAATATTTACCAAGATTAAGATAAGTGATCATAAACTTCAGGCAGAAACGGGTGGACATAATCATTCACAAAAGAAAAGAATATGGCCTCTTTGCGATTCTGCAGAAGAAGGTGAAAAGCATTTTATTCCTCAAATTGAAAAATAAAGAAGAGACCTTTTTGAAGGTAATTGCAGCTATCTCCAGTTTTGCTCAGTGTGATGAAGTAGAAAAAGCCCCTTTTAGGCCATAAAAAAAAGAACCTCTGTTTCTCAGGCCCGCGCGCATGGTCAATTTTGGTTCGCATGCAACCTTTTTATGACACCAAAAAAATCTTTAAAAAAATTTGAGATATTGTGCTCATTTCGGTAAATCGATATCGATGCGTTCGCAAATTTTAAATTAACACACTTCAAGCTTTTTTTACATCATACCTTAATAAAGTGGGTGGGTTCTAGCAATATTCACGACAGAAAGTGTTTTATTCTGTAAAAGGTAAGTCATAATGACAGCAAGAAGGAAGGTGTCTTTCAGTCTGACAACAAACAGTCACAAAGGGGAATGGTCGATTCGCACCACGTTTGATTCACACCAACCCTCAGAAAGTCTGCAAAGTCAGGTGCTATGTTGAATGGAACACAGTCTCCTGGCATTTATTTTTAGTAACATTTGTATTGTAAATGGCCGTCATTGGGAATTTGTGTACTGTTATTTGAAACCGTTACGAGTTTCCCAGTTAATTTAAATAAATGCATTTGAGATGCAGGATAATTGGATAACTAATAGTAACCGTTGCTTGATATAAAAGTAACAGTCATAGTTGAAAATAAATTGCATACAGGTAGGTATGTGCGGTTGAATTGGTTAATAAAAACACGCAAACATTCATTTTGTATTTCATTTTCAGATTTCAAAAAAATGATTTATGGATAAACTGCCCGTTCAAATGGGTTGTGATAATTTTGAATATAATGGGGAAAAATTGCGATTCACGATTTTATTAGGCAGGTTGTGAAAGGATTTTTTTGGGGGGGTAAAATAAATCTCTGAAAGTTGGCACTTCGACATTTGCTTTGTCCTAGAGACGTTTCAACCCGAGACGTTTCACCCACGGGGCGTTTCGTGACTTTCGTCCTGTGTTATAATTTTCACGTTTCACCGAAAAAACAAACATTCAAACCCCACTTCATTTACGACCCAACACCCCTGTGGTGAATAGCCAATATATTTGCGAAATTTTGCGTGGTCCACCAGGCGTTTGGGTGGGGGTCAAATTATCACAAACAACCTCTCGGGGAGAAAAAAGAAAAAATAAAACCCGCCCGCCCGGATGCTTTTTTGGAAAAAATGGCCTGAGAAACAGACAATCAACTTTGTATGGCCTTATTCTTAACTCTAATGATACTGACATCAATAAGGTATGTACGACTGGGGTTCAACAAATATATTGCTATAATGTTTATAAACACTTTTGAGAATTATATTTTGCTTGAATAAATACATGGAAACTGAACTCATTTCATTCTACTAATTGTATTTACCTATCTCAGATCACCTAAGTGCCTTTGTCTTCATATTGTTTAGTGTTCATATCGTTTTGATGTCATTATTGTATTGTAAACTGTTGTGCAGGCCTGGCATTCTTAAAAAAATGCAGGAGGGCTAAAAATCGCTCTCCTCTCACGGTGTAAGGGAGCGATTAGATCTCAAACTTCCAGTAAGAAGCAAAAAGTGAAAAAATGAAATTTTACTATTTGTAGTACTGCCAAGTGGGCTTTGTACATTTTATTTGGTGCTGCTAACAAGGCACTGTCCCGCCCGGTTGTGGGACATAACGTCCATAGGACAAAATGTCCATGGACAAAATGTCCAATAAAAAATACACTTTGGACATAACGGCCATAGGACATATTTTCCAAAGACATAATGGCCTTGATTAATTTGGCATGGTGGACAAAATGTCCAAGTTTTTTTCTCCTATTTTTTGTACTTTCCCAAATTTAATTTTAGTTTTAATTTTATTTTTTAATAATTATTTTGAAAATTGAAGTATATAATTTTCATGTTATCAGAATACCATGAATATCTCACTATCTTAGGATAAATGTGCATGTGTGTACATTACTTTATTGTTTTTATAACATCAATGATGAGCTTGTGGTGTGTGTGTGATTGGTGTTTGACATCCTGTTCTCAATTTGGCTATGAAAACAGTCAAAACTGTTTGGTGACTGCATCTAAAGACAGATCCCATCTTTCATGTAGGGACTGTGTATTGGTAAGAAAAATTGTCAAATTGCAGTACTTGTCACATCTAAAGAGTATTCATTTCTTTGATGCACAGCAATGTTTTTGAAAGATAAACACACAGCAAACTATATATTGGACATCATATTGAATTGGTCATACTGTATTGGAAAAATTTTCGAACGGATTCTCACAACTGGACTCCGCAGCTATCTCGAATCAATCAGCTTTTTCAATAAGTGGCAAAGGGCATACAGAAGCCAAAGAGAGGGAATCGAGCATGATTATAGAGACTGGTAGATTATATGGAAAACAGCATTCAGTCAAAATGAAATAGGAACCGTGCTATTATTCGACGTAGAAAAAGCGTTCGACTATGTCTGGTACAATGGCATGAGATACAAACTAGCTAAAATGAGGCTACCTACCAAAATTCTAAGGATCATATCATCATTTTTATCTGATCAAAAAATCAAAGTGAGGGTCAACCGCGAAGTGTCAGACGAGGTAAAACTCTAAGAGGGCACTCAACAGGGTTCGGTCCTTAGCCCGCTTCTATTTATAATATATACGGCCAGTAAGTTTCAAAACATAATACAAAACTGCCTGCAGGATACCATCCGCGACCTGCAAGACTGGTGTGCTCTGTGGCACATGAAGCTAAATGTCACAAAAACACAAAGAATCACATTCTATAAAAAGCAAAGGAAAAAAGCTGTCCCAAATATTAAGCTTAAGCTTTAAGACCACAAACTTGAAGCTAGTAATGAGGCAAAGTTTCTCGGATTCACCCTGGATAGAAGTCTCAATCTTAACAATCACATAAACTCAGTCACTGTCAAAGCCACTAAATGCATCAGTTTCCTGAAAATGATTAGAGGTAAAAATTGGGGAGCCAATAAAGAAGTTCTCAAGATTTACAACTCATATATACGCCCAGTACTAGAGGATGGGGCCATAATAACAAGTGACCTGAATGAAACCAACATTAAAAAACTACAACGGGTCCAAAATTATGCCCTGCACTATGCAAACCCAAATGGACACTGATAAAGGAACTTCACGAGCTAGCAAAAATAGAAACTACTGATACGCGATTAAAAGACCTACAAAAGAAAACCCTCAAAAGACTCCAAGATAGTGAATTAATGGTTGAGCTGAAAGAACACTGATCCCTTAACAGAAAAACAAAATAAGTTTCCAGAAAATACAAAAAAAAAAAATTATACAATATTACTAAATTGAGTGGAGTCAGTACAGATTGCCTCGCTGCTCATTGAGAACTTTAGGATAGAGTTTGTGAGGACTGCCTTGCAACTCTGCTGAAGTGCGACTGAAATGCATTTAATAAGACCTGTATAACAAAACCCTTTACATTCTTCAGGAAAGTAAATCAATGGTGAAGCTGAACAAACACCAAACCCTTAACAGAAAAACAAGCCAAGACCAATACCGGGTTTGAACCTGCGTTGCTGCATGCAACTGATTACAGAGATGAACAGACTTCAAAGTATTGGCAAACAGGAAGTGGCTGCACGGCAGATCTGAAAATTAAATACATGATACAACGCATCATTATGAAGCAGCAGACCAAATACAGAATCATTCCCTTTCATAGAAGCCAAAAAAACTTTGACGGAAGTGTTTTGGATGGACTGACGGACAGATGGACTGATGGATGGACACACCGAGTTAAGCAGTTACTAGACCTGCTCTGCCGCTGGCGACACAGGTAACAAGATAAGCCACAGTACGTTAAAATTACTCAATAGAATTAAACTGTGTGGAGTGAACATAAACACCGACTAAGACAGCCTGAGGCAGACTATACTTGCCAATGATGGCCCACCATCAAAATCATCTCCGAAGTGGCAGACTATACTTGCCCGAAAATAAAACACCCCACCACCCTTGGGGAGAGGTAGCACCTTTGTGAGAGGACCCAACCTCCCACACTGGTCCTCACCCGAGGGTTCAATCATCATCAATCTACGCAGCCAACCTTCCACCTGTGACACCTTAGCCAGAAAATTATGCCTAGGACCTGAACCTTTTCCTCTTTCAACAAGCCTTGACATAAATACAAAAGATCTCAAACAGCCAATGAGGGTTGAAAGGGGCTTGCTCCAAACCGTCCCTGCGTGCCTTCGGCGTGTGAAACCATTCCGTCCGGGTCACAAATTGGTCATTAAACATTCTTCAGTCATGGAGGTTCTTACTAGCAATAAAGGTGGCAAACATTAGTTCTTGAAGGATATATGTACACAAACAAATCTTTAAATAAATCAACCATTCGATGGGCATGTGCCAACAGAGCTGCATTTGATTGTAAATCCTTTGTTAATACAGATGTTGAGGTAAGTCAAATTTTTTCTTTTTTTTTCTTTAGAGTACCTAACTGGGTAATACTTGGCAAAACATCCGATTTCAAAAATGTCCGATTGTCAAAACATCTGATTCCCAAAATACTACAATATGTACATTTTGTTCATGGACAATTTGTCCAAGGATATTATGTCCTATGGACATTTTGTCCACCTATGCAGAACGAACAAGGACATTTTGTCCGTGGGCATTTTGTCCATGGACATTATGTCTGTGGACATTTTGTCCTATGAACATTATGTCTGGATACTGTCCCGCCCACACCTCCGGGCCTCGGCAAGGCCCTGAGGTGTGGGAAGGGTGGTGTAGCTGTCTTGCACAGATCACTAACACAGCAGAGATCTAAAAAGATGTGGGTTTTAGGAATAGGCTGTTATGGTAATCATTACTTCCTGAGGCCAGGAGGGCTAGTTTTTGCCCTCCATTTTTTTAAGGCAAGCAGTAGGCCTGCAAATAAATTGCTCTCCCGAAAATGCCAGGCCTGGTTATGTTTTGGTACCAATAAATATTGAATAGAATTGAATTAATAAAAAGCACCCACGAAATGTTCATAATCGACCTCTCCTGCACAAATGTGATTGTGTTTCTGATTCCGTTTCGGCAAACAACATGGACAATATCCAAGCGATGTTGACAATTCATCCATGTTCAAATCTCGAAAAGTAAAGGATAAAACAAAGTTTGGATCAATAAATTCTGCCCAAATGTAAGGAAATACGTGCACTATCGTTTGCAGGCGGCGTTAAAGGTAAAAGCTTGATATATATTCTTATTTTCGTGTTTTGAGTTCACCAAAACTTATTGGGGAATTTTACAACAGATTTGAATGGAGGAATTGGAACATAGGGTGTAGCCACTAAGTTCAGATCGTCAAACTATTAAAATACGAACTCCCAAACTTTAATACCCGATCATCTGCTTTATATACTTTCAAATAAATAATTCGTACCACACACCAGTGCACAGTGGAAAGATGCGATTGACCTAAATTTTAAGACACATTAAAACCCAATGTACGCAAGTCAACAGGTGACATCAGACTTGGCATTATCGAACTTCATTTGACTGATCACGACACAGAAAACGCTTTGAAAATGATTTGCTGATATTAGCAAATCAACGATTTGTACATTTTTTTCTCATGGAAAATGAAAATTTACACTAATTTATCATGGAAAATCATGGATTCTCTGGAATTTTCACAAAGGTGTATGAATCGAGGAACCATAGGTGAACACTGATAGAGTGATTCCACTGAAAATACTCTATAATTTCAACTAGATGAAAGTCATAAAACATGTTATTTTACTTGTTTATCAAGGATGAACCCAAACAATGAAAGGTGGCCGACACAATGTGACTGACGCATTACTTGACTGACAATGATTGCACAATGATTTCACAACTGGGATTATCATAGAGAGATTAATTACAGTTCCATTACTTCAATTTACTTGCGCACTTGTGTGGATATTGGCCACTGGATTCACTGGAACATGGACATTAATCTTGTTGCCACTTTGAAAGATACAGGAAGGGGGGGGGGGGGGTGGACTGACCTAGGGTTACTACTAGTGAAAACTTACTGAAAAACCTTAAGCTGAAGAACATATATAAATGTTTCTTCTACCTGATTCATTGAGGGAGGGGACGACATCTTGACCTGGGTGAGGGGCATGGTACAATGGGTATGGAGACATCTGATTTGCTTAGCAAGTTATCAAATGAATCACTTGATTGAGTGTGATGACTCACACTGATTCACGAAATAACTTGCTAGACTAATCAGTTATCACTGTTGAATTAATTAGTCAAGTTCCTGAGGTGTCAGTGCTGGACTTGTTAACTTACTATATGGTTAAATGTTGGTTCAATTTGAGGCCACTGTGGTACAGTTAAAACTAGAAGTCCTGTCACGAATAGGCTTAATTGCGCGTTGGAATTGCGCGTAATTGCCATATCGAATGGCATCCAAAGCACGGCAGGTTCTCCTGGTTACTCATAGCAAACACATGCAATGTTTCTGCCAATGGACCTCCGGGTTACCCGGAGGTCCATTGGCTGAAACATTGCTTGTGCACAGGCCATATGATCATAATTTGATAGCTTTACTTGGGCCATAACGCGTATATTAACGCGCACATCAATGTGCTATTTGTGCGCATTTCATGACAGGACTTCTAGTTTTAACTGTAAAAACTACTGAATACCATACTGAAACCGAGGTATTTACCTGAAAAATACCGATGCCAAACTGGAAATGTCAATACAGTAAAACCTGTCTTGAGAGACCACATCTGCCAGGCATAAATTGGTTTTACTCTATAATGGACCTGCTATGGGAGACCACCCATCTTGAGAGACCACTGAAACCTGGAACCAACTTGTATTTTTATGCCATAATTAACCTGTTTTGAAAGACCGCCCCTTTGAAGACTGAAACCATGACAAAAACTTTTTACATGTTCTGGAATTGAAAAATCCATTGTGGTTATACTAACATAATTAAAAGTATTAAAAGCTCTTAATTGGGTTTAAATTGCATTACATAACTCATTAAAGATTGAGATGTAACGTATGGCACGGACGTGATTCCATTAAACCAAACCGTTATTAAGAAGTTGGAAAGTACTCAGAATGATGCCGGCAGATGGATAACAGGGTCGAGTAATGCTGCAGCTTTGGAAGCAGTAAGGGGGGAGCTTGGGTGGATGAAAATCAAGGACAGGGTAGATTTGGGAAAACTGTGTTACTTTAACTACTTGAGAAACCTGTCTGACAACCGGTGGTGCAAATTGATGCTCGATACCATTTGGAATTCTAATATAGATACAGGGTGGTCAAAACATGTGAGGGAACTAATGGACAATTACTCTATAGAGGTCACAAACATAGAAGTTGGAATGAAAGAAGGCAAAAGGTTTGTCAAAGAGAGAGTCATGGAAGATTGCAATCGAAACTGGCGAGCAGGGGTTAGCGTGAAAAGATCACTGCAGGGGTTACAATATAAAGAAAAGCCAGCTTTTGAGAAGTACCTAGATGGCACCTTTGGAGGGTCACTGCTGTTCAAACTGAGATCAAGATCACTGGAGCTTCGGGGAAAAATTGGGAGAGATGAAGAAAAGGGATGCCAAATGTGCCACTCTGGAGTAGTGGAGACCCTGGAACATTTTCTCTTGGAATGCCCACAGTATATACCTCATAGAATAAAATTTACTGGAAGAATAATGCAGAAGTGGGGTGAAGAAACAAAGGATAGATGCACGAGGGAGAGGGTAGGAATGCTTATTGAAGAAATTGAAAAAGAGGAAGTGAGGGATACTATTAAGCAGTTTATATCTGAATGCTGGGAGGAGAGGAGGGGAAGAGGGGGTGGGGTGCAGGGGGAATGATGGCCTTCTCTTATGAGGACCGCGACAAATCAGCGGCTGGCCAAAGAGTTATTATTATTTATAAGACCCTGTGAAAAGATTAGAATTATTGCTGAATAAACAATTTCATACATACCTGAAATGTGACAGACAGGATTATAAAAATAAATTTGTGTTGAAAATCTTCAATGAAGATTTTCAACATTAATTTATTTTTAGAAGTTTTATAACAATCCATTTCAATTTGTTACAATACCTTCATAAAAAAGAAAAACTACAAAGTAATTACAAAAATCCATTCTTCTCCATTTCTGAATTTTGTGGTTGGTTATTCAATGACTTGAGAAAACCTGAAGCCTGTTATGAGAGACCACCTGTCTTGAGCGACCACTTTTGTGTGGCCCAAAGGGCAGTCTTTCAAGACAGGTTCCACTGTACCACACAATGCTACTCAAATGTGTGAGTTTTGAGATGTTGAATAAGAAATGCTTTACTCTGGAAGGTTTTATTACATATGCTACATTCCAAGAGTTTCTCATTTGTGTGGATTCTGGTATGTGAACTCAGAGGTGATTTAGAAGCAAAGACTTTATTACATATAGTACAATTTCGGGGTTATTCACCTGTGTGAGTTCTGAGATGTTGATTGATCGCTGATTTACTTCTGAAAGCTTTATTACATATAGTACATTTATATGGTTTCTCGTCTGTGTGAGTTCTGAGATGTTGATTAAGCTCTGAGTTACTTCTGAAGGCTTTATTACAGATAGTACATTTAAATGGTTTCTCGTCTGTGTGAGTTCGGAGATGCTGATTTAGCTCTGAGTTACTTCTGAAGGTATTATTACAGATAGTACATTTAAATGGTTTCTCATCTGTGTGGATTGTGATATGTGTATTTAGTGCCGATTTAAAAGTGAAGGCTTTATTACATATACTACAATTAAATGGTTTTTCAGCTGTATGAGTTTTAAGATGTTGATTAAGCTCTGATTTACTTCTGAAGACATTACTACATATAGTACATTTAAATGGTTTCTCATCTGTGTGAGTTCTGAGATGTTGATTAAGATCTGATTTACTTCTGAAAATATTATTACATATAGTACATTTAAATGGTTTCTCGTCTGTGTGAGTTCTGAGATGTTGATTAAGATCTGATTTACTTCTGAAAATATTATTACATATAGTACATTTAAATGGTTTCTCGTCTGTGTGAGTTCTGAGATGTTGATTAAGATCTGATTTAGTTCTGAAGGCTTTATTACATGTAGTACATTTAAATGGCTTCTTCTGAGTTCTGACATTTATAGTTAGATTTGACTTACTGCTGGAGGCATTATTACATATAGTACATTTAAATGGTTTTTCACCCATGTGAGTTCTAACATGTCGATTTAGTTGACACTTACTGCTGAAGGCTTTATTACATATAATACATTCAAAGGCTTTCTCATTTGGTTGGATTCTCATATGTATATTTAGATATGCTTTAGATGTGAAGACTTTATTATATACAGTACAATTAAATGGTTGTTCACCTTTGTGAGTTCTGAAATGTTGACTAAGCTGTGCTTTACTTCTGAAGACTTTATTACAGATAGTATATTTAAATGGTCTCTCACCCATGTGAGTTGTGACATGTATAGTTAGATTTGACTTACTACTGAAGGCTGTATTACATATAGTACATTTAAATGGTTTTTCACCTGTGTGAGTTCTGACATGTCTAGTTAGATTTGACTTTTGGCTGAAGGTTTTATTACTACACTACATTTTAATGGTTTTTCGCCTGTGTGAGTTTTGATGCGTCCTAAAAGATTTGACATTGCTCTGAAGGCTTTATTACACACACCACATTTGAATGGTCTCTCATTCGTGTGAGTTCTGAGATGTAAATTAATCTCTGATTTACTTCTGAAGGCTCTATTACATATACTACATTTAAATGGTCTCTCATCCGTGTGAGTTCTGAGATGTCAAGAGTTGACTTTCTGAAGAAGACTTTATTACACACATCACAATTGAAAAGTTTTTCATCCGTGTGAGTTCTGAGATGTGAACTAATCTCCGATTTACTTCTGAAGGCTCTATTACATACACCACATTTAAATGGTCTCTCATCCGTATGAGTTCTGAGATGTGAACTAATCTCCGATTTACTTCTGAAGGCTCTATTACATACACCACATTTAAATCGTCTCTAATCCGTGTGAGTTCTGAGATGTGAACTAATCTCCGATTTACTTCTGAAGGCTCTATTACATACACCAAATTTAAATGGTCTCTCATCCGTGTGAGTTCTGAGATGTGAACTAAACTCTGATTTACTTCTGAAGGCTCTATTACATACACCACATTTAAATGGTCTCTCATCCGTGTGAGTTTTGAGATGTGAACTAATCTCTGATTTACTTCTGAAGGCTCTATTACATACACTACATTTAAATGGTCTCTCACCTGTGTGAGTTCTTAGATGTATAGTTACGAGTTGACTTTGTGCTGAAGGCATTATTACACACACCACACATGAATGGTCTCTCATCCGTGTGAGTTCCGAGATGTGAACCAATTTCTGATTTACTTCTGAGGACTCTATTACATACACTACATTTAAATGGTCTCTGACCTGTGTGAGTTCTGAGATGTGAACCAATTTCTGATTTACTTCTGAAGGCTCTATTACATATACTACATTTAAATGGTCTCTCACCTGTGTGGATTCTGTTATGTGTATTTAGTGCCGATTTAAAAGTGAAGGCTTTATTACATATACTACAATTAAATGGTTTTTCAGCTGTATGAGTTTTAAGATGATGATTAAGCGCCGATTTACTTATGAAGCTTTTATCACATACTGTACATTTGAATGGTTTTTCACCTGTATGAGTTCTGAGATGTAGATTAAGCTCCAATTTTCTTCTGAAGGGTTTATTACATGTAGTACATTTAAATGGCTTCTCACCCGTGTGAGTTCTGACATGTTTTGTTAGATTTGATTTACTGCTGAAGGCATTATTACATATAGTACATTTGAATGGTTTTTCACCTGTATGAATTCTGAGATGTATATTAAGCTCTGATTTTCTTCTGAAGGTTTTATTACAGATACTACATTTAAATGGTTTCTCACCTGTGTGGATTCTGTTATGTGTATTTAGTGCTGATTTAAAAGTGAAGGCTTTATTACATATACTACAATTAAATAGTTTTTCAGCTGTATGAGTTTTAAGATGTTGACTGACAAGTGCTTTACTTCTGAAGGTTTTATTACATATAGTACATTGAAAGGGTGTTTCTCCTGTGTGAATTCTGACATGTACAGTTAGATTTTGCTTACTGCTGAAGGCTTTATTACATGTACTACATTTAAATGGTTTTTCTCCTCTATGAGTTTTAAGATGTTGATTAAGCTCCGATTTACTGCTGAAGGCTTTATTACATGTACTACATATAAAAGGTTTTTCACCTGTGTGAGTTTTGAGATGATGACTATGATCTGATTTACGTATGAAGGTTTTATTACATATAGTACATTGAAAGGGTTTTTCTCCTGTGTGAGTTCTGACATGTACAGTTAGATTTTGCTTACTGCTGAAGGCTTTATTACATGTACTACATTTAAATGGTTTTTCTCCTCTATGAGTTTTAAGATGTTGACAAAGCTGTGATTTACTTCCGAAGACTTTATTACATATAGTACATTTAAATGGTCTCTCACCCGTGTGAGTTCTGACATGATCAGTTAGATGTGACCTACTGCTGAAGGCTGTATTACATATAGTACATCTAAAAGGTTTTTCACTCGTGTGAGTCCTGACATGTATAGTTAGATTTGACTTTGTGCTAAAGGCTTTATTACATGCACTACATTTTAATAGATTTTCACCTGTGTGAGTTCTGATATGTAGAGTTAGATTTGACTTTGTGCTGAAGGCTTTATTACATGCACTACATTTAAATGGTCCCTCACCTGTGTGAGTTCTGAGATGTAAATTAATCTCTGATTTACTTCTGAAGACTCTATTACATACACTACATTTAAATGGTCTCTCACCTGTGTGAGTTCTTAGATGTATAGTTAGATTTGACTTTCTGAAGAAGGTTTTATTACACACACCACACATGAATGATCTCTCACCTGTGTGAGTTCTAAGATGTATAGTTAGATTTGACTTCGTGAAGAAGGCTTTATTACACACACCACACTTGAATGGTTTTTCACCTGTGTGAGTTCTGAGATGTGAACTAAACTCTGATTTACTTCTGAAGGCCCTATTACATACACTACATTTAAATGGTCTCTCACCTGTGTGAGTTCTTAGATGGATAGTTAGAGTTGACTTTCTGAAGAAGACTTTATTACACACATCACACTTGAAAGGTTTTTCACCTGTGTGAGTTCTGAGATGTGAACTAATCTCCGATTTACTTCTGAAGGCTCTATCACATACACTACAATTAAATGGTCTCTCACCTGTGTGAGTTCTTAGATGTATAGTTAGATTTGACTTTCTGAAGAAGGCTTTATTACACACACCACACATGAATGGTCTCTCATCCGTGTGAGTTCTGAGATGTAAACTAATCTCTGATTTACTTCTGAAGGCTCTATTGCATATACAACATTTAAATGGTCTCTCACCTGTGTGAGTTCTAAGATGTATAGTTAGATTTGACTTTGTGAAGAAGGCTTTATTACACACACCACACTTGAATGGTTTTTCACCTGTGTGAGTTCTGAGATGTGAACTAAACTCTGATTTACTTCTGAAGGCCCTATTACATACACTACATTTAAATGGTCTCTCATCTGTGTGAGTTCTTAGATGGATAGTTAAAGCTGACTTTGTGAAGAAAGCTTTATTACACGCATCACACTTGAAAGGTTTTTCACTTGTGTGAGTTCTGAGATGTGAACTAATCTCTGATTTACTTCTGAAGGCTCTATTACATACATTACATTTAAATGGTCTCTCGTCTGTGTGAGTTCTTAGATGTATAGTTAGATTTGACTTTCTGAAGAAGGCTTCATTACACACACCACACATGAATGGTCTCTCACCCTTGTGAGTTCTGAGATGTGAATTAAACTCTGATTTACTTCTGAAGGCTCTATCACATACACTACATTTAAATGGTCTCTCACCTGTGTGAGTTCTTAGATGTATAGTTAGATTTGACTTTCTGAAGAAGGCTTTATTACACACACCACACATGAATGGTCTCTCACCCTTGTGAGTTCTGAGATGAGAACTAAACTCTGATTTACTTCTGAAGGCTCTATCACATACACTACATTTAAATGGTCTCTCATCTGTGTGAGTTCTTAGATGTCTAGTTAGAGTTGACTTTCTGAAGAAGACTTTATTACACACATCACACTTGAAAGGTTTTTCACCTGTGTGAGTTTTGAGATGTGAACTAATCTCCGATTTACTTCTGAAGGCTCTATCACATACTCTACATTTAAATGGTCTCTCACCTGTGTGAGTTCTCAGATGTATAGTTAGAGTTGACTTTCTGAAGAAGGCTTTATAACACACACCACACATGAATGGTCTCTCATCCGTGTGAGTTTTGAGATGTGAACTAATCTCTGATTTACTTTTGAAGGCTCTATTACATACACTACATTTAAATGGTCTCTCACCTGTGTGAGTTCTTAGATGTATAGTTAGAGTTGACTTTGTGCTGAAGGCGTTATTACAAACACCACATGTGAACTGTTTTTCACCTGTGTGAGTTCTGGCATGTATATATAGATATGACCTTTTGCTGAAGGCTTTATTACACACACAACATTTGAATGGTTTTTCACCTGTGTGAGTTCTTAGATGTAAATTACGAACTGATTTACGTCTGAATGTTTTATTACATACACTACATTTAAATGATTTTTCTCCTGTATGAGTTTTGATATGTATAGTTAGATTTGACTTTTTGCTGATGGCTTTATTACGTACAGTACATTTAAATGGTTTCTCACCTGTGTGAGTTCTGACATGTCTAGTTAGATCTGACTTTTGGCTGAAGGCTTTATTACATGCACTACATTTGAATGGTTTTTCACCTGTGTGAGTTCTGATATGGAGCGTTAGATGTGATGCATATCTGATGTCTTTTTTGCATATTTTACATTGAAATGTTTTTTTATCACTGTGATTTCTGATATGTGTTGTGAGATGTGTATTTGACTCAAAGGTTCTGTTACGCACATCATGTTTGAATGTTTTCCCATAGGTTTGACATCTAAGGTTTAAATTAAACTCTGATTGATTCACAGTGGCCTTGTTATTATATAATTCTGATTTATATGTACTGTTAATGGTGTGAGTTTGGTGTCTAGGATGTTCTGATTTATATGTACTGTTAATGGTGTGAGTTTGGTGTTTAGGATGTTCTGATTTATATGTACTGTTAATGGTGTGAGTTTGGTGTCTAGGATGTTCTGATTTATATGTACTGTTAATGGTGTGAGTTTGGTGTCTAGGATGTTCTGATTTATATGTACTGTTAATGGTGTGAGTTTGGAGATGAGTGAGATAAAGTTCTCTACAGAAAGTTTGGTTACAAACATCACAACTGATTGATTTCTCATCTGTATGGATTCCTGAACTTTTGATAAGTTCCATTTTCTCGGAAGTTTTCTGACAGATTTTACATTGAACCGATTCCTCATCAGTGTTGTGTCCAAGTTGATGATTGTCAGTCTGTCCCATTTCACATTGAAGGCTGTGACCCATTTCACACTGAAGAGGTACACTTTTAGTGTTGTATCTGCTCTGAAGGATGGCAGTCTGTCCCATTTCACATTGACTGGATTCCTTGTCAGAGTTGTATCTAATCTGATCAATAACAGTCTGACCCATTTCACATTGAATGGATTCCTTGTCAGTGTTGTTTCTGGGCTGGTGGAGGATGTCAGTCTGATCCATTTCACATTGACTGGATTCCTTGTCAGTGTTGTATCTAATCCGATCAATAACAGTCTGACCCATTTCACATTGAATGGATTCCTTGTCAGTGTTGTTTCTGGGCTGGTGGATGGCAGTCTGATCTATTTCACATTGACTGGATTCCTTGTCAGTGTTGTATCTAATCCGATCAATAACAGTCTGACCCATTTCACATTGAATGGATTCCTTGTCAGTGTTGTTTCTGGGCTGGTGGATGTCAGTCTGATCCATTTTACACTGAAGAGATTCCTTGTCAGTGTTGTATCTAATCCGATCAATAACAGTCTGACCCATTTCACATTGAATGGATTCCTTGTAGGTGTTGTTTCTGGGCTGGTGGAGGATGTCAGTCTGTCCCATTTCACATTGACTGGATTCCTTGTCAGTGTTGTATCTAATCTGATCAATAACAGTCTGACCCATTTCACATTGACTGGATTCCTTGTCAGAGTTGTATCTAATCTGATCAATAACAGTCTGACCAATTTCACACTGAATGGATTCCTTGTCAGTGTTGTTTCTGGGCTGGTGGATGTCAGTCTGATCCATTTTACACTGAAGAGATTCCTTGTCAGAGTTGTATCTAATCTGATGGGAGTCCAGTGATTCCATAGTGAAAGGTTTCTTTTCAAAGGTGTTAAAGGGACCTTCAGTAGGAGAGTTTCTGTGGTGTTTATCTTCAGCTCTCTGTATAAAAAAATGATCTTTCATCAGTATTGGCTTCACCTTTACAATACGTTTTCCTATACTACATTGTTCATACAATTGCAATGTTCAGTGATTATAAACATATCACTAGTACTGTGAAATATTTACATGTACCTCACAATTGGAACTTACATCAAATACAGAATTTTACAAAGCTCCAGCTTATTTTATCACTGATGCTGTTAAATCTGTTTTAGGGAACTCAGGGATGACAAGCATTAACAATATTATTATAGAATGATCATCCATCCAATACATTGAATTATAAAATGAAATAAATTGTTTTCAACATCAACATACTAAACATTTGTCAAGGATTTCTTGTCCCTTCATTTTAAAACTGTGAACAATTATGTCGATAATGATACTATGAGTATACTTGTTTATAACTTGAAAATAAAACCCTCAAGCTTCATGGTTTGTATTCTGAAAAAAATAAATTTAATAATATTGTTAAAAATAATTATCTACAAACATATATCCAGTATTGTCCTTAACACTTCTATAAATCATAATTGGTGTTCACATAAAATCTACAAATTCACTCTATTTCACCATCAAAATTGTTAAATCTTTTTCAGAGCACTCAGACATACAGTAAAATCTGTCTTGAGAGACCACTGTTTTGAGAGACCACCTGTCTTGAGAGACCACATCTGCCAGGCACCGATTGGTTTTACTCTAAATAGACCTGCTATGGGAGTCGTCGGACATTTCCCCATTGGACATTTCCCCATCCGGACATTACCCCATCCCATTTAGGCCGGACATTTCCCCATCTGACATTACCCCATTCTGCTTAATAGCAAAACGGGCAATTCCCCATGAGGACTTTTCACCATCCATTTTTTTGTGGGTCCGTCTGTTTGAAATTTTCCTATTGATTTGTTGTGTATCATTCCCTTTTTATTAAGCTGACATGGGTAATGTTGTTTGAATTGTTCGATTAATGTGCTTTTATAACTATAATTGACGGGATTAAACCTAATCAGGATTTAACAGCATTTATATATTTTTATTTGTTCTCTCTAAGAAGCTACTTTTGTTCAAAGATGTTGTCGAGTTGATTGATAAACAGTGGTGTCTTCATTAAAGGAAATGTCAATGAATGCATCAGTGTTCATCAAACAACTCTATAAAAAGTGTGTTTTAGACATTTGTGTTCTGTTTTCGTATCAATTTAGAGTTAACTTTTTTGTTGAGATGATTGATAAACGGTCATGTCTTCACTGATGTGAAATTCAATGAATACATCACTTTTTATCACACAAGTGGATTGAACAATATGGATGTTTTCATTGCAATTTTAATATTTGTTCTTTCTGTCAGGCCACTTTCGTTCAAAAATATTGTTAAGTTGATTGATAAACAGTCGTGTCTTCATTTTGTCACTCATTCACATGTGGAAGCTGTCAGCTACATTGGACATGGGGTAATGTCCACCTCCGATAGGTAAAGTCTGATGGGTAAATGTCTGCCCTCGATGGGGAAAGGTGTTAATATCCGATGAGGAAATGTCCACCTCCGATGGGGGAAATGTCCACCTCTGATGGGGGAATGCTGATGGGGAAATGTCTGGATGGGGAAATGTCCGGATGGGGAACTGTCCGATGGAGAAATGTCCAGATGGGGAAATGTTCGTGCAACGCTATGGGAGACCACCTGTCTTGAGAGACCACTGTGACCTGGTACCAACTTGTATTTTTATGCCATAATGGACCTGTTTTGAGAGACTGACTGTTATAGCCCCCATATTATATTGAGATTGATATCCTTAGTTGTTAATTATATGAGATAGATATTTTTATTTCTGCATTTTCTGATTGGTCTGACTCATTTGCACTGAGTGACCTTTGTTTACATCTTTGTTACACTAATATATTGTACATATAGCTGTTGATTGTTTAATTGTTTAAGTAGGTCAATGACTTTGTTTACTTGAACTTTAACAAAATCCCCTAGAAACTGATAGAACATTGTAGAATTTTCATCTTCTGGGACATTCTATCTGGTTACTACATAAAGGTTTGTCAACAGAATTCAAAAACTCATTTTAGAAAGCCATTTCAGAAAGACTCACTTCAGTTGTTTCCATTGGAGATTATTATTGTTTCAGAACAGTGCATTTATTATAGAAGCAGTGCTTCTTTGTGATTTTGGAACATTGATTCCAAAAGAGAATTTTGAAAAGAATCTATTCGTCTTGGAAAAGAGAACTTACACTTTCTGTGAAACAGAATAATATTATTTTGTGAAAAGCCAGGATTCTACTGGATTATTTGGAAATTACCTGTGGTGCCAATACTTCTTGGATTTTTACTCCATTTGAATTTTACAGAGCATTATATTATATTTTATTAAAGACTGCTGAAATTTCAAAGTGAAAATTTTATTACAAATCTACGGGATACTGTTTCTGAAGAGACATTCTTGGATTTAATACTACCAGCTGGTAACTTTCTTCACAAGATTCTTCACCACTGGATTACTGGATTCTGTCAAACTGTACTTTGGACTAATTCAATAATTGATAAGTACCACTGTTTTTATTTTCTGTAAACCAATTAGTGTAAAAGATCTTTGTATTGTTTTTTTTATATTAATTTTTTTTTTAATTAAATTTTAGAATAGTTAAATTCATAGTTATTGTTGCTGATTCACAGATTTCTTTCTGTTACCAATATCAATAATATTTCCACACCGTAACACCGACACTTTGTAGACTGAAACCATGACAATAACTTTTTACCTGTTCTGGAATTGAAAAATCCATTGTGGTTATACTAACATAATTAAAAGTAATAACAGCTCTTAACTGGGTTTCAATTGCTATTCAGTTACATAACTCATTAAAGATTGAGATGTTTTTATAAGACCCCTGTGAAAAGATTAGGATTATTGCTGAATAAATGATTTCATACATACCTGAAATGTGACAGATAGGATTATAAAAATAAATTTGTGTTGAAAATCTTCAATGATTTATTTTTATAATTTTTATAACAGTCCATTTCAATTTGTTACAAAAACTTCATAAAAAAAGAACAACTACAAAGTAATTACAAAAATCCATTCTTCTCCATTTCTGAATTTTGTGGTTGGTTATTCACTGACTTGAGAAAACCTGAAACCTGTTATGAGAGACCACCTGTCTTGAGAGACCACTTTTTTGTGGCCCAAAGGGCGGTCTCTCAAGACAGGTTTTACTGTAATAGGTTTCCACATCCTTCTCACAGAATAATCATGCAAACTTTGAATTATGATCTATGAGTAGACAGAAACTGGCCATTCCAGCACAGAAAAAATCCAATTCCAGCCCAGCAATTTATTTATTTATTTATTTATTTATTTATTTATTTATTAGGGTTTAATGACATATTAACAGCAAGGGTCAAATCATGTCAGTGACAGTTTTTTACCAGTGGAGGAAGCAGGAGTACCCAGAGAGAACCACCTAGCAACAACGAGCAGCTGTCAGCTCTCCAGCATCGTAACTCTGAACTCTGAATAGCGGCACAGGCAGGGTTAGATTTGTTGAAGACATGTTCTTATTACCCAACATCATCGTGCCCCCATGCAGGCAATCAGGGTCAAGTGCCTTGTCCAAGGACACATTGCAGGAGCATGAATCGGCAGATTTATTTATTGGGGTTTAAGGTCACATACTTATGCACAATGGCTAATCGTGACCGTGACAGTTTTGTGGGTGGAGGAAGCCGGAGTACCCGGAGAGAACCACCGAGCAACGATGAGCAACCGTAAGCTCCTCAACATTCTAACTCTGTTCAAGCGCCGCTCAAGCAGGATTACAATGGTTGAATACATGTGCACCACTGACATGCAGTATGCCTTAGTACATGGCGTCATGATGTCCACATGAAGGCAACCGGGATAAAGTGCCTTGCCCAAGGACACAAAGCGGGTCGTCCCGGATGAGGATGAATCAGCCGATGAAATGGTCACCCACCCAACTACTAACCGCGTTCGATGTTGCTTAACTTCGGTGAGCTGACAAGAGCCAGTTAAGGCGACGCAACCGCACCCCTCCAGCCCAGCAATGGGAATTGAGTTTAAAAACATTTCAAGCCCATTTTAAAAAACAACCAGCCCATTTCCTTTTGGGATAGTATTCCAGGATACGATTAGCTAAGGTTAATACAATGTGGGGTACAGTTAAAACTAGAAGTCCTGTCACGAACTGTGCACTTATCTAGGCTTAATTGCGCGTAGGAATTACGCGCAATTGCCATATCGAATGACACCCAAAGCATGGCAGGTTCTCCTTGTTACCCATAGCAAACACAAGCAATGTTCCTGCCAATGGACCTCCGGGTTACCCGGAGGTCCATTGGCTGAAACTTTGCTTGTGCACAGGTCGTATGTGCAGAATTTGATAGCCTTACCATCGTCATAACGCGTAGATTAACGCGCAAATCAATGTGCTATTTGTGCGCATTTCAGGACAGGACTTCTAGTTTTAACTGTAGTTTGGAAAATAAAAAACAAGACTACTGACAGGCTTGGCTAAATATGCACATTGACCATTTTGAATTGTACCAACTTTGGTTGAGATTCCAAGTCAAAGTACCGTAACTCATGTAAAAATGGTTGGATGGAACCCATATTCGAACTTGGCCTATAATACTGGTGTCATCCCAACAAGACAAATCCCATCAAGACGAAAGGGTAAAATATCCCAACAAGATGATCCCAACAAGACGAATGAATCCCAACAGACAAAAACTTCTTTTATTATTAATTATAGAGGAAGTTGACAACAAAATAGATTTTAAACAAGAATGTTACTAAGGTAACACATGTCCCCCACCTTGTGACCTTCACCTTGCAGATGCGGTTGAAACTATTATATACGACACACCTTCTGACTGTTCTTAACATTTGTAAAAAGTTTAACAATTGTACTATGATTCGTTTCTGAGTTATGGCTGAGACACGAATATTGGCCGATTTTTAGTGTGACCTTGAAATGTGACCTTGACCTTAAAGGTATGATGTTTGTGTGACACATCCTCCCACGGTCCTTTATAATTGTGTGAAGTTTGATGACTGTGGCCCTAACAGTTTTCGAGTTACTGGCTCGGACACACACACACACACAGACGGACACATGGACACACACACTTCAATCACTATTTGACACTCGACTTCAGCGGGGGCATAAAATATATATTTATGCTATCTGAGGTATTTTGGGGTGGTTGTTCATGTTTCTGTGGCTGGTGAGCAGTTATTTTTTTTTTTTATTTTTCATCTCTCGGTCGCCCTTATTCACTGTCTAACTAGAACAAGAGTTTATTTCTGTAGTGATTTCAATGGTTATATTTTAGATTTTTTATGTCGTTTCTTTTTTTAGGTATTTTTTTAAGTCTGACTGATGAAAATATACATTTTTGCAAATAGCATCTCATTATAATGAATGGGGCCTTTGTTAACTGAAATCACTTTGTCCGATATTAAGACATGTTAGTTTATGGGGAAATATCAATTAACAAAGAATGCAAAACACTTTTCTATCTTTTTATTGTTTCTGTAACAATACTTTGTGATCACAAAATACAGAGCAGACTTTCAATCAGCTATCGTTATGAAAACTCACTTATGACACTTAAGGGATATTTTAAAAAAAAAAATATTGCCTATGAAGTTTTAAAAAACAAGCTCCAAAAAAAAGATTTTTATATAACTTTTAATACAGGTCCCAGAAATTAAAAACAATTCTGATAAAATAAGCCTTCTTGTATATTCCTTGTCATAATTTCCATCCACAAGTAATTTATGCTTTATAAAATTGAGAAGTTAATTCACGGTTCAATACCGAACCTTCCCACACCCCCATTATTGATAAACTAAGCTCATTTCCCTGGTTCCAATGATACAGTAGAGCCCTGTTAATTAATTAGCAACTTTGCCAATGAAAATTATTCAATTAACAGGAGTATTCAATAAACAGGGATTGTATCATTTTCTTGAGTCCTTGAGTTAAACTTAGCATTCATTCTATTATATCTTGTTTGACAGAGCTCTGTCTCAAACACAAAAAATAAACTTTCACTTCAATGCAAAAAAAGTACCGGTATGCAACTTATATTAACGCCTCTCCTTGAAGCAAGTGTGTGGGATGACCTTTGTAGTGGCAACTTTGTGGCCTCGATCTTCTCAAATACTACACAACAGGATCTTAACCCTGCAGGGAATTTGTCTCTTTACACAGGGAAGCCAATTTACATCTACACCCAATAGGCTGGTACTACACTATGACAGGGTGTCTTCCAACTTGACCAATTCCCTTTATACCAATTCCCTTTAGGCCAAATGCCCAACCTCGATAAAATATCGACAAGCCAGAAAATGAGCAGACTATCATCTGAAAAATGAGGTCCCCAGAGGGTGAACTTGGTGATGCTACCCTGCACAGCAGGGTAGCATAACTAAATTTACCCTCTGTACACCTCAACCCGAATCCAGGTCTCAAACATAAACAGAAAGAGGTACCCAAACGATAAACTGGCCCACTATATGGGATAGCATCAGGAAATTCACCCTCTGGAGACCTCATTCTACAAATGGCAGACTGCTTAATTTCAGGCTTGAATATCAATAACATTAAATACATTTATAAATATTTATAAATATATCAAATTATTGATATAGAATTATTTTTAAAGTAGAACACACCAGTTGGTCTAAGGGGAATTGGTCTTTTGGGAATTGGCCTCATGGGAGTTGGTCTAAAGGGAATTGGTCTAGTGGGAATGACAATTGATGCTGACAGAGTATTTGCACAGCTCAAGAATTTTCCCTGACCGGGATCGATCCCGGGACCTCTGGCAAGAGAGACAAGGGCACTTACCACTCGGCCATCACACTCTCAAAAATACCCTTCTCGGATACAATTTTGCCCAGAGTGTCTGTCAAAATAATTGGGTAATACAGTCATTTTAATTAAATTCATCTTGTTGGGATTTGTCTTGTGGGATGACTGATTTAGACATTCGTTTTGTTGGGATTCGTCTTATTAGGAATAAACTGTATTACAAGCTTATACACATACCAACTTTGGCAGAGATCAAGCTAGAGGTACTGTGAGCAAGCTCACAAAGTGATACCCCCCACGCCTGTCAGAACGGAATTATACTGCTTCATGCACATCTTCATATGGAGTTCTTCCATTGTGTAAAGTTTCAGGAGAAGTCTTCAAATGGTTTAGGAGTTGCGCTTATAAGGATGGACAGACGGACAGTCGGATGGACAGGGTGATTCCTATATACCCCCCAAACTTTGTTTGCGGGGGGGCAGGGGGGGGGGGGGGGTATAATAATTCAAACTGGAATTATTGGTCGGAAACCAATAAAAGGACCCACAGATGGGTGGACTGGCAGATGAACGGATAACTGATCGCATTATATGACTTATACAAAAACTTATACACAAATATCCAAGAAAATCTCTGAGACTGTCTGTTAAAGCACACTTCAAAATTCAAGACTATTTTTCCCATAAAAATCTAACGTCGAGACAGAAGAAGGGCATTCCATTGGTTGGTAACTCTCTCAGACAGACAGAAGTAGGGCATTTCAATGGTTGGTAACTCTCTCGGACAGAGGTAGGGTATTCCATTGGTTGGTAACTCTCTCGGACAGAGGTAGGTATTCCACTGGTTGGAAACTCTCTCAGACAGACAGACGTAGGGCATTCCATTGGTCGGTAACTCTCTCGGACAGAGGTAGGGTATTCCATTAGTTGGAAACTCTCTCAGACAGACAGAGGTAGGGCATTCCATTGGTTGGTAACTCTCTCAGACAGAGGTAGGGTATTCCGTTGGTTGAAAACTCTCTCGGACAGACAGAAGTAGGGCATTCCACTGGTCGGTAACTCTCTCGGACAGACAGAGGTTGGGCATTCCATTGGTTGGTAACTCTCTCGGACAGACAGAGGTAGGGAATTCCATTGGTTGGTAACTCTGACAGACAGAGGTAGGGTATTCCATTGGTTGATAAGTCTTTCGGACAGACAGAGGTAGGATATTCCATTGGTCAGTAACACTCTTGGACAGACAGAGGTAGGGCATTCCATTTGTTGCAGGGTTCCGGCACCTGACCTGACATGAAATCCAGGCTTTTCCAAGCCATATACACCCCAAATTCAATGAGTTTCAAGGCTAATAGAAAGTTTAATTCAAGGTTTTTCCAGGCTTATCGTAGTTGAACCACTCGAACCGTCTCGGACGTATTTCATTCATCTAACTTGGCACGCAATGCTTCATTTTTCAAGGCTTTTCCAGGCCCAGGGTGCAAAATCAAGGCTTTTCAAGGCCTTGAATTTCATTTTTGAAATTCCAGGCTTTTCAAGGCCTGTGGGAACCCTGTGTTGGCAACTCTCTCTCAGACAGACATACGTAGGACATTCCATTGGTTGTTAACTCTCTTCGACAGAGAGAGGTAGGGCATCATTCCATTGGTTGGTAACTCTCTTGGACAGACAGAGATAGAGCATTCCATTGTTGGTAAAAACTGAACCAAAAAATCTGAATATAGTCACAAATATCATCAGATTTCTGACAGTTCAATCATATTGAAAGTGTCAATGACACTGTAGCTTAACTTGTCTGTGTGTTGTGTTTGATGAAAAGGATAATGTTCAATGTTTATGAAAGGATTATGAAATAAGACATGAATTGTGATAATTGGGAATATGTTAATTTCTGTTCCCTGTATGCTATGTTTTTCATAAAAATAATTAGGTGTACACTGTACTAAAGGGTGCAGGGGTGGGTTAATATGACCTTGCAGTTAATGTACATGTATGTGGCCCTCACAGTTAACATATGTCAACAAAAGTTACTAAGTTACGGTGAAATTATTCCAAAACGAGTTATCCTACCAAGTTACATTGAAATTCTTTCATAAATATGGCCTGTAGACTGTGCTAAAGGTTTTCAGGCTTCAGGCCTGTGAAGCCATAACGGTTGACCGATTGCTACTAAAAGGGGACGTCCTCATCTCGACATTATTCTGAGTCATTCTACAGAGTTACAATGAAATCCCTTCACAAATTCGACTTGTAGTCTGCACTAAAATTTTTCGGTTTTGGGTTCGGTAAGCCATCATGGTTGAATGATCGCGACCAAAAGGGGACTTTGAAATCTGGGCATCATCTGGAGTGATCCTACGAAGTTACAATGAAATCCCTTCATAAATATGACCTGTAAACTGTGCTAAAGGTTTTTGGGTTTCGGGTCCCTGCCCTGTAGCCATCAGTTGCCCAATCATGTCCAAAAGGGGACATTCTCATCTAGACATTATATGAAGTCAACCTACCAAGTTACAATTAAATCCCTTCATAAATATGAACTGTAGACTGTGCTCAAGGTTTTCGGGCTTCGGGCACCTGTAGCCGTCACAGTTGACCAATCACAACCAAAAGGGTATGTCATCATCTAGGCATTATATGGAGTCAACCTAACAAGTTACAATGAAATCCTTACATAAATATGACCTAAGGACTATGCTAAAGGTTTTTGCGCCCGGGCAGCCATCAAGGCTGAATGATCGCGATCAAAAGCGGACGTTCTGATCTAGACATTATTTGGAGTCATCCTACCAAGTTACATTGAAATCCCTTCATAAATGTGACCTCTAGTCCGTGCTAAAGGTTTTAGGGCTTTGGGCTCCTGAAGCCATCACAGTTGCCCAATTGTGTCCAAAACGAGACATTTTCATCTAGACATTATATATGAAGTCAACCTACCAAGTTACAACAAAATCCCTTCATAAATATGACCTGTAGACTGTGCTATAGGTTTTCGGGCTTTGGGCTCAGGTAGCCATCATGGTTGAATGAGCACAACCAAAAGGAGACATTCTCATCTGGGCATCATCTGGAGTGATCCTACAAAATTACAATGAAATCCCTTCATAAATATGACCTGTAGACTGTGCTCAAGGTTTTTGGGTTTCGGAACCCTGTAGCGGTCATGACCAAAAGGGGATGTCATCATCTAGGCATTATATGGAGTCAACCTAACAAGTTACAATGAAATCCTTCAATAAATACAACTTATAGACTATGTTAAAGGTTTTTGGGCTCGGGCAGCCATCAAGGCTGAATGATTGTGACCAAAAGGGGACGTTCTCATCTAGACATTATTTGGAGTCATCCTACGAAGGTACAATGAAATCCCTTCATAAATATGACCTGTAGACTGTGCTATAGGTTTTCGGGCTTTGGGCTCAGGTAGCCATCATGGTTGAATGAGCACAACCAAAAGGAGACATTCTCATCTGGGCATCATCTGGAGTGATCCTACAAAATTACAATGAAATCCCTTCATAAATATGACCTGTAGACTGTGCTCAAGGTTTTTGGGTTTCGGAACCCTGTAGCGGTCATGACCAAAAGGGGATGTCATCATCTAGGCATTATATGGAGTCAACCTAACAAGTTACAATGAAATCCTTCAATAAATACAACTTATAGACTATGTTAAAGGTTTTTGGGCTCGGGCAGCCATCAAGGCTGAATGATTGTGACCAAAAGGGGACGTTCTCATCTAGACATTATTTGGAGTCATCCTACGAAGGTACAATGAAATCCCTTCATAAATATGACCTGTAGACTGTGCTAAAGGTCTTAGGCTTCGGGCCCCTGTAGCCGTCACAGTTGCCCAATTGTGTCCAAAAGGGGCTGTTCTCATCTAGACATTATAAAAATCAACCTACCAAGTTAAAATGAAATCCCTTCATAAATATGACCTGAAGACTGTGGTAAAGGTTTTCAGGCTTCAGGCTCGGGCGGCCATCATGGCTGAATGATCGCAACCAAAAGGGGACATTCTAATCTGGGCATCATCTGGAGTGATCCTACGAAGTTACAATGAAATCCCTTCACAAATATGACCTGTGGACTGTGCTCAAGATTAGTGATGAGCCGATTATTGGTATGGGTTATCGGTATCGACAGATAAATGGCTTATCGGCCGGGTATCGGTATCGGCAAAAAATACCAATTCTGCCGATATTGGCAGCCGATAGGTCTTTTTTTTCAAATCAAGTTCTCAGGCAAATCGCTGATAATCTCAACTAAATAGTACTAGTTACACAGATTAGGGCTTTTTAGAAAACGTATTTTTGGGGTATCACCCAAAATAAGCCCACCCCATATTTCTCTGAATTAAAGTTTCGACTATCGGTACCGGTGAAGCATTCTTCAACACACAGGGCATCACGAAAATGTGCACGAAAAATTTCAATTGTTCAATCAAAATAAAATTATGTGAATGTGTTTTGGAGTTGGGTTTTTTGTCAATTTAATCTTTTCACATTTTCGGTGCACGGACATTTCCGCATCGGGACATTTCACCATCGGTCAATTCCCCATCCGGACATTTCCCCATCGAGGGTGGACATTTCCCCCTCAGAGGCGGACATTTCCCCATCGGAGGTGGACATTTCCCTGTCGGATATTAACACCTTTCCCCATCAAGGGCAGACATTTCCCCCATCAGACTTTACCCATGTCCAATGTAGCTGACAGCTTCCACATGTGAATGAGTGACAAGTAACTCTTAAAAAGATTTCATTTTTTATTCTTTTATAATTCGAAAAAGCAACATCTCGGCATATGGTATAGGCATTAGCACATTTTAGCACAATCTGAATTTCACAACAATGAAAACAAGATCAATAATAAAAAACAAGAATTTTATCAAGTGTATGTATATAAATATGTTTGCTTATAAATCTTTTACACATGCTTCTTGTTGAGTTGTTTGATAAACACTGGTGCATTCATTGACATTTACTTCAAAGAAGACGCGACTGTTTATCAATCAACTTAACAATATTTTGAACGAAACTAGCTTGACAGAAAGAACAAATATTAAAATTGCAATGAAAATATCCATATTGTTCAATCCACTTGTGTGATAAAAAGTGATGTATTCATTGAATTTCACATCAGTGAAGACATGACCGTTTATCAATCATCTCAACAAAAAAGTTAACTGTAAATTGCTACGAAAACAGAACCCAAATGTCGTATGAACACGAACAATTCAAACAATATTACCCATGTCGGCTTAATAAAAAGGGAATGATACACAACAAATCAATAGGAAAATTCCAAACAAACGGACCCACAAAAAATTAAGAAATGGATGGTGAAAAGTCCGCATGGGGAATTGTCCGTTTTTCTATTAAGCAGAATGGGGTAATATCCGATGGGGAAATGTCCGGCCTAAATGGGATGGGGTAATGCCTGGATGGGGAAATGTCTGATGGGGAACCCACATTTTCAGCTAAACAAATAAAATTACCAAACTACATACTTTTGTGTTATTTATTATTGTCAGCCATCATGTTTATCAACTTTATTTTGAAGACAAATGGGGAAATTCCCAGTTCTTAAATTATTAATGACAGCGTGTTCAGTGACCCAAATTGTTAATGTTATTACTTTAGAAAATGAGTTGGGAAATTACCTGATATGATCTCTACAAAAATAGCTACTCCAAAATAAATATGAATTAATAACCTGAGTTGTAATATCCAATTTGATCCATGCTACATGAAAGGCTGCTTTGAAAACAAAACAAGGGAAAGCCAAAGCCATATTGTTTACAACAATGGGGACACATTATGTACATCAGGGCGGTCAGTTTAAATACAGATTTTTTATTTATGAAACGTGCCCACGTGTTTTTATGAATACATTGCAGAATTCAGTAACCCCCTCCCCCCACTTCTACACTCTACAGACAGCAGATCACGGACAAGTGACAATGATTCATGATTTTTTTTTTTGGTAAACGCAGTACCACTATGGCATTACCACTATGGGTGCTGGTCAAAATGTCCCTGAACCCAAAATGTCCCCAAGAGTTGGTCAAAACGTCCCCAACAATTGGTCAATTCATTACCACTGAAAATACAAATACATTGCATGATACCACAAGGAAATTTGCTCCGGATTTTCGATCACTGATGCTTTTTGAAAGAATCAATGATGAAAAAATCGCGATATCGACACCGTAGCTAAAACGGGTGGTGCAATCTCACAAAATTCTAAGTTATCAAGGGCCATAACTCCAAGAAAATATTTGGAACAACACATGCATTGAACAGTGGCTAGACATCAATAAGATACACTTACATACCAAATATAAAGTCATTCCATCAAGTATTTCAAAAGTTATTGAGTTTTGAAACTCGTTGGTCACAGACAGACCGACCGACAGACAGACCGACCGACAGACTGACAGACAGACCGACATTGCCACTTATAGAGCTGCTAGTCGCAGCTAAAAATGTGAGGAAATTCTTTGTGACTATCTTGCAATACAGATAGGCCTGCCTGCCTGTCTGACCTGTAGACTGTTCTAAAGGCTTTCGGGCCCCTGTAGCCGTCACAGTTGCCCAGTCGTGTCCAAAAGGGACGTTCTCATCTGGACATTATATGAAGTCAACCTACCAAGTTACAATGAAATTCCTTCATAAATATGACCTGTAGACTGTGCTAAACATTTTCGAGCTTCGGGCATAAGCCCATTGCCGATTAACCATCTTTGACGTTAATGATATGCAAGGTCAGAGGTAGCTTCGGGTCAACACTTTGATCAGACTGTCTGTCAACACTGTCATACATGCGATAGAAACAACCAAAATGTTTCGCTTGAAACGAGAAAATGTGCATTTTCGACTTAATACTAATAAAGATAGAGAAAATAACACACTTTCAACACTTCATTTAATGGACAGGGCAAAATAATATTGACTTTTCAGTGAAATGAATACCGTAATGAACACCTTCTCACAAACGAAGGTAGACTCGGCATCGTGGTTTTGTTTTGTTCACGAGTGACAAAACTGCAGATATATCACTGAAATGACACAAAAATGTCTGCGTGAGTGAAAATGCAAACCCTGGGTATCCAATCAACCAACCTATACAAATATTTTCAAGCATAACACACAGATGTTCCAGCTAGAAGAGGTTGGGGTGGATGGGGGGGGGGGGGGGGGGGGAGGGGTGGTCCCTAAAAAAAGTGAATTAATATAGTCTGCTAGTAGCAGTGTCGCGTGTCAACTAATAATATTTTGTCCATATACAGTATAAGTCAAAATGAGTTGAAGAATAACCACATCAGATATAAACTATATATATAGAGATGAATATTTCCTATACTAATAACACAAGAATCCGACATAAAAATATATAAATTCTTCTTTTGACCATTTTCTCCTTCAACTCAAACTAACATGTCACACAGTGGGAGCTGTCTTATTACAAAAAACACCCATGAAGTGGAAGGTCCACGCAGGGCCGGGAAAAGGAAATTCGGAATCAGGGTTAATACTGCGACGGCTCCCTTTTAAAAAAATGTCGGGATATTGCACAGGTCAAACATGGCCTGACAGCCCGTATTTTTGTTGTTTTTTTGTTTTGGAACGCCCTTTGAAAGGATGTACCAAACCCAAATATTAAAATACAGTCTTTCGGGTCATGTTTGGACTAGAGGGTGGGCAGGCAAAACCAAGATCCTTGACTTCTGGGCAACCCCCCCTTGCCCAGTTCCAGGCTCTGTGAGTTACTACCCTGGGCCCCTCCGCGCCGCGACCCCGGATACATGACCAAAATGTGAATACATGAATATTGTATTACAGAACACACAGGGTGATTTTGTACTTTTCCTCTCAGTAGGTATATATTTCCAACATATTCTTGCCAGTTTGTAGAAAGTTTGGGACACAACAAGCTAATCTGCAATTTATGGACCACCAGATAACTAACTTATCAGTGCTCCTTAAACTGCAGATTTGCTCTGTGAGTTACAAATTTTTACTGGCTGTCAGGTATGGTCAGTGGTCGATGCCCATGTGCATTGTTTTGCACAAGCAAAATTCCAGCCAGCGGACCTTAGAGTGGAATTCAGAAATCACTTGACTTACAGTACGAGTCGAAATACGTCGTAGAATAACCACTATAAACTACTAGTATACATCTTCAACTACATCAGCAACATAAGAACCTGACATCATTATCAGGAAAGCTCTCACAGAAAGTTTTCCGGGAAATGATCTCGGGTTCTTGTGCTATTGGTGTAATGGCAGTGGGCTACTTTGTTCATTGTGGTTATGCTACGACTTATTTTGATTCATACAGTATTTGTAGACTTGACCATATGCTTCTACCTTGTACCATGCATTTATACTCATAAGAAGTCTTTTTTCCAGACATTTCATACTTGGCTATTAAATAAATAATTGTTCGTTTACAGATTAGTTCTATTACAAATTATTCGACTGTAGCCATAGCCACATTTCAATATTTCGTGATTATAAAACAGATTTAAAATAAGACGTTTTGACTTGCTGAAATAATGTACTCTGATCACAAAAAACAGTATAATATATTTTGTACTTTACTTTTTAAACCTTTACCCACAGATAACATTAAAACTAGAAAATTAAATTTAATTTTTTCAAATTTACACAAAAAGCCTCACGCAAATCGAATCATGTTATCCTCTCCTCGGAGGAACAATCTTGTTCCGATGATAGATCACATTATGTGTCTTGTACAAAACTTTAAAAAAAAACATTTTTACCTGCTAATTCATGAATTATGTATGACGTTGCAGTCAATTTGTTAATTAAGGGTTAGGCAGTGATGTGTGTGGATTATGAGATTCTTATCAATCCATTTTCCAATGTTTGAGAACACAAGAGGCCTATCACGCCTAGAGAGCTCCGCTGAGGGCCACTGATCGCATGGGCATGTTTTCTAATACTAATATTGTTACAAACTTTAGCCGAAAAATATTCAGCGGTTCAGAAATTATGGCTTGGACAAACAAATATCAAAAATATCTTAAGATTTTCTTAATCCTGTGACCTGTGACCTTGACCCTGTGGATTTACAGACCGCAGAATAACTGATGACACACCGTCTATTGATAATACATATTGTTATGAAGTTTGGTGGAAAAATATTCAGCGGTTTAGTAATTATGGCTCGGACAAATAAAATGTTGACGAAAGACAGACGGACGGACAGACGGACGACGGATGACAGACGACGCACGACAGACGACGCACGACGGACGAATCAGTATAAGAAAAGCTCTGCTGACTTTTTCAGCGGAGCTAAAAAGAATTAACAGTACCAAAAGGGTAAATTCTCACCACTCATGGGTATGGTTTTTGGCATATCAAAGCTACGTCAACCAAAATAAAATTAGTTTTCCTGAAATAATATTCTTTCGTGGACATTATAAATTACATTTTGAATTTCTATGCATTGGAAAATATAAGCAATTCCTAATGCAATTAGCCCTCTCAAATGCTGTGTATAAATCCAATACAAAACATGTTAAAAAAGGTTACAGCATACATGTACATGTATTTTTGTGTCCGATTCTTGTGTTATTAGTATAGGAAACATTACATCTTTAGTTTATAATGGCCGTGGTTATTCTTCAAAGCATTTTGACTTGTACTGTATATGGACAAAATATATTATTAGTCGACACACGACACTGCTCCTAGCAGACGATTTCCATTCACTTTTTGGGGACCATGCCCCCCCCCCCCCTTCACCCCCCAACCTCTTTCAGTTGGAACAACTGTGTGTTATGCTTGAAAATATTTGTATGGGTTGGTTGTTTGGATACCCAGGGTTTGCATTTTCACTCCCGCAGACATTTTGTGTCATTTCAGTGATATATCTGCAGTTTTGTCACTCGCCAACAAAACAAAACCATGATGCCGAGTCTACCTTCGCATGTGGGAAGGGGTTCATTGTGGTATTCATTTCACTAAAAAATCAATATTATTTTGCCCTGTCCATAAAATGAAGTGTTGAAAGTGTGTCATTTTTTTCTATCCGTATTAGTATTAAATCGAAAATGCACATTTTCTTGTTTCAAGCAAAACATTTTGGTTGTTTCAATCGCATGACAGACAGTCTGATCGAAGAGTTTACCCGAAGCTATCTCTGACCTTGCATGTCATTAACGTCAAATATAGCTAATCGGCAATGGGATTATTGGCAGCCATCATGGTTGAATGATCGCAACCAAAAGGGGAAATTCTCATCTGGGCATCATCTGGAGTGATCCTACGAAGTTACAAGGAAATTCCTTCATAAATATGACCTGTAAAGTGTACTCAAGGTTTTCGGGCTTCGGGCACCTGTAGCCGTCACAGTTGACCAATCATGGCCAAAAGGGGATGTCATCATCCAGGCATTATATAGAGTCAACATAACAAGTTACAATGAAATCCTTCCATAAATATGACCTTTTGACTATGCTAAAGGTTTTTGGGCTCGGGCAGCCATCAAGGCCGAATGATCGCGATCAAAATGGGACGTTCTCATTTAGGCATTACTTGGAGTCATCCTACGAAGGTACAATGAAATCCCTTCATAAATATGACGTGTAGACTGTGCTAAAGGTTTTCGGCTTCGGGCCCCTGTAGCTGTCACAGTTGCCCAATCATGTCCAAAAGGGGCTGTTCTCATCTAGACATTATATAAAAGTCAACCTACCAAGTTACAATGAAATCCTTTCATAAATATGACCTGAAGACTGTGGTAAAGGTTTTCGGGCTTCAGGCCCCTGTAGCCATCACAGTTGCCCAATCACATCCAAAAGGGGACTTTTTCATCTAGACATTATATGAAGTCAACCTACCAAGTTACAATGAAATCCCTCCATAAATATGACTTGTAGACTGTGCTAAAGGTTTTGGGCTCGGGCAGTCGTCACAGTCGACAGATCACGCCCACATGGGGAAATTCTCATCTAGACATCATACGGAATTATCCTACCATGTTGCAATGAAATCCCTCCATATTAAACATGACCTGCAGACTATACTAAAAGTTTTGGGGATTTGGGCTTGGGCAGCCATCACAGTTGACAGATCATGTCCAAAAGGGTGCGTTCTTATCTAGGCATTATACAGAGGCATCCTACCAGGTTACAATGAAATCCCTTCATATATACGACCTGCTGTAGACTGTGCTAATGGTTTCGGGTTTTGGGCTCAGGCAGCCGTACCGGTTGTCCGATCACGACCAAAAGGGACGTTCTTATCGAAACAAGACCCCCAAACCTGCATATGAAATTTCAAGATGATCAGCCAAAAACTATGGGGTGTAGCCTATGCTAAAGGAAAATGTGAACAGACTCACAGACTAACAGACTTCCGCACGTGTGATGGCATTACCTTATCTTGACTTTGTCAAGTTAAGCTAATAAGACTAGAGGCTCAAGTGAGCCTAAAACACTCATCTGGCTCAAATTGTCCAAAGAGTTGAGTCTATCAGTAAGTGATCAGCAGCAAGAGCAATTTTTTGATTTGCTATGACACAACCAAAGGCAACTTTTTTGGCATTCATTTCTGCTGGTCCGAGGAAAGATTCCTTGCAAGCTCTGTTCGGTCAAGTATTAAACCAGGGACTTGGCTTGAACAAATTTGAATCTCAGCCCCCTAAGGATGCAGTATGCCAAATATCAAAACATTCCGACTGCTGAATCTGAAGAAGATTTTTAAAGAAAACTTGATGACAATAGCTCATACTGACTTTCAGTCAAGTGAGCTAATATGAGTAAATAATTCGTCCCCTAAGTACCAATGTGTTCTATGTGCCAGTAGTCACATAGAACACATTGGATTTGGAACTGAGGGGATGATATGTCAACAAAATACTATTTATTCATTTCCTTAATGACCCAAAGGATGTAACTCTGTCTGTTGTCTTCTGCAATTATAAAAAAAATAATTATCACAAATTGGTCCAAGTGATTGTGGAGCTGAGAAATATGTCCACAAATGTATTTCCTCTATGTTTGTGTTGTGTTTCCAATGGGACAAAAACGTTATCTCTGCCAACATGTATGGTATATGGAGATTTAATACTGACATGTCTCATTTAAATACCTCACCTTTATTGAGTTTTTTTTACCTGGTTAATAAAAAATAAAATATCTCAAACACAATGGGGGTTTTCTCTTAAAAAATAAACTTCCACTTCAAAATACCCTTTTTAATTATTTTTAATTATTTGTTTTACAAGGATTGGCAAAAATTTATACAACTTATATTAATGCCTCTCCTTGACACGTAGGTGTGTGGGATGACCTTTGTAGTGGCAATTTTGTGGCCTTGCTCTTCTCAAATACAGTAGAATCCTCTTAATTGAATATCCTTTTTGCCAGTGAAAATGATTCAATTAACAGGAGTATACAATTAACAGGGATTTGGTCAGTTTCCTGTGTTCTGGAGGTAAACTGAGCATTCATTCTATTATATCTTGTTTGACAGAGCTCATAGAGCTCTGTCAAACAAGATATAATAGAATAAATGCCTGTATTGGGTGTAGTGAGCAGAAAGGTTGATAAATAAGGGGAATTTGGTGCGTACCACAGTAATTTATTCGACATATTACAAAAATTTATATACAATTAACAGGAGTTTACTCTACAACCCATATGCAATTAACAGATCACATTTGTACTGAAGGTATGGTAAATGGTTTTGTGTTTGAAAATTATATTCAATTAATAGAGATATACAATTAAGAGATATCCAATTAAGTGGGCTCCACTGTACTACAAAGGAATCTTTAGCCTGCAGGGAGTGTGTCTTTCTCCGCACAGAGGACAGCCACTGTACATCCACACCCTACGGGACTGTACGCTGTGACAGCATCAACCTCACAATTGATGCTCATAGAGTGTTTGGACAACACAAGAACTTTCCCTGACCGGGATCGATCCCAGGACCTCTGGCAGGAGAGACAAGCTCACTTATCCACTCGGCCAATACATTCTTAATGAAAGTGTCAATGACACTGTAGCTCAACTTGTTAAGACATGTACATGTATAGTATGTGACACAACAATGACAAACATCTAGGTAATGACCTGATAACAAAGGTACATATAAAGAATTGTAACAGTCTGTACATAAAAACTGACTGTAGCCTGTTACAAATGTATAGGTAAAGTATTGTAAAGGTGGGTGACATTCAGATGCTAAACTAGAAAAGAAATCTTCCCCGAGTGGGACTGACTGAACTCCAAAATATTTGCTCTCATAGCACAGTGATAACAAAGGCACCCCCAAAACATACTGGATCCTGTCCAAAGGTGAAAACAAAGCGACCGAAAAAGTTTCGTGAAGATCAGTTCATAAATACGAGCTGTATAGAAGTTGTGACAAAAAACTGATTTGACCTAATTTCGGTACAAAATGGCCACTGGCAGCCATCTTGAATTTTGGACCACACCCAGAAACACTCGTTCTTGTCCCAAGGTGATAACAAAGGTACCCATGAAGTTTTGTGAAGATCGGTTCATAAATGCAGCCTTTAGCCCGAGTCGTATTGACATGTGCACTTACAGTGTATAAGTAGCACTGAATAAATCAAAGTTCATCTAATTTGCATAATTTCTGCATGAAAAAAAAACCACGTACTATATATGATGTATTCCATGTTACTAAACATTCATACCAAAATTTATTCAAATCAGAACTTTCATACAGAAGTTCTGTACAAAAGACTGATTGCACTAATTTTGGTACAAAATGGCTGCTGGTGGCCATCTTGAATTTCGGACCACACCGAAAAACACTCGTTCTCATCCCACGGTGATAACAAAGGTACTAAAGAAGTTTCGTGAAGATCGGTTCATAAATACGGCCTCTAGCCTGAACCGTATAGAAGTTGAGTAGCAAAAACTGAATAGACCTAATTTCGGTACAAAATGGCACTGGCAGCCATCTTGGATTTTAGACCACACCCAGAAACACTCGTTCTCATCCCAAGGTGATGACAAAGGTACCCAAGACGTTTCGTGAAGATTGGTTCATAAATACAGACTTTAGCCCGAGCCGTATTGACATGTGTACTTACTGTGTGTAAGTTGCACTGAAAAAATTAAAGTTTATCTAATTTGCATAATTTCTGCATGAGAAAAAAACCTGTATTATATGTGATGTATCCCATGGTACTAAACATTCACACAAAAAAATTATTCAAATCAGGGCTTTCATATGGAAGTTCTGTGCAAAAATCTGATAGCACCTAATTTTGTACAAAATGGCTGCCATCGGCTATCTTGAATTTTGGACCGGACCCAAAAACACTCGTTCTCATCCCACGGTGATACCAAAGGTACCCAAGAAGTTTCGTAAAGTTTGGTTCATAAATACGGCCTCTAGCCCGAGCCGTATTGGCATTTGCACTTATAGTGCTGAAAGTAACACCAAAAAACATCAAAGTTAGTCTAATTTGTATAATTTACGCACGAGAAAAAAAAAACATATTATATGTGATGTATCCCATGGTACTAAACATTCATACAAAAATTATTCAAATCAACGCTTTCATGTGGAAGTTCTGCGCAAAAATCTGATTGCACCTAATTTTGTACAAAATGGCTGGCAGCGGCCAACTTGAATTTCGGATCGGACCCAAAAACACTCGTTCTCGTCCCACGGTCATAACAAAGTCGTAAAGATCAGTTCATAAATGTGGCCTCCAGCCCGCGCCGTATTGAATTGTTGATGGAAAGATGGCCAGACGGACGACTGGCCCTGGCATAAGCTCAAATTTGGCTTCGTCAAAGTTGAGCAAAAAATAGCCTTCTCATATGCAATTTTGCCCAGAGTCTCAAATGATTGGGTAATACAGCCGTTTTAACTAAATTCATCTTGTTGTGATTTGTCTTGTGGGATGACCGATTTTGACATTTTTCTTGTTGGGATTCGTCTTGTTGGGAACCGTATTACCAGCTGACTAATACACGTACCAACTTCAGTTGAGAACAAATTCAAACTTCAGTTATTGTTCAGAAGCAAAAAAAAAAAAAAAATAACGAATGATAGATGAACAGATGGGTCAGACACACAGATGGGTGGACTGGCAGGTGGATGGTTAACAGATTACATTATATGACTTACACAAAAACTTAGAACATATCTAAGAAAATCTCCGAGACTGTCTGTTCCAGCACACTTCAAGATTCAAGAATATTTTTCCCATAAAAATCTAATGGAGAATTGAATTATTTGTTGAATGCAAACGATGGCGTGAGATCAACATACTTCAATATTTCAGAATATTGTAAAGACAATTAATTTTACTTCTTTTATCTCAACCTTCACAACATCGAGACAGAGGTAGGTCATTCCATTAGTTGGTAACGTTGGGGATGAATGAACAGTGGTACAAATTCATGCGACAGAACAGAACTCAATGATTTTAATTAGATCTGACATTAAATCTTTGACTGGTCTTCCACACAAGTAGTGGGATTTTATTAGCAATATGTGGGGCAGTAATATGGGGATACATTTTGAGGAACTGTAGTAATCTGTGTTTTCGACGTCTTTCTTGGAGTGGATCATAACAGGTCTCAGTCAGGGCTGGGGTAATTGTAATTTGTAATTGTAATGAGTGAAATTAAAGTAATTGGGTGCAATGAGACCTTTGTCGATTACATGTAATTGAAAAGTAATTAATTACATTGGAAAATACCATGTAATTAGGCTTTTTCCTCTGGAAAAGACTCTTGTTATTCTACGGATTATTATTTTTATTTTTTTTTTTATGTGTTTTTTCCCCACACATTTTGTCTGTACGATTCAGAAGCCATTTTCGAACCGATTTTCACAAAATTTTGCACACTCATAGAGGGGTACAAAATCTGATGAAAGTGTCAATGACATTGTAGCTTAACTTGTTAAGACATGTACATGTATAGTATGTGACACAGCAATGATAAACATCTAGGTAATGACCTGATAACAAAGGTACATATAAAGGATTGTAACAGTCTGTACATAAATACTAACCATAGCCTGTTACAAATGAAAAGGTAAAGTATTGTAAAGGTGGGCAAGAGTCAGATGCTAAACTAGAAAAGAAATCTTTGAGTCCCAGAGTGGGTCTGACTGAGCCCCAAAATATTTATTCTCATAGAACAGTGATAACAAAGGCACCCCAAAACACTTGTTCCTGTCCCAAGGTGATAACAAAGGTACCCAAGAAGTTTCATGAAGATCAGTTCATAAATACGAGCCATATATAAGCTGACAAATGAAAGTGTCAATGACACTTTAGCTCAACTTGACAAACTTGAACTTGGTAAGTTATAAATGAAATGGCAAAATTGAAGAACAGAGTAATCCATCACTTTTTAAATGTAAACTGTAAGACTGGTTAAAGGAAGAATGTTGATACACAAATGCAGTATGTTCAGACGTTACTGTAAATGGCAACATTTTTCACAGAAATGAATGCTAATCAATAGTTCTTATCGAAAAGTCTTGTATAATGAGCACACCAAGTTAAACAAGCATACCAGATTTCAAAGCAATCCAATCATAAATGTGCCCTGTAGGGAGTGCCAAAGACAAATATTGAGGTCTGACTAAAATAAGTTCTAAGAACGTTGGCCGTGGCAACCTTTTCTTGCGGAAATTGCAGAAAATCGATAACTCCCATCTAGAGGTCACCCCAAACAAGCATGCCAGGTTTCAAAGCAATCCAATCATAAGTGGGCCCTGTAGGGTGTGCCAAAGGGAAATATTGAGGTCTGACTAAACTAAGTTCTAAGAACGTTGGCAGCGGCAACATTTTTTGATGGAAATGGAAGAAAATCGATAGCTCCCATCTAGAGGTCTCCCTAAACAAGCATACCAGGTTTCAAAGCAATCCGACCATAAATGTGCCCTGTAGGGTGTGCCAAAGGGAAATATTGAGGTCTGACTAAACTAAGTTCTAAGAATGTTGGCCGCGGCAACATTTTTTGACGAAACTTGAAGAAATTCGATATTTGAGAAAATCGATAGATCCCATCTAGAGGTCACCCCAAACAAGCATGCCAGGTTTCAAAGCAATCCGATCATAAATGTGCCCTGTAGGGTGTGCCAAAGAGAAATGTCGAGGTCTTCTAACTAAACTAAGTTCTAAGAACGTTTACCGCGGCAACATTTTTTGACAAAACTTGAAGAAATTCGATAGCTCCCATCTAGAGGTCTCCCCAAACAAGCATACCAGGTTTCAAAGCAATCCGATCATAAATGTGCCCTGTAGGGTGTGCCAAAGGGAAATATTGAGGTCTGACTAAACTAAGTTCTAAGAACGTTGGCCGCGGCAACATTTTTTGACGGAAAATGAAGAAAATCGATAGCTCCCATCTAGATGTCACCGCAAACAAGCATACCAAGTTTCAAAGTGATCTGATCATAAATGCGACCTGTGAGGTGTGCCAAAGGAAATTGTGGACGTACGTTAGTACATACGTCCGTACGCCGACGGACGAGAAGTGATGGCAATAGCTCAGCTTGACTGTGTCAAGTTGAGCTAAAAACTGACAGGACCTAATTTCGGTACAAAATGGCCACTGACAGTCATCTTGAATTTTGGACCGCACCCAGAAACATTCATTCTCATCCCAAGGTGATAACAAAGGTACTCAAGAAGTTTCGTGAAGATTGGTTCATAAATACAGCCTCTAGCTCAAACCGTATTGACACATGCACACTTACTGTGTACAAGTAGCACTAAATAAATCAAAATTCATCTAATTTGCATAATTTCTGCACGAGAAAAAACCCGTATTTTATGTGATGTATTCCATGTTACTACACATTCATACAAAAATTTATTCAAATCAGAACTTTCATACAGAAGTTCTGAACCAAAAACTGATTGCACTAATTACGGTACAAAATGGCTGCTGGTGGCCATCGTGAACTTCGGACCACACCCAAAAGCACTCATTCTCATCCCATGGTGACAACAAAGGTACCCAAGAGGTTTTGTAAAGAACGGTTCATAAATATGGCCTTTAGCCTGAGCCGTATTGACATTTGCACTAACAGTGCTGAAAGTAACACTAAATACATCAAAGTTAGTCTAATTTGCATAATTTACGCACAAGAAAAAAACCTGTATTCTTTCCTACATAAAACTCAAGTCTCCTGGATTACTATAGCATTATGTCATCACATATTGCACGCCTGATCTCTTTTTGAAGCACAGAGTTTAATTAATCACGAGATTTCATGGATGGCTGACCGTCCACTATAAAAGCCACTGAACCCAAGTGAAGACCTGATTGAAGAATCATGGAAAAGCTGGAGTTACCAGAAAGATTGATCAACACCATATCAGCTCTGGGCATCTCTTGCCCTGTCACCTGGACTGTCCAGGAGACAGGCAAGAGAGTCCACCTGAACTTGAAGTTCGAGATTGAGACAACCAAGACACCACCCTCTTCGGGGAGAGGAAGTACCTTTGGAGAGAGGATCCCCTCTCCCACTGGTCCTCACCCGAAGAGGCACGGAGGCCCTGAGGAGAGGAAGAAAAAGAAGAGTCCATCGACCAAGCGCAGGGACGCCCGGCGCTTGGAGGCCTTCCGGAATAGGAAGAAAGAGTTGAGTGAGGGGGTGGAGGCTCTGGAGGCAGCCGCCAGTTTCCCTCCCAGTCCCACTGGTACACCCAATCAACTGCCGGCTCCTGAGCCGGTACAGTTGGATGAGGAACGTCCAGTGGAGACTGAGGAGGAACTGGAAGTTGCTTTTCACCGCCTCCCACCCCTCACTCCCCTCTTTCTTCACTACCGGAAAGCCCGGGAGCCACAGCAGAACAGCCACCTCAGACCTCACTCGCCATCATGATAAAGATGGCCAAGAAAACATTAGAGGATAGAAGAACAATAGAGTGAACTCGATATCTAGATCCAATACCGCCACCTAAATCACCATCTCAACCATCACCATCACCATGCCAACCTCCAAAGAAGAAAAGCCGCAAAAAGGCCAGAAGGGGATAGACCTTCTTTCCTCCTTCAACACGCCTAGACATGTGTAAAGCCATCACCTACAGCCACTGAGGGTTGAAAGGGGCTTGTCCCCCAAATTCGTCCCTGCGTGCCTTCAGCGTGCCAAACCATTTCTTCTTCTACTGTCCATATTTTGTTGTTGAGTTGCACGTCTTATCAGTTGTTTAAATCATACCTCTGCTTTGTCATGTCGGCGTCAAAACGCCCTAATCTTTTGGCTTCTAAGAGCACTGATCCTTTGAATTTGAATGTGGATATCCAGCGTCACGAATCGTCTTCCCTCATTTCAGAGGATGATGTCCTCAGTATTTTTGTCTCTGATTCGGAAGAAAGTTCACTCAGAGGGTTTTTATCAGAAGGGGAGGCCGTGAAATGCAACCGTAAAGCTTCTAAAAATAATATTCATACCGCGGCACAGCCGCATTCCGCCTCAGACGAATTTGAATCTTCAGAAAAGAATTTAAAATGGAAGCGTAAACAAAAGGGGAACAACCCTGCTTCCGTTATGTCCGACAAGGTCACGGACATTGTCGTCACGGCCAATATCGAAAAGAACGGTAGCAAGAAGCAGAAAACTGTAAGTTCTGTCACTAAACCTGACGAAGATGTACTTGCTATACCTTTATCTAACACTCCTGCAGTTCTCAATGAAATTCTTTCATCAATATCTCTGTTGAACAACAGACTTGATCAGGTGGAATCAGACAAATCAGATTTCACTAAGCCACCAGTAACACTAAATTCACATCCCAATAATAATGCCCGCTCGACTCAGTCGTCTCGGCAAAGTGTTTCCAAACGGGAATTCAATACAATTCCTCACACAATAACTAGGGAAATGCTTGGTGACAAGGATGATTTGATTAACCCTGATCCTAATCAGCCTAATTTCGAAAATGTCACAATCACTAAAGATAATACTGAGGGTGTTGATAGCATCAATGAGGTCAATGATCTATTTGGTTTGGATGCTTCACTTGATTATAGTGGAGATTTTGATTTTGAACTCCCAGACATTACTGTCTATCAAAACAGGCCCCAAAATAAATGAGAACATAGCTCAATATGCTAATAAAAATGCTACTAACTTGGGCGAGAAAGAAAAGATCGACAAGCTCATTGATCGATACCCAATTCCGGAAAATGCTGTGCTTGTGGCACCACTCAGGGTAAACCCTGAAATTTGGGGCCAGATCAGAAATTCTCAGTATAGGACACGTGATTGTAATCTTCAACGCATTCAGAAAATTCTCTCATCTTCTATAGCGGCTAATTTACAATTAACCGAAGAATTTCGGGCTAAGAAAGTTAATATGGACACAGTAAAGAAAATTGCTATCGATAATTTGCAATTGCAAACAAACACTCAATTTGAACTATCTATGCTCAGAAGAAATGCCTTTAGACCAATTTCCAAAAGCATGTATAAGGGCCTTTTTTCTGCCGACAATAAGGTTTCATCGCTGCTCTTTGGCGATGAAATCTGTAGGAAAATTAAAGAAATTAATGAATTAAGCAAAACAGCCAACAATACCTCATTGAGAGATTCTTTTTCTGGCTCAGGAAATTATGGCAGGCCTTTTTTAGGCCGAGGTATGGCCCGCAGCAGGGGCCGAGGCTTCAGCAGGGGAAGGCGCCCTTATTATCACAGGAGACAGGCCCCGTGGCAATCCAGGGGGAGAAACGAAGAGAATCAAGGAAATTAGTGGTAAGTACATGTACAGTCCTCAATTGTGAGAGTTCTTCATTCAATATGGCTGGGAAACTCAGACAATTTGTCCAAGCCTGGAAATCTTTCACTACGGATCCATGGATCATCAAGGCCATTTCAGGATATCAACTCAAATTTGATGAACTTCCTGCAAATCTAAAGGCTCCATTTCCCATCCAATTTGAGGGGGATGAAATTCAATTTATCACTGACTCAATTAGTGACTTGCTAAAAAAGGGGGCTATCGAGGCCACTCAGCAACAATCGGGTCAGATTGTTTCAAATATTTTCTTGCGGGAAAAGAAAAATGGGTCTTTTCGGCTCATTCTAAACCTGAAGCGACTTTAATGAGTATATTACCTATTACCATTTTAAACAAGAAACTTTAGACTTCGTGCTTCAGTCATTACAACCCCAAGAATATTTAACATCAATCGATCTCAAAGATGCTTATTTTAGTGTTCCCATTCACAGTAGTGACAGGAAGTATCTTATGTTGATATGGGACGGTCAACTATTTCAGTTTACTTGTCTCCCTTTTGGATTATCCAGTGCACCTCGAGTTTTCACAAAAATTTTAAAGCCAATTTTTTCGACTTTGAGAACTCGAGGAATGAAATTGTTTTATTATATTGATGACTCTTTATTGGCAAATTCTGATCTTGCACTATGTGCCAAACAAACCCAAACTTTAATTGAAACATTGATTTCAATGGGTTTTACTATTAATTGGGACAAGTCTATCATAATGCCCACAAGACAACTCACATATTTAGGATTTATTATCGGCACTGAACTTTTCCAGATTTTTCTCACTGAAAAGTGAAAAGAAACTGGATAAACTCCTGGGCAAATCAAAATTTATCTATAGGAAATCCCTTGTAACTATTCGGGAATTAGCTGAATTAATAGGCATCTATACCTCAGCAATGAAGGCTATTTATTCGACTTGGGACACTTTATTACAGAGTGTTGGATGCATTAAATGAAAGAGTCAATGACTCTGTAGCTCAACTTGGATATGACAGGAATTAGTACTTGCTGTGACCAAGACAACTGAATAATGAATATGACAGGAATTAGTATTTGTTTTGGCCCAGTCAACAATAATAAAAGAATTACAAGGTGACTGTAATGGACTACAGATTAAGACCAATCATTGTAGATTATTATTTTTCTGTGGAAATTTTCAGTCCCAAACAAAATATTTTCAGACTAAAATTTTTTCTTCTTCTTCTTAAAATTGACCAAAATGCATCAAAACACAAAAACCTAATTTCCGGATTTTGGTCCAAAATTTTTTAAGTCCCACCCGGACCCCAAATTTTCAGCGTAAAAAATTTTTTTTTTTTTTGTCTTAAAATTGACCAAAACGCATAAAAAACCAAAAAACTAATTTCCGGATTTTGGTCCAAAATTTTTTAAGTCCCACCCGGACCCCTAATTTGCATAATTTATTCACGAGAAAAACTCTGTATTATATGTAATGTATCCCATGGTACTAAACATTCATACAAAAATTTATTCAAATCAGATCTTTCATTTGGAAGTTCTGCACAAAAATCTGATTGCACTTAATTTTGAACAAAATGGCTGCTAGCGGCCATCTTGAATTTCAGACTGGACCCAAAACACTCCTTCTCGTCCCACAGTGATAACAAAGGTACCCAAGAAGTTTCGTGAAGATCGGTTCATAAATACGGCCTCTAGCCCGAGCCGTATTGGGATTTGCACTCACAGTGCTGAAAGTAACACTAAATAAATCCAAGTTAGCCTAATTTGCATAATTTTCGCACAAGAAAAAAACCTGTAATATATGTAATGTATCCCATGGTACTAAACATTCATACAAAAAATTATTCAAATCAGAGCTTTCATATGGAAGTTCTGTACAAAAAACAGATTTCGGCATCGTCAGTACAAAATGGCTGCTGGCAGCCATCTGGAATTTGGGACTGCACCCAAAAACGCTTGTTCTCGTCCCACGGTCATAACAAAGGTACCCAAGAAGTTTCGTAAAGATTGGTTCATAAATACGGCCTCTAGCCCGAGCCATAGCAGCTTGGCACTTAAGCTCTGAAAGTAACACTAAATAAATCAAAGTCAGTCTAATTTGCATAATTTACGCACGAGAAAAAAACCCGTATTATATGTGATGTATCCCATGGTACTAAACATTTATACAAAACTTTATTCAAATCAGAACTTTCATACAGAAGTTCTGTACAAAAAACTGATTTTTGCATCATTGATACAAAATGGCCGCTGGCAGCCATCTTGAATTTCGGACCACACCTAAAAACACTCGTTCCCGTCCCAGGGTCATAACAAATGTACACAAGAAGTTTCATAAAGATCGGTTCATAAATACGACCTCTAGCCCGAGCCATAGCCAATTGTTGACGTACGGACAGACGGACGGACGGACGGACAGATGGACGACGGACGACGGGCCATGACAATAGCTCAAATTTGACTTCGTCAAAGTTGAGCTAAAAATGTTGCCTTGCAATCTAACAAATTTAATTTCAATTATGTTATCTGACTCTCCCCTGATGCAAAACAGGAAATTCAGTGGTGGATAGATAATGTGAGACAAATGAATGGACAGGTTATACGACCCGGGAAAATCTTGGCTACCATTCAGACTGATGCATCTTTAACAGGCTGGGGTGCAGTCTGCGGTGATCGTTCTGCTCAGGGTAAGTGGGCAGACAAAGACCACCATCATGTCAATTATCTAGAATTATGGGGGGGGGGGGGGGGGGATCTATCTCAAGCTATTTTTCCTCAGTAAGGAGATTTTCCTTTGGGCACATCAAAGGAATATCTATCTATCAGCATTTCACATTCCAGGGCTTTCGAACACACATGCTGACTGGCTTTCCAGGAAATTTTGTGACTCCACGGAATGCATCTTGATCAAAAAATTTTCACGCAAATATGGAGGAAAACATTTCAACCAAATATTGATCTTTTTGCATCTGAGCATAATTTTCAACTTTGTCCATTTGTTTCATGGATTCCCCATTCATCAGCATACGATATTGATGCTTTTACATTATCTTGGTCAAATTTCTTACCATATATTTTTCCTCCTTTCAGCTTGCTCATGAAAGTCATGTCCAAGATTATTCAAGATCAGGTGAGGAAAGCTTTACTCATAGTTCCAAAGTGGCCAACTCAACCATGGTTTCCCATTCTCCTTCAACTCCTCATAGCGGAACCAATTTTCATTCCACCATCAGACAGCTTTCTTACAATATCTCAAAGGGACATTCGCAACACAGTGCAACACCCTTTACGAGACAGGCTGTGCCTTCACGCTTGCATTGTATCAGCCGATATTTGCAAACAAAAGGAATTTCTCCAGTCGCTGCAGATTTCATCTTGCAATCATGGCGGAAATCGTCTGAAAAGCAATACACTCTTGCATGGAAATTCTGGTACATTTGGTGTACTGACAGACAGATTAATCCCATCAGTCCATCTGTATCAGAAGTAGCTCATTATCTTAGCTTCTTAGCTAAAAATGGCAAATCATATAGTGTCATTAATACCCACAGGTCCATGCTAAATCAAACTTTACTTTTGATCAATGAACAATCATTTACAAACTCTCCTATCATAAATAAAGTAATGAGGGGTATTTTCAACTCAAATCCTCCAGCTCCACGTTATACAGCCACATGGGACGTCTGTATCCTTCTGAAATATTTATCGACATTGACACCTTTCGCTAATTTATCTCTCAAACTTCTCAGATACAAATTAGTTTGTTTGGTAGCCTTAACTACTGCAGCTAGGTCGCAGACCTTAATCGCTTTAGATACTCAGTCAATGACTCTTCTACCAAAAACTGCTATTTTTACAATTTCAGAACTCTTGAAAACTTCAAGGCCATCTAAGCCTAATCCATTGATTAAACTTTTTGAGTTCAAAAACCACAAGTTATGTGTAATTTGTACACTGAAGGAATACCTTCGCCAAACTAAGAACCTCCGGAAGTCCACAAAGTTATTTGTTTCTTTCAAGACCTTTAATAAAGTATCCACTTCAACCATTTCTAGATGGATTACTGATAGTTTAAGCCTTGCTGGCATCAATACCTCAATTTTTCATGCTCACTCAATACGAGGTGCGGCAACATCTGCTGCCTATAGATCGGGACTCACATTACAGAATGTCCTTAAAACAGCAGACTGGTCCTCTGCTAAAACCTTTCAACAATTTTACTTCAGAGATGTTGTTGATTCTGAAAGTTTTTCTAAAAGTGTCTTATCTCAATTGCAGTGATATTATGGTTCTTTCCAACAGATGGTTTTGGTTTGTCATTCTTGATGAAATTCAGATGGAAGTGCAGGGTTGAGTTTTGACGTTCACGATGATGTTTCCAGGAATATGAACTTTGAAGCTTGTACAATGACTATGTAATTCAGTTGTGACCAGTATTTGGAAAATTGTGTTATGTGTTTCTGTTTTACTGCGATGAGTCTTCATATTCTAGATACCTTAATCCATGGTATGGCTCCCCTTTATTCTGACTTCAGTTGTAAAACTTTAAATTTGCTATAGTAATCCAGGAGACTTGAGTTTTATGTGGGAAAGAATCCCCCTCTCATACAAGTATGTATGCGAGGGATGAGATGGATTCTTTCCTACATAAAACGAAATGTTGGAGGGATTACTTCCCCCCTCCCCCCCCCCCCCCCCTTACTGCTTGGGGCAGTGTCCCTCCCAACAAATTGTTTACAACTGAACTGGCTTTAAAGAATGGACAGTATTTGGGTTCAGTGGCTTTTATAGTGGACGGTCAGCCATCCATGAAATCTCGTGATTAATTAAACTCTGTGCTTCAAAAAGAGATCAGGCGTGCAATATGTGATGACATAATGCTATAGTAATCCCTCCGACATTTCGTTTTATGTAGGAAAGAATCCATCTCATCCCTCGCATACATGCTTGTTTGAGAGGGGGATTATATGTGATGTATCCCATGGTACTAAACATTCATACAAAAAATTTTCAAATCAGAGCTTTCATATGGAAGTTCTGCACAAAAATCTGATTGCACCTAATTTTGTACAAAATGGCTGCCAGCGGCCAACTTGAATTTCAGACCGGACACCAAAACACTCATTCTCATCCCACAGTGATAACAAAGGTTCCCAAGAAGTTTCGTAAAGATCGGTTCATAAATACGGCCTCTAGCCCGAGCCGTATTGAATTGTTGGCGGACAGACATAACTTACTTTATTGGAAGTGAAATTCATCGAGCATCATTTTTGTAAGTAATAAGGGTGTTCAAAAAACCAAGCGTTAACCCATTTTGGGCTGGTTAAACAGCAATACCTCCAAAAGCAAAAAAAAAAATCATGTTTTCCGTGGATTTCTCTAAATGAGTCTTGTACATTTTCAAGAAAAATTGGGCACGCGCAGGACTTATTGTGACAATATAAGTTGCATAGACAAAATACCAGGTGAGCATTTGGTAACTCTCCATGGGCTGCTAAAGTCAAAATTGATAAAATGGGCTGTTTTTGGACAGCAACAACATCCAATAGGTACACCACAAAGAAAAGTGCCTTCTTTTATCGACTGCACAATTTATACGGAAACATTTTTGTAAGTAGTAAGGGTATTCAAAAGTCATAGTCTTAACCCATTTGAGGCAGGGTAAAGAGAGATATCCCTTAAAAGCTTAAAATTCCCATTTTCTGTGGATTTCTCTAAAAACATCTTGTAGGTTTTCAAGAAAAATTGACGACTCGCAGGTCTTTGTGTGACATTACAAGATGCATGGACAAAATATTCCAGTGAACATTTATTAACTCTCTACAGGCTGCTAAGCATCGTAATTTTGTTGAAAGGGGCTGTTTTCGGACATGCACAGCATCCAATGTATACCCGAGAAATAAACATAGTCTCTTTTGTTGGAAGTGGAATTCACCGAGGACCATTTTTGTAAGTAATAAGGGCATTCAAAAAACTAAGCATTAACCCCTTTTTGTGGTGGTTAATAGCGATACCAATCAAAAGCTTAAAAAATTCATGTTTTCCCTGGGTTTCTTTACAAACATCTTCTTGGGTTTGCAAGAGAAAATGACCATTGTTAGGTCACATTACCAGTTGCATGAATAAATTATTTCGGTAAGCATATGTTAACCCTCCATAGGCTGCTAAATGTCATAATTTTAAAAAAAAAGTCTGTTTTTGGACACCAACAACATGAAATGGGAATGCCACAGAGAAACATAACTTCTTTTACTGGATGCAAAACTGAAAAGGAAACATTTTTGTGAGTAGTAAGGGTATTCAAAAATCGAGATCTTAACCCATTTTGACTGGATAAGGAGATATACCCCCTTAAAACTTAAAATTCCAGTTTTCTATGGGTTTGTTGAAAAATATTTTCAAGAAAAATAGAACGATGAAATCGTCAGATGTGTACCCATTCGTGCAACTAGTAGAAAGCTGTATGACGGAGGGTCACCACAGATGCCGACATTATGTACACCATACATGGTATGGGTACATATAGAAATGGATTGGAGGAGTGTCTAATTTGATGGATAAAGGGTTAATATCTCCGGATCAAATTATCAGATTTACATAAGAAACTGTACAGCACAGCACATCAGTAACCTGAATACATATATAAAGTAACCTGATAATCGGATTAATATTTATTGAGTTATCGCATGCCGAAGAAATGGATTGGAGGCGTTCTCAATTTGAAGGATAAAGGGTTAATATCACAGGATCAAATTATCAGATTTACACCAAAAACTATACAGCTCGGCACATCAGTAACCTGAATACATATATAAAGTAACACGGCAAACGGGTTGATATTTTTTGAGCTATCGCATGCCAAAGGGATTGGAGGAATTTTCAATTTGAAGGATAAAGGGTCAATATCTCAGGATCAAATTATCAGATTTACACCAAAAACTATACAGTTCGGCACATCAGTAACCTGAACACAAATATAAAGTAACTTGACAATCCAAGCAATATTTTTCAAGGTATCGAATGCCTTTAGGGTTAATATCTCAGGATCAAAATAACAGATTTACACCAAAACTATACAGCTCGGCACATCAGTAATCCGAACACAAATATAAAGTAACTTGACAATCCGAGCAATATTTTTCAAGTTATCGAATGCCAAAGGGATTGGAGGAATTTTCAATTTGAAGGATAAAAGGTTAATATCTCAGGATCAAAATAACAGATTTACACCAAAACTATACAGCTCGGCACATCAGTAATCCGAACACAAATATAAAGTAACTTGACAATCCGAGCAATATTTTTCAAGTTATCGAATGCCAAAGGGATTGGAGGAATTTTCAATTTCAAGGATAAAGGGTTAATATCTCAGGATCAAATCATCAGATTTACACCAAAACCTATACAGCTCGGCAAATCGGTAACCTGAACACAAATATAAAGTAACTAGACAATCCAAGCAATATTTTTCAGGTTATCAAATTTTAAAGGGATTGGAGGAATTTTCAATTTGAAGGATAATGGGTTAATATCTCAGGATCAAATTATCAGATTTACACCAAAAACTATACAGCTCGGCACATCAGTAACCTGAACACAAATATAAAGTAACTAGACAATCCAAGCAATAGTTTTCAAGTTATCGAATGCCAAAGAAATGGATATGGACGCGAGGCGGACAGACGGACGGACGGACAGACAAAGGATGGACAAACGACGGATGGCCACCCCGGATGCCGACATTATGTGTACCACACATAGTATGGGTACACATAAAAATTGACCATTTGCAGATGAAGTGCCATTACAAGCTGTATGGACAAAATATTTTGGTAAGCATTTGTTGACCCTCCAGAGACTGCCAAGCAAAGACATTTTGAGAAAATGGGCTGTTCTTGGGCACCCATAACATCCAATGTGTACCTGCGAGATAAACATAACCTCCTTCATTGGAAGTGGAATTCACCGAGGATAATTTTTGTAAGTAATGAAGGTATTCACGACGTTAAGGTCTGGTTACAGAGCGATACCCCTCAAAAGGTTAAAAATTCATGTTATCCGAGGATTTCTCTCAAAACTTCTCGTAGATTTTCAAGATAAAATGGCCATTCTCAGATCTTACTGTGACATTAGAAATTGCATGTACAAAATATTCCAGTAAGCATTTGTTAAGCCTATGGAGGTTCTCAAACATCAAAATTTTCATAAAATGGGCTGTGTTTGCGTACACACACTACCCTACATGTAAGTTAAGAGGAGAGATCAACATATGTGGAAGTAGAATTCACTGAGAATTATTTTTGGAAGTAATAAGTGTATTCAAACAACAACACTTAACCCGTTTTGGGCTGGATAAACAATGATACCCATCAAACGCGTAAAATTCATGTTCTTCCTGGATTTCACTGAAAACATCTTGTAGATTTTAAAGAAAAAATAGCCATTCACAGTTCTTGGTGTGACATTACAAGTTGCATAAAAAAATATTCCTGTTAGCACTTGTTAACCCTCTACAAGCTGCCATACATCAATATTTTGGATTAATTTGAGATAAAATGGACCATTTTCAAATAGCTACAGCACTTAGTGGGTATGTGTCAAATGTAACTCATTTTGTCTGTCATTAACTTGTCTGACGACGTTATTGATATTAACCCTCTCCACCATTAATGATGGTTTTACCTAAACATCTTTTATCAAACTGAGTCATTTGATACTACTATACCCACCTTTCTCATAACATTAATTAAGAAACTTTAGTGAGACAGTTATAAACAATTCATCAGACACTGTGGCATCATGAATGAAAGTGTCAATGACACTGTAGCTCAACTTGACAAACTTGAACTTGGTAAGTAATAAATGAAATGGCAAAATTGAAGATCATTGGTACCAATTTCATTTTTTTGCCAATGGCAACATTTTTTGACAGAAACCGAAGAAAATCGATAGCTCCCATCTAGAGGCCTCCCCAAACAAGCATGCCAGGTTTCAAAGCAATCCAATCATAAATGTGCCCTGTAGGGTGTATAAAAGGGAAATATTGTGGTCTGACTAGACTAAATTCTAAGAACGTTGGCCGTGGCAACATTTTTGACGGAAATGGAAGAAAATCGATAGCTCCCATCTAGAGGTCACCGTAAATAAGCATACCAGGTTTCAAAGCAATCTAATCATAAATCATTTCCAAAGGGAAATATTGTGGTCTGACTAAACTAAGTTCTAAGAATGTTGGCTGCGGCAACATTTTTTGATGGAAATTGACGAACATCGATAGCTCCCATCTAGGGGTCACCCCAAACAAGCATGCCAGGTTTCAAAGCAATCCGATCATAAATGTGCCCTGTAGGGTGTGCCAAAGGGAAATACTGAGTCTTCTGACTAAACTAAGTTCTAAGAACGTTGGCCGCAGCAAGATGTTTTGACGGAAATTGAAGAAAATCGATAGCTCCCATCTAGAGGTCTCCCCAAACAAGCATACCAAGTTTCAAAGCAATCAAATCATAAATGTGCCCTGTAGGGTGTGCCAAAGGGAAATATTGTGGTCTGACTAAACTGAGTTCTAAAAACGTTGGCCGCGGCAACATTTTTAGACGGAAATTGAAGAAAATCGATAGCTCCCATCTAGAGGTCACCCCAAACAAGCATGTCAGGTTTCAAAGCAATCCGACCATAAATGTACCCTGTAGGGTGTGCCAAAGGGAAATATTGAGTCTTCTGACTAAACTAAGTTCTAAGAACGTTGGCCGCGGCAACATTTTTTGACAGAAATTGAAGAAAATCGATAGCTCCCATCTAGAGGTCTCCCCAAACAAGCATACCAGGTTTCAAAGCAATCTGATCATAAATGTGCCCTGTAGGGTGTGCCAAAGGGAAATATTAAGGTCTGACTAAACTAAGTTCTACGAACATTGGCCGTGGCAACATTTTTTGCCGGAAATTGAAGAAAATCGATAGCACCCATCTAGAGGTCACCCTAAATAAGCATACCAGGTTTCAAAGCAATCAAATCATAAATGTGCCCTGTAGGGTGTGCCAAAGGGAAATATTGTGGTTTGACTAAACTAAGTTCTAAGAACGTTGGCCGCGGCAACATTTTTTGACGGAAATTGAAGAAAATCGATAGCTCCCATCTAGAGGTCACCCCAAACAAGCATATCAAGTTTCAAAGTAATCTGATCATAAATGCGACCTGTGAGGTGTGCCAAAGGAAATTGTGAACGTACGTACTAACGTACGTACGTACGTACGTACGTACGTACGTACGTACGTACGTACGTACGTACATACGCCGACGGACGAGAAGTGATGGCAATAGCTCAGCTTGACTTTGTCAAGTTGAGCTAAAAATCATGGAATCTCATCTGGAAAAACCATGATTCTCCAGAATCATTAAGTCTAGTTAATGTATATACTTGTATGCCATTTTTGTTCTATTCACGTCAAGGCACTACCACTGTGAGTGAAAAATTGTACTACATTCAGCTACACAGGGGAAAAATTGGCACACACATCTTCATCTTCTCATTATTAAAAATGTTGCATTCAGTTCTTATGTGACTGTCTTCTATACTCAAAATGTATCGAAATGTGACACAGAATGGGTCATCAATTAGTGCGAATCCATGCAACATTGACAAATGATAATAGATTTTAACTCCTGGCTCTCTGGTAGTATTTCAAAATTTCTATCATTGACTCCATATTGTCCATGTAGAATGAAACTTTTCATAAAATATATCTTGTTTGACAGAGCTCAATGAGCTCTGTCAAACAAGATATAATTTATTAAATTCACAGTTGCAATGTGGGAAAAAATTGTTGATGAAACCTATGGCATTTTGACATCAGAGTGCAGAGGGTTAAAGGCAGTTCCAAATAGGTCTGGCATTCCAGAAAATCAAGGGGTGCAAAAAATTGCCCTCCTCAATTTTTTCTAGGCGTGCAGCACTCCTAAAGAATGCCAGTCCTGATACATGTATACCACGTCATTTACCCCACACACCACTTACAGCGGCGGTGTCCATAGTCTGTTGGATGCGTTTTGCTTTCAGCCCCAATCATGAGGGCAAAATATGGCCAGAACTGTCGACATGAAACATATGTTCCCTAAATTTCGAGGGTCCGCTTTCCTACAGGCTACACTTTTCTGTACGAGGGTCCTCATTCCTAAACTACACTTACTGTATGGGGGTCTGCCTTCCTACAGACTACACTTTCTGTACGAGGGTCTGCCTTCCTACAGACTACACTTTCTGTACGAGGGTCCGCCTTCCTACAGACTACACTTTCTGTAGAATGGAATGTACATATAAAGCTTTCCGTGGTTGTCAATTCAAGATTAAATTGCATTGTTTCTTGGAAGAAAAATCTTTTGATAAAGATGTTACACATATTTAATCCCGGAACGTTCTCAGATCGCAACCCATGTGATTCGTATTTCCACGCAGTTGTCATCTGCAATTTCCTTGGTTTTTCATCTCCTCTCCAGCCTCGATCCACCAATGAGAGAGGCTACCTCCATTGTATTGTTCTCTTCTATAGCTTTAAGGTTCCAGAATCACCCGAAGGGATTCATACAATTTGTACCCATTCCCACACGTTCATACTCCAATAAAGATTATAAAAATTGCATTCAATTCTTATAATTACATTCCGTAACCGTTAAACTACTTTTTACCAAACAACAAAGCAGAAAGACGAAATAAAACATATACGAACGAACGAGGCGAAAAACCACCCTCACACAAAAGTCAAAGAGCACAACTTGCCGTCTTTCGCAACGAAACTTGGAATGTTCAAAACAATTTATTTAACATATCAGTAAACTATAATCACTGATCACTGCGAGAGGCGCTAAAAGTTATAAACCCACCCAAACACCACTCAAATTACATTCTATCAACTGCGCTCTACCGTCAAAGTTCGGCCAAATGTATTCATTGGAAAATTACATTTGGTCATGACGTTTTCATCCAGCTGACCAATGGGAATTCAGTATTTGAACCCAAATGATTGTTGGTGGTTAACGTCACATATTTATGCACCATGGCTAATCGTGACACAACATGGAGATGAAGTCAAGTTTAGTCAATCGTTGATCAACATGTTGCCCATTTTAGAGGACTTTCACCCCAAGCATTGGTGACTGGGTCCTATTTTACTAGTAAAGCGGAACTAGTTTACCACAGTAAACAAGTGCTGCTTACTTCCCGGGGTTCCCACGGGGAATTTGAACCCAAAACATATAACAACATTAACAATGTAATTATTTACATTTAGTCACAAATATGAGTGTAAAGAATCTTTACATCAAGAATCAAAACTGAATGACACTTTTCTAAAAACAAATCTTCCCATTTCATGAAACTTTACCATTATTGTTTCAAAACTTCCATTACTGCACAACTTTTTGAGCAAGGGAGTTAACCCTTTACCCGACGCAGACGATATCAAAATTTATTATTTTAAATATCATTTTTTTTAATTTTTCCAAAACATTTCAACAAAACCATATCATGGAACCCCTCATTGGAACGAGCTCGTTCCAACGAGGGGTCACATGATATGGTTTTGTTGAAATTTTTTGAAAAGTTAAAAAATTTATAGTAATTTATATATTTTTTATACTTACCAATGACCCAGACATAGCTGGTGCTAACTCTTAAAATATAGGGCCAAACACAAATTTTGCCCCCCAATCCCCAAAATTTGCATCTAAAACTGAAGAAAACATGTCCTGAAAGGCCCTCCACACTTCGCCCCTACTGCGCATGCGCAGTGTCAAGGACGTTCCGAAATTGGCGCCATTTATCATTCTAATAACCAGTGCCTGGTAAGCGCTATGTACTCAGCGGGGAGGCAAGAGTTCCCAACTCCTGGGAGGGCCATCCCCGTCTGGGTCATTGGTAAGTATAAAAAATATATAAATTACTATAAATTTTTTAACATTTTTATACTGTACCAATGACCCAGACATAGCTGAATAGTAAAAAGGCTGGAGGGCCAAGGACATAGAGCAAAATGGAATACGCTCAATAAAATAAAATAGAGTCATCCCCTGTAGGGAAAAGAAGTAATAGGCCTTACATGTATCTTTCTTATTTATGATAAATTAGAAAGATACAACACCTTTCAAAATTGAGCTTCATACATCCATGTACTCTATTAATATCCAATATAATCCTTATACTAATAATTTTTAAAGTAAGCCAATAATAAAGTAAGTCTAGAGAATAGAGACTCTTATACTCCTAAAAGTGTCTGAGAATTGCATAATCATGTCCGTAGACATATGCAATATTCAAAAGCTATACTTTAAAAACTAAGACTTGAATGAATTTTATAAACTTAAACTTCTCACTAAACAACCATCCCAATAACAGCTCAGAATTACTAACTCCGGAGGAGGTATCCCCTTGTTTTCATAGTAAAACAGGTGACCCAAGGGAACACCCTCCCCCCCCCCCTTTTTCTTGCCCTGGGTCAAATAGCCCAGAGCGAAGAGGGCAGCCGAACGGAGACACTGCCGAAACAGACAGCCTACCTAGCTATAGTAGCAACTGTTAAGAGAATGACATTCTGAGCAGTAGATAATAGACCTACAAAAGAGGCCTCAAGAAATTGACTCGATATTTCTAAGATAAAATTCATGAATGTGGATGGCTGAGCGCAATGAGCGGCCTTCAAAAATCTATAATAGCGACACTATTAAAGTAAGCCCAAGAAGTAGAAGAACTCTTACTTCATGAGCCGAAATCTTAAGCACAACTGCTAAGTCAATGATATACCATAAGCAGTACCGATAGTTAATAGAATCCATTAACAATAAAATGGAGCGTAACGTCCTTCTACTAGACATCAAAGACAGAAGAAGCTTACGCCCTTGTAATAAACAGATATCTGTTTATAAATACATAAACTGTACCCGGAAAGAGTAAAGGCCTATGCCCATACGAAGACGGAAGGACCTTAAAATAATAGGTTCCGGATAATAGGAGCCTAACTCTTATGCAACAATCCAACCTAAATAGTAACGGAAGTATTGATTCCGAAACTATGAAAGTGAAAATCATCCATCGATAATGCATGAAACTCACTGACTCTACAGTAAAAGAGAAACCAACAGAATTACTGTCTAAAAGGTCAGAATTTGAAAACTACTGTTTCCAGAGGCTCAAATGATTACTTAGCTAAATAAGAACCGAAGTTAAAATCCGTATAGGAATTTAATCTAAAGATTCTAAGTCTATTTATCAAAAAGTTACTAACTGACTTAGATAAAGAGACAAAAGACTCAATTGTAAACTATCGTAGAGTGCATAGGTATGAGGTAACATAAACCTATAACCTAAATAATAACAGGCTGCAGTAGATCTTGTGAAACAAGTATACTAAAAAATAGCAATGAGTAGTATGGAGGGATCAACAATATGAACATAATGATCCCTACACCACGACGGAAGAGCCTCCACTTTAGTCGCATAGAATAGCGAAGAAGAGGATCTCCTATAGTAAGAAATCGCGTCCAAAGCTCGTCCAGTACAGTGCTTACAATGCAATACGGACCACACAACAGAATACATGAAGGTTGCGACCTTGCTGGTTGTGATAAAGATGACACGATTTACCCAGTGAAAAAAGATCCTCACATAGAGGAAGATTTCACGTTAAGATCCACAGTAGACAAGAGAGTAAATTACTCATGATCTCTGTGAAGATAGAGATGCTATCAACAGAAATGTATTGTGGTTGTTTATCTTAGCAATACCTGCTAAAACAACAGCGCCGGAGGATACGCGTATCCTATCATTCCGTCCTATAGATCAATAGAGCGTTAACACTATTAGCTCAGAGATCTGGACAAGCCAACACATGCGTCTGCAATTGATTAGCAAGCTGTGTCATAAATAAATCATCATTGGGCGCTCCCATAGATAGCAAATCTGATTGAATACTTGTTTGTTGAGAGTCCATTCTGACAGCAACAAGCGACCCGTAAGAGAACGGGAGTCCGAAAAAACAATCAGATGACCCGGAATATGACGGACCAAAACTGAACTTGGTGTACTATAACCAACAGACGGATTCTTTCCATTAAATTGAATAACGGAAACGAAAGAGTGCCTCCCTGGTTCCGGAGATACGCCACTACTGTCGAATTAAAGGACAGGAATTTGGGCATGCGTTTCTGAATAATGTTCATGCAATGACATAAAGCAAGCCTAAAAAACATTATTCCGCGGAAGTTAAACTGATAGCTAAAAGACTGCGGAACCCAAAGACCCTGGCACTTCGAATCCGTAGGGATCAGTATATATCCCAATCTGTTTGACTGGCAACCGTCATAACAGCCACACTCGGGTCCGGCAACTGCGGCGGCACTCTCTGAGTCAACCACCGAATGTTTGCCCCAGTCTGAATCTCTTGTAACACTAGATAGACAAGAGAATGTATAAATCGAGCAATTCATGGATTGCCGGAAAGTTGCCGTCGAAGAGAAGCTCCTCCGAGAACGAAGCGACTCTGAGAGAGTTCTTAACCTTACTATCCACGCATGTGGATGTAGCTAGGGCTGCGTCACGTCTAACCAACTCCAATCAGCCACTGAAGGGCGGAGTTATACGTGAACAAACTACTGCCCTCAAAAGAAATTACATTGAGAATAATATCCCGTAAATCTTTTCTTGAAGACGTAATGATAACGCCTCAGTAAGGCGGATTACGTATAATAAAGCGTCTAAGTTAAGTCTACTATACATAATGTCGTTCCCAACAATGAAATTGGAAAAGACATAAACGGCGAAAAAGAATATATGCAGTCTTTAATCACACCGTCTAGACGCATATGAACTCTCGGTATGCCCTGCTCTGCCAAAATAAACTATTTGTAAAAATGATAAAATGGCAGAAATGAGCAACGCGGACAAGAAACTAAACTATCATGCTTAGTAGCAGGCTTGTATATATATATATAAATATATAGCGTCGAAAAATAAAACACATGTTGTAATGACAATATTGGACTGCGTCGGTAAGTCAGGAACAATGTCCCTGTACCGATCGAAAAATCCGAGTCCAATGACGCTACAAGTCTCTTATCCAAGATTGCAGCAATAAAGTCCGAAAAATAATCACTGGAAGAAATGCCAGAAGATATGAAAGGCATCTTCCGATATTACTAAAGGGAAAACTCGAAATCTTTCGAATCCCTTTCGCCATCCTGTCGGACCCTATAAAGCGTTCGGTCGTCCGTAGCTGATGCAACCGCGGACCGCACCGACCCAGCGCCGTCGGATAATTCCTGATTCGACCGAGAAACTGTCAATTGCTGGGATGCTGCGAAACAACTGTGCTAACTCGGATAGCACGTCCGTCACTGAGGCCTGAGGAGAAGCGGTCTTACGATGCATTGCCGCTGGAAGCTCCGTGATCGTTACCCCGTGCATACTTCCAATATGCGAGCGACCGGAGTGTATAGGCCTCGTGTCCCTTGGCTACCGGATGGCGCGACCTATTCGCCGTGGAATCACTGAATGCCGAAACTGATCGGATACTCGAGGTCATGTAGCCAATGTGCGGTCGTGTGCCCTGCTGTGAGGATGAGGAAGCATTAAAGACAGTCTCTCGGACTGTCAATATAACGGAGCGTCCCGAGCAACGGACATATGCTCCGAATGTAAAATATCTGAACCACAACATGCGGTCCCCTATGTTGTTGGCTTCCTCCGATCTGTCCTCAATCTGCCGTCACTGGGTGAGTACTAAAGTAATTAAAGTGCTCGCATCACCCAAATCTCCTTCCTAGACCGCAACGGACGAACCCGGCAGCCGAACCATTCGATGAATGTACGCTACACCGGGTGAGCTAGCGAATGTCACTCCGTAAGCGATAGACATATTCCATGAGCACTTATTGCCGCTAACTCTTCATTAACTATGACGACAGAGGCACACTTTTGAAAGACATCTCCATAACTCTTCGAACAAGAAACCAGAAATGCTTGGATAGCAAGCATAAAATAATAATATATATATATAGCGTCGTTCAATAATTCGAAAGTTTGTGTGACATTATTGGACTATGTCGGAACTGAGGGACGATGTCCCTGAACCGAACCAAAAATTTCTAAGTCCACCGACGCTATCAGTTTCTTATCCGGCATCGCAGCATATGTTGTTCCGAAAGGGAAAGCTTGAAATCCTCCGAATCCCTTTCGGTATCCCGTCGGACCGGATGAAACTTTCGGACGTCCGTACCCGCTTCCGCGGAGCGTCCCGACCCAGCATCGTCGGAAAAAATATATGCGACAGATTCAGTTGATGCTGGGATGCTGCGATAAACTGTGCTATTAAGGAAAGCACGTCCGTTCCCGAGGCCTGTGCAGTAGCGGACTTACGATGCATTGCCGCCGGAAGCTCCGTGTACGTTGACTCCCGCACACTTCCTATGCGAACGTCCGGAGTCTGCAGGCCTCGAGTCCCCGGTTACCGACCCAGCGCTGTCGGATAATTCTCGATCCGACACCGTTTCTGTCGGCTGCTGGGATGCTGCGATAAGCTGTGCTATGTGCACAAGAATGTCCGGCGTCGAGACCTGCGGAGGAGCAGTCTATCGCTGCTTCGCCGAGGGCAGCTCCGCATCAGATGGCTCCCGCATACTTTTCCTATGCGAACGTCCGGAGTCCATCGGTCTCGAATCCCTGGCTGCCGGATGGTGTGACCTGGTCGCCGAAGAATCCTTGATCGGCGAAGCTGGTAATATATCGGCGGTCACGCAGCCAAGGTGCGGTCGTGTGCGCTGACGAGAAGAGGAAGCCTTAGCAGTCTCAGCGGACTGCCTATACAACGGAGCGTCCCGAGCGACGGACGTATGCTCCGCTAGCGACACATTTTGTACCACAACATCTGGGGCCAGATGTTGTTGAACGAGAGAGGGCCCTCTCTCGCTTGCCGTCCGGATGGACCGGAACGAGCTATGAACCGGACTAAAAGGCTTCCTCCGTTCTCCCTCCGATCCGCCGTCACTGGGTGTGCATTAAGTTAATTTTATAGTGCTCGCATCACCCCAAAATTCCTTCTAGACCGCAACGGACGAACCCGGCTGCCGAACCATTCGGTGAATGGACGCTACACCGGGCGAGCTAGCGGACGTCAAAGGCCGTCGAACCTACTAGGGTCCTCTTAGGCAATTGGCGTATTACATGAGCACTTTTCTGCTAGCCCTTCATTAATTGTGACGACGGAGGCACACTGTTGGAAGACATCACAGATACATCACCCTAATCTTGATCGTCTGAAATAGAAATTGATAAAGTAGAGTGACCCTGCGGGGAAAGGACCGGAGTGTCCAAATCCCCAACAACATACCGTGACATACGCTTCCCATATTGTCATCGAAATCATACGATACAGAACAGGAGTTAATGCGAGTACACTGACCACATATAGAATGATAATAAAGTCAGAGGAAGACTTCCTACATTATGCTGAAAATAGAGCCAGCCATTAGAGTACACACATAATAAGGGGAGGATGAGTTCTCGACATTACTTACATTTAGAGCTTTAAGCTGGATGTTTGTTTTAACTTTTTTGAAGTGGCTACACCCCTGGTAGTTGCTGGGGTGTTGACCACCACAATTGGGGCATTTCAGAGTTGTAGCACTACATGCCTTTGTGATGTGTTTTGTCACCGCATTTCATACATCATTGCCCCCTATTGCATTTGTGTGACAAGTGCCCAAATTTCTGACACTTGTGACACTGAACGGGTTGCGGAATAACATGATATTCCTTGGTTTTGTACAAACCGGGAGACTCACGGTGAAACCGGGGGAGTTAACAAGTCTGGTTGCAATTATAGGGGATGTTTGAGTGTTCACTAACTTCACTTCTGGTTCTTGGCCTCATACACGTTTCTGAAAATTCCAGAGAATCCACAATTTTCCATGACAAATTAGGGTAAATTTTCATTTTCCATGAGAAAAAAATGTACACATCTTTTAATCTACTAATAACAGCAAATCATTTTCAAAGCATTTGCTGCATCTTGATTGACCAAATGAACTTCGATAATGCTAAATCTGATGTCGCCTGTTGGCATCCATACATTGTTTTTTAATGTGTCTTAACTAGGGCTGTTACGATTAATCAATTAATCGACTGTTGATCGGTCACGGCGAAATCAATTAGTATTTTTCGTTGTCGAATAATCGGTAAATTGTATCCCGTTTTAGACGTTTAATAATTAAAAGAAAATTTGATGAAAAAACTATTGTTTCTAAAGGTAAAGAGTTAAGAACATCGATGTTAAACCCCAAGACGCTGTTGGATGCAATAGCCTTCCAGGTACATTCATCAAAGCTTTGTTGTTCTGAACCTTTGAACCGTCAGTGTAATAATCAAGACCGGTCGGCAGTTGCGAAGTTCGCAACTGCCGACCGGTCTTGATTATCACACTGACAGTTCAAAAGTGCAGAACATCAAAGCTTTGAATGCACCTATAAAGGATCGTCTTCGTTGTTTCCTTGAGGCAGGTCAACTGACTTGAACTTCATTTTTATCGACTTCAAAGAGAGGGAGAGGAGGGGGGGTCATTTAGGTACGATTAATCGTCGATTATTTGCGACGATTAATTGATTCCTAAATTAAAAAATCGTGACAGGCCTAGTCTTAACTCTCTGCACACTGATGTCAAAATATCTAAATTTCAGGCAGAAAAGATTTCCCATAATGCAACTAGAAATTTAACCAATTCAATCTCATTTGACCAAGCTCATTGAGCTCTGTCAAACGAGATTGAATTGGTTAAATTTCTAGATGCATTATGGGAAAAAACAGCTTCCTGAAATTTTGGTATTTTGACATCAGAGTGAAGGGGGTTAAAATTAAGGTCATTCACATCTTTCCCATGTGCACTGGTGTGCAGTATAAATTATTTATTTGAAAGAATATAAGGCAGATGGTCGGGTGTTAAAGTTTGGGGGCTTGAATATTAAGAAAATGATCAGTTGTTAAAAGTATCTGCAACTTAAAATATTAATGCTGAACTGAAAGAAATGCTGTAAAAAATGTTTTTAAAAATCGACAAGACGCAATATCCCCTGGCAGTATGAACGTTTGAGCGTCAAGTTCAATTAGTTGTCAACGTATTGAATTTTCAAAACCAGTGGATTATTTCCAACCAAATGTCAACCAACCACCAACCTGACCCCCAATGTCCTCTGTGAATAAATCGCACAGTTATTTCCAGAAAATACATTGAATCAGCCAGAATGTCAGAAACATTGGAACCGGACCATTTTCTTCAGAACCGTAAGTACCTTTACTAAGTTGACAATTTTTCCATTTTTCTTTTTACTGCCGTCACTTTTTTATATCTTTCTCAGACGTATTCACGGCGTCTGCTGCCTACATGTTGCTTACGAAGTTCCTATTTCTTATCAGTTCAGTCAAAATATGCGGCCCATAGGCTTTTAGATTTACAATCCACCTTGATGAGTTGACTTTGTCAATTTCGCAGAAAAATCTAAATACCGAAATAAGCAGTATTTTGATTTGGTTTCGATATGGTTTTTGGTATCCCTTTTATACCAAGACCGTACCAAGAATTTGGTATACCGTACAGCACTATTTTGGATATTCATAACGTGTACGTTGCATACAAAACCGCACTTGTTAATACCCCGTCGTTTGTGTAGAAACGACCGGGTATGAAAAGCTGTTTTAGTGTGGTGACGTGAGGATTACATAACCAATTAATGTTTCGTGAGAAAAATCTTTCAGAGATGGTTCCTGATTAGCAATTATATTGTTCAGTCAGAAAATTTCTGAAACCTACATTTAATAAAATATTCAGATACAAATGCCATATCTTTCATTTCCAGAACTCTGTACTGCGGTTTAACATAGGAATTGAAATGAAAGTGTCAATGACACTGTAGCTCAACTTGTCAAGACATGTACATGTATAGTATGTGACACAGCAATGACAAACATCTAGGTAATGACCTGATAACAAAGGTACATATAAAGTATTGTAACGGCCTGTACATAAATACTGACCGTAGCCTGTAACAAATGTATAGGTAAAGTATTGTAAAGGTGGGTGACAGTCAGATGCTAAACTAGAAAAGAAATCTTTGAGTCCCAGAGTGGGTCTGACAGAACCCCAAAATATTTGTTCTCATAGCACAGTGATAACAAAGGCACCCCAAAACACACTCATTCCTGTCCAAAGGTGAAAACAAAGGTACCCAAGAAGTTTCGTGAAGATCAGTTCATAAATACTAGCTGTATAGAAGTTGTGACAAAAAACTGATTGGACCTAATTTCGGTACAAAATGGCCACTGGCAGCCATCTTGAATTTCGGACCGCACTCAGAAACACTCGTTCACGTCCCAAGGTGATAACAGAGGTACCTAAGAAGTTTCGTGAAGATCGGTTGATAAATACAGCCTCTAACCTGAGCCGTATTGACATGTGCACTTTCAGGGTATAAGTAGCACTAAATAAATCAAAATTCATCTAATTTGCATATTGGTTCATAAATACGGCCTCTAGCCTGAGCCGTATAGAAGTTGTGTACAAAAAACTGATTAGACCTAATTTCGGTACAAAATGGCCACTTTGTACTTACTGTGTGTAAGTAGCACTGAAAAAATCAAAGTTCATCTAATTTGCATAATTTCTGCACGAGAAAAAAACCTGTATTATATGTGATGTATCCCATGGTACTAAACATTCACACAAAAAATTATTCAAATCAGAGCTTTCATGTGGAAGTTCTGAGCAAAAATCTGATTGTCTCTAATTTTGAACAAAATGGCTGCCAGTGGCCATCTTGAATTTCGGACCGCACCCAAAAACACTCGTTCTCGTCCCACAGTGATACCAAAGGTACCCAAGAAGTTTCGTAAAGATCGGTTCATAAATGTGGCCTCTAGCCTGAGCAGTATTGGCATTTCCACTGACAGTGCTGAAAGTAACACTAAATACATCAAAGTTAGTCTAATTTGCATAATTTACGTACGAGAAAAAAAAACGTATTATATATGATATATCCCATGGTACTAAACATTCATACAAAAAATTATTCAAATCAGTGCTTTCATATGGAAGTTCTGTGCAAAAAACAGATTTCTGCATCGTCGGTACAAAATGGTGGCTGGCTGCCATCTTGAATTTTGGACCGAACCCAAAAACACTCGTTCTCGTCCCACGGTCATAACAAAGGTACCCAAGATGTTTCGTAAAGATCGGTTCATAAACACAGCCTCTAGCCCGAGCCGTATTGAATTGTTGATAGACAGACAGACAGATGGACAGACGGACGACTGGCTATGGCATAAGCTCAAATTTGGCTAACAAAATCAGTTTGTTAATTCGTGAGATTTTCGATTTGTTTTCATATTAAAATAAAATTTTCGCTGATATATGATTTGGATTCCCCCCTGAGTTTGTTTGCCGGTCTCCAATGACTTCAGAATATTTCATGCAATGTAGATCCAACTTACGGAAGAGCTACACTGTTGCTCGTGATCGGCGAAATTTCCATTTTTTGGGGCAAATTTATCACTCAAAATAACGGGATTTACCGAACCGATTTTCAACTTTGAAGATTTTATTTCACATACAAAATTCCCAAACAAAATTATCAGGTACAAAAAAAGATTTAGTGAACAGAAATTAATATGTTAATTGGCGAATCTTTTCCCCAACACAGTTCAATCAACACTGATTAGGGAGTGGACGTCTGACATTATGTAATTACACATAACACACTCAGAGTCAGTCGATTTTTGGATAATTTTTTCGTATGGAGTGTACACGTAATAATAAACCAAAATCAAAAAGTACATTTGAAAATCACCAATATCTAGTGTTGGTGTTCTAAATAATATAAATAGACTGTTAACAATATAACAAAAATTGGTTTGGAAGTTACAGTTAAAACTAGAAGTCCTGTCACGAATAGTGCGCTTATCTAGGCTTAATTGCGCGTTGGAATTGCGCGCAATTGCCATATGGAATGGCATCCAAAGCACGGCAGATTCTCCTGGTTAGTCATCGCAAACACATGCAATGTTTCTGCCAATGGACCTCCGGGTAACCGGGAGGTCCATTGGCTGAAACATTGCTTGTGCACAGGCGACATGTACAGATTTTGACAGCTTTACTTGGGCCATAACGTGCACATTAATGTGCATATCAACGTGCTATTTGTGCGCATTTCATGACAGGACTTCTAGTTTCAACTGTAATAGGTCATACAGAGTTTTTTTTATTTCGCCATCTTAGCGTGTTCAACTGGCCATAAAAATATTGTAATATTCAGATATGTAACGCAAATAATGCCCAATACAGGGCTTATATTTCGACGAGAATCCGAGAATCGATTCGCACAATAAAACCGGCGAGAATCCAGGTAGATTGTCGCTGCACTTCTGCTGGGATTCGCGTGAAAAGAATTGAGTCAATTTAACCCTTTATCCAACACAGCAGAAACAAATTAACCAACAGAAGGCTAACATGACCTGAAGTATCCTGACACTTTGTCAATGAAATTGCACAAATCTGGCTGTCATTGGAACTGGCTCATTGAGCCGGTTCCAACGACAGCCATATTTGTAAGATTTTATTTGGAAATATTGTTCGTTTAATTATTTTATCATTTATTTATTATTTATTGTTTAAAAATTATCAAATTTAGTTTTAAAAATTAAAAAGGTGTGTTGGTTAAAAGGTGAACATGTGTTATCAGTATACTACTGTGGTTGAACCATGGTGGCATCATGGAATCCTGGGACACTCATAGTAGGTATGGATTCTCACAACCATTTTCATGAGAATCCAAATGGATTCTCACAAATTTAGATGAAATATAAGCCCTGAAATAGCATGTTATTAGCGTGACCAAGTTTCCCCTTTATTGCAGACTATAGTGTATGGGCAATAGCCTGTGCTAAAGGAAATGTAAACAGACTTACTGACTCACAGGAAATGTGAACAGACTTACTGACTCACAGGAAATGTGAACAGACTTACTGACTCACAGGAAATGTGAACAGACTTACTGACTCACAGGAAATGTGAACAGACTTACTGACTCAAATGAAATGTGAACAGACTTACTGACTCAAAGGAAATGTGAACAGACTTACTGCTCAAAGGAAATGTGAACAGACTTACTGACTCACAGACTTCCACACGTATGATAACAATAGCTTATCTGGATTTTGTCACATTAAGCTAAAATGTGAACCAGAGAGCAAATTCTTTCAAAACAAATTAACACCATCTTCAATACAAAAAAATAACATAGCCAACTCTAAATATTTACCTTAAAATGGAAGATGAAAAGTTTACTTTCAAAACATATCCATGATATCAATCCAAACTAATAAAAATCTGGAAAAAAAGAAATACACATACAGTTGTATACTCTATTGCCTTGCGATATGATAAATGATGTTTTAACCTTTGACCCGAGGAATCAGCTGTAATTTGTAAATTGAGCAGTTTAAAAAAAAAAATGTTTTTCAAACTTTCAACAAAACCATATCATCTGACCACCTCATTCCAGAGGGGTCACACATGGTTGTGTTGAAATTTTTGTTTACCACCCATCAGTCAGACACCCAACTGTCATACACCCCAATTGTCAGACAGTGAATTAGGGATTAGCTAAAGTGAGTCAAAATAGATGATTACCTACAGTACGTGGAGAGTGTATTATCACTAAATCACCTGCAGAGTGGAGATTCCACCCAAGCAGTAATTGGAAATTCGTTGCAAAGCATAACCAGCACAAGCAACGTTTCAGCCAATGGACCTCCGGGTTAAACCCGGAGGTCCATTAGCTGAAACATTCCTTGTGTTTTTGTCGATATGCACACAATTTGAATGGTATAGCATGGGTGATAACTCCACTCCGCGGGTGATTTAGTTACAATCCACTCTCCACGTACTGTATTGTTGTAAATGGAACAACCCACATGTATACAACTTGAATAAAATATATTTTCAACATTTTGTTTGGTACTGTTTATGTTCTTTTCAAGGTTAACAAATAATAAAAATACCACTTCACTATCTACAGTTAAAACTAGAAGTCCAGTCACAAACTGTGTACTTAGTAGAGATGGACAATATACCGAAAAACCGAACCGATACCGATATCATGGGGACACCGAAAAACCGAACCGACCCAATCTTTGAATACCGAAACCAACGGTATTTTCAATTTTCCCTGTGCATTCGCTATTTATAAGGCCTTGATGAGGATTGATAGCAGTTGAAGTGTTCATTTTCTTGAAAGAAGTGACTGATTTTATTTTTCAGTTTTGTTAAGCCTTAAGGACCAGGGCAGTTGTACTAAATTATCAATAGTCTACGACCTGTACATGTCCAGTTGCTTAGCAGTGATTTCTAGCCAAGTCTTGGCTGCCTGTTAAGGCAGCCAAGACTTGGCTAGAAATCACTGACCAGATAATTTTACTACTGTCATCAGGCCCACGTAAAGATGACATCTTCAGGACACACATTCTATGATTACAGACGCCTTAAGTGGAGCTTGAAAAGTTAAGGCGTATTTAGAACAAGTCACCAAATTACTGTCGATATGATCTGTGTTGACAAAAGAATGACAACGTTGAGCCCATCAACAATGACATATGTAGCACTGTGATAGAATGACACAAGAACAACTTATTCTGTATTTTTCTGACATGAATTCCCCTTTGGTACTATCAGTGAATCTGAAGTCACATAACGAATACCGAACCGATACCGCGGTATGCCCACACAAAAATACCGAAACCGATACCGAACTCAAAATTCCGATACCGCCCATCTCTAGTACTTAGCTAGGCTTAATGGTGCGAAGGAATTATATGCAATTATTGCCATACAGTAAAACCTGTCTTGAGAGACCACCTGTCTTGAGAGACCACATCTACCAGGCACCGATTGGTTTTACTCTATAATGGACCTGCTATGGGAGACCACCTGTTTTGAGAGACCACTGTGACCTGGTACCAACTTGTATTTTTATGCCATAATAGACCTGTCTTGAGAGACTGCCCCTTTGAAGACTGAAACCATGACAAAAACTTTCTACCTGTTCTGGAATTGGAAAATCCATAGTGGTTATACTAACATAATTAAAAGTATTAAAAGCTCTTAATTGGGTTTCAATTGCTAACTCATTACAGATTGAGATGTTTTCATAAGACCCCTGGGAAAAGATTAGGATTATTGCTGAATAAACAATTTCATACATCCCTGAAATGTGACAGATAGGAATAAAAATAAATTTGTGTTGAAAATCTTTTTGTAACAAATTGAAATGGACTGTTATAAAAAATTATAAAAATAAATTAGTGTTGAAAATCTTCAATGAAGATTTTCAACACTAATTTATTTTTATAATAGTCCATTTCAATTTGTTATAAAAACGTCATAAAAAAGAACAACTACAAAGTAATTACAAAAATCCATTCTTCTCCATTTCTGAATTTTGTGGTTGGTTATTCACTGACTTGAGAAAAACTGAAACCTGTTATGAGAGACCACCTGTCTTGAGAGACCACTTTTGTGTGGCCCCAAAGGGTGGTCTCTGGCCCCAAAGGGTGGTCTCTCAAGACAGGTTCTACTGTGTCGAATGGCATACAAAGCACAGTAGGTTCTCCTGGTTGCTCATAGCAAACACAGGTAATGTTTCTACCAGTGGACATTGTGGTTATTCGGAAGTTCATTGGCTGAAACATTGTTTGTGCACAGACCATATGCCTTACTATGGCCATAACATGTAGATCAACGTGCAGATCGATGTGCTATTTGTGAGCATTTCATGACATGACTTCTAGTTCTAACTGTAGTATTTGATAAGGTACTATCACTCAGAAAGCTATTTCTGAAAAATTACCATAAAGATCTAGTAATGATAGATATTCTATTCCTTGCAACATGAAAAAACAACTCAAAATTTTTTTCCATTTTTGATCATGTGGTCATAACGTGTACGCACAGATCAATGTGCTATTTGTGTGCATTTCATGACAGGACTTCTAGTTTTAACTGTTGTGAAAACTCATGAAAATCACACATATATTGTGTAATAACACTGATAACTTATCTGTTTACTGGGATTTAACAACATTTTTGACAGCCAGGGTCACCTCGAGTCAGGCAGTTTATATGTGTGGAGAAGCTGGAGAGAACCACTGACCAGCGGCAAGCAACTGTCAGGCTCCCCAACATACTCAGGAACCACAGGGCAACAGCAAGCAAATGTCAGGCTCCCTAACACACTAACTCCACACAAGCAGAGTGAGCATTGGTTGAAGACAGGTGGACCATCGATGTGCAGTATGCCTTGGTACACAATGTCACCATGCCCCCACATCCTCTCAGCTTGCAGCCTGCACCTCTATCTACTGAGCCACCATGCATCCTCCCCCCCCCCCCCCCCCCACCCCTTGATAACTCTGATCTAAAATCTGAAAACAAAATATTTTTCTCCAAACAGTTTGTTGTTGTTTTTTTTCTATTTTCTTGTAAAAATGATGTTTGACTATTTTTGAAGATTTGTTTGTAAATATTAATATTCCTTTTGTAATATTGTACCTTTATTTGTGTCGTGTTTTTATTTTGTTAATACATGTTTCATATTTTTTTCACAAGACATGGTTTTCTATTTATTTACCATAAAAATGAGTTATCATGAAATATGATTTTTTATTTATATATTCTAAAATAAGTCTAGATGTTTTCTTTATTGTACTTCATTTTTTTTCCATTTTATTGTTTTTTGTTTATTTCTCACAAAGAAACTATTTATTTGTTTGAATATACATGTCCAGAAATCTTTGTTTATTGTATTTCATATTTTTTATTTATCTGTTAATATGGCAAAAAAACCGATCAAAATATCGAGTTTGAATCGTGTTTTTAATCTTGCATGAATATGTAAAACTGTGTAATGGGATGTTCGGCTGACGTTGGATTATCTTTTGATCTCTCAGTCATCGGCTCTTAATTAGATCAAATTTTTTCACAGTCAGTGAAAAATTACTTTTACTTTTACTTGAAATATTAAAAAGATAGTTCAAAATTTGATAAAGTTATTAAAAGCTATTTGCGATTCCGAATGTTGTTCATCAAAATCGATTCAGAACTCGAGGAATTACGGAAAAATAAATATTATATGGAACTGAAATCATGGATGTGAGTTGAAAAAATTATAACTTGACCAGCACAATATCTGGACATTCCCACGACGGTCTTTTACCTAACTGTAGCTATTGACGGAGAAGAATCAGGTTACCGGAACTGAATTTTGAATAAATTGTGGGTTGGGGAGGAAGGGAATCCGATTTACGATTTTAAAAGTTAAGTTCAGAGTAGAATATTAAAATGTAGATGTTGAGAGTGGAATTAACAGAAATAAACTACATTAACGAAAAAGGAATGTTTGTGGTGGCCCTGGGACGTTTCAGCCCAAGACGCTTCGGAATCCATATATTGAAGCACCTGCATGCACTAGCAACTTAGTAGCAAGGAAAACTGGCCAAGATGGTGGGGGTGGGGGTGGGGGTGGGGGGCGGAGTGGGGCAACCCGGAGGTCCATTGGCAGAAACATTGCATGTGTTTGCTATGAGTAGCCAGGAGAACCTGCCGTGCTTTGGATGCCATTCGATATGGCAAATGCGCGCAATTCCAACATGCAATAAAGCCTAGATAAGCGCACTATTCGTGACAGGACTTCTAGTTTTAACTGTATATGAAAGCCAGCCTATGAAAGCTTATGAGACACATTTTCATCGGAGGTAGGTCTTTTTTTTTACAGTAGTTCATAACCCCCCCCCCCCCCTCCCCCCAAAACCCAAACCCGAAAAACCAAAACACATACACGCACAGTCGCACACCAACACATACACACACCCTTGCGGCCCCCACACGCACACACGAGTAATATGCAGACATACGTCCACATGCACTTGCCTATACTTCTGTGTACTAATTTTCATTCACGTTTTCTTATTTCCCTCCCCCCATCACTTATATGTAGGGCTGTCACGGTTAATCGATTAGTCGATTGTTCATCGGTCATGCCGAAATCGATTAGTATTTTTCGTTGTCGAAGCATCAGTAAATTTTATCCGGTTCTAGACGTTTAATAATTAAAAAAAAATAGATGAAAAAACTATTGTTTCTTGAGGTAAAAGGTCAAGAACATCGACGTTAAACCCCAAGAAGCTGTTAGAAGCACTTGACTTTTAGGTAAATTCAAAGCTTTGATGTTCTGAACTTTTGAACCGTCAGTGTAATAATCAAGACTGGTTGCCAGTTGCGAACTTGCAAAGTTTGCAACTGACGACCAGTCTTGATTATTACACTGACGGTTCAAAAGTTCAGAACATCAAAGCTTTGAATGTACCTAAAAGAGGATCGTCTTCGTTGTTTACTTCAGGTAGGTCAACTGACTTGAACTTTTTTAACGACTTCAAAGAGAGGGAGAGGGAGGGGGTCATCTATGAATGATTAATCGATTATACTCGATTATTTGCGACGATTAATCGATTCCTAAATTTAAAAATCGTGACAGCTCTACTTATATCTGTCTCTCTCTATCTCTTTCCCACTGAAGTGTACTCTCTCTTAGAATGGGACATTCGCAGATATTTTAATTCGGTATCTCCCTTATATTCACCCACGTATTTTTACATACACACAGGCTTGGCTATTTCAATTGACAATACAACAATGTAGAGGAACGTTGAAAAATCTGCAAATGCAAAGAGTATAAAGGTATGTACAAATCACTATAGAATTGGATGAAGGATATTTGTTTCGGTAATTGGGTATGCAAATATCTCTCGTCCACCACCCCCCTCCCCCCACCCTGGAAATAATCATTAGCTTCAGTCATGAGTGAGGTACTTTTTGGTATCCATTCAAAAACACTATATTTTCTTTTTACTATATCCTTTTTATGAGAATCTTTAAATGCGTAGCCCGACAAGAGTAGGATGGGAAAGAGGATGGGATGGTCGAGTTGACTCAATGCCGTAAACTGGTATCACTTCGATCATTAGCCATTCGCCGTAGGCACTTTCGTGATGCAGGAGGCTTTTTCGCCCCCACTTTCTACCCAAGAAAAACACGGTTCATAACGCGTTGGCCTACAGCTGTAAACAAAATATAAATTGGGAACTTCGCGAATATTAGTTGTTTTTCTCAAGTCTGGTTTATTTATTTCCTCCATCTAATCAATCGCGCAAACACAAAAATTTAGTTTCGAAAGTGACGAGGACTTTGTACTTAACCAAATGGAACTGACTGTTCTATTTACAATTTCAAACCACAGCAATACTCGCCGTCTGCCTCCTCCAAACTCCAATTTTAATTTAAAATAAATTAACTACTACCAGTAACAAACGCAGTTGTCTTGCCAGTTGACATCACAAGACAGTATTTATTAATCAGCAGAGAAACTGACATGCAAAAGCAATTAAGCTAATCCTTAATGCTTGTGACCACGGTGGGTCACAGTGTTTTGAAAACTGTCTTCCCCTGATCAAACACTGCAGTCCACTGGAACTCCACGGTGGCGAACACACCGCGGCGGTGTTTTTTTGTTTCAATCCACGTTGAACGTACTGTAATGTTAGTTATAAGAAACCAAATGAAGTTAAAAGATTAAAAAAAGACAACTCATTTATGTAAATATCAATGTGCAAAAAACAAACTTATTTATGTTAATATCTATGTGCAAAGTATTATGTTTCTATAGTTTATCGCTTGTTAAAAGTTGAAACACCTGAATGAAATAAAATATATCAAAGCCAATGTTCTTGTTATTGTTGCTCTGTTGTCAATGAAGATAAGTAATTAATTGTACACGCCCACTCATAAATACTTCCTCTATAAATAGACAGCACTAATCTAAATTTAGCAAATAATAACTAGGGTATTAATTGACCAGTCTCATATAGGTACAGTACACATAATGTTATTTGTGTGATTATTAATGTTATTGTCATTTATTTCATAATTTTAATTATTAATTTATTTGGAACTGATCGGATGAGAGCTGCGGTCTGTAGGATGTTCTAACGGAATGGTGGATGGACAGTTGGCGGACAGATGGACAGGGATCACAACCCATCCCCGAATCTGACGATACACCGTATCTGTTGATCCCTTCAAAATGTTTTAATGGCATTGAGGGATTGAGTATTGACAATCTAACACTCCAACGTAAACTGCCGGGAATTCTAACTGCGTGCATACCCCCCTCAGACTCCATTTGACGCAATAGGAAAGCTAGGCCTGTGTGATCCAAGTGAAATAAAATAAGGTTAACCGGGTCGCAAGGGATTTGTAAATCCCACATCGTCCCTGCGTGCCTTCTGCACGCTAAAACTTTTCATTCATCATATATGGGGGACGATCTGATTCCTCCTCAGTCTATCTCGAAATGGCTTACAACTTGAGATTAGCACCCACGGCAGAATACCCATGCCTTGAATGTGGAAGGATTGTAAGACCAAGACAACAAGCTATTGATCGCGATCGTTGTGGGCGCTGGCAGCACCGAACATGCACACTGGTATCCCACAAAAGATTTACAATGAGGCAAAAAAATCTATCTGCATTATTTATTTTAATTGCAAGAATTGCCATGATTCTGGGTTTTGCAAAGCCACCTACATATATGAACCTACATCAGAAACAGAAAGGTGAGTAAAAAATAATTGATTAAAAATATCTAACAATTAACTTTTGGAAATCAAATAAAGTTATATCAATGAAATATACCACTGTTAGTTATTTATAACACTCATCCTTTACAGGAATTTGCAATGGGGACGAATCGTCCCGGGGACGAAACGACCCGATCCCCAAAATGACATGGGGGTATACGTGATAATACTGATATTTAGGCCTCACTTCAAGGCTATAAAAACCCCTTAATATGCAAAATATTGCAAGAATCTCGATACCTTTTTGATCGTCGTGCATTATTCTATGCATGTGCATTGAATATTCTACCAGTCATTGCGTATTTTTTTGGAAAAAGAATGAAATTGAGAGCCTTTGAAACCGTTTACGTTTTGCATGTCAACATTCAAATATTCGATGCGCACGCAGACGTATGTTAAAACCATAGATATCGGATAGAACGTTCTATCAGATATCTATGGTAAAAACGGTGCACTATTCAACGATTATCAGGGACTATTCTAAGTCTCAAGTATTTTTCTAAAGAGGCAATACCCAAACTTTACATTACAATGACACGAGGAATCATGTAGCAAGATCTATTCATCAACGTGCTATAGTATATATATGGTAAAGGCCAAGAATAGAGGACCGCGCGTTTTTTAAGATATTAAAACATTTTTTACAACTCTTTTGGAGTTTCTTATCATTCTAAGACATGTTTTACACAAAATTAGCCCAAAACGGCAATACCTACTGACAAATATCATCATTTTTAACCCTTTTTACATTCCGTTAACTTTATTCTCCAAACAATTTCAACAACAAAACCTGCGGTAAACAGGTACGCGATTCTTTGTTTTTTTCCGCTTTCGTGTATACTCCATTTGATCGGAGTATACAAGGGTGTAATTACAATGGGAGAACGAATTAGGGTCAGTTTGGGATGGATACGGGTTAGCTAACCCATACCCAACCTAAACTGACCCTACTACGCAAAGAAGGCAATGATTAGAATACGGCGACCAATGCATTAGGGTCAGTTTAGGATGGGTACGGGTTAGCTAACCCGTACCCATCCTAAACTGATCCTAGCATGCAAAAAGGTAATGATTGCTCCCCTGTGACGTCACATCGAAACATCCACAGCTCCATTTCAGAACGCAATCAAGAAATTCATTTTGTTTCAAAAACCCTTCACAGAGAAAAGGGTTAAAAGTGATTATTTTTGTGAGTGGGTATCGGTATTTTGGGCTAATCTTGTGTAAAACATGTCTTAGAATCATAAGTAACTCAAAAAAGTTGTGAAATATGTTTTATTTTCTTAAAAAACGCGCGGTCCTCTATTCTTGGCCTTTACCATATATATTTTAGCCACATCGGATATGTGGTCCAGTTCTACTAGTGAACCATGTCTAAGTTTTACCACACATTTTATTGACCAAGACTGGAAGTTACAATCAAAATGTACACATTATTAAATTGTCCAAGGCACAGGGATAGTCTCGTAAAACATCTCATCAATATTGCTCTTCGTCAAGCTTTCGGCCTCTTGGCCTTCTTCAAGGACCGCTGATAAATTTTCAAACTACATCTCCGCAGGGAACGGGTCAACTCGCCCTCGGGTCAAGTCGACCCGGGTCAAGATATTCTGGGTTAACTCGCCCCGGGTCAAGTCGCCCCCAGTAAAAAAAAACGTAACTCTAGTTATATCAGCATTTTTTTTTTTTTTTTAATACTATAATCTATTATTTACAACAATATTTATGAAGTCCAGTCAGACCAGCATTTTTTATTTCAATAATATTTATTTTATTATTTTACAATATAAATTACAATATAAAGTTGGTTACAGCACTCGTACAAAACACGTAAAGACACATTTATACTAACTAAACATGAAAATGTATTGAAATCGCCGAGAAATATATGGGGAAGTAAAACCTATTTCCTTTTCGCCGAGGAGTGGGGAAATGTTATTTCACTTGGGTCACACAGGCCTAGCTTTCCTATTGCCTCAAATGGAGTCTGAGGGGGTATGCGCGCGGTTAGAATTCCCGGCAGTTTACGTTGGAGTGTTAGATTGTGTAAATTTAAAATGTACACTCGTCCCCAGACAAGGATTGAAAGCTTGTTTCAATCCTTGCCTGGTGTTTGGTGGTTTCACGTGTATGTTGCAGAAACGTATCCCGGAATGGAATGGTTTAACGCGCCAAAGGCGCGCAGGGACGGTATGGGGAACAAGCCCCTTTCGACCCTCATTGACTGTAAATGACTAATTTCCACATGTCTACTCGTGTTGAAGGAGGAACAGGTTCAGGTACTCGGCAGGTGTCACATGGTTTCTTTGACTGATGTCGGTTGAACCCTCGGGTGAGGACCAGTGTGAGAGGTTGGGTCCTCTCACAAAGGTACTACTTCTCCCCGAGGGTGCAGTCGGTCTGGATTTTCGGGCAAGTATAGTCTGCCACTTCGGAGATGATTTAAAGTGATGGCCATCACTGGCAAGTATAATCTGCCTCAGACTGTCTTTGTTTGATAGGATGTCTTTGAAGGAAACAACAACGACCCCTTTCGGGGACCACCAAGAAGAAGACCCGAACTTCCCTGGTTCGGGGGCAGGCCTGCATTGTAATCCTATTGGGTTGGGACAAAAAGATGCGCATTGCGCTTACAAAAAGGGGCAGAGGCGGGACGCAGGACCAACGCTCGCCTCCCTTAAAGTGGTCGGCCACTTTTAGGGAGGGAGTGGAGGATGTTCAGGAACCGTGGGGGTGATTGTTTACATAACGGTTAGACTGTCTGTAGCGGTTATTGGGGTGCTGGCCAAAAGCATCTTCTGTGTACCTGCTTAAAAGAAGGCAGAATTAGTTCTCATTAGAATAAGAGTGAAAAGTAGCACATTATGTTTTAATTATGATCACAGTTAAGCCGCTGATCAGCCTGTTAGATCACCTTCATAGGGTGATAGTGAGTTTGTAGCGGGAGGGTAACATGTTTAGACACTAAACCACACCCGAGGGTGTTTCTGTTATGCCCTTCGCTGGTTTCGACCATATTCAGATTAAATGAGTTTATTTAGGGTCACGAGTTTGGGCAGGGTAGTTTGGTTCCGCGCATTGTAGCATGCCTGGAGCAGGACATGTCGTACTGTGGGTTCGCAGTAGGTTTGCTTGACAGTGGCTTGGCCTACCTACCCTTTCCCTATGTAGATTTGCTGAGACTGTGGGGGCAGGGTAGTTTGGTTCCGCGCATTGTAGCATGCCTGAAGCAGGACATGTCGTACTGTGGGGTCGCAGTAGATTTACTGACAATGGCTTGGCCTACCTACCCTTCCCCTTTGTTCCCTGTGTTGTTTATGCGCGCTGACTGTTTTTCGATCAGTCTTAGTTTTGATTGCAATTTTGGGGTTTTTGTCGGCTTTCGCAAATGGTTCCAAGTTCGGAGATTAGTTTGCTGTCGGCTAACCGGTCATGATTTTTCGCGGCCAGGGCGGCTAGGCGGTCTTTAATGGTGGGGATATCGGCCCTGTCGTGGAGTGTTTTGATGGGTGTGTCCCATGGGGCGCGGAGGGCAACTCTAAGCGCGTGATTTTGGACCCTCTGGAATTTACCCATATTAGTTTGGTTGAGATCAGTTAGTATGATTGCACCGTATTCGAGTACTGGGCGCACAAAGGATTTGTATAGTTTGAGTAGGGTGGACTGGTTGGCCCCCATGAAGTTCCCTTAAGCATTTTCAGTAAGTTAATTCGTTTGGTAGCTTTTTTCGCCATGTTGTCGGTATGTTTGTTGAAGGACAGTTTTTGATCAATGGTGATGCCCAGGAATTTCGCTTCTTTGCATTCCGGGAGGGTGTTATCCATAAGTTTTAGGTCAAAATCACGTTTATTTTTCTTGCGAGTAACGGTGATTCGTTGGGTTTTATTGGCGTTTAGCTTAATTCTCCATTTGGCACACCATTGTTCTAGGTCATCGAGAGCGCGTTGCAGGGGTTTTTGGAGCAGATTGGCCGTATTGTTAGAGACCCAGAGGCCCTTATCATCCGCGAATTGGGAGACTTGAACACGATCCTCAGAGAAGTTAAGGTCATTTACGTAGAAGATGTAAAGGAGGGGGCTTAGGACAGATCCTTGGGAGGGGGGGGGGCTGCTTCAATGGGGACACTGTCAGACATTTCATTGTGCACTCTGACTTTAATTTCGCGATCATTTAAGAAAGAGGATAGTAATCTGAGCAATTTCTTGGGGAGTCTCATTTTTGATAATTTGTAGCGCATTCCATTGTGCCAAACGGAGTCAAATGCTTTTTCGACGTCTAACAGGACTGCCGCGCCTATTTGCTGATTGTTGATAGCAGTTTTCATTTGGGTGACTAGTCGGTGGACATGTTCGATGCCTTCTTTACGGTTTCTATAGGCTCTTTGCCATTTATTGAAAAAATCGTTGTCTTCAAGGTGCCCTCTGAACCGATTGGTAAGGATTCGTTCGAATGTCTTACCAATGCAGCTGAGTAGGCTGATTGGGCGGTAGCTGGCTGGATCGGAGGGGTCCTTGTCCGGTTTTGGTATCATGACACCAATGGCTTTTTTTCCAACATTTGGGAAAGTAGCCATCGGTGAGGCATGCGTTGAACAGTTTGTTTAGTTTTTCGATTAGGGAGAATGGGCTTTGTTTTAGAATTTTGTAGCTTACTTCGTCTTCGCTGGGTGAGGAGGAATGTTTGCATTTTTTATGACGTTGATGATTTCCTCATTAGTGATGGGGGTGACGAGGTCATCGTCATCCCCGTCTTCTGGCTCGTTATCGAATTTGGGGTCACGGAAGATATCAGGGTGTTCATTGATGTAGTCATCAATGGCGTTTATGGCGGCGTCATCGTTGCCCGCCCCTTGGTGCGAGCGATGCGTTTTTCCTAGGAGGTCGGCAAAGGTGTCGGCCTTGTCTTTGTCGGTGCGCGTGAAGGAACCGTCTTCCTTCTTAAGAGGTTTGCCTGCGGCTTTGCTGTTTTTGTTTTTTTGTCCAGTTAGGGTTTCGAAGGAGTCCCAGAATTTTTTGGCATCCTGGACTCCGTTTAGATCGGCTGTTTCCTATTCCCAGTTTGCTTGTTTTTCAGCTTGGAGGGCTTTCTTGATCTCCCCATGAAGGCGGTTGTATGTTTTTTTGAGGTCAGCTTTCTTACGGGGGTCAGTTTCGGTTTTAAGAGCGCGAAGAGCTTTCCGTTTAGTTTTGATTAGTGAGAGTGTGTCGCCCGAGATAGTATTTCTCCAGGGGCGTACTTCTTCTTTGGGGCATATTTCGTTTAGGGTTGAGTTAATGAATGATTTTCTCTATGCCTTCGCATTGGGTTTCGAGTCCCGCTGCATTGGATGGGGGGGGGGGGGGGGGGGGGGGGGGGGTTGTGAGTTTGACATCGATGATGTCACGATAGAGGTTCCAATTAATTGTTCTAAAATTTCTGCGGAGAGTGTGGGGGGGGGGGGGGGTACCTGAGTGGGCCATTTCCTAGCAGCAGTGAGACGTGGACCGGGAGGTGATCGCTGCCTAAGTCGTCATCGCCGACCCAGTGGTCATCTATGTGATTTATCAGAGAGTCACTGGCGATAATTAGATCAAAGATCTCGGATGAGAATAATGGGTTATTACTGATATAAGTTGCAGAGCTGTCGTTCATAACCACATGAAGGTTATGCTTTTTGGTGATTTCAAGGAGGGCTTCACCGTTAGGGGTGGTTTTGTTACAGCCAAAGTACAAGTGTTTGGCATTGAAGTCGCCGAGGAAAATGTAGTGTTTGTATTTCCTCGTAAAGAATTCAAAGAAACAATTTTGCTTGGGTCGTTATAATAACAAACAATCGCGATGTTTTTGTTGTCGACAGTGATTTCAGTTGCAATCACCTCTGCATCGAGGTGATTAGTTTTTATGGTTTTGGTTTTGATGTTCCGCTTTATTAGAAGAGCGACGCCGCCACCTGTGGTGGTTAGTCGGTCTCTTCTAATAGTGCTGAACCCACTTATTGAGAAATTTCTGCTGGGTTGAAGCCAACTTTCGCAGATGCAGACAATGTCTGTGCCTTCGAAGTATCGGCTCATTTGAAGTTTTTTATTGCTAACGCTTCTAGCGTTCCACATGGCTATTTGTAACTTATTCATAGGGGGGTGACATTTAGTCGCGGTGTTTGGATAAAGATAAGCGGTGGCTTTAGTTAATTTTGATAGAGGCCTTGACTATTGATTCAGAGATCTGGGTCTTGAAAAGCCGAGAAGCGGATCGGCTGACATCTCGACAGATGTCACCTAAGTTGGTGTTTATATGCTTCTCCAATACTGAGTGAAGTGCACCTGCGATAAGAGTAGTTGGGGGTGCCACTATAGACCCAAGCATTTTTAACACGGCGTTTTTCATAGGTCCCATTTGGTTAGTGTTAAATTGTGTAACTTATAGACCCAAGATTTTTAACACTGAATTTCGCATAGACTCCATAGGGTTAGTGTTAAATTGTGAAACTTATAGACCCAAGAACTTATAGGGACAAACCTGAATGCGCTGTGCTACCAGCGCATTCAGGTTTGTCCCTATAAGTTCTTGGGTCTATAAGTTTCACAATTTAACACCAACCCTATGGAGTCTATGCGAAATTCGGTGTTAAAAATCTTGGGTCTATAAGTTACACAATTTAACACTAACCCTATGGGGCCTATGGAAAACGCCGTGTTAAAAATGCTTGGGTCTATAGTGGCCCCGCATCATGCTTTATGACCAGATCCTATAGTACATTTTTGCTTATAAGTTTTTACTGGAGGATAAGGGAGCTGTTTTTTTTTGTCTTTTTTGTATAACAAAGACTTGGTTGTGTACATGAGAAGATATCTCTTTCTAATATTGTGAGTAGCCCTGTAAAGGGCTGTTTTTGATTTGATGTAGTGTAAGTCACTCAACAGTTAGCAATATTTTTCATATATCGCCCGTGACCATCGAATCGTACCCGTTTCGTTTTTTTAGGTTTAACAATATCATCAGATTCTTCCTCACTCTGATTGTCTGGAACAGGTTGTTGAATGACTTTATCTGTTTGTGTGGATGTAGTTACTAACTGTTTTCGTGCTTGTCGTCCCCTTTTTCTCAGAGGTTGAGGTATCGGTTCTGTCAACTCATATGGTACTGTTAAAGGAAGAGACGACACTTTGAATTCTATAGGAACTGTAATCTTATCAGCTGACAGAACAATCTTTTGGTGAGATGATTTCATGTCTTGTAGAGTCTCCAGGATTTTCTGTAATAATGTTTCATTTTTTTCATCTTGTGAAAAAGAATTATTCACCCTCTCACTTGGTATGGTATCCTTTTGGTTTGGTATTCTCTGCGGTGCCATCAATGAGTTGTCAATACGAATTAAATCGTTAAAATCAGCTAATATATTGTATTCGTCCATGATTGAATGCAGAACAGGCGATTGCTTTTTATAAAATGAATTGTCTGGAATGCGTTTTAGATTTTATAGACAATGCGAGGATCGAAAATGCACTGAAGAACTCTCACGCGACAATTTTATCGAGTGCGGGAAACAATTGTTGATAAGAGACGTTTACTATCACAGCCGTCCGACGTCAACAATTTTTTCCCGCACTCGATAAAATTGTCGCGTGAGCGTTCTTCAGTGCATTTTCGATCCTCGCATTGTCTATAAAAAGAAGGCGAGTTGAGGACTTGGATACATTTCATTATCTGACTCAAGAAATTATCTTTGACAGAGAGGAAAAAGACATGGAGGCAACAAAGATTGATTACAGTTCCGTAGAGAGTTATGAGAGAACCAAGAAACAGAGGGCCGATGAAGAATTCGCCTTGGCTTTGAGAAAGTGGTGGTCGGCAACACCTTCGATGGAAGAACAACATAAGAAGATTGAAGACCACCCTTTTGTTAAAGCCGCCACACGTCCGTTCGGGGAGATCCAGTACAAGAATCGACCTAAACACTGGTTTGATCTCCCCGTACATTTGCAGGAGGAAGCTCTTGTGGGGAAAAGCTACACATGGGAGCAAGATTGCTTTACAGATGAAGAGATGCTAGCAACAACCATAGATGTGTGGGAAGGTGAATTCTTCACCGAAGAAGAGATGGCTTTACCACATAGCTCTCTAAGGAACTGAAGATTTTTAAAAACGGCCCTTTTCAGGGCTACCCACAATATTAGAAAGAGATATATCTTCTCATGTACACAACCAAGTCTTTGTTATAAAAAAGACAAAAAAAAAAAAAACAGTTCCTTCCCTAGAGAGTGACCCAATGTCTATATTATTTTAAAATCATTTTATATTAGGGGTATCCATGTGGTTTTGGGTTATCATCTCTCCACTTTGTGCATACAACTTCTATAAATGGGGAAATGGCATTTTGTGTGTCTTGTGTTTTGTTGTGAGCATAAGGAAATTATGCTCACAATAAAACACAAGAACACATGCACAAAATAAAAAAACTTAGTGATTCGCGTTGTGGTCGAACTCTCTGTGATAGTTGTTTTTTCTATAGTAAGAATAGTATTCATTGTATGTTTAGCAATCAAAATTTTCTCTACAGTATAAACTGTATATCAGGTTACACTATAAAAGTTTTTGATAAGTATGCATACAATATTAAAACCTAATACTCTCAGTGAAAAAGAGAAGTGACTCTTAACTCTCTTTTACTGTTGGGAAATAATAGGGACACGGTGATAAAAAAGGGATTATAGGACTAACCTAACAAAATCGACTAAACTATCACAGAGGTTTTAACAAAACACAAAACTGTATTTAAAGTTGAATCATTATATTGAAATGAAATCTGAACATATATACACCGAGATCTGAGTTTGCCTATCCTTGAGAAAACCTATTTACATCAAGATTCTTTTTTATGCTAGTTTTTATTTGACAGCCAAGATTTTTTAAAAAAATCTTGGGAGTCAGATAAAAAAACTGATATCACTCAAGTGATCTGATTTTGAAACAAATATAACAAATAACTAAAAAAACCTATCTCTCTGTTACACAAATGTCTGGCGAAAATTATATAATAGATAATTGACTTTAATAAAAAAAACTTAAAAAACTAAAAGATGTAAAAAATTACCTCTGTGGGATTGTTTTGACACCTGATATTTATTATTATTACAGTTATTTCAAATAATGTCTATAAGTTTGCTCAAACCATCGTCGAACATCTCTATCATTCTCTTGGCAATTTCTGTCTCTAAATCATATCCTCTTGCAAGATGATCTAAAGCAAATATACAGTACATTCCACACACAACAGTAAATTCACTTTGTAGTCTCATTGTATTTATTGTCCAGGAATCTGTATTTTTCACTATGAAATTGTATATGTCTCTATCTATTGGTGGTAAACCATATGAATCAAAGTAGATAGCAGAATGATTGTCTTTAAAATATATTGCTATCCAATGTTCTCCTGGTTCTTTTGATGAATCTGTGTTCACAATATATGCTTGTCTGTGTTTAGGTTTTTGTTTTGGTAACAAGTCTTTTGAACACACCTTTCCATTTAAGGATGATAACCTTTGAGAACTGTCAAGTATAGTTTGTAATTGTATGGTTTCCATCTTCTTAGCCTTGGAAAAGGCTGGCACGGAGCCGTTAATCAAGATATGCTGTATAATATGACCAGTCTCTTTTAACTAAATCTCCCCACTTTTGAATGTCTTTTTGGCAGTCTATTTCAAAGTCCATATGAGCACAATATTCTAATAAGTTTATTTTTCTTGCTCTCTTGTGTAGATTATACAGTATAGTCACTGGACACACTTTCTGTAAACACTCTGCAATGTTTATATCTATTAATGTTGTTGTGTTGGTTCGATTTTCTTCAGAGATATTTTTCATTTTCTGTTGAATGGATTTTGTCAGTTCTATCACTACACATTCTTGAAATAATGTTTGTATTTTTTCTTTACACATCTTGCAATGTTCACACTGACTCATCTTGTTTAATAGTCAAATATCACTTCTCTGAATTTGTTGATTTCTATTTCACTATCAAATTCTGCATAGACAACAACGTTGATCACCTCTGGAAGAGCTTGAGCAAACTGAAGTTCAAACCTAAGATTGCCAGACTTTATTGGGTGAGCCAAGGGCCCACTACTACTCTGATCAGGTGTCAAATCAATACCCCAAAGAGTATTCCCTTTTGCATAATCCTGCAAAGATAAATTAAATGATTGATTTTGTCCAAAATAGCCCATAGCTTCGTACAATGATAAATATGAATTTAGATAAAGTCCACCTTCAAAATTCGGTTCAAAGGGACGTGCTTTAATGGAATGTCCATCTATTGTGATTTCCAACTTATTCAAATCGAAATGTTGAAAATTAAATGGATTAGTGCCAATATCTCCATTTATATCTCGATTACTAACTAAACCAAGAATAATTCGTTTTGGCATCTGTTTATGAAACAGATAGTCTTCTATTTTTGAACGAAGACCACTTCCAATCGTAAAAGTTTTAATTTCACTACGTCTTATGGGCATTTTATAATTTGTTCGATATATTTGTGCAGTAAGATCATTCGCAAATTTTGGAAATAAATCCAATGCCGGTATTCTGAATATGGCTTTTTGAATTTCTATTTTTCCATTTTCACTACCAATCAAACAAAATTTAGTTGGAGCACGATGCAATTTAATTCTCATCTCAACTCCATTTGGTAAATACTTATCTTGCACAAACAGATCTAAATGCAGTTTTCCTCTTAGTTGTACATTTTTGCTACCACCAATTAATTTAGCTCGTTCAGTCAAACCTTTGTTAGACGAAGCTTTACTTGTTTCTGCGTGGTGTCCAGGAGTATCTGTATAGTGTTTTTTTCACATCTCTTGAATAACTAAGAAAATTCTCCAAAAATGCTCTATAAGGATAAAGATCTGTATTGGTGGTGATAAGATTGCCATTCAGTGTAACATCAATTTTACTGAACATGCTATGAAGAAAATTATTGATAGGAGCAATTTGTGTATCTCCAGCCAAAACACTCCCATCTTGTTTGGTAATTTTAAATTGAACTTCAAGTGTAGATGTTGCAAGATCTAACCACTTAGTTGTTTGTCTTTGAATTAAAAATTATATTGGTGAAGAATTATTTAAAGATGCAATAGGAAATTGTTCAATTTCACCAATATTTTCTATACCACTTGATGTTGGTGATACATTATCTGGATCAAAACTACTACCAAAATGTTCGCAAGATCCATGTAACATCATGATTGTTTAATCAAATATATCAAGTGGTCTTGATTTTCGTTTTAAATAAGCTTGTCTTTGACGTGTCTTACCTCTACGAGAACGAACCATAGACTGACGTTTTCGTTCTTGTTTTTGTCTTTTTATACCTAAAGCAGATTCACCAACTGATTTCAAAAGATCTTTTCCATGAGTTAATAAAATGTCTTTAGCTGCTTTACGTTTTTTTATCAATTCATTTGCTATTTCTAAACCATGTCTTAATCCATCTCTCTTTAATGTTTGAAATGCATTTTTTGCAATTGGTTTTATAAAGGGTGCAGCTGTTCTTATTGCTGTGCGAAAAATAGACCCTAATCCATATCCATATTGACGTGGTACACCTTGATACACCAGCATCATTTTTACAAATTTAATTTATGTCTCTGTCTAAAATGCAACTTGACAACTGTCTTGCCACTTGCAAACTGAATGGGTTTACCAGTGTTCCCATTTATATTTATAGTGATCTGATCAAAATAAGATTTTGATACTGGTACGTAATGTACATTATCAAATTCTATATGAGTGTGTAGAGACTCTTTATGTGATTCAAATGGAATCACACGTAAAATAGGTGCTTCAATATCACCTAAAAATGTATAATCTGCTATGTCAGCATAAATAAAGATTTGATTGAAATCCACATTTAAGTCCACATTATATTTAAATGCACCTTTTGATGTGTTAGGAAAAATGACAGGAAAAATATCTTTACATCCCAATTTTTGTAATAAACTTTCTGACATTTCAAAACCCACTTTCCCAATACTATTTCCTACTATTTTTACACGGGCTTGGAGACTTGAAAATCCAACATGAAATAATACATCAAATGATTTAAATATGTCTCCAAGTTTTTCTTGAATTTCTGTTCGCATTGCATCTATGACATGAGCACCATTTGAATATGCACCTGATAAAATATTTAATTTGACAGCAGCAACACCTTTGTGTAATGTATGTTTCAAATTCGTTTTATTAATACGATTTGATATTTTGCTATCTGTCACAATGATTTTAAAAACAGATTCTTCATCTGTAATATTTTTTGCTTCCGAAGGTAAAATTACTTCAACTAATCCCACTTCCCAATGTTCTTTATCAACATGAATAGGTTTAGATAATTGTGTTTGAAAACAACATTGGTTATTATTTGGAAACATATCCATAGAACTATCACTCAGAAGTGTTACGTAAAATGAATTCATTTTTCTTATCTTGTGGTTGTTTCAAATATTTTAAACCTGGACTTGGAAGAATATATCCTAATGAACTACTTAATAACACTAACCACAATTCTTTATCAGGGCTTTGTAAACTCAAATGTGCAATGGCAGTAATTATAATACCATAAATGATAATAATCTGTGTGAAATAAGTGACTTGATTTTTTGCAACACGATTTCCACAAATTTTAAATTGTTGACTTTGTTGACTTTGTACATCAACACTTGTGGTATCATTAGGTAATGAGGTTTCATTTGATGACATATTTTTTTTATATCAAATCTGATTCTGCTATCCAACTATCAAATTTCTTTGGATAACCTTCCCAATGTACTTTAAGTTCTTTAATAATTTTCTTTCCCACACGTCTTGACTGTCTATTAAGAACTGATCCAATTATATATTTTTTATCATCTTTTATACTTTAAATTTCTTGTGGATAAAATGTCCCTTGTATATTTTCACCACCCATATCTTCAAGTTTATAAGTGGGTGGTATTGTATGTTTTACATGAGTAATTTTAAATAATTCTTTTGTCCAATTGGTAAATACCCTTTTTCAAATGTACGTTTGGTTTTATTAATACGTACTATATCACCAACTTTAAATTGTATTTTTTTCTTTTTAGATTTTTTTTTACCATACAAATGTTGCGATACTTCTACTTCATTTTCTAATGATACTGAAGCAGGAGTTCTCTGAATACTTCGATGAAAACTATGATTATATCCATCAACTAAATTTTCCAACACATCAATGTATCTTAATGTACGTTTGTGTGTAAAATATTTCCACATTCGTGTTTTCAATGGGCGTTGAAAACGTTCAACAATACTAGCTTTGGTTTCAGGATTTTCTGTTGTGAAGAAATGAATGTTTTGTTTCTTTAAAAATTTTTGTAGATCTTTATTTTTAAATTCAGAACCTTTATCAGATTGTAATGATAATGGTTTACGTCCAGAAGTTTTCAAAATACTCTGAAAAGATTTTGTTAATGTCTCTCCTGATTTATTGTGAATGGGTATTACCCATGCATATTTGGAAAATACATCAATAACACAAACTAAATAACGAAATTGGTCATTGTAAGATTGTAAACTTTGTAAGTCTGCTAAATCAATCTGCCATTGATGATCAATACCACCCACTATAGTCTTACGTCTTGAAAACTTTTTACGGATGGGTTTATGTAAAGTATAAGTTCTTTCTCCTTTCAACCATTTTTTCACTTGATCAACTGTGATGGAATTATCTTTACTATGAGCTGCTTTGTACAATTTTTGTATACCACCATAACCAGCAGGATGTTTTGTATTGTAATATATTTCAGTTAATAAATCATTCAATAAGCCTCCCATTTTTCAGATAATCTACGTTTTGTCAATTTATGCTTTAGTGCTGACTTTGGTGTGTCTTCACTCCACTGCACTCTATGACCGCGACGAACTTTACGTTTTGGAGGGGGTGATTGAGGAGTTTCAGACCAACTATCTTCTGGAGAACTTTGATATTTACTGGGTTTGGGTATAGGTTGTCTATTCATCCATAACCAACGCTCACGATTACCAACAAAATCTTGAGGGATATTTATATCTTTTAATCCACGACTAAACATTTCCCATCCACTCGGTTTAAAACCTTTTTGGTGTCTAAGAACATCATTCACTAAATCTATGATATTTGAACCTTTTATGGCTTCTCCATCGTAACTTAATACTCCCTGATCATCCCAACTCATGTGTGGATGAGATGATAAAGCAGATAATAATGAAGTTGCTTTATGTCTCATTGTAACAGGGACACTTTCTATAATACGATCTTGTAAAAATAATGATTTTTCTCCTGACTCAGGCAATGGAACCAATGTTGGTTGTAATGCCTTCTTATGTGACATTTGAAATTTTTGTAAAGTTTCCCCATACTTTTGTTCTTTCTCACTTTCGGACAACTCTGAATTTTCTAACACAGATGATAAATTATTTTGAAGTTGTGCAGTATTTGTAACTTGTGGGTTAGGGGGTAATCTTGGTTTTTGAGCTTTTTCATTTCTAAAACGTTGCATATCTTCTAACATTTGATAAGGTACAATAGCCATCTTTTTCATATTTTACTGACTAATTTATTTGCAAGATTTGTTGCAACTCCTATAGCAGGTCCAAGTAAACCAAGTAATGGTAAAAAACCACCTTTTTGATTTAAAATTTGTTTTTTCTTTTTAAGAGTTATTGATTTATTAGCGAGTGCTCGTAGTTGTTGATGCTTTGGATGTAATTTTTGTTTCTGACTTTGTGTTAGATGTATGTTGCCTTTTAAAAGATTATGACAGCATTCTGACACACAATTAATTAATTCTTTAGGTGCATTTTTCATAATTTGTTTTTGAAATATTGGAGGAGTTTGACTTAAACCTATTAACATACCACCATATTTTTTAACTAAAGGAATTTTTTGTTTCTTATTTTGTCTCACCATCTTGCTCTTATAGAATCTAATGATTAAATGAAACAAATATAAAAATGTAATGCTATTTATACATGTGCAAACTTATTTATTTCACTTAAAGTAAGACCTTATCCCTTTAACAGGTTTAGGTGTATTTAAAGCTGTAAAACGTGCCATTGTGGGAATCTTTTCTTTTAATGGTACATGTTGTGTATTTTGTAGAGAATACATTGGTTCATGATTTTTAACACCATCTTTTGTTATTGACACTACACGTGTTAACTTAAGTGGTGATACTTTTCTTTGTCTTTGAAGATTTTTCACAAGTAATGCTTTTGTTTTTGTAGATGGAGATCTATGAGGTGCAATTTCAAAATTTGTGTACATATATTTTGGTCCTACCTTTCGTTGATTTTTTATCTCTGTACAACTTGATGAATTATTTAATCTTTTCTTAGGGGATTTTCGTTTCCTTTTAGGTGACTTTTGTTTCTTACTCTTTGTTTTTTTGAATGGTGAATAGAATGATCTACTTGTCTTATGACCATCCCATCGAATTAAATTACAAATGATAACACCACCAAAAAATCCACCACCTCCTGGTTTTAAAATAATGTTTCATTTTGTTGCAAGATCAACTCTGGGGTTTGCAAGTTGTTCAAGATCTTGTTTATGTTTATCCATGTAGGTTAAAGTTTGTTTTGGCAATTTAATTTTCTTATTAAGTATGATTCTACTTGCTAATGTAAACCATTTTAAAATTTTCTTAAAACCTTTCTTAAGTAATTTTTGTCTTGCAAATGGACTTGTTTCTTGACCAAGTTGTTCCAAAGATTGTATGAATGATACCATGATGATGTTTAGTCATTGACAAACTTTGACTAACTAACATCAACTCATTAGAACATGGGGAATTTATAGTTTTGTATAAATGATAGGGCCACGTTCATTTTGTGTTACCCAAGGATGAAAAATATCAGTTCTTAATCTCAAAGACTCAGGAGTTCTAGGATGAAAATCAATTAATAAATAACCATGATCAATACTTGTTGCATCTTGATAACATGCATTTAAATGTGGTAATTGAACTTGATTTGACAATACTTTAATTTGTCCTTTATCTCTGGTATTTTGAAATAAAATCATATAATGTGCATTTAAACTTATGGTACGACTAGATTTAGATTGTTGAAACATATTTTGTGTAATGTAAATGACACGTGCATTTCTATGATGTCCTTTTCGTGTGAACCATAATTTAATTTTTTCTTCATCTTTATCTCCTAACATATCATCAAAAACTACAAGATGGGGAATAGTGATATCACTGACAATTTCATATTCATCATCAGGGATACCTTCTATGAATTTAATATCTTCACTTTCTTTAAGTAAAGTATATGTATTTTGCCATTCTTTATAACACCAAATGATTTTTTTGTGGGGGAATTTGAAATAAGTCATGTTTCATATCAATAAGCTTTTTGACAAATTCTGTTTTTCCTGAACCACTAGGTCCCGAAATAAAGATATTACAAGGGTGTTGAAACAATAAACATTCACTCGATGCCATAATTGTATTTGTGTGTGAAAAGGTTTTGTCAAATCATTCACTTATATACTTTCTGATTCCATACCTTGCTCATGTCTTTTAGTAGGTATTCGTTTTAAGGGTGCTTTTAACTCAAATAAAGTTTCTGAAGAATCTATTCTTCTATCTATTTGTGGTACACATTGTCTATACAAGTAATTAATGATTTCTTTATCATAAATTATATTACCCCACACAACTCTTGTCCAAATATTTTCAATATTATCTTTGTAAAAAGCATTCATGATTTGTAATGCATTACAAAATTCCCCATACATTTCATCTTTTCCCAATTGATTATGAATAAACTCTTTTGTTATTGTTAGATAACCAGGAGTGATCAATTGAAATGCATATAATAATGCCTTACGTGTAATCTTGTTGTCTAAGATACGTCTTACTGGTTCCATGGTTGAAATCAAAGTGATGTTTCTTTTGTCTCTTCTGATGTATTTTGTGCATCAGGTACCATATTACACCATGCACTTTGTACATCAGGACGGTCAGGAAAATCATTTCCTACATTATCTGAAAACATTTTATCTAACTTAGTTTTGAATTGTCCTGCAGCTTGTCTTGCAATTATGGTACTACATGATGTACTTTGATCATTTAATACCATGAGTGCAAATAAAGAATTAGAATCTGGAAAATCATCTAAACACTTGTCATATTTTTTCATTGTTGAAAATATTTGATTTAAAGTGAATCCATAATCCATCACTGATAATATTTTATCTGGGGGTGTTTGCATACTTGTTGGTGGTTTGTATAATTGACAATTTCTTATCAATTGAATATAAGGACAATTTGGTGACCACTTAACATGTTCTTGCAAAGGAATATCTTTTTCTTCCCAATTCATTAAACCTTGCCCACATACAAAACATTTTACTTTACCATCTCCCACATAGAAAAATCCAGCTTTAGCTAATTCTTCTTTCTTGGATTTTAAAATAGGATTTGTAGTCATACTAAAACTCGAAAGTCTTCTTAACTCTGACAAGTATATAGGATAAGTAGGATTAAGTGGTAGAGACATCTTGCCTGTTCAGTGTTCAAAGTGGAAATGAGAAATCTGAAGGGTGCTTTTATACCTTAAACCCATAAGGTCTTGTGTCATATTTATCCACTACAAAACGTTTTGTGTACACAGCTCTGAATGTTTTGGTTTGTTTTTCACTTGTGACTTGTCTGTTCTTGTTGCGTTTAATTCTATGTGTGTATTCAATGTTCATTTTGTAATTGTGTCTGTCTTGTACACATTCCACCATGGATTCAAAATTGACTTTCTGTGATGTATTGTAATCTAATGTGATTCCTTTGACTTTACATGAAGTGTGTATTTGACCATCTTTAATGTATTTGTAACCATAATTTTTTGGACCTAAACCTACATATTCAATATTTTTGAAATCTGGATGTTCATCTGTCCATTGACCTAACCTACTGTTTACAACTTGCGGATTCCAAAGTGAGGGGTTATGAATGTAGATACAACTGTCTGTGTCAAAATATAATACTCGTCTACCCAAACATCCTATTACTTTATATAATTCCATTCGTGCATAAGCTGTGACAAAAGATGCAACTGCAACATTAGCTGATTTGTGAGGTTCATAAACATCTGTAGACTTTGTGTAATTGACTAAAATACATTTATCATGATCAAACAATTCAACATTTTTAATAATGATGTCTTTATCTTGTATCAGGTCAAAATATTTTGATGGGTCTTGTATGTATTCTGTTTTTGTTTTTAAATTGTTTTGTGCACTTTTCCCCCATAAACAGTTTAACATGGTTTTAGCAAATGATCTTTGTCCTGGATTTTTTTCAATATTTTCCAAATGTATGTTTTCAATTTGAGCATAGTCTTTCTTAAATGTATCTTTGTCTGTTTCTGTTTTCACCCAATCTGGATATCCACTAGCTTCTTGTTTCATTTTTAAATATTTGTTCACATAATGTTTGTAAATGTCTGAAGACCATTCTTCCCAATGCCAAATCTGATAAGTGTCGAGTAATGTGTACCCCATCCCCAATGCTTTAAAAAGTTCAACAGATGTCCATGTACCTGTAATACTACGCTGATCTGGTGTGTGTTCACATTTGTCTAATTCTTGTTCTGCACATGTATTGCAAAGTGTAAAAACCATTTTCTTGTTGCAATGAATTGGTAATACTGGCATGTGTAGAGATTGTGGTGGTAAAACTTTACATTTGATAAGTCCCCTGTACTGTCTTATATTATTCATGTTTATGTTTTCCTTTGTGAGTATATCTGGGTGACCTACTGGATATTCTCTGTGTTTATTGACATAAGGATAGAGTGAACAGATGTCTATGTATTTTATTTCATTGTCTGTATTTTGGTCTATTTTATGATGTAATTTAATGGCATTTGTTCTCCCCCCAAATAATGCTTCACGTGGTTTAATAGGATCCATGTTTGGAAAAAATGAATTTATTGTTGATTTTACTTCAGGATTTGATTTGCAAAAATGATCAAGTTCATGTTCCCATGTTATCCTCATGTTATACCCTAATGATTCTAAATGGTGTATGCGTTCCTGTGTATTGTTGTATAGAGTTTGGTAACTTAGCAAATTGATTGGATTTTTCTCATGTGTATTGTCTTTGTAACATGTCATGCACCCATGCCACATACATCCATAAAATTCAAAGATTGTATTTGTATCTTTGTGAAACCCATCAACATAATACCCCCCTATTTTAACTCCCCCACCATTGACTGCATGTTGAATATGTATGTTTTCTTCCTGTGCAAGTGTCTGTAAAAATCTAATGGCTTTAATGGAGTATTTGACTTTAGCAGGGTAACCTATGTCTGAAATGATTGCCATTTTGTTATCTGGAAGTGAATTTTTTCTCCAAGCTTTTGTACATGCATCGGCTAAGGTAAATGCTTCTCTCAAGGGGTCTATGCCGTCACTATCTATAAACTTTTGTCTGAATTCCCCACACCCCCTACGCAAGATATCTACATCTGATTTACAGTATAATTCCATTTCTTTTTGAAAATCAAATCTGGCATTACTAGTAAATTTTTTGTTGTACCACTTGATAAAATCTTCCCTGTCTGCTGGAGACATTGAATCTGGCATATACAATGTTGAATCTAAATAAGGGCCAACATAATTTTGATAAGCTTGTGTGTTTGCCAAATGGGGGAAATAACCTTTTGCTAATTCTGTCAAGCCAAATGTTTTAGGAAATTGTGCCAATCTCATTGAAAGAAAATTTAAAGAATCTATAAGTCTAATACCACAAGCTTTAAGTGAAAGAATTTTGTTCCCATTCATAATTACATCAGGAGTTGTTGTACCAGTTTCAATGAGGTGCCTTAAAATAAACTGTCCATCAAAACCTCTTAAATTGTGAGCAATAGCTGTTGTCCCTTTATGTTCCTTAGTGAAAAGCCAATCACAAAAATCTGATAAAGTAGATTCCCCTTTAAAAATTGATTGCCGATATCCAAATTTGTCACAGGAAATACATTCTTGATCTATAGGTTTGCAAATACATTCCCCACATGCACGATGAGCAACACAGACATTTGGGATATGAACTCCTGAGTCTTGTGTGGTTTCAAAATCAAAAAATACAAATGGAATGTTTGGTAATTTTCCATCCTCGGGTGAAGTGTATTTTGGAATGAAACATTGGTGATCAGAATTAACTACTTGTTGACGATATTTGCATTTTTTGAATCCTTCACAGATGTGTTTTCCTTTTGTTGGATATATTAATGAATTGCACTGTTTACATTTTTGAACTAATTGACAAATTATTTTTTCTTCTTTCCCCTTTGTAGTGATATGGTTTTTATAGCATGATAAACTTCTAAATTGTCTATTACAACTATAACAGGTGATGGGATGTTCGGGAATACATTTTGTTGGAGCATAGCAAAGACAACCAAAAGGGCACATGAGCCGTTCTCTGTTATTAGTCCCTTTACTGCAAAGTTCACAATAGTAGTGGCATCCTAAAAACCCTTTAATTGATGTGATAGTATCAAAATGCTGGTCATGGTGGTAAATATGAATAACTTTACTACCAGTGGTGGTAACTGGAGGTTTGAATAAAAATTCACTTTTTGCATACTGTGGATGAATTTTGATGACATACTCTGGGTAAAGCAAGTCTTGTATTTTATAATATTCTTCATATCCACAAGGAATATTATAATCAAGACCTGCTTTGTCCATCAATGCCTTAGCTTCCAACTCTTGTGTCGGTCTATCAGACCGTTTAATATTTTTCCATTTCTTTTGCAAAAGTTCTGAATTATCTCTATCAGCATAACACTTTCCCACTACAATGGCCCTGCGAGACACAATGAATCATTAACATTTTTAATTTCAATAATACTTTTCTTGTTTCCAACCATTTTATCAACAGACGAAAATGCAATTGGTGCATGTCGCCCAGTCCCTTGTGGTAGAGAAGTGTGAGTTATTTCTAAAGATAATTGCCCATCATGGATAGTAAAGTTATCATTTGATTGTACAACTTTTTCTATTTCATCTAATATGGTGTTACCAGTGATACCTGAAGCCTTAGTAAATGGGATAAATATACCTATTTCTCATCCTGGGTGGTCAACTGATATTCTCATTGGATCGTTGTCTTCTACTCCACATTCTTCTTTAATATCGTCTACCAAACTGTCAAAGACTTTTCCAAGGGTGTCAAATGGATTCTTTTGATTAAATTGTTTAAAGGTTATTCTGCATACATGTGATTTGGAATGGAATTTTCTTGATGTTTTTTGTAGGAGTGGGTGGATGGTGTATAAGTCTCTTGCTGATTCTACTCTCTGCTTCTTGTAATCTACTTCACTCTCTGTCTCACTGGATTCGTCAATGGCTCTCTTCATCTTTTTCTTCTATCGTCTTCTAGCTTTGAAAATATGTCTTGTCTTCTTGAAGTCAAAAACCAAGTGTGAATCAACCTAAGATTCCCCCACTTTTTATACTTTCCTTTAATGTACATTTAATTGTGCATGTAAATGTACATTTAATACCCACTGAATTATACTGTTAATAAATGTTTCTTATACATATTTGAAAAGTTATAAAATGTAATCCATTCACTCTATGGGAAATATTCCTATGGTAAATATTTTATTTGTTAGTGTATCTTTCAGTCAATATTAAATTCACTAAAACACATTTAACAACAGCAATATAGTATCCAGAGATTATTGAGTGTAAGAGATAGCATAACTGTTTGTAACCAAATGAATGTATATTTAAACAATTGTGTGTAAATGCACGTTATTGAACATTTAAATGTACAATTAAATGTACATTAAAAAAGTATAAAAGGAGGAAGAATCTTAAGATGTTTCACACTTGCTTTTGACTTCAAGAAGACAAGACATATTTTTGAAACGCTCCAAAAGTTAAAGATGGATAGAGTTACAGATCCAAGATTAGAAAAAGCAAGTGATGCTAAAAGTATTTACTATAAACCATCTAAATGGGGAGAAGTTAGAAGACTTGTGAATGAACTTTATAAATTGATATCAACACCTAAAGAGATGATTGTTCCATTTGTCATCAGAAAGGACATTGGGCGAATACATGTTCAGACAAAGGGCCATGTTTTTATTGCAATCAGAGAGGACATTGGATAAATGAATGTAGATTGAAAAAGCTATCGAATAACTCTGTGTCTCAACCAAGATGGGGTTCACCAGCTGTTGATCAACGAGGACCGGTAAAAGTTTATCCATGGTCAGAATACATAAAGCATACAGAAGATAGATTACCGATTACAGGTTTCAACTTACAACTTGATGAAAAAGACATTGACAACCACGCTTTACAGGGGATGAGCACGCTACCATTACCACCACCTCCCCATATAAACTTTACAAATAAGAAAGTTGACTTAGCAGAACCTGTGTTACCAGAGTTTGATGATAATGATGATACATTATTATATAATATGGATATACCCAAAGAAACAAAAATGGAAATAGATGATGAGTTAGAAGTATTATTTCCAGAGAAAGAGGAACCACCAAAGAAAGTTACAAGAAAACGAAAAGCTAAAGACAATAATTCTAAAATAGGAAAACTTGCCAAGAAACATTGAAAACAGTTTTTGAAAGTGACATTTTCATAAAAGACATTTACAAATCTGTAAATATTCATGGAATAAAATTTTCGGATTTGAAAAAAGGTAATATTATTTTGTTGTTATTTAAACAGGGGAAAATTTTTTCCAACTCAAGATTTTTATTTACAAAAATAAAAAACATTTTTCATAACATTATTTTGCAAGCACAAAAAATATTTTTGTGTTTGTAAATGAATGTTATGAAAAAGTGTTTTTTCATAACATTCATTTTGCAAACACAAAAAAATATTTCTCTTATAAAATAAAAAACTTGCAAGACAGAAAAATAATTTGCAAACAGAAAAAAGTATTTTTGTGTTTGTAAATTAATGTTATGAAAAAGTTTTTTTCATAACATTAATTTACAAACACAGAAAATATTTTTGTGTTTGTAAATTAATGTTATGAAAAAAACTTTTTCATAACATTAATTTACAAACACAAAAAATATTTTTCTTTTTAAATAAAAAACTTGCAAGACAGAAAAATAATTTGCAAACAGAAAAAAATATTTTTTGTGTTTATAAATTAATGTTATGAAAAAAGTTTTTCATAACATTAATTTACAAACACAAAAAATATTTGTCTTATAAAATAAAAAACTTGGAAGACAGAAAAATAATTTCCAAAACAGGAAAAAATATTTTTTATGTTTGCAAATTATTTTTGTTTTTACCTAAATGTTTACACACAAAAACATTTAGGTAGATAACAAAATTAATTTGCAAACATAAAAATATGCCATGACAGGGAAATCTAGCGTGGGAGCTATGAGGTTAACCTCTTTTGAATTGAGCACTGAAATGTGCCACTAAAGTGTGCAAACGTGATATCTCTTTTTAAGAATATGGTGGCCCTTATAAGGGCCGTTTTTTCTAAACAAAAAACGTTTAGTTCACCAACTTTATTCCATTTCTCTTTGCGGCTCTCTTGACATCATTTTGATTAATGAGATGTTGTGATCCTCTTCTCCTAATTGTTGTATAATGATAGGTATCTCTTATCAGTTTTCGAACAAAACAGTGTAAGGCTGCTTCAGCTTCATCAAGTGACAATGGTGAGATATTATTCACCCCAGCTTTTCTTGCCAATCTTCGCAGATTACTCCTTGGAATAGTATTACGCTCCTCTCTCTCCATCTTCACTTCTTGTGGTGGAATAGTATTGCATTCCTCTCTCTCTTTCTTCACTTCTCGGGTCCCACATTCACCTTCTAGTGATGGAATCTTTACCTCGATGGAGAGCTCAATTCTCATGATTGATGATAAGAAAAATGACGTTATGATATTCCAGCAGTGTTTTTATAGACAATGCGAGGATCGAAAATGCACTGAAGAACGCTCACGCGACAATTTTATCGAGTGCGGGAAATAATTGTTGATAACAGACGTTTACTATCACAGCCGTCCGACGTCAACAATTTTTGCGGGAAAAAATTGTTGATAAGAGACGTTTACTATCACAGCCGTCCGACGTCAACAATTTTCGTGGGAAAAAATTGTTGATAACAGACGTTTACTATCACAGCCGTCCGACGTCAACAATTATTTCCCGCACTCGATAAAATTGTCGCGTGAGCGTTCTTCAGTGCATTTTCGATCCTCGCAATTGTCTATAAAATCGAACACGCATTCCAAACAATTCATTTTGAGACAACATGAAGTACTCGCTACAGATGAATGAATACAGAATGTGGAGGTCCGGAGAAATATCTGACGCTGATTGGAACCGCCGATTAGAAGAAGAAGCTATCAGAGTAGAGAGAGAGAAAGCACGGAGACGCCAATCAGCTGAAGATATTTTCGGTCATATGAGGAGAAGTGGCGGACCTCAGAAATACACTCGACAGTGGGGGCAGCAGCTTATTGATGAGTTGGAGCGAAAGGCAGGGATAAGACAGTTCTTAGCTGCCCATGGTTATGAACTGGAGAAATACCGGGTGAAGAAAGTTGACTTGTATCCTGATCTTAATTGGCAACCAGAACGACGGTATAAAAAATGTGAGGTTAAATCCAATAACCTGTATCCAGATTTAAGTGAAATCTCATGAGGATTCCTAAAAAATCTGGATACAAGTTATTGAATTTTAGCTAGACAAAAAATCAGGATACAACTATAAACTCATTTATCCTAATTCTTATTATCTCTGTTTGTCATTCCAACCTATCAATAATTTGTTACCCTCACAAATGAGTGTGATTTCAAAATGTGCCTTCGTGGCAGCCCTTCTAAGGGCTACCCACAATATTAGAAAGAGATATCTTCTCATGTACACAACCAAGTCTTTGTTATACAAAAAAGACAAAAAACAGCTCCCTTATCCTCCAGTAAAAACTTATAAGCAAAAATGTTCTATAGGATCTGGTCATAAAGCATGATGCGGGGCCACTATAGACCCAAGCATTTTTAACACGGCGTTTTCCATAGGCCCCATAGGGTTAGTGTTAAATGGTGTAACTTATAGACCCAAGATTTTTAACACTGAATTTCGCATAGACTCCATAGGGTTAGTGTTAAATTGTGAAACTTATAGATCCAAGAACTTATAGGGACAAACCTGAATGCGCTGTGCCACCAGCGCATTCAGGTTTGTCCCTATAAGTTCTTTGTTTCTTCACCCCACTTCTGCATTATTCTTCCAGTAAATTTTATTCTATGAGGTATATACTGTGGGTATTCCAAGAGAAAATGTTCCAGGGTCTCCACTACTCCAGAGTGGCACATTTGGCATCCCTTTTCCCCATCTCCATCCAGACTAATCCCGAATATGACTTTGGTCTCCTACTGAATGATAAAATTGGGAGGTCTCCCGAAGACAATGACTCTACGTCCATTTTTAACAATACAGAATGTAAGTACCTCCTGCCTAGTGAATTGGTTAGTGAACTTGGTGGGGTGCGTGGATCTTTCTCGGCATTTCACATCAATTGCCAAAGTCTAAATGCCCATTGGGATCCACTACATCACCTACTCTCCGACCTGAATAATGAAGAAAACACATTCGATGTCATTGGACTTACAGAAATCTTTCAAGTCCCCTCAAATGTTTCTTACAATCTAGAAGGATATCACCCCTTATTAACAAACACAAGGCCTAGTGACGACGACAGGCGTGGGGGTGTTGGGCTGTTCATAAAAAATGAAATTTCATTCAGTGTTCGTAAAGATCTGTCCGTTTTTATACCTCATGTATTTGAGTCTATCTTTGTTGAATTAAAGTCAAAACTTTCGACAAAAATAATTGGCGTAATATACAGACCAAATACGGCACCAAAAGCAGATATAGACTTATTCCATTCAAAAATGAACTATTTAACAGATATAATTAATAAGGAAAAGAAAACAGCCCTGATTATGGGCGACTTCAATATTGACCTTTTAAAAGTAGCTTCTCATCTTAAAACAGACTTATTTATTGACATGATGTTTAGTGAAGGCTTCACACCTGTTATCACCAAACCAACCAGAGTAACAGACCGTTCAGCAACGCTGATAGACCATATCTTTACCAACTCTATTTCTAATCAATTCAAATCTGGAATATTCCTAACCGATGTTTCAGACCACTTTGGAATTTTTTATATTGAATTAGCCCATACAAAACCTGAATGTTTAAAACCCCTTCTCTCCAGGAAAATAAATTACAGAAGTATAGAACTTTTTAAGTCGTTGCTGTCTCAAAGCGACTTTTCTTCAGTTATGGAGGCAGACTGTCCCAATATAGCTTATGATAACTTCTTGAATATCTACTTGAATGCCTTCGAATCAGCCTTCCCTTTAAAAAGCCTCAAACCAAATAAGAAATTCATAAAACGACAGCCGTGGATGACCAAAGGTCTTTTAGTTTCATCCAATAACAAAAATAAATTTTTCAACAAGAAGTTGCGATCTCCCTCAGAATTTAATGTTAGGAATTACAAGAATTACTGCCGGGTATTTAACAGAATTCGAAAGCAAAGCAAAGCTATGTATTATGAACAAATCTTCATCGAAAACAAGAACAACATGCGTAAAACGTGGCAAGTTTTGAATAATGCATTAAATAGGAACAAAAATAAGAAATCCCTACCTTCTTTCTTCAATCTTGGTGACAAAAAAATAGATACGCCAAAGGACATTGCACGGGAATTTAATAACTTCTTTGCAAACATAGGCAATCAGACTTCACAACTGATATCCAACCCCCAAAAGTCATTTGACGAGTACCTGAATACTAGACAACCCCAAAACATATTTATTACACCGACGTCGCCTTCTGAAATAACGAATATCGTAAATTCAATGAAACCTAAATTAAGCCAAGACTGTGAAAATGTATCGACGAGTATCCTCAAACACTCAATAAACTTCATTGCCACCCCACTCGCGCATATAATGAACAATTCATTCAACCAGGGTACAGTTCCTGACAGGATGAAAATTGCTAAGGTTACCCCAATTTTTAAAGCAGGTGATGAAAACAATTTCACGAACTATAGACCAATCAGCATTTTGCCTGTTTTTTCAAAAATCCTAGAAAAAATTATGTTTATAAGACTCACAAATTTTTTAAACAAATTCGACATTCTCTATCCTCACCAATACGGCTTTAGGAAACATCACAGTACAGTGCATCCTGTTATGCATTTGTTAAAACATATAGCCACAGAAAATAACAAAGTTAGTAAAGACAGTACACTAGCCTTATTCTTGGATCTCTCTAAGGCCTTTGATACCATAAGCCACGAGATATTACTTCAAAAATTAGAACATTATGGAATAAGAGGCAATGCTAATCACTGGTTCAAAAGCTACCTTCAGAACAGGACACAGTATGTCTTCCTTGGTGACAGTAAATCGAACTTAGCCGAAATAACATGTGGGGTACCACAAGGTTCAATATTAGGCCCCATCCTCTTTCTTGTTTACATAAACGATATAAATAAATCAACAACATTAAATGTTCTATCGTTTGCAGATGATACCTCGGGATACAAGTCTGGAGTAGAGATAAACCCGCTGATCGAAGAATTCAACGAGGAACTGCAAAAAATATTCAATTGGTGCTCCGCCAACCACTTAGTTTTGAACCCGAAGAAAACGAAATATATAATTATCAATCCATCCCACAAAAAAAAAAAATACTTCCCATGAGAATATATGTATTAATAATCAGATTATCGACAAAGTTGGCAACAGGCAGAACGAAAAATCAGTAAAATTCCTGGGCATAAATATCGACGAAAATCTAACCTACAATGGACACATATCCCAAATCTGCTCGAAAGTTGCCTTTGCCAATCTCATTCTAAGTAAAGTGAAAAAAATTCTTCCTCACAGAGTTATGAAAACTTTATATTTTACCTTAATACAAAGTCACTTTATATACGGAATTCCGTTATGGGGAGGCTCTAAAGCTTGTAATCGACTGTTTAAACTACAAAAACGATCATTACGAATCATAAATAATAAGAAATATAATGCTCATACTGACCCACTGTTTACTAAAGACGGAATTTTAAAGATAAAGGATTTGTATAATTTGCATGTCTATCTGTTTATGTTTGACTGGCAAAATGGAAATCTCCCGGCATCATTTACGAATTTTTTTCCTTCTGTAAATAACCAAAACAATGTTAGCACACGCCAAACGGACCTTTTATATATACACAGAACTAGAACAAAAACATTAGATAAGCTGCCTGTTTTTGCATTTCCTAAACTATGGAACGAACTAGAAAGGGATATCAGGGCAATAAAAAACAGGAAGAAGTTCAAAAAAACGCTAATTACAAGATTGCTTTCGACATACTCAAACAATATCTCCTGTTCTAATCCCTACTGCCCAGATTGTGCTATCTAGTTGCATCCCCGGTTTTGTACCGCCTCTCACTAGTTTATACCGACTTTCGTCAACTTTTCACCAGGATACTACCTGGATTAACAAGCTCTCAGGATGTATTGGAAACTCATTCTCAACGTAATTTGTCTGGTATTCTCGTCCCAGCTGGCTTTTGATTCGGTCTTCCCCATGTTTTTATTTTTTTTTTTTTTATTTTTTTTTTTTTTTTATTTATTTTTTTTTTTATTAGCAGTTTGCCCCTCACTCTGTATACGCATAAATAAAGGAATGGTGAAGTCCTTTTCATGTGCCTAGCTCAACTGGGCTCCGACCACCACTCGCATCACCAACACATGATTTATTTGAGCTATTCTTAAAAGAAGATAATGGGAATTTACCATGTTGCATTAGAACTTCTTCATTTTTTCTACCCCCTTAGTCTTTCTATTTCACTCTATTTTTCTCTTTCATATCTCAATGCTCTATCTCTTTCCTACATGAGGGAAGGCAGGAAGACAGCCAATCTGGCTATGCCTTACCCTACCAGTTACGAATGAAGTACTGACGGATTTGTAATATAGTGTCAACTGTATTTATATATTGTAAATGTTCTGATTTCATGTACTTTATGTTTAGTCTTTTGTAAATTTGTATGCTGGTGAATAAAATATATATCAAATATATATCAATATATCTCTCCCAATTTTTCCCCGAAGCTCCAGTGATATTGATCTCAGTTTGAACAGCAGTGACCTTCCAAAGGTGCCATCTAGGTACTTCTCAAAAGCTGGCTTTTCTTTATATTGTAACCCCTGCAGTGATCTTTTCACGCTAACCCCTGCTCGCCAGTTTCGATTGCAATCTTCCATGACTCTCTCTTTGACAAACCTTTTGCCTTCTTTCATTCCTACTTCTATGTTTGCGACCTCTATAGAGTAATTGTCCATTAGTTCCCTCACATGTTTTGACCACCCCGTTTCTATATTAGAATTCCAAATGGTATCGAGCATCAATTTGCACCACCAGTTGTCAGGCAGGTTTCTCAAGTAGTTAAAGTAACACAGTTTTCCCAAATCTACCCTGTCCTTGATTTTCATCCACCCAAGCTCCCCCCTTACTGCTTCCAAAGCTGCAGCATTACTCGACCCTGTTATCCATCTGCCGGCATCATTCTGAGTACTTTCCAACTTCTTAATAACGGTTTGGTTTAATGGAATCACGTCCGTGCCATACGTTATACTTGGTAAACCCACCCTCTCCCACAGTGTTTTCCCCACAAAGACCTTGTTGAAACTATTTTTCCCTAAAAGTTTTAGTTGGTTCAGAATTCTTTTCCCCTTCAGAATCAGTTTGGCTGAGTAATTTCTGTACACCCCTCTTCCCGTTATATTTATGCTTACCCCTAGATACTCATACTCTCCCGTTTCTCCTACAGTGATTTGTTTGCTTTCCCCTTCGGGGATTGAGAACTCCCCCACTCTCCATCTCTTCGACATATCTACCTTGCGTCCAACGGGTATTACCTTGCTTTTATTTTCATTTAGTTCGAGCCGCCAAGTGTTCCCATATCTACCAACAATTTCCAGCAATTTCTCTAGCCCCTGTTCAGTTCTAGACATTAACACCATGTCGTCCGCAAAGAATAAGCCTGGTATCTTTATGTCTCCAACATTTACTCCCTCCGCACTCTGGATTAGTTCGTCCCCTAAATCTTTAACATACAATGCAAAGAAAATCGGTGAAAAGATACACCCCTGCTTGAGGCCTATATCCATAGGGACTCGTTTTGTAGTGATACTCCCTAGACTGAGTTGGCTTTGCACATCTGTATACAGTGCTTTCATGATTCCCACAAAGTCACCCCCCAGTCCGATGCCCTCGAGCTTTCGCCACATACCTTCCCTCCACACTCGGTCGTACGCTTTTTTCACATCTAGAAATGCCAGAAACACATCTTTTTCTTTTCAGCCTTTGTTGATTCTATCAGATGGGTGAGTGTAAATAGGTGATCAGTGACTCTTCGTCCTTTCCTGAAACCATTTTGAATTTCTCCTAAAAAACCTTTCTCTTCAATAACTTCCTCTAGTCTACCGTATATGACCTTACAGAATACTTTTCCGATGTTACTACTAACTGATATCCCCCTATAGTTATCTAGAACTTCCTTATCCCCCTTTTTGTGTATGAACGACACCTTACTTTCCCTCCACTCTCTGGGGACCTCTTGCTTTCGCAGAGCCAGGTTGAAAAGGTTTGTCAGGACTTCAATAAGTGCCTCCCCTCCATTTTTGAGGAATTCGTTCGGAATTTCATCAGTCCCTCCCGCTTTACCATTTTTTAATTTCGAGACCACGTTCCGCACTTCTTCTGCCGTTATTTCGCTACATACACGATTGGATAGGTTCTCCTCCACCAGTGTATTTCTTTTTGGTGGGGACCCACTGCCTCATCGCCTATCGTTTATCTTTTCCCAGTGCTTGACTAACTCTGAAGCGATACGGCCTTTATCTTCTGTACTTTCCCCATCCACTTTGATACTCTGCACACTACTTTTCTCCCGTTTATTTACCCAGTTCCAAAATACGTTTGAGCTCGAACCCCCCGTTTTCTTTATTGTTCTGGCAAGACTGCAGTTGCGCTCCTTCCTATTATTATTCTTTATCTCATTCACCTTTTTCCGTGCCAGTTCATATTCTCCTTTCATTAGTCTCGTGTCATTGTTATCCACCCCTTTAAGCTTCCTACTTCTTCTGTAAGCAGCGCATTTTACCTTCCTTTCTTTTATAGCCTTTTTCAGTCCCTCGTTAACCCTGTATCCAAGCTCTCTCGTTGGGACCCTCACCCTTCCTATACAATCCTTCCCTGCCTCTGTTAGGCTATTTACTATGCCATCTGAAATACTCTGGACATTTGCATCCCTAGGTATACATTCAAGATTTGGTTTTAGTTTTTCCCGAAACTGCTTCCAGTCGGCTCCTTGTTTTAGTCCTCAAACTTCCTTGAAGGTATTTCTGTCTCTATTCGTCTTTTTGCCCATAATCTTAACTGTTATCAGGCTGTGATCACTACCCAAGTCATTTTATATCGATGAGCGAACAGCCTACAAGTTGTTAAAATGTAGGGAAAGGAAACAATGTCTGGAACTGAATGATTTGGAACGAAAATCCGGCTTGCCGATTGAGTATTGGTGTCATCTGTTGGTGAAAGGGCAAATAAACCTCATACACCCATCATATGACAAAGCGTCACGAAACGCCAAATATACACCGCAAAATGACGACTGGTATAGTATAGTGCAGCTTTTGAGGGAGGAGGTGAAGCATTTGGAGGAGAAAGTGGAACACAAAGAAAAATTATGTGAAGAGAATTATTGGATGGCGGTAGAAGATACCAATAGTAAATGGGAATCATACATAAAACAAAACTACATTCTTCATGAAGTGCATCTGAACGAAGTGAAAGAAACGGAGTGTCACTGGGAGGACAAATATATAAAGTTAGAAAGAGAATGTAAAGCCTATAAACATTACTTTCAAGAACATATAAAACTAAATGAAAGAATGACGGTGGCATTTGAGAATGAAATCCTGAAATCTCCAGATGGGGAAATTCTAACACCAACATTTAAACCGTTCCCAGACACTTTGGAAGAATGTGCCATTCAGATAACCACAGCAGATGAACAGCCGAGTAGCCATGATGAAAATGACATCACAAAACCTGTCCATGTCAATACTGCTGTTGATGCTGATAATGGTTCTTTGAGTTCCGAGAAGCCCGTAGAAGAGGAATTTAAAAGATTAATATCTCTTCTCGGTTTTTTTCACCCGCCTGGTGAACAAAGCAAATGTGTATGTTCCGATAAGGTCGGTGTAAAATCACCAACAACAAATAAAAAGCCTGATGATGTTGTTGATTTTGGTTCGTCAACTCTAACAGAAGAGCGCTGTGAAGAAAATGAATCTGTTCTCTACAATGTTCCTCCTTCAATGAACGTCAAAATGAAAAATTCTGCTCTGTCCACTGAGCAAATTCCAGCAGAACTAAACCGTTTTCAGCGCATCTTGCTTGAGAAAACACCAGAATCTGAAATAGACTGCCACCATGCCTCTGATGCCATAAGAAAGTGCAAGAAACACAGGCGTAAAAGATATTTTAGAAAAGTTAAGTCTTCTGTGGTGAAGGGGTCATCGAAAAGTGACATGCCATTTCACCTGGATGTGCAACTCGATCAAGTCTACAATCCAACTAAGTATTCCACGAGACGGGCATCGAACACTGAACAAGCACCGAGGCAATGCGTTCGTTGGAGAAGACAATGTAATAGCCAACCAGTCCACGTGGTACCTAATGTCAGAATGAGAAGCAGAGAACCTCTCCCTCCTCCATTGCGGTTGTCACAAAATGTACATGGTTGTGATTTTCGGGTAATTATTGACGGCTTTTTGCAACAGAACAACCAATTACCACAATATTATCTACCACTGACATTTACAACACCGTCACTACTTCTGCATCGTACATATCAATTCATTCCACCCAAAAGCTCAGCAGTCAAGGCGCCTCAGGGACTGCTTAATGCATATCTGGCACCAACACTACCGAGACAACAATGTCCTGGTTCAGGTCGTAGTTTCGGACCGCACATATTGCAGACCTACAGCGGAATTACGCCTTTTCCCAGCCTTCCATTCCAGTAATTTTCTTGTAATGAGTTTATGGAAAACTGAGATACACACATTACATAACCACAATGATAGCATTACTGCACATAGCACACATTTCAGAGTGGGAAGGCTCTATATGCTTTCTCACCTGGATAACATTGACAGTGCCCATAACACATTACACAACAGATATACACAAACACATTATGTTTTCCGTTGGGAGGTCTTAATAACTTCCTCACGGGGACATTTACGCTCACTTTACACCATGCAACTTTCGCTCAAACGCAAGCACACACTCCGTGATTTTTACCATTCGTCTGTCGATGTCTTTAAAAATCCTCACCTTTTACCCACATCATCATCTTCTTTTAAATAATGTTTTTAAAAGTTTTAAAATTGTGTCAATTTATTTCAAACAGAGTGCATAATTTTAAAGGTACTATGAACCATGCAGTGTAAACTTCTCTTTCGGCGGTGAACATTTTTGGTGACTGGTGCCAATTTAGGGAAGGCCTTTGTTGCTTTCTTTAGTGAATACACTCCCCAGATTCGTTGACATTGGATATTTTCCATTTCAGCAATAAGAGAAGTTTCCAACTGGAAATCTGTTTTATTTTCACTCTGGTTTTAGGGGATAATTGTTCTTATCTGCTAAATTTTGTAAAAAATCACTTTTGTCTCAAATGTTTATTCATGGCTCAGCATTCATTTTAATTGTCGACAGTTTTAGTGGCTGGACAGGTCTGACAGGGAGGTGATTTCTGCTACCTTGTCATGCTCCAGTTAATGAATCTGTCGATGATGACACAAGTGTTTTGTTCAACTCACTTTTGTAGTATGAGCTTTTGCGAATATCCATTTCTGTCTACACGATATGTTTCTAAACGTGTTAAGGGGTGATTGTTGTCATTTCCCAACAGTTTTGTAAATAGTTTACCAGTGCGACACTGACTTCTTGTAAATAATCTATTGTTTGTAGATAATTTGTATGTCCACCCTTTTGGACATCAAGACCCCCATCTGTTCAATTATAAATGTAAATAGCTCTAAACAGGCAGGGGAGGAGTGTTGTACTGGTGGTCTTCCTGTAGTGTGTACATAGGCATCTGTTGGGTTAATGTATAATTGTAACATATTATCTCCCTTGATATGCTCACTGGCGGACAATCTCCCTTTGTTATCATTCAGTAATTGCTATTATTGAATCAGTAGTTCATATGGTTTTAACCAATTTTACCATAATATGTTAGTATGTTATGTTTATGTGCTCCCTGTTATTCTATAGGTTTTCTATGAAAGGATTTACGTTTTGATTCTTGGATTTTCTAAAAGGATGATTAAAAATTTTGAAGGTAAGTACTTCATTTATTTTTCAGTTTTCAGTTTTTCTCGGCAATTTAACCCCCCCCCCCCCCCCAAATTCGCCCTCTCCCAATTTTTAAAAAAAATTACCACCCCCCCCCCCCCAATTTTCCCGGGTCAACTCGCCCCTCAAATGCTGGTCAACTCGCCCCCGGATCGGGGGCGAGTTGACCCGGGAAAACTGGCGGGGGCGAGTTGACCCGAGGGCGAGTTGACCTGGAACCTCTCCGCACTATACTAAACAACAATCCAACTTAACCTTCTTCCCAGTGTTGGGGCGGGGTGCGGGTGGCGACCAGAATTGAAGACTAGGCTAGTGTCCAATCCCTGTACATGGATAGTCAATATCTTTGGGAAATAAATAAATAATAAATTTATTTATTTATTTATTCGCCTCTATAAAGGGGTGAATAAATGAATGAATAGATAAATAAATAGACGACGTTGCATGTATTTTTCTGCCATGTATTTAGTTATTCCTTCATTCACGGATGAATGAACGAATTTCCCAAAGATATTGACTTGTTAAGCTGTCGACTCGGACTTTACTACCTCGTTTCTCAACTACCTTATTTCTCGCCAACTACCTGTCTTATTTATTTATTTATTTATTCGCCTCTATAAAGGGGTGAATAAATGAATGAATAGATAAATAAATAGACGGCGTTGCATGTATTTTTCTGTCATGTATTTAGTTATTCCTTCATTCACGGATGAATGAACGAATTTCCCAAAGATATTGACTTGTTAAGCTGTCGACTCGGACTGGACTACCTCGTTTCTCAACTACCTCATTTCTCAACTACCTAATAATAATAGTGCAAGGAAAATTCTATTCCTAATCAAAAAGATTATTTTCATTCTTCTTAAAAAAATTAATAGCAAGTGCAAACCACCAATCACTCCTCTTTTTTAGAAGTGTTGTTTTCAGCTCTCCTTGTGTTTCCAAATCAACACCACTGCTACCGCAACACTTGCAAATACATGAATGTAACGTGACTAACGTCTGTTGGAAGTTACAAATTTCCAAGTGTTGCGGTAGATACGCATGTGGACCATTATGATGTGGTCCAAGTAGGGCTGCACGGTATATCGATAAACCGATATATACCGGTATTCAAACCAATATCGATTGAATACCGGTGTAATTACAAAAATATCGGTTTATTGTCATTATTTATTTACCCACAATTATGATTTTCAAGGTGTCTTGAGTTTTTTCAATTCCAGCCCCAAATGAATAATATTATCCCTTTATCCGAGGAATCGTCTGCTTGTGCCTTCGTAATATACAAGTTCAGCAGTTGAAAAATAATTTTTAAAAATTTCAACAAAACTATATCATGTGACCCCTCATTGGAACGAGCTCGTCGAGCTCGTTCCAATGAGGGGTCACATGATATAGTTTTGTTGAAATCTGGGGAAAATCTGAAAAACTAATTTTGAAAATAATAAATTTTGATATCGTCTGCGTTGGTTAGAGATTTTTCGAACCGCATCATCAAGGCATGCTAATTGGTTCCGACTGTGATGCCCCGTGTCCCGATTGTGGTACTTGTGTTGATATATTTGAACAGTTTTCGATATACCGGTATACCGCGGTATTTTTTTGAATACCGATACCGGTATTCAGTTTTGAATATCGTGCAGCCCTAGGTCCAAGTTGAACCAGCTCTAGTTCAGCTCACTGAACGTTGCGGCTACCCCACTAGACAAGTGGGACAGCCAAAATGTACGGAGAGCTGAACTTAACCAGCTCTTTCTATTGGGCATCGTCAAAAGACTCAGCACTCAGCAGAGAGCAGTAAACTGTGTTGTTAGATTTGCGCACATACAGACACAGACCTGTACAGGTACTGTTACGACCGTTAGGTCAGCCATCCAAACTTTGTGGTGACCCCGCAGTTGGCAGCCACAACGTTCTGATAGCTGAACTAATGTTTTTTACCCTCATTGTTGTTCGTTCATGTAGATTACCCTATATGAAATGCACTACAAATAATATCGCGACATCGACTATCGCGATGTTTTCGGAAAATATCATGATTTGTTTTTTCCCCAATATCGCCCAGCTCTAATCTTCACACATGAGCAATTTGCTCTTACAAATATCAAGTACCAGATCCAAAAGTCAAGAAAAGACTTATAATCTGAGAATTGATAATGATGTTACTTGTGTACATCTAAATATCCATTGGTAACTTCAGTGTCAGAATGGTGATTTTAATCTTCCCCAATAACAATGTGATTCCAATTGGGTTAGTTCAGTGATAAGATAAAGCAGTTGCATCCGGTGATTGTTTATTGGGAACTTTTCCAGTGTTTCACAGATTTGTTTTAAAAAAAAGCACTAGTGGTGCATCAGGTGATTCAGAAAGGATACACTTGTTGCACATACAGTACAAATCAAAATAAGTTGCAAGATAACCACTATGGTACCGGGTCGTTTCGCCCCAATTCCCATCTGCCCTGGGTAGGTAGTTTTTGCCCCAAATTTTATTTTGGTAATGGAGACAGAACCGTGAGTGATATCGGCGATATCGATGAAATTGAGCGAGAAAACATATACAAAGCCGAGTAGAGCTAGTCGGTTTTGAAAGTTTCCCTCGGTTCGGTTTCAGTTTGGTTTTGGACAAAAAAAACTAGAGGCTCTATAGAGCCTATAATCGCTCACCTGGAACTACATATAAAAATGCGATTTCCCATAGGCTTTCTATGGTAACTATGAGCTGCAATTGTGGCCATGTTTGCGACATTACATCAACATTACATGAGGATCATTGGTAGGTGTCCCAGTCTTCAATGACGTGAAGTTTCAAAACATTTGAATCCACCAAAAAGAATCGTAGAATGTCTCTGGTGGCCATATTTTCCAACCAACAGGAACAAAAGAGGATCGTTTGTAGAGGGCCTCGTATAGACCATTCTTGCCAAGTTTTTGGTTCACGTCGGCTCAGTAGTTCCAGAGAGATGAAAATGTGATTTCCAATAGGGGTTTTCTATAGTAACTATAAACCGCAATTGTGGCCATGTTTGCAAAACGATCAACGGTAAATGAGGATTGTAGGTAGAGGGTGTCCCAGCCATCAACCATGCAAAACTTCAAAACATTTGGCCCCGTGGTTTCAGAGGAAAAGAGTTTTCAAAATTGACCAATCAGAATTAAAGAATGCTTCTGGCGGCCATGTTTTTCACCCAACAGGAATAAAATGAGTAACAGTTATAGAGAACCTCTCACAGACCTTACCTGCCAAGTCTGGTTTACATTGGGTCAGTACTTTTAGTGAAGAAGATGAAAATGTGATTTTCCTACAGGGTTTCTATAATAACTATAAGCCACACATGCAGCCATAATTGCAACTCGATGAAGAATAAATGGGGAACATTTGTAGAGGGGGTTACAGTCATCAGTCACGTTAAGTTTTTCAAACCATTTGGCCTTGTAGTTTCAAAGAAGATTTTCTTGAAAATGCACACATTTATATGAATTCTGTTTCAACAAAAAAAAATCAGTAAAAAGGGGTTAAATTATTTTGAACATTAATTTTTTCAGACAGTATTCTCTTTCAAAATAGCTTTTGGGTAGGTAAAGGGTTACAGGAAACACATTTTACTCCAATTTTTGTCAGATCATAAAAGATATATATAATTACTGTCATCTAAGCTGACATGATGGGAACAGAATGTAAACAAACTTCCATTCTTTCCAAACACCTGTCACCAGTCACTGTGTTTCTGATAAGTAAGAGAGAATAGATAATTACTTTACAGTTGGAGTTGTTTTACAGTGCAAGTCAAAATAAGTTAGGTTAATCCTATAAACTGTGTATCTTTCTCTTCCTACACTTATAAGATCAGAAGCTGACACCATTTTCTGGAAAGCTCTAACTGATAGCTTTCCAGAAAATGTCAGATTCTGATCTTGTCAGTGCAGGAGCAGCAATTTACTTAGTTTATTGCAGTTATGCTACAGCTTATTTTGACCTGTACTGTATACACAATATTTTTGGGTTTTTTTCCCAGTTCTCAGTAGAGATAAACTGAAACCAGCCCTTACCAGATTCTCAGAAAACAAGTATTTTGCTGACAGTAGCGATCTCCGGGCAGACAGGAGAGGCATTGGGTTAAGCATTAGAATATAGCCTCTGGTGGCCACATATTTCCATCCTCTCATATAGACCATTCCTGCGAAATTTGGTTCACGTCGGCTCAGTAGTTCTAGAGAAGATGAAAATGCGATTTCCCATAGGGTTTCTATAGTAACTATAAGCCACAATTGTGGCCATGTTTACAACCCGATCAACATTAAATGAGGATCGTTGGTAGAGGGGGTCCCAGTCATCACTTATGTGAAGTATCAAAACATTTGGCCTGGCAGTTTCAGAGGAGAAGATTTTTGAAAACCCACCAATCAGAATCAAAGAATGCTTCTGGCGGCCATGTTTTTCAACCCACGGGAACAAAATGAGGATCGTTTGTAGAGGGCCTCCCATAGACTCCTCCTCTCAAGTTTGAATCACGTCGGCTCAGTAGTTCCGGAAAAGATGATGAAAATGTGATTTCCCATAGGGTTTCTATAGTAAATATAAGCCGCAATTGTGACTACGTTTGCAACCCGATCAGCATTAAATGATGATCGTTGGTAGAGGGGGTCCCAGTCATCATTTATGTGTTTATCAAAACATTTGGCCTGGCAGTTTTAGAGGAGAAGATATTTGAAAATCCACCAATCAGAATCAAAGAATGCCTCTGGCAGCCATGTTTTTCAAACCACGGGAACAGAATTAGGATCGTTTGTACAGGACCTCCCATAGACTATCCTTGCCAGGTTTGTTTTCACGTCGCCTCGGTTCTTCGAGAGAAGAAGAGGAAAATGTGATTTCCCATAGGGTTTCTACAGTAACTATAAGCCGCAATTGCAGCCATGTTTGTGACCCAATCAACATTAAATGGTGATCATTGGTAGAGGGGGGTCCCAGTCATCATTTATGTGAAGTTTCAAAACATTTGGCCTGGCAATTTCAGAGGAGAAGATTTTTGAAAATCCACCAACCAGAATTAAAGAATACCCCTGGAAGCCATGTTTTTCATCCTACGGGAACAAAATGAGAATCGTTTGTAGAGGACCCCCGGCAATGCTGGTAACTGTCTGATGTATGCAGAAAAGTACTTTAACCCTTTACCTAACGAATCGCCCGCATCCGCCCGCGTAATATGCAAATTCAGTAGTTGAAAAAATATAATTTTTTCAAAAATTTTTAACAAAACCATATCATGTGACCCCTCGTTGGAACGAGCTCATCGAGCTCGTTTCAACGAGGGGTCACATATGGTTTTGTTGAAACTTTTTGAAAAATGATATTTAAAATAATAAATTTGATATCGTCTGCGTTTGGTAAAGGGTTAAGACAAATAAAAATACTTAATAAAATTATCATCGTTTCGTACTCATACCCGTGTTGTTTCTCCCCATTCTCCGGGACGAAACGATCCGGGGTGAACGGGAATTGGGGCGAAATGACCAGACACCTAAACTATGTATCTTTCCTTTTGTACACTGATAACGCTCGCATCTGATTTTCTGGAAAGCTCTCACATGTCAGATTCTAATCTTATCAGTGGATTAAGTGCAGGAGTGGCAGTATACTTATGTGGTTATGCTACAACGTATGTTGATATTGTAACCGGAGGGGTTGTGTGGTCGGGACCGTTTAAGCCGAACGCTTCCGCAACACTCAAGTGAATGCCTACATCCAAAACGCCCGATTACAACAACTGGGTTCTTCCAGGTTCCAATCTAACAGTAACAACTCCACGTTGGATCTATCACAACTCTAAACTACGTATTGGCCGTACGTCTGCTCGTCTAGTATAATTCGGAACAAACCCTCTGTCCCTCGTTAAATTACCTGTAGTGTGGCAAATGGCAAAGGCAACTTTGGCAAGGCAAGATCTAGAGTAGGGATTAAATTCAGAATAACTTAAGTCAAATTGAGAATAAATATTTATAATGTCAACTGGTGTTGTATTTACACTTGTTGTGGGGAACTCATAACATTAACTTCAGACACACAAAACGGACTGGTCATACTTTTATGACAACCAGCCTATCACATCTCCTGTACATTTATATAAAACAGACTCAGGAAGGGGGGGGGGGGGGGCGAAATATGTAGAATGGGAAAACCAGTGAGGTACGCTGAGCCGGGTACAAATTAAGCAGTTTTTGCATACACCCCCGACCCGGTAACTCTCACGGTGAAGACCACCCCTCCAACCCACTAGAACTTAAATTAACCCCTTAAGAAATCATTTACGTTTCCATACGAGAAGCCTGTACGAAGCTTCCTTGGAATTGTATTTCTTTCTATAAACAAACTAAACCAAAACCTGTAATGCTTTGCACCTAGCCTACCCCCAACACTGACTGAGCAAAGCCTAAAAGACTTTTCCACTACACCGAGGCGGTGTACAAATAGCCTACACACTGCAGGTACTTAAAATCTCACCATCTGTTCATCCATCCCAATAGTTTTAGTATGTCGATAAAAGCTGTAAATGTTCACGATTCTAACGGGAGTAGACGTTCCCCAGAACTTCGTTTCGTTTATTTTTTTTCTGTGCAGAATCCCCCTTTTATACCCAAACAGTGGTGCGGCCGTAACAGCGGGCTTACCGGGCCAATGACAAAATGCGTAGAAGCGAAGCAAGCCAACCGGCCTATACTTCCTGTTTACTTAGAAACAAAATGGCGGACAATTATCGCCTCCGCCCCCCCCCCCCTCCCTTAGACCGAATGTACCAGTTACATTCGCTCTAAGTGAAGTAAACTGGAATTATAGCAAAAGTTTATTTATTTGCGTAATAAGTTTTATTTTATATTGATTTATTTTATTTTATTTTTTTTTGAGGGGGGGGGGGGGGGGGGGCATCGAACATATAACAAAACGCTTTTCTCAGTGAAGAGTTAGTTAATATAATATATAATACAACAGTTATAAGGGACGTGGTTCGTCACACCCCAATGGAGTAGGGTCACAGAGCCGACTCCATCAACATGAGGCGAACCTTACCAAACCCAAAGAGCCGAAAACACATCGACAAAATAATATTTTTTTTTAAAGTAGAGACTGAGAAAAGAGACACCACAGAACATTTACTCTTCTGGGGCCAGAGGTTCCCGAAATCCCGCGATTGGATATCTGAAGTCCCCAGGGTTCATATCAAAAAGTTGTGAATAATGATTCAACGGCGTCTGTGACGCTTTCAGCCTACGGACCTCAGCCTTCAATCACCTGCACTCAGCCCTCTCTCGGCCCAACTCCTCCGACGGCGTCGGTCGCTCAACTTCTCCCTCGCCTCGCGGTAAAACTGACGGAGCCTTTCGATGTTCGCCCCTGCCCAATGCAGACATTCCAGAAGTTCCCCTTTTTCACTGGGAATATCTGGAATATCCACATCAAACAGTGGCACACCAAACACCACCTCCGTCTGCGTCACCGCCTCAACACTGCTGACTGGCAAGGGGGAAGATGCGCGGTCGACAGCCAACACGCCAGAGAGGCCACCAAGATTCAGTAGAGAACAAGGGGATACCCCAAGAACGCCCTGGTCACCAGAAGCACCAGCACACAAAAAGTCTACAAATGGAAGGTTCTCTACAACAATATCTTCTTCCGAAACCACCACGCGAATGTCATCAGTCGTAAAAGGCACATCAGGAACGACAGGGACAACAGTCTCAACAGCAGGAACAACAGGCATAACATCAGGAACAACATCAGGAACACCCGGAGCAACAGGAGCAACAGAAACAGGCGGCAGGGCACACCCCGGATCAACAAAACGGTTGTTGTCTCGGATAACTACTTTACTCCTGCTAACTATGTTTGCAATATCATCTACAGCAAACTGGTGCTGTCATTTTAGATGCCTTCGTAGGTCACTTGGCCTCTTGAATATCTGTGGACACTTCACACAGTTAATGTATCTAAATTTTTTAGTATGTGCTTCTTTCCAGTGTCTCCTATATCGCGACAAACTTCCTGCAAACACCCTCTTGCATCCTGTGATCGGGCAAAACATGCTCCCTTGTGGATAATCCAACCTATACCCCTCGAAAGCTTCAAGCTCTCCATCCTCAACACAATGATCCAGTACGTCGTCCTGCAATAAAGAGAAACAGCATTAAGAATAATGCTCAGAATCATATGAACACAAAATATTTGCTTGTTTCAGGGGAATAATTATGGAGAATATTTGCTCGGCGGGTATACCGTTCTTCCAAACCGTGTTTTGAGTTGACAGCTTTCCATTTCAGGTGAAGTCTAGAGCTGTCACGATTTTTAAATTTAGGAATCGATTAATCGTCGCAAAAAAATCGATTATAATCGATTAATCGTATATAGATGACCCCCTCCCTCTCTTTGAAGTCGTTAAAAAGTTCAAGTTAGTTGACCTACCTCAAGTAAACAACGAAGACGATCCTCTTTTAGGTACATTCAAAGCTTTGATGTTCTGAACTTTTGAACCGTCAGTGTAATAACCAAGACCGGTCGGCAGTTGCGAACTTTGCAAGTTCGCAACTGCCGACCGGTCTTGATTATTACACTGACGGTTCAAAAGTTCAGAACATCAAAGCTTTGAATTTACCTAAAAGTCAAGTGCTTCTAAAGGCTTCTTGGGGTTTAACGTCGACGTTCTTGACCTTTTACCTTAAGAAACAATAGTTTTTTCATCTGTTTTTTTTAATTATTAAACGTATAGAACCGGATAACATTTACCGATGCTTCGACAACGAAAAATACTAATCGATTTCGGCATGACCGATGAACAATCGACTAATCGATTAACTGTGACAGCCCTTGTGAAGTCGGGACAAGATCTCTCTCGGAGGAATCGTACCTATCATCAGCCGAAATGGAAGGCAATTGTGGATAAGCTTCCAAACGGGTTTCCCCATCCGAGATTCCAACATCGGTCTGGTCAACTGACCCTTCGCAGACTTTAAGGTAATCTACAGTTAAAAACAGGAGTCCTGTCTTGAAATGCGCACAAATATTTATTTATTGGTGTTTAAGGTCACATACTTCAGCACAATGGCTAATCATGACCATGACAGTTTTACGGTTGGAGGAAGCCGGAGTACCCGGAGAGAACCACCGAGCAACGGCGAGCAACTGTCAGCTCCCCAACATACCAACTCCACACAAGCAGGGTTAGCATTGGTTGAAGACAGGTGCACCATCGACGTGCAATACGCCTTAGTACACAACGTCACCGTGCCCCCACGTGGGCAATGGGGTGAAGTGTCTTGCCCAAGGACACAACGCGGTTGCCGTAGGTGGGAATCGAACCGAGGACCTCTTGGCTTGCTGCCTGCACCTCTACCAATGCGCACAAATAGCACGACGATTTGCGCGTTAATCTCCGCGTTATGACGATGGTAAGGCTATCAAATTCTGCACGTGCGGCCTGTGCACAAGCAAAGTTTCAGCCAATGGACCTCCGGCTAACCCGGAGGTCCAGTGGCAGGAACATTGCTTGTGTTTGCTATGGGTAACAAGGAGAACCCGCCATGCTTTGGGTGCCATTCGATATGGCAATTGCGCGCAATTCCTACGCGCAATTAAGTTTAGATAAGCGCACAGTTCGTGACAGGACTTCTAGTTTTAACTGTGTATGCACAATGATTGGGGTCTCTAAATGTAACTCTACAATTTTATAAGGTATGTCGGTAATTTTGTCCAGGACCTGGTAGGGTCCTCTCCAACCCAACCCCAACTTTTCTTTAGCATATGGGGGTACCACTGCCAAACCCAATCTCCATTTTTAAACTTCCGAAATTTCAAAGTTTTGTCATAACTCTTTTTCTGCCTTTTTGCACTCTTTTCAAGATGTTCAAAAGCCAAAGAATGTGCTTCCATCATACTGGCATGAAGCCACTCCACGTACTCTACAGTACAAACGTCCTCCAAAAGTACCAGCTGGGCTCCCATACATTATGTCCAAGAATTCTTATTTCCCTCCCTAACATTAGCAAGTTTGGAGTGCAGCCTGAACTGTTGTGGGCGGAAGAACGGTATGCCATCATGACATAAGGCAAATGGTCGTGCCAATCACGCCGATTGCGATCAACAAACACTGCCAACATCTGCTGTCAAGTCCTATTAAATCTCTCTATCATACTGTCTGATTGTGGTCTGTAGGGTGTTGTGCATGATTTTTGAATCTCGAGTTTTTCACAAAGAATTTTGAACAGATCTGATTCAAACTCTCGGCCCTGGTCAGTATGAATAATATCAGGAGTACCAAATCTGCTAATAAACTTGGTCATAAGAGTGTCTGCAACTGTTTGGGCAGTATGGTCTTGGATAGCACATGCCTCGGTCCATTTACTGAAATAGTCTCCTACAACCATTATGTACTCTTTCCCATTCTCAGTCTGGGGTAAAGACCCCAAAATGTCGATAGCTATGCGTTCTAAAGGAGAAGGTACGCTGACGTGATGCATAGGTGCTCCCCCCTACCTGGACCGGGTTTTCGCCTCGCACACTGGACACACTCCCTACACCAACGTGCAACAGAATCTGTCATTCCAGGCCAATAAAATTGGCCTCGGACAGAGCTGAGTGTCTTGTCCCTTCCCAGATGACCTGCAATGCGTACATTGTGCAACTGCTCCAAAATGGTGCTTCTAAGTTTGGACGGAGCAACAAACAACAATCTTTCGGCCCCATCTTGACTCTCCCGCTTCAAATTTAGCAGTCCATCTACAACTCTTAAAATTTCCCATTGCCTTAGGAGAACTGGGGTATCCCGCCCCAAAACTCCCATTTGAGAAATGTCTGGCTTCTCTTCAGACGCCTGCCTTACCCTCAGGGCTGGCCCTATACATGGATCACTCAACTGCAAGTCACGCAATTCCTCGTTACTCCATGTTTCTTACCAGTTTGACCCCTCCCCAAAGGAGCTGGAATTAACTAAACACGCATGCGTCTGCTCAAAGTTTCCTGTAGATTTATTATCCCCATCCAATCCATTGTCCATCGACTTAATAGGCGCCGGATTTCCAGTAGTCTGGGTAGTCCGACTCACCTTTAAATCCAAACCCATGGAATCACCACTGGCCAAACGCTCTAGCGTTTGCGTAGGGTTTACCAAGGTCCTATTCCCGTCTCTCGCCTCCCTGGCTCTATCCTCACTGGTCAAATCTGAGTCATTACATACCAGATTTGTGGGATCCCTGCAGACTTGGGAATCTCTTGACGGACCCCTTCCGCCCACCGCAACTACCATCCCAGCTACAAGAGGCCTGCACTCAGGACAATCCTCCCTCTTGCACTTTCTATGCTTCATTTCACGCCTAGACAAGGCGTCTGCGTTACCATGAAATGTGCCCTTCCTATGCAGAATGTCCAAATCAAAAGTATCCACAACTGTTAACCACCGTGCCACCATACCCTCTGGGTGCTTAAATTTCCTAAGCCAGCGCAGTGAACTGTGGTCAGTCCTAACCAGTACTCTTCTACCCCATAGATAATGGCGAAATTGTCTAACAAACGTTACCACGGCCAATAACTCACGGTACGTTGTACAATAATTTCTCTATGACCGATTTAAAGTTTTACTGGCATATGCTATGACCTTCTCACGCCCTTCTTGAATTTGAGAAAGTACGGCCCGATGCCGCTATCACTAGCATCAGTGTCAAGTCAGGACGCCGGAGCCGGGGGGGGGGGGGGGGGGGGGGCTAGGGAGGCTTTAGCACCCCCCCCCCCCCCCAAACCATATCTTTTTCATTGGATGGGTCTGATAAACGACCAAGCCTAAATATGTTTCGACGACATTCTTGTATCCAGTTTCCGCGAGAAATGTCAGTCACTGTCTTGTGTAACGGTTGAGGGGGGATAGCCAATGAGTTCGTAAGCTTGAACGAAAACCGATTCAAGAACTTCGGGAAATTCACAGTACAGGATTTCCAACGCGTGTGAAAACGAGCATGACTTTCTTGGTTTCTCGTCAAAATATCTGATTATCAGTGTTGTTACTACACATCATTAGTCATTCTTTGTTCGTCCCTTGAATGAATGTGCGGGTTATCAAGTAAAAGTCGTCAGTCGCGTTTGATAAGATTATGCCCCTCACACAGGCCGCCTGTGTGTGTGTGTGTGTGGGGTGGGGGGGGGGGGGGCATAATCTTATCAAACGCGAACTGTGTATATTTTTCACATCATGTCAAAAAGTGAGTTTATTAACACTCAGTATACAAACCACGAATACTATTCTCGATTGAGAATCAATCGAGAGTATTCGTGGTTTGTATACTGAGTGTTAATAAACTAGGGTCGGCCCGTCATGCACTTACCCCGCCCCCCCCCCCCCCCCCAAATCCGAAATTCGCTCCGGCGCCCCTGCAAGTACGAACTGACCCGTACGGTCCGGATAAGCTAGTATTGGCGCCGAAGTCAGTAACTCTTTTAACTGACAAAATGCTTTGTCACAAGAAATATCCCACTGAAATTGTTTATTTTTTAGTAGTTACTTGAGTCAAAGGAAATGCAATGAACCAGAGATAGTAAGCGGCCAGACCAAGAAAACTACGAACTTCTACTACATTTACAGGCGTTGACCACGCCTCAACAGCTGCAATTTTTGACGGGTCACATGAAACCCCTTTATCGGACACAACATGTCTCAAAAATGACACTGACCTCTGCTTAAGTTTCAAATTTGCTTCTCTGAATCGTTGCAAAACAAGTTTCAAGTTTTCAAGCGCTGATTCAAATGTACTACCATAACATATAACATCATCTATGTAAATTAAGCACGTTTCATATTGTAAGCCAGACAGTGTTAACTCCATTAATCTCTCGAAACTTGAGGGCCCATTACAGACCCAGAATGGGAGAACACGAAACTGATAAAGACCTTTAAGTGTTGCAAATGCAGTCTTTTCCTTGTCGTCTTCGGACATAGCAATTTGCCCAAAATCCACTTGCCAAATCAAGAGTGCTGAACCACTTCGCCCATGCTAGCGCGTCTAGGGTTCAAAGTAACAGGTAATCGATCAATTACTTTTTGATCGACCAAGATGTTGTATGTTAATCGATTAATGTGTTTACCGTTTCAAATCTACTTTCAACCGCCAGGGCTAAATCATGTCAGACAGTCTTAAGGGTGGAGGAACCCAGAATACCCAGAGAGAATAACCCAACAACTACCAGACTCGTCAACTTAAAAACTCATTACAAGCAGAATTTGCAGCAGTTGAAGGCAATTGAACGGAGTAGGTCTTAGTACACAATGCCCTCACTAGATCTGAAACGGTTAACCGATTAACCAATGGTAAATGTCTTGATCGATCAAATAAGGTGTCATAAGCTATGTTTTTTTAGACAAAAATTGAAAATATAATAGAATTTGAAGGAGATTTTTATATTTCGTGCTTGCAGGTTTTGTCCGTTACTTAGGGTAAAGGGTTAATGCTATAAATCATCAACGGTACAGCAATAATTCAGCTACCTACTAAAACAAGTGAGTAATCAGTTAACCAAGGTTAATCCGTATGACTAATCGATCAAGAGAACCCTTTAACAGTTTTAACAGTTTCAGCTCCAGTCCTCACATGGTCAATCGTGCTGAAATGTCTTCCCCAAAGATACAATGCAGTTACCGCTGTCCAGGATCGAAGTGTCGAACTTTTGGTTTAAAATCCACTGCTCTAACCACTGAGACCAAGCTCCCTAACAAAGTTGGCATCCAGTACTGGTGCCAGTGTGTCATTGATCAAGAACAATCCAGTACTGGTGCCACTGGTACCGATATATAGAGTTGGCACCATCCCACACTGGTACTGACATACAAAGCAGGTACCATCCGGGACTGCCATCACTGGTACTGACATACAGGACTGGTAGCATCCAATACTGACTGGTACCACTATTACTGACATACATAAGTACTACCACCCAGCACTGGTACTGACATACAGAACTGGTTACTATTCAGTACTGGCACCAATGGTACTCACATACAGAACCAATGTCATCCACAACTGGTACCACTGGTACTCCCATACTTAACTATTTATTTAACCAGGGTTTAATGACACTCTCAACGGCCAAGGGTTTGTAACAAGCTGGGCAGTTTTACTGGTGAAGGAAGCCAGAGAACTAGAAGGGAACCCCCAGGCAGTGGTGAATAACTGTCACTTTCCAACTTACTAAACCCTCAGAAGCATGCTTAATGCATGAGTATACTATGCCCCTGTGCCCAAGTGGGGTACAAACGCATAGTATTCTCCGGTTTTATGCCAGAGTATACTATGCCATTGTGCCCCACCTGTGCGATTGAGACTAAGGGTAGAGCCCAAGAACATTACACAGATAACGCAGGTCAGGATCAAACCTGAAGTTCAATGTAGGGCCAAAACGGTTGGCTCATTTTCACAACCGACTAACCGAGAGCTATAACAGGTTAATATCCTGTCATCCGTAACCATTATTTCACCGAATCTCGGGTCAAAACTAGAGGAATTAGAAAGCAGCAATCTCAGAAACTATTCCGTAGTGTGTATACAAATGAACGTTGTAGAGTACTCGACAATGTTCGTTTGTATACATACTACGGAATAGTTTCTGCAGTTACTCAGTACTCACGAACATTGCAGATCATTAACGAAGTCTTGAAGCCAAAGTTCATTATTTCTCGATATATGCAATGCGGCTTCGAGGTGTATCTATCCCAAAGGATAAGTGACAGATTTACTACGTTTTAAGGGCGATCAATATGGTTATTTTGGATAACCGATTGACGTTTTTTCAAATTGGTTAGGTAGCTAAGCGGTTTCAAACCGGTTATCCGGTTTACCATTTCTTTTTTTTTTTTTTTTTATTTACAGTTTTCACAGTAAATTAATTCAAACACACACACACTATATATATATATATATATATATATATATATATATATATATATATATATACAAAACAAAAATACAATGTGTAAAGAATACTTCCAATCGAAATTCAACATGGGCTTATGTGGTTATAGAAGACACTTAAATTTAGCTAAATATTTTAGATATTGTCTCCCATCTCAGTTTGATTTTGTTTGCCTTGCCGAACGAGTATAAATAGAGTGAGTATATATCGATAGTTCTGTAATTCTTTAAAACTGATGTATACGCGGTGTAGTTGGGTAGCCGGTTTTCAAGACTACATGAAAATATATATTTTTTAAAAATTTGTAAACATGTACACAGTATGTCGGATAACTGAGCTTCTGTTTGCATTCCTAATATTACTTCCTTAGGGCTAACCTGAACATTTGAATTACAAACAGTATTAATCTTTTCTATGAGTTGAAGTAAAATTGTTTTTGAATGTGAACAATCGTAAAAGAGATGTGTTATTGATTCTTTTGAATTAAAACAAAAGCGGCAGAGCCGAGTTTCTGAAAGACCACTACGAAATAGTTTAGAATTGGTGTATAATATACGGTGATTTATTTTGAACTGTAGTGTCTGTAAATATGTGTCGCTGGTAGAAGTAAATGTTGTCTTGTATACATATTGCCATTCGTCTGTGCTTATATCATATCTAAGCTCGTCGCACCATTTTGCTTCGGATTTTCTTGCAGGTACAGCTATCCTGTTCAGGAAAAGGCCGTAAAAATCTTTATTAACTTTGGCAGTTGACTTTAAGCGGGATACTAATGCATTCTCTACAACATCAATTTTTTGTGTACATTCTTGGATTATTTTTTTCCAGTTTTGGGGTATTGCATTTATCAATCCCAAATGTGTAGTGAATGGGATATCTAAGTTGTATTTGGTTTTAAATGCTCCATGTGTTAAGAAATTTCTGTTAGAATCTACAATATCGTTTATAAAAAACACACCAGCTGCAAACCATTTTTCTAAATGATAGCATGCATTATTTAATTTGATACTTTTATTATAAAATATTGGTTGTGATAAAATATCCTTATATGTTGATATAGAATAGTCTTGAAGGAGTGACCACGAAATTACAACATTTCGCCAGAATGGGGGCATTGATTCCGCTAATTTTTGTAGACCGTCTTTTGTAAAATGCCAAACATTGTTGAATCCAAATTTTTCAAAGTTATCAAGTGCCAGTGTTTTCCACTGTGATGAATTTTCCGGGTCTAAGAGCTTCTTAACCCAAATAATTTTTAATGAATTACATAGGGTTTTAATGTGCGGGATTTTGAGACCACCTTTCTCCACTGTGTTTATCATGGTAGAGCGTTTGATTTTGTCTTTCTTATGTGACCAAAGGAATGTGAAAACCATTTTCTGGAGTTTAGCGATAATCCAATCGGGTGGGTTGGGAAGGACTGTGAGAGAATGTATGATAATTGGAAGAGCAAGAGTTTTTAACACCGTAGCTTTTCCAACAAGGGTAAGATTTCTTAACGACCAATCATTTAATAGTTTCTGCATTTTTTCTAATTTTTCTATAAAATTTTTATCCAGGTAATTTGTATTACTTAAATTATATTTTATTCCCAAAATGGTAAAATCTTCACCATGATTCCATTTTATCGGTTTGTCCGTTTTTAATTCCACACCGCAACCCTTACGAGAACCGATCCATACTATATAAGTTTTGTCAAAATTTACTTTTAGACCTGATAAATGAGAAAACTCGTCAACAATATTTAAGGCTGCGTTGAGTGATTTTTGATCATCGTCAAGAAATAAGGTGCTGTCGTCTGCATACTGGTTAATTATATATTCAGAATTGTTTATTTTTATACCATTTATTTCCGGACTAAATTTTAACCTAGCACTCAGTATTTCTACACACAGGATAAATAGGTAAGGGGAGAGTGGGTCCCCTTGTCTTACACCTCTTTCCACATTGAAAAACTCTGAAAGATGACCGTTGTTTAAGACACAGCTGGAAACGTCACTATAGAAAGCCTTAAACCAATGAATGATTGATGGACTGAAATTGTAAAAGTTTAGGGTTTTCTCAATGTAGTTCCATTCAAGAGAGTCGAAGGCTTTTTCGAAATCCAATAATACTAACATTCCCGGGATATTACTCGATTTGCACTTGTCGATCAGGTCAGTAATTAGACGTGTAGATTCCCCAATAAACCTCCCTTTTACAAAACCCAACTGACTTTCAGAAATAAGTTTGGGTAGGACCGTTTTTATACGAGATGCTATTGCCGAAGAGCCAATTTTAAAATCAACGTTTAGAAGAGAAGAGAAATATGTCGCCAATTTTTAATGTACAGTTTAGATTTTTTTCCTTTGGAATGCATGTTATTATACCTTGTCTTTGTGTAATTGAGAATGTACCGTTTTCGTAACCAGCATTTAGCGATTTAACCAAAAAAGGGCCGATATCTTTCCAGAAATATTTGTAAAATTCGGAAGTAAATCCATCTGAGCCGGGCGATTTATTGCATTTCATGTTTTTCAAAGCAGCTAAGCATTCAGAGGCTGTCAATGGACCATCTAGTAAAATATTGTCTTCGTCGTCAAGTTTCTTTAGAAACGGGTTATTATTATCGAAAAACATGTCATCTATATATGCTGACGGAGTATTTATCTTGGAACTATATAAATTTTTGTAAAAACGTTTTTGTTCTGAAATAATATCTTTAATATCTGTACATTCTGTGTTGTCATCTTTAATTAATTTTGCTATTAATTTTTCTGTATATTGCCTTTTCTCCAAATTACAAAAGTATTTTGTCGGTTTTTCCCCTTCTACTTTCCACTTTGCTTTAGTTCTTATTATGATGCGTTGCACTTTTTTGAATCGCAATTGTTTCAGTTCGGAGTCCAAAGATAGAATCTCATCTCTAACTGTTTCATCCCCACTATCTAATTTTATATGTAGTTCTTTTAATTTATTTTCTATGTATGTTTCAGAGTTTTGATTTTTTCGTTTCAAGTAAGATGCATATGAAATTGTTTTACCGCGTATCATTAATTTTAGTGTTTCCCAAAAAGCTGATCATTTATAGTGAGCTTAACGTTATGTGGGTTGTTAGATATATCACTTTTACTATCTATACAGTATTGTTTTATTGTTTCAAAAATGGTATTTCTAACAGCTGTTGCATATTCTGGGTCAGATAATAAGCTATTATTAAATTTCCAAAGCCCTCTACCCTTTTCTTGTTTTATAAATTTGAGAGCGACGGATACAGGAGAGTGATCTGAGCGGTAACTAGGCTCAATGTCAGTTGACTGAACTAGGTCCTGCAGGTCAGAAGTTATTAAGAAATAATCCAATCGAGCAGATTTGTTATTTGGACCCCTCCATGTGAAACGTTTGCAGGATGGATTTTGTTGTCTCCATACGTCATTCTGGTCTAAACGTTCCATGTAATTAGATACACATTGTTGGGCTTTTACATTGTTCTTATTTTTGTAGTTTTTGGTGTCGAGGCGATAGTCCATTGGGATGTTCCAATCACCACCAATTATTATGGAAGTGTTCCCTACGCTTTCTATTTTATCGAAAAAATCGTTATAAAAATCGGGTGAGTCATTGTTTGGGCCATATACTACTGCAATTGTCATACAATTATCCTGAACCACGATGTCTAATATAATGAAGTTTCCAGAAGTGTCATAAATCTCATTTTTTATTTCGTATTTAAATGTGTTCCTGAACAGTATAGCTGTACCTCGCTTGTGACTTGTATTCGAGCAGAAAAAGGCATCTAAACCCCATTCGTGCTTCCAGGGTAATTCGGTCTTCTTACTGGAATGGGTGTCTACTAAAAGAGCAATGTCACACATGTTCCTACAGCGGGAGAAGAAATCCCTTCGCTTTACAGTATCTGAAGCGAGACCCCGGCAGTTCATACTACAGAAGTTGATCTGACTCATATTTGGTTGGTTTTGTAAATAATCACAACTCTTTCGGCAAGGCAAACACTTATAACATAAATGAACGAAGGATTTAATTTACATTTCACATCGAGGTATACTGTGTTTGGTTTTTTTTTTGTAAAATAATAACAAGAGGGAAGAAACCCATAGCGGGACATGTTTTACCACTTTTACGTCAGGTATAACTTTGCCATTTGGGACAGTATAAAAACTCAACAGCACCATCACCTATGTGATACGTGGTCCGGTTGAGAAGGCAAGAGATGGAGGGCGAGAGAGATGTAGAGAAAGAGAGAGTAGAGAGAGAAGGGGGAGCGTGTGAGAGCGAGGGGGAGATAGGGACGGACAGAGAGAGAGAGAGAGAGAGAGAGAGAGAGAGAGAGAGAGAGAGAGGATGAGGGAGAATGGTAGGAATATTTTAAGTCGAGAAAGTGAGAAAGAGAGGGTAAGGACCATACAGAGTGATAGGCATATAGGCAGAGAGACAAGGGTATTTTTGGAGTGGTGTGATTAAGAGAAGGGCATATATACATATATGATTGCATACTTATACCCAACATAGATATATACATGGACTTCTCACATGACATCGACTATATACATATACATATTAGTACTAGTTCAATTCTCTAACCAATGACCCACAGCTCTCTGGGGCCGTCAGTAACGACATGGAGACACCCACGGGAACTCTGTGGTAAACGAGCTCTTTTTCACTGGTAAAATAGGACCCAGTCACTAATGCTTGGGGTGCAAGTCGTATAAAATATGCAACATGAGGTATAAACGATTGAGTGACCTTGAATTTATCTCCATGTTGTTGTCATGATTAGCCATTGTGCAAAAGTATGTGACCTTAAACACCAATAAATAAATACATAAATCATGACCTTCAGAACCTGTGGCATCAAGAACCAGAAGCACAGGTAGTCTGGTACAGATATACTGACCATTCACTACCACAGGTAGTCTCGTACAGATATACTGACCACTCAGTACCACACATAGTCTGATACAGATATACTGACCATTCAGTACCACAGGTAGTCTCCTACGGATATACTGACCATTCAGTACCACAGGTAGTCTCCTACAGATATACTGATCATTCAGTACCGCAGGTAGTCTGATAGAGAAATACTGACCATTCAGTATCACAGATAGTCTGGTACAGATATACTGGCCATTCAGTACCACAGGTAGTCTGGTACAGATATACTGACGATTCAGTACCACAGGTCGTCTTGTAGATATACTGGCCATTCAGTACCATAGGTAGTCTGGTACAGATATACTGGTCATTCAGTACCACAGGTAATTTCATACAGATATACTGACCATTCAGTATCACAGGTAATCTCATACAGATATACTGACCATTCAGTGCCACTGGTAGTCTGATATAGATATACTGACCATTCAATACCACAGGTAGTCTCATACAGATATACTGACCATTCAGTATCACAGGTAATCTGATACAGAAATACTGACCATTCAGTACCACAGGTAGTCTGATATAGATATACTGACCATTCAATACCACAGGTAATCTCATACAGATATACTGACCATTCAGTATCACAGGTAGTCTCGTACAGATATACTGACCATTCAGTACCACAGGTAGTCTGATACAGAAATACTGACCATTCTGTATCACAGGTAGTCTGATACAGAAATACTGACCATTCTGTACCACAGGTAATGATACAGATATACTGACTATTCAGTACCACAGGTAGTCTGGTACAGATATACTGACCATTCAGTACCACAGGGAGTCTGATACAAATATACTGACCATTCAGTACCACAGGTAGTCTGGTATAGATATACTGACCATTCAGTACCACAGGTAGTCCGGTAGATATACCTACCATTCAGTTCCACAGGTAGCCTGGTACAAATATACTCACCATTCAGTACCACAGGTAGCCTGGTACAGATATACTGACAATTCAGTACTACGGGTAGTCTGGTACAGATATACTGACGATTCAGTACCACAGGTAGTCTTGTAGATATACTGACCATTCAGTACCATAAGTAGTTTCGTACAGATATGCTGACCATTTAGTCCCACAGGGAGATATATGGACCATTCAGTACCACAGGTAGTCTGTTAGATATACTGACCATTCAGTACCACAGGTAGTCTGGTACAGATATACTGACCCTTCAGTACCACAGGTAGTCTGGTATAGATATATTGACCATTCAGTACCACAGGTAGTCTGATACACATATACTGACCATTCAGTACCACAGGTAGTCTGGTAGATATACTGCCCATTCAGTACCACAGGAAGTCTGGTATAGATATACTGACCATTCAGCACCACAGGTAGTCTGGTACCGATATATTGACCACTCAGTACCACAGGTAGTCTGGTACAGATATACTGGCAATTCAGTACCATGGGTTGTCTTGTAGATATACTGACCATTCAGTACCACAGGTAGTCTGGTATAGAAAAACGGACCATTCAGTTCCACAGGCAGTCTGGTATAGATATACTGACCATTCAGTACCACAGCTAGTCTGGTACCGATATATTGACCACTCAGTACCACAGGTAGTCTAGTACTGATATACTGACCATTCAATACCATAGGTAGTTTGGTACAGATATACTGACCATTCAGTAGCAAAGGTAGTCTGGTATTGATATTCTGACCATTCAGTACCACAGGTAGTCTGGTAAAGCTATACTGACCATTCAGTACCACAGGTAGTCTGGTACACATATACTTTACCTATCAGTACCACAGGTAGTCTGGTCCACATACTGACCTTTCAGTACCACAGGTAGTCTTGTACAGATATATTGACCATTCAGTACCACAGGTAGTCTGGTAAAGCTATACTGACCATTCAGTACCACAGGTAGTCTGGTACACATATACTGACCATTCAGTACCACAGGTAGTCTGGTGAATATACTTACCATTCAGCACCACAGGTAGTCTGGTACAGATATACTGACCATTCAGTACCACAGGTTGTCTGGTACAGATATACTGGCAATTCAGTGCCATGGGTTGTCTTGTAGATATATTGACCATTCAGTACCACAGGTAGTCTGGTATAGAAAAACTGACCATTCAGTTCCACAGGGAGTCTGGTATAGATATACTGACCATTCAGTACCACAGGTAGTCTGGTACACATATACTGACCATTCAGTACCACAGGTAGTCTGGTAGGTATACTGACCATTCAGTACCACATGTAGTCTGGTATTGATATACTGACCATTCAGTTCCACAGGTAGTCTGGTATTTATATACTGACCATTCAGTACCACAGGTAATCTGGTACAGATATACTGACCATTCAGTACCACAGGCAGTCTGGTATAGATATACCTCCTATTCAGTACCACAGGTAGTCTGGTATTGATATGCTGACCATTCAGTACCACAGGTAGTCTTGTACAGACATATTGGCCATTCAGTACCACAGGTAGTCTGGTACAGATATGCTGACCATTCAATACCACAGGTAGCCTGGTGCAGATATACTGACCATTCAGTACCACAGGTAGTCTGGTATTGATATACTGAGCATTCAGTACCACATGTTCTCTTGTACAGAAATATTGACCATTCAGTACCAGAGGTTGTCTGATAAAGACAGACTGACCACTATAGATATACTGACCATTCAGTACCACGGGTAATCTGGTAGAGATATACTGACCATTCAGTACCACAGGTAGTCTGATACAGATACACTGACCATTCAGTACCACAGGTAGCCTGGTACAGATATACCGACCATTCGGTACCACAGTTAGTCTGGTACAGATTTACTTACCATTCAGTACCACAGGTGGTCTCGTACAGATACACTGACCATTCAGGACCACAGGTAGTCTGGTACAGATACACTGACCATTCAGGACCACAGATAGTCTGATACAGATATACTGACCATTCAGTACCACAGGTAGTCTGATACAGATATACTGACCATTCAGTACCACAGGTAGTCTGATACAGATATACTGACCATACAGTACCACAGGTAGTCTGGGACAGATATACTGACCATTCGGTACCGCAGGTAGTCTGCTACAGATTTACTGACCATTCAGTACCACAGGTAGTCTCGTGCAGATATACTGACGATTCAGTACCACAGGTAGTCTGGTACAGATATCCTGACCATTCAGTACCACAGGTAGTCTGATACAGATATACTGACCATTCAGTACCACAGGTAGTCTGGTAGATATTTATTTATTGATGTTTAAGGTCACATATTTATGCACAATGGCTAATCATGACCGTGACAGTTTGACGGGTGGAGGAAGCCGGAATACCCGGAGAGAACCACCGAGCAATGACGAGCAGCTGCCAGCTCCCCAACATCGTAACTCCGCACTGCGGAACAGGCAGGGTTAGATTGGTTGAAGACATTCGTACCATCGACGTGCAGTACGCCTTAGTACACGGCATCATCGTGCCCCCACACGGGCAATGGGGATGAAGTGTCTTGCCCAAGGACACAACGCGGTTGCCGCAGGTGGGATTCGAACCGAGGACCTCTCGGCTTGCAGCCTGCACCTCTACCTACTGAGCCACCGCGCTCTCTGTCTGGTAGATATACTGACCATTCAGTACCACAGGTAGTCTGGTACAGATTTACTGACCATTCAGTACCACAGGTAGTCTGGTATTGATATATGACCAATCAGTACCACGGGTATTCTGGTATTGATATACTGGCCATTCAGTACCACAGGTAGACTGGTACAGATATACTGACCATTCAGTACCACATGTTGTCTGGTATTGGTATACTGACCATTCAGTACCACATGTAGTCTGGTATTGATATACTGACCATTCAGTACCACAGGTAGTCTGGTATTGATATACTGACCATTCAGTACCACAGGTAGTCTGGTACAGATACATTGACCATTCAGTACCACAGGTAGTCTGATTCAAATATACTAACCATTCAGTACCGCAGGTAGTCTGGTACAGATATACTGACCATTCAGTACCACATGTAGTCTGGTATTGATATACTGACCATTCAGTACCACATGTTGTCTGGTATTGGTATACTGACCATTCAGTACCACATGTAGTCTGGTATTGATATACTGACCATTCAGTACCACATGTAGTCTGGTATTGATATACTGACCATTCAGTACCACAGGTAGTCTGGTACAGATACATTGACCATTCAGTACCACAGGTAGTCTGATTCAAATATACTGACCATTCAGTACCGCAGGTAGTCTGGTACAGATATACTGACCATGCAGTACCATGGGTAGTCTGGTACAGATATACTGACCATTCAGGAGCACAGGTAGTCCCGATAGATATACTGACCATTCAGTACCACAGGTAATCTGATACAGATATACTGACCATTCAGCACCACAGGTAGTCTGGTACAGATTTACTGACCATTCAGTACCACGGGTAATCTGGTATTGATATACTGACCATTCAGTACCACAGGTAGTCTGGTACAGATATACTGACCATTCAGTACCACATGTTGTCTGGTATTGGTATACTGACCATTCAGTACATGTAGTCTGGTATTGATATACTGACCATTCAGTACCACAGGTAGTCTGGTATTGATATACTGACCATTCAGTACCACAGGTAGTCTGGTACAGATACACTGACCATTCAGTACCACAGGTAGTCTGATTCAAATATACTGACCATTCAGTACCGCAGGTAGTCTGGTACAGATATACTGACCATTCAGTACCACATGTAGTCTAGTATTGATATACTGACCATTCAGTACCACATGTTGTCTGGTATTGGTATACTGACCATTCAGTACCACATGTAGTCTGGTATTGATATACTGACCATTCAGTACCACATGTAGTCTGGTATTGATATACTGACCATTCAGTACCACAGGTAGTCTGGTACAGATACATTGACCATTCAGTACCACAGGTAGTCTGATTCAAATATACTGACCATTCAGTACCGCAGGTAGTCTGGTACAGATATACTGACCATGCAGTACCACGGGTAGTCTGGTACAGATATACTGACCATTCAGGAGCACAGGTAGTCCCGATACAGATATACTGACCACTATAGATATATAGTGGTACTGATATTCAGTACCACAGGTATGGTACTGACCATTCAGTACCACAGGTAATCTGATACAGATATACTGACCATTCAGCACCACAGGTAGTCTTGTACAGATATACTGATCATTCAGTACCACGGGTAGTCTCGCACAGATATACTGATCATTCAGTACCACAGGTATTCTGATGCAGAAATACTCACCATTCAGTACCACAGATAATCTGGTAGAGATATACTGTCCATTCAGTATCACAGGTAATCTGATACAGATATACTGACCATTCAGCACCACAGATAGTCTCGCAGATATACTGATCATTCAGTTCCGCAGGTAGTCTCGTACAGATAAACAGAGCATTGAGTACCACAGGTATTCTGATGCAGAAATACTCACCATTCAGTACCACAGATAATCTGGTAGAGATATACTGTCCATTCAGTATCACAGGTAGTCTGATACAGATATACTGGCCATTCAGTACCACAGGTAGTATCCTACAGATATACTGTCCATCAGTACCACAGGTAGTCTGATGCAGATATACTGACCATTCAGAACTACAGGTAGTCTAATAGATATACTGACCATTCAGTACCACAGGTAGTCTGATACAGAAATACTGACCATTCTGTACCACAGGTAGTCTGGTCCACATACTGACCTTTCAGTACCACAGGTAGTCTGGTATTGGTATACTGACCATTCAGTACCACAGGTAGTCTGGTAGAGATATACTGACCATTCAGTACCACAGGTAGTCTCCTACAGATATACTGACCATTCAGTACCACAGGTAGTCTGATACAGAAATATTGACCATTCAGTACCACAGGTAGTCTGGTCCACATACTGACCTTTCAGTACCACAGGTAGTCTGGTATTGGTATACTGACCATTCAGTACCACAGGTAGTCTGGTAGAGATATACTGACCATTCAGTACCACAGGTAGTCTCCTACAGATATACTGACCATTCAGTACCACAGGTAGTCTGATACAGAAATACTGACCATTCAGTACCACAGATAGTCTGGTAGAGATATACTGACCATTCAGTACCACAGGTAGTCAGATACAGATATACTGACCATTCAGTACCACAGGTAGTCTGATACAGAAATACTGACCATTCAGTACCACAGGTAGTCTGGTCCACATACTGACCTTTCAGTACCACAGGTAGTCTTGTACAGATATATTGACCATTCAGTACCACGGGTAATCTGGTATTGGTATACTGACCATTCAGTACCACAGGTAGTCAGATACAGATATACTGACCATTCAGTACCACAGGTAGTCTCCTACAGATATACTGACCATTCAGTACCACAGGTAGTCTGATACAGAAATACTGACCATTCAGTACCACAGATAGTCTGGTAGAGATATACTGACCATTCAGTACCACGGGTAGTCAGATACAGATATACTGACCATTCAGTACTACAGATAGTCTGATACAGATATACTGACCATTCAGTACCACAGGTAGTCTGGTACAGATTTACTGACAATTCAGGACCACAGGTAGTCTGACACAGATATACTGACCATTCATTACCCTGACTCTCCCCAGTTTTCCTTTAACGGACCTATTTGGCCTCAGTACATCCAATGCAGGCATTTAAACTATTATACCTTGCTTGACATAGCTCATGGAACTCGGTCAAACAAGATGGAATAAATGCAAAGTTTATCTCTAGAGCACAGGAAAGTGACACAATCCTGCAAACTGAATAGTCCAGTTAAGTGAATAATTTTCATTGGTAAAGAAATAATTACATTGTTAATATAGTTATACGTTTTGGGTCCAAATTCCCAATGTTCAGCTGGATGAAAAAGTCATGACCAAATGTAATCCATTTTCCAATGAATACATTTGGTCGAACTTTGACCTGCCTTTACGGTAGAGTGCAGTTGACAGAATGTAATTTGGACGGTGTTTGGGTGGGTTTTTAATTTTTAGCGCCTCTCGCAGTAATCAACTCCGCTGTTGTTTGTTTGGTGACATTTCTCAACTGTGGCATAAAGCCCAATTACAAAAATACTCGTTTCCATTTCTAAAGTTGTGAAAATTAAAAATCAGAGTTGTGCGCTTTGTCTTTTGTGTGAGGGTGGTTTTTCGCCTCGTTCGTTCGCGCATGTTTTATTTCTTCTTTTGGCTTTGTTGTTTGGTAAAAAGTAGTTTAAACAGTTACGGAATGTTATTATAAGAACTGAATGCAATTTTTATAATCTTTATTGGAGTATGAACGTGTGGGAATGGGTACAAATTATGTATGAATCCTTTGGGATTGCATTCAATTCTTAAATGGTACCATCAAAATGCCCAACTAAAGCCAATTCCAAATCACTTTACAGTTCGACCTGATTCACATCATCTGCATGGTGACACTGTTCAAGAATCTTAACTCTGATTGCCCACTTGGGGGCATGATGACATTTTAGGTTACGGCATATTGCACACTGATGGTGCACTTGCGTTCAGCTGATGCTAACTGTACTTGTGCTGGAATAGTAAGTTTGAGTCTCTGCAAGTTACTTGCCACTGCAGTACTCTCCAGTACTCCATCTTCCTCCACCACCAAAAAATGTTCCAACACGATATTACTCTGGCTGTTGAAAGTGTCATTAAGCCCTAATAAACATACAAATTCTCTTATGTGTATTTTGAGGTTGCCACACTGTGAGAAGTCATATTATGTGTTAACCCTTTACCCAACGAATCACCTGCATCCACTGCGTAATCTGCAAATTCAGCAACTAAAAAAATATTTTATGAAAAATTGCAACAAAATCATATCATGTGATCCCTCTTCGGAATGAGCTCGTTCCAAAGAGGGGTCACATGATATGGTTTTGTTAAAAAAAATTGAAAAAATTTAAATGAAAGTGTCAATGACACTGTAGCTCAACTTGACAAACTTGAACTTGGTAAGTTATAAATGAAATGGCAAAATTGAAGATCATTGGTACCAATGTTATTTTTTGAAATTTCAACATAACAGCATTGTGTGTGGTTTTTTTTGTTTTGTTTTTTATTAGAGTTTAACGACACATTAACAGCCAGTGTCATATCATGTCGGTGAGTTTGACGGGTGGGGGAAGCCGGAGTACCCGGAGAGAACCACCGAGCAACGACAAGCAGCTGCCAGCTCTCCAACATCGGAACTCTGAAATCTGCACCGCGGCACAGGCAGGGTTAGATTGGTTGAAGACATGCGCACCATCGACGTGCAGTATGCCTTAGTACACAACGTCATCGTGCCCCCATGTAGGCAATCAGGGTTAAGTGCCGTGCCCAAGGACACAACGCGGGAGCACGAATCAGTCGCTGAAAAGCATTGTGTGTACACAACGTCAAGAGTAATCCATGCATTTTTAAATGTAAACTGTAAGACTGGCTAAAGGAAGAATGTTGATACACAAATGCAGTATGTTCAGAGGTTATTGTAAATGGCAACTTTTTTCACAGAAATGAATGCTTATCAATAGCTCTTATCTAAAGTTCTTGCCTAATGAGCACACCAAGTTCAAAAACAATCCTATGATAAATGTGGCTTGTAGGCCATGTCAAAGAATGTTGATGCACAAATGCAATAAATTCAAAGATTGTTGCTAACAGCAAGAGTTTTTGATTGAAATGAAAAGAAAATCAATAGCTCCTATCTTTGTCACCCTACATAAGCATACAAAGTTTCAAAACAACCTGATAATGAATGTGTCCTCTGAGGCATACTAAAGGAAGATGTTAATGCACTAAGTAGAAGGTCATTGCTTGTGGCAATGGGTTTTTTTTATGGAAATTCATAAATATACCCTGCAGAGAGTGCAAAAGGATAAGTTGATGCACAAATGCAGTAAGTTCAAAGGCTGGTGATAACGACAATAAATTTTTATGGAAATGAAACAAAGTAATAGCTCACATCTAGAGGTCACGCGGAACACACATACCAAGTTTCAAAGTGATCCGATAATAAATGTGCCCTGAAGGCCATGTTAAAGGGAAATATTGAGGTCTGACTAAACTAAGTTCAAAGGACAACATTTTTCGACAGAAATGGAAGAAAATCGACAGCTCCCATAAAGATGTCACCCCACACAAGCTCACCAAGTTTGAAAGCGATCCAATCATAAATGTGCCCTGCCCTGCAGGGTGTGTCAAAGGGAAATATTGATGCTTAACTACACTAAGTTTTTACTAAGTTAATTGAAAGTCATTGCCAGTGGCAACATTTTTTGACAGAAACCGAGGAAAATCGATAGCTCCCATCTAGAGGCCTCCCCAAACAAGCATGCCAGGTTTCAAAGCAATCCAATCATAAATGTACCCTATAGGGTGTACAAAAGGGAAATATTGTGGTCCGACTAGACTAAGTTCTAAGAATGTTGGCCATGGCAACATTTTTTGACGGAAATGGAAGAAAATCGATAGCTCCCATCTAGAGGTCACCGTAAATAAGCATACTAGGTTTCAAAGCAATCTAATCATAAATGTGCCCTGTAGGGTGAGCCAAAGGGAAATATTGTGGTCTGAGGCAACATTTTTTGCCGGAAATTGAAGAAAATCGATAGCTCCCATCTAGATGTCACCCTAAACAAGCATACCAGGTTTCAAAGCAATCAAATCCTAAATGTGCCCTGTAGGGTGTGCCAAACGGAAATATTGTGGTCTGACTAAACGAAGTTCTAAAAACGTTGGCCGCGGCAACATTTTTTAACTGAAATTGATGAAAATCGATAGCTCCCATCTAGAGGTCTCCTCAAACAAGCATACCAGGTTTCAAAGCAATCTGATCATAAATGTGCCCTGTAGAGTGTGCCAAAGGGAAACATTGAGGTCTGACTAAACTACGTTCTACGAACGTTGGCCGTGGCAACATTTTTTTCCGGAAATTGAAGAAAATAGATAGCTCCCATCTAGAGGTCACCCTAAATAAGCATACCAGGTTTCAAAGCAATCAAATCATAAATGTGCCCTGTAGGGTGTGCCAAAGGGAAATATTGTGGTTTGACTAAACTAAGTTCTAAGAACGTTGGACGCGGCAACATTTTTTGACGGAAATTGAAGAAAATCGATAGCTCCCATCTAGAGGTCACCCCAAACAAGCAAACCAAGTTTCAAAGCAATCTGATGATAAATGCAACCTGTGAGGTGTGCCAAAGGAAATTGTGGACGTACGTACTAACGTACGTACCTACCTACGTACTAACGTACGTACGTACGCCGACGGACGAGAAGTGATGGCAATAGCTCAGCTTGACTTTGTCAAGTTGAGCTAAAAATGATATTTAAAATAATAAATTTTGAAATTGTTTGCATTGGGTAAAGGGTTAACTGGTGGAATGCTACATTATTTTTGATGGTTCTGAATTTGTTCATCAAAATTTAATTTATTACAAATTATTGAAGAGTGCCCACTCTTCAAAATTATTTGCATTTGACTGAATATGTAACATGAGGAAGGAAAATGTTGGCTTTTGCTGTGGTACCCTCATTTTTTTTGAAAGCCCTGATAGAGGCTTCTTGCCCTCAACCAGTTAAATGTATCAATAATTACAACAAAAAATATTTTTTGGGTTTTATTAACGTCAAAATATACAATATACATTAAATATGAAAGAACATGCATTTGAGTAGAAATCATCTGTACAAGAGACACTTCCATTTAAATATTAGAACTGAGGATGACAAAACACCAAGGAATGAATTAATTAGGTGAGTGAACAGTGACATTTACAATGCAAAACCATCAGTGAATTAACAACAACAAACAAAAATGGCATCTGAAGTGAGATTCTGACAAGTTGTGTGGAGGAATAACCGAGGATATCAGAGATTTTCTGCAAAATACGCCCATCATGATTCAGTCAACATTCTCTGCTTCTGTTGTAACAAGTACTGCATCAGTGACTAGAACTGCTGTCTTTAATTTCCTTTAATTAGTGTTGAAACGGCTAGTTGACTAGTCAAAAAAACCCACCCATCTATTAGTCAGACCCGCTCCCTCCTCAATCCATCAGTCATCATTGTTTTGAACTTCCAGCTTACCATGCCGTGATCATGATCAGGGTGATCAAGATCTGATCATGAATGAAGTGGATGACAGAGACATCACCTTTAATGTCTCAACTGTCACAATTGTCCGATGTCATAGGTTACCGGAACTTGCAGTCTCTGAGCGAGCCCAGGTGGGCCAGGGTTGGTAAGAAGTCTTAGAGATTACAGCACCTCCCACTTGCAATTACCATGCACGCACTTCTCTCACATTTTCTGCGTATAAATTTGGCTGTTTACATATGTCTGAGTCATCATGTAAAAGGTGCTAAGCCTTTCATCATGGACCAGCCAAGAGGGCGACTAGGGCGATTATGTCACCCTTCTAAGATACAGAGGATCTACTTTGTGAGGCCTAAAGTTTTTTTTTCTATATTTCACTCGTGCATATGTAAAATACTTGAAAACTCCAACTCAGGTCATTCATTCCTGTCCCTGAGTACTGGTACTGTTTTAATACTGTATTCTGTCTTCATCTTTCAGAACTGTGGTCAAGCAGTCTGACATTTTCAGAATGAGGTTCCCGGAGTGTGAATTTGATGATGCCATCCCATGCGGTGGGCCAATTTGTCCTCTGGGTATCTCTTTCCATTTAGTGTAGAGACCCTGATTCAGACTGAAGTTCACAGAGGGTAGTGCAGGGTAGCATCACTAACTTCACCCTCTGGGGACCTCATTTTGCAGATAATAGTCTGCTTATTTTCTGGCTTGCCTGTGGCTAGAAAAGTGGAAAAAAAATTCGACCAGCTTGTGAGTTGGTTATGATCCAGTCGAAATCGTCTGTCTACTTTTCTCCCAGCAAAAATGTAGAAAAGCAATAAACCACGCTTTTTGGTGTTTTTCCCGTATTTCACTCTGGGTATGTCATTCATGAAGCATTTGCCAAACTCCAACTTGGGCGATTAATTCCTGTCCAGGCTGTCCCCAGTACTCAACCCTCATTGTGTTATGTATGTACCTGGGAACAACCTCCACAACAGTACTGAAAGTATTATCCCTCAAATGACAATTAACCCTTTACCTAACATGAAAAGCAGACGACACTTGCAAACAAAATTCTTGAATAACTAATTTTTTGTCTCAAAAACATAGGTTATGACCCCCTCATTGGAAAGCGCTTGAGCCATTCCAATTAGGGCTCATAACCTATGTTTTTGAGACAGAAAATGAAAAAATAACTAAAATTAATTGGCGATTTTTTAGAATAGCGCTGGCCGGTTTTGGCCATTACGTTGGGTAAAGGGTTAGAAGTTACAGGGCATTTAGTTGGCAGATACAGTGTCATATATGGCTCAGAGAAAACAATATTAGGTAAGGCTTTGTGCCTCACCTCATATTGTTTTCTCTTCGCCGTATGGGACACTGTATCTGCCAACTAAATGCCCTGTAACGTATTTAGTGTGCCCGGCATGCTAAAATGTCATTGGGAAAGTTAACTCAACGAATAGATAAATGATGCGCACTTCTGGAAAAATATAAACAAAGCAGACGATATTTACATATGCAACAAGGGGAGTAATTTTGCTTCCACTTTCTAATAAATCACTTGCGACTTGTTCTATAACCGCCAATGTTTTGGGTTGGTTTGGCATTTTATTATAACAGTTTCATTCAATCGAATGCAATGTTTATACGACGGGGCTATTTTATATGGTGGGTCTTCTGTACGACTGCGCTGCAGCATGTACTTACACGTAAATTAAAAGCTGAGACGTGTGGATATAATGATAAAACAAAATGGCTGACGGGCACCTAATATTAAATTAATATTGGGTGCTTTTCAGCCATCCTGAACCTAATATTGCGGAGTCTATGTCTCTTAGTAACTTCATTTGATTGGATAAACAAATTTACTAGCATAATAATAACCCTTTCAATCCTGATTCCCTGAATGGTATCATCTTATCTACTACAGTAAAACCTGTCTTGAGAGACCACATCTGCCAGGCACCGATTGGTTTTACTCTATAATGGACCTGCTATGGGAGACCACTGTATTGAGACACCACCTGTCTTGAGAGACCACTGTGACCTTGTACCAACTTGTATTTTTATGCCATAATGGACCTGTCTTGAGAGACCGCTCCTTTGAAAACTGAAACCATGACAAAAACGCTTTACCTGTTCTGGAATTGGAAAATCCATTGTGGTTATACTAACATAATTAAAAGTTTGAAAGATCTTAATTGGGTTTCAACTGCTATTCAGTTGCATAACTCATTAAAGACTGAGATGTTTTTATAAGACCCCTGTGAAAAGATTAGGATTATTGCTGAATAAACAATTTCATACATACCTGAAATGTGACAGATATGATTATAAAAATAAATTTGTGTTGAAAATCTTCTTCTGAATTTTGTGGTTGGTTATTCACTGACTTGAGAAAACCTGAAACCTGTTATGAGAGACCACCTGTCTTGAGAGAATACTTTTGTGTGGCCCAAAGGGCAATCTCTCAAGACAGGTTCTACTGTACTGCATATTGTTAAATGGATGAGTCTATGTCAGATTTGTAAGGAGGTTCAGTGATAATTTAATTCTGTGGCCTGATAGGACGCTAGGATTAAATTATCACCGATTCTTCTGTCCAGTCGGGGCGTGGTGGTTCAATAGGTAGAGGTGCAGGCCGAGAAGTCCTTCGGTTCGAATCACACCTGTGACAACCGCGGTGTGTCCTTGGGCAAGACACTTCACCCCCATTGCCCATGTAGGGGCACGGTGACGTGTACTAAGGTGTACTGCACGTCGATGGTGCACTGTCTTCAACCAATCCTAACCCTGCTTGTGTGGACTTGGTATGTTGGGGAGCTGACAGTTGCTCACGTTGCTCGGTGGTTCTCTCCGGGTACTCCGGCTTCCTCCAGCCATAAAACTGTCGAGGTCATGATTAGCCATGTGACCTTAAACACCAATAAATAAATAAATATTCTGTCCAATTATTTATATATATTTTTTTATTTGGGTTTAACAACACTTTTGACAGCAAGATTCACCTCATGCATACCAGAAAATAAGTGGTCAGACAAGGACAATGTCTGGTACAGAAAGGCCAATGTCAGACTGAGGTTTAAAATCATGTCAAAATGTCTGATGCCAAAATTATTAATGAAGTTCAGTGATCAGAACATCATGCATGCTGGAAATCATGCACATAACTAGCAAGCCTAAAATTAATGATGATTGTGATTTCTGGTCCTGGCAAGCTGGGAAGTGTGAAGAAAGTGACTGTACAGCTCATCAGTATTAACATCATGTGTAGAAATACAATTTGACATGGCCATACATGTACCTAAATTATGTTTGAAGAGTAATTCAGTTCCAATTCAGAAACCAATCATACCTTGTTTGGCAGGGCTCAATGCCTGCCAAGCAAGGTATGGTTGGATGAATTTTGAGCAGTTTTAAGATGAGAGTCCATGTACACCCAAAACACATTATTTTGAATACTCAAACTCCATTGGTCCTGCGTCCCGCCTCTGCCCCTTTTTGTAAGCGCATTGCGCATCTTCTGTCCCAACCCAATAGGATTATAACGCAGGCCTGCCCCCGAACCAGGGGAGTTCGGGTCTTCTTTCTGGTGGTCCCCGAAAGGGGTCGTTGTTGTTTTCTTTCAAAGACGACCTACCAAACAGAGACAGCCTGAGGCAGATTATACTTGCCAGTGATGGCCATCACTCAATATCATCTCCGAAGTGGCAGACTATACTTGTCTGAAAACCCAGATTGACTGCACCCTCGGTTAGAGGTAGTACCTTTGTGAGAGGACCCAACCTCCCACACTGGTCCTCACCCGAGGGTTCAACTGACATCAGTCAACGAGGCCATCACACCGCAACTGGAGACACCTGCCGAGTACTGGAACCTTTTCCTCCTTCAACACGCCTAGACATGTGAAAACCGATCATATACAGTCACTGAGGGTCGAAAGGGGCCTGCTCCCCAAAACCTTCCCTGCGTGCCTTCGGTGCGTGAAACCATTTTCGTTCATTTTGTAATATGTCAGATGTCATTCTCAAATGACAGACTTGATTCATTTGGTGTCTGACATTTTGTCTGGAAGCGCAATGAAAATTATTTTCAGGCTTGACCTTGTGTAGGACAGTTTTACGGGTGGAGGAAGGTTACCCGTAGAGAACCACCAAGCAACTATCCAACTCCTCAATGTACTAACTACATACAACCAGGGTTAGCATTGGTTGAAGACAAGTGCACCATCGATGTGCTGTATGCCTTAGTACACATCGTCTCCATGCCACCACATGGGCAATTGGGATTAAGTGTCTTTCCCAAGGACACAACGTGGCTGCCGCAGGTGGGATTTGAAGCGAGGACCTCTCAGCTTACATCTCTACCTACTGAGCCACCATGCTCCCCTTCCATCCAGTTACAGTACAGCTGCCGTGGACTGGTCACTTTCCACGGGTGGGAAATATTTCCACGGACGCAATAACATTAGATTCCAAACACTAATTACAGGAATAAGCATAAAAAAAATTTAATTAATGAAGCAACAGGTACAAGCCGGTGCTTCATTAATTAAAATTTTCCTGCAGATAATTTTTATTAGCTGGTAAACACCTGTGTGGATTAGGGCTGTCGCGACTATCATTTTTTGTAATCGACTAATCGTGACCAGTAATCAACGGTTAGTCGATTAATAGTCACTTCCCATGATTTTTTAGCAAATCATTCTTCTGTTCGTAAAACTCTGAAAATGACAATGGCACCATTGTGTTCAGACGAAGTGGGGTTGTGGGAACAACAAATCGGTCCCGACTGAAGCTACATGTAGTCCAATCTTGGACCCACAGTCCGTAATATAATTTTTGGGGTTGGTACGTCCTGGAGGACGTACCAACCCCAAAAATAATATTACTGACTGCGGGTCCAAGTTTGAACTAGATTGAAGCCGATGAATTAAAATGAATTTACCAAAGAACGTTCCTGCATATGTTTCCTTTCTGCAATAAGTTTCTCGAAATTTTGAACATTGAGATCTATGCATTCCCTCGTCAGTTGTTAAAATTGGATCTTAGTCTGAAGTTCCGAACTTTGAGAAGTGATCTGACGTTCTGACTTTCGTCATAATTTTGTCACTTCCGCGCTTTGGGTTTTCCAATGGGTGCATTCGTGTGTACAAGACTGGAGAAATTCAGAAGAATCTATTCTTCTCGAGTAACTGTGAGTGTTCTTTCTTACACAGTCAGTGACAGTCGTACAGTCTTCCGGATATGAATGTTAACTATGGTTAGATATTTAAAGTTATTCACCTTCATTGATCATTCACCTCACAAAACAATGCAATTTAGCCCCTACGTGTAGTAGATGTGTACCACCTTGAAAATGAACGACGATCGACTAAAAATAAAAAACGTTGACTACTTCAATAGTCGACGGTTAAACGACTAATCGAATAATCGCGACAGCCCTAGTGTGGATATCACTACACACGCCTGGATTACAATCAGACAACGGTCAACGGCGACTGTAATGTTGTATGTTGTTGACATACAGCCTGCATACTCCCAAAATTAGGGTGTACTGGTTGTAATGACTGTAAGGATTTACTCATAACATTTTACATTTTTGAAGGTGAGGCATCAAGGCATCAAGACTATAAGGCCAAAAAAAAAAAAAATATTTTGATTCTCAGGCCCTCCCTCGTTGGATTTGAACCTCCTCATTAGACATTTTTATTATGTCATGTTTTTTTAAGAATTTGTGAAAACTTGGGATGGTCATTTTTTCACATTTCTCGAAATATAATTATTTAGCTGTGTTTGCAGTAAATTGGTTTTTCTTGTTGCAATTTATGGGAGAGTGCCCAGAGGCACTCTCCCATAAACTGTAACAAGGCAAATTCTGATATACTGGATCATAATTTAATTATTTATTTATTTGCTGGTGTTTAAGGTCATATATTTCTGCACAATGGCTAATAATGGCCGCAACACAGATATAAACTCACTCAAGTTTAACCAATCATTTACAGCCATGTTTCCCATTTTAAAGGACTCCTGCCCCAAGCATTGGTTACTCACGGGGGCCTATTCTTATGGATCATGTTTGAGAGATCTGCACCATTAAAAAGAACAATAAAATACAAATCCTTTTAGCTGTTGTTACATCAGTTAGTTATAAAAGGTATACTATAATTACACTAAAATACAACCTTTTCTCTTTTTCAAGTGGAAAGACAGCAAAAAGAGTTACTGAATATACTCAACCCTTTACACGAAAAAAACAAAATTAAAAAAAATAAAAATAAAAAGAAAATCCTCCCTCCCTCACTGATTTGAAAAAAAAATTGCCTGAGAATCAATTCATTTTTTTTATTTGGCCTAAAATGTTAATTTTTTTGTTCTGTATCAGATGCCAAGTATTTTAAAATGAACTTTTTATTGAATCACATTCTTCTCATATATGTCTAGTCAAATTGGAACATTAGGACACAAATTTCAGTGTCAGCTTTAAATCCAAGAAAGACACAGGTAGCCACTTGCAGTCAATAAAACAATGGTGGATCAAGAATTCTCAAAATCAAACTGTTGATGAAAGAAGGCCTCCTCCTCCCCCCCCCCACTCCTATATAAATTGCATAGAGAGATTTATGCCAAATATTAATCATTTTAGATTTTCCATTTCTTTCCTGACAGCAGCAGCATGGCATTTAAACTCCAGAATTTTCGCCTCGAAAATTTTCCTCTGCAAATAGAAAAGTTATCTCCATAAATATATGACTCCTTACATGATAAGTTGTAATAGTTACTCAAAACTTGTCAATAATCAATTCTTCATCTACATCTTTATTCAATTCTAGTCCATATTGGGACACTGCAATTATTTGAAATTGAAAAAGATTCTTGATTTGGCCTCCCAATTTGATTTCTTTCTGAATTGTGGACATGTGATCAAACTGAACTGGTCATGATTAACGATTGTGTCATATGTTTCAAGTTTCTGTCTATTTGACATATCGGGAAAGTTGGGGAAACTAGTCAAAACATTTTATATACCATATAAGCTAACTCATATTTATGTACAACCAAGCCTGAATATAATCAACCTGTCATTTGCAAAATGAGGTTCCCTGTGGGTGAATTTGCTGATGCTATCCCCTATAGTGGGCCAATTTATCCTCTAGGTACATATTTCTGTTTTAGCTTGAGACCTAGATTCAGGCTGAGGTTCAAAAAGGGTAAATTTTGTGATGCTACCCTGCTGTGCAGGGTTGCATCATCAAATTCACCCTCTGGGGACCTCATTTTGCAGATGACAGTCTGCTTATATTCAGACTTGTTACAGTACAACTAAGGTGATGATAGCCCCCTTCCCTATAACAGTTTTTAAGTGAACAGAACACAATTCATCGCACATAATGCACAGATTTATTTATTTATTGGTGCTTAATATCACATCAGCAGCTAAGGCTATATCATAGAGAAAACAATGCATAGATACTGGCACAAAGCGACTACGATCAAACAAAGGTCAATATCCTCATCTGATTTCTGCATTGTTTGAAAAATTCACACTGTTGTCATGACGCCCTTATCTTTGTAGTATCAACTTATCGTCTGGAAACCAATTGTTTACAATTTACAATGTAAAGGGTCACTGTGACCTTGACCTTCGACCTAGTGATTCCGAAATAAATAGGGTTCTTTTTTGCACCAATACCAACCTACCTATGACGTTTCATGAACATAAGTGGAACCATTGTCAAATTATCATCTGGTACCAATTATTTACGATTTATTATGTTCAAGGTCACTGTGACCTTGGCCTTTGACCTAGTGAGTCCAAAATAAATAGGGGTTTTCCACTCACCTAGGCCAATCTACCTATGAAGTTTCGTCACAACTCGACTAAAAATGTGATTTCTCACAGGGTTTATATGGTAACTATGAGGAATAATTGCGGCCATGTTTGCAGCACGTTGAGCATGATCAACATTACATGAGGATCATTGGTAGAGGGTATCTCTGTCAGCAATCCTGTGAAGTTTCAAAACATTTGGCCCTGTAGTTTCAGAGGAGAAGAATTTTCAAAATCGACCAATTAGTGTCAAAGAATGCCTCTGGTTAGTGCTGTGCAGTTTACTAAATTTACGATATGGTTTCGGTATTATAGGGATACCAAAAACCTTACCGAAATCAAATCAAAATACCTCTTATTTCGGTATTTATGTTTTTCTGTGAAATTTACAGAAAGTCAACTCATGAAGGTGGATTGTAAATGTGAAAGACTGTGGGCCGCATCTTTTGATCGAATTGATAAGAAAACGTGCAAATGTGAACTTTCTAAGCGACAGGTAGACAGTAGATGCTACGAATACGTTGGAGAAGAAATAAAAACAAGAGGCCCCAAGGGGCCTTAAATGCTCACCGGCAAAAAGTAGTTCCAAGAAGTATTTGGGGTCACATTCAGTTAGACACGGTTCATCAACACTACAAAGGAATGAAGTCATGAGAGGCAAATCTTATGGAAAAAATCGCGACATCGACGCCATAGCTGCGACGGGTGGTTCAATCTGGAACAACACATACATTGAACAGTGGTTAGACATCAATAAGATACACTTACATGCCAAATTTTAAGTCATTCCATCAAGTATTTCAAAAGTATTGAGTTTTGAAACTTGTTGGTCACAGACAGACCGACAAATTCTAAGTTCATCAAGGGCCATAACTCCAAGAAAAATATTTGGAACAACACATGCATTGAACAGTGGCTAGACATCAATAAGATACACTTACATGCCAAATATAAAGTCATTCCATCAAGTATTTCAAAATTTATTGAGTTTTGAAACTGGTTGGTCACAGACAGACCGGCAGACCGACCGATCGACAGACAGACCGACAGAAAAATATTTGGAACAACACATGGATTGAACAGTGGCTAGACATCAAGAAGATCAAGTATTTAAAAAATTATTGAGTTTTGAAACTCGTTGGTCACAGACAGACCCACCGACAGACAGACAGACCGACAGAAAAATATTTGGAACAACACATGCATTGAACAGTGGCTAGACATCAATAAGATACACTTACATGCCAAATATAAAGTCATTCCATCAAGTATTTCAAAAGTTATTGAGTTTTGAAACTCGTTGGTCACAGACAGACCGACATTGCCAGTTACAGAGCTGGTAGTCGCAGCACATGCCAGATATAAAGTCATTCCATCAAGTATTTCAATAGTTATTGAGTTTTGAAACTCGGTCACAGACAGACCGACAGACAGACAGAAAAATATTTGGAACAACACATGCATTGAAGAGTGGCTAGACATCAATAAAATACACTTACATGCCAAATATAAAGTCATTCCATCAAGTATTTCAAAAGTTATTGAGTTTTGAAACTAGATGGTCACAGACAGACCGACATTGCCAGTTACAGAGCTGGTAGTCGCAGCACATGCCAGATATAAAGTCATTCCATCAAGTATTTCAAAAGTTAATGAGTTTTGAAACTCGGTCACAGACAGACCGATCGACCGTCAGACGGACCGACAGAAACATATTTGGAACAATACATGCATTGAACAGTAGCTAGACATCAATAAGATACACTTACATGCCAAATATAAAGTCATTCCATCAAGTATTTCAAAAGTTATTGAGTTTTGAAACTCGTTGGTCACAGACCGACCGACCGACTGACAGACAGACCGACAGAAAAATATTTGGAACAACACATGCATTGAACAGTGGCTAGACATCAATAAGATACACTTACATGCCAAATATAAAGTCATTCCATCAAGTATTTCAAAAGTTATTAGTTTTGAAACTCGTTGGTCACCGACCGACTGTCCGACCAACATTGCCACTTATAGAGCTGCTAGTCGCAGCTAAAAAACTAAGGAATGGATTTGAACAACCCTGAACCTAACATCCCCCCACCCCTGCCCATTGAGCCCAAATATTAAGCCAAGGACTCAAACTGTACAAACTTGAATCTGATCCACCCTTGAGATGTCATATACCAAATAGGAAAGAATTCTGACTGGTGGATATGAAGAAGGTTTTTAAAGAAATCACCTTGCATTGCACTAAGTTGAACTTTGGGCTCAAATAGGACGCCAAAATATTAACCCAGGGTCCCGATTTGAACAAACTCGAATCTGACCCACCTCGAGATGTTGTATACCAAATATGAGAGGATTCTGATTGGTGGATCTGAGGAAGATGATTTTAAAAGAAATTCCCTCATATTGCACTTAGTTAAAATTCAGGCTCCCATAGGTAGCCCAAATTAATAATCACGGGACCAGGTTTGAACATACTTGAGTCTTACCCTCCAAGAGATGTTGTATACCAAATATGAAAGGATTCTGACTGGTGGATCTGAAGAAGATTTTTAAAGAAATTTTTTCATATTGCACTATGTAAAAATTCAGGCTACCATAGGGAATCCAAATATTAACCGAGAAACTCGATTTGAACAAACTTGAATCTGGCCCCCATATAGATGTTGTATACCAAACAAGAAAGGATTATGAATGGTGGATCTAAAGAAGAAGATTTTTAAAGAAATTTCCACAAATTGCACAAAGTTAATCTTTGGGCTCCAATGGAGAGTCCAAATACTAACTCCAAGACCCAATTTGAACAAACTTGAATCTGCCCCCTCCCCCCCCCCCCCCCCCTCCCCAGAGATGTTGTACACCAAATATGAAAAGATTCTGACTGGTGGAGCTGAAGAAGAAGATTTTTTTGAATTTTTGAAAAATATTTATGGTGCTATCAGAGTTATGCCCCTTCTGGTGCCCCCTGTGGGCACGGATAGTTTATTTGTACAAACTTGAATTGACATATAAGAAACATGCACACAACATTTGGAAGTTGAACATATATGTTTCTTCTACTCGATTCAATGGGGGAAGGGCTTGGTACATGTACAAAGGACAGAGAGGATAACTGATTAGCTTGGCAAGTTATTTAATGAATCACTCGATGTAGTGTGATGATTCACAATGAATCGAGTGATTCATTAAATAACTTGCTAGACTAATCAGTTATCACACTAACTTGTCAAGTTCATGAGATGTCAGCACTGAACCTGCTAAGTTACTGTATGGTTGAATGTTGGGAAATTGGGTCAGTCTGCAACAAACTTTCAGTGTTCCATGCATATACCGAATACCGTACCGAAACCGAGGTATTTTCCCGAAAAATACCGATACCGAACCTGAAATTTCAATACTGCACGGCTCTACCTCTGGTGGCCATGTTTTTCATCCAACTGTAACAAAATGAAGAACAGTTGTAGAGGACCTCTCATACACCATCCAAGCAAATTTGGTTCACATCAGCTCAGTAGTTCCAGAGAAGATGATGAAAATGTGATTTCCCATAAGGTTTCTATGGAAGTATAAGCTACAATTGTGGCCATGTTTGCAACCCGATCAACATTAAATCAAGAAGGTTGGTAGAGGGTGTCCCAGTCATGAAGCAAGTGAAGTTTCAAAACATTTGGCCCTGAGGATCGTTTGTCGAGGACCTCCTGTAGACCATTCCTGCCAAGTTTGATTCACATTGACTCAGTAGTTCCAGAGAAGATGAAAATGTGATTTCCTATAGACTCTTCTATAGTAACTATAAGCTGCAAATGCAGCTATTTTGCAACCCATTCAACATTACATGAGGATAGTTGGTAGAAGGTGTCTCGGTCATCAACCATGTGAAGTTTCAAAACATTTGGCCATGCAGTTTCAAAGGAGAAGACTTTTCAAAATCCACCAACAGAATCAAAGAATGCTTCTGGCGGGCATGTTTTTCAACTGCGGGAACAAAATGGGGATCGTTTTATTTGTTTGTAGAGGATCTCCCATAGACCATTCCTGTAGTGTTGAAACGATTAGTCGAAGTCGATTCGATTTCGGAAAAATTGACTCTGAAATCTGCCAGTCGACAAGTCGGGAAACTCAAAGATGAAGTTGTAAAATGCCAATAGTGGGGGTTAATGATTACAAACATAAGACATTTCTGCTTCGTGGTGGACCTATTTTAAATTGTATTGAGAAGTGGATATCAATGCAATCATTGTCGTTTTGATGCCGATTACGTTACAACTTAGATTTCAGCAGCATTACAAGCACTGATTTCACCTAACCTTATCACTGGCACGCGTTGAAGAAAAATACTTTGATGTACAACTGCAAAGGTGCCGTTAAATCATGCAAGCGTTCTGTCCCTCACCCAAGTTGCCCACACTTTTTAAATGATATAAAAAATAATGCCACTGCTCCATATTCTATGATATTACTGTACTGTACTGGTTTGGGTGCGAGCTGGCGAAGACCAGATATGAAGGTGAGGAAACTGTCCCGTCACAAAATTTGACCTGGGAGTTTTTAATTAATTGCACCGGGCGAATGGCAGCACACTTCAAACATTTTACAAATTCACAAAACTTTTGTTTTATCATCATTGGGTACTTTTCCCACTGTACGGACAGAGGACTAGGAGGCATGCACTGTACGGACAGAGGACTAGGAGGCATGCACTGTACGGACAGAGGACTAGGAGGCATGCACTGTACGGACAGAGGACTAGGAGGCATGCACTGTATGGACAGAGGACTAGGAGGCATGCACTGTACGGACAGAGGACTAGGAGGCATGCACTGTACGGACAGAGGACTAGGAGGCATGCACTTCCCTCAGGGATCGACCTGGGCATGCACCAGTGCGTATTTGGTTCTGAAACATCAGGACCTGGCTCTTAAATCTCAGAAATAGGCTTCTCAGTTGGCTCGTGACTTCTCAGATCATATTTTGATATTCTTTCGATGGATAATCGAGAGAGACACTCTTACATGTATTATATATATGATTATCATTTATCATTGTTGTAGAGTGCTGAAGTTAATACTTCAAGTCTTAATTACCAAGCATTAATCTTCACTGTGGTTTCTGATCAAGTCTTGGCTGCCTAAATAGGCAGCCAAGACTTGATCAGAAACCACAGTGAAGATTAATGTTTGCTATAATGTACTAAATGAAAATGATGAGAGCTATTACATACTTGCAGTGTGTGTTACAAACAGCAGTGTGACTCCGTAAATTGAAATCTGGTGCATGAATTGAAAAAATAGGCTCCGAGGCTAGAGCGTATTTTAAATAGTCCTGATCGGTCCCTGTTCCCTGGTATCCTAATTTTTTTACTGAATAGTTAAAGCTATAATATGCATGATGTTTTAAAAAACTCAAAATACGAAAAGGAGAACAGCTACGTTCATGACTTTGACAAGGAAACTTTATCAAACACCTGTCAAACGAGTCATTAAACAAAAGGGTTATCAACTTGCATGTAACAGTCTCTTATCACCTAATTTACTGAGACAATTATGTTTTCAACAGAAAAACCGACAAGTCGATTCTGAATCGATTACTCCCGTTGCCTAGTCGACTTTGAAAAATAGGTAATCGTTTCAACACTACATTCCTGCAAAGTTTAGTTCACATCGGCTCAGCGGTTCCAGAGAAGAAGATGAAAATGTAAAAAGTTTATGGACAATGACTGATGCCAATTGATGGTAATAGCTCACATGGCCCTTCGGGACAGCCTGCCAAGCGAGCTAAAAACAGGGTAGCAAAAAATTGTTCTGGTACCTATGTAAGCAAGCAAACTGATCTCATGAACAATTTTTTATTGTTTTGCTTCACAAAAATCTTCTGAATGTCAAGTAAATTGTGTGTTCTCCATGGAATGCATTCATGCCAATCAATGCCAATAAACTCTTTTTAAACCTGTATTTTTTTTTATACAAACCCTTCCACCCGACTAAGGGCCTATTGAGCAAAAGGTTCTGTATGCATTCCAGGAAGAACTTCTTTTTCCATCCTAGGCCTGCACGGTATATCGATAAACCGATATATACTGGTATTCAAACCAATATCGATTGAATACCAGTGTAATTACAAGAGTATCAGTTTATCGTCATTATTTATTTACCCACAATTTAATTTTCAAAAAGTCGTGAGTTTTTTACTGTGACTCCGAATGAATAATATTATCGCTTTCACCAAGGAATACGCCCGCGTAATATACAATTTCAGCAGTTGAAAAAATAATTTTCAAAAATTTCAACAAAATTGTATCATGTGACCCCTCATTGGAACGAGCTCAATGAGCTCGTTCCAATGAGGGGTCACATATTGTTTTGTAGAAATCTTTGGAAACATTTGATAAACTAATATTTAAAATAATAAATTTTGATATCGCCTGCGTTGTGTAAAGGTTTTTCGAACCGCATCATCAAGGCATGCTGAATCGTTCCGATTGTAATGCCTCAAGTCTCGATTGTGGTACTTATGTTCAGGGCTCAAAATAAGCGGTGTCGCATCGCTTTTTGCTATGCAAAACTTGCAAAAGGCAACACAATGTTCAATTATGTATAGTATTTTGCAATACAAGATAATCAACCGCAGCCTATTAGGCTGCAGTTGATTATCTTGTATCGCAAAATGTAAATAAAAATTTGCAAACAAATTTGAAAACTAGTTCACTGATGCGTTACTTCTGATTGTGGAACATTCCAGGCATAACTCAGATTAACTCTCCATCAAGCATCATTAGCAACTTCATATGTAAGATGAATTCTATTGGTTTAAATTCTTCCTGTTTTTACAACATTTTGCATAAAATGTCCATTAAAAATAACTTCAAGCCCATCAAATTAAAAATCCCAACTTCTATTTTGAGAACTCTATTGAACAACCAAGACACTATTTGAAAATATCCAAGTCCATGCAACCCTTAAAGGCAGTTCAGTTGAAAAAAAAAACGCAGCAAATGTTTCATGTGTTGCAGATCATTTGGAAACGGCCAGAAATGGATGGAAACTATTCTATCTACTTAGAAGAATTCAATACAAAACAGCATAACATAACTCTGGTATACAAAAATAGCTATGTAATTTTTACAAAATGCTATTCATTTTTTGGAAATTTGTAGCATTTTTCTACGCAATGAAAAAAAGTTATTTTGAGCACTGCTTATGTTCATATATCTGAATAGTTTTCGATATACCGGAAAACCACGGTATTTTTTTGAATACCGATACTGGTATTCTGTTTTGAATATTGTGCAGCACTACTCCATCCACCAATACTGTGGAAGAGGGGTTTGTAAATATTCAAATGTTTCTTCCTGTGATAACAGATACTATTGTATGCAAAACTGAAATAATATCATTTTAGATAATATAGCAATCAATAACATGATTTTGGAGAGCATTGCAGTTTACTGATGGCCCAAGAGGAATAACTAACAGCCCAACTCCCCACCCGGATTGACCAGACATGGTAAATTTACTTTTCTTTGGAGGGAGGGCAGGCATGGAAATAATTTTTTTTTTGGTGCGTCGGTCATAATGACCGGCTCCATAATAATCGGATCGGTCATAAAGTGACCCGGGTCGGTCATATTTTTGGGCTTCTAAATCAAGCATTAACTAGGGCAAAACCCATGTAAATTATGTTGGGCTAATGTCGTAACGATATACAAAACATTAGGGCCTACCTGCGTTCAATTTGATTGAAATGACACTTAACTTTCATGACATTAAACCGCATGACGGGGATGTCTTCAGTCCGCAAATCACTTTTTTTTCTTAAAAAGTAACAACTTGGCTCCAATGCGACAATTTCTTTAAAAGTGAATGTTGAACATCTGGACCTGGAGTCTCATCACTGGGAAATCTGGTACCTGGTCAAAACCAACCCCATCATTTTCGGCACCAGATTAGGGAGTAACCTCGGAACCAAATAAAATCGGTACTTGCATATCTGTCACCTGAGTTAACTGGTTATGTTTTTCAGGAAATATTACTGAATTACTGTCAGTGGCGACGCTAGAAATTTTATTTTGTTTTTCACGTCTGGTGGGCCTGTATGCGCATGTGTGTGTGTGAGAGCGAGAGGGAGAGAGAGAGAGAGGGGGGGGGGAGGGAGAGGGGGGAGAGAGAGTTTGGATGGATGTCTGTGTGACGGATGGTGGGGGCAGAGGCTGCGTTTGGGGAGGGGGGCACCCCATGCCCCCCTCCCCCCCCCCCCCCCCTCTCCCTGTAGCACCGCCACTGAATACTGTAAAGCTTTCTGGAAATTATGACAAACTCTGCTCACCGTCGTCAAAGAAAGTATATTACACAAAGAAAAGGAAAGAGGAGGGGCATCTTGTAAAACAATCCGTACACAAATGAACGTATGAGGTAAGGACTTGTAAATCGACAACTTGTCAGCGACATAGGATAATTCCAAGATTGGTCGGAGCATATGTGTATATCCAATAATTTGAGAAATAAAAGTTGTAAACAGAGTTCAGGTGTTCTTCATTCCTGAGGGTGCAACGGCCACGGGTACTAAAGGGAAGTTGTATACGACATTGCATGCCACTCGATGAAAAGACGTGGGTGATGACAGGGGAAGACAGAAGACCAAGTCGGTAGGCGAGACCGCTGACGTGTCACACAACTGACAGTAGCCCCGAAGGTTCAAGAACACATAACTCCACGTCATTGGCGAGAACGCCGACCACATCGAGGGACCTAGCGACCGAGACGTTCAGAAGTTACTGTCCACAGGCCAAGTAAAGTGTCCCAGCAGAGGAAAGATCTGTCACCATCTGATCGGCTGTCCCCAGCCAGATATTGCTGGGCAGTTCCTAATACAGCCTATCCCCAACTTAGATATAAGTGTCTCAGGTTGCACAGGTAGCCTGACCGAGGCGCGTTACATTATATATGGAATGAAAATAAAACGAACAAGACAAGGTTAAAAAAGAACGTTTATTATATCGAATAAAAAAAATGAAGGTTCAAATATTTGAGTGACATGTCCATACGGTGTTACAACCCTGAATGAAAAGATATGTTCCAACTCGCCCAAGAATCAAGTCACCCAATGGTGTTTTTGAATGAAATCGTCCGTTGTGAAGCTTTTTAAAAAAATTGGAATTAGGATGACTGGAGTCTGGGGCCGAGTTGAGTCATACGCTTACCCGTCAGGTTGAATAAATATCAGCATGACACATAACTGAACTAGTGCTAATAGGCTATAATAACATGGGAGTTTGTCCGAATGTCGTAGTTACGATTTTATCAGTCGTCATTCGGGAAGGTTTCAAATCCAATGCACACTACACGCATATTCGGTCCGCCAATAAGATCGGTAGATTTGAAACCTTCTGAATGGCGAGTCGGCGACTGATAAAATCGTAACCCCGACAAACTCAAATATTATTATAGCCTATTATCACTAGTTTAGTTAAGCGTCGTGCTGATATTTAAAATTCTTCGCCCCTTTACTTTCATAATGGACTTTCATTGAAAATGTCTATGTACACTGTACATAGGCATTTTCAATGAAAGCCCATTATGAAAGTAAAGGGGCTAAGAATTTTAAATTTCACTGAAATCCACCGCCATTGACGTTATTGGATTGGAAATGTATAAGTGTTCATCCCTTGTAGCCATGGTTAATATGCCGTGTGGAAGTGATATGCTCTCATCGTTGGCCCATTGTTGCGTCCCATCTCTGTGAAATATCGCAGGCATGTATACATGTGCTGGATATTTCCAAATCATAAGCCACATGATGACTTATGCTTGGGAAATACTTAGCCTATGTCTATATATATAAAATATATACCTGCCAGTTATATTCTTTCGAGTTTGTGATATCCTTTAACAACTATATAGAAAGTTCTCTTAATGATAGGATATCATCCAATAAAAGGGACTGCTGGATTATAACATCTTGTTGACAGTATACAGGGTGATAATGGTGGCACATAGACTTGGTGCATAAAACTCCCTCCTTATCATTTGGTATCACACAAGGATCAGCACTGAGAACGATGCTGTTCAAGTTGTAAGTAAATAATTGTAGTGCTATTAATACCACTAGGGTTGGCATCCCACAAGCAACCATGCATGATCCCAAGACCACTGTTATTATTACATGTTATTTTGATATAAATGTCATCTAATTTAGAAACCGACATTATCATGGCAGTGTGTGTGTGTTGGGGGGGGGGGGGGGGGGGGGGGGGTACTCTGTATCTCAGGTACTTTCACTGGGGGGTCCTCAATCATTCATTAACTAACATATGTAAATGTACACTGTATCTCAGGTACTTTCGTGGTGGGGGGTCCTCAATCATTCATTAACTAACATATGTAAATGTACACTGTATCTCAGGTACTTTCGTGGTGTGGGGGGGGGGGGGGGGCAATCATTCATTAACTAACATATGTAAATGTACCCTGTATCTCGGGTACTTTCGTGGTCTGTAAATGTTCAATATGTGACAAAAAAAACTTTTTTCAAAAACATTAAATTTCATTAGCAATTCAAGTCAATAAAACTATACAAATATGAATAGGATTGGAAGAGGTCTGCTTCCAATGCCATCTATATTTGTATGTTTCTATTGACAGACAAGAGCAGCCATGCCTGATCTTGGGTCAGACAACAAAACAGCTTGTCCCACCCAACTTATGTGTGACATATTTATCCGTCATTTCTTGTACTCGCCCATGTAGGAACATCACATTTATCAGTTTGGTCACACATTTATCAGTTTGGTCAGTGTCAGAATCACTACTGATGAAAAAATTATCCACCCACCAATCTACTTTGCCATAAATAGAACTATCACTGAAACTACAATCATCAAGATCAACACTACTGCATGATACAGATGATGAGGACGAATCAGTGTCACTGCCACTGAACTCAGACACACTGGATTCATTATCACTGACTAGCATCCCACTTAACTCTCGTTGAACACCTGAATGGGAAATACAGGACTGACATGACCGTTTTTGTGGTACACACGACATTTCCGATTCAGAGTCTGCTTCAAGACGAGACTGGCGGTAATACTTGGCTTTCTTCTGTCGTTTCGTGTACTTTTTACGCTTGCGTTGATGTGGGCGGCATACTTTTCCTTCCTTCCATAACTGTATAATGGGAGCCACATCAATTTCATTCAGTGGCGGCCCCCTCCTCCAGTATATACAAAATATTGGTAATTCTCCCCTCCCCTAATGCTGATCTATTTGCCACTTTTGTTAGTTGTAGTTTCGAAAAAAAGTCTTTCCAGCTTGGCATTGCAAACTGGGATGGAGAATATCAATTCTATTAATAAGAGAATGTTTTTCCGTTTTGTGGATGCATGTGGTGATTGGAAAATATATTTCCATGTTTTCCTGTAGTCATGTTTATTGGGTTGCAAATATTTAAGGCAATAGACAATCAAGTCATGCCACTCATCTTTAAGTTCGGATATTGATGTTTCAGAATGCCGTTTTAAAATTGGTTGAAAGTGTTCAAATAAAACGTTATTTCTGTATCGGCAAATTCTTCATTCAGATGGGTATCTTCCTTGACATGAGACTTTGATTGTGCTTGTGTTGAGTCCTTTGACAAAACAGCTTTTTCTTCAAAGGCATTTGCAGCCCATGATCCCGTGTTTAATACAACGGCTATTGTTTGGAGGTGTTGACTGTTATCTTCATCTTGCAGTCGTGAATTCAACGTGTGTTTTACAGCGTCAATGATTCCCTTTTGTTTTGATTTTAAGTTTGATAAACAATTGTTATAAGTTTCATCAGAAAATGTAACACCTTGGTATGAATGGTAAAGTTTTCCATCATTGGTATTGGTAGTAATTCTACTCAGTAAGTGTTTTACCGCAGGGAGCCGTACTAGGTCCCGTGTTATTAGTATGTCTAATTTACGTTGTGCCCTCTCCATGGAATGGATAGCTGCTACACAGTCCACAGAATTTTCCTGGAATGCTTTGGATTATTCTGCTGCTGGGTCAATAACATCAATAAACAAGAGGCCCCACGTGGCCTTAATCGCTCACCTGACAAAGTGACTCTAAGAAGTATTTTAGGTCACCTTCACCATGTCATGCCTCATCAACATTAACTGGTTGAGTGATAGATTTTGTTTGAAGTTCAACATTTGTTACCTAAAATTAGTTTTATTTAAAATCATTGGTGTGTGGCCAATCTCCAATGATTTTTAATAAAGCAAATTTATCTCTGCAGACAAACTGGTTTAGCATGAAGCACAAACAAGGAATGTGAAGAGATAGCCTTGGACATCTCTCCCCAACTGTGGATATCTTCCATGTGCTACATGTATATATTTGCATGCAAGAAAACAAAAATTTTCACAAATTTTATTTTTTTTTATCATCATTGGAACAAGCTCAAACAGCTTATTCCAATAGGGGTATGGGAAGATCAGGTATATTTTTGAGACAGAAATGTGAATATATAAATAATGGTGTTTTTTTGTGAATGATGCTGGAGAATTTTGCGTAAAGATATGGTAAATGGTTTGTTCTAGATACAGAATGATGCAAAAGTATTTAAATTTGATTAGGCAAGTTGTTCCTATAATGCATTTAAAAACTGAAGTAACTGTTTTTTTGCTGACGAACTTTTAGATGTGTGTGTCTGTGTTTGTGTGTGTGTGTGTGTGTTTGTGGGGGGGGGGGGGGGGGGGGGGTAAGGGGTAAGAGTGTTCTTGCAAACAAAATTCCTGAATAAATGGAAAATTTTATTTTTTGTGTGAAAGACATAGTGCGTGAATGTTGATTGGAACAAGCTTAGAGAGCTCATTTTAATGTGAAGTCATAAAGCTGTGTTTTACGTACGAAATTCTGGAATAACTAAAAAAATTGCTTTTTTGACTCAAAAAGCATGGTGTGCGACCTCTCATTGGAATGAGCTCAAAAAGCTCATTCCAATGGGGTATTTACAAGCGATAAGTACATGTATGTTTAAGAGACAAAAATTAAAATTTGAATAGCGATTTTTGCGAAGAATGCTGACAAGTTTTGGCAGTTATGCTGGTAAAAAGGTAAGATATGCAAAGTGGTTGTTTTTTAGAGGCGACATTTAATTAAGGGGAATTAACCCTTGATTACTGAGGTAACTTCTAAAAGTACTGAAATTTCATGAAGCAATGTGAATAACAGACAACAGTTGCCTAAAAATTTCATGAATAACTAAAATTTTTATTCCTTTGTCTCGAAAACATGGCATATGACCTTTGTTGGAATGAGCTGAATGCGTGTGTTCCAATGAGGGGTCATAAAATTTGAACGAAGATTTGTGTGAATAATGCATTAGTACTGCTAGATTTGGGTAAACGGTTCACCCTGGATACCACCCCTTCTATAGTAGATCTTTTCTGCAAATTTTGTCTAAGATTCTATCAACTTTACAAATAAATACGTTCATGAATCACAATCAGATCCACCCTACAATGTTGCATACCAAATATCAAAAGATTCTGCCTGCTGGATCTGGAGAAGAAGATTTTTTAAGAAATATGCCTGAAACGCACTAAGTTAAAATTTGGGCTCCTATACGGAGCCCAAATATAAACCCAGGGGGGCCGATTTGAACAAACTTGAATCAGATCCACCCCACAATGTTGCTTACCAAATATGAAAAGATTCTGAAGCTGGATCTGGAGAAGAAGATTTTTTAAGAAATTTGCCTGAAATGCACTAAGTTCGAATTCAAGCTTCTATAGTGAGCCCAAATATGAAACTAGGAAGCCGATTTGAACAAACTTGAATCAGATCCACCCCACAATGTTGCATACCAAATATCAAAAGATTCTGCCTGCTGGATCTGGAGAAGAAGATTTTTTAATAAATTTGCCCGAAATGCACTAAGTGCGAATTCGGGCTTCTATATTAAGCCCAAATATGAATCCAGGGGGCCGATTTGAACAAACTTGAATCAGATCCACCCCGCAATGTTGCATACCAAATATCAAAAGATTCTGCCTGCTGGATCTGGAGAAGAAGATTTTTGAAGAAATTTGCCTGAAATGCACTAAGTGCGAATTCGGGCTTCTATATTAAGCCCAAATATGAATCCAGGGGGCCGATTTGAACAAACTTGAATCAGATCCACCCCGCAATGTTGCATACCAAATATCAAAAGATTCTGCCTGCTGGATCTGGAGAAGAAGATTTTTGAAGAAATTTGCCCGAAATGCACTAAGTTTGAATTCGAGCTTCTATAGTGAGCCCAAATATGAAACCAGGTGGCTGATTTGAACAAACTTGAATCAGATCCACCCCGCAATGTTGCATACCAAATATCAAAAGATTCTGCCTGCTGGATCTGGAGAAGATGATTTTTTAAGAAATTTGCCTGAAATGCACTAAGTTCGAATTCGAGCTTCTATAGTGAGCCCAAATATGAATCTAGGAAGCCGATTTGAACAAACTTGAATCAGATCCACCCCACAATGTTGCATACCAAATATCAAAAGATTCTGCCTGCTGGATCTGGAGAAGAAGATTTTTTAATAAATTTGCTTGAAATGCACTAAGTTCAAATTTGGGCTCCTATACTGAGCCCAAATATAAACCCAGGGGGCCGATTTGAACAAACTTGAATCAGATCCACCCCACAATGTTGCTTACCAAATATGAAAAGATTCTGCCTGCTGGATCTGGAGAAGAAGATTTTTTAAGAAATTTGCATGAAATGCACTAAGTTCAAATTCGAGCTTCTATAGTGAGCCCAAATATGAATCTAGGAAGCCGATTTGAACAAACTTGAATCAGATCCACCCCACAATGTTGCATACCAAATATCAAAAGATTCTGCCTTCTGGATCTGGAGAAGAAGATTTTTTAAGAAATTTGCCTAAATGCACTAAGTTCGAAATCGGGCTCCTATACTGAGCCCAAATATGAACCCAGGGGGCCGATTTGAACAAACTTGAATCAGATCCACCCTACAATGTTGCATACCAAATATCAAAAGATTCTGCCTGCTGGATCTGGAGAAGAAGATTTTTTAAGAAATTTGCCTGAAATGCACTAAGTTCGAAATCGGGCTCCTATACTGAGCCCAAATATTAACCCAGGGGGCCGATTTGAACAATCTTGAATCAGATCCACCCCACAATGTTGCTTACCAAATATGAAAAGATTCTGCCTGCTGGATCTGGAGAAGAAGATTTTTTTAAGAAATTTGCCTGAAATGCACTAAGTTCGAATTCGGGCTTCTATAGTAAGCCCAAATATGTATCCAGGGGGCCGATTTGAACAAACTTGAATCAGATCTACCCCGCAACATTGCATACCAAATATCAAAAGATTCTGCCTGCTGGATCTGGAGAAGAAGATTTTTGAAGAAATTTGCCTGAAATGCACTAAATTCGAATTCGAGCTCCTATAGTGAGCCCAAATATGAATCTAGGGAGCCGATTTGAACAAACTTGAATCAGATCCACCCTACAATGTTGCATACCAAATATCAAAAGATTCTGCCTGCTGGATCTGGAGAAGAAGATTTTCAAAGAAATTTGCCTGAAATGCAGTAAGTTCAAATTTGGGCTCCTATACTGAACCCAAATATAAACCCAGGGGGCCGATTTGAACAAACTTGAATCAGATCCACCCCACAATGTTGCATACCAAATATCAAAAGATTCTGCCTGCTGGATCTGGAGAAGAAGATTTTTTAAGAAATTTGCCTGAAATGCACTAAGTTCGAAATCGGGCTCCTATACTGAGCCCAAATATGAACCCAGGGGGCCGATTTGAACAAACTTGAATCAGATCCACCCTACAATGTTGCATACCAAATATCAAAAGATTCTGCCTGCTGGATCTGGAGAAGAAGATTTTTTAATGTTTTTCCCATTGCCTACAGTGTTAAAAAGTGCTGACTCAGCACTTTTTCAAAGTCCCGAAACTGTAGCCTATGATAAAACCGATGGCAATTTTTTTTTACCAATCCTTTCTGTTGGTCCTAAGGAAGCTGCACACCAAATAAAAATTCTCAGTGCCGTGCAGTTTTGGAGATATGGGCGTTTTAAATTTTTTCTATTTTTAGCTCCTGTCGTTCCCACGGGGCTGCGGGAAAATTTTTTTTTGCATAAATCAAGTACTCATGACCCAATAAGCCCTCACATAAAATTTGGTTCAAATCAGCCTCTCGGTTTGGAAAATAGAAATTTTGGGCGGGGCAAAAAATTTTGCCCCTCTCATAACAACGTCAAGTATAGCCCCACAAACTTCTCTTGAACAAATCTGAGTCTACACCTCAAAAGGAAGCTGCACACCAAATATCAAGTCTCTGCTACTGCTGGTTCATGAGAAGAAGATTTACAAAGATTTTGGTGCCCCTTGGGGGTGTGGCACCACCCAGGAGGAGGGGCAACTTCATTTGAACAAATCTGAATTGGCATTAGGTAATAAACATTTAGCCAACATTTGAATAAAATTGGGCTAGTGGTTTAGGAGGAGAAGTCGATAATGTAAAGTTAACGCCGGACGGACGACGACGGACGACGGACAGAAAGTGATTAGTTAAGCTCCCCTTGAGCTTCGCTCAGGTGAGCTAAAAATGCTACATACAGGAGAACATCAAATCTCCTCCATTGTTTCATATACCCTTTGAATTTTAAGTTGTCTTTTGAGGTCATGTCTGGGGCCACATTCTCTAAATGCTGCATGTAAACCCCAAATTTATCCAAAACTAATCGTAATGCAGATAACTTAAAGGATATCCATCTGGTCCCACATGCTCGTCTTGGTTTTAATGAACTTTCTTCAAACACAAATGTCTCTTTATAGATTTCGCACACCCTTTTAAGTTCCAGTAACTTTTTGAGGGACCTCTTGTATATAAAATAAAGCTGCGTTAGCATGTTGTCTATTGTTTTGAAAAATGTTTTATCCAATGAGTCTTTCATTGCTAGTTCCAATCTATCGGCTACACACCACGAAAACAATACCCAATAATTTTTTTCTTTTAATAATGCTTTCACCCCTCCTTTTGAGCCACTGTTAACTGATGCCCCGTCAGCCCCAAAACCAACCAACTTGCAATAAAATTCCTTTTTAGAAATCCCTATTGCTTCAAAGCTGGACTCAATCGCATCAATGGTACCACGAGCATCTGCTTTCTGTAAATCTTTTAGATATACAAAGTCTAAATTAGCGGTCACCATTTCAGTATCACCGTTTTCCGAGTTTTGTGGATCAAAATAAAGTACATAAATTACTTCTTTTTCAGTCATACTTTTATCGGTGGCACCATCTGTGAGTACACTAATAATTTGGCCCTATGTAATTTTTTCTGCAATTTATTCGCCAAAAACATTCCGTGGTTATCTACAAATTCACCATATTGTTTGCGATTCATATAAGTGTCCCCAATGTCAACTCCGTTCATTTTTTCTAAATTACCAATACTTTCAAACATTGTGAAGGGTAAATTATTTTTTACAACAAAATAGGAAAGTTCAAACTTTTTTTTCAGCCTTTCCTCCTCGATGGAGGAAAATTTCACAAGAGAGGACTCAATTGTTAACTGTTTTTCGGGGATTTGGGGTTTATTTTGAAAAGGTGTAAGTTCGTCCAAATCACCATGTTTTTTTAAGTCTCTTATGTGCAAGTCTGTTGCTTTCATGTGACACTTGGAATGTGCATGGTCTTTAGCATTTGATAAACAGAAATTTGTGGATCCTTCGATCCATATATCATTAAATTCTTTCTTTCACACTTATTTCGTGTTTGTATTTTGTGCAGAGGGTACAAAATAAACGTTCAACACAGCCCCCCTCTTCGTCACATGACAGCCAAATGTGTGCGTTTTCTGAGGCGAGGTTATTTGCCTTCCACCTTTCAATTGTGGCAGTTTTAATTTTACGCTTCGTTGTTTTTTTTTCCGCAGGAGGGTCATTGCTAGCACTACAACTTGCTTCCGTTTTCAGCTGTTCTGTGCCTGTGGCTCTGGTTGGGTTAGATGGAGACTGTGATATTTTCTTGAAAAACAGAGATTTTTTGCGCCATGACTCAACACAGTGGCAACACCTATGGAAATGTAACTGTCAAGGAAATGTCAGTCAAGAAAATGCACGTGAAAATCACATGGTTCGATTTAAGGAAGAACATACACGGAAAAAATAGAGTACAAATGAGTTTCAGTTTTGTTTGCGAAAGGAGCGGCTCTTGTTTATAAATTTGTCTTGTGTTTTGCGATTTTGTATTTGCATTTATTTTAGAGAATATATTCGAATGTGGAAATTATTCACCATCAACAGCCGTAATTAATGATTCAGAAGACAATGTCTCTTGTGAAAAATTAATATACTTGGGAGAAAAGTGTGCCGGCCATTCATGACCGGTTGGATACAGTTAGCACCGGTCACATTCGACGTTTCGTGGCGGTCACTGTCCGTGACCGACCACTTATTTCCAGGCCTGGGGACGGGGGAGGAGGGGTTTCAAGATCAAAGGCTTTATGTCACTTCTGTTTTGGCATGAGTTGTCTGGAGTGTCCAAGCTGTCGGCAAAGTCGAAAATGGCAGGAGCAAAGATGTGGAAAAAAATATGCAGAATTAAATTAAAACTATCTGAGCAGTGGGTGTGCCAAAAAAGAAAATTGCGAGCACCAGAAATCAATCACTACTTTTGTCGAGTATATTATCTGTATTACAGTGGAACCTTGTTAATTGAATAGCCACTTTGCCAATGAAAATTATTCAATGAACAGGATTATTCAATTAACAGGGATTTCACTTTCCTGCATTCTTGAGATAAACTTAGCATTTATTCTATTATATCTTGTTTGACAGAGCTCCATGAGCTCTGTCAAACAAGATATAATAGATTAAATGCCTGTATTGGATGTACTGAGGCCGAATAGGTCTATAAACAAAGGAAAACTGGGGAGAGTCAGAGTAATTTCTCGACCTGTTACAGGATTTTTTATTAAATTAAGAGGAGTTCACTCTATAACCTATATTCAATTAACAGGTCAAATTTGTATTGGAGGTATGGTAAATGGTTTTGTGTTGGGAAATTATATTCAATTAACAAGGATATACAATTAAGAGATATCCAATTAAGTGGGCTCCACTGTACTCTCACAATTTGGAGAGATCATTAAGTGTTGTGAGTTTGGACTAAACTGAAGGCCAGATACTGTAGCTTACACTAAATGTGTCTTCATTCAATGTGCCCATCCCAAAAATTGTTTTTCAAAGAAATTGCAGACTTGTCAGGAAGAAAGGATTTCCGATCTACAGCCATAGTATATTCACATAAAACTGATATGGATACCATCCTGTGGTTTAGGTGTTGGACTCCTGATAGCCAGACAGGGTTACCATTGTTTCAATTCCAGTTTTAATTGCCAAGGGACAAATTCAATGACTTTCAATTTACGACATTAGGGCACATGTACAGTACCAGCTGAGATAAGTTTAACAACAAGAGGCCCCAGTGGGCCTGAGGGCACTCACCTGACATGGTAGTCTAAATATCAAACCAGGGACTTGACTTAAATAAGCTGCATACACCCCTATTGAGAAGCATATACCAACTAGGTGAAGCGATTGTGCCCACACAATACACAGGATTTTCCTTCTATTTTCAGTTCCTGCATTTTTACATTCGAAAATTGAGATAAACACATAAAAAACAGATTTTTTTAAAATTTTGTTCAAAAATTTTTGAAATCTCTAACAAAATATTTTCAGACTAAAATGTTTTTTCCTTCTTCTTCTCAAAATTTACCAAAATGCATAATGCCCACAGTGTTAAATGAAAGTGTCAATGACACTGTAGCTCAACTTGTTAAGACATGTACATGTATAGTATGTGACACAGCAATGACAAACATCTAAGTAATGACCTGATAACAAAGGTGCATGTAATGTATTGTAACAGTCTGTACATAAATACTGACCGTAGCCTGTAACAAATGTATAGGTATAGGTAAAGTATTGTGAAGGTGGGTGACAGTCAGATGCTAAACTAGAAAAGAAATCTTTGAGTCCCAGAGTGGGACTGCACCATAAAATATTTGTTCTCATAGCACAGTGATAACAAAGGCACCCCAAAATACATTCGTTCCTGTCCCAAGGTGAAAACAAAGGTACCCAAGAAGTTTCGTGAAGATCAGTTCATAAATACGAGCTGTATAGAAGTTGTGACAAAAAACTGATTGGACCCAGAAACACTCGTTCTCGTCCAAAGGTGATAACAAAGGTACCCAAGAAGTTTCGTGAATATCGGTTAATACAGCCTCTAGCCCGAGCTGTATTGACATGTGCACTTACAGTGTATAAGTAGCACTGAATAAATCAAAGTTCATCTAATTTGCATAATTTCTGCACGAGAAAAAACCCCGTACTATATGTGATTTATTCCATGTTGCTAAACATTCATACAAAAATTTATTCAAATCAGAACTTTCATATTGCACTAATTCTGGTACAAAATGGCTGCTGGTGGCCATCTTGAATTTTGGACCACACCCAAAAACACTCGTTCTCATCCCATGGTGATAACAAAGGTACCCAATAAGTTTCGTAAAGATTGGTTCATAAATACAGCCTCTAGCCTGAGCCATATAGAAGTTGTGTACAAAAAACTGATTAGACCTAATTTCAGTACAAAATGGCCACTGGCATCCATCTTGAATTTTGGACCACACCCAGAATGGGACTGCACCACAAAATATTTGTTCTCATAGCAGTGATAACAAAGGCATTCGTTCCTGTCCCAAGGTGAAAACAAAGATACCCAAGAAGTTTCGTGAAGATCAGTTCATAAATACGAGCTGTATAGAACTTGTGACAAAAAACTGGACCTAACTTCGGTACAAAATGGCCACTGGCAGCCATCTTGACCGCACCCATATACACTCGTTCTCGCCAAAGGTGATAACAAAGGTACCCACGACGTTTCGTGAAGATCGGTTCATAAATACAGACTCTAGCCCGAGCCGTATTGACATGTGTACTTACTGTGTGTAAGTAGCACTGAAAAAATCAAAGTTCATCTAATTTGCTTAATTTCTGCACGAGAAAAAAACCTGTATTATATGTGATGTATCCCGTGGTACTAAACATTCACACAAAAAATTATTCAAATCAGCGCTTTCATATGGAAGTTCTGTGCAAAAATCTGATAGCACCTAATTTTGTACAAAATGGCTGCCATCGGCTATCTTGAATTTCAGACCGGACCCCAAAACACTCGTTCTCATTCCACGGTGATACCAAAGGTACCCAAGAAGTTTTGTAAGGATCGGTTCATAAATACGGCCTCTAGCCCGAGCCATATTGGCATTTGCACTTACAGTGCTGGAAGTAACACTAAATACATCAAAATTAGTCTAATTTGCATAATTTACGCACAAGAAAAAAACCTGTATTATGTGTGATGTATCCCATGGTACTAAACATTCATACAAAAAATTATTCAAATCAGCACTTTCATATGGAAGTTCTGTGCAAAAATCTGATAGCACCTAATTTTGTACAAAATGGCTGCCATCGGCTACCTTGAATTTCAGACCGGACCCCAAAACACTCGTTCTCATTCCACGGTGATACCAAAGGTACCCAAGAAGTTTTGTAAAGATCGGTTCATAAATACGGCCTCTAGCCCGAGCCATATTGGCATTTGCACTTACAGTGCTGAAAGTAACACTAAATACATCAAAATTAGTCTAATTTGCATAATTTACGCACAAGAAAAAAACCTGTATTATGTGTGATGTATCCCATGGTACTAAACATTCATACAAAAAATTATTCAAATCAGCACTTTCATATGGAAGTTCTGTGCAAAAATCTGATAGCACCTAATTTTGTACAAAATGGCTGCCATCGGCTATCTTGAATTTCAGACCGGACCCCAAAACACTTGTTCTCATTCCACGGTGATACCAAAGGTACCCAAGAAGTTTTGTAAAGATCGGTTCATAAATACGGCCTCTAGCCCGAGCCATATTGGCATTTGCACTTACAGTGCTGAAAGTAACACTAAATACATCAAAATTAGTCTAATTTGCATAATTTACGCACAAGAAAAAAACCTGTATTATATGTGATGTATCCCATGGTACTAAACATTCATACAAAAAATTATTCAAATCAGCACTTTCAGATGGAAGTTCTGCGCAAAAATCTGATTGCACCTAATTTTGTACAAAATGGGTGCCTGCGGCCAACTTGAATTTCGGATCGGACACAAAAACACTCGTTCTTGTCCACGGTCATAACAAAGTTACCCAAGAAGTTTCGTAAAGATCTGTTCATAAATATGGCCTCTAGCCCGAGCCGTATTGAATTGTTGGTGGACAGACAGACAACTGGCCATGGCATAAGCTCAAATTTGGCTTCACCAAAGTTGAGCTAAAAATGCGGACTCAGCATTTTTCAAAGTCCCGAAAAAGTACCTTATGACAAAACCGATGTCAAGTTTTTTTACCATCCCTTCTGTTGGTCCCAATGAAGCTTCACACCAAACAAAAATTCTCAGTGCCATGCAGTTTTGGAGATGTGGACGTTTTCGTTTTTTTCTATTTTCTGCTCCTGAGGTTCCCACAGGGCTGCAGGAAAATTTTTTGGGCATAAATCAAGTACTTATAACCCACTAATATTTGATTTTAAATTTCGTTCAAATTGGCCTCTCGGTTCAGAAAATAGAAATTTTGGGCAGGGCAAAAATTCTTGCCCCCAACAGAACAAAGGCAAATATTGCCCGTCAAACTTCTCTTGAACAAACTTGAGTCTACACCTCAAATGGAAGCTGCATACCAAATATCAAGTCTCTGCTAAGGCTGGTTCATGAGAAGATTTTTTAAAATTTTGTGCATTTTGGCCCCACCCCCTCCTCAATATGAGCAGAAACCCAATTCGAAGAAAAACCCAAATGCCCCTATATAGCCGCTACTCATGTGAATTTTCATTGAACTACAGCCCGTGGCTTGGGAGAAAATGACCCAAAAACCACCTTCTCGATGTACGAACGGCGACGGACAAAACGTGATCAGAAAAGCTCACCCTGACTTTCAGTCAGGTGAGCTAATAATCACTAGAATATTTATCTCACATTCATTCCGTGAAAATATTTTTTTAATTCAAAAAGATTAATATTTGGTTACTAATGCTTAAGTTATTCTACAAACAAGCATAACATGAAATTTATTAACAAAGTGAAATAAGTACCCTAATTTTCATTGCATATGACTAGTCGTCGAACCTAAAGAAGAAATTGTTGCTATAGAGACACATACCAAAAAGAATTGAAATCCATTAAATATTGTTCAAGTTATGCCATACACAAACTTCTGCAAAAATGTTGATGGAAATATGCTGTTTCCAAGTCGAAAAGCCCCATTACTTTTGTAAAAATCACGGGACCATGTCCCAATTTGAACTTAACGTTCTTTTTGATATAACAGATGCAGAACACAAGTTTAGTGCTGATCTATGAATCCACACTCAGGTTATCAACCAGAAACCAAAATGTTGATGGTAATGAGAAATTTCTGAGTCGAAAAGGCCCATAACCAGTCCTCGGAATTAGGAAAATATTGCGACGGCACAACATTGCCGCCGCCAAAAATTCTGCGACGGCAAATTTTTATCAGCGACAGCACATTTGAATTGAATTGTTTGGATGACAGTATTGTGACACTAAGTGAATAATAATCATTAATCAGAACAGCTGAATTCTAATGGACAAGAAATCACTGGTGGGTGGTCAGTTGGACAATCTGTAGTTTGATTAAGTGATCAATTGATTGACTGGTTGTCCTAATTTTAGGGGCTGGTTGTAACTCGCATCCATGCATTATTCGCCTATCGGTTTTGACAGTAACTGTTAGAGACAGAAATATTTGCATTGCGCATCAAACCGGGGTGAGTTGACTCTGACCCGATAAACACAACAAGAATTATTTTCCAACTCACCCTTGTTTTGTGCTCAATGCGTTTATTTTTTTATTGAACCGATTGATTGTTTTACAATTCAGTTTGTTTGAGATTGTACAGTTTACATTATGCCACAAGTGGAGAATGCTAAAATTAAAATGGAACATGACCACGTGCTCTGTTGAGATTACATCAGTGACCAATAGAACTGCCGCATTGTCCCAGTACACCAATTTAGCATACTTTCATGAAACGAAGAATTCGATTGGTTGTATTTATGTAAGGTGTGACGTCAAAAGGGAATTGCCCAGGAATTCCTGGGTTATTTTAAACGTGCATCACAGTCAACAAGGGGGTTCTTTCGAAAAAACACAAACAAATGAAAAACAACTGGTTATGAACAGTATTTCAACCACATACATTTTGTACAAACTTACTTTCAAATTAATTAATATTAGATATTTCCACAAATATTGATTTTATACACCAGTTACACCTATAAAGCATATGTTATGTAGGGTTGGATGATCAGTTCTGATGGACTTCAGGTAATTGGGACAAGTAAAAAAATATTATGGCTGCCAATTTACGACGGCAAGAAAATGCTGCCGTCATGCCCCACGGCGGCGACGTTTGCGACGGCATTGCCAAATGCCATCGCTAATTCCGAGGACTGCATAACTCACGTAAAAATAATTGGACGGATACCCATAATCAAACCTGGCCTGTATTACTAACTGGGTAATACACATACCAACTTTGGTTGAGATCAAATAATTTAAACTGGAGTTATCGGTCGGAAACAAAAATGTTTATAGAAGGTCAAATTCCAAGTCGAAAAAGGGGCATAACTCATTAAAAATAATTGGACAGCACCCATATTCGAACTTGGCCTGTATTACTGGCTGGGGAATGCATGTACCAACTTTGGTTGAGATCAAATAATCCAAACTGGAGTAATCAGTCGTAAACCAAAAATGTTACTAGAAGGTCAAATTCTAAGTCGAAAAATGGCCATAACTCATGTAAAAACAAGAGCACACGTATCACTGAAGCAATACAATGTCCCCTACCGGTCTAATGAGCATTAATAATTATACAAATGCTATAACCTAGATGTGATCAGCATGAATTCCGTTGAAGCGTTTCCAAAAAAAAGTCCGGAAAATTTATATTTTGGCGCTTTTCCATATTTCCGAGGGCCATAACTCACACAATTACCAAGAATGAAATTTCAAAAAAAAGTCTGGAAAACTAAAGATTGACTGACAGCCTGACTGACAGACTGATGGATGGACAGAGTGCAAATGAAACTTGATATGTAAGTCATCGTTCTATAGTAGGTTGCCAAAAATGAAATCATTCCGTTGAAGCGTTTCCAAAAAAAGTCCACAAAACTAAAGTATGACCGACAGACAGACTGACGGATGGATGGACAGAGTGTAAATGAAACTTGATCTGTAAGTCATCTTTCTATAGTAGGTTACCAAAAATGAAATCATTCCGTTGAAGCGTTTCCAAAAAATGGTCCGGAAAACTGATATTTTGGTGCTTTTCCATATTTCCAAGGGCCATAACTCACACAAGAATAATGCAATCAGCATGAAACTCAAACTGGATCTGTAAGTCATCGTTCTATAGTAGTTTACCAAAAATTAAATCATTCCATTGAAGCGTTTCCAAAAAAAACTCCGGAAAACTGATATTTTGGTTTTCCATATTTCCAAGGGCCATAACTCAAACAAGAATAATGCAATCAGCATGAAACTCAAACTTGATCTGTATGTCATCGTTCTATAGTAGTTTCCAAAAAAAGTCCACAAAACTCAAGTATGACCGACAGACAGACTGACGGATGGATGGACAGAGTGTAAATGAAACATGATCTGTAAGTCGTCTTTCTATAGTAGGTTACCAAAAATTAAATCATTCCATTGAAGCGTTTCCAAAAAAAACTCCGGAAAACTGATATTTTGGTTTTCCATATTTCCAAGGGCCATAACTCAAACAAGAATAATGCAATCAGCATGAAACTCAAACTTGATCTGTATGTCATCGTTCTATAGTAGTTTCCAAAAAAAGTCCACAAAACTCAAGTATGACCGACAGACAGACTGACGGATGGATGGACAGAGTGTAAATGAAACATGATCTGTAAGTCGTCTTTCTATAGTAGGTTACCAAAAATGAAATCATTCCGTTGAAGCGTTTCCAAAAAAACTCCGGAAAACTGATATTTTGGTGCTTTTTCCCATATTTACCAAAAATCAAGTTACAATGAAATCCCTTCATAAATATGACTTGTAGACTGTGCTAATGGTTTACGGGTTTTGGGCTTGGGCAGCCAGACCGGTTGACCAATCGCGACCAAAATGACATGATCCCAAACCTGCATATGAAATTTTGTGACGATCAGACAAGAACTACGGGATGTAGCCTGTGCTAAAGGAAAATGTGAACAGACTTCCGCATGTGTGATAGCAATAGCTTATCTTGACTTTGTCATGTTAAGCTAATAAAATGATCAGTTGTTTAAAGTATCTGCAACCTAAAATAACAATGCTGAATTGAAAGAAATATAAATGAAAGTGTCAATGACACTGTAGCTCAACTTGTCAAGACATGTATATGTATAGTATGTGACACAGCAATGACAAACATCTAGGTAATGACCTGATAACAAAGGTACATATAAAGTATTGTAACGGTCTGTACATAAATACTGACCGCAGCCTGTAACAAATGTATAGGTAAAGTATTGTAAAGGTGGGTGACAGTCAGAAGCTAAACTAGAAAAGAAATCTTTGTCCCAGAGTGGGTCTGACTGAACCCCAAAATATTTGTTCTCATAGTACAGTGATAACAAAGGCACCTCATAGCACAGTGATAACAAAGGCACCCCAAAATACATTCATTCCTGTCCCAAGGTGAAAACAAAGGTACCCAAGAAGTTTCGTGAAGATCAGTTCATAAATACGAGCCGTACAGAAGTTGTGTACAAAAAACTGATTGGACAAAATGGCCACTGGCAGCCATCTTGAATTTAGGACCGCACTCAGAAACACTCGTTCTTGTCCCAAGGTGATAACAGAGGTACCCAAGAAGTTTTGTGAAGATCGGTTGATAAATACAGCCTCTAGACCGAGCCGTATTGGCATTTGCACTTACAGTGCTGAAAGTAACACTAAATACATCAAAGTTAGTCTAATTTGCATAATTTACGTACGAGAAAAAAACCCATATTATATGTGATGTATCCCATGGTACTAAACATTCATACAAAAAATTATTCAAATCAGCGCTTTCATATGGAAGTTCAGCGCAAAAATCTGATTTCACCTAAGTCTGTACAAGCGGCCAGCTTGAATTTCGGATCGGACCCAAAAACACTTGTTCTCGTCCCATGGTCATAACAAAGGTACCCAAGAAGTTTCGTAAAGATCGGTTCATAAATACGGCCTCTAGCCCGAGCCGTATTGAATTGTTGACAGACCATGGCATAAGCTCATGGTCCGTCAACAGCATAAGTGACAACCACAGGCAGTATTACTGTTTGTATGTCAAGTTCACACAAGTTGTCAACATTTTGAATTGTCAATGCTGGTGGATTGTTTCCAAACAATTGTCAACCAGTCAACCAACCACTCGACTCCTAATGCCCCCATGAATAAATTGCACAGTAATTTCCAAAATATATACTGAATCAATCTGATTGTGAGGAACACTGGAACCGGACCGTATTTCTTTAGAAATGGAAGAACCAAGTTAACAACTTGCCATTTTTTGTTTTTCTGCTGTCAGGTTTTTATCTTTTTCTCTGACATAATTGCAGCATCTGCTGCTACCTGTCGCATACAAAATTTAGATTTGCACATTTTCTTATCAATTCGATCAAAATATGCAGTCCACAGGCTTTTAGATTTACAATCCACCTTGACAAGTTGACTTTTTGTCAATTTTGTTGAAAAATATAAATACATGTACTGAAATATTTATTTTGATTTGGTTTCGGTGTGGTTTTTGGTATCCCTGTAATACCAAAACCATCCCATGCAAGAGGCCCCACGGGGCCTGAAGCACTCATCTTGTACACAACACAATTTAAACAGAGTCCAAGAATGAGTCTACATTAAGCAAGCCATCTCCATAGGCTACACTGTCAATCCTTGAGTCCCTCAGGAGTGACAAAAATAATCTAGGCATCATGCCTTTTCTTCAGCTGATCATAAGTAAAATGTAGAGCTCCCCTATGAAGCCCCTTGATACAACCTATGTGGATTAATCTTAGTACCTCTAGAGGTACTGAATACAAAATTCTTAATTCTTCAGTAAAATGGCCAATTCCGGCTCCCATAGAGAGCCCAAATATTACCCCAGGCTCTTGATTTGAACATAGTTAAATCTGACTTCCCTAGAGATGTTGTGTACCGAATATGAGAGCATTCTGACCGTTGGATCTGAAGAAGAGAAATTGTAAAGAAATTTCTTCGAATTGCACTAAGTTCAAATTTGGGCTACCATAGCAAGCCCAAATATTGACCTATGGATCTGATTTGAACAAACTTGAATCTGACCTCCCTAGAGATGTTGTATACCAAATGTGAAAGCATTCTGACAAGTGAATCTGAAGAAGAAGATTTTTGAAGAAATTCCCTCATATTGTCCTAAGTTAAATTTCATGTTCTCATATGGAGCCCAAATATTAACCTAGGCACTCGAATTGAACAACCTGGAATCTGACCCCCCTAGAGGTGTTGTATACCAAATATAAAAGCATTCCTACTGGTGGATCTGAAGAAGAAGATTTTTAAAGAAATTTTCTCATATTGCACTAAGTAAATATTTGGGCTACCATAGTGAGCCCAAATATATACCTAGGGATCTGATTTGAACAAACTTGAATCTGACCCCCATAGAGATGTTGCATACCAAATATCAAAGCATTCTGACTGATGGATCTGAAGAAGATTTTTTTAAATTACCCTCCATATTGAACAAAGATAAAATTTGGGCTTCCATAGGTAGCCCAAATATTAACCTAGGGACTTGGTTTGAACAATCTAGAATCTGACCCTCATAACAATGATGTATATCAAATATTAAAAGATTCTGACTGGTGGTTCTGAAGAAGAAGATTTTTAAAGAATATTCCCCATATTACCCTATGTTAAAACTTTGGGCTCTTGTAGAGAGCCCAAATATGAACCAATGAGCTTTATTTCAACAAACTTTTATCTGACCGCCCTATGAATGCTGTATACCAAATATCAAAAGATTCTGATGATTGGTTCTGAAGAAAAGATTTTTAAAAATTTTTGCAAATATGCTGACTCAGCATTTTTTCGATGCCCATTACAGAACACCCTCACATAACCGATGGCAATTTTTTTTTTTTACCATTCAATTCTACTGGTCATAATGATACTTCATACCAAATAAAAAAGCTCTCTGTTCCGTGGGGTTTGGGAAATATGGGCGTTTGAAAATATTTCTATTTTTAGCTCCCAGGGTTCCCATGGGGATGCGGGAATTTTTTTTTTGGCATGGGTCAAGTACTTATGACCCAATACTACCACAAACCAAATTTGGTTCATACCGGACCATCGGTTCAGAAAATAGAAATTTTGGGCGGGGCCAAAAATCTTACCCCTCCTATTACAACGCCAAATATTACTTCACGAATTTTGTTTGAACAAACTTGATTCTACACCTCATATGGAAGCTCATAGCAAACATCAAGTCATTGTACACACTGGTTCTTGAGAAGAAGATTTTAAAAATATTTTGGAGCATTTTCCCCCACTCCCTCCCTATGGGGCTGGGCATGCTGAGTTGAACAAAAATGAAATGCCCCTTTGGGACCATCACGCACACAAACTTTCACTTGAATTGGCCCAGTGGCTTTGGAGAAGACCAAAACATGGTGTTGACGGACGACAGACGACGGACGGGAAGCGATGAGATTAGCACAGCTTGACTTTGTTAGATGAGCTAAAAATCGGAATACCGCACAGCACTAAATATCGATGTCGAAAAACCAAAGCGAACCAATCACTGAATACCATCAATATTTTAAAATTTTCCTACATTTTCTGTTTATGAGACCTTATTGAATCTTGATGGCACATGAAGTTTTCATTATCAGGAAAGAAGTGACTTACTTTCTTTTCAATTTTGTTATGTTAACCCTTAAAAGGCATGGGCAATTGTCCTCAATTCCACATAAGACTACTATTTGTGCATGTCCAGTTGCTTAGCAGTGATTTCTAGTCAAATCTTGGCTGCCTGTTAACCCTTTGAGACTTTAATTACTGACGTTCACTGGAAATTCAGTTTCTTCAACGCTTTTCAAAATGCGATGTCAAACGTTGGAAAGTACAAATAAGGCCACACAAAGTAGATCTTCTGTTTCTTGGGCCATTATTTGTGAAATTGCATGCGGGCGAGTGTTTTTTTATTTTATTTTTTATTTCAGTAATTACTTCTTTGCCATCAAAAGTTCATGTTCTTGGTTCAAGTTTTAGGCCTCATAACCTACAGAATAGCATGGGTGGTGGTGTATTTCATCCCTTGAGGGCAAGAAGGCTTTGCAATACTAAAGCATTGCAAAGCCTTCTGGCACTCAAGGGACAAATTCATCAATTTTTTTAACTTGGGTAAAATATCAGACATAAACCATTTAATTTTAATTTTTTTAAAGTTTAAATTGGTTATAAAAAGAGAGCATGCGGCAGCCAAAAGGACCATGTGGGAGGGCCTGAGAAACAGATTTTTTATTTTTTTAGGCCTAACAAGATATTTTTCACCTTAGTGATTATCTGGTTGAGGGCTAGATTATTTTTGGTGGTATGAATTTGTTATTCAAAACTTGTTTTTATACAAATTATTGGAGAGTGCCCACAGGCATTCTCCAATAATTTGTAATAAAACAAATTTATGTAAACAAACAAAATATTATTTGTGTTTGAATATGAAATATAGGCAAGGAGAGTGTTAGTTTTGCTCTGGTATCCTCATTTTTTGAAAGCCCTGATAGTGGCTTCAAGCACTCAACCAGTTAAGAAGTCTTGACAGCAGGTTTATATTAGTATTTTAAGCTGCGATAACATTTGGCTCAACGCTTATCACTGAGCAATATTCGGGAGAAAATAGGAATTTGAGGTTAAAACTTTAAATGAAAGTATCAATGACTAGGGCTGTCGCGATTATTTGATTAGTCGACTAACCGTCGACTATTGAAGTAGTCGACGTTTTTTATTTTTAGTCGATCGTCGTTCATTTTCAAGGTGGTACACGTCTACTACACGTCGGGGCTAAATTGCATTGTTTTGTGAGGTGAATGATCAATGAAGGTGAATAACTTTAAATATCTAACCATAGTTAACATTCATATCCGGAAGACTGTACGACTGTCACTGACTGTGTAAGAAAGAACACTCACAGTTACTCGAGAAGAATAGATTCTTCTGAATTTCTCCAGTCTTGTACACACGAATGCACCCATTGGAAAACCCAAAGCGCGGAAGTGACAAAATTATGACGAAAGTCAGAAACTCAGATCACTTCTCAAAGTTCGGAACTTCAGACTAAGATCCAATTTTAACAACTGACGAGGGAATGCATATATCTCAATGTTCAAAATTTCGAGAAACTTATTGCAGAAAGGAAACATATGCAGGAACGTTCTTTGGTAAATTCATTTTAATTCATCGGCTTCAATCTAGTTCAAACTTGGACCCGCAGTCAGTAATATTATTTTTGGGGTTGGTACGTCCTACAGGACGTACCAACCCCAAAAATTATATTACGGACTGTGGGTCCAAGATTGGACTACATGTAGTTTCAGTCGGGACCGATTTGTTGTTCCCACAACCCCACTTCGTCTGAACACACTGGTGCCATTGTCATTTTCAGAGTTTTACGAACAGAAGAATGATTTGCTAAAAAATCATGGGAAGCGACTATTAATCGACTAACCGTCAATTACTGGTCACGATTAGTCGATTACAAAAAATGATAGTTGCGACAGCCCTATCAATGACACTGTAGCTCAACTTGTTTAAGACATGTATATGTATAGTATATGACACAGCAATGACAAACATCTAGGTAATGATCTCATAACAAATGTACATGTAAAGTATTGTAAAGATCGGTTCATAAATACAGCCTCTAGTCTGAGCCATACAGAAGTTGTGTACAAAAAACTGACTGGACCTAATTTCGGTTCAAAATGGCCACTGGCAGCCATCTTGAATTCTGGACCACACCCAGAAACACTCGTTCTCGGCCCCACAAAGGTACCCAAGAAGTTTTGTGAATATCGGTTCATAAATACAGACTCTAGCCCAAGCCGTATTGACATGTGCACTTACTATGTATAAGTAGCACTGAATAAATCAAAGTTCCTCTAATTTGCATAATTTCTGCATGAGAAAAAAACCTATATTATATGTGATGTATTCCATGTTACTAAACATTCATTCAAAAATTTATTCAAATCAGAACTTTCATAAAGAAGTTCTGTACAAAAAACTGATTGCACTAACTAAAGTACAAAATGGCTGCTGGTGGCCATCTTGAATTTTGGACCGCACCCAAAACCACTCGTTCTCGTCCCACGGTGATAACAAAGGTACTCAAGAAGTTTTGTAAAGATCGGTTCATAAATACGGCCTCTAGCCTGAGCCATATTGGCATTTTCAGTTACAGTGCTGAAAGTAACACTAAATAGATCAAAGTTAGTCTAATTGGCATAATTTATCCACAAGAAAAAAACCTGTATTATATGTGATGTATCCCATGGTACTAAACATTCACACAAAAAATTATTCAAATCAGAGCTTTCATATGGAAGTTCTGCGCAAAAATCTGATTGCATCTAATTTTGTACAAAATGGCTGCCAGTGGCCATCTTGAATTTCAGACCGAACCCCAAAACACTCGTTCTCGTCCCACAGTTGTAACAAAGATACCCAAGAAGTTTCGTAAAGATCGGTTCATAAGTACGGCCTCTAGCCAGAGCCGTATTCGCATTTGCACTTACAGTGCTGAAAGTAACATTAAATACATCAAAGTTAGTCTAATTTGCATAATTTACGCACGAGAAAAAAACACGTATTATATGTGATGTATCCCATGGTACTAAACATTCATACAAAAAATTATTCAAATCAGTGCTTTCATATGGAAGTTCTGTGCAAAAGTCTGCTTGCACCTAATTTTGTACAAAATGGCTGCCAGCGGCTAACTTGAATTTCGGACCGGACCCCAAAACACTCGTTCCCGTCCCACGGTGATAACAAAGGTACTCATGGTGTTTCGTAAAAATCAGTTCATAAATACGGCCTCTAGCCAGAGCCGTATTGAATTGTTGACGGACAGACGGCCAGACAGATGACTAGCCATGGCATAAGCTCAAATTTGACTTACGTCAAAGTTGAGGTAAAAATTGAAAAATAATAACAAAACAAATGACCACAAAGTATGAACGTGTTGTTTGATTTAGTACATAATAACACGCACAAACTTATCAAAGGATTAAATTAAACAAAAGATGTTGTAGGTAATAACACATACAAAAGTATCAAAGGATTAAATTAAACAAAAGATGTTGTAGGTAATAACACATACAAAAGTATCAAAGGATTAAATTAAACAAAAGATGTTGTAGGTAATAACACATACAAAAGTATCAAAGGATTAAATTAAACAAAAGATGTTGTAGGTAATAACACATACAAAAGTATCAAAGGATTAAATTAAACAAAAGATGTTGTAGGTAATAACACATACAAAAGTATCAAAGGATTAAATTAAACAAAAGATGTTGTAGGTAATAACACATACAAAAGTATCCAAGGGTTAAATCATTGTCCTGTTAAGACAGCCAAGACTTCACTAGAAATCACTGCCAAGGTGATTTGTCTATTCTAAGCAGGAGTTTGCAGACCTCCTAATGATGGTATGTTTAAAGCACACGCTCAGAGATTGCAAAATAAAAAAAAAGCCTGAAATAAGCTTTTAAACATTATTAAGGTGAGTTTGGAACAAGTCACAAAATAACTTCAGATATGATTTGTGTTGGCAATAGAATGCTAATGTTGAGCTTATTGGTAGTAATAATTATGGCACTATGGTACAATGATACTAGACAACTTATTCTGTATTTTCCTGATGTGGGGGGGAGGCGGTGGCTCAGTTGATAGAGGTGCAGACTGCAAGCCGAGAGGTCCTCGGTTCGAATCCCACCTGTGGCTACCGCGTTGTGTCCTTGGGCAACACACTTCACCCCCATTGCCCACGTGGGGGCACGGTGATGCTGTGTACTAAGGTGTACTGCACGTCGATGACGCACCTGTCTTCAACCAATGCTAACCCTGCTTGTGTGGAGTTGGTATGTTGGGGAGCTGACAGTTGCTCGCCATTGCTCGGTGGTTCTCTCTGGGTACTCCGGCTTCCTCCACCCGTAAAACTGTCACGGTCATGGTTAGCCACTGTACAGAAATATGTGACCTTAAACACCAATAAATAAATAAATAAATAATAAATAAATATAATTTCCTGATGTGGATTCCCATTTGGTACAATCAGAAAATGTCAGTTAAGTCAGATATGGAATAATGAACTGATACCACAATACACCTCCCTTAAAATACCAAAATTGATACCGAACTAAAAATTCTAATACTGTCCATCTCTACATATTTCAATATTGATAAATATCTCTAATAGGGACCTGCGAACCGTTCGAGATTCGGCTCGACTCGAAACCATCGCCGAGATTCGATTTGACTCGATACCTCACCGTCTGATTCGTATTTTTCGAACCGACCTCTGTTCAAACGGCAAATTATATGTGCACTCGCTCGCATCAAGAACACGCCGTCATACACTAACGATAGTGTAATAAATCGCTCTCTGAACGTATTAGCTCTCCAATTTTGTTGATTATTAAACCCCCGGGCAACCGTACGATCTCTGAGGGTCAGGGAAGATTCGTCCCCGGGAATATTCGTCCCCGGGTTTTTGAGAATATTGTATGTCTATCTTCACTATTAGTGCACGATACTGTGTTTCGCGAGACTCTGAGTTTGAGATTTTTTATCATATTTTCCGACATGCCTTGTTTGCTTTTATAATAATGGTATTTGGTGCTATGAGGCTGAGCACGAGCCACGACCACCAAGTGGGTAGAATAAAGCTGCGAGTCTATGAGTTCAGAATCAATTGGTCTGGAATCGAGTATTCTCGCAGTGCGAGAATACTTGATTCCAGACCAATTGATTCTGAACTCATCCAGCATGCAGAGTACCGGTATTGCAGACTATGGAAGCACGAATGTCGCTGTCGCGCCGGTTTCAAGGTTCGAGATTCAACTCGACTCGATACCAGAGGGATGATTCGGCTCGAGATTCGGCTCGAAGTTTTATCCCCGGCTCACAGGTCCCTAATCTCTAACATCTTAATAATTTCTTGACAATTACAGTAAAACCTATCTTGAGAGACCACCTGTCTTGAGAGACCACCTGTCTTGAGAGACCACATTTGCCAGGCACTGACTGGTTTTACTCTATAATGGACCTGCTATGGGAGACCACCCATCTTGAGAGACCACTTTGACCGAATTGAATGGTTTTGCGTGACGAAGGCATGTAGGGACGGTTTGGAGCAAGCCCCTTTCGACCCTCTTTAGCTGTAGGATAGGTTTTGATGGTATGTCAAGGCACGTCAAAGGAGGAAGGTGTTCGGGTTTAGTAGCATTTGCTACGTTTGTGCTTTTTCTTCTTGGAAGGAGGTGGCTGAGATGGCGAAGGATTGGCAGCTGTTGTTTCGAAGTTTTTGCATTTTAGCCATCTGTGAAAGAACAGGCCGCGGATCCTTGCTGCTTCCAAATGACCTGGTTTGTTGATGAGGATGTCGTAGGTTTCCTTAGCCCATTCCATCTGGGTTGATTTAAGGTATTCCAAATAATCATCCTCAGTTCCATCAATCTCCAGCTTGAGTTCGCTGAAGCGTTCAATGGCACGTCCATCCAACATTTCAATATAGGCCGTCAAGCTAGTATCGCCTTCATCAGAGGGCTGATGCTCGGGCTCCGAGGTTGAAATGGATTTGAGGCCCGATTGGTTGAGGTTGAGAGGAGTCAGGTTTGGATTGGGCGACTTCCATCTCCTCTGCCCCTTCTTCCTGCTTCTCCTCTCCCTCCAACCTCTTTGGTGAAGAGGTACGCCTTCGGGTTGGTGATACAGGTTTTGGAGGAGAGTTGACGGTGATCACCTTTTCCATCTCCTGATTCCCGGTCTCAGTCCTCTTCCTTTCGAGCCACGCCTCCATTCGCCAGGTGACCCGCCGTTTGGTTGATGGCGATTTCTTCTTCTTTCTTTGTTTCTTTATCTCTGCTTCTTTTGTTGTTTCAGTGGTGGTTGGAGAACTCAATCCCTTATCCTTCCTCTGGTGTGGACTAGTGTGAGCAGACCTGCAAAAGGTGCTACCACTCCCAGAGGTGGGTTTCATCTTATACATAATGGTGAGCTGAACGCAGCCACTCTCAACATGGACATCCCAGTTAAGAAGCGAGCTAGCGTCCAGCACCGGCAAAGAATCCTTAATTTTCTTTGGCAGGTAATCCATGGCTAATTAGGTATGCACACTCTGAAGTCAGAAGTGTGATGAAGGTGTTCGATAATGATCGTGACCTAGTACCAACTTGTATTTTTATGCCATAATGGGCCTGTCTTGAGAGACCGCCCCTTTAAAGACTGAAACTATGACAAACACTTTTTACCTGTTCTGGAAATGGAAAATCCATTGTGGTTATACTAACATAATTAAAAGTAATAAATGCTCTTAACTGGGTTTCAATTGCTAATCAGTTACATAACTCATTAAAGATTGAGATGTTTTTATAAGACCCCTGTGAAAAGATTAGGATTATTGCTGAATAAACAATTTCATACATACCTGAAATGTGACAGATAGGATTATAAAAATAAATTTGTGTGGAAAATCTTCAATGAAGATTTTCAACACTAATTTATTTTTATAATTTTTATAACAGTCCATTTCAATTTGTTACGAAAACTTCATAAAAAAGAACAACTACAAAGTAATTACAAAAATCCATTCTTCTCCATTTCTGAATTTTGTGGTTGGTTATTCACTGACTTGGGAATACCAGAAACCTGTTATGAGAGACCACCTGTCTTGAGAGACCACTTTTGTGTGGCCCAAAGGGCGGTCTCTCAAGACAGGTTCTCTCTACATATTTCAATATGATAAATATCACTAACATCTTATTGATTTCTTAATAAAACCACTGATAATTACTTACAATCTTGTTTTTCTGTCTCACCACTTCTAATTTTATAAATTGCTCTACAGTTACATCTTCCACCAGAGTGCCACCAAGTTTCAAAAAAGCACATGTTGGTGAATGTTTCTTGTGTTCCTCCCTGTAATGAAAAAGTACATTCATAGAAATACAACTACAATCTGTTACATGTAAACACAAAAAATCTTCTTTTAAGATTAATCTATAAAAAAAACATTCTTGTTTCGGGAGAACCTCCCTTGACACGGAAAATCTGCCTAATCACTTTTTTACCCGGGGTTCCTGCAGGCAAGGACTGATAAAGTTCAAAGCAATTCAAAGGTCATTTTTTGATATATTTTAGCATTTTTAAGGCCCTACGTAATGAATATTGGAATTCAAGGATTTTCAAGACCCTGCATTCACTAGTCCTAACTGAAACCTCTGATCATTACTCCCCTCTCTTCCCTACAAGGGAAGTGTGAGGAGGGAGTAATGATTGAGAGGAGCTAGTTAGGACTATGCCTTCACAAAATCTAGAATATACAAGAGCACCGCCTAGCGGGGCAACATATGCCCGTCAAGATTGGAACATACACACGTTTCTCTGGGGTAAAGTTTGAAACTTTTGTTGACTCGACTATGTCTGTCCCCCCGCCTCCCTCCAATCATTGCCCATTCCCCTGCCCTGTCTGGGGTAAAGGGTAATTCACCTGTTTTCACATTTTCATATTAATCGATCTGAGGTCTTCACAAAATAAAAACAAGAGGCCCCACGGGGCCTGAAGCGCTCATCTTGTACAGAACACAATTTAAACAGAGTCCAAGAATGAGTCTACATTAAGCAAGCTATCTCCATAGGCTACACTGTCAATCCTTGAGTCCCTCAGGAGTGACAAAAATAATCTGGGCATCATGCCTTTTCTTCAGCTGATCATAAGTAAAATGTAGAGCTCCCCTATGAAGCCCCTTGATACAACCTATGTGGATTAATCTTAGTACCTCTAGAGGGTACTGAATACAAAATTTTTAATTCATCAGCAAAATGGCCAATTCCGGCTCCCATAGAGAGCCCAAATATTAACCCAGGCTCTTGATTTGAACACAGTTAAATCTGACTTCCCTAGAGATGTTGTGTACCGAATATGAAAGCATTCTGACCGTTGGATCTGAAGAAGAGAAATTGTAAAGAAATTTTTTCGAATTGCACAAAGTTCAAATTTGGGCTACCATAGCGAGCCCAAATATTAACCTATGGATCCGATTTGAACAAACTTGAATCTGACCCCCTAGAGATGTTGTATACCAAATGTGAAAGCATTCTGACAAGTGAATCTGAAGAAGAAGATTTTTGAAGAAATTCCCTCATATTGTACTAAGTTAAATTTCATGTTCCCATATGGAGCCCAAATATTAACCTAGACACTCGAATTGAACAACCTGGAATCTGACCCCCCTAGAGATGTTGCATACCAAATATAAAAGCATTCCCACTGGTGGATCTTAAGAAGAAGATTTTTAAAGAAATTTCCTCATATTGCACTAAGTAAAAATCTGGGCTACCATAGTGAGCCCAAATATATACCTAGGGATCTGAATTGAACAAATTTGAATCTGACCCCCACAGAGATGTTGCATACCAAATATCAAAGCATTCTGACTGATGGATCTGAAGAAGAAGATTTTTTTAAATGACCCTCCATATTGAACAAAGATAAAATTTGGGCTTCCGTAGGAAGCCCAAATATTAACCTAGGGACTTGGTTTGAACAATCTAGAATCTGACCCTCATAACAATGATGTATACCAAATATTGAAAGATTCTGACTGGTGGTTCTGAAGAAGAAGATTTTTAAAGAATATTCCCCATATTACCCTATGTTAAAACTTTGGGCTCCTGTCGAGAGCCCAAATATGAACCAATGAGCTTTATTTCAACAAATTTTTATCTGACTGCCCTATGAATGCTGTATACCAAATATCAAAAGATTCTGATGGTTGGTTCTGGAGAAAAGATTTTTTAAAATTTTTGCAAATATGCTGACTCCGCATTTTTTCGATGCCCATTACAGAACACCCTAACATAACCGATGGCAATTTTTTTTTACCATTCAATTCTACTGGTCATAAGGATACTTCATACCAAATAAAAGCTCTCTGTTCAGTGGGGTTTGGGAAATATGGGCATTTGAAAATATTTCTATTTTTAGCTCTCAGGGTTCCCATGGGGATGCAGGAATTTTTTTTTATGCATGGGTCAAGTACTTATGACTCAATACTACCACAAGCCAAATTTGGTTCATACCGGACCATCGGTTCAAAAAATAGAAATTTTGGGTGGGGCCAAAAATCTTACCCCTCCTATTACAAAGCCAAATATTACTTCACGAACTTCGTTTGAACAAACTTGATTCTACACCTCATATGGAAGCTCCATAGCAAATATCAAGTCATTGTACACACTGGTTCTTGAGAAGAAGATTTTTAAAATATTTTGGAGCATTTTCCCCCACTCCCTCCGTACGGGGCTGGGCATACTGAGTTGAACAAAAATGAAATGCCCCTTTGGGACCATTACTCACACAAACTTTCACTTGAATTGGTCCAGTGGCTTTGGAGGAGAAGACCAAAACATGGTGTTGACGGATGACGGACGACAGATGACGGACGATGGACGAAGAGCGATGAGATTAGCTCAGCTTGACTTTGTCAAGATGAGCTAACAAGGCTGCAGTTGAAGATTCTCCTTGCTGTTTACTTCATTAATAACGATTGACGATTGGTGGCGCCAAGGAAAAAGACATTTTGAGGATCATAATAGCTATGAACGGCGAGGATTCTCGTCGTTTAAAAATAAAATGGTGTTATCTGCTCCTGTCACATGCACGACAATTGATGATCAACCCGGTGTAAAGGTTAAACAATAAAGCAAGTAAAATGCTGGAGTAGGCAACACAATATTATAATGTTTCAAGTACTAAAAGGGGGCCTAACTCCGGAAATACAAAATAGGGTTACCTGCTCTTGTCACATGCACAACGGCAACTGGTGATAAACATGTGTGCAAAGTTTGAACAATATTGCATATAAAATGTTGAAGAAGTAGGCAACACAATACTGTAATGTTTTAAATACTAAAATGGGGCATAACTCTGGAAATACAAAACACAGTTACCTGCTCTTGTCACAAGCACAATGGCAATTACTGATCAACACGTGCACAGTTTGAAAAATTGGCCAATGAAATCGTCAGATGTGAACCCATATGCGCAACTAGTAGAAAGCTGTATGACGGAATGGATTGAAGGAGTGTCTAATTTGATGGATAAAGGGTTAATATTTCCGGATCAAATTATCAGATTTACATAAAAAAAACTATACAGCACAGCACATCAGTAACCTGAGTACATATATAAAGTAACATGACAATCGGATTGATATTTTTGGAGTTATCTCATGCTAAAGGGGTTGGAGGAATTTTCAATTTGAAGGATAAAGGGTTAATATCTCAGGATCAAATTATCAGATTTACATAAAAAACTATACAGCTCGGCACATCAGTAACCTGAACACAAATATAAAGTAACTTGACAATCCAAGCAATATTATTCAAGTTATCGAATACCAAAGGGATTGGAAGAATTTTCAATTTGAATGATAAAGGGTTAATATCTCAGGATCAAAATAACAGATTTACACCAAAAACTATACAGCTTGGCACATCAGTAACCTGAACACAAATATAAAGTAACTTGACAATCCAAGCAATATTTTTCAAGTTATCGAATGCCAAAGGGATTGGAGGAATTTTCAATTTGAAGGATAAAGGGTTGATATCTCAGGATCAAATCTTCAGATTTACATAAAAAACTCTACAGCTCGGCAAATCAGTAAACTGAACACAAATATAAAGTAACTTGACAATTCAAGCAATATTTTTCAAGTTATCGAATGCCAAAGGGATTGGAGGAATTTTCAATTTGAAGGATAAAGGGTTATTTATTTATTTATTTATTGATGTTTAAGGTCACATATTTATGCACAATGGCTAATCATGATCATGACAGTTTTACGGGTGGAGGAAGCCGGAGTACCCGGAGAGAACCACCGAGCAGCTGCCAGCTCCCCAACATCGTAACTCCGCACTGCAGCACAGGCAGGGTTATTTTGGTTGAAGACATGCGTACCATCAGCGTGCAGTACGCCTTAGTACACGGCGTCATCGTGCCCCCACGCGGGCAATGGAGATGAAGTGTCTTGCCCAAGGACACAACGCGGTTGCCACAGGTGGGATTCGAACTGAGGACCTCTCGGCTTGCAGCCTGCACCTCTACCTACTGAGCCACATCGTTCCCCAGGATAAAGGGTTAATATCTCAGGATCAAATCATCAGATTTACATAAAAAACTATACAGCTTGGCAAATCAGTAACCTGAACACAAATATAAAGTAACTGGACAATGCAAGCAATATTTTTCAAGTTATCGAATGCCAAAGGGACTGGAGGAATTTTCAATTTGAAGGATAAAGGGTCAAAATCTCAGGATCAAATTATCAGATTTACACCAAAAACTATACAGCTCGGCACATAAGTAACCTGAACACAAATATAAAGTAACTTGACAATCCAAGCAATATTTTTCAAGTTATCGAATGCCAAAGAAATGGATATGGATGCTGGACGGACAGACAAAGGATGGACGAACGACGGATGGCCACCCCGGATGCCGGTACCATACACAGTATGGGTACACATAAAAATTGTAAAATGTTGAAGGAGGAGGCGACACAAGTGTAATGTTTCAAGTATTAAAAGGAGGCAAAACTCTGGAAATACAAAACAGAGTTACCTGCTCTTGTCACATGCACAATGGCAATTTGTGACCAACAGGTGTGCAAAGTTTGAACAATGTAAAATGTTGAAGGAGTAGGCGACACAATACTGTAATGTTTAACTGGTAGAGTGCTGGAAGCCCATATTTGGGCTTTAATCTGAAGTCTAGGTAACCAATCTTAAAGACTTCATTTTCACAGCATGTACTTCATATTATCCTTGAAGTGAAATTATTTAGTCTTTAAGGATTTGTCTTGTTACGATATATGGGAGTGTGCCTATGGGCTGCCTATGGGCACTCTCCCATACATTTTAACAAGGCAAAGATACGTCAACAAATTTGAATGACCAAAAATAATTCAGCACTCTACCTGTAAGTGTACAAAAAGGGGCAAAACTCTGGAAATACAACATGGAGTTACCTGCACTTGTCACATGCACAACGGCAATTACTGATCAACATGTGTGCAAAGTTTGAACAATGTACATGTAGCATGTAAACTTTTGGAGGAGTAGGCGACACAATACTGTAATGTTTCAAGTACTAAAAGGGGGCATAACTCTGGAAATACAAAACAGTTCCCTGCTCTTGTCACATGCACAACAGCAATTGGTGATCAACAGGTGTGCAAAGTTTGAACAATGTAAACTGTTGAAGGAGACAGCGACACAATACTATAATGTTTAAGTACAAGAAGGTGCAAAACTCTGGAAAAACAAAATGGATGTACCTGCTCCTGTCACATGCTCAACAGCAATTGGTGATCAACATGTGTGCAAAGTTTGAACAATGTAGCATGTAAAATGTTGAAGGAGTAGGTGACACAATACTGTAATGTTTTCAGTACTAAAAGGGGGTATAACTAAACAAAAATAGGACTAAATTAAAATAACTTTTTTTCATGGGTTTGGAGAGATTACGGATGTGTCCTGCAGGCCACTCAACTCTGCATATATATTACAAAGTATCAGAAAGGTAACAAACTTCCCACATATGATTGCTGACACCTGACCTTTAAATCAGTCTAATTTGGCCACAACAGCAAATATGGATGTGGCCTGCATGGTTGGAGAAAAAACACCGGTATTTCCTTCTTCTTGGTGTCTGTTTTAGGTTTTAGGACCCCTGTCTTAAAATGCTAGTTTACAACCCATTGTTATAGGTTTTCACCATTATTACTGGTTCCCTCCCACCACCCTTTGACGCAAGTTTACTCGATTAACTCAAGAAGGCTTCTTGGTTTTCCAGTGTAGAGCCAAAGGTCTATTTGAATGTAAATTATGCATAGCATTTACTGAGAGATGCCACAAACATGAATGTAATAGATCTCAGCTCTATGTGTATGATCATAAAGAATTCGCCACAGAAAAGCAATCGCTGTCAACAGTGTCGTATACGACTCAGTCCACACCGATTGCTTTTCTATGGCAAACTCTGTGGGTGTTTTAAAAAAAATGATTTATCTGTTGCATTGTTTGATTCTAGGGTAAGCTCAAAGCTACATTGTAAGCATTAGGGAAACGGGGCAAAACTATATATTGCCGAAACACTGCAAAACACTGGAAAAAGTTTGAAACTCTGCATAATTTGGGCACAATTATTTTATTTGGGCACAGCATTTACCGTCGTTAGTTGGGAAGAATTTAAAGGCCTGACTGATATCCTATGAAGTTATGATCAGTAACACCATATAAGCCTTTTACCTGTGGAAAAAATGTCTGACAGGTTGGTCTGAGGTACACTAGTGCGCAAGCGACCATTACATGAATATCCCAGGTCCACGATATCTTCACTCAAAATCTAAGAGAAGTCGCCGACTAATATTGGTGATTGTTTCTTTTGTCAATGTCAGACACGATACAGTAGAACCTGTCTTGAGAGACCGCCCTTTTGGGCCACACAAAAGTGGTCTCTCAAGACAGGTGGTCTCTCAAAACAGGTTTCACGTTTTCTCAAGTCAGTGAATAACCAACCACAAAATTCAGAAATGGAGAAGAATAGATTTTTGTAATTACTTTGTTGTTATTCTTTTTTATGAAGTTTTTGTAACAAATTGAAATGGACTGTTATAAAAATTATAAAAATAAATTAGTGTTGAAAATCTTCATTGAAGATTTTCAACATTAATTTATTTTTATAATTTTTATAACAGTCCATTTCAATTTGTTACAAAAAAATTTTCAACACAAATTTATTTTTTTTTCTGTCACATTTCAGGTATGTATGAAATTGTTTATTCGGCAATAATCCTAATCTTTTCACAGAGATCTTATAAAAACATCTCAATCTTTAATGAGTTAGCAATTGAAACCCAATTAAGAGCTTTTAATACTTTTAATTATGTTAGTATAACCACAATGGATTTTCCAATTCCAGAACAGGTAAAAAGTTTTTGTCATGGTTTCAGTCTTCAAAGGGGTGGTCTCTCAAGACAGGTCCATTATGGCATAAAAATACAAGTTGGTACCAGGTCACAGTGGTCTCTCAAGACAGGTGGTCTCTCAAGACAGGTGGTCTCCCATAGCAGGTGAATTATAGAGTAAAACCAATCAGTGCCTGGCAGATGTGGTCTCTCAAGACAGGTGGTCTCTCAAGACAGTGGTCTCTCAAGACAGGTTTCACTGTATTAAAATTGCCGTGATTCACGGTCAAACAGATTACAGCTGTAATTTATTTTTAGGGCACCTGAACGAAAAGGATGTACTTATTGTCGTATTTTGCACTACTCTCACAATTTTGTGGTCAAAATACATGTATAACTCAACAATCTCAACTCAACAAAATGACGTTTACCAACACTCATAAAATATTTACGTTTTTAATCCGACCGAATTTTTTTTTAAAATTCCGACAAATTGCAACATTCAGAGTGACACAAACGTGCATAAATATGATTCGGAATATTATTGATGACTGGTTGTCATTCTGACATTCTGTGACGTCAACATGCAGTAGTTTATTTGGCCAAATCTATTTCACAATTGATGCCGAGATTACGCTCTCTTGAGTTAATCCCTTTCACTCCAAATGTCTTGTCCAATTTAATTATTGCATTCATTGTCCGCATAATATTGGGTGGGTTTAATACTTTTGTCTCACCTCGGACCTAGGATATTCACGTAAAGGTCGTTTGCGCAGTAGTGTAATGAGGTAAATGACTGTTATTCCTGCCCCAAGTAACATTACCATTTGGAGGAATGATATTTTCTCCAAACATATATACAGCGGAACCCTGTTAATTGAAAAGCCACTTTGCCATTGAAAATTATTCAATTGACAGGAGTATTCAATTAACAGGGATTGTGTCACTTTCCTGTATTCTAGAGATAAACTTAGCATTTATTCTATTATATCTTGTTTGACAGAGCTCCATCAAACAAGATATAATAGATTAAATGCCTGTATTGGATTACTGTGGCCAAATAGGTCTATAAACAAAGGAAAACTGGAGAGTCAGGGTAATTTCTTGACAGGTTTTCAGGGTTTTTATTCAATTAACAGGAGTTTACTCTATAACCTACACTACGCTGCAAGCGACGATTACATGAATCGCTCAGGTCCGAGTTGAGAGAAAAGATTTAAACCTGTCCGATATTACGCCGACTGAGTTAGCAATAATTAAATCCAGTGAGGCATTTCAAGAGAAAAGGATTAGCTCATGTCGCGTAATCTCGGAGATAATTGTGTAAAGGATTAGCGGTAATTGACTTCTGTACATCAACTCCACCTCAAGAAAACAAAGCAGTCTTACAGACACGTGCACATTTTATTCTGACAATTTCTGTCCACAATGTCCCCTTGAAAATAACATTAATGAGCAATACATTACACTGACAATTCTTCTTGAATTTTTCAATCACCTCACGCTGAATTAACATACAGTTTTAAAATGTTGAGAACAAAATACGTCATCATAATATTATACGTCAAGTTAATGTCATAGCGAACTCAGTCTCAATTATTTCTATTCAAACTTCGTTGTGACGGTGTTGTTCATTTTAAATAGTTTAGGCTACATGTTGGCCTTCAGTTCTCATTTTTCTGCGTGCGTGCATTGCAAAAAAGTGGTTAGATTCGGCTTCTGATTTTCGCTTTTTTTTCCCGTATTGAATCTTCTAATTATCGATGATATCACCATCACGTTGAATGCCAAAACAAACACAGGTACTCAGCACAAGCTTAGAAATTGAAAAAAGGATATCTGATAGTATTTTTGGATCGATGCTGTCGTGCCCTTATTAATTATGGGTTATGGAAGCACGGCAGCATCGAGCGCATAGTGATAACATTAACAAATTTATCGAACTGTCCCGTTACATCCCATTGCCTTCATTTCTCAGTTTAAATTAGGTTAAATGGGCGTAATAAGAGCCTCCTTTGTAAGTATGTACAAGAAAATGAACCAGTTCAATGTTGTTTATCAGAGCTCAGTGAACTCTTGGCATGGTTAAATGTCCTGTGGATTAGGCCTACTCCTGGAACAATTTGCACCTTTCGATTTTTGGATCATAAAAAGTTAAACAGAATTCGTCAACTCGTCCTCAGTTTTCCGAAAATTACATAACTTATCCAGTAAATTAGCCCAGACTTGATTTACTGAACTCGTTTTGTATATTCCGGAAGCCATCTATTTATCAACTCGGTTTGTGTGTGTGTGTGTGTGTGTGTGTGTGTGTGGGGGGGGATACATCACCCAGGGCCTACCTAGGAACTTAGTAATGAGTACAGTACCATTAAATCTGTTGGATCATTTTGGCAGGGCCATGAAGACCGTACGTTCTTCGAAACTCGCCACATGTGCTGTTGGATGGATGAAGGCTCTGCACCGGGCGTGCAGTTGAAACCAAGTTCCATTTAAAATAACCATTCCAAGAGAAACCTTAGAAGAGTACATACACACACCATGATTTAAATAAATGCACATCATTGTCGGGAAACGTTGGAAGCAAAGAGAGCTGATCTACAGATGTAGACATTTATTTACTGCACCAAAGAGATTGCGGAGTAGGGGTGGGCATACTGAAACTTACTCCACAGACTTATTGTCGAGAGGGCTGCAATATTTTTTTTAAATAATTTAAAAAAATATTTCGTGAGGGCTTTTCAGTGGTGTAGCCAGGGGGGGGGGGGGGGGGGGCTTATGGGTACATACCCCTCCCCCATTTCAGTTGTGCCCCCACCCCGGTGATGTGGCCTAATTATTGATGCCTTCCACAACTTATAAATTATGGACACAAGCAGATTCAGTCAAGGAAATTGAGGGTTTTTTTTTTCTCGAATTTCTCATTTGTTTCAGGGGCACACCTCTTGTGTTCGCCCCCATCTCGCCGCTACATGAATTGGGTAAAAGGCTCAAACACGTTATTCTTGTCGATGGGCTCCCCTTCCCTCACCACGCTCTCGCAAATTCCTTAGACTCAAAATGATAAGCGTTCGTATTAAGATGCAATGGAATTTCAATATTCAAATGCGTCATGAATTCAGAAAAAGGTAAGGCTGCTATTGAATGTGATGAGAATAAAATGTCACTGTGAGTACACTGAACTGAAGGAATGCAGAGTGTCGGAAAACAATACACAAGTCGGGAATGGATTAATTGACGCCATTCTCAAAATATTTAATTCAATTGCATGAATACTTAATTACTTTTCGGGGTGCATTGTGAGATCAGAGCATTGTTTTTGTAAACAATAACTTCAGAAGGCCTGCACAATAAAAGGAAGCTGATTGATTTGTATGCCCGGCACTCTTAATCCAATTTCGATGAGTGTCCAATTGCCACCAGTTTAATTACAAAACAAACTACTGTAATTAAGCACCTGTGAACACACGAAAGAAGGACGGTTACTGCTAGTCTAAGAGTGCCTTTTCCATTGTTTTTTTCTTCTTTTTATCTGAACTACCCATTATTTGAATGGCAGAACTACCCACTATTTGAATGGCAGAACTACCCACTATTTGAATGGCAAAAGGAGATTTTTTGCATTTAAATGATTGACATTTTTTTAAATGTTGCACCAACAGACATTGAAATATTTTGTAATGCACAATATACCGGGGCACCGAAGCCTTTATTAAGTGGTAAATGGCATCCGACGTAGCTAAGCGAAATGGACTTGTTGGTACGATCGTTTTCATGCAGATAACGCGTGCGGTAATTTTTATTTTTTCTAAAATTGAATGCACATCTCTTCGTCACAATGAGACATCACCAGTTTGAATCAACACACGTTTAAATAGTCTTATATATATAGCCTGTTCGCCAAACCCCATTTCAACTCACGTTTTTGCAGTAGCGCAATTGGTAGCCAGTTAATTATATTACCAAGAAGGAAATAATCCTTTTCACACTGAATCACCGTTGCAACTGTGATTTACCAAGGAGAGAATCTTTTCCACATCTAAACACCGTTTGCACACGGTGTTTAATTTGGTAAAATTACACCGTTTGACACGGTGTTGGCCGGTGATTTTCAGAAAATCGCCCACCGTGTCGGGTGTTTGAGACAGGATACACTTGGCACGTACTGTATATGATAAGAAACATGGACTGTTGCATGGGGCGAAATGTAAAGGTCCGGATGAGTGAGAACGTTTTTTTTTATTTTGAACTGCCACGTGTATATTATCACTGTATGTGAGCGAATATCAGTTCAAAACGTTTATTTCTTTCATTTTGTTGTGTTGAATAAGTATAAATAAATGAGTATTTGAATCTTCGTTCTGCTCTTTTTAATTATACTGGCAGTACTCCTTGAATGAAAGCTTTTCCCAAGAATGAAAATTATCAATTTACCCCAAACAGCATGTAGCGGTCGGTCGATTGAGACTGAGAAAGAATGGCGACTATTGTTTGGAAACTCGCATTCAGTGGCATAATTGGCACAAAATGGATTTGTTGGGGGGGGGGGGGGGGGGGGGGGGGAGGGGGGGGGGCATTGAGGAATCTTTGCACGACGAAGAGTGATGGCCACTGCAAAACGCGTTACGTGGGAAATTTATGCACTTAGGCCTAGCGTGATGCAGGGGGAGGCTGGATTGACAGTCATTCAACATTAAATAGGCATATTTATAGGGCGGCGGAGGTAAGGGTGGAACAGTATAATGTCATATTTCGAAGGGCTCTGAGCCACTAACATTGATTTTATTTTCTCGCTTATTGTTTCTCAGCCTATCCAATTCAATTTTTTTAAGAAATGCAATCTTCGAACAGAATAGATTACGCTCTCTGCGAAAAACGCCTATAGAAATATATAAATTTATATTAAATAAGGTTGTGCTTATTTAATATTAATTTATATGTATACATGTAATCTTGTTTTCACAATTATGGGGAAATCGAGTGTTTATTTTGAAATTGTTGTTTAAATGGGTAATAATAATTTGTGAAGTATTTCGCAACGAGTTAAAAATGGTCGGCGTAACTTGATTTAGTTTTAATATTTTCATAATTTCTTTTTGCAACTTGAGAGAAAAGTTGTTCAAATCTAATGTCAATAATAATTGTGAAGCTTAATCTTTTTCACAGTACGGTCCGAGAAAACCAATCAAGTCGATAATCCATTTGTCTCGTACTGTCCGAGTTTTTAATCAAATGTCGGACACAGATCACAGACATACTCTCCGACAATCGTCGGCAATTTGTGAGTGATCTTGAGACACAGTTCCTCGGACCTGGGAGATACATGTAATCGTCGCTTGCAGCGTAGTGTATATTCAATTAACAGGTCAAATTTGTACTGGAGGTAAGGTAAATGGTTTTGTGTTGGGAAATTATATTCAATTAACAGGGATATAATACAATTAAGAGATATCCAATTAAGAGGGCTCAACTGTACTTGAAATTGAGGACAAAAATGTTTGTCTTAACCTCTGAGCATCAAGTAGAATTGAATGAACAAGAAAAATGGGGGGGGGGGGGGGGGGGGGGGGGGTAGTTTAATTGTATATTTTTCCTCACCCACCAAATCTGCAAATTTTGAATATTCAACAGAAGGTAATGTAGATCCCTTTTAATATGATCAGCAACACCATATGAGCCAACTTGTGGAAAAACGTTTCCCAGTTTGAGCTGAAGTAACTTTAAACGAGTTTGAGCTGAGGTAAGGCCATACAAAGTTGATTGTCTGTTTCTCAGGCCATTTTTTCCAAAAAAGCATGCGGGCGGGCGTTTTTTTTTTTTATTTTTATTTTCTTCCCGAGAGGTTGTTTGTGGTAATTTTACCCCCTCCCAAACGCCTGGTGGACCACGCAAAATTTCGCAAATATATTGGTTATTCACCACAGGGGTGTTGGGTCGTAAATGAAGTGGGGTTTGAATGTTTGTTTTTTCAGTGAAACATGAAAATTATAACACAGGACGAAAGTCACGAAACGCCTCGTGGGTGAAACGTCTCGGGTTGAAACGTCTCTGGGACAAATCAAATGTCGAAGTGCCAACTTTCAGAGATTTATTTGACCCAAAAAAAAAAAATCCTTTCACAACCTGCCTAATAAAATCGTGAATTGCAATTTTTCCCCATTATATTCAAAATTATCACAACCCATTTGAACGGGCAGTTCATCCATAAATCATATTTTTTTTAAATCTGAAAATGATATACAAAACGAATGTTTGCGTGTTTTTATTAACCAATTCGACCGCACATACCTGCCTATATGCGATTTATTTTCAACTATGACTATTACTTTTATATCAAGCAACGGTTACTATTAGTTATCCAATTATCCTGCATCTCAAATGCATTTATTTAAATTAACTGGGAAACTCGTAACGGTTTCAAATAACAGTACACAAATTCCCAATGACGGCCATTTACAATACAAATGTTACTAAAAATAAATGCCAGGAGACTGTGTTCCATTCAACATAGCACCTGACTTTGCAGACTTTCTGAGGGTTGGTGCGAATGGTATCAGGACAATCGTACCCACGGCAACTCGTACCAGTCAAGTCGTACCCAAAATTGGACGACTCGTACCCATTTTCGGCTGGACAACTCGTATCCACCATTGGACAACTCGTACCCAAGGTTGGACAATTCATACCCACAGTTGGTCAACATGTACCTGGTCTTTAATTGTATGGGCGAAGGCGAATATTGGCTGAAGGACTTGTGAAGATGAGTGTCTGCTTTCAATGGGTGTGCATAAAGGCAAAAACTTTCCATTTTTAGCATTTATCTCAGCAGAGCAGTCTGAACAGACTTCTCCGAAAGTCAATTTCGTCGGTATCAACATTTTATCAAGAGAGCAATTCGAAGGAAACAGGAAATATTTAAATTATATATTAATACAGTGGTATAGATACAGGAGACGATCCCCACCCCACCCACCCACCCCCTCCCCCAAAAAAGAAATCGGGTAATCTTTGGCCCTTCGTTAAACTTCTGAGGGCTTTTCTACGTAATATTTTGTTGTACTGGTCGTCATCATGCCCAGCATTTCACGTGTTGAGGGGTTAACGAAAAATCAGATGCGATCGGGGCTCATTCCCCCACCCTACCCCACCCCTTCATTGGTTGAAGGATTAACGCGATGTCGGACGCGATCGGGGCCCATCAGAAGTCCCTTTCCTGGTCAAATTACATCTATATAGACCTGTGCCAATTTTTGTTTCGATCGGTCGAGGCACGAGAGTCAAGTGCCTATAAAGAGAGAGAGAGAGAGAGAGAGAGGTTCACTTTTATTCATCTTTATAGTCTAATTGCAAACCTTACAAAAATGCTAATTATCATTCAATGTTCATGACTGTCATGGAAGATAATTGTTAGAAAAACACACCTCCCAACTGGAAGATTAACTTAATTGGCGATAATAATATGCACAGATAATTGGAAGAAAATTAAACACCAATCGACTATAAGGTAATAGATGATAGAAAATAATTCTTCAACATTACACATCAATCATCGTTCATCAAGCTGTTAGCACCTCAAAATTTTCATCAGCCTTCCAGGAAAGACCTTTTAGTTTTTTTTCCAGTACTCTATTTCCCAATATTGAAGCGCAGAAACCGGGTGTCGGGGTTGGGGGGTGTCATTCACGCCAGTTCTCGTACGAATACGATTGCAGACTTCCAGGAACCACTGGTGCCTGCTAAAACAAAATACGGTTAATGAATATATGTTTCCTGTTCTGTGTATCACAGCCGTCATTTAGACGTAAAATTTGTGTATATTTCAATCATATTCATGGAATATCTGACGAAGGAATTTCGAGGTAAACTGATTTCCATTACTATTATAGCACCTTAAACGGATCAAACAAAAGCAAAAACCCTGCTTCTATAGTTCTTAGGCCATTAACTGCCTTCGCCCATACAATTAAACACCAAGTACAAGTTGACCAGCCATAGGTACGAGTTGTCCAACCTTGGGTACGAGCTGTCCAATTGTGGGTACGAGTTGTCCAGCCGAAAATGGGTACGAGTCGTCCAATTTTAGGTACGACTTGACTGGTACGAGTTGCCGTGGGTACGAGTTGTCTAGAAACCGTGCGAATCAAGCGTGGTGCGAATCGACCATTCCCCTTTGTGACTGTTTGTTGTCAGACTGAAAGACACCTTCCTTCTTGCTGTCATTATGACTTTCCTTTTACAGAATAAAACACTTTCTGTCGTGAATATTGCTAGAAACCACCCACTTCATTAAGGTATGATGTAGAAAAAGCTTGAAGTGTGTTAATTTAAAATTTGCGAACGCATCGATATCGATTTACCGAAATGAGCACAATATCTCAAATTTTTTGAAGATTTTTTTTTGTGTCATAAAAAGGTTGCATGCGCACCAAAAATGACCATGCGCGCGGGCCTGAGAAACAGAGGTTCTTTTTTTGATGGCCTAAATTTAAGTTTCATTTGATTAAATCACTAACTGGTGTCCTAATCCTATTAATATGCATTTACCAGCAATCTCAAAGTGATAACTTTGTGTTACTATAGAGAAAGCTTACCCTGTGTAGTTTTTTGTTGATGCTGACTGCGCCATCGAACTATAATTTCAATCATCATTTCATGATTTGTGTAAGATCTTTAACCCTTTACCCAACGCAGACGATATCAAAATTTATTATTTTAAATATTTTTTCAACAAATTTCAACAAAACCATATCATTTGACCCTTCGTTGGAATGAACTCATTCCAATGAAGGGTCACAATACGGTTTCGTTGAAATTTTTTGAAAAGTAATATTTTTTTAACTGCTGAATTTGCATATTACGCGGATGGATGTGGGCAATTTGTTGGGTAAAGGGTTAAATGCATTACTTATATTAGATGAACTGGAACTGAATTCAAAGATCTTATATGAAATATAAATTGTTCATTCGCATTTTCCAACTGAATTAGCCCTAATATAGAAGAGTTTAGTGTGTAAACATAATTGTCAATACATCTGATACATTGCATATAAATGTGAATGTCTGTATCTATATCTATCTCTCTTTGTTCCGGGTGAACTCTTACGTTTCTCGACCGATCAATCTCAAATTTTCTACACAGGGGTAATTCGTCCCTGTGAGTAACACAGGATGGGTGCCGTGCCCGTGTGGGGTGACCTCGACCTTGAAATTGATGATCTTGACCTTTTATTTTGAAAACGGCAGGGCCGATCGGGCTAAAATTTCATATGTGCAGGTATAATGACCCATCGATCATTTTGACTTTATCGGTGTGCCCATGCAGGATGACCTTGACCTTAAAATTGGTGTTCTTGACCTTTTATTTTGAAAACGGCTGGGCCGATCGGTCTAAAATTTCATATGTGCGGATATATTGACCCATCGATCATTTTAACTTTATCGGGTGACCGTGTGGGGTGACCTTGACCTTGAAATTGGTGAACTTGACCTTTTATTTCAAAAACGACTGGGCCGATTGGGCTAAAATTTCATATGTGCAGGTATATTGACCCATCAATCATTTTGCCTTTATCGGGGTTCCCGTGCAGGGTGACCTTGACCTAAAAATTGGTGACCTTGACCTTTTATTTCGAAAATGGCTGGGCCGATCGGGCAAAAATTTCATATGTACGGGTATATTGACCCATCGATCATTTTGACTTTATTGGGGTGCTCGTGCAGGGTGACCTTGAAATTGGTGATAACCATCTTCTCACATGCAACGCCAGGTATCGCCTGCTAGTGTATATATAGTAGGTAGCGATTACTATATTCATATATCTAGAACAGTCAATGGTACAGCAGTATATTGTGTTGCTTTGTTGATTACTGATACAGGAATTCAATTATGAATACTCAGGTACGGAAAAAAGAGATAATACTCGACTCCTTTACTGACCTTCAGAGGACCTGCACTAAGATTCGGTTACTTACATGTATATGTACATGTATCTGATGAGAATTACATATGAATCAAGATTTTACAACTGTGGAGGTTTTATCAATGCAAACCTTTAAACACCATTTTGCGCTAATTTGAGAACATTGAAACAGGAAATAACAGCCTTATCCTGTTATGTTTTATTGTCATGCTTCCTTTTGTGTTTCTATGATCATCTTCTGATGGAAGTTATTCTCAAACGTACAGTACTGCCCACAATAAAGTGAAAACCTGGACATGCTAATAATGCGCTATTTGGGCAATATTATTTGTGTCACATTCGTATCTGAAGATCACAATATTTTTATAGTGCCTCTCTTGTCATAGAAAAACTGCCTTGTCACCTATTTTTCACCTGGAAATCTCTTCTTTGAAACTATTTTGCACTTGTTTGACGAAGATTTAACCAACTATGCCTTGTTTGACAGAGCTCACAGAGCTCTGTCAAACATGATATAGTTGGTTAAACTTTCAACTACATTATGGGGAAATTTTCACTGCTATAAACATTGGTTTGCCACATAATAGTGATAGCTTAATATCTTACTTCAACCATTTTCAGAACTGTTTACTGAAGAAAAAAAAAGACTTCCTCCCTCCCTCATAATAAAATTGAGAAAAAATTGCTTGAGAAACCAAAATTTTTTTTATAGGCGTTACTAAATATATATTTTGAACAAAAGAGTAAGAATCACAAAAAAAATACCAAGGATCATCCTCAGGCTCCCACCCATCAAGTTCTTTGTAGCACACAAAACACCTTGCTGCATCAGGTTCTACAGTTGTTGGGCAATGATAAAATCCTGCGGCAGCCATCTGTAAAAAAAAAGCATATGAAAAATGTCACTAAAGTTGTTTTTGATGGATTATACCAGGGGTTAAGTAGTAATAGGAAAATGTAACGGGTTTCAAAACTTTCTCATTATATTGGTAAGTCTGGCTGTTGGAATTTAGTGGAAAAAGTGATTTTAATTTTTTTGTGTCTTGGTCAAAAGAAACCAACAACAACAAATACGAAAACATATGCAATAAAATGATGTTCTAGAAAAATTAAGTTATTAGTGGAGTTAAATGGGTTATTTTGGTAAGTTCGGAGAGTAATATGCAAAGGCTGCAATCCGAAAAAATATCGTCAATATATATATATATATATAACTTCGTCAATTTGCCATCATGCTCGGAAGATTACTTCCTTCTAAACGCCTTTCATTTTCAACTGATACTTCTTCCATTACAGTACTGTGATCACAAAAGCAGTCTTTTAGTCGATCGGCTCTCGATCCGACTTCGGTTCTGTCGCGATTGAGAATCGCGGTTCTGTCGATAAAACGCGGCAGAATGGAGAAAGAATCGAGACAAAATTTAGGTAGAATCGAGAGAAAATCGTAACAGAAACACCAATACATTGTGAGATGATTTGTTACATGTATTCCTCGACGGTGAAAACTTCGAAGTTTGGCGTGAACGGATCGTAGATTCTAAGATTCGTTCGATGTATTCGTATGTCGCAATTAAAAAAAACAGCAAAATCCAGTCGAGTTACAAACCTGAAGATATTTTCCGACTCGCCCCCTTTTCAAATCGACAAAAGTAAAACTTTTGAAAGAAAAGTGTGCGGAGATGTAAATGGGTGTTAACAAATCAACACTATCATAAGAATTGACCTGGTCTGTGCTTGTAAATCCTCAGCGCATCAAACTGAGATCGAAAAGTATTAAGACTACAGTCTGAACTCCACCCGTCTTTTATTTTATGGAAATATAGCCTATATGGTACCTTGCAAAATCCCTGGTAGCTAAAAGAAGCAGAGTATTTCAAGGTCCATCAATGAATGTCATGAAGGATTCAGCAGGACAAGTTCCCCCCCCAACAAAACGTCCTTCAATATAGTTTGGTGCAGCCAAACAGGCCAACTTTGCTCAGAGTTTCGGTTAAAGTGAAAATGAAATCATATAGGCTTAATTTTTTTTTTTAAATTCAGAAAGTGATGGCCCGACCCCCAGGCAGATTCAATTATTTTTTTTAAAAATGATTTCCTGAAAAAAACGTCTGTAGCCTCCTAACTGGAAAACGCTCGCTCAAACGAGAGCTCACGATCTGAGCTCTATAATTAAGTTGATGCCAAAAAAAAGAAGATTTTTTTCAGTTGGACTGGGCTGAGCTTTTTACAGAACTATCTGTTTGACCTACCATTGGATGCAGCCAAGGGTTAACAAATAATTAAATGATTAAAACTACTTCCATTTTCAAAAGTGGGGGTTGGGCAAAAAAAATTGTATCTGAATTGACCCCCCCCCCCCTCCCCCGTGCCACCGTCTGGGTGTCGATAGAAATATTACTGTCAATTGGTAAAATTATTATGAAAAATAAACAAATAAAAAGGCGATATCCAAATTTCTTCAAACAGAAGTTATTTACCCAACATCAGAAATCAGTTAAAAGCCAATTTTACGGTTGGACATTCTCTCACCACAAAGTCGGCTGTTTTGGGGTGAATCGATATTCTGATCGGACATGCATTTCTGAGTTAAATGGTTCAAGAAAAGCGCATTCGAATGAAAGAAAAACAGTCATCGTACATTTTGACTATTTATTCATCAATATCATATGAAAGAACACGCCATAAAGTGTGTTTTTTAAATACGAGGGCATTATTTTTTCACAACTTTCAAACAACACGTGTTTGAGGAGTCAGACATTTTATCATTTGAATGTTTTTCGCTCTGCACAGTTCGCCCCACCGGGTTAAATTAAAGTGATATAACTTAGTATTTTGGTCCAGAGGCTTTGAAACGAATCCTGGAGTCATTCAAGTTGAAGTATGTCTCCAGTGTGCTGTGTTTTTCACAGAACCTGAGCACACTGTGTGAGTGGAAACTCCACTACATGAGTGTTTTTATCGTAATTAACCACTTTATTTATTTATTTATTGGTGTTTAAGGTCACATATTTCTGCACAATGGCTAATCATGACCTCGACAGTTTTACGGGTGGAGGAAACCGGAGTACCCAGAGAGAACCACCGAGCAACGGCGAGCAACTGTCAGCTCCCCAACATAGCAACTCCACACAAGCAGGGTTAGCATTAGTTGAAGACAGGTGCACCATCGACGTGCAGTACACCTTAGTACACAACGCGACTGTGCCCCCAGGTGGGCAATGGGGGCGATGATGGGGGTGAAGTGTCTTGACTGAGGATTCGAACCGAGGAGCACTCGGCTTGCAGCCTGCACCTCTACCTACTGAGCCACCGCGCCCCCAATCAACCAGTACTTACCCCTCTTCTAATCCCAGCCACTCAGTGTGTACTGTAGGCAAATTATGGCAATTGTGAATCATGAACAGGCACAGTCGAGCACTGCATCAACAATGCTAATGTTGGTGGTTCGCGTCATGGTCGGGTCCTGGTCCAAATCCGAAGTCTTTTTCAGGCACGTAGCCTAGAGTCTACAATGTCATGTGTAGAAGACCGGCGGAGGGGGGGGGGGGGGGATGGGCATGGGGGCATTTGTAACCAGTAAAATTCAGTTTTGTTGTTCCCCCACCAAAAAAACATTGACTCTATCCAAGACCCCCCCACTCCACCCCACCCCCCCCCCCCCCGACCCCTGACTGTGCACCTGGCATATTTACATGTACATCCCCTGCAGTTAAATAAATGAAAGTTCCGTCAGAGGCTTCACACTTTCATTAAGTGCCGTACCAATGTGTTACAAATCATGTGGACGGAAAATTTAGCGTCACGCTTACCCTAATTATTAAATGGGAATTATAAAATTGATCGAGATGCTGATATACGTATGTCTTACAGGTTGATTTATTATTTGGCTTGTGGCCGCCTAGCTCCTAATCACATACCCATTTATAAAATCGCCGTTTCATATCTTCCTAGGTGGCAACAAGCAAAGATATGTTCCGCATTTCACGTTCACTGTATTTAAGTGTAAATTATGGACAAACAATATCGTATCATATCTTCCTTGGGTGGTAACAAGTGAAGATATATTCCGCATTATTACGTGCAAAATTTGTTCTCAGCCTTATAATTATGAGCATTCAATCATTTCTCTCAACCTCGCCTTGGTAACAGAGGCAGAAGCGAGTTCGCATACAATATTCACACATTCAACCATTCCTTGACCCGAATTGTTCACTGCGTTGTTCTCCATATTCGAGTGTATTGCTTGTAAAATCACCGCATCATATCTCCCCTGGGTGGTCATATCTTTACACGTTATTTTGGTATGCTGGGTGGTAGGGTCATTATATGAGGGGTTTAGGCTAGTTCAGCTATCCAATGGTGGAGGCTGTTCCACTATGTTTTCAATTCCTTCCATTCAAATCAACACAAATATTTTTTCAGTCAACTGACTGGGAACATTCACACATGGTATTTGTCAAACATATTAACCTTGTGTCGTTTTTAGGTATACGGAAAAAAAAACCCATAAAAAAAAAAAACATAGAAAAAAACCCCTAGGAAAAAAGCCCCTGAGGAAAAAAACCCATTGTAAAAATGATGATGTCTGAGAAAAAAAACCCACAACCCAATTCATTCATTTTTCATATTTTATTTGTTGATTGTTGGATATTAATAAAAAAAAGTTTGGGGCAATTAATGATGAGCTTGTATTTGTTTTGCAATCTTCTTGAAGTTGCATTTTCATTCAATTTCATTGTCTTGTAACTTATGTTGCTTATTTCATGTGCTGTTGCAAAATAAACATAAATGCAGCTAGTGTTTTTTTTTCTATATATCTATTCTTTCATACAATGGATCAAAAAATGAGTCTTTTTGTATTGTTATGTTTAGGTGTATACTCTGCAATAAAAATCGCGACATCAACGCCGTAGCTGCAACGGGTGGTGCAATTTCACAAAATTCTAAGTTCATCAAGGGCCATAACTCCAAGAAAAATATTTGGAACAACACATGCATTGAACAGTGGCTAAACATCAATAAGATACACTTACATGCCAAATATACAGTCATTCCATCAAGTATTTCAAAAGTTATTGAGTTTATAAACTCGTTGGTCACAGACAGACCGACCGACATTCTAAGTTCATCAAGGGCCATAACTCCAAGAAAAATATTTGGAACAACACATGCATTGAACAGTGGCTAGACATCAATAAGATACACTTACATGCCAAATATATAGTCATTCCATCAAGTATTTCAAAAGTTATTGAGTTTTGAAACTCGTTGGTCACAGACAAACCGACCGACCGACCGACCGACAGACAGACAGACCGACATTGCCACTTATAGAGCTGCTAGTCGCAGCTAAAAACATTGCAAGTGACTTGTATATATCACAGATAATGTCTGAAATTCTTCATTCAATCTTAACATTCCATAATCAAGGAACTGATAAAGAATAACAAGGATGGCCATAAACTATCATATGAAGGTTATATGTATACCAAGAAAAGTACAACAAAAACAAAAATCAACTGGGAATGTAGTAACCGGACAGCTTTTTCCTGCAAAGGAAGATTAACAACAAGTTTACAGGTAATTATTTAGTTTAAACGATATTTATTTTAGTAAATAACTACAAATACACATGCTTTACAGTTGGACAAGATATTAACATGACAAGAGATATAAATATAACATTATACAAAACACAACTAAAGCATTACCAGGTAGTATTATTATCATGGGGGGCGGGGGGGGGGGGGGGTCTGATGGGGAAAGGGAGAGGGGGAGAAGGGTGTCTGTCTGTCTTCAAGTGGGAATGTAGTAACCGGAGAGCTTTAAGATTAACAACAAGTTTACAGGTAATAACTTGTCAAAGTAATGTCTGTCTGTGTGTCTGACTGTCTGTCGATAAGGAAAGGGACAGAGAGGAGAAAGGCTGTCTGTCTGATAGGGAAGGGAACAGATGGGCAGGTGGGAGGAAATGTAGGAACCGGACAGTGAGAGCAAGAGGGAGGGGTAGTGTGTACTAATGTGTGTCTTTATGACTGTCTGCCTTGCCGGTATTAACAATTTTTTAATTCTGTATTTTCAGATGGACGCACCAACAGTTGTGACACCTCACAGCCATGGGTCCGATAATGCAGCTGTTGAAGCAGCCAAGATACATACAGAACTAAAAGCATGGGCTTCTGTTTCTCGTGCAAAGCCATCACAGCTTCTGGCTGACACTTTAATGGATGTACCAACAGAAGTGAGGGTTGCTCTTGGTCAGAAGCAATCAGTGAAAAGAAACATCAGAAATTGCCAATTGCATAATTTCCCCAAAAGATCCAAAAACACAGAAAGATTTTGTTCTTGAAGGAGACTGGTGCAAAACATCTGGGTGTGACAAGGAAGAGTTTCTCATACATGATTCAGGGCCTGGCTCATCCAATCGTGTTATCATTTTTTCATCTCATGACTGTTTGGAACATCTGGCAAAATCTTCAACTTGGTTTACGGATGAAACATTTTCAACTTCCCCCAGTGTTTTTAAACAAATATATGTAATCCGTACACCTCTTGAAAAGACCTACATAACAAGTGTTTTTGCTCTGTTGTCTAATAAACAACAAAGTTCATATGATGAAGTGTTTAGAACTGTTCTGGAAAAAGCAGAGGAGTTAGGCTTTTGTTTAGATCCAACATTGATTGTGACTTATTTTGAACAGGCAGTGTTTAATACCATCAGATATACGTTTGGTGAACATGTTAAAACACAGGGATGCTACTACTACCTCACACAGGCCACATGGCGCAAAGTTCAGGAGATGGGGCTCCGTGAGGTCTATAGGGAGAACAATGAGGTTAAATATTGGTGTGGAATAATTGATGCGTTAGCATTTTTACCGGTGAGTGATGTGAAGGACGGCATGTCATGGGTTAAAAACAACTGTCCAGATGTGTTGGGTGACTTGGTGGCATATTTTGACTCAACTTATGTATCAGGAGGTTATAGAACAGTCACCAGTTCTACTTCAACGGTTAACATTCGTCGTCTGCCGCCTCTCTTTCTCATCAACATCTGGAATATACATGAGGCAACATTCAATGATGAACTGAGGACAAACAATATTTGTGAGGGGTGGAACAACAATTTTCAGCAATTGATAGGACACAAAAATCCCTCCATTTGGAAGGTATTAATGGCTTTCCAGCAAGACAATTCCAATGCAAGGGATGCACTTCACCAATGTTTCATAGGTGAACCACCTAGTAAACGTGCACATAAAGGGAGTGTGAAATTGCAAGACAGACTTAAGAAATTACAGTAGAACCTGTCTTGAGAGACCACCCTTTGGGCCACACAAAAGTGGTCTCTCAAGACAGGTGGTCTCTCATAACAGGTTTCAGGTTTTCTCAAGTCAGTGAATAACCAACCACAAAATTCAGAAATGGAGAAGAATGGATTTTTGTAATTACTTTGTAGTTCTTTTTTATGAAGTTTTTGTAACAAATTGAAATGGACTGTTATAAAAATTATAAAAATAAATTAGTGTTGAAAATCTTCATTGAAGATTTTCAACACTAATTTATTTTTATAATTTTTATAACAGTCCATTTCAATTTGTTACAAAAAGATTTTCAACACAAATTTATTTTTATTCCTATCTGTCACATTTCAGGTATGTATGAAATTGTTTATTCAGAAATAATCCTAATCCTAATCTTTTCACAGGGGTCTTATAAAAACATCTCAATCTGTAATGAATTAGCAACTGAAACCCAATTAAGAGCTTTTAATACTTTTAATTATGTTAGTATAACCACAGTGGATTTTCCAATTCCAGAACGGGTAAAAAGTTTTTGTCATGGTTTCAGTTTTCAAAGGGGGCTCGACCGAGAGGGGGGCAGTTTACTGTGGGCCTGGTGACAAGGCGTTCGGTTCTTTCTTTACTTCGTGGGAGATGGGTATTCTCCTTCTTCTCTCTGCTCTCCTCCCTTCCGTTCTGCCTGGCAGATGTGGTCTCTCAAGACAGGTTTTACTGTATGTGTAGCATATAAAAATGGAAGAAAACTATTCCAGATTTTCTAAAGGGTATAGGTTACAACATTAGGTTCTAAAGATCATAGCTACATATTTCTAATACGTTTTAGTGCTGCAAATAGAGATAGGCCTGATATGTACTTTCATATAAGCATATATAGAATATACACAAATTGGTAGTCATGGTATAAATATATATAAATATAAAATAAAAAATGCATTGGTTTGACATTAACTTATCTTATTTTCCCCTTACCATTATCTGCAAATTTTGTTTCTTATTCTTGGCTTTTTAACATTAGCAGCCAAAACCAACTAGGAAATTAGCACTATGAAAGCCTACTCAATCTCGAATATCTTGGCACTTTCTCATGAAAACCATAGAAATATGGGTATCATTGGAACCATATCATTAAACTGGTTCCAATGATATGCAAATTTCTATGTTTCTTTGAATTTAGTTTATTAATACTCATAAATGTTTTGCTGACTTCAACACCAGGTGGGTTTTTTCTCAGGGGCTTTTTTCCTATGGGTTTTTTTCTATTGGTTTTTTTTTCTCAGGGGCTTTTTTCCTAGGGTTTTTTTTCTATGGGTTTTTTTTTCTATGGTGGTTTTTTCTATGGGTTTTTTTTTTCCTACCTTCCTTTTTTAACAATTTCCATTGATAGGAAATTGACATCTTCAGTTCAGATTTCTCCAGTATAATTTTGGCTAGGTCTTGTTTGGTTCACTGGGCTTCAAAACTTAAGGTATGGCCGCTGTGGACTGGTCACTTTCCACAGGTGAGTAATATGTCCACGGACACAATGATATTAAATTCCAAACACTAATTATAGGAATAATCATCAAAACTTTAATTAATGAAGCACTGGGTATAACCTTGTGCATTATTAATTAAAATTTTGCTGATGCTGATTTTTATTACCTGGTAAACGTATACGTGGACATCACTGCCCACTCATGGATTACAACTAATCCACAGTGACAGAACTGTATACACCAATTACTGTACTCAACTCAGCTTTTTGAACAGACTTTTAACTGTATGATCGGGAGGGGGGGGGGGGGGGGGGGGGAAGCACTAAAAATGTGCAAGATGTGACGTCCTATTTTTTATTTGCCTCCTTTTTACACCCACCCACCCACTACCTGCAAATTTTCTACTACCGTTCTCAGACACCCACCCCCACTCTCCATTAAAATCCAAAATAAACTTATAAACTTACAGTACACGTCAAGTGTATTCTATCCCAATCACCCAAACCCCGGAACGAGTGGTAGACGTAAATGTGATTCGGTGAAATCCGGTGGCGAAAATCAGACACCGTGTTACTGTGAATAAGAGATTAAAACCGTGATTTGTCGAGTTGCAGGTACGACATTCAGTAGCTGCATTGATTAATTGAAGACACATTGTTCCGACACAGTGTTCAACCGTGTTCCTTTTACTGTCTATGTTACGTAATACATCTTCGAAAATTGACAACCCCCCCCCCCCCCTCCGGTATGATACACAATTTTTCTGGAATCTACATAGCCTACTGAAAGTGTCAATGACACTGTAGCTCAACTTGTCAAGACATGTACATGTTTTGTATGTGACACAGCAATGACAAACATTTAGGTAATGACCTGATAACACAGGTACATGTACATATAAAGTATTGTAACGGTCTGTACATAAATACTGACCGTAGCCTGTAACAAATGTATAGGTAAAGTATTGTAAAGGTGGGTGACAGTCAGATGCTAAACTAGAAAAGAAATCTTTGAGTCCCAGACTCTGACTGAACCCCAAAATATTTGTTCTCGTAGCACAGTGATAACAAAGGCACCCCAAAACACACTCATTCCTGTCCCAAGATGAAAACAAAGGTACTCAAGAAGTTTCGTGAAGATCAGTTCATAAATACGAGCTGTATAGAAGTTGCGACAAAAAACTGATTGGACCTAATTTCGGAACAAAATGGCCACTGGCAGCCATCTTGAATTTTGGACCGCACTCAGAAACACTCGTTCTCGTCCCAAGGTGATAACAAAGGTACCCAAGAAGTTTCGTGAAGATCGGTTGATGAATACAGCCTCTAGCCCGAGCCGTATTGACATGTGCACTTACAGTGTATAAGTAGCACTAAATAAATCAAAATTCATCTAATTTGCATAATTTCTGCACGAGAAAAAAACCGGTACTGTATGTGATGTATTCCATTTTACTAAACATTCATCCAGAAACTTATTCAAATCAGAACTTTCATACAGAAGTTCTGTACAAAAGACTGATTGCACTAATTTTGGTACAAAATGGCTGCTGGTGGCCATCTTGAATTTCGGACTACACCCAAAAACACCCGTCCTCATCCCACGGTGATAACAAAGGTACCCAAGAAGTTTCGTAAAGATCGGTTCATAAATGCGGCCTCTAGCCTGAGCTGTATAGAAGTTGTGTACAAAAAACTGATTAAACCTAATTTCGGTACACTGGCAGCCATCTTGAATTTTGGACCGCACTCAGAAACAATTGTTCTCGTCCCAAGGTGATAACAGAGGTACCCAAGAAGTTTTGTGAAGATCGGTTGATAAATACAGCATCTAGCCCGAGCCGTATTGACTTGTGTACTTACTGTGTGTGAGTAGCACTGAAAAAATCAAAGTTCATCTAATTGGCATAATTTCTGCACGAGAAAAAAACCTGTATTATATGTGATGTATCCCATGGTACTAAACATTCACACAAAACATTTTTCAAATCAGCGCTTTCATATGGAAGTTCTGTGCAAAAATCTGATTGCACCTAATTTTGTACAAAATGGCTGCCATCGGCCATCTTGAATTTTGGACTGCACCCAAAAACACTCGTTCCTGTCCCACGGTGATACCAAAGGTACCCAAGAAGTTTCGTAAAGATCGGTTTATAAATACGGCCTCTAGCCCGAGCCCTATTGGCATTTGCACTTACAGTGCTGAAAGTAACACTAAATACATCAAAGTTAGTCTAATTTGCATAATTTACGTACGAGAAAAAAAAACGTATTGTATGTGATGTATCCCATGGTACTAAACATTCATACAAAAAATTATTCAAATCAGCGCTTTCATATGGAAGTTCTGTGCAAAAATCTGATTTCACCTAAGTCTGTACAAAATGGACGCCAGCAGCCAACTTGAATTTCGGATCGGACCCCAAAACACTTGTTCTAGTCCCATGGTCATAACAAAGGTAGCCAAGAAGTTTTGTAAAGATCGGTTCATAAATACGGCCTCTAGCCCGAGCCGTATTGAATTGTTGATGGACAGACGGACGACTGGCCATGGCATAAGCTCAAATTTGGCTTCGCCAAAGTTGAGCTAAAAAATGGCTGTTCAAACGCAAACATTAGACTTGCAGACTGTTTCAGTTTTTAGATTATGCAGTTTCCAAGGCACTTTCATCACATCATTTGAAACCAAAACAAGGTGGCCGTTTCCACCATCCAGACTGAAAATTAATCACCCATGTTTAACACATGATAGGCAGCGAATAAAACTTGTCCCAGACCAAAAGGTTAGGGGACGTTTCGTCCCAAAACGAGCTCGTCCCGGGGACAATTCGTCTGGGACATTTTGTCCAAAAATGACAACCGGGATGATTCGCTCCAAATATCAGCATGATCCAACAACCTTTTTCAGAGTAACGGGATGATTCGTCCAAAATGATTTTTTTAGAATATCAGGACGATTTGTCTCAGCATTTATTTTCATGGTATCAAGGCAAATCATCCTGGATACTGTATCTGTTATGTCGTTAGAACCTACTACTGGTATAAGTCGGTGTGAGTTATGCCCCCATAACTCATGCTTAGTGATGGTATGAGTTATGGGGGCAATTCCTCAATGACGTAATCAACTTTGTGTCAGTGACGGTCCTGTGATGCTAACACTTCAAAGTATGCACATTCTTTCAGAAATTTAGTGTCAATAAATTCCACATCGATATTAAATTAAATTTATCGGATTTAAAACTTGAAATGGCAAAAATTAGTATGGATTATCAACAATTTGTTCACAATAGCTCGATTGAGAGCAGAGTTTAGGTATGACAACATCCATTTCATGAAATAATATGCGGGGGTAAAGTAAAAATTACTGCCTATTTTCATGATGTAAACAATGAATGCGCAGGATAATAGGTACCGTGAAACGTTACGTGTCCCTCGCAGACCAATATTATCATTCAGTGGCATGATGTATACGGCTAAAAAAAATAGTCGATTATGGAAAATATTAGTAGACTATAGCACCTTATGATGGTTTTTTGATTACCGTAATCGAATAGGCGAGGCAGCCTAGTGTTTACAGACACAGTTTCTGAAACTGACATTGTTGACGTAAACTAAAAAGGTAACTGTTTTTTTTTCGACGTGTGCGAATGATCGTTCGCCACAAATTGTAATTGCATGAGCGATGGCGCGTGAGAGCAATCATGCGCCATTAAAATGAAGGTCTGCACAATGGCAATTGGTGATCACCATGTGTGCAAAGTTTGCACAATAAAGCATGTAAAATGTTGAAGGAGTAGGAGACACAATACTGTAATGTTTAATCTCTTCTCAGTGAAGATTAATTATTCATTCATTTAAATATGCATAGAAAAATAAAATTTATTAATGATGCTTCACATATTACTGTTCGACTCTACAAGCACATGACAACATGGCATTTAGGTGTGGCAAACGCGATGTCAATATTCATCCTCTTCCAGAAATTCTGTTCCTCACCAGCGAAAGAATTCAATTTCTGTCATTGGGTCACACTCCCAGACACCCTACTACAGTTAAAACCAGAAGTCCTGTCACGAACTGTGCGCTTATCTAGGCTTAATTGCGTGTAGGAATTGCGCGCAATTGCCATATCGAATGACACCCAAAGCATGGCAGGTTCTCCTTGTTACCCATAGCAAACACAAGCAAAGTTCCTGCCAATGGACCTCCGGGTTACCCGGAGGTCCATTGGCTGAAACTTTGCTTGTGCACAGGCTGTATGTGCAGAATTTGATAGCCTTACCATCGTCATAACGTGTAGATTAACGCGCAAATCGACGTGCTATTTATGCGCATTTCAGGACAGGACTTCTCGTTTTAACTGTATCTGTGATGAGGAAATAGACATCAAGTAGGCCTTCCAATATAGCATCAGTATTTAATTTTATTTATTGGTGTTTAAGGTTACATTTTAACTCATTACGTAACATTACTACACTACTGTGATCACCAAAGTGCCTCAAGTTTTTATAAACAAGAGGCCCCAAGGGGCCTTAATTGCTCACCGGGCAAAGTGATTCAAACCAAGTGGTTCAAAGAAGTATTTGGGGTCACATTCAGTTAGACATGGTTCATCAACACTACAAAGGAATGAAGTCACGAGAGACAAATTTTATGGAACTTGGGACATGGCTTGAACAAACTTGAATCTTACCCCCGTAAGGATGCTGCATACCAAATATCAAAAGCATTCATCTGCTGGACCTGAAGAAGAAGATTTTTAAAGAAAATTCCTCATTTTGAACTAAGTTATCATTTGGGCTCCCACAGTGAGCCCAAATATGAACCCAGGGACTTGGCTTGAACAAACTTGAATCTCACACCCCTAAGTATGCTACACACCACATATCAAAACATTCCGACTGCTGGATCTGAAGAAGAAAAGTTTTAAAGAAAATTCCTCATTTCGAACTAAGTTACAATTCAAGCTCCCACAGTGAGCCCAAATATGGACCTAGGGATATGGCTTAAACAAACTTGAATCTCACCCCCCTCCCCCCCCCCCCCCCCCCCCCTAAGGATGCTGCATACCAAATATCAAAACATTCTGACTGCTGGATCTGAAGAAGATGATTTTTAAAGAAAATTCCTCATTTTGAACTAAGTTATAATTCGGGCTACCACAGTGAGCCCAAATATGAACTCCCTCCCCCCCCCCCCCCCCCCCCCCCCCCAAGCATGCTGCATACCCAATATCAAAAGATTCTGCCTGCTGGATCTTGAGAAGAAGATTTTTAAAGAAATTTGCCTGAAATGCACTAAGTTCAAATTTGGGCTCCTGTACTGAGCCCAAATATGAACCCAGGGGGCCGATTTGAACAAATTTGAATCAGATCCACCCCACAATGTTGCATACCAAATGTCAAAAGATTCTGCCTGCTGGATCTGGAGAAGAAGATTTTTGAATAAATTTGCCTGAAATGAGTAAGTTTGAATTCGAGCTTTTATAGTGAGCCCAAATATGAATCCAGGGGGCCGATTTGAACAAACTTAACTCAGATCCACCCCCACAATGTAGCATACCAAATATCAAAAGATTCTGCCTGCTGAATCGTGAGAAGAAGATTTTTTAAGAAATTTGCCCAAAATGCATTAAGTTCGAATTCGGGCTTCTATACTGAGCCCAAATATGAATCCAGGGGGGCCGATTTGAACAACTTGAATCAGATCCATCCCACAATGTTGCATACCAAATATCAAAAGATTCTGCCTGCTGGATCTGGAGAAGAAGATTTTTTTAAGAAATTTGCCTGAAATGCACTAAGTTCGAATTTGGGCTTCTATAGTGAGCCCAAATATGAATCCAGGGAGCCGATTTGAACAAACTTGAATCAGACCCATACCAAGATGCTGCATACCAAGTATCAAAAGATTCTGCCCACTGGTTCTGGAGAAAAAGATTTTTTAATAATTTTTCTATAATTCATAAGGTGCTATCAGAGTTATGCCCCATACAGAGCCCCCAAGGGACGTGGCCACTTCATTTGAACAAACATGAATTGCCATATAGTAACGAACATCCACATGAAGTTTCGTGAAAATCGGACCAGTGGTTTCAGAGGAGTTGTTTGAAAAATGTTCACGACGCCGGACGACGATGGATGCCAGATGGCCGGTGATATGTTAAGCTCCCTTCGGTGAGCTAATAAAAAAGTTAAGAACTGCAAAATCACAACTGACTAAAAAAAAAACAAACAAAAATCACATCTACAGTACGGCCATTGTAGACTGGTCACTTTCCACAGGATGGGCAGTATTTCCACTGATACAATAATATTAGATTGCAATCAGTAATTACTGAAATATCAAAAAATTTAATGAATGAAGCTCCGGTGCAACTCAGTGCTTCATTAATTTAAATTCTGCTGATCATGATTTTAGTTACCTGCCCATGCATTGATTATGAACAGTCCATGGCAACTGTACTATAAGATTCTATAGTGGTGAGAGGAGGTAAGCAGAGAGGCTTTTGACTGGACCGTGATCCAGTCTGATTGAAATTCTCTGTGTACTTTTGTTGACGAAACTTGCACACAAAATTTCCTTAATCAAGTAAAAGACAAAAAAATGTTTTTGATTGTGAAACATTGCCTATGAGTCTTCACAGAAAACAGCTTTCGAAGGCAAAAATTGAAATAAATTTGAATGGCGATTTTTGTGAAAAGCTTTAGGCTGATATTTCCATTTTATTAAGCAAGGCAGTCATGCCTCTAATGCTGTCGTATATATAATCCCATATACATATTTTTTTCTTGTTATCTGTACCCTGAAGAAGACCTTCACAGGCCTGGCAGTCTAGAAAATGGAGGAGTGCAAAACAATTGCCCTCCTCAGATTGCTTGGGAAACCAATTGCACCTGGAATTTTCAATATATATACTTGTATGCTATTTTGGTTACAGTATGTGGATTGCCACCCAATCACCCTTGGAGTGGAGGTATCACCCAAGGTACTACTCTCAAATTTCGTACAGAAACACAAGAAGTACAAGCCAAGTTTCAACCAATGGACCTCCGGGTTTAACCTGGAGGTCCATTGGCTGAAACTTTGCTTATGCTACAGTTAAAACTAGAAGTCCTGTCATGAAATGTGTACAAATAGCACATTGATATGCGCGTTAATGTGCGCGTTATGGCCCAAGTAAAGCTATCAAATTCTGTTCATATGGCATGTGCACAAGCAATGTTTCAGCCAATGGACCTTCGGGTAACCCAGAGGTCCATTGGCAGAAACATTGCATGTGTTTGCTATGAGTAACCAGGAGAACCTGCCGTGCTTTGGATGCCATTCAATATGGCAATTGCGTGCAATTCCAACACGCAATTAAGCCTAGATAAGCGCACAATTCGTGACAGGACTTCTAGTTTTAACTGTAATCATGCTTTGCATAAAATTAGCATTTATTGCTTGAGAGAAATCATCACTCCACATGTGATTTATTGACAATACACTCTCTATGTACTGTATATTCATTTCAGAATATTACTATTATGACTGAAAAATTGCACTACATTCAGCTACATAGTGGAAAAATTGGCACACGCATATTCTCATTATTCAAAATGTTGCATTCAATTCTTATGTGACTGTCTTCTACACTCAAAATGTATTAAAATGCTACACAGAATGGGTCATGAATTATTGCGGATCAATGCAACATTGACAGATGATAACAGATTTTCAAGGCAGTCCCAAACAGGTCTGGCATTCCAGAAAATCAAGGGGCACAAAAAATTGCCCTCTTCAATTTTTTTATAGGCATGCAGCACTCCTAAAGAATGCCAGGCCTGCCTACAGCAGACCAAAAGCTAGGTCAAAAATAGCTTTGGGGATCTATAAGATGCAAGAGCCTAAAGCAAAAGATGTGCATCTACAGAACAGTCACTGTTGACTGGTCATAATCCACACGTGGGCAGTGAGGTCCATGCATACTTTTACCAGGTAGTTATTTATTGGGATTTAATGAAACTTTTGCCTGCCAGGGTCACCTCGTGTCAGACAGTTTTATGGGTAGAGGAAGCCACAGTACCCGGAAAGAACCACCGAGCAACAGCCAGACTCTCCAATGTACAAACACCACACAAGCAGCGTTAGCACTGGTTGAAGAAAAGTGAACCATCCATGTGCAGTATGCATTAGTACAAGGCACCACAATGCACCCATGTCAGCAATTGGGATTAAGTGCCTTGCCCAAAGATAGTTACCCCTGACTAGGATCAGCAATTGGGATTAAGTGCCTTGCCCAAGGACAGTTACCCCTGGCTGGGATCAGCAGTTGGGATAAAGTGCCTTGCCCAAGGACAGTTACCCCTGACTGGGATCAGAAATTGGGATTAAGTGCCTTGCCCAAGGACAGTTACCCCTGACTGGGATCAGAAATTGGGATTAAGTGCCTTGCCCAAGGACAGTTACCCCTGACTGGGATCAGAAATTGGGATTAAGTGCCTTGCTCAAGGACAGTTACCCCTGACTGGGATCAGAAATTGGGATTAAGTGCCTTGCCCAAGGACAGTTACCCTTGATTAGGATCAGCAATTGAGATTAAGTGCCTTGCCCAAGGACAGTTACCCCTGACTGGGATCGAACTGTGGACCTCTAGATTCTGTAACCACTGAGCCGCCACTCTTCCACGTTTACCAGGTAATAAAACCTGAAGCTCAAGTGAGCCTAAAATGCTTACCTGGCTCAATTTGTCAAAAGAGATGAGTGTATCAGTACAATAAAACCTGTGTTGAGAGACCACGTCTTGAGAGACCACATCTGCTAGGCACCGATTGGTTTTACTCTAATGGACCTGCCATGGGAGACCATCTGCTATGGGAGACCACCTGTCTTGAGAGACCACTGTGACCCGGTACTAACTTGTATTTTTATGCCATAATGGACCTGTCTTGAGAGGCCGCCCCTTTGAAGACTCTTTTCGAATGGAATGGTTTAACGCACCGAAGGCGCGCAGGGACGGTATGGGGAACAAGCCCCTTTCGACCCTCATTGACTGTAAATGATTAATTTTCACATGTCTGCTCGTGTTGAAGGAGGAACGGGTTCAGGTACTCGGCAGGTGTCACCGGTTGCGGCATGATGGTCTCTTTGACTGATGTCGGTTGAACCCTCGGGTGAGGACCAGTGTGGGAGGTTGGGTCCTCTCACAAAGGTACTACCTCTCCCCGAGGGTGCAGTCGATCTGGATTTTCAGGCAAGTATAGTCTGCCACTTCGGAGAAGATTTTAAGTGATGGCTGTGACTGGCAAGTATAATCTGCCTCAGGCTGTCTCTGTTTGATAGGATGTCTTTGAAGGAAACAACAACGACCCCTTTCGGGGACCACCAAGAAGAAGACCCAAACTTCCCTGGTTCGGGGGCAGGCCTGCATTGCAATCCTAATGGGATGGGGCAAAAAGATGTGCAATGCGCTTACAAAAAGGGGCAGAGGAGGGACGCAGGACCAACGCTCGCCTCCCTTAAAGTGGTCGACCACTTTTAGGGATGGAGTGGAGGATGTTCAGGAACCATGGGGGTTACCGTTTCTATAACGGTTGGACTGTCCATAGCGGTTATTGGGGTGCTGATCAAAAAGCATCTTCTGTGTACCTGCTTAAAAGAAGAAGGCAGAATTAGTTTTCATTAGAATATGTAAAAATAAAAAAAGATAAAAGTAGCACATTATGTTTTAATTGTGATCACAGTTAAGCTGTTGATCTGCCTGTTAGATCACCTTCTTAGGGTGATGGTGAGTTTGTAGTGGGAGGGTAACAGGTTTAGACACTAAACCACACCCGAGGGTGTTTCTGTTATGCCCTTCACTGGTTTCGACCATATTTAGATTCGTTTGAGTTTATTTTGGATCACGATTAGAGACTGCAAATCCCACCTCCAGCCGGGGAGGCCCAGCCCACACAAAACACTCTCGCCTGGTATCGCGAGCATCCTGTGCGGATCAAGCCCCCCCCCCCCCCAACCCCCCCCTCCCCGGCCGGAAATGAGATCTACAGTATCCAATTGTGATGTAATTTTAGTTGAGTCGGTGAAGGCAGCCCTTTCTGGTAGAAGGCCACAGTTAAGCTGTTTTTCTGCCTGTTTATTCACCTTCTCGTTCCCTATTTATTTAGTTTTTTAACAATGTTTAATCCTGATGTAATTTTAGTTGAGTCGGTGAAGGCAGCCCTTTCTGGTAGAAGGCCACAGTGAAGCTGTTTTCTGCCTGTTAGTTCACCTTCTCGTTCCCTAGTTTTTTTCGAGCGGTCTTAGTTTTGGTTGCAATTTTTGGGCTTTTGTCGGCTTTCGCAAATGGCTCCAAGTTCAGAGATTAGTTTGCTGTCGGCTAACCGGTCATGATTTTCGCGGCCAGGGTGGGTAGGCGGTCTTTAATGGTGGGGATATCGGCCCTGTCGTGGAGTCTTTTGATGGATGTGTCCCATGGGGCACGGAGGGCAACTCTAAGCGCGTGATTTTGGACTTTCTGGAGTTTTCCCATATTAGTTTGATTGAGGTCAGTTAGTATGATTGCCCCGTATTCAAGTACCGGGCGCACAAAGGCTTTGTATAGTTTGAATAGGGTGGACTGGTTGGCTCCCCATGAAGTTCCCTTAAGCATTTTCAGTAACTTAATGCGTTTGGTGGCTTTTTTCGCCATGTCGTCGGTATGTTTGTTGAAGGACAGTTTTTGATCAATAGTGATGCCCAGGAATTTCACCTCTTTGCATTCTGGGAGGGTGTTATCCATAAGTTTTATGTCAAAATCACGTTTATTTTTCTTGCGAGTAAAGGTGATTCGTTGGGTTTTATTGGCGTTTAGCTTAATTCTCCATTTGGCACACCATTGTTCTAGGTCATCGAGAGCGCGTTGCAGGGGTTTCTGGAGCAGATTGGCCGTATTGTTAGAGTCCCAGAGGCCCTTATCATCCACGAATTGGGAGACTTGAACACGATCCTCGGAGAAGTTAAGGTCATTTACATAGAAGATGTACAGGAGGGGGCTTAGGACGGATCCTTGGGGGGGTGCCTGCTTCAAGAGGGACACTGTCAGACATTTCATTGTTCACACTGACTTTAATTTCGCGATCATTTAAGAAAGAGGAGAGTAATCTGAGCAATTTCTTGGGGAGTTTCATTTTTGATAATTTGTAGCGCATTCCATTGCACCAAACAGAGTCGAAAGCTTTTTCGACGTCTAACAGGACTGCCGCGCCTATTTGCTGATTGTTGATAGCAGTTTTCATTTGGGTGACTAGACGGTAGACATGTTCGATGCCTTCTTTATGGTTTCTATAGGCTCTTTGCCATTTATTGAAGAAGTCAATATCTTCAAGGTGCCCCCTGAACGGATTGGTAAGGATTTTGAAGACTGAAACCATGACAAAAACTTTTTACCTGTTCTGGAATTGGAAAATCCATTGTGGTCATACTAACAAAATTAAAAGTATTAAAAGCTCTTAATTGGGTTTGAATTGCTATTCAGTTACATAACTCATTAAAGATCAAGATGTTTTTATAAGACCCCTGTGAAAATTGCAGGATTATTGCTGAATAAACAATTTCATACATACCTGAAATGTCACAGATAGGATTATAAAAATAAATTTGTGTTGAAAATCTTCAATGAAGATTTTCAACACTAATTTATTTTTATAATTTTTATAACAGTCCATTTCAATTTGTTACAAAAACTTCATAAAAAAGAACAACTACAAAGTAATTATAGAAATCCATTTTTCTCCATTTCTGAATTTTGTGGTTTCTTATTCACTGACTTGAGAAAACCTGAAACCTGTTATGAGAGACCACCTGTCTTGTGAGACCACTTTTGTGTGGCCCAAAGGGCGGTCTCTCAAGACAGGTTCAACTGTAAGTGATCAGCAGCAAGAGCAATTTTTTTATTTGCTATGACACAACCAAAGGCTAATTTTTGGGCCAATCATTTCTGCTGGCCCTAGCTACAGTACGTGCCAAGTGTATCCTGTCTCAAACACCCGACACAGTGGACAATTTTCTGAAAATCACCGGACAACACCGTGTCACACGGTGTAATTTGACCAAATTAATCACCGTCTGCAACAGTGTTTAGATGTGGAAAAGATTATCTCCTTGGTATATCACTGTGTGCAATGGTGATTCAGTGTGAAAAGGATTATTTCCTTCTTGGTAATATAATTAACTGTCTACCAATTGTGCTACTGCGAAAACATGTGTTGAAATGGGGTTTGGCGAGCAGGCTAAGCCTATTTAAGCGTGTGTTGATTCAAACTGGGGATGTCACATTGTGACGAAGAGATGTGCATTCAGTTTTAGAAAAAATAAAAATCACTGCACATGTTACAGTATGTGACAAGTGGATTACGTCTCCAACACCCAGCCCCGCGATAGGTGGAAAACGCAAATTTGACCCGGTTGAACACGGTGGCGATAATTGGCCACTGGGATTTACTGAACAGTGGATTAAGTCGACTGTTTATTGTTTCGGTCGAACAGTAGCTGGTGTAATTTAGTAGTGGAGGTGCGTTAATACAAGCTAACTGTTCTGACGCGGTGCTCAACCGGGGTTACATCTACATGTACACAACAATGTTGACGAAACCCGCCCGATTAAGTTTTAGTTGAAAGAAATAAACGTATCAAACTGATCGTGTTTTTTTTTTGTTATTGTTGTATTATCATTTTAGTTAGCGTCATATTTTTTTACATCATGAAGTATGTTAATGAAAACGCACGGCCACATTCCTGTACGAAAGTTTTAATTCATAAAAAGATAAATTTTTAATATGAGAACAGATGTCATGAAAAATAAACTGCAGAAGGCCAGGAAGAAGACAACAGACTGCATTCAGTTTTCTTGGACGATAAATCACGGTGTCCCCAAACTAATCGGAAAATATGGCGCCCGGCCCATTGAGAAAACATGGCAGTTTTAAATGTTTCAGCATGAAACCATGTGGTCGAATTGATTCTCCGATGCACAAAAAAAACCCATCCCAAGTTCAATCTAAAAAGGGCCCGTATTAATTAATAATCGGCACTTTACTGCTACATGTCGCTTCAATAAAGAAATACAAGAGGCCCCAGGGGGTCTGAGGGTGCTCACCTGACATGGTAGTCTAAATATCAAACCAGGGACTTGACTTGAATAAGCTGCATACGCCCCTCCTAAGAAAAGCATATACCAACTGGATGAAGCGATTGTGCCCACACAATACACAGGATTTTCCTTCTATTTTCAGTTCCTGTACTTTTACGTCCCAAAATTGAGATAAACACATAAAAAACAGAGTTTTTTCCCAAACAAAATACTTTCAGCCTAAATTTTTTTCTTCTTCTTAAAACGCATAAAAAACGATAGAACTAATTTCAGGATTTTGGTCCAAAATTTTCTAAGTCCCACCCTGACCCCAAATTTTCAGGGGAAAAAAAAATAAATTTTTTTTGTCTTAAAATTGAGAGAAATGCATAAAAAAACAAAACAAAAAAATTTTTCAGGATTTTGGCCAAAAATTTTCGAAGTCCAACCCGGACCCCAAATTTTCAGGGGAAATTTTTTTTTTTTTTTTTTTGTCTTAAAATTGACCAAAACGCAGAAAAAACAACAAATTTTTTTTTAGGATTTTGGTCCAAAATTTTCTAAGTCCCACCCGGACCCCAAATTTTCAGGGGAAATATTTTTTTCTTTTTTTTGTCTTTATTAAAACTGACCAAAACGCAGAAAAAACAAAAAAAAAATTGTTTCGGATTTTGGTCCAAAATTTTCTAAGTCCCACCCGGACCCCAAATTTTCAGGTTAAAAAAAAAAAAATTTTTTTGTTCTAAAACTGACCGAAATGCATAAAAAAACAAAAACAAAAATTTCCGGATTTTGGTCCAAAATTTTCCAAGTCCCACCCGGACCCCAAATTTTCAGGGGAAATATTTTTTTCTTTTTTTTGTCTTTATTAAAACTGACCAAAACGCAGAAAAAACAAAAAAAAAATTGTTTCGGATTTTGGTCCAAAATTTTCTAAGTCCCACCCGGACCCCAAATTTTCAGGTTAAAAAAAAAAATTTTTTTGTTCTAAAACTGACCAAAATGCATAAAAAAACAAAAACAAAAATTTCCGGATTTTGGTCCAAAATTTTCCAAGTCCCACCCGGACCCCAAATTTTCAGGGGAAAAAAAAAAAATTTTCTCTTAAAATTGACAGAAATGCATAAAAAACCAAAAAAAAATTTTCAGGATTTTGGTCCAAAATTTTCTAAGTCCCACCCAGACCCCAAATTTTCAGGGGAAAAAATTTTTTTTTTTTTTCCTCTTAAAATTGACCAAAACGCATAAAAAACAAAAAAAAATTTTTTTTCAGATTCTGGTCCAAAATTTTCCAAGTCCCACCCGGACCCCAAATTTTCAGGGAAAAAAAAAAAAAAATTTCTCTTAAAATTGACAGAAACGCATAAAAAACAAAAAAAAAAATTTCCGGATTTTGGTCCAAAATTTTCTAAGTCCCACCCTGACCTGACCCCAAATTTTCAGAGGAAAAAAAAAAAAAAAATTTTTTGGATTTTGGTCCCAAATTTCTAAGTCTGCAACGGGACCCCAAATTTTCAGCCTAAATATGAACCTAGGGACTTGGCTTCAACAAACTTGAATCTCATCCCCCTAAGGATGCTGCATACCAAATATCAAAACATTCTTATTGCTGGATCTGAAGAAGAAGATTTTTAAAAAATACTCTTCATACTGCACTAATTTAAACATTTGGGCTCCCATAGAGAGCCCAAATATCGACCCAGGCAATTGATTTCAATAAACCTGTGAAACAATCTTCAAAAGATGTTATATGTGAAATTTGAAAGATTTTGGAGCAGTGGTTTGGGAGAAAAGTAGTCTTATGTTTTTCCCATTACCCACACAGTGTTAAAAAATGCTGACTCAGTACTTTTTCAAAGCCCCCCCCAAAAGTACCCCATGATAAAACCATGGCAATTTTTTTTGACCATTCCATTCTGTTGGTCCTAAGGAAGCTTCACAACAAATAAGAATTCTCAGTGCCGTGTAGTTTTGGAGATATAGGCGTTTTCATTTTTTTCTATTTTTAGCTCCTGTGGTTCCCACGGGGCTATGGGGAAAAAAGATTCTGCATAAATTAGGTACTTATGACCCAATAAGCACTCACGTAAAATTTGGTTCAAATCGGCCTCGCGGTTTGGAAAATAGAAATTTGGGGCGGGGCCAAAATTTTTGCCCCTCCTTTAACATCGTCAAATATAGCCCCTCCAACGTCTCTTGAACAAACTTGAGTCTACACCTCAAAAGGAAGCTGCATACCAAATATCAAGTCTCTGCTATTGCTGGTTCTTGAGAAGAAGATTTTTTAAGAATTGGAGCATTTTTACCCCATCCCTCTACTCAATATGAGCCGAAACCTAATTTGACAAAAAATCAAAATGCCCTTATATAACCCCTAATCACATGAAATTTCATTAATATGCGGCCAGTGGTTTGGGAGAAAAAGGCCCAAACACCACCTTCACGACGGACTATGGACGCTGGACGAAAAGTGATCAGAATAGCTCACCCTGACTTTCAGTCAGGTGAGCTAACAAGATACAGACAGAAAACAACAAACCGCATAGAACTTTAGAAGAACGTTCCAGAAAAGTCATGACTCCACATCACGGACTATACGGATGAAATCGAAATTTTCCCCCTATTGAAACAGTGCCTTCTCTTCATCACAGATTAAGACGGCATGTCCGAACACGATAAACACTGACGTTAATTCCAAAATAGGGCTTAATTCTGTTGTTTTTCTCCAAGGTCCTAAATGGAATATCAAGTTTCAGCAGGGAAGAAAGTGATGAGTGATATGATCGTTAGTACTTTTTTTAATAAAAACATAGCGCCCTTCCACACCTTTCTTACCGACAACAGTTCTCATATCAAAGCCCACCGCCTAACAGGGGAGTGTTTTCAAAGAAAATAGAAATGTATTTTGAACTCACAACAGTGGCGTAGCTGCACCCCCACCCCCCACCCCCATTTTAGCACACCCCATTCTGTATGCTCCTTTGATATATTACACTTACCCCCCCCCCCCCCCCTCCACCAACTTTGATGTCTTCGCTACTCGCCTGGTTCATAGGCCTCCCTATATGTATACAATTTTCCCTGGAATGAGTCCATGAACTGAAGTTTCACAGTGTAATAAAACCATACCGCCCTTCCGCGCCGATCTTACCGACAACAGTTCATATCAAAGTTCACCGCCTGACAGAGGAGTACTTTCAAAATGTATTTCGAACTCTCAACAGTGGTGTAGCCCCCCCCCCCCCCCCCCCCCCATTGAATACATTTCTTTGAAAGTGGGGGGGAGGGGACAAGTATATATATCTAGGGAGCATACAGAATGGGGTGCGCTAAAATGGGGGGGGGGGGGGCGGAGCTACGCCACTGTTGTGAGTTCGAAATACATTTCTTTGATTGATAAATTGAATGGACTTATTGACGGGTTAAAGCACTATAAATTAGGGAGACGTGTATAACAGGCCTTAGTTACGATTGGGGGTTATAAGTACTTCTACCGAAATTTTAACGGACATTTTTTACAGTTGAAAAAATTATTCAAATCAAAACACTTTGAAACATCTTTACATTTTAATTCCTTTTATGAAACTTTGATTTCTTTATAAAAATATCTCTTTTCTCTAGTGTACTGAGCAGAGTGTGGAAATAGTCAATACTCTTTCCTCTTGATTATTCCGATCCGAAAAGAAATTTGGGTAGATCGCCTGAAGCTTTTCCATTAAGCTCCTTAACTGGTAAGAGTGCTAAATTATTTTTGGTCATCCGAATTAGTCCACGTCCCTTTGCCTTGTTACAGTTCATGGGAGAGTGCCACTAGGCACTCTCCCATAAATTGTAACAAGGCAAATCCTCTCAGACTAAATTATTTTAATTCAAAATTAATATGAAGCACATTCACAGAATATGAAGCCATTACGCTGCGGCACCTGCACTTCAGAACAAAGCCCAAACATGGGCTTCCAGCACTCTACCAGTTAACAACTGGAATTACTTTGTACAGGTGGTCGATGTAATTATTGCAAATTTCATCATTCATTTCTTCCGACCAAAATTCTGTTATATACGTCCCAAAAACTAAACAGCAAAGTATGTCTAATACAATGTAACTGATTAACCCTTCGAACACTAGTGACCATTTACTCTGTTCAGAAACATGATATGCCATAACGTCATTAAATAGGATGGATGTTCATTAAACGTGTGGGGTAGACCAATCAATATTTTTAACGTGCGGCCCCGAGGCTGCACGTTGAAAATATTGATTGCTCTGCCCAATCGGGGCTGCATGTTGATAACATTGATTGCCCTGCCCCAAATAACGAATATGTACGGTAGCAACCAAAATGGGTGACCATAGAAGCAACCTCCTTGTAGCACATTCTATAAGTGGTTGTGACACTACTTCTGCACTCTTTCGAGTTGGTAAGAAGAAAGTATTCAGTACAATTGTCTCCGATGTTACTAGCGACTCACAACAGTATGTCAACACAATTTTGGCGGATGACAGTACACCAAGGGCAGTAGCCGCTGCCGGGGAACAACTTCTCCTGATCTTATACGGGAGTAAAACTGTTTCCTCTCTCGACCAATATAGACATGTCACTTACAAGCGTTATGTAGCAAAATCTAAACTGAATAAACCCATCGACCTAGCCTCACTCCCACCAAGCAGCGATGCTGCACAACAACATGTCTACAGATGTTATCTCCAGGTCCAACAATGGCTGGGCACTTCGCTTCCTCCGACGGATTGGGGGTGGTCGCTAGACAATGGACTTCTTGTACCGACTGCAGCCACAAAGCCATGTGCCCCCGATAACCTACTGAATCTGATCAGTTGTGGTTGCAAGAGTGCTTGTACAAAAAGGTGTGGGTGTAAGAAGGCAGGACTCTCTTGCTCAGGTTTGTGTAATTGCAGTTCGGATTCTTGTAACAACCACAGAAACACTGTCCTGTCGGAAATTTCTGAGTTCGATGAATAATATTGCTGACGTTGAACTGGCATGGAAGATGCCACTAGAGTTCAATGGGTTAAATCACTGTTAATATAATTTTTTATCTCTCTGATGACAGGAAAAGTATATTTTATACATGTATATGACATAAAATGGATGCGGAGTTAGGATATATTGTGAAAGAAAAGAAGACTGGTGGAATTTTGTCACCACTGAATTAGATATTCGGTTGTCTTGTGGCGACGAGTTGTGGCACCGAATTGTGTGGGCTCTCGACTTGACATGTACACGTGTGAACATCATAGATATCGGATATCTATGGTGAACATTGTACGACGTCATTTGTTTTTAACGCTTGGGAAATATCCACAAATTATTGGCGTTTCTGTTAATAAAATCACTGTTTGTTACATGAGGATTTTTTGTTGTTTTTTTTTTATTATATTCCCACCTCATACCCGAAACAAGTTGTTGAAAGCACAGTGGACTTCATTTTTCACTGTCATTGCCGTAGGTACCACCGGAAAGTATAGGGGTCAATCGCTGTAGCATGTTAACCGAATAATGTACTGCTGTTCTATCCCAACTCACGGGTTGAAATGTCACTGGGGAAATGACAAATTTCTGATGGGAAAATACTGTGTGAGTGTGTGGGAGGGAGGTGGGGGGTGGGGAGAGCATTTTTCGGGTCTATTTTCGGTAACATTGATTGTTATGATACTCAAAATTTCTGAACAAATTGCGAATACGACTGGCGACAGCGTTCTGTGCTTTTTCCATAACTGGTATTGATCTAACGTTTCGCGCAACTTTCTCACAACTAAAAAATAAAATAGTGAGTCTGCGGCACATGTTCTCTTAATATGGAAGCGTATTGCTTTTTAAGGAACGTGGTGCTGAGATTAATAATCCTGCAACGAACACGACAGAAACCAGTAATTTATTCAATAGCAAGTTGAGTCAGTCTAGAGACGTGAAAATCGATTATGTAACTGATCCTTTACTCAGAAAAACACCGCGTGACCCAGTGATTTTTTTCTTTGACCAACACTGGGAATCCCGGTTTATCCCAGTTATTTTCTGCAATGCTATCACCGCGTTGGGTGTTAGAGGCATAATCCACTTGTCACGTACTGTATCTGCATGAAAACGATCGTACCAACAAGTCCATTTCATTTTCGTTCAATATACTGGCCACAAAGGGATAATGGTTTCAAAACGCAACTGAATTCTGACATCAAAGGTTTTCAGGAAATCTGCCAATGTCATGACCGATTTCGATCATGCAGTGATTCACTGATTTTTCGATTGCAATCTGTGGCTGCAGCGGGACGAGTAAAAAGTCCACCTTAAAATCTGTTTGACTTTCACACAAGTCTACAAAGAATATTTGGTGGTAATAATAATTGATAATTTTATGACAAAATCCACTTTTCAATCGGATGTCTATTTAAACAGAAAATTTCTTCATTCTCTTTAAATGTTCCAATTGAAAACAATATAATGTTGTGTTAACAAAGACCTCATCCCATTGCACGCCACGTCTTCCCACGCCCCCCCCCCCCCCACCTTCCTCTAAAGAAATCAGCTTGTGTTGAAGAAATTTGAAGCAGGTTGGTCTTATGAAAGGAATAGAGAATAAATGGATGGAGGGGGGGGGGGGGAGGGCGTTTGCGGCACACCGGGAGTCCAAGACATTTCAATTTACCCTGGGACATTGTGTCCCTGAATTTTGTTAAAACTCCACACAAAAACGTGCGGTAACGGTAAAACGCCGATGGGGACCATCTCAATGACTGTAGGAAAAAACACCCTCTAATAAAACACCCCTAGGACAAAACACCCTTAGGACAAAGCACCCTTTTGATAAAGCACTTTTTGACAAAACATCCTCAATTATGTATATTTTTTTTTCTATTTGTATAATTTTTTTAATTTTAAATTAAAAATTATGTGTTTTGGGCTGTTATTGAGATTTAATAGCGCGCGCAAAAGCAGCCCAAAGGGCTGCTTTGAAGCAAGCCTAATAGACGTGTACCTGAAATTGGAAAAACCAAGGAATGCTATGCCATCCAATCTAAACCGGAAACCGGAAGTAAAAACATGGGGAACCCCAGCTCTCGTTTTCAGAAGCGAACAAATCGAATGACGCCCCCTAAAAAGCGAACGGTGTAATGCGAGATTTCTCCTTAGATCATTCCATGCAGACTGTGAATAATTTATTAAACATGCTTTTCAAAATTAAAGTTTTTCCAAACAAACTCAACTGTCGTTTGCTTTGCTGACTAAATGACAGAAATTGTCGAAAAGCTAAATGTTCCCATCCATGCACATTGGATTTCATCGTCTGCTGGCTGGCTGTTAGGATCCCGCTGTTGTTCGATTCTGCAGAGTATTCTGTCACGTGATTTATCTGTTTTGCATTTGCAAGTGCAAAACGCTGTTCATTTCAAACCAACACTGCGTGTTATTGGAAAAAAGTTACCAAATGAAAAGCATCAACAACATGTCCGTTTGTTGTAACTTAAAAGTACACACAGGTCGGATTGTGGCAAAGGCCGTTTTCATTCAGTTATTACAAACCTAAGATGTCGAAGTGACATACTGTCTGACAAACGTCCAAGAATTACCATTTCCAAAACAGAAGTTCCGTTCCACATTGTATGCACCCCAGCGAAACAAAAACGATACATTTTCGACAATACGTTTCGCGGCCAATTTTTATATTGTAGGGCTGATATGTTTTTAGGGCGAAATAAATCTACAAGACAGCATGTACATGCATTAGTTCACAACGCAAAATGTTTTGTTGGACGACCCCTTAAATAGCGACAACACAAGTTTTTGCATTTTTTCCAGAAAACTAACCAATGTACGTATTTTAGGAAAGCTCTAGCACTGTTAAAACTACAACCAACATTTTTGGGGGGAAATGGAAAAAAGAAAAAAAAAATTCCATGTTTTTGGGTAGGGACGGCAGCTTTTTTTGTCTGTCAAAATCACTAAGTCCACACATGGATGTCATGCAGTTACTCTTTGCTCAAAATTTCATACTTTGAGATGTGTCAAGTGTGGTAACAGTTAATATTGCAATATATATTACCTGTATTAGAGAAGTATCTTCAGATCACCTGCCTGATATTCCTTCATCAGCTGGTATGTGTATATAGCGATGTCCCCTGAGTATTTTATATTGTACCATTATTATTATTTTAGTTGGTAATTAGCACTTTTGGACAGTTATGGACTGTTTTGGTCGGTAATCAGTATGACCCCCTTGTATTAGTTTTTTTGTGTGGCGAGTTGATCCATGGCGACTTGGCCCGTGGCGACCTGACCCAGTGGCGAGTTGACCGAGTGACGAGTTGACTCGGTGGCAAGTCAACCCGTTCCCCTTGCAAACATGCATGATTAGTTTTTGTCACAACCTCTACCAGGGGCGTAGCTATGGGCGGACTGGGGACAAGCCCCCAAAAGTTTGTTCCCCCCCCCCCAAAAAAAAAATGGTTGACGTGAACAATGAGGGAGAATTTTGGCTGATCGGCGTGCCTGTAAATGCTCTCAGGTGCTAACAAAATGCTTGGAAATCGCTCCTGGAGCGCTGAAATATGAAATATTTTCCGGGTGGGGGGGTGCAGAACCCCCCCCTCTACGGGAGGGTACACCCCCTCCCGTACCCAACCCCTCCTCAGGCCTTCAGGAGATGCCTTCGGCATCTCAACCCAGGAATCCCCATGTAAAGCTCATTTCATCCTAGCAGAATGTCTCAAACAACCAGTTGGGCCGTTCCGTCACCTCTGCGTACATCTTAACATAATGCTAAAATAGTATCATTCTTTCTTTCTTTCTTCATATAATTGCTGCCTTCAACAGGTTGATGATTATGCAATGAATTCAGGGGGTTGTGGGATGAATCTCTTCAGCTCCCCTCTAGGCTACCACAGATAGATCTTTAGCATGCACAGGGTGTGTCTCTCCCTGCACAGAGGTCAGCCATTTTACATCCCCACCCGATAGGACGGTACACTGTGGCAGCATCAACCCCGAAATTGATGCTGACAGAGGGTGTTTGGTCAATACGGAACCTCTCCCCGACCGTGGATTAAATACACGAACATGGGTTACACACTTAAATTTGCAGGACTTATCTCCAGGTTGCGCAAATTTTTAACTCTGGTAGGCTTGTGGTAAACTGCTACCTTTCAGCTAGAAATGTGGGGCCGAATCTTCCAGGGCAGCATCGTTTTGGGGCAGATTCTACCTGGGGTCGAATCGCCATGTATCCCACTGTGGCAGGGTAGTTGCTTTTGATGAGCCATAACACCATGAAATTGAAAACCAAAATGGAAATAAATATATTCACCATGTAGGGAATGGAATTATCTATCACATCGCTCGTGTGTTATTGGGAGTTATTGAATATTTGTTGACGTTTTCCATGCACGAAAATAGGCTATATTTCGTTGATCAATACAAATATAAAAATCACAAACCTTGAAATATGACCCAATAAAAAATAAACAATGATGTTTAAAATATATTGTTAGTTATTTGTTTTCGAGGTATTCATCGTCTAAGTGTTTGCGTAATCACAATGGGAATCGATGGGGTCATTTGTTTATCTCAAAATGGTGGCCCCCATGACGCGATTCCAACAAAAAATTATTCATTTATCGGCGACAGAATATCAACTTATACTCACTTAAATTTGTATTAAGCACTTTCTGTGAGTTTATATACATGTTATTCCTCAAACTTTTGTTTAGGTTTTCCGTACTTTGTTGAATTTTGGTCTATTTTCTGCTCATAAACTTACACGTTTTGCACTATGACAGATATCGTAACCGGAAGTGGCCAACCGTTGTTGTCGCTACCTTAAACACTGTTTTAAATTTTGTTAAGTTTATGTCATTATAATTTGAAAAACACTGTTGAGTTACGCGCGCTTCTTGGTTTTACCAAAGTTCATATTATATTATTATTAATCTGTTTACTATTAAAATAATACAAAAAAAAAACAAATCAGTGAGGTGAAATTGTCTTAGTCCAAACATGGCCTGAAAGTCTGTAATATAATTTTTGGGTTTGGTACATGTACGTCCTTTCAATCCAACACACTTCCCATTCCTCCTATGATCAATGTTAGAAAAACGAATTTCTTTTGTGATAAAAGTATAAGCATTTCTGAAAATATACATAATTGAGGATGTTTTGTCTGTAATACACACGAAACTATCACAAGAAAATTTCACTATGATGTGTCAAATCACAGGCATCTGGGGACCTGATCTAGAGCGATAAATAGCACCTAGAAGGTCTAAAATCACCCAACATCAAAATACCCCTACTGTATTATAATGTACACAAGGCTGGAAACTTCCAACGCTCGAAATTTTATACCACGAAATTAGAAACCACTCGTTTCAAATCAACGAAACGCGTTGACAGCTCGCATAGCACGTTTATCGATGCATAAATGAATACACTTCAAGTCTGCCGTGCACCCCTTAGGATTTTCTTGCAGAGAATGCCTTTATTTTCACTCCAACTCGACAAAACACACACAAAATTCAGCTAGACGAACTTCCATTCCACGGGAATCTCCGCACTGAATTTTGATGTTGGGTGATTTTAGACCTTCTAGGTGCTATTTATCGCTTTAGATCAGGTCCCCAGACGCCTGTGGTCAAATATTTGGTGCTTAGCAAACTTTGAGCAGTATACAAACAAAAATGGGGAAAAAGCTTTGTGGTAATCATTGTATTCATAAACCTACGTTTTCAGGAGTGCATTTACAATTGCTTGTGAACGGCCATGATGAAAAACTGTTTTGTCTGTTGGTCAACAAATGCATAAAGTATTCGCTGTCATTCAGATTTATAAGATCGGCCATGTCGAGCAAGCAACAAAACAATCTGAAACCAGCGGCAATGACCGCGAACAGCGTTTAAACTAGCGCGGGGAATCCACCTGGAGTGTGTTTCAGTGAGCAATTCCGGTTTACATGGCTTTTTGTGAGCGATATCCAGTAAAATTCAACCCACAGTAATTTTAACCCAAAGTAATTTCGACCCAAATCGTGAATTTCGACCTAAACTTGAAATTTGAAGAAATTAAAGGATGCAGGAGATAAATTTCATGAAATAAGTATTGAACATGACATGACTAAGAAAGAAAGAGCAGATTACCAGGAAAAGATAATAGAGATGAGGAAACTAAATGAAGAGAATGAATCGGGGGACTATAAGTGTGTGATCAGAGGGCAATCTAGAGATGATAATGTATATAAGTTTATGGGTGAGGATTTTAAAAACAAAGATACTGCAAAGAAATGTTTGAAATGTTTTTATACAAATGCTGATAGCTTACTAAATAAGCTTGATGAACTGAAATCAAGGATTTTTTTAAGTCCAGAGAAACCAGACAATATAGCAATTACGGAAATATTTCCTAAGAGTTGTAACTAATGTAGAACTTCAAATACAGGATTACGACTTAATAACCAGCTCACTGACGCAACATGAGAAAAAGAGAGGTAGCTATTTACTCAAAGACCCAGTTGGCAGCAGAAGAAGTGAAAATAGAATCCAATTTCGAGGAGAGCAAATGGATACAAGTTTCATTAACCCTTTACCCAACGTAACGGCCAAAACCGGCCAGCGCTATTCTCAAAAATCGCCAATTAATTTTCAAAATATTTTCATTTTTTGTCTCAAAAACATAGGTTATGACCCCTCGTTGGAACGAGCTCGTCGAGCTCGTTCCAACGAGGGGTCATAACCTATGTTTTTGAGACAAAAAATGAAAAAAATTAGTTATTCAAGATTTTTTTTTGCAAGTGTCGTCTGCTTTTCATGTTGGGTAAAGGGTTAAATAAACACGACAAGCTACTGTTTAGCTGTATCTATAAAAGTCTAAATTCTAGAGAAGAAAATCACAAAAGCTTACATGAACTACCGTATTTAAAAAGGTCGCAACAAAACATAATGGATTTACGAATATATTGACCACAGGAGACTTCAACTTCCCAAAGATTGATTGGTCAACATATACTGCAAAAGATACTGATGGAAATGCATTCCTAGAATGTATTAAAGATTGTTATTGGACACAACATGTAGGTGTAAGAAAGAAAATTACCATGCATATGATGTGTGCACACATACCTATCAGTATATATGTATATACTTACATATATATGTGTATGGGTGTGTGCACATCTCTGATGTGTGGAGGCGAATTAGTCGCTTTGTTATGGAAAATATTAAATTTCTATGTGGTGGCCTTAAGATCTTGCACACATTATTATTACTGAGAGTTATAAAAGTGGGTCAAAATTCGTGTTGTATAGTTGATTTGAACTAGCTCGTGTCGCAATCGATATGATCCTGCACGAATTTTTGGTGAGCTGAGCGATGATATAACCTGGTTTGAATTTTGATTCTGATGAGAACATTTTGGATCTTCTTCGGGGTAAGTTGTTTTATTTTTGCACTCCTTCGGATTAACTTCCCGCCGGGGCCGGTCATTTTAACATGGACTTTTGATCCTCGTCCTGTGCCTGCATATTTACGATTAGTCCCGATGTCTCGGTCTAATCGATGAATTTCGGTATGCGACGGGTTTCGGTGGGTCGTTGAATTTGGACCCCCCCCCCCCTCCGTTTCCATCTGATAACTTATGGAATTTTACAATTATAGTAAATAGTACATTCTACCCTTCAATAAGTTATTTAAGGGGGTAGAATCGGAAATATGACAGTCAGGCTGTTCGATACAACAACCTAATTGATGCGCTATGAGCGTGAGGGATTTAGAATGAATATCTATTGATTCGGAAATATGTGTTATACGATTGTTAACGTAACCCTTCCGCCGGTAGCTTCGGGTGGTAGGATTTTTGGTACCGACTTATGAAGAGCTCCCCTTCTTTAGTCAAGGGTAGTAGCCTTGCGAAGTATTGTAAGTATTTTTGTTGAGCAATTCTTCTGAATGTTTGAAGGATTGGAGCCTGGATTCCGACTTAGGAGAGCCCCCCCCCCCCCCCCCCCCTCTTTAGATAGGGCGCGGTAGCAACCGATTTATATCTATATAATAAGACTAAATGTTGGTATATAAGTCCTTTGCCGGGGAAAAAGGGATTTGATGAGCGAATTGGTGGTTATGGCTTGTAGAGCTAATATTATCAAAGTGATATGTTGTTTTCACTTGTAAAGTGAAACAGTTGATGTAAAAAAGAAATATCAGTTATGTATACGTAGAATTCCATATACGCCATCCAATGTAGAATGTAAAGAAGGGGAAGAAAACTTTTGTAAAATAAAATCATTAATACATTCAATTAATTCGTTCAACATTTGTGATGATTCCTTTTGTAGCTTCTAACCCTTACAACGAGCCATTTTGAATATTCATGAATCCTGCCCTTTTAAAATTTACCGATGTTTAGGACTTGCCTATGGATAACTTTTGCGGCGTGGCTGTTGGCCCGAACTCATTTCTTGTAATTGGGTCCGGTCCGGGAGCAACGGCGCAAAAAGGGGTGTCAGGGCCGTGTTGGCATTTGTGAAAGATTTTAGGTGATTAATTTAATCGATTTCTCTTTAAACGAACCTGTAGAATCCCCTCGACAACAAGTTTGTATACGGCTGGATACTGTTTGACTTCTGCGGTGGCTCTGTCGACAGGAACTCATTTTTAGGGAGTTCGCGTCGAGAGTGCCTGCGCAGCAAGATCTAGGCGGGGTAAGGTCAGTGTCGTTACATAAGCCAACCTACAAGAAGTCGAGGCACAAACGAACCAAATATACTTGATTTAGTAATAACAAATGAAAGAGAAATGATAGATGACATTGATTATGAGAGTCCGTTGGGGAAGAGTGACCACAATGTACGTACTTCGATTTATCTTCAGATGTGAAGCAGAAGATGTGATAAACAGAACAAATCGAAGAAACTATACAAAGGGAAATTATAACAAGATGAATCAAGAATTTAATGTAGATTGGGGAAGCTTATTAAGCGATGAAAACCCAGGATCTTATATGAAAAAATCCTGGAGAAATATAATGAAGTTCTTGATAAATATGTACCAAAAATAAGCTCAAGAATGAGACGGGTGATGGCCAAAAATATCAAGAATACGTTAAACACAGAAATCAAGTGAAGGGAATGGTGAGAAGGGCAAAGACGAATAAAGAGAAAGATATAGCAGAAAATATAAAGACAAACCCGAAAAAATTCTGGCAATATGTAAACGCAAAAAGAAAAGTGAAAACAGGAATACCGGAATTAAGAGACAAGGATAGTATGTGCAACACTAGAATATTGAAAACAGATGAAGATAAAGCAAATGCTCTTAACAAATTTTGTGTCTGTGTATTTACAGCAGAGCAAATAGGCGAGATACCAGTATTACCACAAAGAAACTATAAAGAGGAAATTGTAGAAAACTATTTTACAGAGGAAAAAAATATGAAACTTATGAAGAACTTGAATGTTCAGAAATCTCAGGGGCCAGATGGAATACATCCGAAAGTGTTGAAGGAATGTAGAACTACATTATGCCAACCTGTAAAGATTATTTTTAATGCATCGCTTCAATGTGGAAAATTACCAGGCGCGTGGAAAGAAGCCAATATCACTGTACTCTTCAAAAAAGGTGAAAAATCTGACCCAGGAAACTATAGACCAGTAAGTCTCACGAGTATACTGCGCAAAATGATGAAAAAACTTATCCGAGAAGAAATGGTAAACCTCATGAATGTTAACAAATTATTTAGCAAAAGGCAATTTGGATTTATGTCGGGAAGGTCCACGGTCTTGCAACTCATGAAGGTAATGGATGATTGGACGTCGATATTAGACAACGGTAATACTTTAGATGTGATATATATGGACTTCATGAAGGCGTTTGACAAAGTCCCCCACAAAAGGTTAATAAGCAAACTGGCTAGCTATGGAATCTCGGGGAAAATAAAAGACTGGGTAGAGAACTTCCTAGAAAACAGAAAACAACGAGTGATCGTGAACGGCCTTAAATCTGAATGGAAAGTAGCAACCAGTGGTATCCCACAACGCAGCGTCCTCGGACCGATCTTGTTTGTAATTTATATCAATGATATGCCGGATTGTGTAGATTCAACATTATACTTATTTGCCGATGACACCAAAATCTATAAAGAAATAAGAGACTTGACTGACGAAAAATTATTACAGAAGGATTTAACAGTATCACAAAGACGGTCAGATATCTGGTTGCTGAAGTTCCACCCAAACAAGTGCACGGTAATGTCTGTAGCAAACAAAAGGAAATCTGTAGAAAAGGACAAGAGTTATTTTTTAAATAACAGTAAAGGAGAGAAGGTGATATTCGAGAGATCAGAGAAAGAAAAAGATATTGGAGTCATTGTGGATAAAAACTTAACATTTGAAGATCATATTAGTGCACAAACCATAAAGGCAAATCAGATTATGGGTCTAATTAGATGATCGTATACTACCTAGACGAAAGAACATTTAAACTTTTATACCAAGCACTTGTCAGACCAAACTTGGAATATGCGGCATATATATGGAACCCATATAAACAAAAAGATATTACAACTGTGGAAAAAGTTAAAAAACGGGCAACGAAACAGATACCAACAGTGAGAAACCTCCCATATGCAGAAAGGCTAAAAAAAACTAAAACTACCAACACTAAAGTATAGAAGAATGCGAGGAGACATGATAGAGCTTTTTAAATTGACACATGGTATATATGATGTAGAAGTGACTGAAAACATGCTAGACTATACATCGAACAGAACCACCAGAGGTCATGATTTTAAAATAAACGAGATATTGCAACATGGACATAAAGAAATATGCCTTCTGGGAAAGATCGATAGATATATGGAATGGACTTCCAGACCAAATTATGAAAACAACAACAGTACTAAATTTTGAAGTAAAACTAGACAGGTATTGGTCAGGGATAGATGTGAAATATGATTTTCAATCTGAATATACGAAACCGGAAAAGACGAACATAAATATTGATGTGGACATAGAGGCAACCGAATGCCTGCGTCCATAAAGAGATCCTAAGGCATCCTAAGGTAAACGCCCTCCCGAGGAGAATGCCGGACGATTCGGCACTTGGACGATTCGGCGCCTGGCTTGGACGATTCGCACCCGGCTTGGACCATTCGGCACTTGGGGTTGGACGATTCGGCACCTGGTTTGGACGTTTCGGCACCCGGCTTGGACCATTCGGCACTTGGGGTTGGACGATTCGGCACTTGGGTTGGACGATTCGGCACCTGGCTTGGATGTTTCGGCACCCGGCTTGGACCATTCGGCACTTGGGGTGGACGATTCGGCACCTGGGGTATTTCGATTCGGCATCAATAGATATACTGTTTTATATATTGTTTTCATTCATTACAAAATTAACATATTTGTAATGTTCGAATGGAATATATGAGACAGTATATCTACGGATGAACATCATGTTTTTTTTCCTGTTAGATTCAGCCAGAAATTATTCAAAATATGAATGATTCCAGTTACCGGTTCACACCAGGAGAAGGTACTGAATAGGACTTAGTGAACCGTCTGAAAGAGAAGTAAAACTAAATAATTAGCTTCTGTTCACCTACAATTAAAAGAAAAGAATTAATTTGGTTCTTTGCCTGGAAGAAAAATAAAACGAAAAGAATTAGATTCTGCTCACCTACAATTAAAAGAAAAGAATCCCATTAATTTAGTTCTCTGCTGGAAGAAAAATAAAAGGAAAAGAATTAGCTTCTGTTAATCTGAAGCGAACAGAAAAAAATATAATTAGTTTATAAAAACACTATATATTCAGCATGGATTATATACGCCTGCACACTTCCTCGCCAACTGACTTGATGCAGGTTCTCCATCGACATATCTCTCCCATAATTGGAACAGTTTTCCTTGGACTTCCTCTGCTGCTTTTCTCTGTCGTCGCTGCATTTTCCCCTCTGAAAGCATGTTCAAAGTCACTGGGATGGAGTTTGATTCCTTGTACAGTTCCAAAACCAATAAGTAGAATAGACCCGTCCTCTGTTGCTCATTCTGCTGTTAATTCTGTTGTGCCGTCCACCCACGTCGTTGTTGGTCCTGACGCTGCTCACGAAGACGGACGGAATAGTTTCACGCGCCGATGGCGCGCAGGGACGGTATGGGGAGCAAACCCCTTTCGACCCTCTTTAGTTGTATGTGATTTGGCTTTGGCTTTGGCTTGTCCTACCGTGGAAAAGTAGGAAGAGTTAAGGTAATCAGCGGCGCCTGTGTCTCCTGCGGTTTTTCTTTGGAGGAGGAGGATGTGTCGGAGAGATAGTAGTTGGTGGCGTTGTTGGGTCTGGAGGAGTAGTAGTCTGTTCCTTGGTAATGAATGGCCTTATCCTGGCTGCTGTTTCTTCTTTAGATTTTTTTATATTGATTGTGAAGATTGTCCTGATAGAGTGTGCTGGGAATTTTTTTGATACAAAGAAGTTATAGTTGTCTTGGACTGTGGCTTGAGTGTTGTCGTCCTCAATCACCTCCCCAAGGAATGCCTCCTCGGACTCCGGGAAGCTCTCCTCCTGGTCGGACTCCTGGTCCGAAGAAGCCGGAGAAGCAAGAAATGGAGGGGTGGAAGGTGCGTCGTCTGAGACAACTTCCTGTACCATTGACAGATCTTCCTCCTCCATCTCCTCTTCAGATGAAGAGTCTGATGGTTTAGAGAAAGAACTGTAACCTGATGACCCACGGTCCTCCGGACCCTCCTCCTGGGACAGGGGTGCCGAGCTGGACAAGGGTTGTTCAGGGGTGACAGGTGTTGCCTCCTTCTCTTCCTTTTCCTTCTTCTTCTTCTCCAGGAACTCCGTCATTCGGCGGACATCTCGTCGTCTGGCGGAGGGTCCCTTCTTTCTTATTCTCTTCTTCTTGGTGGTGGCTGTGGCTGTACTACTCCGGCGGCCTTCATCCAGCTGTTCCGTGTCACTAGGAGGGTGACCAGTGTGAGGGGAAATCCCCTCACGAAAGGTGCTACACCTCTCCGAGGACGGCGGTTCCGATACTTTATCAAAATCCACTGTCAGGTGAATTTTACCCTTGAGCACCTAGATACTCCAGGTGGTGGCAAGGGTAGCCTTAACTCTTACAAGTGTCTCTTGGATTACAAGCGAGAGCTCCATTGTCAAGTGTTAGCACCTCGGAGTCCAAGGTGCGAAATGAACGACCCTCAGACACTCCAGTTTTCAACTTCAAATACGCTGCTGTCAATCCATGTATTTCATGCATAACCAATCAACGATGTCATTGTTGGTGTTCCTGCCTGGTCTGCCAATTTGTCGAAAGCTTGTTTGATGTGCTCTGCCGGTAAAAACGGTAGGACAATGATGTTCCTAACATACTTGTACACGCTGTCTTTCTTGTTGTGCTCGACCTCAAAATGAAAAAAAAACAGCCATTAGAAAGGGAGCACGGTGGTACCGTGTATTAAGGCATACTGGGTTAACTAGTGAATTTACGAGTCTGGCAGTTGCCCACCGCTGCTCGGTAGTTCTATCTGGGTACTCTGGTGTAGTAAAATACCCAGTAATTATTTAATTAAACTTGTGTAATAAATCAGATTAAGTACATGTATATCGATGAAAAAACATTATCTCACATTTGAGTCGTTAAAAACTTAAAATAAGTAAAGTATATATATAGACAATAAACATATAGTGTGTTTTTATATCTGTGTTATACAACGAGTTGAAATATGGTTTATTTTTTCGAGGCTTCGCCGAGAAAAAATAAACCATATTTCAACGAGTTGTATAACACAGATATAAAAACACACTATATGTTTATTGTTTTTATCTGATAACAGACACCCGTCTCGTGCGTCTACCCGACTTATATATGCTTCCCACGGGCCTCCAAAGAAAACCAGTCTACGAGACAAAAGAAATAGGACAAGACGCATAGAGTTGTGTCCCTTACATTACAAAATCGATGACTGCGATTGTAAAGTGCGATTGCACTTCTTGCATCATGTAACTGCGCTGGAACAAAATAAATTTCAACTATTTTATTAACAATAACAAAACGGTGTTTCAGTAGAGTTATTCTTTTTTTGACATAGTTCCAGTTTTCTTCCGTGTTTTATGCTGTAGTCCCAATATAACAAATAATTTTGCGTTTGTTTACAATTTTTACGAAGTGTTTTTTTTTCAGGTAGAGCAGACGAACTTTTAATTAGCGCAGTTCCACGAGTACTTTTGATCGAGGCCGTGACTATAAATAGTTCGCAGTCGCCGCATACTAATTACTATTAACATTCAAGTAATTTCTACAATGTTTTGAAGCAAAATTTTAGGTTGCCTTTATTGAAGCAAAATAAATAAGAAATGACACCATCAGAGGATTTTGACAAAGTGCAATAAGCGTACAATTAAAACCTGCCCTGTGATATAACGATGTTTCATGAATGAATGAATGAAAATGGAATTGAAAGAGGTCAGAGGTCGTTCGCATAAATTATAATTCTATACAACACCCGTTGTATATACTTCAAGTATATACAACGGTTGTTATACTCTATGGTTATCAGATAAAAAGTATATAATTACATGTAGACCTATTTCTTGAACCTTACGGAACACAGCCTGGGCCTAATGGAACACACAGCCTTGAATTGGTACATCGGGAAATCGTCCGTGAATGGCTTGCCATAGACCACACTCAAAGTCCACTACTATTCTTTCCAAAGCAGTTCCAGGCGGCATCTTTCGGCCCAGAGCTCGAAGAATCGCGTAGTCATCCTCTGTCCTTTTACCAGACATAATACAAAATACCAATGGAAGCTGTTTTATATTACCAGACGACTTTACAGAACCATGAATTGAGAAGAGCTGTACCCAGGGTTTGTTGACGATGCGAAAAGTACTGTCCATATACCAAGACTTTGCCGCTCCAAGTAATTCTAGCTGTCGGTCGGTGTAGAAAATGATGTGCCGTCTCTCGTCAACTGTAATGTCCTTACGGAGAAAATTTGGAGCATGGAAGTCGAGCTGGAAAGAAAATGAAATAGAATATTATATTATAGTGATAAAAATTAACTGGAATGGAATTGCTGAAAATGAACTGGATTTTATTATATCTATGAAATTGTTTTTCTTTATGAGGGCAGTGCCGAATCAATCAAACCCAAGTGTCGAATCATCCAAGTCAAGTGCCGAATCGTCCTAACTCAAGTGCCGAGTCGTCCAAAATATAGGTGCCGAATCGTCTAGGTGCCGAATCGTCTGGACACCCCGTCCGACCGCCTTTCAACCCAAAGTAATTTCGACCCACTTCAGTAAATTCAATCACTATTTCCCTAGCTCAAAATGAGCGTAGCAGTATTATGGTATCCACCATTGCTATGGTGGATACCATAATACTGCTACGCTCATTTTGAGCTTTTATTTCCCCAGACTTTTCCCATAAATATAACGCTTTAGATATAAATTCAAGTAATCATCAGCCTGGTTACTCTCGTCTTTTATTGATACATCTTTTGTAAATACCGTTCGTGTGTTATTACAAAATTTGTTGTGGCAAGTATTTATACAATATTTGTTACAATTAAAGGTTTATTCCCAACAAGACGAATCCCAACAAGACGAATGTCGAAATTGGTCATCCCAACAAGACGAATTCCAACCAGATGAATGTGAGTAAAATGAATGTATAGCCTATTTATTTTTGAGGTTCTGGCCGAAAATGTAAACGAGAAAGGTACGTGGAAGTTTATTTCTCAGGAAGGAAAAAATTATGTATTTGAGCCATTTTATTTATTATAAAACTGGTGGGAAAACGCAATAAAATCACAAGAGTAACAAAACATAAAGGAATTTACATCTTGTAGCATATAATATGAGTGATAACGTTATGTCAGATTGTATACTGGACACTAACAGCGGTCAGCATCTCTATGACGTCGCGCGCGTATCATAACGTCACGACGTCAATAGCAATGTCAATCGTTTCGCGGGAAAAACTTTCAAGAAAATCCAATTTTCCCATCATCTTTCCACCACTTTCCCATAATATATACCTATAGCCCCATGCGTACATATATCACTATACATGCCATAGCATACTATATATACAGTACCTACACCATTTGGCGGATCTAGCTGCAAGGAGCCGTACTTTTGCTCCCCCAAAGTTGCTCCTCCAAAAGTCCGGTTCCTATGGGAATTTAACACTAGCTGCTCCCCCAAAAGTCCGGGCAATCAGGCACGATTCATACGTGCTATACTACTTGTGCTTACATAAGTCTTACAAGTTGTCATATTTCACTTTCAGGCAGTTTATTATGGGCCACCAAACTCATGGCTCTATACACCTCTTGCGAAAAAGCAGGATCAATGATCCGATCACGTTTGAAGGTAGAGGTCAGCCTTAAAGGTGGAACAAAGGATGTAAAAAGAAATTCATAGGTGTTCTTACAGGACAAAAAAGGTCTGTTCACTATGTTGTTTGAATGTTTGTACATGTATTGCTTAATTACAGTCCTTGAAATTTAGACTCTTCTACTACTTGAACTAAATGAAGTATGTAGTGAATGAAGTAGGCACTGTATTGCTGTTGCAAAATTTGATTGCTGTGTCATTTACTGAGACGTATGTGTAAAATATAATTTCTATGATGCCACCTATTGCAGATCTTCTGTTTCTCAGGCCATATTTTTAAAAAATGCATGCGGGCGAGTGCTATTTTAAAAAAAATTTAACCCTTCAAGGAGTGGAGACTTTTGTGCACGTTTGTTACACTTTGACAGTGTACATTTTAAAGCTTTACAGTGCTACTTTTAAAAAAAAATTAACTCTTCAAGGAGTGAAGATTTTTTTTGTACACGTTTTTTACACTTTGTCTGGGTACATCTAAAAGCCTTGCAGTTGTTTCTTGGCAAGTCTTGACTGCGTATATAGGCAGCTAAGGCTTGCCTAGAAACAAATGCCAAGGTACCTTGATTAACTTGGGTAATTTATCTGACATAAACCAATAAATTATTATTTTTTTTTTTCAAGTTTGCATTGCTAATAAAAGGAGTGCATGCAATAGCCAAAATGACATGTGTGAGGGCCTGAGAAACAGATATCTTTTTTTATTCATCCTAATGTTTTAAAAGTAAATGTTGGTGCAGCACATGATTATGTATCTGTACTAACCCTTGTTGGCTCTGTTTCTGTATTTCAGCATCTTTCATTTTTATATTTAGCATTTTGGGGATAGTATCACCAATGGGATTTCGAACCAGCCGGTTCCAAATTTATTTCAAGAGTTATTGCCTTTTTTGGATTAGAATTTCTTGTTATCCCTATAAAATCCTTATCATCACATTTTCAAAAAAAAAAAAAGTTCCAGGATTTTTTTTTGAATTTATTATATGGCTGTTTGGTGTTAATATCATGGATGGGAGATTGCTAGTTGAAGTGGATGTGCCATGTATTATTATAACACACATCATACATCTTTCATTCGAGGACTGGTGGTAGGAGAGTAGTCAGTAGTTACTCGCCTTGAAATTTAGAGTTTATTTATTGGGGGTTTCACGACACTTTCAACATCCAGGGTCATATGGTGTCAAGCAGATTTATGGATAGTGGAAGTAGGAGTACCCGGAGAGAACCACAGTAGTGACGAGCATCTGCGAGACCCTTCAACTTACTAACCCAGTTGGCAGCGGTTGAAGGCATGTGCACAGGTTGAATTTTTTCTAGATGATTATCTATACTATGAAAGGAATAGAATCTGTATGTCTGTCTGTATGTATGTCCTCTCATCACGCAAAAACCGCTGCATGGATTCGGATGGAATTAGGCATGAGTGATCCTTGGGTCACTGGGACGGACATAGGGGGTTTAAATTTACCCGGGATAAATATTAGGATAATATATATTTAAAAAACATTTTTTTCACTTCCATCTGCATGGATTTGAATGAAATTCGTCATGCGTGATCCTTGGGTCACTGGGACGGACATGGGGGGGGGGGGGGGGGGGGTAAATTTACCCGGGATAAATATCAGAATATATATTTAAATAAGTATTTTTCACTTCCCGTCCAATTGACGGGTACCCCATCTAGTATACAATAATATCAGGCAGAATTTGGACTTCAGGAATTCCTGTTTTTCTAATGGTCAGTTTTTCACATTCCATGAATCCATACTTTTTTTGCAGGGTAACTGCTAAGTCAGGTAAAAAGAAGAAACTGAAGTATTACTGATTGTTGAAAACTGAAGAACATTGTTTTTGGATCACAACACAACAAGTTTTGATACAGACAGTTGATAATTACAGTTTGCCAATCGGATCAGAGATTGTTGGGTAACCAGTATAACTAGATATAGTGCATATTAGTTGTTAAAGACAATGAAAAGACTCAGCTGTATGTTCTTGTCACAGATTCACATGTGTCTTAGTAAGGCAGTGAGTAGTCATCTGGGGAAGTGAATTTTGGATAAGGGCAGATAGTTGAAGAACAATTGATTTCCAAACATGTTTTAAAAGATTGAAATTTCAGTACATATGGAACTTGATGGTGAATAATGGCAGGGCGCAAAATGACCGGAATCACATAGCAAAATGCGATGCAATATCCACACATAGCGATACAACTTTAGGTCTATGAATTGCAAAGCGCCAATGCAAATTACGAGGCCGGATTAATTTATTTCCGAAAAATCTGTTTAACTTTGCACGCTGTCGCATTCACCAACGAGGAACCCGGAAGAGTCTCCATGTCATTCATTTGTTCAGACGCCCTCTAAGAGACAATTGTGCTGTACACTTGCGCAGTTATGCCTGTTACCAAACATTGACCGTGATTTTCTAAAACGCGTGCACGTTTTGGGAAATCTCTGTCCATATTTGGTAACAGACACAACTGCGCATGTGTACAGCTAAATCGATGGAGCAACTATTCTTTTGATTCAAGGGATTATTTATCCGAAAATCGAGGTAATTTGAATGTTAAAATTTTAGAGAATAGCATCAACTTTGGAAGTTCCTAATTTGCGGCATCTCTGATGTGTTCGCACTCTGAGTTGTGCTAGTTGCAAATGATTATCGAGGCATGCATAAAATTGCTCGCCCCATTTTAAATGCAGGCGCGTTTAGGGGTGCGAGCGCAATGGCACGCCTTTCCCGCATAGGCCTGAATCCCTAAGAAAGTTGATTCATTCCTCTCTCATCACATAACATTTTATGCTCTCAGAATCAACCAGAATGTGCCTCCTGCCCTCTGAAATTTCAAATGTCTGACGCGCACATTCCAATGAGGGGTCATGCCCTATGTTTTGAAAGCAAAAAATGAAAATATAAAAAAAACCAGTGCAATGCCAAGGGTGGCTATGCTCCCCCCCCCCCCCTCCACATTGCCAAGAATGTCCATATCACAAATTCAATCATTGCTTATGCCCGCACCCCAAATTTATCATCCAAGACAACTTGTTCTCGTCACATGGTGATAACAAAGGTGGCCGAGAAGTTTTGTGAAGGTCAGTACATACATTGTAAATACGGCCTGTAGTCTTGAGTCGTACATTTCTGCACAACTAATATATACAAATATCGCTAAAAAGGCTAAAGTTTGTATAATTTCATAATTGATGCACAAGAAAATGAAACAATATATATCTCATCTTATCACAATTAAACTATATCACCAATACAGCAGGCCACCAACTGTGTCCATGGGACACTGACACCCTCGCTTTATGATAGACCTTTGTGATTATAAACTTTGTTGCAGACTAATCTTAAGTTAAAATAAAATTGTTGGACCAACCAGGTTACCCCATATTCAAACTTGAGCCGTATTTTGCTCTGACTAAACCGTATATCATATTTGGAGTTGATCGAAAAACAAATACTAAAGTTATAGTCCAGAAACCAAATATTTCACGCATTCTTATGTCCAACAGGGGCCATAATCCAGACAAAAAATGTTTGGACTGACCCCATATTGGAACCTGACAGTATTTTGTCGTGAATAAAGTACATACCAAGTTTGGAGCCAATCAAAAAAAAACAAATACTAAAGCTATCATCCGGAAACCAAATATTGGACGTATTCCAAGTCCAACAGGGGCCATAATTCAGGCAAACATTTTTCGGATCGACCCCATATTTGAACTTGACCTATATTTTTTTGGTTTCCGGCCGATAACTTTTGCATTTGTTATCTGATCGGCTCGAAACTTGGTATGTAGTTTAATGACAACAAAATACAGGTCAAGTCCGAATATCGGGTCGGTCCGAACAATTTTTGTTTGAATTATGGCCCCTGTTGTACTTGGAATACGTCAAATATTTGGTTTCCGGACGATAACTTAAGTATCTGATTTCCGATCCACTCAAAACTTGGTATGTGGTTTAATGACAACAAAATAAGGTTAAGTTCGAATATGGGGTCGGTCCAAACAATTTTTGAATTATGGCCCCTGTTGGACTTGGAATACGTCAAATATTTGGTTTCCGGACGATACATTTAGTATTTGGTTTCCGATCGACTGGAAACTTGGTATGTGGTTTAATCACGACAAAATACAGGTCAAGTCCGAATATGGGTTCTGTCTGGACAATTTTTGCATGAATTATGGCCCCTGTTGGACTTGGAATACGTCAAATATTTGGTTTCCGGACGATAACTTAAGTATCTGGTTACCGATCGACTCAAAACTTGGTATGTGGTTTAATGACAACAAACAAAATAAGGTCAAGTTCGATTATGGGGGTCGGTCCGAACAATTTTTGTCTGAACCATGGCCCCTGTTGGACTTAGACTACGTGAAATATTTGGTTTCCGAACGATAACTTTAGTATTTGGTTTCCGATCGGCTCGAAACTTTGAAATGTGAAATATTTGGTTTCTGGGCAATAACTTTTGTATTTGTTTTTCAATCAACTCAAAATTGGGTATGTGGTCAAATAACAGCAAAATACAGCTCATGTTTGAATATGGGGTTGGTCCAATAATTTTTTTTTAAACATTTTTTTTTTTTTTAAATTTTTTAATTTAAGATTAGACTGCAACAAAGTTTATAATCACAAAGGTCTATCATAAAGCGGGGGCATCAGTGTCCCATGGACACATTTGGTGGCCTGCTGTATTGGTGATATGGTTTAATGGTGATAAGATAAGATATTTATTTCATTTTCTCGTGCATCAGCTATGCAAATTATACAAACTTTAACCTTTTTAGCGATATTTGTACATATTAGTTGTGCAGAACTCTATGGCTCAGACTACAGGCCGTATTTATCTACCGATCTTCACAAAACTTCTCAGACACCTTTGTTATCACCATGTGATGAGAACAAGTTGTCTTGGATGATAAATTTGGGGGGTGTGCATAAACAATGATTGAATTTGGCATACGGACATTCTTGGTAATGGGGGTGCAGGGGCATAGCCACACTGGGGTTGCACTGTTTTTTGTTGGTTTTATGGGCGATTAAGGTCACATATTTGTTCACAATGGCTGATCATAACAGCAACATGGAGATAAAGTTAAGTTTAGTCAATCGTTTATACCCCATGTTGCTTATTTTAGAGGACTTCCACCCTAAGCATTGGTGACTGGGTCATATTTTACCAGTAATACAGAACTTGTTTACCACAGAAAACAAGCACTGCCTCATTTCCCAGTGTTCCCACGGGGACATAAAGATAGTGTTTGGAGAACTGGTACCCAACACTCGAATGTTTATTTGCTTAGACTCTCTTGTACATGCGTCTCGTATTGAAACGGTTAACCCATTTTTGTAACCGATTGCCAGTTACAAACTGGACAACGTCGGGTTATCCATGGCCACTCTTCAAGCAACCATGATATTGAAACTGCTGGAATTAAGCAGAAATTAGTCGGTAGTATGTATACACAAGTTGGGGGCGCGGTGGCTCAGTTGGTAGAGGTGCAGGCTGCAAGCCGAGAGGTCCTCGGTTCGAATCCCACCTGCGGCAACCGCGTTGTGTCCTTGGGCAAGACACTTCACCCCGATTGCCTACATGGGGGCACGATGACGCTGTGTACTGAGGCGTACTGCACGTCGATGGTGCGCATGTCTTCAACCAATCGAACCCTGCCTGTGCTGCGGTGCAGAGTTCAGAGTTACGATGTTGGAGAGCTGACAGCTGCTCGTCGTTGCTCGGTGGTTCTCTCCGGGTACTCCGGCTTCCTCCACCCGTAAAACTGTCACGGTCACGATTAGCCATTGTGCATAAGTATGTGACCTTAAACACCAATAAATCAATCAATATATACACAGGTTCGTTTGTATACACACCACGGAATAGTTTCTGAAAATACTCCCTACTCACAGAAATTACCGATGTGGACATGATCATTAATGATTGCCATATATGATGATCACTCGATATATATATATACTGCTGTTTCGAGGTGTCATCTTTCTCCTTTTTCACCAATAGAATGCCAATCTCTATCAATATTATAGATATCTAGTTAACATCTTTTATAACCGGTTAGGTAGGTAATACGTTATGAATGACTGATTCTGCTAATCGTTTCAGCAATGCTCATTGTTACTTTATGGTATTAACAAATTTATTTTGAAAGCAAGTTATGTGAGAAATTTGTATATATTTAATCATCTGAACTTGACTTGTAAAATTAAATGGAATTAGATCTTCAATAAAACAGCATTATTTCAGTTGACTTTGGTCATTTTGTCATTTCTAAAAATAACATCCCTTTTGAACAAAAAATAAAATCCATTTTCATAATGCAATTTGTGTTACAAAAAACCATAAAGTTGGTATGCATAATGGAGTTATGTTATCTGATTCAGTGATAATGTGTGATAATTTTATATGTACAATACAAAGTACATTACGTGGAGAGTGGGTTAATATTAAAACAATTGCAGAGTGGAAATTCCCCCTGATTAAAATGTATTTGTGTACAAGACTACATGAGAAAGGCAAACATAGTTTCAGTTAATTTACATCCTGATTAAACTCAAGAGGTTCATTGGCCGAAACTTTGCTTGACCCTCATATGCCTTATGGGAATGGGCAGTTATTATTTGAGTGGAATTTCCACCCTTCACGTTTTTTAGTGATGATTCTCTCTCCACACACTGCAGTTAGAGGATTGTCATTAAATCACTAACAAAGTGGCATTTCCACTTGAGTCCCTGAAAATATTCAACAGAATAGCATCAGCGAATTCGGCACAGGTTCAATCATTCAGCAACTTGAACCAGGGTATTCATTTGTGTGAATATTATAATTTATGGGTCAGTGTGAAGTTCTTGTAGAATTCTAATATTTTGACAGTAGTTATATCTCTTGAATTACCTTCACTCTTCAACATTTTTCAGAAGTAAGTTCACTTCAGTAAGGTCACATTTGAAGACTGAACTGTTGAGTTCTAGAATTGAACTAAATGCAGTTATGTCCTTTTTTATATGCCCCTTCAAAAATGGGACGTATATGATAAGGTGTTGTCGGTCCGTCTGTTCGCCTGTTCACATTGGGTTCCAAGACAATAACTATACTTGTGAGGTCCAATTCCATTTTTGGTATGCGGGCCTTATAATCAGGAATTGCAGATCAAGTTTGATTTCAATATTTTTCCATTCTTCTGTTGTAGAGTTATGGCCCTTTATTGATTTAGCATTCACATATTTGAAGTTTCTGGGTAACTTCCTTTATATTTAATGCAGCTAACTTGGGAATTTGCATTGCGATTTGTCATATGGACAGAAAATACAGATCAAGTTTGATTTTTATTGTTCCATTCTGGAGTTATTGCCCTTGATGGACTTGCATTAATATACATATATTTCAAGTTTCCAGATAATCCCTCCCTTTATATTCACTATATCAGATACATGGTCTTATGTAACAAATTTGTGCATGTTTTTATTTCTCATGCTCTCGCAAATTATTGCAAAATGCAGCTAATATTTTTTTACCGTAATTTTGTGATTTTATGGTATATTAGACCAAATTTGTTATCTACGGATTTCCGTAATATTTACGGCATAATTTTCTGGTCCCCCTGCTGCCAGCATATTTTACCGTAATTTGGTGATTTTACGGTACATTAGACCGTATTTGTCACCTACGTATTTCCGTAATATTTATGGAAATATGCATTTTACGGTACAGTTTACCGTAATAATTTACAACTGGGTATTCGTTAAATTCACGGAAATCTGTTATTTTTACGGTACAATGTCCTGTATCATTTTACGGAAACTGATAATTTTTACGGTACATTAGACCGTATCTGTTATCTACGGATTTCCGTAAAATTTACGGCACTTTTTTTCTGGTCCTTCTGCTGCCAGCACTTTTTACCGTAATTTTAACGGTACTTTTTTAACAGTGGGGCTAAATGAACAGTTTGGTGGAAACTTGGAGGAAATAGATAATGGAGAAATGGGAATACAAGGGACACAATGATTTTTGTTGTCAGTGGGATAGTGGATAGTGGAAGGGTTTCGGTTGTGAAGAAATGTTGGACATGCGTGTTAAAAAATGAAGAAGCGGCTTTCACAATGGTCAAAGGTGATTAGTGTGCAAAGTTATAAGAGCGACTTTGCATATTAATCATATACAAGAATGTATGCTTGCGCTAGCACCGAAGACATGACAGTTTATACTACCATCGAATTTAGTGGAGTTCCATCCTTCCTTTAATATCAGCCTATCAGTATTCACAAAAAAAAAAAAAAAAATTCTAGTTTATTCAATAAATTTGTTTGCAAGTGTCGTGGCTAGTCGCAATGGCGTTGCCAGAGTTACAGAAGTGAAGGGGTACAGATGGGTATTGCCCGCCGCGCTGCGGGTGGACAATACCCAACTGTACCCCCTCACTTCTGTAACACTGGGGTGGGTTTCAGGAAGTTGAGAAAATTTTTAAAACTAACGTTGTAAATGATGTTCTCTGGAGCATTCTCAGACAATTAAATTAAAACAGTTTTATCCTTTTGAAACTTATTGGTTATGTCTTTCAGTTATAGAAAACGTCGTACATGGTGACATTTTAACGGAAGAATGCTGTTGTAAAGTGCGAGCACAAAGCACCAAAACGACACTCAGATCGAAAATTAAAGTAGGCTGCATTCCAAACGGATGCGTTGCACGCCCTCGATTCTAGCATTCCTCGAATACTCTTAAGCGGTATGTTTCAGACCGTTTGAACGCGGCACGCCTTGTTGCAATTTGGGCCCTCGACTATTGTTTGTTGTTTGCAGCTAATGTGTGTGTATTTAATCATCACACAGACTTTATTGATAATTGAATATTAGAATTCAACATTTATTTACAACAAAAACATTTCAATCACATTGACTTTACTTTGGGTCGAAATTACAGTGGTTCGAGGTTACAGGCATTCATATTAATGAATTCCGGTAACTTCGGCCCACTGTAATTTCGACCCAAAGTAATTTCGACCTAATTTCAGTAACTTCGACCCACTATTTTCTCCGACTCAAGTGCCCCACCCCCCTACCCCCCCCCCCCCCTTCCCACTGACCGCAGTGGCAATAAGCCTTTAATTAGACAATCGCATCAATGGGATCGACAGTGCCCTCGAAGTCAAGTTAAAGCTCGCCGTACTCTGTGATGCACGCGTTGTTCAGCCGCTCTATGAAATACCCAAGTGATTGCATGTGGTATGGATGTTGTTCATCTGGAGTCTAGTTGTCAGATTCTGAAGACAGTATGGACTCATGTCCCAATTGATCCAGGTTGATGGGAGAGCCTGGGAAGTTCGGTTGACGCCATCTCCTCAATCTCTCTCCTTCGACTCCTCCCCACCTTCAGTCTTCCTTAGGGAAGAGCGGTTAGGTGTGGGTGTGGCGTGTGGTGGAGATAATTCGATGTTACTCTCCCTCTCCTTCTCATGTCTCCTTTTCTCTTTCCTTCTCCCCTCAAGCTATTTCTCCATACGCCCGGCGTCTGGTTGATAGTGACTTGTTCTTCTTTTTTCTCTTTTCAGTGGATGTCGTGGATTCGCTGGTGGTCGCTGTTATTTCACCCTTCGCTGGGGTGGACCAGTGCATGGGACCCTGCGAAAGGTACTACCACTCCCAGAGGTGGGAACCTGCTGGTACTTGATGTTTATCTGAACGCTGTCACTATGAACGTCCCTGTTGATAAGTGAACCAGCGTTCATAGCCGTCAGTGTCCTTCATTTGAAGTGTGAGGAAATCCACTACACAGGTAATTAAGGTCTTCTCACTCTGAAGTCAGAGGTGTGAATGATGAATTGCCCTATGGTGGAACCGAACTTTGTGATTTCGAAAGAAAGAATCTTCACTTGGGGATGCGACGTGCACCCCGTATGTGGATGAATGTTGGTGGTGTCTTGTTGTTCGTACTCGTACTGCTCTTACTGGACTGGTGGCTTCTCAGCTGGTCTTCAGGACCAATGAGTGATTCCCAGAAAGGGATGACGCGATGCCTGCCGACTGACGGTGTTCATGGAGAAGAAAAGGGAGGAAAAGGAAGAGAGGGGGCTAACCATGGCGTTGAAAGCTAAATGCCTGCTACCCCTGTCCGTTCCACGTCCAGACCGGTTCCCTCCTCTGTGGAGGGTCCGGAGGACGCTGGGTCGCCAGGTAACACTCCAATCTCCAGCCCATCACACTCTTCCTCGGAAGAGGAGATGGAGGAGGGAGGTGTGTTTATGGAGCAGGAAGTTGAGCCGGACAGCGCACATGCGGCTACACCCGCTCTTGCTCTTCCAGCCTTTTCCGACCAGGACACCATCCAGGATGCTCACACCGCGGAGACCGTAGAAAACATTCTTGGGGAATAGGTCGGGATGACTATCTTCTAGCTCTTCTCCAACAGGCAGTGGACAACCTGAAGAACAGCGGACTCATGGCAAGCACGATCAGAGGGGCATTACAGAGTGTCAGTAACGTCTACAGGCACTCTACTCGAGAGAACTCTCCATCACCGGCAGCTGCAAGGGCTAGACCATATCAACAAAGTCAGCCCTCCGGCACTCCTCCTTCAACATCACCAAAGGAGGTATCACCATCACAGCCTCCTCCCCCAGAAAAGAACAGAAGGAAACATAGACGGCGCTGAGTACCTTTTCCACTTTCTTTACCACGGCCAGACAAGTCAAATCATATACAGTTAATGAGGGTCGAAAGGGGCTTGTTCTAAACCGTCCTTGCGCGCCTTCGGCGCGCGAAACCATTCCGTCCGTAATCCACTGAAGTCTTTTCACAGTCAGTGTGTCTGAATTACGGGGATTAGCTTATTGTTTTTGTTATTTGTGATCAGGCATTACTATGCGTTATTTCCACTTGCAGTTAATTGTTTTGTAACATGCAATTTGGGAAGTTTAGCTCTTACCAGGAGGTCTCTGAGGTTTCTCCCGCGTTTGAAAGCAAGGATTGGAGGATCAGGAAACAGTTTTATGAGTTCCTGTGAACCTCTCATTAAAGGCCAAAATTTTAAAAGTGCCTTTTTGATATGTGAGATGTAAGGATTGTATACCGTTGTAAAGACTAACGGTGGTTGAGTGTTTTTTGTCCTTACTTTAGCATTGGCTATTTGGAGACGTTCGGTTCTCTCAATATAGTTAATTGAATTGGCAATGGGTGTTAACTCCTCGGAGGAGTAGCCTCGTCCCCGTAGTTTGCTTAAGAACATTTTTTTGTAATCTAATCAGCTCGTCTTTGACAAATCCTCTGAATGTTGCTTTAGGATGAGCCGAGGACCGGAGGAGATATTAAAAAGTTTCAGTCGGCTTGATGTGGACATGATATCCAGTATGCCAGTGTCACGAAACCGAGTCCCTTTGTATATTTCCTTATCTAGAAAAGCGACTGTCTGGTCGGATACTTCATACACAAATCTGAATGTGGGATGGGAGCTGTTAGCCCTCGCCATAAATTCATGTAGCTCGCTTTCCGAGCCCGTCCAAATAATGAACTTGTCGTCTATATCTCTAAACCACTTATGTATGTTTTTATTGTCCATTTCGAACAATGCCTTTTCAAATTCATGTGCGGTTATGTCTGCTATTTCAGGACTGGATTTGCTTCCCATTGTAGCGCCAAGTGTTTGGATGTAGATTTGATCATTGAAGCTGAAGCTGTTGTTCTCCAAGATGATTTTTGGGAGAGTTACGAGTGAGGCATTGGAAGGCCTTCGTGTTTTTTCAAGGCCTTTTAACTGCTGTTGTGGCTTCCTCGTGTAATACATTTATGTACATGTTTGCAATGTCAGCAGAAACGAGTAGTGCTTCATGTGGAATTGGTTCATCTTCTATTTTTTGGATGAAATCAGTGGTGTCACGTATGTAAGTCGGTTGCCTTTGTACAATGGGGACTAAAAAGAAGTCCAAGAGGCCCGATATCGGTGCAGTCGGGCTGCGGCATCCCGATATTATAGGACGACATGTGGTTGGTGGCTATTTGTGTATTTTTGGAAGTAAATACATCGTTGGAAGATCCACCCTGTCAGGCTTAGGCATGAGTGAGGTGAGCATTCTGTTATCAATCTCATTAATATTGTGCATTTTATGTAGAATGTTTTTAACTTTCTCAAGCGTTTGCAAGGAGAGACTGTAATCAATCGGTTGGTAGAGCGCCGCTGATGTAAGCTGGCGTAGCCCCTCCTTAATGTAGGCTTCTCGTGTCATCAGGACTGTGCTCTTGCCTTTGTCGGCTGCTTTGATGACAATAGTGTTATTTTTTCTGAGGGCGTTTAGGGCCCTTCTTTCACCTAGGCGCATATTATCTCTGCATTTCTAGAGTTTCTTATCATTACATACGAGACGGTCAAGTTCAATTCGTGTTTTGGATAGATATGTTTCCACTAACACGCTATTGCATGACGGCGGTGTCGTGTGCAGTTTGTCGTGGAAGGGGTTAATAAATTTGTTACCCTTGTCGTTATGTATAATTTTGAGCCTTATCCTGTTATATAAAAGTTGGATATCGTGTTGAAAGTGCCATGTTGTCGGCTTAGCGGGTGTGGGTATGAATTTTAACCCTTTCCCCAGTACAATTTTTTCGTAGTCCGATAGTTCGTGATCAGACATGTTAGTTATGTACTGTTCCGCCGTATTGGCCAGCTTGTTGATCTGCTTTTTGTGTTTGTATTGCGATTCAAAGTGTAGTTTTTTGGACCGCAGTCGGTAGTGATTGCGTTTCATGCATTGGTTACGTTCATGTCTTCTGTATTTTCTGCATCGTTCCCCTGGGGCGTTATGCCAGGGGACTATTTCACGTGAGTTGCAGATGGCCACAGTGGAACTGAGAGTGGATGCAAGTCATTTAGATTGCTCCAGTTGTTTTAGCCATCTCTCCAGAATTAGTCGCTGTTCATTATCCACGCGCAATTGGGTTGTGGAATTCCCCTTTCTGGGTGGATCATTTCGACAGCTTTCTGTTTGAGGGCATTGTGTCAAATCGCATTTGGAGTGTTTTTGTAGGTCACACATCCGATTTCTAGGTTGAGTCTTAGGCACCCGTTGGGGTAGAGGTTATATGAGAATGAGTTATAAGCGCAGCATCACCCATGTTAGTTTGCAGCTGTTTACTTTTGTACTTGTTCGTACTTTGCAGTTGGCTGCAGATACCTAAAGTATTTAATGGCTCGTGATGAGTCTGAATGTGCGTGTGAGTATCCTCGTCATGACTGTGTGAGGGTGTGTCAGTGTGTGACGTAAGACACGAGAAATGGAGAGAGTCAACCCCGCTGGGCGGGGTCATTGTTCGTGTCGTCACATTGACAATATCACTCCAATTATCATTATTAGAGTGTGTAACCTCATTATAGTCATCACTACATGTAGGTTCATTGAATGATAGCCACATTTCAGGTGGAACCGTTGTGAAAGGGTCCCATTGCTCGAGTGAGTCAGTGGTGAGTTGCCCTGCGCTTGTAGTACCGTTGTTTGTAGATGGGTCGCAATGGCTTGAGACATTGTCCGCCATATCCCGTATAGATGAATCGGGGTTGGAGTATGGTGACATGTATGTACAGGTGGTGGTTTGTATCGACTCATCCTGCAGGTTGCTCAACGTGAGCTTAGCCTCATGTATGTCTACAAGTGTCTTATCACGGGCCTCCATAGTTGTGGAGGGCGAGAGCTTGGTTCTCATAGCTCCTCTTTCTAATGTTGTGGTGCGCTTTGCGTTATTCTGGAGAGGCGTTTGGCCTGGAGTGATGTTAGTCATGCCGAGTTTGCGGCGTTTGGATCGAGTGGAATCACCACTGGGCGTGACCGATTGAGGGTCGCTGTTGGGCTCGGTGGCCTGCGCTCTCCTTTTGGGTAAAGTTGCACTGGTTAAGTTCGCTCTAATTGAGATAGTCTCGTTGGACGTTTTCCCCTGAATGGAGGGGGTGCCATGGCATAATGCAACCCAACATGGGGGTTAAAATCACTGAGTGTGCAGGTATGATTGGCGTCTGCCCTGAAGTCATCATGCATATCATTTCTGCTATGATGGGCCATAACTTCGCCCGACTCGATTGTCTTCCCACGGAATTCCAGAGCGGAATTCAGTGTTTCTAAGGTGGGATCAGTGTCCGAGAGGTCGCATGAGCGAACAACATTTGTCATGAGATCATCATGCTTTTTCCCGCATGTTATTTTATATCTGCGGAGATCCGTTTTCAAGAATAATTCAATTGTGCTGTGAAATTCAGAAGTTACTGCCTGTCGGTCAGTGGCTTCGATATTCTGGAGATCTTGGAGGGTTAACCCTTTACCCAACGTAACGGCAAAAACCGGCCAGCGCTATTCTCAAAAATCGCCTATTAATTTTAATTATTTTTTCATTTTTTGTCTCAAAAACATAGGTTATGACCCCTCATTGGAACGAGCTCGTCGAGCTCGTTCCAATGAGGGGTCATAACCTATGTTTTTGAGACAAAAAATGAAAAAAAAACAGTTATTCAAGAATTTTTTTTGCAAGTGCCGTCTGCTTTTCATGTTAGGTAAAGGGTTAATAAGTGGTTTATGTTCTCCCGAAGGGATTCCATTCGTCTGCGCCATTGTGACTCAAACAGTAGGGTGAGTCACTGGGCAGTCTTGAATGCTAGTATTTCAACATCCCTCATTATGTCACTTGTGAATTTGAGGGCTATATTTACTGTGCGGCTCAGAGGTCTGCAGTAATAAATTGGTGCAGATCAGTGGGAACCGCGTTTGTTAGATTGCAATTTTCATAAATGCGATAATGATAATTTGCACTAGCCTCTTTGTATAACCCTTTACCTAACATGAAAAGCAGACGACACTTGCAAAAAAAAATTCTTGAATAACTAATTTTTTAATTTTTTTGTCTCAAAAACATAGGTTATGACCCCTCGTTGAAACGAGCTCGACGAGTTCGTGCCAACGAGGGGTCATAACCTATGTTTTTGAGACAAAAAAATGAAAAAAATAATGAAAATTAATTTGCTATTTTTGAGAATAGCGCTGGCCGGTTTTGGCCGTTACGTTGGGTAAAGGATTAAGGCTGATCGAGTTCGATTCAGAAAGGACCGAAGTTTGCGATGAGATAGATCACTCTGTGCGACCATTTTGTGGTAAGAGGACGTCGATATTTTTGTTAAGAAGTTTGTTTTAGCTTCACAATGTGGGTCTTGGCCCAGAAGCCTGTAGTACTTGTCCGGAATTTAATCCGCTATGTATGACTAGTTTCAGCCTTTACGGTTCTTTCAAATAAACAAATACCTCAGGACTTCAATTTATTGAAACGTCCGAGTTTATCGAAACGTGGTCGATATTTGAGTATAAAATTGTATAATATCGGTCACCTTATGTGGGGACTTCCACACACCATTTATTGTTCGAACGAAAGGAATGGTTTCACGCGCCGAAGGCGCGCAGGGACAGTGTGGGGAGCAAGCCCCTTTCGACCCTCAGTGACTGTATTTGTTCCTTTTTTTCTCATGTCAAGGCGTGTAAAAAGAGGAAAAGGTTCAGGTGCTCGGCAGATGTCTCCGGTCGATGCGTGATGGGTAAATGGCTTCATTGATTGATGTAGTTTGAACCCTCGGGTGAGGACCAGTGTGGAAGGTTGGGTCCTATCACAAAGGTACTACCTCTCCCCGAGGGTGCAGTCGTCTTGGGTTTTCAGGCAAGTATAGTCTGCCACTTCGGAGATGATTTTAAATGTTGGCCATCACTGGCAAGTATAATCTGCCTCAGGCTGTCTCTGAAGGTTGGGTAGGATATCTTTGAAAGAAAACAACAACGACCCCTTTCGGGGACCACCAGAAGAAGATCCGAACTTTCTTGGTTCGGGGGCAGGCCTGCATTATAATCCTATTTGGGTGGAACAGAAAATGCGCAGTGTGGACGCTTAACAAAAAGGGGCAGAGGCGGGACGCAGGACCAACGCTCGCCTCCCTTGAAGTGGTCGACCACTTATAGGGATGGAGTGGAGGATATTCTGGAACCATGGGAGTTGTAATTTCCATAAAGGTTATAGTTTCCATAGCGATTGTTGGGGTGTTGGTCAAAAAAGCATCTTCTGTGTGTACCTGCTTAAAAAATGAAGGTAGAGTTAGTATTCATTAGAATTTGTAAAGTATAGAAAATAAAAATAGCATATTTAGTTGGATGAGTAAGTCCACAACGGTTATAGTTCGATAGCTGTTGTTGTTTCCATAGCGGTTATTTTGGGAAAGAAGATAGATTGAAGAAGAAGAAGAAAAAAAAAGAATTAAAGAAGAAATGTGTCGGTGTTTGTGTGCATGTATATAATGCATGTATGTGGTCTGGTTATTATGAGCGTGACTGTTGAGTTGGTGTTCCTTGTCAGTGTTAGTGGAGGCAGAGTGGTTTGGTTCAGCTATTGTAGTATGCCTTAAAAAGGACAAACTCCACTGTGGGGACGCAGTTGTGTTACTGACAATAGCTTAGCCTCCCCAGGCTTTCTCCGTTTTGTGTGCTTGGCCTCCCTGTCTTTCCCCATTATCAGTGTTGGTGGAGGCAGAGTCGTTTGGTTCAGCTATTGTAGCATGCCTTAAAAAGGACAAACTCAACTGTGGGGACGCAGTTGTGTTACTGACAATAGCTCAGCCTCCCCAAGCTTTCTCCGTTTTGATTGCGTGATTGCTGAGTATATGTTGTGTGTGTGGGCAGAGTGGTTCGGTTCTGCGTATTGTAGCATGCCTTATAAAGGACATATCGGACCATAGGGTCGCAGTAGTGTTGCTGACAATAGCTTAGCCTCCCCAAGCTTTCTCCGTTTTGACTGCGTGATTGCTGAGTTTATGTTGTGTATGGAGGCAGAGTAGTTCGGTTCTGCGTATTGTAGCATGCCTTATAAAGGACATATCGTACTGTAGGGTCGCAGTAGTGTTGCTGACAATAGCTTGGCCTCCTTATCTTCCCTATGTTGTGTTTGCAGGCTTGCTGATATAAATCCTGATTATTATTTCCTATTTTGGGCGTTTGGCTCTTTGTAAAAAATCCTAGTTAGTATTTCCTTAGGTTTTGACGTTTTGGGGTTTTTGTCTGCTTTCGCAAATTACCTGTAGTTCGGATATTAGTTGGCTGTCGGCTAGCCGATCATGGTTCTTCGCGGCTAGAGAGGCAAGGCGATCTTTTATTGTGGGGATATCGGCTCTGTCGTGGAGTGTTTTGATATGTGTGTCCCATGGGCGCGGAGGCCGACCTTAAGAGCGTGATTTTGAACCTTCTGGAGTTTTCCCATGTTAGTTTGATTGAGGTCAGTTAGGATGATTGCCCCATATTCGAGTACTGGGCGCACAAAGGCTTTGTAAAGTTTGAGTAGGGAGGACTGGTTGGCTCCCCAGGAAGTTCCCTTTAGCATTTTCAATAAATTAATGCGTTTGGTTGCTTTTTTCGCCATATCGTCGGTGTGTTTATTAAAGGACAGTTTTCGATGAAAGGTGATGCGGAGGAATTTCGCCTCTTTGCACTCTGGGAGGGTGTTATCCATTAGTTTTAGGTCAAAGTCACGTTTGTTTGTCTTACGAGTAAAGGTGATTCGTTAGGTTTTATTGGCGTTCAGCTTTATTCTCCATTTGGCACACCATTGTTCTAGGTCATCGAGGGCGCGTTGCAGGGGTTTTTGGAGTAGATTGGCCGTATTGGTAGAGTCTCAGAGGCTCTTATCATCCGCGAATTGGGAGACTTGAACACGATCCTCGGAGAATTTGAGATCATTTACAGAGAAGATGTAAAGGAGGGGGCTGAGGGCGGATCCTTGGGGTGCCTGCTTCAAGGGGGACACTGTCAGACATTTCATTATTCACTCTGACTTTAATTTCGCGATCATTTAGGAAAGAGGATAGTAATCTGAGCAATTTCATGGGGAGTTTCATTTTGGATAATTTGTAGCGCATTCCATTGTGCCAAACAGAGTTGAATGCTTTTTCGACGTCTAACAAGACTGTCGCGCCTATTTGCAAGCAGATTGCTGATCGCGGTTTTCATTTGAGTGACTAGTCGGTAGACATGCTCGATGCCTTCTTTACGGTTTCTATAGGCTCTTTGCCACTTATAAAAAAAATCGTTGTCTTCGAGGTGCCCCCTGAACCGATTGGTAAGGATTCGTTCGAAAGTCTTAGCAATGCAGCTGAGGAGGCTGATTGGGCGGTGGCTGTCTGGATCGGAAGGGGCCTTGTCAGGTTTTGGTATCATGACACCGATGGCCTTTTTCCCCACATTTAGGAAAGTAGCCATGGGTGAGGCATGCGTTGTACAGTTTGTTCAGTTTTTCGATTAGGGAATTTGTTTTAGAATTTTGTAGCTCACTTCGTCTTCGCCGGGTGACGAGGAATTTTTGCACTTTTTTATGACGTTGATGATTTCGTCATTGGTGATGGGGTGACAAGGTCATCGTCATCCCGGTCTTCTGGCTCTTTATCGAATTTGGGGTCACGATAGATATCAGGATGTTCAATGATGGAGTCGTCAATGGTGTTTATGACGGCGTCATCGTTGCCCTCACCTTGATACAGGCGATGCGTTTTTCTTATGAGGTCGGCAAAGGTGTCGGCCTTGTCTTTGTCGGTGCGCTGAAGGAATAGTCTTCCCTTTTGTGAGGTTTGGCTGCGACTTTGCGGCTTTTGTTTTTTTGCCCAGTTAGGGTTTTGGAAGAGTACCATAATTTTTTGGCATTCTGGACCCCGTTTAGATTGGCTGTTGACTTTTCCCCGTTGGCCTGTTTATCAGCTTGGAGGGCTTCCTTGACCTCGCCATGAAGGCGGTTGTATGTTTTGTTGAGGTCCGCTTTCTTGATGGGGTCAGTTTCGTTTTTAAGAGCGCGAAGAGCTTTCCGTTTGGTTTTGATTAGTGAGAGTGTGTCGCCCGAGATAGTGTTTCTCCAGGGGCTCACTTCTTCTTGCAGGCATATTTCGTTTAGGGTTGAGTTAATGATTTTTTCTATATCCCTGCATTGGGTTTCGAGTTCAGTTGCATTGGATGGTTTTTTTTGTGAGTTTGACATCAATGATGTCGCGGTAGACGTTCCAATTGATTTTTCTGAAATTCCTGCGGAGAGTAGGGGGGGGGGGGTACCTGAGTCGGCCGTCGCCTAATAGGATTGAGGCATGGACCGGGAGGTGGTCGCTGCCTAGGTCATCATCGCCAACCCAGTGGTCAACGATGTGGTTTATCAGGTAGACGCTGGCAATAATTAGATCAAGGATATCGGATGGGAATAGAGGCTTGCTACTGATGTAAGTTGCTGAGTTGTCGTTCATAACTAAGTGAAGGTTATGCTTTTTGTGATTTCGAGAAGGGCTTCACCATTGGGACTGGTTTTGTTACAGCCAAAATACAGGTATTTGGCATTGAAGTCGCCGAGGAAGATGTAGTGTTTGTATTTCCTCGTAAAGAAATCAAAGACATTGCCAGAAACACTTTTGCTTGGGTCGTTATAATAACAAACAATCGCGGTTTTTTTTGTTGTCGACTGTGATTTCAGTAGCAATCACCTCAGCATCGAGGTGATTAGTTTTTATGGTTTTAGTTTTGATGTTCTGCTTTATTAGAAGAGCAACGCCGCCTCCTTTTGAGAATTTGTCGGTCTCTTCTAATAGTGCTGAACCCACTTAGTGCGAAATTTTTGTTGGGGTGAAGCCAATTTTCACAGATACAGACAATGTCTGTATTTTCGAAATATCGGCTCATTTGAAGTTTTTTTTATTATTAACGCTTCTAGCGTTCCACACGGCTATTTGTAAATTATTCATGATGTGGGTTGATATTTAGACACGGTGTTCAGATAAGGATAGGCGGTGGTTTTAATTAATGTTAACAGTGGCTTTTACTAAGGATTCGGAGATTTGGGTCTTGAAGAGTCGGGACCCGGATCGGCTGACATCTTGGCAGATGTCACCCAAATTGGTGTTAACATGTTTTTGTAAAACTGAGTAAAGTGAGCCCGCAATAAGTGAGCAAACAACATGAGGGGATGAGGCATTATCAGGCTTCGTTAGGTGTAGGTTTTTTAGTTCTATGCTTGTTTTTACCTTTTTGTAATGGGGACATCCTCGGTAGCTGCTAGGGTGGTTTCCTTTACAATTGGGGCATGAGGGGGATTCTAATCTGCATGATTTGCTGAGGTGATTACCTCCACATTTCATGCAGGTTAGGATCCCTTCTGCATTTGTTGGCTATGTGTCCGAACTTCTGACATTTGTGGCACTGAATCGGGAGATGAGTACATCTGTATTTCTCCGCTACGTGCCGTCTATTTTTAATAATTATTCCATTGGCTAGTATTCCTGATTTGGTTTCCTGATTGGGGCATACGGCTTTGATTTTCCACGTCGCTTTGCCTGTGGCCTTTGACGTAAATCTTTCCCATTTGCAGTTCTGTAGCCCCTGATTAATGAGTTCCCTGGGCGTGCCGGGGTGAACCCTGGTGACTACTACTACAAATCTAGGGGAGCTATGATCTTTGTTATCTCTTTGGCTGTTCCTACCTCCGTCTTTTCCTATGCCGCTGGTGGAAGCGGGTAGAGTCCGTTTCCCCCTATTGATGTTGGAGTTTTGGTAAAGATTATTCGTATTGCTAGCTACAATCCTATTCCAGGGTTTCTCCATGAGAGGTTGTATACTGGGTGTGGGTATTGGCTTTGAGGCTGAGATTGGACCAGATCTTGAACCGGAGGCGGAGGTGTCAGAGGGGGAGGAGGGGCAGTTCCTCACTTTTTTCGACTGTCTATCGACAGTGTGAATGAACCCCTCCTCATCCGCTAACTCCTGTATTTCCACCTCAGGCTCTAGGCTTATTTTCTTCCTTTTGTTGGGTGTTTTGGAGGATGTGGTGGTGCTAGCCCAGTGGCCTGGAGATTGGGGCAGGCTATCACCCAGACCTTTCGGAGTGGCCAACATTTCTGCTATATCCTTGTCAGGGCAGAAAGCCTTGCTATTCAATGGATCCGCGGGATCCAGTAAACCTGACTCAGATGAGACTACTGAAGACTGAGCACTCAGTGTGCCCATTGCAGACACCTCCTGTGCTGCTTTGACGCCTCCCGCTGCCTCGGCATAAGCCTTGTGCACAGAGACACCCTTAGTCTGAATATCTGTCTCTTTCTGTTCAGTGGGTTCAGTAGGTGTGATCAAGGTACGAGTTTCAGGGACTTTGTGTACCTCTGCCACTACCTGGATCTCCCTGATGGGTGAGACAGGTGAAGATATGGACTGAGTAAGGCTTCCCTTAAACAAATCCCTAATAAAAGCCTCATTTTTCTCAATTTTAGCCTCCTTCTCTTCTAATTTTTGTCAGTTGAGCTATCTGTTCCTTAAGACCTCTGAGTTCCTCCAAGAACTGAGCAGGAATATACCCCTCCCCCACCCCCCACAATCTGGACTGGTACTGCTTGTCCTATCATCACCCCCACACTAAAATTAGAGGCAGTAAGACTCTGACTTACCTTGTTTCCTGTACACGAAACCCTTCTTGCGGCGTTCTCTCTGTCCCTCCTTTCTTGTTTCCTTTTTTTGTTTTCCTCCCGTCTTCTCTCTTAAATGTTGAGAGTGGATTTTTTCATGAAAGCTGTCATGATGACTCGAAATCAGTGCAAGCAGTGTACAGTGTATTTTTTAAGGTTTAAACTCTTTTAGAATTAAGAATATGATTTAAATCACTTTTCTTAATTTTCTTGGGTGTGTCTGATGATGTGGTGTATGATGATTTATTGTTCGATGTGGTGTTATAACTTGTATACAGCCGTAGTTTTGCTTGTAGCAGATTGCCAACAAAACATTGTTAGTGTGTTTGTTTTTGGCAAATCTTAAATGCTGTATGAGTCTTAATTATTCCACTTCGTTGAAGGCTGTCTCACCTGGTGCAATTATATTGTTTACACCTTACAGCTTTTATTGTCTGGTGAGACCAGGTGTTTTCACTGATTTAGTGTTTGCACTTGATAACTGCACTGTATTGAAGTTTTGTTTATAGTTTGTGCAATTATATTATTCACGCCAGAAAGTATTGGTAGGGTGTGAGGACCAGATGTTTTATTAGAAACAATGTTTTTGTTATTGTTATTTTCACTGGTCTGGTAATAGCACTTGAGTATTGGTGCTTTTGTTAGATGCCCTTCGTTGGAAGGATCTCGAGTTATTACAGTTTGTTTGTTAACTGTTTAGTAATTCAGGCTGTCCGCCGTTTGGTGAATTCCCAAGCTGGCAAAAATACACAGAATATTCCGTATAGTGCAGGCCTGCTGTATGGAACTTCTGAGTTTCAAAGTTGTCAGACAGTTGGGTACTGTACTGGTTGTATTTTAGAAACTCGGTGTTTGGTGAAGTTTTCAAGCTGTCGGGATGAATACGAAATGTAAACAACACTGGCTTGTATGAGGAAACTTCTAGGTTTCAAAGTTGTCAGGCAATGTTATGTTGCACTGGTTTGTATGATGAAACCTATCAGCAAATTTGTAAAGCTTCCAGGCTGTTGGGAAGTATATAGATTGTATGCGAAACTTCATGGTTTCAAAGCTGTCAGGCAACTTGTGTTGCACGGGCTGGTATGATGAAACCAATCAGCTATACAAATAGTTTCGAAGCTGTCAGGAAGTATACAGCATTGTATACATTACGGGCTGGTATGAGGAAACTTTATGGTTTCAAAGCTGTCAGGCAACTTGTGTTGCAAGGGCTGGTATGATGAAATCAATCAGCTATATAAAAATAGTTTCGAAGCTGTCAAGAAGTATACAGTATTATTAAATAGGGGAGGGCAGTCAACCACCGAGTAGCCCAGAGCAGCCTGGAAGCTTATGAAAGTGAGCACATATAAAATTGACTGAAGTCTTCCTGTACTTGACCTTGGAATGAAAGCTCATAATAGATGTGCTGAGTACAGGATTCGCCCAGCGTCCTTGGGCGCTTGGACAGGTGCATACAAGTGTTCAACCACAAATGCCAGAGAACACATCTGCAGTGTTTATTAGCTCCTGTTGTTTTAGTCATTGTAAGCAACAGAATATCACATAATGTGATTACTGACCGGTAGGCACTGTTTATTCGTCATTTTCCAAATGACTAGTTTGGAAACAACAGCACATGGTTTGGTATTATCCATTGTTACATGCTATTAAGTGCTGTTCTACAAAACACAAGTTTGTGCACTATTAAAGGGTCATGAGTGTAGTATATTTGACCGCCGTAGTGTAAAATTAATTGGTACTGTTATGAATGAAGTACAATGTAATTTGTTCTCCACAGGTTGGGTGGGCGTTCTAGGGTTAAACATACCACTCCTCCCTACAGTGCGTTTTGCGCTAAGACGGGAGGTTTAATGTTAAGCAAATTGTTGTACGTGCGGTGTTATTAGAAACTACTGCTGGTCGCGAGTGTAATATTGCGTCAGCAGATGCCCATCAGGGGTCTCTGTATCCGTTATGGAAGTTAGGCGCGCTCCCAAGTGCGGCGAAATTGGCTAAATGGCCAGTGAAAGGTTTAGCAGGAGTAGGTATACACTTTAACCCTTTGCCTATTACACTGAAATGACTCATTCTTGGCTCGATGAGAGTAGGCATTTATTTTAACATTTTGCCAAGTACGGTTTTGCAAAGTCTGACAATTCGTGATTCAGCATGTTGGTTATGGTATTGCTCAAAACTTCAGCCCATTATCTGGGTATGGCATTATTGACATTAACGTGTATTTGTCTGAAGACAGTTCTGTAGGTAATTCAGGCTGGCGTTGGTGATACGACAGTTGAGTTGTAATATACCGCCGACCTTGATAGAATGGAAGGTCGATCAACTATGATGTAGGCATTATAGGAGCCCTGTTGCTAGGGCACGTATGTTTACCATTTGGTAGATGCAGCCCATATTATACAGCATCTAGTATGATAGCTCTCTGGCATCGCTTCGATGTTTGGTATGTGTATTAAGCGATGGCTCTGCTGGAGAACCAAGGGTGAATGGCTTACCTACCCGTTTCCTCCATCCACCCCTAGCCCTCACTCTAAGGATCATCTGTGAACGCATGCTACATAGGCGTGGGCGCGTATTTCAGTCAGTGGATGTAGCCCATATTATACTAGCCCTCGCTCTAAGGCGCATTTGTGAGTGCATGATACATTGTTGAATGCATGTGCTTTACTGAATGTTGATCGATTTGAATCAAATGACGTCAGGGCTGTCAGTATTCCAGTGAACGGATACAGCCCTATTATTAGGTCGGAATAATACCCAACATGTAAGACTGTATCAGTTTCGGACATGCAAGATGTATGAAACCTGTATTAAAAGGCTTATCGGTACGTGCATGCTGCATTGTTTGAGGTGTGCCCATTTTAATAATTAGGCCTGGACCATTGTCTAAGTAAATAACTGTCGACACTAAAGAAATATGGTCGTTAGACTGAAAGCATTTGAGCAATGCATTTTGCCCTTTGTCAGCTCTTGGAGCTTTGAGCTCGTGACGAAAAAGCTAATTTTATTATAGCGCCTATATTTACTTCGGTGTATAATTTGTTTGACCCGAAGCCTATTGGTACTTGCCCGGAATTTAATCCGCTTTGCCCGGAATTTAATCCGCTATGTAGAAGTGGGGTGAAGAAACAAAGGAGAGATGGCTGAAGGGGGACACGAGGGAGAGGGTAGGAATGCTTATTGAAGAAATTGAAAAAGAGGAAGTGAGGGACACTATTAAGCAGTTTATATCTGAATGCTGGGAGGAGAGGAGGGGAAGAGGGGGTGGGGTGCAGGGGGAATGATGGCCTTCTCTTATGTGGACCGCGACAAATCAGCGGCTGGTCAAAGAGTTATTATTATTATGTATGACTAGTTTCAACCTATACGGTTTTTTCAAATAAACAAATACCTCAGGACTTTAATTTATTGAAAACGTCCGAGTTTATCGAAACTTTGTCGATATGTGAATATAAAATTGTAATATCGGTTACTGTACGTGGGGACGGAGACACATCACTTATTATTCGATGTTGTATTATAACTTATACACAGCCGAAGTTTTTCTTGTAGTAAATTGTAAAGCAACTGTTAGTGTGTTTGTTTGGGCAAATTTCAAATGCTGTTTGGTTCTTAATTATTGCACTGCACTGAAGATTGTTTTTTAGTTGGTGCAATTATGATGTTCACACCTTTTCGTACTTATAGTGTGAGAAAACCAAGTGTTTCTTTGTTTTCACTGGTTTTGGTGTCTGCACTGAATTATTGCACTGTATTGAAGTTTTGTTCATAGTTTGTGCAATTATATTTTTCACACCTAAAAGTATTTGTAGGGTGTGGAGACCAGGCATTTATTCTAAAAATGCTTTTATTTCTACTGGTCTGGTATTTGCACTCGAGTGGTGCTTTTGTTAGATTCTCTTCGTTTAACCCTTTACCCAACGTAACGGCCAAAACCGGCCAGCGCTATTCTCAAATATCGCCAATTAAGTTTCATTATTTTTTTCATTTTTTGTCTCAAAAACATAGGTTATGAGACCTCGTTGGAACGAGCTCGTCGAGCTCGTTCCAACGAGGGGTCATAACCTATGTTTTTGAGACACAAAATGAAAAAAAATTAGTTATTCAAGAATTTTTTTTGCAAGTGTCGTCTGCTTTCCATGTTAGGTAAAGGGTTAAAGAATCTCCAGTTATTACAGTTTATTTGTTAAACTGTTTTGGTAATTCAGTTTATCCCCCGTTTGTGAAGTCCCGAGCTGGCACTAGTTATACAGAATACTCCGTATAGTGCAGAGCTGGAGCATAGAACTTCTGAGTTTCTAAGTTGCCTGACAGTTGGGTACTGTACTGGTTTTATTTTTAGAAACTTGGCGTTTGATGAAGTTTCCAAGCTGTCGGGATGAATACGAAATGTAAACAACACTGGCTTGTATGAGGAAACTTCCAGGTTTCAAAGCTGTAAGGCAACGTTATGTTGCACGGGCTTGTACCATGAAACCTATCAGCAAAATTTAAAGTTTCCAGGCTGTCGGGAAGTATACAGATTGTATACAACACTGGCTTGTATGAGGAAACTTTGTGGTTTCAAAGCTGTCAGGCTACATACATGGCTTGTATGAGGAAACTTTGTGGTTTCAAAGCTGTCAGGCTACATATGACGAAACTTAGCTGATATGCTGAGAATAAAAGTATACTGAATTACGCGATCGCGAGAATTACGCGATCGAAGGAAATGAAACTACCTCTTCTGTAAGGGAAGCCAAGGCCAGATAATTTAGTGACATTGAAAATACACTGAAAACCCGTACAGTGTTAGCCCAGCTTTGGTGGAAAACACTAAAAACTCTCCTCGACAGTAAAACCTCGGAGACACCAGATCTCCACCACAACGGTCAAATACTGAGCTCAGAAGTAGAAAAGGCCGAAGCTTTCAACGAGTTCTTTTGTTCGATATCAAATATCACAGATTCCAATGTTGTACTCCCACCACTGGTATTCGACTCCAATCGTCCAATCCTCGAAAATATCACCCTTACCCCAAAAGACGTCCTCGATGCACTGAAGTCACTCAACGTCTCGAAAGCATGTGGTCCCGACAAAATAAGCCCAAGAATTCTCAATGAATGCTCAAATAGCTTAGCCAAACCATTGACTATAATCTTCAACCGCCTCCTAAGTGAAAGTTTTTACCCCCCGCAATGGAAAAAGGCAAAAGTTTCTCCGATATTCAAAAAAGAGTCCCCTAACCTCGTGACAAACTATCGCCCTATCTCTCTTTTGAGCTGTATCGGGAAAGTCTTTGAAAGATGCATATTCAAAAAAGTGAGCGCCTTCCTCGACACAAACTCCCTGCTGACCCGATTCCAATCTGGGTTTATGCCCAAAGACTCCACAGTCCTTCAGCTGAGTGAAATGTACAATACAATCAGCGGTGCCCTTGATGAGGGGAAAGAAATACGATTTGTTTTCTGTGATATCAGTAAGACGTTTGACAAGGTATGACACAAGGGATTACTATATAAATTGGAAAAGATAGGAATTGCAGGACAATTACTCCGGTGGTTCAAGTCATATTTGGAGGATAGACAACAATATGTAGTTATCAGATCCCACTCCTCCGAATGGAGAAAAGTTTGTGCGGGTGTTCCTCAAGGATCAATACTGGGTCCCCTTCTTTTTTTAATATGCATAAATGACATTGTTGACGACGTCTTCTGTAACATTCGTCTATTCGCGGATGACACATCCCTTTACCCCATTGTTGAAGACCCTGGTAGAACAGCAAAACTTATAGGAGATGACTTAATGGGGATTGAGAATTGGGTAAGTCAATGGTTAGTAGATTTTAACCCGACTAAGACTGAATCACTGGTAATTTCGCGTAGAGTTTCTGGAGCAATACATCCTCCTCTGAGTATGCCAGGCACTATCATAAGAGAGGTTATCAGTCACAAACATCTTGGTCTAATCCTCAACAACCGTGGTTCGTGGAGAGATCATATCGCTGATGTAACATCGAAAGCTTGGGAAAGAATATCCCTTCTTAGGAAATATAAATTTTCTCTCGACCGTAAAACCCTGGAAAAAATCTACTTTGCCTTTGTACGCCCCGTGCTCGAATATGCGGACACTGTTTGGGATAACTGTTCCGAAGGGGAAGTAACAGAGTTGGAAAAAATTCAGGTTGAGGATGCCCGAATAGTTACCGGAGGAACTAGAAGTGCCAATAAAGATTCATTATATGCCGAGACGGGGTGGGAAAAGTTGAAAACTCGAAGAGAAAAACATAAACTAAAACAATTTTATAAATGTACCACCACCTTGTCCCTGGTTATTTATCAACATTAATTCCCCCATCCTCTTCGGTTGCTCATGGCTATTCCCTTCGTAGGAACAGCGATCTATCTATTCCTTATTGTCGCTCTACCTCACACCAAGACTCATTCATACCCTCCACAAGATATGGAATAGCATACCCACTGAGATCAGGGGGAATAGTTCATTTTACCAATTTACGTTGTACTTAAACAGGGACAAATTACCCACTCCCAAGATTTTTTACTTCCTAAAGTCACGCAAAACCCAAAATACACCACTGCAGATTACGGCTACGTTGTAGCAATTTAAACGATCACCTCTATGATAATCATCTGTCCAGTTCGCCCCTTTGTGGGTGTGGAGAGCGTGAAACGACTGATCACTATTTCTTTAACTGCCAGTTGTACTCGGACATCAGAACTGAAACGCTCGAAACCCTACCATACACTATTGACACATATACTCTTCTATACGGAAGTACCTCTTATCCCCCTGAAGTCAACGAGACAATATTCAAATGCGTCCACGCATATATTGAGGCAACCAGTAGATTTTAATGTGACGTTGCCTGAATGGTGGTTATCACACCAGCAAGTTATCGTGGGGACCCACAAGTTTTTTGTTTGTTTTGCTTCGTTCTTTTTTTTACAACCGCGGTACATATCATACATTCAAACCCCATCCACGCCCCTCCCCTATTCGTTCAATCACGATCCGTCCCTCTTGTCTTTTCAAGTACCTCAAGTAACATGGGTAACTCTATGATGATAAATGTCCAAATTGGTTACCCGAATACCTCTCGTTTACTTACAACTCGCGGGTCCAGAGATCCGTGAGCCTCGTCTTATGGCAGGATGACAGTGCAACCAGGATACTGTGCAGGTCGGTTGACCAAGCTACAACTAGTGTTTCTACAAAGATCAATTAACGTTACCAGTATCGGACGCTTTCCCCGTGGGAACAGTTGTTAGATCATATGTGGAACCATTCCAAACAACCTGGGCTTCGCCTTCTTTATACTTTCATTCTACATTCCTTTCCTCACACTCTCTCATTTCATTATATATCTTACTCTTTTCTGTTAGGTTCAACCCGTGTACGATAATTTATTTCCACATTTTCATCGTTTGTGTTTGAACTTCCTTCGTTCTGTTGCTTCGTGTGAGTAATTTGTTACAAGGAGACAGCTCGTCGGCTGAGTGCTAGAATGTTCTATGTCCCGTAGGGGACATAGAACAATCTAGCACTCATGCGACGAGCTTACATAAGCTATAGCTTGCTGCTGAATCCCCTTTCCTCTTTCACATATATGTATCTTGATGAAATGTATCATAATTTTCTGTCAAATTAAGGAAATAAAATATTGTTTAAACTAAATACACGTTAATGTCAATAATGCCATACCCAGATAATGGGCTAAAGTTTGGAGCAATACCATAACCAACATGCTGAATCTCGAATTGACAGACTCTGCAAAACCGTACTTCGCAAAGGGTTAAAATAAATGCCTACTCTCATCGAGCCAAGAACGGATCATTTCAATGTAATAGGCAAATGGTTAAAGTGTATACCTACTCCTGCTAAACCTTTCACCGGCCATTTCGCCGCACCCGTGAGCGCGCTCAACTTCCATAACGGATACAGAGACCCCTGATGGGCATCTGCTGACGCAATATTACACTCGCGACCAGCAGTAATTTTCTAATAACTCCGCACGTACAACAATTTGCTTAAACATTAAACCTCCTGTCTTAGCGCAAAACGTACTGTAGGTAGGAGCGGTATGTTTAACCCTGTAACGCCCACTCAGCCTGTGGGGAACAAGTTACATTGTACTTCATTCATAACAGTACCAATTAATTTTACACTACGGCGGTCAAATATACTACACTCATGACCCTTTAATAGCGAACAAACGTGTGTTTTGTAGAACAGCACTTAATAACATGTAACAATGGATAATATCAAACCATGTGCTGTTGTTTCCGAACGAGTCATTCAGAAAATGACGAATAAACAGTGCCTACTGGCCATTAATCACATTATGTGATATTCTGTTGCTTATAATGATTAAAACAACAGGCGCTAATAAACACTGCAGACGTGTTCTCTGGCATTTGTGGTTGAACACTTGTATGCACCTGTCCAAGCGTCCAAGGACGCTGGGCTAATCCTGTACTCAGCACACCTATTAAAAGCGTTCATTCCAAGGTCAATTACAGGAAGACTTCGGTCAATTTCATATGTGCTCACTTTCATAAGCTTCCAGGCTGCTCTGGGCTACTCGATGGTTGACTGCCCTACCTACATCATAGTTGGTCTGGGCTACTCGATGGTTGACTGCCCTACCTACATCATAGTTGGTCGAGTATTATATCGACAACATAATAGGGTTGTATCCGTTCACTGGAATACTAACATTACTGACGTCATTTGATTCAAATCGATCAATATTCAGTAAAGCACGTGCATTCAACAATGTACCATGCGCTCACAAATGCGCCTTAGAGCGAGGACTAGCAGAATATAGGCTGCGTCCACTGAGTGACATACGCACCCACGCCTATGTAGCATGCGTTCACAGATGAGCCTTAGAGCGAGGGCTTGGGGTGGATGGAGGAAACGGGTAGCTGAGCCATTCACCCTTGATTCTCCACCAGTGCCATTGCTTAATACGCACGGTAAACATCGATTCGATGTCAGAAACCAATCACGCTAGACGCTGTATAATACGGGCTGCATCTACCAAGTGGTAAACAGACGCGCCCCAGCAACAGGGCACATGTAATGCTTACATCAAAGTTGATCGACCTTCCATTTTATCAAGGTCGCCAGAATATTCCAACTCAACTGTCGTATCACCAATGCCAGTCTGAATTATCTACCGAACTGTCTTCAGACAAATACACTTTAATGTCAATAATGACATACCCAGACAATTGGCTGAAGTTTTGAGCAATACGTAACCAACAGGTTGAATCACGAATTTACAGGCTTTGTAACACCGTACTTGGCAACGGGTTAAAATAAATGCCTACGCTCATCGAGCCAGGAACGAGTCATTTCAATGTAATGGGCCAAGGGTTAAAATGTATACATACTCCCGCTAAACCTTTCATTGGCCATTTAGCCAGTTTGTCCGCACCTGTGAGCGCGCCCAACCTCCATAACGGATACAGAGAGAGAGCCCTGATGGGCATTTGCTGACGCAATATTGCACTCGCGACCAGCAGTAATATTCTAATAACACCGCACGTTCAACAATTTGCTTAAGCATTAAACCTCCCTTCTTAACGCAAAATGCACTGTAGGGAGGAGCGGTATGTTTCTAGCAATGGATCTGGGTTAAAACACCTGGAAATTGTCTCATTAGCCACTATCCGAATTGGCTACGTACTTACATATATTGGATTTTTCCAAACAAACTTAAATACACAATGAGGACCGCCTACATGACTCCAGTCCTTGGGATAAAATTGTTGACTGGAATGATACGGGAACAAGTCCTATGTGGATTACACTTACCGTGGCCATTGACTCCATGGGTTAACATAACAACTCCCACGGTTGCTTCCAGTGACTCTGTGGTGCCTGCCCTCACCTTTACTCACAACACACGGTCAGCTCTCTACAAGGAAGCTGATTCGATATTTCATCATCGCAATTATGAACAATGTAATCTAACTAATTCGGTCCCAGGAACCTTATATCAGTCTATATTATCTGACCGGGGCCGCGTAGTGAATAAAACACTCAAATTTGACAATAGTAGTGCAAAGCACATCGAAATCCTTGCATTCAAAACAGCTCAGGGTCTCTCTCAACTGTTTGAAACCCAATGGCGGATTTGAAAAGATTCACTCCGCGAGAGCATAATTCACCCAATTAAGTCTCTCCAAGCTCAGCGAAATTGCTGAGAAAGAACGCAGGCTGGTAGCAGATGAATACCACCGCACAATTGCGGCATTCTGCAAAATCTGGTTTAAAAGTTATCTATCTAACAGAACCCAATATGTAAAATATGGTGAAAATAATTCGAATGAAGCCCAAATAACATGTGGGGTACCTCAGGGTTCCATACTCGGGCCTATTTTATTCCTGCTTTATATTAATGATATTCGTCGCACGACTTTGTTAAACCTGCTATCGTTTGCGGATGATACGACAGTATATGCCTCAGGTCCAAATGTAAGTAAATTGGCTGAATATATAAATCATGAATTAAGCAAATTAAATGAATGGTGTTCAGCCAACCAGCTTGTCCTGAGCACAAGTAAAACTAAGTATGTTCCCATGAATCCAACTGGTAGCACGCTAGTCCCAGAAAATGTATTTATCAAAATACAAAACCAAACAATAAAAAGAATAGGATACCGGGAACAAGATAAATCACTAAAATTTCTCGGTATTACCATTGATGACAATTTTCATACAAGGCCCATATCTCACATGTTTGCTCCAAAGTTGGTAGAGTAAATTATGCATTAAAACAAGTAAAAAAAATATTGCCACATAAGGCTTTGAAAACACTATATTTTGCCCTTATACATAGCCACTTGTTATATGGCATCCAAGTCTGGGGTAATGCTCGGGCAATTAATAAAATTCTCATTATGCAAAAACGATCACTTCGTATCATTAATAATACAAATTACAACGCCCATACTGATCCCTTATTTGTAAAAGAAAAAATACTTAAAATTAATGACTTGTTCAAACTCCAAGTAGGTCTTTTTATATTTGACTGGAAAACAGGACAACTTCCGTCGTCATTTAATGACTTTTTTAGCCCAACACAAAATACTTCACAAAGAGTTACGAGACAATCAGATCTAATACATGTGAGTAGAACGCGTAATAAAGCCCTCGATAGGTTACAGATCTACGCATTTCCCAAGGTGTGGAATGAATTGGATCAAGATTTAAGGTTTATCACTAACAGAAATCTATTCAAAAAATTATTGACACAAAAATTCATCTCACAGTATTCAAGTAGTGTGGAATGTGACAATCCCTATTGTCGAGATTGTAATTTTAATGGCAGTAGATAATTATGGATTTAAACCCCAGAAGATTACTATACTCTGGTCTTTTTCCGAATTGTGTGCTCTTCACATGTGCTAATATCAAGTAATATAGTCCGTCTGTTTATCTCATCCAACAGTAAGATTTAGCTGCCAAGTCCGACACTTTCAATACCAAAAAATTAAATTTGAATGCAATTGGATAACATGCCTTTAATCTACATCCATAGTCAGTGTACAATGCTCACTATAGAACAAATATTAGTGGGAGATGACAGGTAGACAGCCAATCTGGCTATGTCATCTCCTTACGGTATAGACATTTACTCATACTCTCATATTGCACTAATGTTTTGGGTTTTTTTGTGCTTACAAAAAATTCTATTATTATACGTGCATTGCTGTAATTTCTACTATACCGTTAAATAAATAAATCTAATCTTAATCTAATCGACCTCCGCAAATATGAGTTGACATGCGGAAGGAAACACCGTGATTTCATGACACATGCTATCAACTCAGGTCATTATCAGTTCAGCTTATTGAGACTTACAAGGACTTAATAACTCAACTGAATGCCAAGAATGCACAAGCAGTGGTTTCGGGGCTTCTCCCAGTACTAGGTGGCGGGGGCGAGCGTAATTCGCGGATCATTGGGGCCAACGAGGAATTGGAGGAATATTGTAAGGAACTTGGGATACCCTTAGTAGAAGACAATTGGGGATCGTTTTGGGGCAGAAATGACCTATATGGAAGGGATGGTCTCCATCTTAGCCCAAGGGGTACAGAGGTTTTAGGAAGAAATATGTTGCAGGTGGTGGAGCCTTTTTTGGTATAGGGAGGGGAGGGGTGGTCAGTGAAGGGGGGAATAATCACAGAAAATGTGTCACGAACCATAGGTGTAAAAAAATGGGACAAGGGGGATAAGGAAAAGGGACCAAAAATCCAAATCAATAGGAATAGCTTCCCAAGGAAAGCACAGGTACACAAAGTAGGATATATAAACATACAGGGACTAGATAATAATGGGACCAGTAGGCGGAAGCCAATGAACCTTGACACCCTGAAAGTGGGTTATAGCAACATCCAGGGTCTCCACCGGAAAGTAAGTGAAATTGCTACATTGATTGAGGCAGAGGAGTTTGACGTCATGGGCTTAAGCGAAACGTGGGTAAGACACGAGGAACGGGTAGACCAAGTAAGGGGGTACGTATGGATAGGTGTAGGGCGAACGGAAGGCCAGCAAAAAGGGGAGGGGTAGGCATGTACATTAAAGAGGATTTAAAACCATCGCTGATCACAGACCTGGAAAACATTAGCACCCGGCTGAGGTATCTAAAGAAATTGGATGGGTAAGGATCAGTCTGAAAAACAAAAGTATTGCCCTTGGGGTTGTGTATTGTGCGGTGGAGGGAAGCAAACCCGAATGGAATGATTCGATATACTCAACACTAAGGTCCAATATCACCGAATTACAAAACAAGGGGCTCGGTATAATTCTGATGGGTGACTTTAATGGCCACATAGGTAATGATGAAGAAGGCATAGAGGGTGGGGACAATAAAGTCAACAGGAATGGAAGAAAGCTGTTGAACTTCACAAACGAGCTCGGTCTGAAGATTCTGAACAGGGACGCGAGGTGTAAGGGGAAATGGACCTGGGAGAGGAACGACAGAAAATCAATAATCGACTACATCCTCACAGATATTAATTTATGGAGGGAGGTGATAGGGGTAGAAGTGGATGATGAGGGTAAAATAGAGGTGGATAGTGATCACAACTTGATTACAGTGACGATCAGGGCCAAAACTCTAGTAAAAAGCAAAGGAAGTTCTAGGGAGATTTGGGAACTCAAAAAAGATGCTGACTGGGCGAAGTTCAATGAAAAACTGAAACCAAAGCTTGCAACCGTACCCAAGAGGGGCAGTGTCCAGAAGATGGCCGACGTCATAGTTGCGAGCCTGGTGGAGGCAGGAAAGGAAAGTGCAGGAAAGGTCAGGGTGCCAACACGGGAACTTGGGTACAGAGTGAACGAAGAACTGGAAAGGGCCATAAAGGGAAGAAAAGCTAAATGTGCTGCATACAGGAGAAGTAGAAAACTTAAGGGGGCGGAAAGCAATGGGGCCACAGTTGCTAAGGAAGAATACCACCTAGCACGAAATAAAGTAAATAAGATTAAAGACGATAATCGGAGAGTACGAAATAGCAGTCTTATAGGATGATACGACAGGGGGGGGGGGGGGGGGGGGGTGGGGGTCGAGTTCGAACGTATTTTGGAAATGGGTGAATAAACGTAACAAAGGAAGTAACCCACAGAGTATTAAAGTAGATGGCAGAGTTACAGACGAGCAAGATCAAGTCGCATCAGAACTAGTCAAGCACTGGGAAAAGGTAAACGATAAGCGATGGGGCATGGGGAGCCCACCTGAGTGTCCGAATCAGGTCGAGAAAAACCTATCGAGCTTCGTGTGCAGCGAAATTAAAACGGGGGAGGTGCGAAAGGTGATATCAAAATTACGGGATGGAAAAGCGGGAGGAGTGGATGAAATTCCTAACGAGTTTATCAAAAAAGGGGGAGAGGAACTCGTGGAAAGCCTAACTGCCCTATTCAATCTAGCCATAGAAAATCAAGAGGTCCCAAAGGAGTGGAGAGAAAGTAAAGTGACATTTATTCACAAAAAGGGGGAAAAAGACGTTTTGGATAACAATCGAGGGATCTCTGTCAGTAGCAACATTAGAAAAGGTTTTCTGTAAAGTCCTGTTTGGGAGACTAGAGGAGGTGATTGAGGAGAAGGGTTTTTTTGGGAGAAATCCAGAATGGCTTCAGGAAGGGAAGGAGAGTTACTGACCATCTTTTCACACTATCCCAAATGATAGAATCCTCGAAAGCAAAAAAGAAAAAGATGTTTATGGCCTTTTTGGATATCAAAAAGGCATACGATAGAGTATGGAGGGAAGGTATGTGGCGCAAGCTGGAGGCTATGGGCTTAGGAGGCGAGTTTGTTGGAATTATGAAAGCATTATATAAAGATGTACAGAGTGAACTTAGCCTGGGAAACATTACAACGAAACGTGTGCCTATGGAGATAGGCCTAAAACAGGGGTGTATCCTTTCGCCGATCCTGTTTGCCTTGTACATCAAAGGTTTAGTAGATGAACTCCTGCGTGGCGAGGAGGGGGTAGCAGTTGGGGACTTGAAGATCCCAGGGCTATTTTTTGTTGACGATATGGTTCTAGTGTCAGAAAGCGAAGAGGGCTAACGAAAATGCTGGGAATTGTTGGGAAATATGGGAGCAAATGGAGACTCGAACTTAATGAAAGCAAGAGCGAAGTTATACCTGTGGGCCGCAAAGTGGACCCCACTCGAAGGTGGAGAGTGGGTGAGCTCTGTATTCCGGAAGGGAGCAGCGAACTTCTCAGTGTGGGAGAGACAGGTGATTACGAGTATTTGGGGGTAAATATAAACATTACAGGAAGAGGCATCTACCGGAATCACACAAATAAATTGATTCTGAAGGGGAAGCGAATCCTTAACCAAATGAAACTTATAGGGAGAAACAGTTTCAATAAGGTTTTCGTGGGGAAAACCATTTGGGAAATGCCAATTATAACATACGGTACGGAAGTGGTACCCCTAAACCACACGGCCGTAAAGAGCTTGGAAATCCTGCAGAACGATGCAGGCCGATGGATAACGGGGTCGAGTAATGCCGCAGCGCTAGAAGCAATCAGGGGTGAGCTTGGGTGGACGAGGATCAAGGACAGGATAGACCTGTTGAAGCTCGGTTATCTTAATTATTTGGTAAATCTCCCCGACAGCCGATGGTGTAAAGTAATGTTACTGAGAATTTTCAACTCAAATATCAAAACGGGGTGGATGGTCCAAGTGAGGGAGCTAGTAGAGAACTACTCATTGGAGATCTCGGACCTGGACGTTGGGGCAAACCAGGGGTAAAAACATCGTCAGAGAAAGGGTCATGGAGGATTGTAACCGTAATTGGCGAGAGGGGGTCAAATCAAAGAGGTCTTTGGGTGGCCTGTGTGATAAAGAGAAGCCAAGTTTTGAAGAGTACCTTGATGGCACCTTTGGGGGGGGGGGAGGGGGGTCACTGTTGTTCAAGCTGAGGTCGCGATCCCTGGAGCTGAGGGGAAAAAATGGGAAAGACGGTGAAAGGGAGTGCCAGATGTGTAACTTGGACATAGTGGAGACCCTGGAACACTTTCTTCTAGAATGCCAAAGTATCAGTCTAAAAGAATGAGCTTCACTGGGAGTATAATGGGGAAGTGGGATGGGAGAATGAAGGACGTGTAGTTAGGGGGAGACTCAAAGGAGAGGGTTAATATGCTAATCGGAGAGATTGGGAAGAATGGGACAAGGGATATCATCAAGCAGTTCGTCTCCGAGTGTTGGGAGGAGAGGAGAAGCGTGGGAATAGGGAGGCAGTAGTGAGTATGGGGGTAACCATGGCCTTCTCGTCCGAGAACCGCGACAAATCAGCGGCTGGCCAAAGTGTTATTATTATTATCACACCAGTGATTCCACTGAGAATAATACTGAAATACACGATGAATGTAGCACATATGCCTTCAAATCTAATGACAATCCAAATGCCCTCACATCCGGTGATGGGCCATCGAGTTCAAAGCACCGCAGACTAGGCATGACCAATACAATGCCGTGCACTTTAACCCGCCCAAGTCACTCCTACGCGGAAGCTGAAAAAGCTAAGTCGCCACCAGGTTTTACAATTGGGGACGCATCAACGCAACAGTTGACATTCAAAATATGAAAGCTGACATGAACAGCTTACAGGAAAGATCCGAACCAACTACCACATTTCCGTACAAGATAACGCACTTAACCGCAAATCCGAAATCACCGGATTGTACCAGCGGAACTATGACAACATGCAATGAATTATACGAAACCGGAACAAAAATCACTGAGCAATGCACACCTACTGCGCTCGAATTAAGCGATTCAGCCATATCTATTCCACCTGAGATATGGCTTACGCAGAATGAACCCCAAATGGACTCTCCTCAACCTATCGAGTCTAACAGTGGTTGGAGCGAAAGGGTCAATACAGCCGCCAAGGCTTTCTCCCCGAATAGCGGAGAAGACTCCATTCACTTCTCATACGAATCACCACTTGATTCAATAATGGACCGTGGGGCACATGAAGTTATCGACCCTATTGGAGCCCGATCTCCAGGTGAATTTATTTACGGTTCGAATCCACAAGCTCAGTGGACTGTAAATAATAATCAAGCAACCCAACCCTGAGAATATATCTCGGTGATGAGTAAATACATTCCGGTTACTACACAACACGGCTTGCCATTACCTCAACGGGTGCCGCGAATACGCTCTACCCGTCGCTCGGGTAACCCTCAGACGGACACGGGTAATGGGAATGAACCTTCCCCAAACTCACAGGATCATTGATTTATAACTCGCCACTAGTGCAGAACACCGAGTCAGGAGCTCGTTTTTACCCTAACAGCCAACAGCGCGTTGCACTAGAAAATTGGCTGGAGCGACTGAAACACTCTAGATAACTTGTGGCGGACTTACCTCTCAATCAAGATACGCACGATTCAAAGCTTCTAGAACCTCCTGAACAGAAACACAAAAAGAAGCGCCAGAGAACGAGGAGAACCCTCGAATGCAAACGAAGTGTGAAACACAAGAAACGTTTACTCTTAACTAGACAATATAAAACAATGTCCAAAATCGGACACAGATTGCATATTGCTCAGCAATCTGAAACAGCTGAACAATACATAACTAACATGTCGACTCACGATTTGACAGACTATGAGAAAATAGTACTTGGCAAAGGGTTAAAATTCATACCCACACCGACAAGCCATCCACAAGTCATTTCAACCATGACATCCAACATTTATACAATAGAATTAGAATCAAATTAATACACAGTGGCAAAGAGGGCAAATGTATTAACCCTTTCCACAACAAGCTACACACATCTCCTTCTTCATGTGAGAGCGTGTTAGCCTAAACGTATCTATCAAAAACAAGGACAGAATTACATCGTCTTGTGAATGAACATAAACTCCGAAAAGGCCGGAACAATATGTGCCTAGGCGAAAGGTTGGCTTTAAGAGCCCTCGGAAAGGAAACCACATTTGTCATAAAGTCAGCAGACAAAGGCAGAAGTACGGTCCTAATGAACCGGGAAGCTTACATTGAGGAGGGAAGTCGCCAACTCACATCAGCGGCGCATTACAAATCCATCCAGCATGATCCCTCAATGCAAACTGTTGTTAAAATGCAGAACATTCTTGGCACAATGCAAAATAAAAGTGAAATAGATGATCGGATGCTCATGCCCCTCACACCGAAAGCGGATAAAGTGAGCCTTCCCACGTTATATTTACTCCCAAAAATACACGCATAAGAAGCCTCCTACCACTGGCCGTCCAATCATATCAGGATGTTGCAGGCCTACTGCCAAGATATCAGGCATCTTGGACTTCCGTTTAGTACCCATAGTGCAAAGGCAACCCACCTACATACAGGATACAACTGATTTCATCCTGAAAAACCAGAACACAACGGTCCCTAAGAGGGCCCTGCTTGTCTCTCTATCGCAAATATGTACACGAACGTGTCGCACAAGGAAGCTATTACTGCTGTACGAGAAGCGTTGGAGGAACATTTAACCCTCCATTATCTACTTCAGAGGCCTTCCAATAACTCACTAATAAGCCTCCTAAAAATTATTTTGGAGAATAATTGCTTCAGTTTCGATGATCAAATGTATATTCAGATGCTTGGAGCCGCAAGGGAAGCAAATCCAGTCCTGAAATATCGGACATAACAGCCCACGCATGGGAAAATAAACTTCTTAATATGGACACCCACAAAAACATACATCAGTGGGTTAGGTACAGAGACGACACAACTCGCATCCCACCCTCCGATTTGTCTATGAAGTGTCAGACCAGAAAGTCACATACCTGGACACGGAAATTTATAAGGGGACGAGGTTTCATGATACAGGCATACTTGATATTAAGCTCCATATCAAACCAACCGAAACCTTCTGCACCGATCCTCCGCCCATCCAGAGGCAACATTTTGGGCATTCGTGAAAGGTGAACTTATCCGATTCATCAGGAATAATTCAGATGAAGCAATGTACCGACACTATACTGAATTATTGTTACGGAAACTACTAGAACGGGGCTATTCCTTAGTAGAAATCACGCCCATTTCCGATAGCATCAATCACAGTGAAAGACCACTACGTCCCCAGGCTAATGCCACCAAACATAAGGCTAAAAATACCGAGCCACCACTGGTATGCACAACAGTATACTCTAAACTCAGTTGGGTTGAAAATCAACCCAAATGAACTGGGTTGAGTGAATATGAACCCAGTTGGGTTCATATTCACTCAACCCAATTCATTTGGGTTGATTTTCAACCCAACTGATTTTAGAGTGTATACAATCCATATATTAGAGGCATCAAAAAGGCTCAACTGAAATACTGGTCTCTAATGGGGGAGTCGGAGGAACTCAGAAAACTATTACCCGAACCTCCAATTCTTGCATTCAAACGCGGAAAAAACCTCAGAGACTTTCTAGTAATAATAATAATAATAATAACACTTTGGCCAGCCGCTGATTTGTCGCGGTTCTTGGACGAGAAGGCCTTGGTTACCCCTGTACTTTCAATGCCTCTCTATTCCCATGCTTCTCCTCTCCTCCCAACACTGTAGACGAACTGCTTGATGACATCCCTTGCCCCATTCTTCCCAATCTCTCCGATTAGCATATTAACCCTCTCCTTTGAGTCTCCCCCTAACCACGTGTCTTTCATTCTCCACTTCCCCATTATACCCCCAGTGAATCTTATTCTTTTAGACTGGTACTTTGGGCATTCTAGAAGAAAGTGTTCCATGGTCCCACCATGCCCAAATTACACATCTGGCACTCCCTTTCACTGTCCTTCCCAATTTTTCCCCTCAGCTCCAGGGATCGCGGCCTCATCTTGAACAGCAGTGACCCCCCCCCCCAAAGGTGCCATCAAGGTACTCTTCTAAGCCTGGCTTCTCTTTATCACGCAGGCCACCCAAAGTGAGAGCCAAACTTCCCAAACTGCATAGCCAGTCTGGCCACAAAAAAGAACGATTATTCAGGGAGTAATTTGCATAACAACACTCCCAACTGATGACATGATTATTATCATATGGAGTCTAACTATTCAATACAGGAAGCCGACCTGTGATAAATTGGCTTCAATGGAATTCCACCTGTGATAAATTGGCTTCAACAGATTAAGCCACTAACAAGAGATCTGTCAAAACATGTTTATACAATCATAACGTGTAAAAACACTAACGGCCCTTTTCAGGGTTTTCATACTATCCAAAAGAGTAATTTAATATATACACACACTGTGTACGAGATACGGAGGATTATTCCTCCCTAATCACTCGAAAATAAAATCAAATGTAATTAGTGGAAGCTTCCACAATGGGTGAGGGTATGCAACTTACACACACGATGTACATATTGCGCCCCACGCCATTACATAGTGGCGTACTGACATTTATAATTATAGTCTCATTGCAAACCTATCCGACTGGATTTGATTCTATCAATGGATCTGGGTTAAAAACACCTGGAAATTGTCTCATCAGCCACTATCCGAATTGGCTACGTACTTACATATATTGGTCCTTTCCAAATAAACTTAAATACACAATGAGGACCGCCTACATGACTCCAGTCTTTGGGATATAATTGTTGACTGGAATGATATGGGAACTAGTCCTATGTGAATTACACTTACCGTGGCCATTGACGATTGCTGTACAAAACACCCTCGGACAAAACACCCTCGGACAAAACACCCCAAGACAAAACACACCGGGACAAAACACCCTCGGGACGAAACACCCTAGGACAAAACACCCTTTGAGAAAAGTACTTCCGGACAAAACACCCTCAGTGGTGTGTTTTACTTTTTTATTTTTTATTTTCAAGTTTATCATTTCAAAATTGTATTGCCCACATTTTCCAACAACAATAGCTTGTGGTGTGCTTGCATGTGTGAATAAAAATTCACTTTGATATATCTCTGTTGACACTACTACAGACTGTAACAAAGGAGATTTCTTGTTTATGAAAAACAAATAAATTCTTTGATGATCACCACTATGGGTGATTGATCTTGACTTTGTTTTTTCTACTGTTTCTTCTACAAGCCGTTTTCTTAGTTATTGAAACAAACAAGTTCTTTGGTGATCACTTGTTAATGTCCTCAGAGTAGAGTTGTTTTTACAAGATATACAATACTTTATATATATATATGAGACACATGACTAGGGAGACAGTATCAAATGTGTTCCAATCATGGAGTTTATCACTAACAATAAAGGTGGTAAAAAGTTGGTTTATGATGGTTATATGTATACCAAAAAAGCAGGTTCTAAGACATCGATTCGTTGGAATTGTTCAAACAGAACTGCACTCGATTGCAATGCCATTGCCACTACTGATGTTGAGGTGAGCTGATTTCTAATAATTTATTTTAAACATGATAATTTTTATCCTTCTCAGCTGGTTGAGTGCTGGAAGTCACTATCAGGGCTTTATAAAAAATAACAGTGTCTTCCTTAAATCTTAAAAGTATTTGAATTTCTCTATTAGTATAACTGGATCTGTGGAATATTTGAAATATTTAATATCTTTTATTTTCAATTTATTTTTTGCCATAAGTAGACTGGTCTACACAGTTAGGCCTGTATGCATTGCGCTCGTTCCAGTGGGAGGCCTCAACCTATGTTTATGGAGCAAGATGTGAATATATTCGAAAATAAATGGCAATCTTTTCAAATAGCGATGGCCGGTTTTGCAGTTGAGTTGGGTAAAGTATTTAAATGTTATGGTCGTTTTATACCATGTTGTTTAAAAATGGAAAAATTCACGTGTACCTAAAAACTTTCATTTCTTGCGCCCCGGACATGGGGTGTGACCTCTCAATGGAACGAGCGCATTGCGCTCGTTCCACTGAGAAGCCTCAACCTATGTTCATGGAATATACGTCTTACATATTTAGTTTCAAATTATTATTATTATTCATTAATATCCTTAAGAAAGCATAAACACAAGATGAGACTCTTTATTATTATAATCTCTTGTCACTCGATCGTTTTATATTTTACATTTCTGACCAAACTCCATTTTTTCTCTCCAACAGATGTCCCAGGTTCTCAAAGTTACTGACCACAACCATGAACCCAACTATGTGAAGGTCGCAGCAACAAAGGTTCGTTCTGAATTAAAGGAGTCTGCCAAAATGAACAGAGGTCGTCCATCCCAAATTCTTGCAGATGTAGTAAGCAGCAAACCAGTAGAAATACGTGCCGCAATCGGAAACAACGACTCTGTTAGACGTTTCATCTCTAGAAACAAATTGAACACTCTTCCTAAGGCTCCAACCAGTGTGAGGGATCTTATCATTGATGACGAGTGGCAAACAACCGGCGAACCAAACTTTGATCCATTTTTAATCTACGACAGTGGGCCAGATAGTGCAAAAAGAATGCTGATCTTCGGTTCGGAAGAAGGTCTCAGACACTTATGTCGTTCCAAAGTGTGGTTCATGGATGGTTGTTTCTCTTCTGCTCCAAAACTGTTCGAACAAATTTATGTTATCAGATGCCCACTTGCTAACAGTGCTGTGTCATGTGTCTATGGATTTCTAAGTGGTAAATCGCAAGTCATCTATGAGGAATTTCTCCAAGCGGTTGTGACCACCTGTGATGCTAACGGCTACACGCCCGATCCAGACAAAGTTGTTATGGACTTCGAGAAAGCAATGATTAATTCAGTTGCAACTGTTTTAGGTGAACATGTACAATTTCAAGGATGTTTTTACCATTTTACACAGTGTACGTGGCGTAAGATTCAGGCATTAGGACTTGTCGAGTTGTACAAAAGTGACAGTGAGGTAAAAAAATATTGTTGTATGTTAGATGCCCTAGCTTTCCTGCCAATAGACAACGTCAAGGAAGGCATGAATTACTTGCTTGACTCAGCACCAGAAGTCCTGAATCCCTTGATGGATTATTTCAATAGTACGTTCGTTTCGGGGTCGTACCGCCAAGTTAAAGTTCCAGCAGCAAATCCTGAAGAGCTTCCATCTATGAAGCTCAGACATATCTCCCCGCTGTTTCCACCCCGCCTTTGGAATGTCAATGACTCTACATTAACCGACGGTGACAGGACGAACAACATATGTGAATCGTGGAATAGTGGCTTTAACAAATTAGTTGGACATCACCACCCAACCATCTGGGTCGCCATTGACTCCATACGTAAGGATGTCGCGATGGTGTCAACATTACTCCTAAAAGAATCACGCGGCGAACCACCAAAGAAACGCGTGAAAAAAGCACGAAAAGATCATCAGGAGAGACTTAAGAATTTGTGCTTGGCATTCAATTCAGGTGACAAGTGTATTGGCCAGCTATTAAGTGGAATTGGCGGTGTGATTAGACTGTAAGTGAACACTATCATGATAGGACTACACATCAGTTGTCATTATATTTTATATATTTATATTTCTATTTATGTTAACATCAGTGCTGGCTTTATGAAAAATCCAGGGTGGCTAAAAATCGCTCTCCTAGAACCCATCCAGGCGAGCAAATCGCTCTCCTCAACACTGTCACAGTAAACATGTGATTAATTTAAAACATAGGTTTTAACGGTGTACTTGAAGGGATGCAATCAACTGCCCAAAAGCAACGGTAGTGTAGTTTAACCCCTGCACTCTGATGACGAAACACCCTGATTTGTCATCCACAGTTATCGCCCCCTGTGTTGTCAGAAATTCAGCAATTTAGATTTTGGTTGACAGAGCCCAAAGTTGGAGGGTGTTTTGTCTGAGGGTGTTTTGTCAGAGGGTGTTTTGTCCTGAGGGTGTTTTGTCCATAGTGCACATTCATCAAGGGTGTTTTGTCCAGTGTGCATTTTTCGAGGGTGTTTTGTCAGAGGGTGTTTTGTCCTTAGGGTGTTTTGTCCGGACACCCCATTGACTCCATGGGTTAACATAATAACTCCCACGGTTGCTTCCAGTGACACCGTGGTGACTGCCCTCACCTTTACTCACACTAACACGTATCACCCTAACAACACGCGTTGCGTAGACAACGTATCACTATGGTAATGACGTCAAAACATGGCCATTCATGCAGATTACCATAACAACCTAACGTGGCACCACTGGGTCACGTGAGTATGACGTCACACGAGATCATCCGATGAGATCCCCCAATCTAGGGGTGTCCGGATACATGACATACTACTGGTGTGGTTAGGAGTTACAGGAGTTGGAAGTAGGGAGATGGTGATGACATTCTCGTTCTTCTTCTCAGCCATCTCTTCCTTCTTCCTTTTTCAGGCATTCTTCCAGACGTCGGGAATCTCGACGTTTTGTGGAAGAACTCTTTCTACTGCTTTTCGGTGGCTGTTGGTCTGACTCCTTCGAGTAAGGATCAGCACGAGAGGCGATTCTCTCGCGAAAGGTACTACTAAGGAGGTGGTTGGTGATCTTTTGTCACGAAGTCCACAGTCAGTTCGATGATCTCACCTTTTACTTGGAGAGTCCCAGTCCAGTCAATCAAGTCAAATTATACCCCAACCACCAAGAAATTGCTATACAAATGTTTGTATTATTTTTGGACGGGAATTAGTATGCAAAGTAATATAAGAAAAATCCCCATTAATCCCATCACGGGATGGTTATTTTGGGGTTAAAACATTAAAATATTCAGTAAAATCAGAGAAAATTGGAATTTGCTCAACACTCATTAAAAGACTTCAAACAACAATCATTTCTGTGGTACATAGATCAAAATAATCGTGTATAATATTATACTTGAAATCCCAATTACTGAACACAAAAAAATGTGCGATTTGGGGTGAAACCTATGAAAAAGTAAATAAAATGCACGAAAATTGGAATTTCATCACTACTCATTCAAATTGTTCCAAGCATAAACACTGTCATCATATTATACACTAAATCGGTATGATTAATACCTCTCTTAAACTCCAAATCAATGGAAGCAATACAATGTGATTTTGGGGGTAAAATGTTTTAAAAATTACGGTTATATATCATCAATGTCATTAAATAATAAATAAAAAATAATAACTGCTGCAGTGTCAATGCAGATAGTCTGGAGACCATAATCGTACGGAGATAAATCGTTCTGCCGATATACAAAACCAGATTTCCCGATTATCTGCATTGACCTTGCAGCAGTTTTTTGTCTGTCATTTCCCACATGAATTCTCTATTGGTGAAGAGGAGAGCAAAGATATAACAGTGGGAGGAACTGGAGAATATGAATACTTGGGAGTGAATATATGTATTACAGGTAGAGGCATATACAGAGACCACACAAATTAACTTAAGACAAAGGGGAAAAGGATATTCAATCAGTTAAAACTACTTGAAAGTAATAGCCTTAACCAGGTGTTTGTTGGAAAACCCATTGGGAGAGTGTGGGATTACCAAGTATAACGTATGGGCGGAATGATCACTCTAAATTAAATAGAAATGAGGAACTTGGAAGTTCTACACAGTGATGCGGTCCAGTGGATCACCCGATCAAGCAGCGTAGCTGTGCTGGAACGGTCAGGGGAGAACTTGGGTGGATGCCGGTTCAAGATAGAATAGATATGGGAAAATTATGCCACCTAAATTATGAGGATCCCCACCTCCCCTCCCCCACCCCACCCAAAAAAACCCAGCAGATAGTGTTAAAATGACGTTTAAAAATGTATGGAACTATAACATTCAGACCGGATGGATAATCCAGACTAGGGAACCAAAGGAGAATTACACCATAGAGATTGATGATATTTTAGAAGGTGGCCTGAAGCATGGCAGTAGCCTTATCAGGGGAAGAGTGCTGAATAATTGCAATAGAAACTGGCAAGCTGGAATTGGGACCAAGAGCTCTTTAAACGATTTGTGCAAAAAAAGATGCCACTGCCTTTGAGGAGTACCCAGATGGATCTTATGGGGGTCTTTGTTTTTTAAAGTGAAATCGAAGTCACTGGAGTTGAGGGGGAGAATCGGGAAAGGAGAGGAAATCGTATGCCAAATGAGTAATGTAGGAGTAACGGATACCCCGGGACACTCCATTCTAGAATGCCCCAAATATTTGCCCAGAAGAAGACTCCGTAGAATACTAATGGAAAACTGAGATGAAAACCTGAAGAATACGTGGATGGGGAATGACATGAGGGAAACGGTCAGTTTCATAGTTAGGGAGATCGAGAAAGCGCCGATGCTTGGAATTATAAAACCATTTTTTGACTGAATGCTGAGAGATTAGGAGGGAGAGAGGGGGAGAAATAGCGCGGCAGTGAACTGGATTATTGTAGGCCTTCTCGTTGGAGAACCGCGACAAATTAGCAGAGGGCTGAAGAATTATTATTATTTGAGCAGGAGATAAACAGGCTCTGCTTTACTGGTAAAATAGGGCCCAGTCGTCAATGCTTGAGGGTGCAAACCCTCCCTAAAATGGGCAACATGGCTTATTAACGCTCACCCCTGGTCTTGAGTTGATACTCATGTTGTGGTCACGATTAGCCATTGTGCAAAAATATGTGACCTTAAACACCAATAAATAAATAAATAAATAAATAAATAAATAAATAAATAAATAAATAAATAAATAAATAAATATTTGAACGGGTGAGTCTTTTTTGGCACCTACACCTTGACGTATCGCAACCTCTGTCATAGTTACATCTTATCATCTTCAGCAAGGTCTTTCTTGGTGCAGGTGGAAGGTCAGTGGTGATTGGCAAAAACTTTCTTTTTATTTCACTTAGTATTTTAGTATGATTATTTGAGAGAAGTGTTACATTGTTCAAATCTTCAAGTCGCCGAGTTTGCAAAACTTGATGTGACTGTCACTTTTAGCGCATGCGCGATCCACGGAAACGTAATTACCTAGAAATACGTTGTTACTCCATGGGAATTTCTCAATCCGTTATTGACAGAAGTTGAACGTTTGGGCTGCGAAGCTATGGTGTTGGTGTTCGGAGGGAAAAAATCTGAAAATCTCCTTACTTGTCGACATACATGTAGGATACTGGTTGATACAATGACATCACCTTTATATCTCGTAAAGCCAGAAAACCTACCCGTGCACACTCTGCTGTGGAGTATTATTATAGTTTACAAACACACCATTAAGCGCAAATTTGGCAACCGAGAAGTGCAGATACTTGTCAGTGGAGTAGAAACTTTGTGCCACTCAGCCCTGACCGTCCACCTGCACCAAAGACCTTGCAAGAGATGAAAAGATGTAACTGTACCACAGTTTGCGAGACGTCAAGGTGTAGTTGGAAACAATCCCCTCAAAATCACCTGTTCAGATGTGAGTGGGAAATGCCATGAAAATAATAACTGATGCAATGTCAATGCAGATAATATGGAAATCTGATTTCGCATAGTGGCAAAACCATTTATCAGATCTATAGATTATCTGTATTGATATTACAGAAGTTATTATTTTATATTTATTATTTATATATAACATTGATATATAACCGTAATTTTTAAACCATTTTACCCCCAAAATTACATTTTTCTTGCTACTAGGGCTGTCGCGATTATTCGATTAGTCGACTAACCGTCGACTATTTAAGTAGTCGACGTTTTTTATTTTTAGTCGATCGTCGTTCATTTTCAAGGTGGTACACATCTACTACACGTAGGGGCTAAATTGCATTGTTTTGTGAGGTGAATGATCAATGACGGTGAATAACTTTAAATATCTTACCATAGTTAACATTCATATCCGGAAGACTGTACGACTGTCACTGACTGTGTAAGAAAGAACACTCACAGTTACTCGAGAAGAATAGATTCTTCTGAATTTCTCCAGTCTTGTACACACGAATGCACCCATTGGAAAACCCAAAGCGCGGAAGTGACAAAATTATGACGAAAGTCAGAACGTCAGATCACTTCTCAAAGTTCGGAACTTCAGATTAAGATCCAACTTTAACAACTGACGAGGGAATGCATAGATCTCAATGTTCAAAATTTCGAGAAACTTATTGCAGAAAGGAAACATATGCAGGAACGTTCTTTGGTAAATTAATTTTAATTCACCGGCTTCAATCTAGTTCAAACTTGGACCCGCAGTCAGTAATATTATTTTTGGGGTTGGTACGTCCTACAGGACGTACCAACCCCAAAAAATATATTACGGACTGTGGGTCCAAGATTGGACTACATGTAGCTTCAGTCGGGACCGATTTGTTGTTCCCACAACCCCACTTCGTCTGAACACACTGGTGCCAATGTCATTTTCAGAGTTTTACGAACAGGAGAATAATTTGCTAAAAAATCATGGGAAGCGAATATTAATCGACTAACCGTCGATTACTAGTCACGATTAGTCGATTACAAAAAAATGATAGTCGCGACAGCCCTACTTGCTACCATTGATTTGGAGTTTAAGAGAGGTATTTATCATACCGAATTAGTGTATAATATGATGATGGGGTTTGTGCTTGGAACTGTTTGAACGAGTAGTGGTGAAATTCCAATTTTCGTATATCTTATTTACTTTTTCATAATTTTCACATCAAAAATCAAAATTACTCATTTTCTTGTGTTCAGTAATTGGAATTTCAAGTATAATATTATATACGATTATATTCATCTAAGTACCACAGAAATGATTGTTGTTTGAATTATTTTAATCAGTATTGAGCAAATTCCAATTTTCGCTGATTTTATTGTATTTTTAAATGTTTTCACTCCAAAATAACCATTTCCCCGTGATGGGATTACTGGGGATATTTCATAAGTTATTTTGCATACTAATTCCTGCTCCAAAACAGTACAAACATTTGTTTAGCAATTTCTTGGCGGTTGGGGTATAATTTGACTATTTTTATTTTCTCGCGAAGAAATAAGTCATCAAAAACATAATTTTCCATTGTGGGATTTTTAGTATGTTGTTATTTAGATAAATATGCTTCGCTTAGAAGCAAAATCATTTGTATAGAAATTTCTTGTGGGTTAAGTATCCGATTGACTGAACTATCCAATGAAGTGGGCAAGAGGTGTCCAGTGCTGGCAGACCTCTCTGTATTCTCTGTAGTATTTTGATTGTAGAATCCAGCGTGTTGATAAAACCGTGCTCATACCTTGGAGTCTAAAGTGTAAATGTGATACCTAATGAAATCTGGCGTTGAAAATGAAATGCTCGATGTTCCATTAATCGAGATTCCCTTGTTTGTTAGCTGGGACAACAGGCCAATACAGACTAAGGGGCGTGATAAATCGGTTGACAATGAATGTCGAATAATGAACTGAGAATAAGTAATGGTTGTCACGTAAGTTCAGGTTAATTGTTTTCTTTACTTTATTTGTTTCTAGTGTTTGTAGAATTGATGTGAACGTGGCTGGTACGTAATATATTGATTTTGTGACTGATAGCTGCAATGACAGCCGGAGGGTGGAAATTAATTAACAGAAATACAAACAAACCACGTAGCTGTTAGTTCAAGTGGAGAAAACACACAACAGACACAAATCTGTAATGGGAATGTGGTCCTTTATTTTTGTTCCAATAATAATTATACTGATCATGAAATTTTCAAGAGATAAAAAGTTGAGGAACTTCATTCTGGGACTATCGTTTGGTACTGTAATCTGTTTTGTTGTGAATGGCACTTTTAACTTGTATGGAACAGCAATACCTTCCAGTATAAGTTCGTATAGCATTTTATCAAATCGAGCTTTATTTCCAAATAACAATCGGGCGGCCAAGAATCTCCATGAAGAATTTGACACTCGGACAGACAAAGGTGGTGGAGGCGTTAATGTTAATTTACAAGACGACCACTTACATAATGGTATGTATGCGTACAATACAACTCGACTAATGTTTACATGCTCATTGTGAAAATGTTTTTGTTTTATTTTTTGATATGATGATCCAAATGTCTCAGACCAAATAAAAAGATCAATACTGGGAAAAGATGCCATGGGCATACACCGAACAACACCCGCATGTTAACGGGTTAATCGATATGGCACGAGTACCATCGCGGAAGGATAGAATGAGAGGACACAGGCCTCGAGTTTTATCCTTACGCGATGGCACAAGTGCCATATCGATTATCCATTAACACGCGTGTCGTTCTGTGTTTATTACACGCCTTCACTTCTATAAAAAACCCCCATTATTTGAAGGACACTCAGCAATTCATTTCACAACTATCAACAATAAGAACGCAATTTATCGCCAACCAAATTTGCGAGGGGAACCCGTGTTTCTGTTTCGTCCGCTGAGTTCCAATGTGTTCTATGTGCCTACTGGCTGCCTCCTGGCGCATAGAACACATTGAAACTAAGTGGACGATTTCCATCTATCGCTGGCGATTCTAATTGTAATAACATTGTAGAATTTGCAGAAAATTCCTGTGAAATTTCGCTTCTATTTAAAATTAGTCCGTCAACGATTTCCATTCCGCACATATGTGCAGAATAGATTTTCATGTTCCGCATGGTTCAGTGTTGCTGTAGATGGGAATTACATAAAACAGACGTGTAATAACAAATAGTTCTCATTGTTGATAATTTCAACACTTGACATTATTTTTTGGGAAGATCTCCCGAGACCTCTCCAAGAAATGATTTCAAGGGTTAGAGATATCAACGAAGGAAAAATGTAATGGAAATGTTCCTTTGGTTATGACTCTAGATTTCTGGTTGACAAAAACGGGGTGAAAGGATATTTTCAAAATTATTACCTGTCCACATCTATACTTTCGCAATTGTTGCTTGTAATTTAAAAATCTCGTGTCCGACTCGAGGTAACCCTGGCTGTCGAAAGTGTCCTTCAACCCCAATAAATAAATAAATAAATAAATAAATAAATAAATAAATAAATAAATAAAATCTCGTTAAGGTTTATGTCTTCTTAACGCAATGCAGAGAGACCCCCCCCCCCCCCAAAAAAAAAAAAAAAGAGTAAAAATTATTTGCTTGCAAACCAATCCGAAAAAGGGGGAGCATTCATTGCACACATGTCGAATATACCTGGCTATCAGTTGACATTTTGTCATTTGTGTAAGTGTTATCAGCCAATTATCGGCTGCATCACAGTCAGTTGAAAATGTCAGTCTATGAGGTGTCATATATTGTGTTATTAGTATTGATTGTGCAATATATATTTTACTGAATACGTTATTTTGTGATAATGAAACGAGAACATGCAACCCGTCGTTGTGAGCGGAAACAGAAAAGTAAGGAAAAGGAAAAATCTCTCATGGACCAGAAGTATCCTGATCAACGACAAATATTTATTTATTTATTTATTTTTTTTTTCGGGGGGGGGGGGGGGGGGGGTTAACGACATCGTCGACAACCGGTCACATCGTGTCGGGCAGTTTTACGGGTGGAGAAAGGAGGAATACCCAGGGAGAATCAACGAACAGCGACGATCAATGCTTGTATTCGTCCAGCGTACTAAGTCCAATCAGAAAGGATTAGCATTGGTTGAGGGCAAGTGCATTGCACCTTCGACGTGCCGTGCGCCTTACCACATAGTGCCACTTTGTCTCCATGGGGTTAAGTGCCTTGCGCAAGAACGCGACGCAGTTACCGATTGGTCAGGATCGAACCGTGAACCTTTTGGTTTGAGTTCCATGCTCTCGCCCGTCCACTTTTTTTCCACAGGTATGTTTCGCAGTTACACGATGAGTTAAATGGGCGCATGCAAACGTGTCAATATACAGGCTTTTCTGTCCAAACAATATTTATCCAAAGAATCCAACTTTCGGTCGCTCTGGCCCGTTTCTTCTACTTTAACTATCTTCCAACCCGAAGGCTGGCCTTCGGGTTGGAAGATGGTTGAAGTAGAAGAAACGGACAAGACTGTGCCCACACAGCGGCATATTCATCTAAACGAGAGACAATAGCGAGTCATGGTACATTTATTGAATACGGTGGTAAACGTTTTCACATGATCGAACCATGGTAGCATTGTGAATTTGTGCCCTCCACTTTTATCGAGCTTCCGCCGCCCCAGTCCAGAATCAAGGACAACAAGAAGACCCCTACTCCTATTAAAGAATGGTTGACTTGAACTTCAATATTCATTCAAATATTTCATATTTATTTGTGAACTATAAGTTATTCTTGATATGAATTATTTCAAACAATTTATTGCAGATTGTTGAAAGCATCAGTTTGAGAAGGACTGTCATGGTACTCGAGAGACTGGGGCGTGCGAAGATGGCTGATTGAGGGGAGGGGTGGGGGAGGGGGGCAGGGGTGTACGATTTGTCCTAACTCTGACGGCTCAGAAATCATCATATACCAGCTACATCATCAAGGCATGCTTTCCTCGAAGTCCCTAGGTTACTTTGCCCACAGGCTCTAGTAAAGAGATACTAACTTTGGGAGGTCTTTTGAGGTCGGGGTACCCTAAACCTAGCCCATTAATAATCGATATAATTGGATGACTACACATTTTAGTGTAGGTCACGAAAATGCATGTTTTTCAGCCAATTAAAGTTTTAATAACAGTTGAAATGGTTTCAGCTGCATCCACGTCTTGTCTTTTATATGAATGTCAATTGCATAAAACATTTCATCTATCCAGCGGTACCTACGTTGGGTCCGTGTGCAAGACACTTAATCCCCATTGCCGATGAGCCCTTTTCTCGGATATTCGAAGTAAATTTGGCTACGATTTGTTTTCGTGAAAGATTATTTTTAACAGTTCTGGTACGAATACGGTAGCAGACTTCCAAGAACCTTTGATGCCTAGTATCAACGCCGTGAATTATTATTTTTAATTAAAATTTAACTCCCTCCCTTTCTATATCGTGGTCGATTCGAACTGTCCTTGTCTGTTTCTGAATCTCTGACGTCTCCCTCTCTCCGTTGATAGGTCATGCTTCTTCTTTAGTCGTTTACAGCTCTTCCTGTCTGTGTCTATCTCTGAACATATACTTCGTCTCTGTCCCTCCCGATGCCCTCTCTCTTCTCTCTGTTCCCTCTGTCTGGAGAAAGAGGTACATAGAGAGAGAGAGAGAGAGAGAGAGAGAGAGAGAGAGAGAGAGAGAGAGAGAGAGAGAGAGAGAGAGACGTAGAGTTAATAATGAGGTAGACGTAGAGTTAATAATGAGGTAGACCGAGACTGCCCCTCTCTCTTCTCTCTGTTCCCTCTGTCTGGAGAAAGAGATACATAGATAGAAAGGGAGAGAGAGAGAGAGAGAGAGAGAGAGAGAGAGAGAGAGAGAGAGAGAGAGAGAGAGAAGAGAGAGAGGAGAGAGGAGAGAGAGAGAGAGAGAGAGAGAGAGGCATCTGGAGGGACAGAGAGTTAATGAGGTAGACCGAGACTTAGAAACAGGCAGAAAGGGCTCGAATCAGCCATGGTGACAGAGATAGATTTAAGGAACATCAGAGGTGTCTATCTCTGAACATTTACTTTGTCTCTGTCCCTCCCGATGCCCCTCTCTCTTCTCTCTGTTCCCTCTGTCTGGAGAAAGAGATACATAGAGAGAGAGAGAGAGAGAGAGAGAGAGAGAGAGAGAGAGAGAGAGAGAGAGAGAGAGAGAGAGAGAGAGAGAGGTTAATGATGAGGTAGACCGAGACTTAGAAACAGACAGAAAGGGCCTCGAATCAGCCATGGTGACAGATATAGATTTAAGGAACATCAGAGGTGTCTATCTCTGAACATTTACTTTGTCTCTGTCCCTCCCGATGCCCCTCTCTCTTCTCTCTGTTCCCTCTGTCTGGAGAAAGAGATACACAGAGAGAGAGAGAGAGAGAGAGAGAGAGAGAGAGAGAGAGAGATGAGAGAGAGAGAGAGAGAGAGAGAGAGAGAGTTAATAATGAGGTAGACCGAGACTTAGAAACAGACAGAAAAGGGCTCGAATCAGCCATGGTGACAGAGATAGATTTAAGGAACATCAGAGGTGTCTATCTCTGAACATTTACTTTGTCTCTGTCCCTCCGATGCCCCTCTCTCTTCTCTCTGTTCCCTCTGTCTGGAGAAAGAGATACATAGATAGAGAGAGAGAGAGAGAGAGAGAGAGAGAGAGAGAGAGAGAGAGAGAGAGACGTAGAGTTAATAATGAGGTAGACCGAGACTTAGAAACAGACAGAAAGGGCTCGAATCAGTCATGGTGACAGAGATATATTTAAGGAACATCAGAGGTGTCTATCTCTGAACATTTACTTTGTCTCTGTCCCTCCCGATGCCCCTCTCTCTTCTCTCTGTTCCTCTGTCTGGAGAAAGAGATACATAGATAGAGAGAGAGAGAGAGAGAGAGAGAGAGAGAGAGAGAGAGAGAGAGAGACGTAGAGTTAATAATGAGGTAGACCGAGACTTAGAAACAGACAGAAAGGGCTCGAATCAGCCATGGTGACACAGATAGATTTAAGGAACATCAGAGGTGTCTATCTCTGAACATTTACTTTGTCTCTGTCCCTCCCGATGTCCCTCTCTCTTCTCTCTGTTCCCTCTGTCTGGAGAAAGAGATACATAGATAGAGAGAGAGAGAGAGAGAGAGAGAGAGAGAGAGAGAGAGAGAGAGAGAGAGGCATCTGGAGCGACGTAGAGTTAATGAGGTAGACCGAGACTTAGAAACAGACAGGAAGGGCTCGAATCAGCCATGGTGACAGAGATAGATTTAAGGAACATCAGAGGTGTCTATCTCTGAACATTTACTTTGTCTCTGTCCCTCCCGATGCCCCTCTCTCTTCTCTCTGTTCCCTCTGTCTGGAGAAAAAGATACATAGATAGAGAGAGAGAGAGAGGGAGAGAGAGAGAGAGAGAGAGAGAGAGAGAGAGAGAGAGAGAGAGAGTGGCGATTTGATAGTAAACTAATTTTTCTTACTTATATAGCATCTTAACCCCTTAAACACTGATGTCTAAATCTCAAAATTTCAGGCTGCTAATTTTTCCCATGATGCAACTAGAAATTTAATCAATTCAGTCTTGTTTGACAGAGTTCATTAAACTCTGTCAAACAAGACTGAATTGATTAAATTTCTAGTTGCATTATGGGAATAATGGCTACTTGAAATATTGGTATTTTGACAAGAGAGTGCAGAGGGTTAAGTAAGAATCTGTAGGGCTGCATAAGATATATGTGCTGCCGCGACGTTTTCACGACGTGCCGTGCACATGACGTGACGTAAAATGTCGTGGAATATTTTAAAATGGTTGTCTGGGTTACAATCGCGTTTTTACAAAGTGTCCATAGCGTTAAGTTGGAGTAATTAAATACTGTAAAATCTCTGTGTTACTACAACAATTCCACCACATAACTACAATGTTAAGGCCGGAAAAAGTTAAAGCTCTGTTTTCCAGGCCCTCACATGTGGTCCATATGGTTGTATAATCCTCTCGTTTACAATAAATGCAAACTTAAAAAGAGAAAACTTAAATGATTTATGTCCGATATATTTATTACCCAAGTTAATAAAATTGATAAATATGTCCTCTGAGTGAAACAAAGCATTGTAATGTTTTTGTATTGCGAAGCCTTCGTGTACTCATGGGACGAAATACATCACCAACCATGCTATTCTGTGGATTATGAGGCCCAAAACATGAAACAAAGAACGTGAACTTTTGATGGCAAAGAAATAATTACAAAAATAAAGAGTAAAATACAAAAAATCGCCCGCCCACGAGCAGTTTCCAAAATGGTCTGAGAAACAGAAGATCTTCTTTGTGGGGACTTAAATAAGATTTTGTTAAATGTTGTAAAATGGTTGTGTTGCCACAGCGTGGCTACAGTGACGAGAACGAAGTTGTTAAATTTTGTAAGATAGTTGTATTTCCCGGTAAATAAGAAGCTGACCAGTCGAGTAAGTTGGCTATGTTACCATAACGTTTCTACGACTTGACAACTTTTAATAAGAAGTGGTTGACCTGACATTTATTGCCAACACCATGAAAAACATTGTTACAAGTCACAACCTTACTGGCATTCCGTCAACATTACATGTCATGTTTTTATGACAGAGCATTAGCTTCATTAGCTTGAACATCGCGTAACTTATGTTAAATTGTAATTACAACTTAATTATATTGTAATTACAATTTACAAATTTACAATAAATTGTAATTACAATTTAGTAAATTGTAATTATAATATGATTAAGTTTTAATTACAGTCTAACATAGGTTACGCCATGATGATCAATGGAGCTGATACGCTTCATCTCGTTACATATATTAAATTTTAATTACAACTTAGTTAAATTGTAATTTACAAATCAGTAAACTGTAATTATTTATTTATTGGTGTTTATGGTCACATATTTCTGCACAGTGGCTACTCATGACCACGACAGTTTTACGGATGGAGGAAGCCGGAGTACCCGGAGAGAACCACCGAACAACTGTCAGCTCCCCAACATACTAACTTCACACAGGCAGGGTCAGCATTGGTTGATGACAGGTGCACCGTCGACGTGCAGTACACCTTAGTACACAATGCCACCATGCCCCAACGTGGGTAATGGGGGTGAAGTGTCTTGCCAAATGTCACAGCGCGGTTGCCGCGGGTGGGATTCGAACCGAGGATCTCTCGGCCTGGAGACCGCACCTTTACCTACTGAGCCACCGCCCCCCCCCCCACCCCCTCAAGGAGGGATAAACAAATTACTGTAAAAACACATTCGCTAAACACACATCAGAAGTGGACGCTTAATTTGTGATAGATATTCTTTATGACGGATTAACCCTTTCCCTAGCGAATCGCCCGCATCCGTCCGCGTAATTTGCCAATTGAGCAGTTGAAAAATTAAAATTTTCAAAATGTTTCAACAAAACCATATCATGTGACCCCCTCATTGGAACGAGCTCATCGAGCTCGTTCCAATGAGGTGTCACATGTCATGGTTTTGTTGAAATTTTTGACAAAAATTTAAAAAATACCAATTGAAATAATAAATTTTGATATTGTCTACGTTGGGTAAAGGGTTAACTATGAAGTGGTTGCTTCTAATTAGCTTGCCATAAAAAGCCAAGTTTCCTTTTGAGACGTTAATAAACGAATACAACAACAGACACATCCAAGAGCTTTCTGTGGTAACAAACGGAAACTTGGCTTTATTTTCTACTGATGTCATAGGTTTTCTCAGTAATTACTTGCTTCTAAAACTGGACATTCTTCATGCGTCCAATAATTTCAAGGGAGGTAAGTTTAGCGAAAGTAGATTTTCATAACGGTATGAAACAGATATAGTTTTTATAATTACAATTGAACTAAGTTTTAATTATATATTTCGTAAGGTTTAATGACACTTTAACAGTCAAGGTCATATCGTGTCGGTGACAGTTTTACGGGTGGAGGAAGCCGGAGTACCCGCAGAGAATCACCGAGCAACAACGAGTAGCTGCCGGTTAGATTGGTTGAAGACATGCGCACCATCGACGTGCAGTAAGCCTTAGTACACGGCGTCATCATGCTCCCATGTGGACAATCGGGGTTAAGTGCCCTGTCCATGGACACAACGCTGGAGTCCGAATCGATCGCTCAGACGGTCACCCATCCAACGACTTACCTGTCTCGACGTTGCTTAACTTCGGTGATCTGACGAGAACCGGTTACCGCAGGACCACCGCGCCCCATACTAAGTTTTAATTACAATTAAGTTACGCGACGAAGACAATTTTGCTGCAGTATGATTTAACAACAAAAATGTAATGCTGTTGCAAACCACAATATGCTAGCTGGGTGAAAAGCTAATCATTGCTGGGATCCTGTCTTTATAATCATAAAAAGTTAAGAAAATCCGTCTACAAATCGCCCCCTGAGTTCCAATGTCTTGTATGTGCCACTCGGCACATAGAACACATTGGAACTCAGGGGACGAAATGTTATGGTCTTCTCAATATAATCAAAGGTTCGTTTGAACTCGAAATCTGTACAGAAAATACAACAAAGCCATAACTTTGATCCGCAGTTGTGATGTAGATACCCAGTAGCCATAGAATGCTCATTTGATTTCGTTAGCCCCAAAGGGCGTGTTTTATTATCGATAAGAACAACAGGGCCTCAAGGCAATTGTGGCGTTACTTTGATCTTCTCGATATTCTTTTCCACTCTGTTTATTTGACATTTGATAAATAAACTTCTACAGAATAAAAAACATTGAGGTGATCTTAAATGAGGTCACAGTAACCTTTCCGGGCAACATTTTGTATGGTAACCTTCATTAAAAAAAATAACACTAATATTTTTATATGTGTTCCAACTGGAGCTGTACCGAATATTCGATAAGTCGAGCATCGATCGTCGACGTTGGCGACATAATCGATTTGTATTTTCCTTACTCGATTAGTCGGTAAATTTTTATTCCCTTCAAATGATTATAACTTGAATGCATCCCCACACTGAGAAAGTGCACATTAATGGCGAAAATATACCTTTTTATCGATTTTTAAAGGCTGTAGTGGTGGAGACAAACCAAACGAGGATATCTTTAATCTATTTGGCCTAAAAAAAATAAAAATCTGTTTCTCAGGCCCTCCCGCATGGTCCTTTTAGCTGCCGCATGCTCTCTTTTTATAACCAGTTTAAACGTAAAAAATAAAAATTAAATGTTTTTTGTCTGATATTTTACCCAAGTTAATAAAATTGATAAATTTGTCCCTTAAGTGCAAGAAGGCTTCTTGCTCTCAAGGGACGAAAATACCACCACCCATGCTATTCCGTAGATTATGAGGCCTAAACATAAACCAAGAACATGAATTTTTGATGGCAAAGAAACAATTACAGAAATAAAAAATAAAATAAAAAACCGCTCGCCCGCAAGCAATTTTACAAATAATGGCCAGAGAAACATATCTACTTTATGTTGCCTTTGTTTATTTATTGGCTTTTAACGACACTTTTGACAGCCAGGGTCACCTCGTGTCGGGCAGTTTTACGGGTGGATGAAGCCGGAGTGCCCAGAGAGAACCACCGAGCAACGGCGAGCAATTGCCAGGCTCCCCATTGCACCAACTCCACACAAGCAGGTTAGCATTGGTTGAAGACGAGTGCACAGCACCACCGTGCCCCCACGTGGGCAATTGGGATAAAGTACCTTGCCTATGGACACAACGCGGTTGCCGCAGGTGGGATTCCAATCGAGGACCTCTCGGCTCGCAGCCTGCATCTCTACCCACTGAGCTACTGTGCTCCCAAATCTTTAATCACCAGGGCTGGGAGGAGTTAAAATTTTCCTTAACACGTTAACGTGTTAAATAATTCTGCGTTAAAGAGTTAATTGACGTTAAATGTTAAAATGAACAAAATTTTAATAATTTCGGCCATTTTTATTACGTACAGTTCGTCTCTTGAGTCCCAAGGTGTTCTATGTGCCTATTGGCACATAGAACACATTGGAACTCAGGGGACGAGTAGTTAATATAGTTCTCGCTGGCTATCGTAAATTCTAACATTCAGCGATGTTTTCATTTAAGAATACAATCGCTGCGGCCGTATCCATAGAAAGAGACATCCGCCGTTGCTCGAATACCAGTCCTTACATGGAAAATAGGAGTTCGGATGAAGCTGATATTGCTGCATCGCCAAATATCGGCGGGCCAATATCACCAACGTTGATAGGAGGGCTTTATGGTCTCTCCAACACAATGGGTTGTCTATAATTGACGGACATCTAAATTATTCGTGTTCTTCAAATTCGTCAAATGACGTAAAATTCGACGTCATCGACACGCGCGATCCGGCTTGGGTAAACACATGATAACGACGCAATGCTATATATTATACAATTTTATACCATGATTACCAATTCTACTATATATGAAAGGCCTATGACATAAATTTTAGGTTTACACACCAACCGTGATGAACACGCCAGCAATCGGATTTCAATAGTAAAAATTTACACCTACAGTAGAACTACATCCCCGTTGACTTTTGGTGACGTCGACCTGAATGCAAACTTGTCAAAATTTATCGCACGTCGCCTCGCGAAGAGTGAAATGGAAGTGGCAATTATTTGTTACGTTTGTAAATGGGTTTTCCTCATTAGATGCCAAAAATTAACAAACATGCACTGTCTCATGTTTATAAAGCATGCATAACTCGAAATAGTATGTTATTATGTTATTAAAACGAAAAATGCTCAGTTTCTATTTTTTATTTCGTTTCGGCGATAAAATTGACAGCGGAAGTACCGCCCACCGATGCTCGTGTAAACAAAAACAGATACGCTCGTATGTACGTCTGGTGCTCAGTAAAATCGAGAAAAAATAATAGCGACTCTTAATAATCTGACGATCATGGTATAAATAAAATATACCCAAAGTAGCTCGTGTACCAAATGTTCACCACTCGCAGTGAAGTGGTGTTAACCGCGCGCCGAAGGCTCGCGGTTAACACCACTTCACCACTCGTGGAGAACATTTGGTACAACAAGCCACTATGGGCATATCCTATATATAATCTTCAAAGTTAAACGTTATTAACTTGGTTAATTTTTTTTAACGTTGTTAAAATAATTTACTTTTTTATTGATGTTTAAGGTCACATATTTCTGCACAATGGCTAATCATGACCATGACAGTAATACGGGTGGAGGAAGCCGGAGTACTCGGAGAGAACCACCGATCAACGACGAGCAACTGTCAGCTCCCCAACATACCAACTCCACACAAGCAGGGTTAGCATTGGTTGAAGACAGGTGCGCCATCGACGTGCAGTACGCCTTAGTCCACAACGCCAACGTGCCCCCACGTGGACAATGGGGGTGAAGTGTCTTGCCCAAGGACACCACGCTGTTGCCGCAGATGGGATTCGAACCGAGGGCCTCTCGGCTTGCAGCATGCACCTCTACCTACTGAGCCACCGCCCCCCCCCCCCCCCTCGTTAAAATAATTTAACACGTTAACGTCTGAAACGTTAACTGCTCCCAGCCCTGTTAATCGCACGTTGATATAATTAAGACTAATGACTCTATGCATCCACTTCTTGCTAATTCACATTTGGATGGTAGATATTATGCTGATCTTTACTCTCCGAGATGTAGCGAATATGACGTTAGTCCACTATCGATAGTACTTTCCTGAGTCGAATAATCGGTAAATTTTTACTGCTCTAAACTTCTTAGAAATGAAATATAATCTAGCATCCCTCATATGCTCATCGGGATATTTGAGGATACTTATGCCAAAGCTCCTATACAGTTTTGGGCTGTCACGATTATTCGATTAATCGATTGTCGATCCGTCACTCCGAAATCGATTAGTATATTTAGTTGTCGTCGAATCGCTCAATTTTACCCGTTTTAGACGTTTAATAATTAAAACAAAATTGGATGAAAAAACTATTGTTGCTAAAGGTAAAAGGTCAAGAACGTCGACGTTAAACCCCACGAAGCCATTAGAAGCATGTGTCTTTCAGGTACATGAAAGCTTTGATGTTCTGAATTTTTGAACCGTCGGTGTAATAATCAAGACCGGTCGGCAGTTGCGAAGTTCGCAACTGACGACAGGTCTTGATTATTACATCGACTGTTCAAAAGTTCAAAACATCAAAGCTTTGAATGTACCTGAAAGAGGATCGTCTTCGTTGTTTATTTGAGGTTGGTCATTTAACTTGAACTTCATTTTTAACGACTTCAAAGAGAGGGAGAGGGAGGGGGTCACCTAGGTACGATTAATCGATTATTATCGATTATTTGCGACGATTAATCGATTCCTAAATTAAAAAATCGTGACAGCCCTAATACAGCTCCTAAAAATGACGCCCATATTGGACCTACTTTTCCACTATACAGTTCCTAGTAGTCTTATCATTGGCTTCTGCCAAGACTTCAACTCTTTATCTTATGATCAACCTCTATGTATTCAATATTACTACAGTGTTCAAGAATACCTATGACATGGTAGTTTTGGAGGACACCTTTCGGATGATATTTTTGGAGAATGACTATCTGAGGATAGTTATGCGAGGGCAGTTATCTGAGGACAGTTATGTTTAACAGGAAGTGATGTGATATCATGTGTGATGTCACATGAACACATCGTAATGTGTCATTGGGAATAGAAAGTTGTCATGACAGCACATGAATCTACGTCATAGCTATAGTTCCAAGCCGTTGCCATGGATCGATCTCGTGATCAGTGACGCCATTTATGACGCCAATGAATAAATTGAAATACCGATCATACAAAATGATGCCTGTTACAAGTAATTTAACCCCTTGAGCCCTGGTGGTATCTTCAATATTAGTTCAATGACAGCAACTGGAAGAGTCCATGTTCATTATTTAGAGGTAGACCAATTAATATTTTCAACGTGCAGCCTTAGGGCACTTAGCATCCATCCTATTTAATGAAATTACGACGTACCATTTCCTGGCCGGAAAAAAACGGCCGCCAGGGTTCAAGGGGTTAACATACCGTTCCTCGTATTATTCAATGACGTCATAAATATCTATTTTGCAAACTCGATGTAGTGCGATGCCCGCTATCGCCTCAAATGACATTTTTAGGAATTTCCGGCTAAATTAGAGTTATCCAGTTGGATATGGCCAGTTTAGTTCCCAAGCAAACTGCTGCATGAGTTTTCATCTTCTAAAAATGTATGAAATTCCAAACTCTACGGCTTCGATATTTTTCTAATAATTGTGATGGTTTCGAACCTAAAAGAACCAGCGAAAAGATTTGAAATCGAATCGAATCTCGAACATTCGACGAAACCTATTAACTAAAAACAACTGCTCATATTTTAACACTTTCTCTGCGCACGGTTATCCGGAATGTCAGTGCCAGAACACATGCTGTATTTCACCATGGGCTCTTAAGACTCAGGTACATTGCCACTGGTTCTGAGGGGTGTGTGGTGGGTGTCTCACTGCTTATCATTCGCCAAATGTACAACAGTTGGATCGCAGGTGTGTGTGTGTGGGGGGGGGGGGGGGGCTGGGGGTGGGGGTGAGGGGTGGGGGGCACACATAGAGTTCTCCATCTTGCCATTTTACCCAACGATTCAACAAGCAAATTTACAAATTCACCAATAAAAAAAAACAAACAAAAAAACCCCAAAACAGACAAACCTGGAACTAAAAGACTCGACATCATGTTTCGTATGTTGACAATAGTACTGAAATGGTTAACCGGATAACCTGTTTGAAACCGGTTACCTACCTAAACGATTAAAAAAAACGTCAACCGGTTATCCGAAATATCGCTAGTGATCGTCATTCCACGGTTAAAACGTAGTAAATCTGCCGCTTCTCCTTTGGGATAGATTACACCTAGAAGCAGCGCTGTATATATTGAGAAATAATCGACTTTGGCGTTCAAGACTTCGCTAATGATAGGCAATTTCCGTGAGTACTGAGTAACCGCAGAAACTATTCGGTAGTATGTTTACAAACGAACGTTGTCGAATACTCGACAACGTTCGTTTGTATGCACATTACGGAATAGTTTCTGAGAATACTGCTTTCCAATTCCTATAGTTTTGATCCCAAATTCGATGAAATAATGGCTACGATTAACCGGATATTATCCGGTTATAGCTCTCGGTTAATCGATTTCAGCCCTAGTTGACAATATTTTGTTTTGACTAAATACTCTCTTGTATTTTTTTAATAGATGATGAATCAAAATCGAAAGAACTTTACAATAAAGTGCGAGTATTGTGTTGGATAATGACAGGACCGCAAAATTTGGACAGAAAAGCACGGCACGTTAGAAAGACCTGGGCAAAACGTTGCAATGTCCTTCTCTTTTTTAGTTCTGCCACGAACACTTCTTTTCCAACAATTGGCTTGAACATATCGGAAGGTAGAGATCATCTTACAGGAAAAACTGTTAGAGCATTCAATTACGTTTACGAACATTATTTTGACAAAGCTGATTGGTTCATGAAAGCTGATGACGATACATACGTCATCTTGGAGAACCTTCGTTACTTTCTCTCCGGAGAAAATTCAAGCGCGCCGATATTCTTTGGACATCATTTTAAGACTATTGTGAAGCAAGGCTATTTTAGTGGAGGTGCTGGATATGTCTTTAGTAAGGAAGCCCTTCGTAGATTCGCAACTACTGGAAAAGATCCAAAACTTTGTCGACGAGACGGCGGTGCTGAAGACGCGGAAATTGGACATTGTATGCAAAGATTGGGAGTAAAAACAGGAAATTCTACAGATTCTCTGGGTAGGAGTAGGTTCCACTGTTTCGACCCAGAAACACATTTATTTGGCGGTTATCCTTATTGGTACTATAACTACGATGCAAATGGTGCTAAAAAGGTATGTATATACTTAAAAAAAATAGAATGGACGTAGTCATTGGGCACTTATGCTGTCCACATACCGCTGCACAGAAGCCCAAAAGTATTTGAAGTTTTGCATAGGCCACAACCACTGAGTAGCGGCGCCAAAAATATTTCAGAGGGACAAATAGGGGAGAGATTCACCATGAAGGGGTGGGAGCTAGTCCGCGAGTGGCCTCTTAGGGTAATAACACCATAGCATCGCATTCAGAAACCGTAGACGCAGGGGCATCATCCTAGGAAAAAATCGGGGGGGGGGGGGATCGGTAACACCATATAAGCGGAGTGCCACCATCGGTTGACGCGTAGCGTGCCCCAAAATTTTGGCAAAAAATGCCTCCCAGATTGCCGGAAATGGCACTTCCCAGGCCTTCACCGAAAATATTTGCCCCCCCCCCCCCCTCCCCCGTGCACCGTTGGCATGACGCCACTGCGTAGACGTCTGTACTAGTTCCTAAAGCACTAACAATCATGACAGGTTTGTATACGTTTTTTTCGAGGGGTGCGGGGCGGTCTTCCCAGAGAAATGTCAATTGTACTTTCAAATGAAGCTTTCTGGTGACTTTTGGGGTTAAGATCTCCAACTTTTTTTGAACGTCGAAAATGAAGATGCGCGAATACTCGCGCATCTTCATTTTCGACGTCCCAAAAATTAAAAGTAAAGAGAGACAGTGTGAGGGTGTGGGCATGTCTTCCCGACTTTGTGAGAACCTTGACAATATTGTTTGCTTCTCCACAAGAAATTCCTTTGTTTTCTTCATGTTCTCTCAAAGTGCATGCCTGAGGGCGAGTGTATGGGTGTGTGTCTGGTGTGTGTGTGTGTCTGGTGTGTGTGTGTGTGTGTGTCTGGTGTGTGTGTGTGTGTCTGGTGTGTGTGCGGGAGGAAGAGGGTGATTAAGAGTATGTGTAGGGAATGGAAGTGTGTGCGTGTGTGTCGACGGAAGACGGCAAATGGGGGTTAATTTCTATGTCTCGCCCCTGCCGCCCTCCCCCTCTTAACACCGTCACTGCAACTACCATATTGCTCACGTAAAAACCTGAAAATAGAACTTCACCTTCCTTTAGTAATGAAAAGTGAAAGTGTGAAATTTCAGATCATTTTGCCATCATCGCGTTGCGAAGATGACCGATTGGGGTGGGAGGGGCGTAACCCCAATTTATCATGACTCAAGTTTCGACTGATAAAATAATCGACTTACATCATCCAGGCATGGCTTCGAGAAAGCATTCCTTGTTGTGGAGTTGGAATATCTTAAGTCCAGATTATAGTACAAAAACTAGGATAAAGGAAATTTATTTGTAGATAAATACGTGTAATATTCGCGTTGTAAGCGGGACATGTGAGTAGCCGATAACAACCCACATTCACCACCAACACTGTTCAATCTCTCAGTGTCGATTATATATTGCTGGAACGCCAAAAAGGCTCAACATTAGTCTCATCTGAAAATTGGGGATCTCCAAACATAAGAGTATTTAGTGATACATCAGCATTATCCAATTTGTTCACAAAGGTATTTCTCTGTGTCATAAAGAGCCGACAATTTAGGACATAGTGTTCAATGCGTTCAGACCCGAAACCACAATCACATTTTGGATTATCCACAAGAAATCTGTCAAATTTATGTGCGTTTAGAATACGACATCCCATGCGCAATTTCGCGTGTAGATCTTGACCTACTCGAGAGCCCGAAAGGTAGTACTTAGGGACACTCCATTCATCGCGTTTTATCATGCGTTTGAAAGCGTGTACTGTTATACAATCACGTGTTTCAGAATCCAGCTCATTCCATAACCTAATTACAGATGGTAAAAATGAATCTGAATATTTTTTTGTTCTACAGAACACTGTACGAAGATGTTCATCATTACTAAGAGAATATGCAGACCTTTGTCCAACTATTCGGGGAAACTGCCGCAATACATAATTTGGAGCTAGACCATTTTTCATTTATGTCGGATTCGGCGTGTTTTCGGGGAGACAAATCCAGTTTCTCTATAAGGAAGTTATGACTTGTACCGCGAGGTGCACTACGAATTGTACGTAGAGCATCTAATTGAAGATTTTCTAAAATGTATTATTTCTCCCCAGTGGCGGCGCCAGAAATTTTTTCGTGGGGGGGGGGGGGGGGCAAGTAGGGGGGCAGACTCCCCATGAAGGGGGGCAAATACGTAAAGGATCATATCATTACTTTATTATGAGGTAGTCGAAACTTGGACGCAAAGTCCGTAATATAATTTTTTGGTTTGGTACGTCCTGTGGACGTACCAAACCAAAAAATGATATTACGGACTTTGGGTCCAAGTTTCGACTAAATGTAATGGTAATTAGCGCTCCTCCTTTCAAAAAATCCTGGATCCGCGTCTGGAGAGAGAGAAGGCAGAGATAGAGAGAGGGAGGGAGGGAGAGAGGGAGGGAGAGAGAGGGGAGAGAGAGAGAGATGGAGGGGGTAGAGAGAGAGAGAGATGGAGGGGGATAGAGAGAGAGAGGAGAGATAGAGAGAGGGAGGGGCAGAGAGAGGGAGGGAGGGAGGGAGGGAGAGAGAGTGTGTGTGTTTGTGTGTTTGGATGGATGTGTGTGTGGTGGGTGGGTTGGGCAAGTGGGGGGGGGGCAGAGCCCACGTTTGGGGGGGGGGCAAATGCCCCCCCCCGTGCCCCCCTGTAGCGCCGCCACTGTTTCTCCCCTGTACAATTATCCCATATAACATCAGCATCGTCAAATGAAGGAAGTACAATGCAATTAGCGATGCTCGCGATAGTCTATATTTACGCTTCAAAAGCAGTTAATCATTGGACTTACCTTACTTTATATGCTATCAATATGTATGTCCCATGAAACCGTACCTTGAAAAGTAATTCCCAGGTGCTTATGATGGGTAACGTCTTTAATAGCTTTATCTTGTAAATATAGCTGGGGTTGGGGATTGGGATTAGTTGTTCGTGAAATACAATTAGCCATTGTGCATAAGTATATGACCTTAAACACGAATAAATAAATAAATAAATTTAAAAAGGGAAATTTCGAAATGTTAACGATTTTTACATCGATGGGCGCTTGATTTCACAAATTTCAGTCATTTTCCTATGGAGTAGCATAAATACACAGAACGACGACACACATGTGTGAATGGGTTCATCGATATGGCACGAGTACCAGCGTGGAAGATAGAACGAGAGCCCGCAGATATATAGGTAGAAACGGGGGATTTAGTGTCGTTCTCTGTTTATTACACTCCTTTACGTCTATAAAACAATTATTAGAAGGACACTCAGCAATTTATTTGACAACTATCAACAAAAACAACACATTTTATCGCCAACCACATGTGCGAGGGGAGCACATGTTACTATTTCGTCCTCTGAGTTCCAATGTGTTCTATGTGCCTACTGGCAGCCTACTGGCACATAGAACACATTGGAACTCAGGGGACGATTTTTAGCTCTCACTAGCGATTCAAATTGTAATTGTGATGCACGATTTGTAAAAAATTCCAGTGAAATTTCGCTTCTATTTAAAAATAGTCCGTCAACGATTTCCATTCCGCATATATGTGCGGAACAGATTTTCATTTTCCGCATGGTTTAGTGTTGCTGTAGATGGGGATTACATAGAACAGGCGTAGATGGGCGCATCATTTCATACATTTCAGTCATTTCCCTATGGAGTAGCATAAAAACAGAGAAGCTATTTAAAAAAAAGAAATAGGCGTTTTCACCATCTTTTGATGATCTGTGATGTTTTTTTCTGTTCATTATATCAACAGTGTGGGTGTTCGTAACGTATAATGTTGCGCAATGTCGCCTACGAGGATAAACAACTCGTATCATTTCGTAGCTCATACTGATGTTGGATAAAAATATATCGAGTGGACTCTGTTCCCAAGCCGAATACTGACAGAAGAAATATCTTTGTCAGTAATATAGGTAAGCGTTTGATAGGTGTTTGGTTAGGTTATTGAAGGTCTGTACTTCTTTGTCAATCAACTAGCTATTGTTCCATTATTACCCACAGCAGTGACCTGCCTGGACATAGGTTAGGCTTGCAGCTGCAACTAAACATAGTCCGCAGGTCAGATAATGCCGCGGGATGTCTGAAAAACTAGTTACTAATAATAATGGAACGGTCTAAGGGAGACAACTAGTATTAAGATAAATGCCTGAAGCACATTCTGTTCAAACATGTCACTCGGGATCTACTGATCACACATTTTCACTGGGGAGGACCGACACCGGATATAGCGAGCCTCGAGGCGGAGATTTTTACGCGAAAATTTTCAAGAGTTGCTACCAGTCGAACGAAAAGCGAGTTTTTTTATCGACATTTCAGCGAAATTTGTAGAGGTAAGTGTTAATGTATGGTGTCTGGGGAAACAATCGTCTCGTACGAACAAATTGATAAAGTTTGTTTGTAATCGATTGGATATGTATCAAATGAGTTGGAAAAATGAAATATTCCTGGCAAAAATGCATATTTTTATTTGTTTATATTATTAATAATTCACGAAGTTTAGTAAATTGTGAAGGCGCATTTGAAGAAATGTTCATACGGTCAGCCCCTTTCCAAAGATCCAACGGGCTTGGTGAGAAATCGGTGAAGAGTTGCCTTCTCCGGTGAACGGCGAATAGTTTTGCTAAAGCCGGGGACACACTAGACGATTTTTTATCGCTGTCGACAAAGATTTTTTACGCCGTCGATTTTTGTCCGGCAGTGAGTTCAACGATTGAGTGGACACACTTGCCGGATAACAGTACGACAGCGACGTCTCCTCTTATCATGTGACACCTTTTTACTCTTGTCATGTGATCATAAAATGGCGGCCAGCAAGTCGAAGTACAGGAAGAAAATTGCAGCAGTAGCAGCAATTTACTTGCTTTTAGCTAGAAGGAGACGGAGGCGAATTAGGTGGGAAAGGCGTAGGTGGTGGTGCCGCGACTGGATACTGCGTAGGCGTACAGTGATTGGCTGCTGTCAATATACGCATCCGATCTGCTGTCGCCGAGGTGGGCACACTAGCCGATCTCTACGCCACCGATAAAAATCCGGCCGAAATTGATCGCCAATATTCAGCATGTTGAATACGGCCGATTGGTCGGGCGTACGTGTTCGCAAGCAAAGTTCGGCGTCGCACAATCAGACACACTACACGATTACGCAAGCGAAAATGGATCGGGTGTACAAAATCGCCTAGTGTGTCCCCGGCTTAACAAAAAACATTGTATGGCAGATAGTAATTGAAGTGAACGGCTGATAGTTCATTGTTCATTGTGTTTAAGGAAATTGGTAGTTTTAGCGGGACAAGACAGACATTAGAATCAACAATGCATCTTCTTTCCGTGCATATTCGTCATTTTCATCAAGCATGTAAAAATTAGAATGGAAAAAAATAGGATCTCTGGGGATGAGCTGGTGGGTCGGCTATGGTGAAGGATGGGGGTCATACCTTGTTACTCCAAGTTATTGGCCTACAATCCCACCAAGGTCATCGACACATTATTATTGTAATAACAATTTAACATGGCACCGTGTAGAAGTAGACTGTTGGGGCAAGGGGGGGGGGGGGGGGGGGCACTAAAAATGTGCAAGACGTGACGTCCTATTTTTTATTCGGCTCCTTACCCACTACGTGCAAATTTTCTACTACCGTTCTCAGACACCCACCCCCACTCTCCCATTAAAATCCAAAATAAGCTTACAAACTTAGTAGGCACAGCTGTCTTTAGGGGGTTTGCATAATGTTCTTAACCCTTTACCCAACGTAACGGCAAAAACCGGTCAGCGCTATTCTCAAAGATCGCCAATTAATTTTTATTATTTTTTCATTTTTTGTCTCAAAAACATAGGTTATGACCCCTCATTGGAACGAGCTCGTCGAGCTCGTTCCAATGAGGGGTCATAACATATGTTTTTGAGACAAAAAAATGAAAAAATTAGTTATTCAATCATTTTTTGGCAAGTGTCGTCTGCTTTTCATGTTAGGTAAAGGATTAAACTGGTACCACCAATTTAAACCTCTGTGGGCTGCTGTGGGCCCCAATCTACAAGCTGTTCATTATCAGGCTTGGCCAGAGCAGGTGTACATATACGGGAACAAATTTTCATTTGAATTGTTCCCAAAATATTGTCTGCACATTTTCTACATTTCGAACAAGACACCCACCCTCTACTAACGTGTGACATTTTCCCAGATTAAGCCCAATATTCTCACATATAAAGCCTTCCTGATGTTGTATTTATGTCAAGAGTGTGATGTACAACATCATCTTTAAGGTTTGAAACACAAATTATGGTATATATTAGCTGATATATTGATATATTTTAAAAAAATTAAAAAAATTGCACAAGTTGGAAATGCACATTTTTGGCGCACTCAAGAGACCCACCCACCCCCACGTCACGTCTTGCAAATTTTTGGTGGCCTCCCCCTGGTTGGGGTAGTCCTTCTTTCTGTCAGAACAAAACGAGCGAAAAAAAAACACCTCGGATTGCTAAGGAGAGCTGTTAGAGGCGCTGATAACAGTGCTCATCAGAAAGTTGAAGCGAGTGACTTTTTCATGTTGCCCTTCATGCTACATCACAGCCACTGTCAACCAGCGCCTCGTCATATTTTCCACACAATGTATGCTTTCTGTTCATTTTCAGTCCTATTTCTGTTTTTTACACAGTTTTCTACTTGTCTTTTTAGTTTTCACACCGAAATTACTTTCAATCCCCATCGTTCCCCTTGTGCACAAAAGTTGCCGTTTCGCGAAAAACCTTTGTCAAAATTAGTGTAGGGTATTCATTGAGCAATTCCTGCATAGAGAAGCCTTGGTTTTGTTGATATTTCTAAATTACATAGCATATCAATTTTCTGGGCGGGAATATCAGTATCTGCCCAGTGCAAAGTAGTGAGAAAGAATAATTTTGCCTTTCAATGAAAACATCCAACTTGTTATTCTTTTCAGATGAATATAACCAATAAATCAATTGACTTATCAGCTTTTATCGAAGAAACGGAAGAGATACTCACATGCGAAGAATGTGGATACGAGACCAAGAAGCGGAGCATTCTCAGCCGACACATGAAGAGACACGATCCTGGTCCTTCAACGAGCACCTCGCGTGGAAATGCTACCAATGACGAAGCCAGGTGTTTATGTGAAGAGTGTGGTCATGCCTTCAAATCTAGATATGGGCTCAGTCTGCACAGAAAGGGAAAACATGAACAATGTTTCAAACATGTATGCAGCATTTGCGGTAAAGGGTTTAACCAAACCATACAGTTTACATTCCACAGTGCATCCCACGCTGGTCCTGCCCTCGACAAATGATAATTCTGTAAGGAGCAGTTCACAAAAGGAGGTTCGTTATCTCGTCACCTCAAATGTTGCCAGGGAAAAACAAGGACTTTATATGCGAGGTATGTCAGTCATCATTTTCTTTAAAGTACAGACTCGACGAACATGTAAAAGGAAAACACGGTGTACCAAGAATCATTTGTGACGTGTGCGGCAAAGCATATAAATGGCGTTCCAGTCTCAATTTACTCTCAAAGCCCTCAAGCAACGCTGTAACAGGGACGCCGGAGCGAATTTCGGATTGGTGGTGGGGTGGGGGTGGGTGGGGTGGTGGGGGGGGGGGGGTGGTGGGGGTAAGGGCATGACGGGCCGACCCTAGTTTATTAACACTCAGTATACAAACCACGAATACTATTCTCGATTGAGTCTCAATCGAGAATAGTATTCTTTGTATACTGAGTGTTAATAAACTCAATTTTTGACATGATGTGAAAAATATACGCAGTTCGCGTTTGATAAGATTACCCCCCCCCCCCCCCCTCCACACACACACAGGCGGCCTGTGTGAGGGGCATAATCTTATCAAACGCGACTGGCGATTTTTACTTGATAACCCGCACATTCATTCAAGGGACGAACAAAGAATGACTAATGATCATGTCCTTTTGGGTTATCCCCCCTTAACCGTTACACAAGACAGTGACTGACATTTCGTTGCCTGAGTGCTAGAATGTCCTATGTCCCATAGGGGAGGTAATATATAGTCCCATAGGGGACATAGGACATTCTAGCTCTCAGGCAACGATTTCTCGCGGACAATGGATACAAGAATGTCGTCGAAACATATTTAGGCTTGGTCGTTTATCACACAGAGCAGCCCCATTCAATGAAAAATATATGGTTGGGGGGCTAAAGCCCACCTAGCCCCCCCCCCCCCCCCCCCCCCCGGCTCCGGCGTTCCTGTGTAACTGATTTCTCTTTCAATGATGCACACATACATCGTATAAATACATTCCTTTCAGTGCCATTCTTGTTGAGCATAAGTGTTCTTTAAACAGTGCCAATAATTAACTTGTAATCGGAGTTTATAGGGGGCGCGGTGGCTCAGTTGGTAGAGGTGCAGGCTGCAAGCCGAGAGGTCCTCGGTTCGAATCCCACCTGCGGCGACCGCGTTGTGTCTTTGGGCAAGACACTTCACCCCCATTGCCCATGTGGGGCACGATGACGCCGTGTACTAAGGCGTACTGCACGTTGATGGTACGCATGTCTTCAAGCAATCTAACCCTGCCTGTGGTGCAGTGCGGAGTTACGATGTTGGGGAGCTGGCAGCTGCTCGTCGTTGCTCGGTGGTTCTCTCCGGGTACTCCGGCTTCCTCCACCCGTAAAACTGTCCCGGTCATGATTAGCCATTGTGCATAAATATGTGACATTAAACATCAATAAATAAATAAATAATCGGAGTTTATACCTATACAATAATTTTACATAATTGTCTCAGTGCTTTTTTTTATTTTGTCATAACTTTGTTAATGTTACAACACAGCTGTGCATTTTTAAGAAGAAAAGTCATTACTTGTTATCGATTTAGTTATTAAAATACTCTTACCAAATGTTGATTATGTTAAAAGTTTAAACTGCCAGATGTTGGTTTCATTTACTGGGAAATGATTAATGTTTAACCCTTTACCTAAAGTAACGGTCATAACAAACCAGCGCTATACACGAAAATTCCTGTTCAGTCTTTTTTTATATTTCATTTTTTTGCTTCCAAAACAGAGGTTATGACCCCTCATTGGAACGAGCGCGTCACGCCCCTTCCAGTCAGGGGTCATAACCTAGGTTTTGGAACCACAAAATGAAAATTTTCAGTTACACGAGAATTTGTTCTCACGAGTGTAATCAGCTACTAGCGTTAGGTAAAGAGTTAACTTATTGAAACTTTTACTCTCTGTCTAAAAAGACACACTTGGACGAATCCAGTAACAATTACACCAGGTAGAGAATTTCGGTTTCTCCCATAAACATTATGCCGTGAGCTCCCTAAAATTTGATTAGTAAGTATATTTGTTACGAACGTGCAAATTAGTAAGGTAAATTCATATTATCCACAATTTTTGGATACCTTTGATACAAAGGGATAACTAATAATACGAAATACGAAATGCACCATCTGCGTCGTACTATCAATAACATTAATTAATTTATTTCAATGACATTTTACGACACTTTTATCTCTTTTCCCAACAAAGCGGCCACAATTAGCCAAAAAATTAACCTAATTAAGCCGTCAAGACCCAAAGTAACTTTTACTGCCTAAATGAAACCGTACTAACATGGGTATCATTAGAAGCGTCTTGTCGGGCCGGTTCCAATGATATCCGCAATTGTATGGTTTTATTGAAAATATTCAGAATTTATTTTGTATTTTTTAAAAAAAAAGCTGTGTTAGGTAAAGGGTTAACAGCCAAAATTACATTGTGTCAAGGACAGTATTACGGATGGAGGAAGCCAGAGAATACCCCCGAGAAGAGGCGCTATCAGACTATCTAACTTACTAATCCTCCCGAGACAGAGGTAGCATTGGCTGAAGTCATCTGTACCATCATACGCCATAGCACACATTGCCACCATGCTCCAAACAGGCAATGTGGACGAATTGCCTTGCCACGGACGCAAAGCAATGCGAACGGTCTACCGATGGAACTACCACGCTGCAAGACACTTTATGATTTGCTTTGATAGGATGCTCAACTGCAACCATGACATGTTCGTTGTTACATTTTCCGTCTTGTTTCCCCCATTCCCCAACTCCTGAATATGCCTTGGTCTGAAAATAACACATTCCACAATCTTACACCAATTACAACAACAGGGTTGAAGTGATATCTCCCTCCAATGTATCCAGTTCACAATTAAACATCCTACATGTAATATTGTTCATGTTTTGGATATAATGAGCTGGATTGTTATTAGGAGATGATGAGTTTGAAGGGAAATTTAGGAGTGATTGTTGCCCTAAACAATTTTAAATGGCTTAAATATTCGTTGGAGAATGTCAGGGGAAGTTCGGGCGGACTGACGGGCGGAGCCCATTATCAATATCCACCCAGCGGAAGGGTGGGGGGGGGGGGGGAGGGGGTTATAAAAATAAATAAATTATGTCATACTCTGATCGATGGCATGCTGACCGTTAGATTGGTCAAGTTCTTTCATTATATATTGTCAACCCGCATTCCTGTGTCTAATTTCTTCAAAATATTCTGTAATACCATACCCATATTCCTCCGCACACACATAAAAGGTTGTATATTTGTGGATTGAAAGATTATTATTTGCTATTAGCCGTACACAGCGCCACGCCCTTCTTTTCTATTAGCCGTACATCGCAGTGTCATTTCCCCGTACACCGCATCGAATTTTATCCTTCCAATTTCTCACATAATTTAACTTATTTTAATTCTCAGTTTGTTCTTACTGAATCTTTGTCCATATATGTCCCCAATTTTAATTCTCAGTTTGTTCTTACTGAATCTTTGTCCATATATGTCCCCAGTGCTCAAAATAACTTCTTTTCTTTGCGTAGCAAAATGCTACAAATTTCCAAAAAATGAATAGCATTTTGTAAAAATTACATAGCTATTTTTGTATACCAGAGTTATGTTATGCTGTTTTGTATTGAATTCTTCTAAGTGGATAGAATAGTTTCCATCCATTTCTGGGCATTTCCAAATGATCTGCAACACATGAAACATTTACTATGTTTTTTTTTCAACTGAACTGCCTTTAAGGGTTGCATGGACTTGGATATTTTCAAATAGTGTCTTGGTTGTTCAATAGAGTTCTCAAAATGGAAGTTGGGATTTTTAATTTGATGGGCTTGTAGTTATTTTTAATGTTCATTTTATGCAAAATGTTGTAAAAACAGGAAGAATTTAAACCAGTAGAATTCATCTTACATATGAAGTTGCTAATGATGCTTGGTGGAGAGTTAATCTGAGTTATGCCTGGAATGTTCCACAATCAGAAGTAACGCATCAGTGAATTAGTTTTCAAATTTGTTTACAAATTTTCATTTACATTTTGCGATACAAGATAATCAACTGCAGCCTATTAGGCTGCAGTTGATTATCTTGTATCGCAAAATGCTATACATAATTGAACATTGTGTAGCCTTTTGCAAGTTTTGCATAGCAAAAAGCGACGCGACCCCGCTTATTTTGAGCCCTGTATGTACCTAAGTATGCAATATCTGCTTGAAAATGCTAAAGAAATATAATAAAAATTCTTACTTTTTTCTCACGGTCACGTTGTTTTGTACTGAGCCGAGGCTAATTATCGGTCACGTATAACCAAATTGTAAGGAAACTCTTGAAACTTTTTCTGGTATGAGACGATTGTCCCCCCAGACACCATAATTTAACACTTACCTTTACAATTACGATGACATTTCAATAAAGAACTCGCTTTTCCTGCGACTGGTAGCAGCTCTTGAAAATTTTCGCGTAAAAATCTCCACCTCGAGGGTCGCTATATCCGCTTTCGGTCCTCCGCAGAGATTTCTTTTTCGAATCGAATCGCGAATCGAATCGTGTCTCTGATATCGATATCTAATCGAATTTCGAATCGAATTTTAACAGACAAGTTATTTAAGAAATAACTGTTTTTCCTTCGGTTTATGCGATATAAACCGGAAATTCTCAGCACAAGCTTCATAACTCGCGTAACGAGTTATGATTAAGCTTGTGCTGAAAATTTTCGGTTTATATCGCATAAACCGAAGGAAAACAACAGTTATTTCTTATAATTTAATCCTGCTGTAATATTAAAATATAAAAAAAAACTATGTGTACGCGAACAAAAAACTTTTAATTTTCGCAAAAGACAACAGTCAAACTCAGGAAAGTGTGCCACAAACAGGTCACGTCAATCATTGTCAAATTGTTTGTTGTTTTGATTTTCGATCGCAGACGACAGATATTTTAGCAAGTCACATAACAATATCATTAAAAACATTTTTCTAAGTTCCCCCCAAATCATGTTTGGATGTATGAATATTTTATTCGTCTTCCACTTCGGTATATTTCATAAAATTCAATTGTTCCCGAGAAATTATCATTATATTCTCGCTGACTGGAGGCGATGAAAAATCGATCATTGATCTTGTTTACAAGCTTGTTATCCATCTATCAGTCTGCCGTCACGCCCTCACGGCGACAATTGGATTGAGTGGGCGGTGATTTGGTTTATTAATTTTGACGACTTTCACGCTGTATGCTTTCAACCAATCAAACGCAGTGGCGGGGCAAATGATTAAATTATTTCATATTGTACCAAAGGGAAATAACAGCACACTGTGATGTGATGTCCCTTACAAGACTGACTGACACCTTAAACACCAATTAATATCCTCTTTAGCACCGTCGCTGAAATCATCAGTTACATTCGCACCTTGGACTTCGAGGTGCTAACAACTAAACAATGGAGCTCCCACTTGTTATTCAAAACACACTTGTCTGAGTGAAGGCTACCCTTGCCTTGGAGTATCCAGGTGCTGAAGGGTAAAATTCACCTGACAGTGGATTTTGATAGAGAATCGGAACCGTCGTCCGCGGAGAGGTGTAGTACCTTTCGTGAGGGGATTTCCCCTCACACTGGTCACCCTCCTAGTGATGCGGATAAGCTGGATGAAGGCCGCCGGAGTAACACAGCCACCAATAAGAAGAGGACGAGAAAGAAGGGACCCTCCGCAGACGACGAGATGCCCGCCGAATGACGGAGTTTCTGGAGAAGAAGAAGAAGGAGAAGGAAGAGAAGGAGGCAAGTGAGGGCGTCAAAGGGTCAACACCTGTCACCCCTGACCAACCCTTGTCCAGCTCGGCACCCCCTCCCAGGAGGAGGGTCCGGAGGACTATGGGTCGTCAGGTGACAGATCGATCTCCAACCCATCTGACTCTTCATCTGAAGAGAAGATGGAGGAAGACGATCTGTCTATGGTACAGGAAGTTGTCCCCAGACGACGCACCTTCCACCCCTCCAGCTCTTGCTTCTCCGGCTTCTTCGGACCAGGAGTCTGACCAGGAGGAGAGCATCCCGAAATCCGTGGAGGCATTCCTCGGGGAGGTGCGACTATTTCTGTGCCACACTCCAGGATACGTACAACATCCAACTAGAAGCAGGTACCTCATCCCAAATGATCAGTAGAATACTCAAAATGATTATCGGACATTACAACAGTTCTCAAGAAAGTTCTCAAGAAACAGCAGCAAGGATCAGGCCGTACACCGCCAAAGAAGAGCCTACTCTTCCCCCTGATCCAAAAACACCACCTACAACTATCTCACCGACGCATCCTCATCCTCCCAAGAAAAACCGCAGGAGACAGAGACGCCGCTGACTTCCTTAACTTCTTCCCTCCTTTTCCACATCCAGACAAGCCAAAAACTTATACAGTTAAAGAGGGTCGAAAGGGGCTTGTCCCCAAACCGTCCCTGCGCGCCTTCGGCGCGCCAAACCATTTCGTTCGTTCGGTCGCTGAAACAGCTTGGCCCATTCATAGTTTTAGTTTAAAATTGTCCTTTTGGTGTTTAAGTGTATCTCGGGATCTGCACCATCCTACCTGTCCGATCTGCTTACCATCCACAAACCACCGAGGTCTCTTAGGTCATCAGGTCAACCCAATCTGGTTCAGCCCGTATCTAAATTTACTAGTGCTGATGAGAGGGCCTTTGCGGTTGCTGGCACAAGGCTTTGGAATTCTCTTCCAATTGACATAAAAAATAGTAAATCACTTGAATCATTCAAGTCTGGTACTAAAACCTACCTTTTTCGAAAGGCATTTCCTTCAGTGGTCTTTTAATTTTGGTCATAAACTGACATTACTAGGTGCGTGGGTGTGACTGAGTCAGTGAGGATTGCCTCGTTACTCGTCAAGTTACACTCACATACTTGTTTTGGTAAAGTTGTATTTTTTTTTATTATTTTTTTTTTTGCTTTAATTCAATACCCTTTTTCTTTTAGGTTCTGTCGCTTTTATCGCCACGATATAGCCTTGGTTGCTGATGTGGCGTTGGGAACTAATAAATGATAATAGTGATCCATGTATCAATGTATCTGTGACAGAATGTATGTGTATGTGTGTATATGTATGTATGCAATTATTGTACAGCCATTGAGCACCGTGTGTGGATTCTAGGCTTTAAAATTATTATTATTATTATTATTATTATTATTATTATTATTATTATTATTATTATTAGTTTTTGAAAGCTTAACTTGTTACTATTTACGTTCTTAAGAAAGTGAATAGTAACAAGTTACGCCTTCAAAAACTAATAATATGGAAAATGTACTGGGCAAAATTCACTACTTACCTAACAATTAAACATTGTCAATTACTCAATTAAATAGGAATTGAACCTGTTGTTGGGGATATTGCCTTTTTCGGCAGTCATTCAAATTAAAACGATTAATATCTGTTAGTTTCATATTTCTATATTTTCGCTCTCTGCAAAACAATCATGACATTTCTGTTTCCAACCAAAACATGTGTGTCTCACAAAATACATATTTTTTAACAAAAGAGTTCAAATTTAAAGTTCATGAAAAGAGAAAGGAGTTAGCTCCCCATCATCCGTCACAAGGAAACTTCCCCTTGGCTTATCCAACCCAACAATATAACACTACATCAATGAATTGTCTAAGGTCAGTTTTATCCAATTTTTGTTGGAAATGTAACAAATTGAAGTTAGTACGAGAGATTCTCAAAAATCGACTCTAGAGACTGATTCCGGATCGATCTCGAAGTAGACGTATGTTATCGATATGGAATCGAATCTCGAATATTCGCAGGATCCAATATGTCACCGATGTTTTACTCTGGAACTCTGGATTTCTGGACAACAAACATTTTTAAGTTGTCAATGAATGACGAACGCTCCTTGTTTTCCAGACTGTAAAGAATTTTAAGTTGTCAAAGAAGAACAATACAATATAATCAACTTGATGACTGGGTATTCCCAGTTCCACAGAACTCGTGACGCTGGCCAAGGTCAGTCACATGTCCACACTGACATTAACATCCGCCAGGACTAGTATAGCGCGCATGAATCGTGCCCCATTACCCGGAGCTTTACCGGAGAAGCCAGTGTTAAATTTCCATAGGAACCGGAGCCTTTTGCCGGAGCAACTTTTTTTGGTACAAAACTTCGGCTCCTTGAAGCTTGATCCGAAAAGTGGTGTACGTACTGCATATATAGTATGCTATGGTATGTATAGTGATATACGTACACATGGGGCTATGTGTATATATTATGGGTAAGTGTTGGAAAGATGATGGGAAAGTAGGGTTTTCTTGAGGATGAATGATCTGTTTGGTCTATTACCCCCTTAGTACTATTAACCTACCTAATCCTTTGTATTATTTTATGACTGGTATTGGTAGTTCGTAATGCTAGGTTAGGCAATATTATAATCGTTTGTTTAGAACGGGGGCATAGGATGCACGTTATATACCCCTGTATTTACCCTGTTAGTCCTCGGTATTATTAACCAATCGATTGCTTTGTATTATTATTTTTCTCATGGCCTCATTTCAGAAAAAGGGGTGCCGAAGACAAGTCGTGATGATTAATTGACCTGATTGAATGATCTCGACAGACGAAACAAGAACAATTGTACTCGGAATAGGGTAGGAACTACTGGGATTACGTACCACCTTACCCATAACAGAATGATACAAAGCATTCGCTAGGTTAATGCTATCAACGGAACTTACAGGGCATATAGCAACCACACTCCGCTGCCGTTCTGCACTACCAGGCATTAACCACCACACCACAATACCACTTGATAATAAGAAGCATCTGGTGGATTAGTAGTACCAAGTGCTAACAAGAGACCTACATGGGTATATACAGCCTATGCTATACTATCGCTCTAAACTACCAAGCATTACCACCCCCCCACAATACCACTTGACCTACCATAACGTACTACATATTCCAACCATATAATAAAACAAAGCAATCGCTTGGTTAATAGTACCAAGAACTAACAGGGGGCGTACAGGGGTATATACCGCACATTCTATACTACCGTTGTAAACTACCAGGCATTATCCCTGCCCACAATACCGCTTGGCCTAGCATTACATCCTACGTATACCAGACATAGGATAACATGAAGCATTAGGCGGATTTATAGTACTAAGGGCTAACATGGGGCCTGTCGGGATACAACGCGTACATCCTATACTACCACACTAGGCGACCATGCATTACAGCCACCCCACAATAACGTCTGGCCCCGCAATACATATTACCAATATTAGTCATGGGATGACATAAAGCATTAAGTCGATTAGTAGTACCAATGGCTTTCGGGAGGCGGAGGGGGGGGGGGGGGCACAGAGGTATATATCGCCCATACTATACTGCTGTTCTGTACTACCATGCACTACCCCCATCCCCTCCCCACAATACCACTTGACCTGCCATAACGTACTACGTATACCAGTCATAGGATAACATGAAGCATTAGGTGGATTAATAGTACTAAGGGCTAACACTGGACCTGTAGGTGTACAATGCGCACATCCTACACTTCCACACTAGGCGGTCATGAATTACAAAACCCACCCACCCACCCACCCACCCACCCACCCACCCACCCACCCACCCACCCACCCACAATAACGTCTGACCCCGCATTACATACTACCTGTACTAGTCATGGGATGACATAAAGCATTAAGCCGATTAGTAGTACCAATGGCTTTGGGGGGGGGGGCACAGAGGTATATACTATACTGCCGTTCTATACTACCAGGCATTAACCCCACCCACAATTCCACTTGACCTGTCATAACGTACTACCTATACCAGTCATAGAATAATCCAAAGCAATCGGTTGGTTAATACACTCTAAAATCAGTTGGGTTAAAAATCAACCCAAATCGACTGGGTTGAGTGAATATGAACCCAATTTGGTTCATATTCACTCAACCCAGTCGATTTGGGTTGATTTTTAACCCAACTGATTTTAGAGTGTAATACCGAGGACTAACAGGGGACCTACATGGGGTATATACCGTTCATCCTATGCCTCCGTTCTAAAACAAACGATTATAATACTGCCTGACCTAACATTACGAACTACCAATACCAGCCATAGGATAATAAAAGGATTTGGTAGGTTAATAGTACTAAAGGGGTAATAGACCAACAGACCATTCATCCTATACTGCCAATCTAAACCACCAAGGACTATCTCGCAATACCGCACTGGGCGACCATGCATGACCCCCATCCCCACAATATTAATCCCCAACATACTAACTCTACACAAGCAGGGTTAGCATTGACTGAAGACATGTGCACCATCGACGGGCAGTAAGCCTTAAGTACACAACGCCACGGTGACCCCACGTGGGCAAGTACACAACGCGATAAAAGCAGGTGGGATTCGAAACGGGGACCACCCGGCGTTCAGCCTGCACCTCTACCTGCTGATCCACCGCGCCCCCTAGTATATAGTTAGTAAACGGGTAAGACTAGTCCGGCAGTTTATTACTTACCAGGTCACCCACGAGACAGTACACGGATGAAAGCTGCAGCAGACTATACCTGACCAGTAAGCAAAAACGTCTGAAGGAATTGATGTCCTCCACAATATAACCACCAGACGATCACCGGGTATTAGCATTTTTGTATTAAATGTTCTTGTTTTTATATTTCAGGGTGAAGAAAGTATCAGTGATTATGCAATTTCATTCCATTACGTTCCTCCCAAGAAAATGTACAGTTTAGAGTTTTATATTTATCATTTGAGACCATACGGAATAGTCTCGGGGCTTCAGAATCTCAACAAGCAACACGGCAATGGATCATCAGCAGATATCACCCGGACGAGCACATGATAACGAAATCCGAACAAACAGTCTTTGGTCAAGAACCATCAAACTCCAGGAAGGCCTTCCTGTTACTGTAGTAAACAAAGGGAAATAACTGGAGTTTGAACAACCATGACGGTTGAAAATCGAATGTCAACATGGAGGGCGTTATGTGTAGGCCTATATATACGCTTATGATCCAGAAGTACACGCGGGATGTGGTTTTATGGGAGAATAATAATGTTTTCGATTATGATTTATGATATTTTATTGTGCTGTGAACTCGGCGACGAAAGCATAAGTCCGATTACAACCATTTTGTGAACAATATTATGCTTCAGTCTAGGGCTGCACGATATTCAAAACTGAATACCGGTATCGGTATTCAAAAAAAATACCGCGGTATACCGGTATATCGAAAACTGTTCAGATATATGAACACAAGTACCACAATCGAGACTCGAGGCATCACAGTCGGAACGAATTAGCATGCCTTGATGGTGCAGTTCGAAAAACCTTTACCCAACGCAGACGATATCAAAATTTTTCATTTTCAAAATTAGTTTATCAGATTTTTCCCAAAGATTTCAACAAAACTATATCATGTGACCCCTCATTGGAACGAGCTCAACGAGCTCGTTCCAATGAGGGGTCACGTGATATAGTTTTGTTTGTTGAAATCTTTGAAAATTATTTTTTCAACTGCTGAATTTGTACATTACGAGCAGACGATTCCTTGGATAAAGGAAAAATATTATTCATTCGGGGCTACGGTTAAAAAACTCAAGACATCTGGAAAATTAAATTGTGGGTAAATAAATAATGACGATAAACCGATATTTTTGAAATTACACCGGTATTCAATCGATATTGGTTTGAATACCGGTATATATCGGTTTACCGATATGCCGTGCAGCCCTACTTCTGTCAGTGTCCATTTTAACTCAGTATATATATAGAACATCAAGCTTCACATTGAATGAAGTTGAAAAAGGTACAAAAAGACCTAGAGTATTAATTTTTATACCAAAATGGAGAAAATATGTCAAATGAACATACGTGGGAGGTCAAAGTGAATTTTCAGTTCAAATTTAGTAACTTTTGCGGCCTCAAGAAAACATGTTTATATTTCTTTGTTGCCTATTTACAAAAGCAGCAACCAACCGATTGAGTTACGGGAATAACAATTATATTTAATTATTTAAATAAAAATGATATTTTATTACTTTTAATTATTATATTAATGTAATATTTATTTATTAATTTGTTAATTCCAAATTAACGATTGTTTAACACTTTTGACCACCAGGCACCTTCGTATAGGACCGTTTTAAGGGCGGAGGAGGCCGGAGTACCCTGAGAGAACCAACGAGCAGCGGCGAGCAACTGCTAGGCTCCTTAATGTGCTAAATCCGCATAAGCAGTGTTAGCATTGGTTGAAAGCAAATTTACCATAGACGTGCAGTGTGCCTTAGTACACAGCTCGACCGTGCACCCGTGTGGGCAACCGGAATTAAGTGTCTTGCCCAAGGACATAACGCGGCTATCCCACGTGAGTATCGAACCGCGGACCTCTCGGTTTGAAGTCCAATACTCTTACCACTGAGCCACCGTACTACCTATAAAAGCTTCTATTAAATACTTGGCACAATACTTGACTACAAACACCTGGACTCCAATGTTTTTTGAACTTCGAAAATGGTTACAATATGACTGCTTCGAAATACAAGTTAGCCATGCTAAACGCGTCATGTGACGGTAACATGTTTTTTTCCTATGTTTACGACTTCGGTAGCATATGTTTTAGCTTGACGTCACCATTCAAAATATTTGAAATGTAGTTGCACGTTTTGCAATTGTTTCCTCAACGGTGTGAAGTTTGCATACAGTACAGTCGCCGTGGACTGCTCACTTCCCACGCGTGGGCAATATTTCCACGGACGCAATAATATTAGATTCCAAGCACTAATTACAGGAATAATCATCAAAAATTTAATTAATGAAGCACCGGGTACAACCCGGTGCTTCATTAATTAAAATTTTGCTGATGATGATTTTTATTACCTGGTAAACACATGCGTGGACATCACTGCCCACGTGTGGATTACGACCATTCCACGGCGACCGTACTGTAGCTATTCATTTTACTAAAGTTTTCACACGTGCAGGAGACGATGTTCCAAAAGAAGTATTGTTAAAATTACAAATCAGCTTACAATTTGAACTGAGATGGAGTTATCTCGACTTTTGTCTGATTTATTGATATTTTGGGAGAATTTGATGATCAACAGACTGTTTCAAAACATGAATTATTGTGATGATTATTATTGATTATTTGTCCAGTGACGTCATGGGGCTACACTAGAGGTTTATTTACAAAATATGTTTTTAAAAGTTGCCCTGTTCATTTCACTATGTGTGTTTTGGGCTATGGGTAGGGTCTTATTGGAACATGTGCATTATTGTGATAAATTGAAGGTAACATGGTCTGAGGTTTGCGGCTCGGAGCGAAAGTTCAACTTAACCCTTTGAACCCTCGTTTCCTGGAATAGAATCGCCTTTGTGTATAATTAGAGTGAAATAGGTCAGTCCAATATCAATATTCAGAGAGGATAAAATAATAACAGCAGACTACAGCCTGGAATAGAATTGCCTTTGTGTACAGTTAGAGTGAATGGGTCAGTCCAACATCAATATTTAGAGAGGATAAAATAATAACAGCAGACTACAGCCTGGAATGGAATCGCCTTTGTGTACAGTTAGAGTGAATGGGTCAGTCCAACATCAATATTTAGAGAGGATAAAATAATAACAGCAGACTGCAGCCTGGAATGGAATCGCCTTTGTGTACAGTTAGAGTGAATGGGTCAGTCCAACATCAATATTCAGAGAGGATAAAATAATAACAGCAGACTGCAGCCTGGAATGGAATCGCCTTTGTGTACAGTTAGAGTGAATGGGTCAGTCCAACATCAATATTCAGAGAGGATAAAATAATAACAGCAGACTGCAGCCTGGAATGGAATCGCCTTTGTGTACAGTTAGAGTGAATGGGTCAGTCCAACATCAATATTCAGAGAGGATAAAATAATAACAGCAGACTGCAGCCTGGAATAGAATCGCCTTTGTGTACAGTTAGAGTGAATGGGTCAGTCCAATATCAATATTCAGAGAGGATAAAATAATAACAGCAGACTACAGCCTGGAATGGAATCGCCTTTGTGTACAGTTAGAGTGAATGGGTCAGTCCAATATCAATATTCAGAGAGGATAAAATAATAACAGCAGACTGCAGCCGTTTAGCTGTTTTATCATCAATGCCCTGTGTATAGACCTCACATAATAAGACAAAAATGGGACACAATTATGGCTTAGCCCGAAAAATCGGTCTTATGAGTTCTAATGGTTAACTCCAACTCGAACCGGCGAAAATAGTCCGATTCAACCGAATACGCCCTATAGAGGTCTCTTGGTCCTGTTGGAAGCATTCCAGGTTCAAAGCTCCACCCAACAAAATAGACGACCGAAACATGTGTCACCCCAATAACACGCGAAGCGAATACGCACTGACACCACACATCATCATGGTGATGACATCACAACGTAATCGCATACGCGCTAGCATGACCACCCACACAACGCCACTGGGCCACGTAATATGACGTCACTTCCAGGTCTTCCAAGTGTGGGGAAGTCGGATACGTGATATACTACTCTCTCTTTGAAAATCAGTTGCATTAATCGTTAGCATTAAAAAAAAGATGTTCCAATTTACCGATAGGGGAAGTGGATTTCTACTTTTTAAGAAATGCAAACGATCCATTTCAATTATTTAGCATGTCATGTTTGAAACCAAAGTGCCATCTGAACGCAGGAAGAACAAACACTCCGAATACTTTTTGGATATAACAGATGGAGTTGCGTCCCTTGATGTATTATCAGTCATCGAATATCAAATACCGATGATGGTGATGTAAAACTCCTTCTATCAATTTGAAGAAGTTAATAAAGGCATATATATCAAACAGCAAAAATATATCAAAGTACAAAAAAATGGGAAAAAGGGAATTATATTATTTCTTTCACGGAAAAAAAGTATTTAAGGTTTTTGATGACACAATTTTTTTCTAACGGCATAAAATAGGCGACCGGCGGGGCGAACATTATAAAACTTTTACAGTGGTATTTTTCAGAATTGTATTTTCTTTTTATGGCAATAACTAATTGGAATGAACCATTAGCATTTTCAAAGATGTGGCAATTTGCCAGTTGGCAAATTGCCATATCTTTTAAAATGCTAACGAGGGGCGCGGTGGCTCAGTAGGTAGAGGTGCAAGCTGCAAGCCGAGAGGTCCTCGGTTCGAATCCCACCTGCGGCAACCGCGTTGTGTCCTTGGGCAAGACACTTCACCCCCATTTTCCACGTGGGGCACGGTGGCGTTGTGTACTAAGGCGTACTGCACGTCGATGGTGCACCTGTCTTCAACCAATGCTAACCCTGCTTGTGTGGAGTTCGTAAGTTGGGGAGCTGACACTTTCTCGCCGTTGCTCGGTGGTTCTCTCCGGGTACTCCGGCTTCCTCCACCCGTAGAACTGTCGCGGTCATGATTAGCCATTGTGCAGAAATATGTGAATAAATAAATAAATAAATAAAATGCTAATGATTTATTTCCGTCATTTTTATTCACTTGTAGCGGGGGGGGGGGGGGGGGGGGGGGGGCACTAAAAATTTGCAAGACGTGACGTCCTATTTTTTATTCGGCTCCTTTTTACATCCACCCACCCAAGTTTTCTACTATCGTTCTCAGACACCCACCCCCACTCTCCCATTAAAACCCAAAATAAACTTATAAACTTAGTAGGCACAGCTGTCTTTCGGGGGTTTTCATAATGTCCTTAACCCTTTACCCAATGTAACGGCCAAAACCGGCCAGCGCTATTCTCAAAAATCACCAACTAATGTTTACTATTTTGCTCGTTGAGCTCGTTCCAATGAGGGGTCATAACCTATGTTTTTGAGACAAAAAATGAAAAAAATTAGTTATTCAATCATTTTTTGGCAAGTGTCGTCTGCTTTTCATTTTAGGTAAAGGGTTAAACTGGTACCACCAATTTAAACCTCGGTGGGCCGCTGTGGGCCCCAATCTAAAAATGACAAGCTGTTCATTATCAGGCTTCGCTAGAGCAGGTGTACATATACGGGAACAAATTTTCATTTGAATTGTTCCAAAAATATTGTCTGCACATTTTCTACATTTCGAACAAGACATCCACCCCCTACTAACGTGTGACATTTTCCCAGTTTAAGCCCAATATTCTCACATATAAAGCCTCATGATGTTGTATTTATGTTAAGAGTGTGATGTACAACATCATCTGTAAGGTTTGAAACACAAATGATGGTATATATTAGCTGATATATTGATATATTTTAAAAAAAATCAAAAAATTGCACAGGTTGGAAATGCACATTTTTGGAGCACTCAAGAGACCACCCCCCCACCCCCACGTCACGTCTTGCAAATTTTTGGTGGCCTCCCCCTGCTTGTAGTAAGTATAATTGGGGAAAATACATTGTAAAGTTTTATAGTACTGGACCACGGGATAATTGCAGCCCCATTCAATTTTTCCAAAATAAATGATACATGTTTTCACAAGAATTCGCATGTATTAAGAATTGTTGACAAACGCGTGCAGTGGGTGTGAGCTAATTAGATTTATTTATTGGTGTTTAAGGTCACATATTTTTGCACAATGGCTAATCATGACCACAACATGAGTAACTACTCAAGACCAGGGGTGAGCGTTAATAAGCCATGTTGCCCATTTTAGAGAGGGTTTGCACCTCCCAAGCATTGGTGACTGGGTCCTATTTTACCAGTAAAACAGAGTCTGTTTATTGCAGTGAAGAGATAATTAGATGAAAGCAAAACCAATACACTAAAACGATATGCTACATGGAGATATATTCTACTGATATATTTGTAAAACTTTCATCATGACTGGGAAGTGATATGTATTGTTTGAGATCTGGAAACAAACCTTAACCCTTTACCCAACGTAACGGCCAAAACCGGCCAGCGCTATTCTCAAAAATCTCCAATAAATTTTCATAATTTTTTAATTTTTTGTCTCAAAAACATAGGTTATGACCCCTCGTTGGAACGAGCTCGTCGAGCTCGTTCCAACGAGGGGTCATAACCTATGTTTTTGAGACAAAAAATGAAAAAAATTAGTTATTCAAGAATTTTGTTTGCAAGTGTCGTCTGCTTCGCATGTTAGGTAAAGGGTTAAATACAACTACATGAGCTTGAAATCACAGCTCATTTTTACGAAAAAGTCATTCACAGCTTCATATCGGAATGCAACTTTATCGTTGACCAGAGGATCTGAAATATTGTTGGACGGACTGAAGTAGTTGCTGCATTTTGCTAATTTTCAATAAAAACAGAGTTTAAATATTTATAATATATCTTTCAGCGCTTCGATACTAGAAGTTCTGTACTTGGCTTGTTACGAAATATTAATGAAAATTGAACAGATTTTTCCAAGCTGAAAACAGAGGATTTCTCTTCGTTCGTATGTGAATGCTTTGGACAAACGGTCTAATAGTGCAGGCGTGGAACCAAGTAAAGTGGTCGTACCCGGAAAAAATTGGGGACAAGCTGATTATTATGTCATTTTAAAGAGGAATGCCTCCTGAAGAACATACCCAAAATCCGCAAAAATCCGCTTTGGGGAAATTTTTTATAGCATTTATGGTGGTGTAAGAGCGAATTTCGATCAATTTTCCGAAACCAGCATTCCAACGTTTGCGAACGTGAGGACATGGATTTGTGTGAATCCTGTTTTTTTCTACTCACTAACACACAGGGTATACAGAGTGTATCATCACAGTCCATAACACCGATGCACATTCCTTACTAGCTCAGAAATGGCTGAACCTGATGCCGCTCCTAGGAGTTCATGTAGCGTCGGGAGTGGACAGAAATCTATCAACAGGGAAGATTAAGATAGTGTCAAGGAGTTGTATGATAATGTGCTGGACAGCTCGATAGCTCTTTCCGATGTTGCAAACTCAGCAGCTCTCGTAAAGATAAACACTTGCCTCGACGAATACAAAGCCAAACTGGCTGAACAATCGTGCACTGCTAAGCTATGGATACAATATCTAGAATATGTCAGGACACTGAAAATGTTCATCTGAGGTGAACGCCTTGGCGATTGGAATCTCCACCTTATTGCTGTCAGTAATATATTGAACCTCTTCGCTGCCACGGGACATGTACACTACGCTAAGAGTTGCAGGTTGTATTTGCAAACGATGCTTGAGCTCCACAACGAAACATCCGTGGTTGAATGATAGGTTCTTCTTTGATGGTTTCCATGCTATACGCCGGAGTTCCAGGGTTTGGTCAGGCCTTTCAAGTGACCGTGTGATTGAACAAGTCCTCATGAGCTCAATTAGAAGTCGAGGGGACTAACGCGAGGTCGTGGGGTGGCCGAATCTGTGCGCCAGGAGTGGATTTACAACCTGCATAAATGCGCTGAAATACACGAAGCTATGACAACGCTGAATGACATGATACACTCTAAACTAGACAATGTTGTTGTTTCTGATGCCTCCATCAAACGGAGCAATCAAATTTGCACCTTAGACCATTTGAACTCAGGAGTGAAGTTGGATAACCAGAGGGTATCAATAGACCCATCAGCTCTGTTCACTCGATTGATAACTATTGCTCAGATGGAGCGCAACGTGGCACAGTTCTTCGAGTACGAACTGACTGTGATGCCAACAGCCCTCTTCAAAGACATCTTTCTCAGAAAAGCAAACAAGGCAGACCTAGCAGCTGCAATAACAGATCGAGTAGCACTTCCGAAGCCGCCATCTGAGTGTACGTGCTTGACGGAGGTGCTGTCCTCCACATAGTCAAATGGAAGGCGAAGGCTACCTACTCGGAAGTAGCCCATCAGTATGTTGGATATGTGGCCAACAAATATGAGCAGAATTGCTGTGTCGTCTTCGATGGTTATGGACAGCGACCAAACACGAAGAGTCATAAGCATAGAAGGAGAACTGTCAACGTGTTTGACAGACACCATGACTGTACACAAGAACCTGGAACGGTTCTTGTCGAACGAGAATAACAAAATGCTGTTCATAAGATTGCTGTCCACATTACTGAGAGCGGATGGACATACTGTTAACTGCAGTTCGGGCGATGCTGATACCCTGATTGTTGAAAGTGCCATCACACTTTCATCTCAAGGGAATTCAGTTGTCATTGCCGCAGATGATACTGATGTACTTAGTGCTATCCATTCACCATTAGAATCATACTTCGGCTGATGTTTATTTCCAATCAGAAGCACCGAAGTCACATAGAGGTGTGGATGCATGGAAGATCGCAGATATAATAGCGAAGATCGGAGAAACAACTAGGCGACACCTCCTGTTCATACATGCATGGAGTGGGTGTGATGTTACTTCTGCAACATTTGGCCATGGGAAAACACAGCTTCTCAAGAGGTTAGAAAAGTCAAGGGAGATTCAGAAGATATCAGCAGCAATGCACGACAGCGCCGTATCTCAAGCAGAAATTGGAAGAATCGGCGCTGAATTTTTTGTAATGCTGTACTCTGGTAAGCAGTCGGACACATTGAATGGCTTGAGATGCTCAAAGTTCATGACAATGGTCACTTCCAGCAAGACAGAAATCGAACCTCAGAAACTAACTTCAACTGAACGCCGGGCATACATTCACACCCTGCGAGTCCACTTACAATCGTTGGAATGGAAGCAATTGGATATTTATATCCTAGATCCTCAGAAATGGCGCCGGGAAATTCTCGAAAATGAGTTGATACCTGTGATGACTGACCTGGATACAGCGCCTGAAGCTCTCCTGAAATTTATACCTTGCAAATGCAAAATGACCTCCAAACACCCCTGCGGAACGAATATATGCTCTTGCAGAAAGAACGCAATCAAATGTGTCTCTGCTTGTGGAGACTGTCGAGGGGAGAATTGCCTGAACTCCGAGCCGGTTGAGACTGGAGACGAAACTGGCGACAGCAGAGTGCCTTGAGGAACACCGGAATGATTTCGGTCAGATCTCATCTCGGGATGTAATCATTGCAAAGAAAGTTGATCGATGTCATTCTTCGCCATCTCGGGAGTTATGAAAAACATCGGCGGCTCGTTTTTTCTGTTCTATTCAGACTCAACTTCGTGTGGGTGTGAAAGTTGAAGAAAATGGTATTTTGGGGCCATTTCCCTAACAATTGTGAATTTTCTCATTCATTTTTCCGCTTTATAGGATTGGCATTCGTGACTAAAGTACGAATGACGCACAAAACTTCTCCAGATCTCACACAAAATATCAAGACTATTGAGAAATTGATGCCACTAAAGATTTATTATTCTATGAAACTCCTACTCGCGGCCATCTTGCATTAACAATTGTCCTCAAAGCGGATTTTTGCGGATTTTGGATATGTTGTTCCCAGATAAATTCCACGTCGAATGACACCAAAATCAGCTTGTCCCAATTTTTTTGCGGGTCAAACCATATTGCGCCTGTACTATAGGGATACAATGCTATTGGACAATATGTCATTAGGATAAAAAATGCCCTGAGGATAAACTACCATAAGTGGAAATGTATGGGTGGACAAAATTCCTAACAACAAAATTCACTCACTTCTATTGTAAATATAGAAAGAAATATAATAACGATTAAAATGCTACCTCGTAACTAATTAACTTGTAGTTTGTGGATTTAGGTTTTTGTGATTTGTTTCTGTGTTATTCTTGCTATCGAACCAGATAGAAATTCATGTTTTCATTATTATTTTTATTTATTTATAATTTTAATAACCATCGTTTGAACCTAGTGATATATCACCCCTTGACGGATACAACTTGTCATCTCCAATGCTAAAGCATGGCTTGTTCCACTCAAGGGTCTATATATCAGACAGACGCCATCAGAGCATCATTCAGTCATTTAATATTAGAATACGACTGAGGACATTGTACCCTAAGGTCGTTATGTCCTATGATCACTTTGTCTACCCCTGAAAATTTATTGAAGGCATTTTATCCAAAGAGCATTTTGTCCAAGGGCATTATATCCGAGGGCGTTTTGTCCTAAAGGCATTTTGTCCTGATACCTTTGTCCGGATACCTTCTCTTCATATTAATTTTCAAAATGTGCCATTACAAAGTACGAAATCATAGGGCAGGGCACTTACCCCGATTGTCCACATGGGGGCACGATGACGCCGTGTACAAAGGCGTACTGCACGTCGATGGTGCGCATGTCTTCAACCAATCTAACCTTGCCTGTGCTACAGTGCGAATTTACGATGTTGTGGAGCTGCTCGTCGTTCCTCGGTGGTTCTCTCCTGGTACTCCGGCTTCCCCCACTCGTATGACCTTGGCTGTTAAAGTGTTGCTAAACCCTAATGAATAAATAAATAAATATGCACAGTGCGAAGCAATATGGTGAAACACCACACAGTAAATGGAAGAACTATACAATATTTCAGGGATTATTTTGGGTGTGTACAGGGGCCGAATATAGGGCCCTTTCCCAATGGCATTTGGGTATAATTTTTCCCAAATCAAACCAAAAATGTCCAATCTCTGACCCACTGAAACAAAAAAAAAAAAAATTGAAAATAATTCACAGTCTACATTCTGTAGCTTTGCAGTTGTTTCTAGGCAAGGCTTGGCTACCTATTTAGATAGCCAAGACTTGCCTAGACACAACTGCAAATACACAAAGAATGCAGACTCTCAAAGTATAGCAACATAAATATCTTCATGTCGGCAAGGGTTAATAGTTTCACAATCGTTTAATAAAGACTGCAAAGAAGGGTTTGATCATGATTCCATGTGATTGTTTATTGCTAACTTACTCTATGTACTATTTCTCTGTATTAATGTTCTCAGTTCAAGTTAAGGGTAATGTTTTTTGTATTTGTTTCTTACAAATTCCCAGTTGTACCTTCATGACATGAATTTTCCCAGGACAACTTAAATTTACCATCATTGTAATGCCCTCAAAATGTTTGTTATGAATATATGACATGATGGTATCAAACCCCATGACGTAAAACAATATAATTAATTACACTTAATATAAATAATATATTTGTTTATAGTCCAGGTCAAATAATACAATTTATTATATGCTAGCCTGTGAATTATCGCAGATTATCTAAAAGATATTTCTCGATATCCATCGACTCGATGGATATTGAGGAATATCCCTCAGTAGCTTCCTAAATGACGTCACACTACGCCGCATCACGTCGCCTTGAAGGAACGATAAGCTGATCTTTGTTATTTTTTTGAAACGTACAGGGTCGAATTCATCATGAGGACCTGAAAATATTATTTTTCTCTCGCGCAAGCGCTCGTGAAAAATAAAACTTTGAGGTCCACACTCATGAGATAATGTCAGATCCTCATGATGATTTTTTTCTGTAGCTTCCTAAATGACGTCGCCTTGAACGTCGCCTTCAAGGAACGATCAGCAGCTTTTTGTTATTGTCTTGAAACTGTTTGCAGTCGAATTGGGCTGAATAATGCGCCGTAAAATGTCACGTAGCATATAATAAAATGGAAATCTACGCTATTTCAGTGGTCGTGAAAAATAAAACTTTGAGGTCCACACTCATGAGATAATTCCCGATATTCACTAAAACAGCGTAGTTATCCTCTATTTATTATACTTCATATAAACAATACAATTTATTATACTTGGTGTAAAATTGTATAATTTATTTTATTATATTTCTACAGCTTTTTCCTTTGTAAATAAAAATCATATCTACCCCCCACGACCTCGAAAGTGTTATTCAACTCCCAAGGCGATATCCTACTCCCAGTCATGACGGACTATTTTTACCATTGCAGTTGTTCCGCCTCGAAATCAAACGATAACACCCAATCCACTTCAACAAATATTCTTCTTGATATTCCAACTGACAGCGAACAATAACTATGTACACATGCACACAGAGTTATAAGAAGTTGAACATGACTACTCAAATTGAGCGACCTTGGGAAACTGCTCTTGGATGACGCAAGTGGGGAATTTGTGTTGCAGATATTATCAGGGAAATATAATAAACACAATAGTTCACTGCTTGGAGTAACGTACGATGTTTATTCTCGAGTGGGATGCGGAAGGTTATTTTCACGAGGCGCTAGCCGAGTGAAAATAATCCCCGCATCCCACGTTACTCCAAGCAGTGAACTATTGTCTATATACTTCACGTAATATAGTATTAATAGTATTATTTTCTATACACTTTATGGACATTTATATAATTTCTCATATTTTAGACATTTGATCCTGCGATTACCGTTTGATAAGTTCCTTGATTGCGGCCTTTGTGGAAGTAGGACCCTGAGAAGTGGGGTCGTGTTTGTTCACTTTGTCAACAATCTCCAGTTTTGTGTTAAACTAGGACCCGGGAACGAATACACGAATAAAAATCCTCTAAAGTGGGCGGTCAGTTTAGGTAAAACCTACAGGTTACACTGTAAAAAAAAATACCATTAAAATTACGGTATCGTACCGGTAACCAGTTGGCGTAACTCATACGCGAAAATATCACGATAATGACTGTTACTATAGAAACTTAAAGACGAATGTCTAGCAACGTTTTTTTCTACGAAAGAACGCATTCAACGTCACGTTGTTTCAGAAGAGTCAATTTTCAAGGTAGATGAATACACACTACGTCCTCAGGTTAACCCTTTACCCAACGAATCGGCTACACCCGCCCACGTAATATGCAAATTCAGGAGCTGAACAAAAATAATTTCAAAACATTTCAACAAAACCATATCATGTGACCCCGCTTTGGAACGAGCTCGTCGAGCTCGTTCAAACGAGGCTCACATGATATGGTTTTGTTGAAATTTTTCGAAACATTTAAAAAAATTATATTTAAAATAATAAATTTTGCTTTCGTCTGCCTTGGGTAAAGGTTTGAAAATATTAATTTATCGTCTCTCGGAGGTAAATCGGCAGTCTTCTATTGTCATGGATTATTCTTTCCACCAGTTTGCTCGACGATCGAACAACATAAAAATCGGCTTTACACGAAATAGTTTAATATGGTGTTTTTACCTTAACATTTTACTCTAGAAGTACTGCAGCTGTTTCTCAGTACCTTTTCCGTATTTTAACCGTAACGTTTTGCATTGTATACGTTACTCCAACTTCCTGCCAGTTTGATATAGCCATGGATACTGAAAGTGACCAGAAGCTCACATAAATAAGTTACGATCTTTGACGTCATCATTCCTTGACAACACGTGTTAAGGGAATAGCGACGGGCTTTTATATTTTGCGTTATGACCGGCTGCCTCCGAAAATAAGCTAACATGAAAAATTAACGCACGCGGTCAGTATGATATCGTTCTCAGAAGTTAGTGAAGTAAACATAAAAGAATGTTTTCGCAAATTTACTGACAACATCAAAAGCTTTCAACCAACGGGATGCACTTCCAGTCTGAAACCCTCTCTGGGTCTAGGCTTGCTGGGTTTTGGTATCTATATGGGGACACACCACTGCTGTTACACAGTAGGCGTGCTAATAGTTAGGTTTGTGAGGGCATCTGGCCTGCTGTTCGGCCAATCAGATCTAACCTTTTGGCCAACCTTTTGGTCTTTTCCCCTTTCAGTATTCACCAGAACTAATTTGACTTCTGACTCCCAATCGGCTTGAAAAATCTATTGCAGAAACTTGTTTTTCAAAGGCAAAATGTCCTTAGTGGGATTCGTTTGACCCCCATAGAATTCGGGCAGCTGTGTCTAAATTTCGGAAAAAAATCGGACAAATGTTTTTTTTTGCGATTACGGACCGACATTAAAGAATTTCAAGACAATATCGCAATCTGCCTTGTTAGGTTACCGGGACATTGTTTTAAATGCATGAGAAACCCGTCCGGTCAATAAACCATAGTGTTTCTGCATTTACTGTGTCGGGGTTTTCTAATTACAATCTTTGACGATAAAGCCGTTAGTTAATTTCTGGTGTGCTGCGTCTATTAGGACCACCACGGGCTTACCAACTAAGTTTGGATTAGGTTGTGCTTATCTTCATAATATTCGTGGAGTCGACTCTTCCACCAATTCACAATTTTGAGCCCCTACAGATATGTCCATTTCTACTCCCCACTAAATCTGGTAAAGTCTCGTCTATACAGCATCCTTAGATTCTCTACAGGACATGAGTACATCCATTAGGGTCAGCGCCAATAATCTTTCATCTAATATAACATAAAGATACTCATTAAAGTTTGTTGTTTTACTCGACGGTTCGGCTAATTTATGGCAACCTTAAAACATCACTCTTTGAAGTTAACACAATCTAATAATAGTGTCTTTGCTATGTTTTTTTAGTTTTTTCCAGATCCGACAAACAACTGAGTTAAAAACTGCGATAAAACCACTCCTAATGGAGAGAATGAAAGGTTATTTTCGACATTAACCGATTAAAAGCTTCGATTAGTCAAAATATTTGAAATACGTTAAAAGCATCGCATCTTTGCTTTGTCTTCTCATATCTCTCAAAGGTAGTCATTAGGATTACGTTGATTTCAAATTGGTATGTAGTCTTAAGTGGCGGATCCAGGATTGCGAGTTTTTAGGGCAGGCGCCACACTTCAATTATGGGTTTATGATGTATTATGATGCGAAGCGTCAAGTTGGTGGCGGTGGTGGCGTGTGTGTCGGGGGTGGGGGGTGGGGGGCTAGAAGGTTGGGGCCTGAAGGGCTCCATGGGGTAGATTTTGGAAGATAGGAGGTTAGTGTGGCCACTGATGTTTTTTTTTTCGCTGGAGCTATAAATTTGTGCGGGAAGTATGGCATTATCTACGATTATACACTATTATTCACTACCTTCGGTGGTGGATGCCCATGCGTATCACGAGTAATACAGCGTCTCCTGGTCACGGAACTTATGAAAGGAATATGGGCAAGTGCGTGTGTTTGTTTGTGCGGAGGGTGTGGGGGAGGGGGGGAGGGGGGCTGAACCTGGATTTCAATAATTGGTTTTGGATATCGAGAAAATCTCCGCGCTTGAAAACAAAAACCGAACCGAACGCAGAAAGTGATGCTCGAGGTAAAAAAGGGACGCTGTTCAGGGCCTAATTCAGGGGTAGGAGTGTATTTTCAAAGTCGTATGGACTGGAATCTTATCTGTCGATTCGCTCTCGCTAACAACTATTTTTTTAGGGTCTACACTTGCCACTTGCCGTGTTGTCAGTAGTATAGCTCGCACGCTTCGTGCCTCATCAGGGGGACCCCGGGGACCTCGGAAGTGACGTCATGTCACGTGACCCAGTGGCGCCATGTTGTATTGTCATGGTAACCCGCGTGAGCGGCCATGTTGTGACGCCATCCCCATAGTGATATGTGGTGTTAGTGCTCATGCGCAGCGCGTGTTGTTAGGGTGATACGTGTTTCTGTCGTCCATTTTGTATACTGGAGGCCGCCAACTTGGTTTCTATGGGAGCACGTGGTTTTTATGTTACCCAAAGGCTTCTTATAAGATAGGGGTATGTTCGGAGGGTAAGTTTGATTGAACAAGAGTAATTTCCCGATTTGTAGAATTTCCACAAGCAACCCGACATTCCCTCGAAATCACCAAAAAACGACTTTATTTAGAACGGATTCTTCAAGAATCCTTTTTAGGACCGCCATACTGTAGCTTTTAATAGTAGCACGTAGTGCTATAGTACCGAGGGGAAACCGGGGGTAAGTTCGATTGAATAGGAGTAAATGTAATTACCCCAATAAACCCGACAATCCCTCCATATCACCAAAAAACGACTTTATTTAGTACCGATTTCGCCCAGAATATTCTGTAGTAGAGCAGCACGTACTCCTATAGTACCGAGGGGCCCCGGGGTGAGTTCGATTGAGCTAGAGTAGTTTTTCTGGCTTGGATTTTCCCCAAATCCTCGGATACTTCCTGCTTCTATCTATCTATGCAATAGTTTTCGTCTACCAACTTTTATTTGATAGGAAACACCAGATGGGGCTTTTTTCTCCAATGACAGGGGTGTTGAACTAGAGTAGCTTTCTGGTTCAGATTTTCCCCCAGAATCCTCGGATACTTAGTAGAATTACCACAAACAACCCGATGATACCTCCAAACCACCAAAATGCACTTTTATTTGATATGAAACCTCATTTTCGGCATACAAGAATAGCATGTAGTGCTATAGTAGAGAGATATCTCCCGGAGGTATGTTCTATATAATAGGAGTACTGTTTCCTACAATCCCATATTTATGTCTATTACATCTCTAAAACTAACAGTCTATCTGGTCCAAACTATTTCCGGTTCCCTCGTCCAAGTCTTATAATCACCAGTGCTTGGTTTCCCATAACCTGTATGCATAGTTATCTCCCTTGAGTACAACGAAAGCCTATATCATTCCTAAAGCCAAGAATCTATCGAGTAAATGAGCTATCGAGCAATTGCTCGTTCGAGTGACACGCACGTGCAACTTGTCGACTCATTTCAGAAAAAGGGGTGCCGAAGGCCAGACGTTTTTTTTAGAAAAAGGGATTCCGTAAGTAGGATACCTAGAAACAGGGTTGATGATTTTTCCCAAATAAGCTAAAGAGTCAAGAGAGTAATTGATCCATGAGCAATTGCTCGAACGACTCGAAGCTCATCAAGCAAATAAGACTTAGAGCAATTGCTCGATCGATTGACTCGACATACTGCTCGAACGACTCGAATCCCAGCGAGCAAATGAGCTATCGAGCAACTGCTCGTTCGAGTGACTCGCACATACGACTCTTAGCCTCATTTCGGTATTTGGGGATACATATGGCCTGGTATTGTATTATTTGAGGATACTTTTTATAGGATACTTATCTAAGGATACTATTACTTGTTTGGCCCAGCCTTCTAGGCCACCCCAGGACATACCTATCTCAAATTCCCCTTATAAGCTATCGAGCAGTTAGTGGAAAATCACTGCTCGAACGACTCGAAGCCCATCGAGCAAAATGAGCTTTACAGCAATTGCTTGATCGAGTGACTCCACATACTTTTCGAACGACTCTAATCCCATCGAGCAAATGAGCTGTAGAGCAATTGCTCGTTCGAGTGACTAAACGTTGGTAGACGAAAACTATTGCATAGTTAGATAGAAGCAGGTTGTCGAGTTGTTTGTGGTAATTCTACGAAGTATCCGAGGATTTGGGGAAAATCCAAGCCAGAAAACTACTCTAGATCAATCGAACTCACCCCGGGGCCCCTCGGTACTATAGCACTACGTGCTGCTCTACTACAAAATATTCTGGGGGAAATCCGTACTAAATAAAGTCGTTTTTGGTGACATGGAGGGATTGTCGGGTTTATTGGGTTAATTAGATTTACTTCTATTCAATCGAACTTAGCCCCGATGCCAAAAAGGCGCGCTGCGCATGCGCACTAACACAACATATCACTATAGGGATGACGTCACAACATGGCAGCTCACGCGGGTTACCATGACAACACAACATGGCGCCACTGGTCACGTGACATGACGTCACTTCCGAGGTCCCCCGCCCCCTGATGAGGCACGAAACGTGCGAGCTATACTACTGTTGTCACATATTCTATCGGCCATGCAAATAGATGTCTTTGGCATTCGATTCGAGCTGCTGAGACCAGGCATGGAATACGGTACATACGAATTAAATTAGACAATTGTAAACTCGTGCACGACGACTAAACGAACTTTAATTTTATGGCAATAATCCCGACTAGTAGTCTGTAACGTGCCCAGACGACCCCGATACGAAGATATCCCTTAGTGCAAGGTCTACAAACATTCCCCAATGCCTTCGTTTAGGGACTATTAGGACCTAATGGGAATTATTGTCCAATTTGCACCCACGAGGATGAGGTAGGCATGAAGATATTTCTCGTCTACGTCTAGCTTCAAGCCATTGATGTCTTAATTCAGTGATATGTAGGGTCTATTCTGGACTATTGGAGGCGATTGGAAGACTACTCATCAACTTCCCGTATGAGGGTCGGGTGGGGGGGGGGGGGGCAAGAAGATATCTCACAGTGGTAATTATAACCATCATGTCTGCATTTAGAGACCTTTTAAGAGAAGTACAGTACGTGGAGAGTGTATTATCACTAAATCACCCGCAGAGTGGAGATTCCACCCAAGCAATAATTACAAATTTTTCGCAAAGCATAACCAGCACAAGCAAAGTTTCGGCCAATGGACCTCCGGGTTAAACCCGGAGGTCCATAGGCTGAAACATTGCTTGTGTTTTTGTCGATATGTACACAATTTGAAAGTAATAGGTTGGGTGATAACTCCACTCCGCGGGTGATTTAGTTACAATCCACTCTCCACGTACTGTATGTGACAACTGATCAGTTTTCCGTATGAAGATATGAGGGTCATGAGGATATTTCTCAATCGTAAGGTCCAATCTCATGCCCCCATGTTATCATTCAGGGACCGTGGAACTGCTCTTTGGAGACTAGTGAGGGACATTCTTTTGGTAAAATAGCACAACAAAGATCGCCATTTTAATGAAGTTTATTGAATTTGCTGAAATACATTGAGACAGACATTGTATCACAATCTTCTTTCTTCTTTGCACATCCTTTTATGCAATAAAAGCCTTTGCACATTTATTCCTCCATTCCTCTTTACACATCACTCTATAGAAAAGTATTTGCACAGTAATTCCTCCGTTCTTCTGTGTTCATCTTCTTGTAGGAAAGACTCTGTAAAGCACTTTCTCCGTTCTTCTTTGCACATCAGTTTCTTGGTTCTTCTTTGCACATCCTTTGAAGGAAAAGACTTTGCACAGCATTTCCTCATTTTTTTTTTCACATCATTCTATAGAAAAGTCTGTACAAAAATAAAGATAAGTGATGGTAGGAACTTTTGAAAATATAGTTGGAGTTAAGGGCGAACTAAATTAGTCATGTGGGTAGTTATTATTTATTTATTTATTGGTGTTTAAGGTCACATACTTATGCACAATGTCTAATCGTCACCGTGACAGATTTACGGGTGGAGGAAGACGGAGTACCCGGAGAGAACCACCGAGCATCGACGAGCAACTGTCAACTCCTCAACGTTCTAACTCTGTTCAAGCTCCGCTCAAGCAGAGTTACAGCGGCTGAAGACATGTGCACCATCGGCGTGCAGTACGCCTTAGTACACGGCGTCATCGTGCCCCCATGTAGGCGACCGGGATAAAGGCCCAAGGACACAACGCGAGTCGTCGGGGACGGGGATCGAACTCGGGACCTCTAGCATAGAAGTCCAACAGTCTACCACTAAGCCACCGCGTTCGCTCGTGTGGGTAGTTAGGGATCTATTAAGGATGTTACTAAATATAGATCATCAACCACGAGAACTCTTTAAAATCATAATTACCCTGAAGAATTAAGAGGAAATGAGAGAACTTTGCTGTTAATTAGGGGGGTCAGTTGAGGATGTTATTAACATAGATCACTAACCCTTTCAACACGATGTGCATAAATTTTTGAAAGAAGAGAAAATTAGTAGTGGACGAACAGACGATATAAAGAGCAAAACACCGAAGCGAGGCTCGGTAATAATTTAATCCAACAGTTCTGATGAGCTGTTGGATTAAATTATTACTGAACCTCCCAACAAACCAGGATGGAGATTGTAGGTCACTATGGCTCTATAATGACTTCATAACCCACCATCACGGTATTTTTCAGCAAAACATATTCCCATATTTGTAAATAGAGTTTTGGAGGGAAAGAAGTCAATTTAAAATAGTTCATACAACGAGAGACCACACAGACCTATAGCTGTACGGTCTTATTCGCTATACGACATCAACAAGCACTATCTTATGTAATGGATATCGATGTGTTGTCGTGGATATTACGGTATCCACTGGTAACGGACTTTGTAGAGAACAAAATAGTTATAAAAAATGGAAGAGGGCGGGTATAACCCACCTCGGATTCGCCTGCTGTGACAATGTGATAGTTTTCCGATTTATCTGTGAGTTGTCGTGGATATGAGGGTATTTATTAGTAACGGACTTTGTAGAGAGCAAAATAGTTACAGAAAATGAATACCACCCACCTTCGATTCGCCTGCTATGAAACTGCCATTGAAATGACTTCAGAACCAACTTAAAAGCTTTAGACACCACCTTCATATGCAATCATTGTCGATTTTTGTTTGTTCTGTAACGCTTTAACCCTTTACCTAACATGAAAAGCAGACGACACTTGCAAAAATAATTCTTGAATAACTAATTTTTTTCATTTTTTGTCTCAAAAACATAGGTTATGACCCCTCGTTGGAACGAGCTCGACGAGCTCGTTCCAACGAGGGGTCATAACCTATGTTTTTGAGACAAAAAATGAAAAAAATAATGAAAATTAATTGGCGATTTTTGAGAATAGCGCTGGCCGGTTTTGGCCGTTACGTTGGGTAAAGGGTTAAAGGATCTGATATTTTACCGTGTGGTCGTGTATTTGTTTATAATTGTGTCTTATCAATTTTTAATATTAAATCCTTTCATGCGGTGTGCAAAAATCGTTGCGGGAAGAATTAGTAGTGGACGAACAGACGATATAAAGAGCAAAACACCGAAGCGAGGCTCGGTAATAAGCGACGAGCTGTTGGATTAAATTATTACTGAACCTCCCAACAAACCAGGATGGCTTCGTTCATTTCCCCGTTGACAATATTGATTGAAATGATACCTTCGAGGGCGCCAGTGTTGAAAGGGTTAAGTGTTGGAACTCTTTAAAATATAGTTCCACACGGTAGTTAAGGGAGAACTAAATGGATTATGTATTTAGTTGGGGAGAATTAAGGGAGTTAATAAATATAGAAAGATGAGCATAGGAACTTCCGCTGTGGTCATTAAGGGGTGAATAGATGGATCATGCAGTTAGTTGTGGGGACGAAGGAGGATGTAGTCAGTTAAGGATGTTACCAAATATAGATCGCAGAGCACAAGACTTCTAATATTATAGTGTCGCTGTCATATTAAGGTAAAATAGATGGAAAATGTAAATAGTTGGGGGAGGGTGGATCCGTTAATGGTGTTACTAAATATAAATCGTTTAGTGGAGGTTCCCCATTAGTACTAAGGGGAAAATGGGAAGACTTTATAGTTAGAAAGGGCTTGGTTAGGGACGTTACTAAAATACATTAGTTAGCAGAGCAACATATAAAAATATTGTCCAGCCTTAGAGGTTAGGGTGTGTAATTGATAGGCAGAGAAAACTGAGGTTTTTGGAAGTTTGGCAGAAGTTCTTGGCTTGTTTCTGGTAATTTTAGATTGTTATTGGGTTGTTTGTGGTTATTAGATTTACTGCAGTTTAGTCGAATGCATCTTTTCAGGACCTCGAGGTCCTACTAGAGGACTTTGAGCACCATAGTAACCAAGTGTCATCAAAGATGGAAGTCTTCTCTAGTCCATTTGGGTTATTTTGGGGAAATTAAACAGGTTTATATCGAATCCAAGTCACCTTATAGCACTATATGCAACTGTTATAAAGAGGAATCTGAGGAAAGTACTTTTCGGTGGTTTTAGAGTTCTTGGGTTGCTTGTGGAAATTGGATTTACTCCTGTTCAATCGAACTCACCTTACGGAGACCACTCTTTCTATTAAATGACATTGTGTCCCATATAGTAACCATGTCCATTAAAGATGGCATCCTTCTCATGTTCGTTTTCGTTATTTTTTCGTGTACTTTTAGTAATTGTCAGGCCGATTTGAGTAATTAGCTATACTCCAGTTTAATCGAACACACCCTAAGAACAGACCCCAGGTCCTATTGTAGGACTTCCAGATACATAGTAACAACGTGCCACAGTAGGAACCAGGTTAGTGGCCTTCAGTAAACAAAATGGACGTCGGAACCACTTGTCATCCTAACAACATGCGCTGCGAACACAAACTGGCACCACATATCATAATGATGATGCCGTCAAAATGTGGTCACGCTTGGCATCATGTCATCCCACATGGCACCACTGGATCGCCTCACTTTCGGGGTCCATGGAGATGGATGATCATTCCCTCTCTTATTACCTCCCTTCCAAATAGCCTCCTACTAAACAATCATGATAATACGAAAAAATGACATTCCTGAGGCTATTTGTGACTAGTCATAAAAATCAATTCTTAATTTATGTTTCATACTACTCCCGATACATCATGAACATGCCATCTTTAACAATAATTTGTTCCCCACTGATAAATGTATCTTTGATACAAAATTCTTCTCCTTTCAGTCTTTTAGCTTTATTCTTAGCCCAGTGAACCCCAGGGGCCCCTTTCCTGGCCCAGTCACATGATACTCATTAAGTAGATTGACTTTTGAGTGAAGGTGTTGTGTAGACCAGTCAATATTTTCAACGTGCAGCCCCCAAGGCTGCACGTTGAAAATATTAATTGGTCTACCCCCAAATAAAGATTATGGACTCTTCCCGTTGCTGCCATTGAACTGATACGGAAGATACCACTAGGGTTCAAAGGGTTAACCCCTTCTATTTTATTCTCCCATAATGGTTTAAAAGTGGGCCACTGCTCTGATTTTCGACAGAAGCAATCACACTCTAGAAGCTAAATTGAGAGAGTGAGACTTATGCTTTTCTTCCTTGCGGTGAATCTGTGAAACATCAGATCCACACAGATAGTCTAACAAACGTGTCAATGAACTTTGTAAAATCTTTATTGTATTGAGTGCACGTTACCAAAGTATTGCGGTTTGACATAATTTATCAGCAAATCAAAAATATTCTATCTAGTTTGATTCTACTCAAATTTAACATTTTCTAGTAATTTCCAACAATGACCCAGCCAAATCAGAAAAAAAATATTAATTTCCGATAATACGAACACAATGCGAAAAATGTACGGATATCTTTAACACATCACAGAATCGACCAGTCTTTAATGCGAGCTATCTTCTGTGGGTCAGCCCGTATCTCCAACCGAAAACACAACATGATCCATATAGAATTGGACACCTGCTGGCCCAAAAGGACACACTTCAACTTCACCGAGCACCACGAAATCTCCCAAGTACTTCTTCCAACATTTTTCCACAAAGTATTATGTCGTCTAAGTATGTGAGAGACATTTTGCAGCGTATGCCCTTAAGGACAATCTCAGCGAGCCCCAGGAGTGAATTTGGAGCAGCACGAGTTCGAAAGAGAATACTTTAAACTCATATAGCCGACAATGAAGGCTTTTGTCTTGGTCAGCTGGAGACATTTCCACCTGCGAGTAGCAAGAATCACAATGTAGCGTGGGAAATCAGCTGACTCCCGCCATTCTTTCCAGACTATCAATATGGGTCTGAGAATAAGGGGTTACACGAATCAATATCGTGGTATCGATGGCCTTTCGTTCCAAACTCATGTCATGTTGTAGAAATATTGACAGATGTTTGTTAAATAATTCTTCCACTAGTCGTACCTGAGTTTTCACTTAAAAAAGCTTTTATCAAACGGTTGTTGTAATTAATACCTATCAGTCATGCCAGGCGTAGGCTCCAACAGTGTATCTTCGAATACCTCTCTCCCGGTTGCATCACACCCACCAACTCACGCTTTTTAAATATTGTGAAACACCTAATGCGTTTACAAATTGGGTTCATATTCACGCAACCCAGTTGATTAAAACTTGATTTTTGTTGACTTTTAACCCAACTGATTTTAGAGTGTTGGTATTGTAGTACACTACTCTCTGAACTGTCTATATAGCTTCCATCATTATACCTTCATGTCTCTCGATAAAGCCATTTTTAGTGTCACAAATATCTTCCAGTATAGTCAATTACCTACCTGTTCTTTCATAAATAATTAAACCTTTTTTTCTGTTCATGCACTTTCAGGCAATATGATTTGCTTAAGTATTTCATTTTTCTCTTTTCAAAACACAATCAACCGAAAAAAAACGCATTTAGGCCCGCCCTAAACCACGCCCCCAATATCTGTCTTGAAAATTACGCGTTACAGTGTGAACGGAAAAGAACCCCTGAACGCTCATATTATTTCAACATGAAAAGTAATCAATATTTATCTCATGATATTAAAAAGACTTTCAAATAAAATTTAATAAACAATAAAATCCTCAACATGCTTTTTATTCCATGTTCAATTTGTTTATGCGCAATAAGTGATCGTCTGCGTTCATCGTTTTACCCAAATCAAACGTAAACAATGGCCGGTCATAATAATCAACAAACGAAACACGCGACCAAATGTTGTTTCCAATTTCCAAATAGTCTGAATGAACTCATTCTGAGACGAAGTTCAACCAAATTCATGAAATCTGGGTTTTATCGAACTCCACATTTACAAACTGTGTTTTCAGTTTCTCAGGAAATGGTCAAAATCGGAATTAAATTTAACTCAGCGTTGACAGCACCCCAAGTGGAAAAGGAGATTGATGTTTTGTGTGGACGTGGCTATGACGTTCCTTTTAACTTACGCAATTCATTGGTCAATAAAATTTTTACCGACACAAAAACATGTTTCAGTGACATATATCGTTATTTCAAACGGTTGCGGTAACAGGTTCTCGTCAGATCACCGAAGTTAAGCAACGTCGACCCCGGTTAGTCCTCCGATGGATGACCGTCTGAGCGATCGATTCGAACTTCCGCGTTGAGTCCATGGGCAAGGCACTTAACCCTGATTGTCCACATAAGGGCACGATGACGCCATGTACTGAGGCGTACTGCACGTCAATGGTGCGCATGTCTTCAACCAATCTAACCCTGCCTGTGTTACAGTGTTGGGGAGCTGGCAGCTGCTCGTCGTTGCTCGGTGGTTCTCTCCAGGTACTCCGGCTTCCTCCACCCGTAAAACTGTCACGGTCATGATCAGCCATTGTGCATAGGTATGTGACCTTGGACATCAATAAATAAATAAATAATCATTTCAAAAACCTTCGGTATTTTCCCGTGAAGTAGTCTAAAAATACAGAAGCTGCCTCTTTACAATTTTTCCTCAGTCACCTTTTTTTCCTGTTCATTATGATCATTTTCTCGCGTTTTCGAAGAATTGGCGAGAAAATAATGTCAAAAGCGATGTGATAACAAATAACGTAGAGCTTTTTTTGTGGACGCGGAACAATGCGGTTCACGGTCTGATCACGTGGTGATCAGTGGCTTGTAACTTTGTGCTGTCATTCTTGCTGTCGCCTTCATAAAGACAACCAGCAAATGTCAATTTTTTGGCATTGAATTTTATTTCAAATTCTCGAACCTCTTTTATACACGTCTTACATGCGAACTATCTATTTATTTAACTGACGTTCACTATAAACGTTATTTAACGTCAAGCCTGGCATATGTTTTACGCTTTCCAAAGCATTTCTTTCGAAACACACACATAATGGAACAGTTTTATCTCTGGTTTTGGTGCGGAAATATTTAAAAAAAAAGCAACACAGACCATGGAATACATTTGGTACGGTTGTTTGACGAAACAACCATTTTCCTATACTATTTTTGTTGTATGAGTTCTGTTCCTCTATTTATTTGTAAACATGAACAAAATAAATAAATACATTCCTATGGTTGTTTTTATACGGTACTATTTTTGTTGTATCTATTCTGTTGCTCTATTTATCTATAAACATGAATGAATACATTCCTATGGTTGTTTTTATGCGGTACTGGTTTGGCGAGCCTCTGGCGAGACCAAACGGAAAATTCGGACGAGTTTCATAAACATTATATGAGAAAAAACACTCATTCCATATTCTATTTATCATATGACACACACACGTACAAATTAGCCACTTAGTATGACTTTTTAACCCATCACCTAACTTGAGTTGCAGACGGCACTTGGAAAAAACATCCTCGTATAACTAAACATTTTCGTTGAGCTCGTACCAAAGAGGGGTCATAACCTATGTTTTGGAAGCAAAAAGTGAAAATATAAAAAAAAATGAATGGCGTTTCTCGTGTAGGTAAAAGATTAATACAATATAACCCACCCTAAATAGGACAGGTAATGTAAATTCTCCCTACTGAAATTATGCAAATGTGACCCAGTTGTATTTTGTTTAGACAATCAAATTGTCCAGTTTTGAAATTAACCAATGAAAGCTCCCACCTCTAATTATGCAAATTATGAAAATGTGGCCCAGTTTTTTTTTGTTGAGCCAATCAAATTGTCTAGTTTGGAATTGACGTAAGGCTTTATTTATCACTGATTAATATGAAAACAAAATATCAAATGTTTTAAAGTGAACAAAACGGACAAGTCACATGATAAAAAAGGCTATAAGGTGAGATTTGCTAATTAATTTCTTCAAAAGAATCAAAACTTGCAAATTACTGTAAAAACCCATTCTCTAAACAAAGAGCCAAAGTGGACACTTACTGATGGGAGGTGTGGTACTGGTAGATATTCTTAATGGTTTATCTTCCGAAACTATTTACTCCTAATTAGCTTGTCAAAAAATCTAGGATTCCTTTTGCCCTCTGTTGTTTTCGTTTATTAAAAGTAACAAAGGAAACTTGATTTTATCTAGTATATCTGTTATATGAGTTTTCTCAACAATGACTTGCTTAATTGGACCTTCCTCGCGCGTTAAGTATTTCAAGGGAGATAACGTTTACATGACGATATATGTCAGAGGTGACAATCCCTCATAAGGCCCAAATGCCAAATCTGGCACATAAAAGGTCTTATCAACCACGTCGGGGAGGGTCACATCTCCAGAAACATTCCAAGATTGATCGTTAGCACCCAAACTCTCATGAGAGGTTGGCTCTAATCTCGATTACAGTTGAAACTGAAGTCCTGTCACAATTAGCGCAGGACATGTCCGTTAGTTGATAGGCACCTTACTGCAGAAGAATGAAGTAGTCTAAAATATGCAAGAACTCCTTCGCTGTGCAATGCAAAATGTTAGCGAGGTTAGTAGTGAAATCGCGAACTGAACCGATCAAACAGGAAACAGTGTTGAGGCTGTGGGATAAATTTTTTTACTTGGCAATTATTTACATTTTCCGAGGACATAAGAACCACGTGCAAACTTTCGTTTTATGGACCTTGTGATGAAAGTTTGTGTTTCTCGTGCTATTATAGAAAATAAAAAAAAACCGTTTCGAATGGAGAATATATGGCGCTGCGATTCAGTGGTAATCCACTCTTTTCATTCTGTATATGCATTCGAAATTTAATATCTCTTTACGGCATTATATGTACATGTATCCCAGTAGAGGTTAGGAATTATGCTAATTATCTCTATTTACTAGTATAGAATTGTACAGAGCTTAGCACGATGTTTTTCTGTGGGAATTAAGTTACGCTAATGGTGTGCAATTTCATAGGGACAAAGGTGCTCTTACTCAGTGCGCTATTACTTCAAAATAGTGCACAATATAGTGACGTGACTTCTAGTTTCAACTGTACTGACATATCAGCATGAATTCGCAGCATCATATATTCACCACTCGAGAAGTATTTATAAGTGTTCATAACAGTACAAGAAACGCTTGCAACCTTTCATCACATGGACCACCGGGTGTAGCCCGGTGGTCCATGTGATGAAAGTTTGCAAAGGCTCCTTGTGTTTTCTAACCCGGTGGTCCATGTGATGAAAGTTTGGAGTGTTTCTTGGGCTGTTATGAACAATTATAAATATTTTTCGAGTTTAGAATATATGGTGCTGTGATTAAGTAGTAACCCACTCTCTTCATTATGTATATGAGTAGAATTTTAATATTTATTTCCGTCATTACATGTACGTGTATCCCAGTAGAGGTTAGGAATGATGTTAATGATCTCTGTTTATTAGTATAGATTTGTACATAGTTGAGCATGCTGATTAATTCGACAGAAATTGAGATACGCTAATGGTGCAGTTTGACAACTTACACAGCGCATTTTACTTCAAAATAGTGTACACTATACAGTCACAAGACTCCTAGTTCCAACTGTAAGATTGACATGATATACCTCCACATGACCTTGATACTCAACATCTATCAAAAGTCAACCCTTTGACCAAGCTATTTAAGTGTAACATAACTATAACTATTTTTGCTTCTTCATGGGGAAGGGGACGGGGGCACTCACAAAAGGTCTGAGGTTCAATGCCAACCTCAGCCTTTATTGTTTTAAAATCTTCATTACTGTTTGACCTTTTGTTGCTTCAATGGATGGCCAATTGTACCCGGTGAACGTCTAGGGTGTGAATGTATTGGTCCTCTAAAATTAGTCTCGACCTCCGACCCAGGCAGCTGACTAACAGTTCGATCCGAACACAAACTACCCAGGCGATAATCCACCTTCAACCACATATAAACCATTTCACTTGATGCATATTTTACTAGCTTGTGCACTGACTATATGTCTCTATATTTCGCCATAGATTTGTGTACATACCTGGTATTTTGTTGTGCAAATTTATACCTTTGATTAGGAATAACACCTAAAGGCGTTGATGGCTTTCCAAGCTGGGCGTAGAATCATACCTCCAGCTTGCCCTTCAAGTGTACAGTTAAAACTAGATGTCCTGTCGTGAAATGCGCACAAATAGCACGTCGATCTGCTCATTAATCTACGCGTTATGACTATAGTAAGGCTATCAAATGCTGTAGATATGGCATGTGCATAAGCAATGTTTCAGCCAATGGACCTCCGGGTAACCCGGGGGTCCATTGGCAGGAACATTGCCTGTGTTTGCTATGAGTAACCAAGAGAACCTGCCGTGCTTTGGATGCCATTTGATATGGCAATTGCGCACAATTCCTACGAGCAATTAAGCCTAGATAAGCGCACAGGTCGTGACAGGACTTTTAGTTTTAACTGTATTAATAGGCCTACTGATGTCTTCAGTTCAGCTTGCTTTTCAAATGAATTAATAGACCCACCGTCTAAAAGGTCATACAAGTGATCATGCTCTCAGGCCTCCAGTATTCAGTATTTAGTTCGCTTTGAAAACCTTAACCCTTTCAAAACGGTGTGCATAAATTTTTGCGTGAAGAACAAATTGGTTGTGGACCAGCAGACGATATAAAGAGCAAAAGAGCTGAAGCGAGGCTCGGTAATAATTTAATCCAACAGCTCGACAGATTAAATTGTTACTGACACTCCCAACTCAGCCATTTCGCTGTTGACAGTATTGATTGAAATGATACCTAAAAGGCACCAGTGTTGAGAGGGTTAATATACGTAATAGGTGGAACTACGTGGCGTAATCTTAGAACTACAGCCGAGTATTTAATTTACAAACAAGTCTAACAGTACTGTAATGCCATTAAAAATTCAGTCAAATCCAATCTCGATTCAGAAATATTTCTTCCATTGATTCAAAAAAGTGAATGTTTATGTAACTTTTCGATTCAATACTCTGGAATATTTCAGATGGTCGGACCATGGACTCGCTTTTCCGACTAACTGAAGCATTCCAGCTGATTGAATCTAAAACATAGACGTTTGGACTATTTACGAGCTTGACTGGTTCTAGACCAACAGCATTAAATTCCTTACAAAATTAGACTGGTGGCTTGAGAGCTAGTCAAGGAATCTAAAGATTCAATACATTCCATAATGTGATACAAAAGGATTACCATGAACCATCAAAATACAGGCCTACAAAACGCCGTATCAGTAGTATAGGATGCACAGATCTGCCCTTTTTACCAGGACCCGTGGGGTCAGACCACGACCCCGGGGTCATTGACTCCGACGCCCAAATCCGTTAGGCCTCCCCGCCCCCTTTCCCCTCCCCTCTCCGCACTAGGCCTAGGTTATTTTTAGGCGCCCCTCACCCTACTCGCCCTGTATGTAAATTATTTTTTAGGCTATCCCTCCCCAAAGCCCATTTTAGGACCCAGGCTATGTATAGCCCATTTAGGCTTTCCCCACATTGTTTAGGTTTTCCCTGTATGTGGGCTCCCCCTTCCAAAAGCCCACTCCCTCCCCACCAAAGCTCTGCACAGTTCCCCACCCCCCCCCCTTTCCAAAGGCTAGCCCAAAGCTGGGGGACTTCTGCACTGAGGTGACTTATGAGTACTAACAAAAAGAGCCGCCATCCTCATCCCTCCCCCTTCCCCCACGTAAATTTCGAGCTCTGTTGGTGTATCTAAGGTAAATGTTGTCAAGGACATGTACACGTAACTACAAAGATTAATTTGAAGACTACCTGGTTTGTTTAGACATGTCATAAAGGAATTATGATAGAGAACACCTGGTCTTTGATTAAGATAGAGGGGAACTTTGTTTATAAAAAGATATGATAGTGTCACGTTGTATAATTATGCAAATAGATAAGGGACAACTGGTATGTTTGATTATGTCATTGACCTCGGCTCCCAAATCCATTAGGCCTCCCTGCCCCTCTCCCCTCCCCTCTCCACACTAGGCCTAGGTTATTTTTAGGCGCCCCTCCCCTTCCTACCCTGTATGTACCCTATCTTTTAGGCTAGCCTTCCCCAAAGCCCATTTTAGGACCCGGGCTATGTATAGCCCATTTAGGCTTTCCCCACATTGTTTAGGTTTTCCCTGTATGTGGGCTCCCCCTTCCAAAGCCCTGGACTGTTCCTCCCCTTCCAAAGGCTAGCCCAAAGCTGGGAGGACTTTCACACTGAGGTGTCCTTGTGAGTACTTACAAAAGAGTGCCACCATCTCCTATCCCCTCCATGCCCCTCGCATAACTTTATTTCTTGGTAAATATCTTTAAGGTAAGTGTTGTCAAGGACATGTACATGTAATTTGAAGACTACCTGGTTTTGTTTAGACATGTCATAAAGGTGATTATGATAGAGAGAATCTTTGTTTATAAGAAGATATGATAGTGTCACGTTGTATAGTTATGCAAATAGATAAGGGACAACTGGTATGTTTGATTATGTCATAGATAAAGGTATTATGGGACAGGGCCCCTTTGTTTATAAGAAGCTTAATATGATAAAGACCATGTACACTGTTTGATTATGTCCTAGATAAGATGGTGTCACGTCGCAGGTGTTTGATAACCCAGAAGTTCGCGGCGGTGTCTGATTGATCAAACAGTTGTCCAATCAGATCATACCACACGACGGTATGTTCCCACGCAGGCGTTCTCTGATTGGTCAAACAAATGTCCAATCAGATCGTGCCATGCAGTATTTTCTGCGTGGCGAATAGATGAGTGATCCGGAATGTTGTAGTAAACTACTATAGCATGCTCAACTCATAGGTAAGCTGAAAAGGAATGAACAACTCTGAATTTTCTCTCTATTAAATTTTAGTTTCACATAAAATCAGTTTTACAAGTAATTAATTGGTTTTACAATAGTCAAAATGGATTTGCAATCAGACTTACAAATTTACAAGTAATTTTTTCAAAGCGAAAATGGTTTTACAATCAATTAAAATGGATTTACAATCAGTCAAAATGGATTTTCAATAAGTTTTTACAAGTAATTTTACAATTTCACCATAAGTAATTTCTACATTAAGTAGTTTTACAATACTTCTTTTACAGGTAAGCATACAATAAACAAAATTAAATGTTCAGTAACTGTCTTTTGTCCCTGAAAAGGGGTAGTTTTTGTTGTTGTCGTTCTTCTGGACTTTCTCTAGTTATGATCCCAAGCTGTCTGCACATCCAGAAAACGTGTATTTTCTTAATAATAGATCAAACAAGTATTTTCGTTTCTTAATTGCGAATTTTTCAGCTTCGTTCATTCCATAACCCTCCTCATCTCGAAGTCGCTGAGCAGTTTTTCTAATTTTTCCACAGACCGGATGTTGTCTGAAGTGCCTTACTCGACTCATTGCCTTAAATAATCTTCTACAGAGGGAAACTCTCACACTGTCTCTAAGAACTTCCCTGGCTGCTTTGGTGGCCTCGTCTGTGGGCAAGCCATTTTCTATGTACGACACTTTCAATCTCTGAAATTTAGCCGTATTATCTCCATATGCTCTTATGATTAAAGTGTCTATTATGTTCGTTTCGCCATCTTCCTCTTCTGAATATTCACTTTCGGTGGTTGTATCACTATCGTCTGTCTCTGAATATGTGCTCTCGTCAGAATCAGACAAGTTATAATCTTCGTTTGACTGCTTGCCTTCACCCGTCATCCCAAACCTCTCGAGGCAGTAACCATCTTCATGTCTATTGCGTGTAAAGGCTCTTGAGAATGCTTTCATACAGAATTTACAGTTGTGGCTCGGCATATCTTCTCTCTTTGAACACTCTGAGAACAAATGAGAACTGTGGCACATCACGATTTATAAGACAGTGAAGAGTACCCTCAAATATGCGCATGCGTTCATCAGTTTTATATATGTGCACATCAGTTTTACATATGTGCACATCAGTTTTACATATGTGCACATCAGTTTTACATATGTGCATGTCGGTATTACATATGTGCACATCGGTTTTACATATGTGCACGTCGGTTTTACATATGTGCACATCAGTTTTACATATGTGCACATCAGTTTTACATATGTGCACATCAGTTTTACATATGTGCATGTCGGTTTTACATATGTGCACATCAGTTTTACATATGTGCACATCAGTTTTACATATGTGCACGTCAGTTTTACATATGTGCATGTTGGTTTTACATATGTGCACATCGGTTTTACATATGTGCACATCGGTTTTACATATGTGCACGTGGTTTTACATATAGTAAATACACGAAATTAGTGACCATTTAGTGACCATTAGTGACCATTTAAGACCATTTAGTGACCATTTAATACCATTTATTGACCATTTAAGATCATTTAGTGACGGCTTAAGACCATTTAAGACCATTTAGTGACCATTTAAGACCATTTGAGACCATCTGAGAAATATTTAAGACCATTTGAGAGCATTTAAGACCATTTGAGAAATATTTAAGATCATCTGAGAAATATTTAAGACCATTGAAGACCATTTGAGACTATTTGAGAAATTTTGAAGACCATTTGAGACCATTTAAGACCATTTGAGAAATATTTAAGATCATTTGAGAAATATTTAAGACCATTAGTAGGTAATAAAGGCCGATTCCAACTCAGATGTACATGTACTTGTACATGTACACGTACATCGATGTACACCTCCGTAGGGTTTAGTGTTAAAATCGTGTACAGGAACTTTGCCGATTCCACATCACTGGATTCTATATACACATCGCTCAAGAGTGAAAAAAATGCATGAAATTTTAAGGAAAAAGAGGTGTATCATCTGATTTGGAATCGGCAAATGGGTTTCCCCCATAGGATTCAGTGTTAAATTGCGAGCAAAAAACGTGTTGCCGTTTCTAAATCATCATCTTGCTCATTCTAAATCATCCGTGTCTGTACACGATTTTAACACTGAATCCCTATGAAGGCATACATGGAAATCCATTTGCGGATTTTACGTCAGAAATCGAATCGTGTACGGTACACGGAAAAGAGGTGATTTGGAACCGGCAAACCCACTGCCACGTTTCCTGAGGAAATAAAAAAGTGATTGATATATATAGGAGAGAAAAAAAATATATAAATAAATAGTTATTTAAAATATAAATATATCAAATCGAATAGATAATAAAAAAATAAGTAAATCATGTGCGCTTCCCAGACTATTAGAGCAAGGTTTCTTTTAAAAATGCTGATGAGAGCCTACGCATTCTGTGTGAATGAACAACTAGGTTGCCTCTTGTTAGAACGATGCGTTGGATGTCGGGATCACCTAGACTTCAATCATGAAAATCATTCATGTCTGTCGATGGAAAGGGAAGATATGGTCGTCAAGTATTTTGAACCAGCGTTCGAACGCGTTCAAATCGATGAAGTGATCGCGTTTTGGAAGAGATTACTCTTCTGTAAGGATCAAAGCAAGCCCACAGTTTCGGAAGAACTGAAATTGGCATGTAAAAGTCTGACTTTAGAAGACAAGGGATGCGTCATGAAATTATTGTTCAATGAAGCATACGTCTAAGTTTTCTCGTTGATATAAAATAAGGGAGAATAGAAAATAAAATAAATACACACATAATTTTTTTTATCTAATATTAGAAAGAAAAAAACCCACAAAAATGAGAACCAGAAATAAATTGTATCCGACGTTAGTGAACGACGAGGATGAGAATCCGATCAGCATTTTACCAACGGCACCATCACTAGAAGAAAAAGAAAGAGGAGAGAGGAATCGCATTGATCAAATCAGTAGAATCCAAGAGTATTTAACTTGAGAGAGAGATTCTCGTCATTCTCTCAAGAAGAAGTATTCGCGTTTCGTGAAATTCGTCAATGTGATCGACACGACACTCATCACGATTTCCATGGGTTTACACGTGGCAGGCATCGGATTGTTGTCGACCGTGGTCGGTATTCCGATCGTGTTAACCATAGAAGGAGTGGCTCTCGCCGCCGGATTGTTTAGCACGCTCGGAAACTTTTTGATTAGGAAATTATATCTGATGGTGAGGAAACATGACAAGATTCGGGTCTTGGCCGACTCCAAGATCGACACGATATCCGAAATGATCTCTATGGCATTGAAAGACGTTAGAATATCGGACGGAGAATACTTCACGATATTAAGCGAGAAAACGAAATACGATGCCATGAAAGAAGCCGTAAGAATCAAGACTCGTCAGATCATCAAAGAAGAGATGAAGGATTCTCTCGTGGAAAAGGGGAGGAAAGAGGCCAGGGAGGAATTCAGTAAGATGATAGTACTCAAGAGCAGCGATTGAAAAAAAAAAAAAAATATATATAATAAGAACAGAATTAATTAATTATTAAATTTATATATAAAATAAAAAACGAAATTAATTTAAATAACTCTTAAAAATGTATTGCGTAAAGTGTAAGAGAGTTACCGAGACAAGTAATTCTCGAGAAGTACGAACTAAAAACAATAGACAGATGCTTCGCGGAATTTGCGACGTGTGTGGTTCTATCAAGACTCGATTCATCAAAAAAAAGAACGCGAGCAAAGGTAAAGGCATCGTGAATAAAATGATCAAGAATCTACTTTTCGAAATGCATCTGCCTGGTCACAGTTTCACGGGACCCGGAACGAAATTGAACAAGAGACTCAACGCCGATCTGACTCCTAAATCTTGGAGAAAACCTGTGAATAGGGTGGACGCGGCCGCGTATGATCATGATCTGTGCTACGCCGGACATCCCGACACCAAGACTCGCAACGACGTCTGCGATAAAAACATGTTGGAGAAATTGAGAGGCATATCGAATCCGAGCAGGAGAGAGAAGATAGAATGTTTGCTGGTCGGCAATCTGATCGGTGTGAAACGTCGATTCGGATGGGGCGTTCAAAAAAAAAAAAGCATATTGGAAAAGAAGAAGAAACGATTATTGACGAGCAAATTGGCCGAGGAGTTACACAAACCCATCGTGCATAAATTTTGAAAGAGAAGGGTGTTCGTGAAGGGTTTGGATGATATTTGGTCTGCCGACTTGGTCGACATGAGATCGTTTTCAAGGTGGAACAAGGGCGTCAAATATCTATTGACAGTCATCGACGTGTTTTCCAAATATGGTTGGATCAGAGCTTTGAATAATAAATTGGGACCTTGCATCGCCGAGGCTCTGAAGAGCGTGTTCGACTCGTCTTCTCGAAAACCGAGTAAATTGTGGGTGGATAAGGGAAAAGAATTTTACAATAAGCACGTTCATCGATTGGTCGACCTGTACTCGATCGAAAATGAAGAGAAAGCCAGCATGGTGGAACGTTGGAATCGAACAATGAAGGAAAAGTTGCATAGATACTTCACGGCGAATTCGACCAAGAAATACATATACGCTCTGAGCGGTCTGGTCAAAGATTACAACAACACGCAACACAGATCGATCAAGATGACTCCCGTGGAAGCTAGCGATCCTCGAAATGAAAAACGGGTCTACGCGAATCTATATCCTGAAAGATCTAAGATTAGGAAGAAGTCTAGAACGCCGAAATTTGCGGTCAGTGATCGAGTGAGAATCTACGCTTATAAGAAACACTTCAAAAAGGGTTATACTCCTCGATGGACCTCGGAAATCTTCGTGATAATCAAAATATTTCACACCGATCCGGTGACTTATGAAATCGAAGCTTTGGATGGAAAAGAGATCATCAGAAAGTTTTACGAACAACAATTACACGAGACAAAGTTTTGATAAGAAAACAAATTTCTTTTATTTACTTTCTTTAATATTTTCTTGTTTACACATATATATATATAAGAGAGAAAAATAATAATAAAAAAATAATTAAAAACTATTTTTAGATAAAGAAAGCAAGTTAATTAATAAACAAAAAAAAAACAAAATTCCTTTAAAATGACAAATATACTAGATATAGCACAAAGAATAGTGAAAGATGAAAGTATTCAAGAATATGAGATTCACGAATACAAACCGGTAACCGGAACGAGTTTGAACAATGCGGGAGAGATAAGAATCAACGTCGAAACTCAAGATCTATTCATACATCCTAGCGAGAGTTACATAGTGGTGCAGGGACTTCTCACCAAGGAATATGGGAGTGACTATGCCGCCGACACGGTTACTCTAGCCAATAATGGCATCATGCATCTATTCAGTAATATAAAATACATGCTGTCTGGACAAGAGATAGAATCTGTGTTTCATTCCGGTCAGGCCACCACGATGTTTGGACTCTTGACGTATCCTGATGATTTTTCGAAATCCAGAGGACTTAATCAGTTGTGGGTGAAAGACACCATCAGCCCTGCTAGCGCCGGGTCGCCTTGATATTCGACTACGTCGTCAAGACGTCCAGACCTAAAGGAACGTTTTCGTTCCAGATACCTTTGAAACACATCTTCGGATTTGCAGACGATTACAACAAGAATCGAAAAGGAGACGACGACGCAATAGTGAGACTCACTGCAACCAATGCGGGTAAGATAACTCTACACAAGATATCGTGGTTCGTTCCGCACGTGGAGCCTTCGATCGTGGAAAAGCACATCTCTACAAGATCATAGAATCCAAGAGTAAATTACCCGTGGGATTTAGAATGAGACAGTGCGACACGGCTAGCATTCCTCTCTCCACGAATCACTTCGATTGGAGATTGATGGTGAAATCCGCTTCTGAGAGACCGCGTTTCATCGTGGTTGCATTTCAGACTGATAGGGACGGGTCTCAGGAAAAGAATGCATCGCTGTTCGATCACTGCCATTTGAGAAACATGCAAGTGTTTCTGGACGCCACGAGATATCCAGCAATCGATTACAATGCGTCGTTCGACAAAAACAATTTCTGCAGACTGTACGGCAGCGCCGCTGATTTTAGAAAGAAGTATCACGGTCTAGACGAATTGATGAGCAACCCTAACATATCTCCCAGCAAATACAAGTTGATGTATCCCATGTTTGTATTCGACGTCAGTAAACAGAGTGAACGACTCAAGAGTAGCGTCTTAGACATTCAGATCAAGATGCAATTCAATAGGAACGTGCCAAGAAAAACTGAAGCCTTCACCCTGGTCCTGTCAGACAGAGAATTACAATTCGAATCGGATGGAAATAAGATCTCGATCATTCGATGAGAGACGTGTGTGAAAAAAATAAAAAAACAAAAAAAAAATAAAAAAAGTAATGTGTAATTATTAAAAACAAAAAAAAAAACAAAAAAAAATAAATAAAGTAATGTGATCTAGAGAGATTAAACATCTTACTAAATTTCATTACTTTTTTTTGTTTTTAACAAATCACACATTATTTTTTTTTTTTAATTCATTATTTTCCATGCGTTCACTGTTTGTTCAAAGGAACTAGTTTGATCAGTAGACTCACCACGGAAGTGGCGGCTTCGGGATTATTGGTTTTCGTAACGAAATTAATCCTGTCTCCAGCATTCACTTTGAGAGGCGTGCCGAACGTGCTAACATTCGCGTGTTGATTTTCAGTCTTTTCGACACTGTATCTCTTATCGCTCTCTACTCCATTCACCATAAGATTGACGACCGGTTTGTTATTCAAATTCGAGGAAGCCAGACTCATTCGAAGGATTTCACCTCCCAGCGGCATGGGATATCCCACCTGACCATGTTTCGATCTGCTACCTCCATTTCCGAAAGACCACTCAGCTTTTCCCTCATCTAAGGTGCCGGCCTCCTCGGCCCACACGGTGATCAATTGTCTAGCATATTTGACTTTCTCCACCACCGAAATCAGGGTGCAGGCATCCGTCATGTTGACGGGATCTGGTAGATTCGTGAGCGCGTGTCCACCCATGTCTAGTTTACCTTCCATGATGTCACCCTTTCTCCAGACTGAGTTGTCATCCACGTACTTTCTGCTGACTGCGCTGGAATCGAATTCGGGATCGTGACTGAGTCTGAATAAATTCTCACCATTCATGTCGATACCACTCTCCATGGTTCCGCCAGATTGTTTGTTCAGGTAGAGATCGTCCACTTGCGATTCTAGATATTCTTGTGATCGTATCACAGCAGAATCTACGTAGCCCTTGTTGACCATGGTTGAGTCCGCATCTGTGTCGTCGACCTTCAACAGATTCAATATCTTGTTGAATCCCGCATTCAGATCTGATTTCATTTCTCATCTGTCAGACTTTCTCTGTTCCAGATCTACGTAGTGTTTGGTCGCCACGTGATTTGGGATTCGTGGGAGTGGCCACGTTCGTTATCTTGTTAGAATTGGCATTCAATTCCGAGTGCATCGTTTTCTGAACGTATCTATTTCTCAGGTGTTCGCTGAATCTCGCGTGAGAGTCGTCCGCGTATTTCTTGGTCGCAGCATCCGTGGGATCTATGGGATTCGCGACGTTCACCAAACGTTTGGATTTCAGATCGAGATCGTCAGTCATGGTTTTATCCACGTAATTATCTAGCATGATTCATTCGAAATCGGCGTTCCCCCTGTTGACGTATTTTTTAGTTGCAGCATCTGCGAGATCTATCAGCTCGGGAAGATTGTAGAGCTTCTTATCATTCATGTTCAAAGGTTCCTCTCGAGGTTCGTATCTCCGAACGTAACGTTCATCCAAGTTGGCAACGTCGTAACCATCATCGACTTCGAACGTCTTCCTCTTCTTTCTTAGGTTGACTTTTTCGTCGTCACTTCTACCAAATTTATCGACTGGCATGTTGTTTTGAGATTTTTTGTTTTTTAGAAAAAATATATTCAAAACGCAGTTTATTAAAAATGAATTATTTTATTTTTATTTTTCGTTTTTATTCGATTACAATTTTTTTAAAATAATTTTTTTATCTTTATATATACTATAAAAAAATCTCTCTCTAATGTAAATCATTGAGAATGTCTTGAAACCGATCTCCTTCAGACCATCTCTTCAGAACATAGAGACATAGGTGACCGCAAAACACTTGATCTGGTGATTGCACTCCTTCCGTGTTGTAACAAACCATCAATTTTTTTAAATAGTTTTTTATTTCTTTCGGCGGTGAGATTCCGTAGCTGTCGAAATAATAATTCTTCTTCCCGTTCTTGAACCACGCCACCCAGAGAGTGCCTTCACCCGATAAATCGTCTAGATTTAAAATTCCGCATTCCAATTGTCGAGGTCTTCTCTTTGGCAAAGCATCTCTGGAAAACACACCTAGAAAATCTTTGATTTTCAAATCCTTCGCCGCATTCAACAGATCGATGTTGGATAGGGGTTCGTTAGGTAAGACGACACCTTCTACGGATATCTCTATTTTCTTATTCATAAATGCGTATATATATTTTTTTTTTTTTTTTTTTATTTATTTATTTATTTTATTATAATTCACTAAAATGACGTTATTTTTTTCTTTTTCTTTTTAAACTAACTCTCTCGATGTCTCTATCGATTTCTATAATTTCGAATCCATCTAATTCCTCTTGATTTTCTGGAATCCTATCATCCTTACTCATATCTGGAATCCTATCATCCACAATCATATCTGGAATCTTATCATCCACAATCATATCTGGAATCTTATCATCCACAATCATATCTGGAATCTTATCATCCACATTCATATCGTTTAAAATTAGATCCAAAGTCCAATGTACACGTGCCAAAGTGCTTATTTTATCGTCTAACACGAATCTCTTATCATCGCCGGCCATCAGCGAAATCTTGTTGACTATTTCGGTATACAAATCATGATTTTCGCTTCGAATCGATTTCATAGTCTTATACACCGGACCACTTCCTAACAGACAATCTTTATACTCTTGGAAAGAGATGTTTTTCTTCACCACGCATGCTTTAACCCCTTTGCACTTCTTGATCTCTTCATCTTCTAGACGATAAGCATACAGTTTGGGTCTCAAGCCCACAAATTCGACGATTTGTTTACCACCGCTCTCGGCCTTAAATTTACCCAACACCTTCTTGTTGTCGTTCGATTGAATGTTGGATGGGTGATCGACGGGATAATTGCTTGTGTCGAACCACGCGACCATGTCCTGAGATATATCTCAGTAGACGTCTTTCGTCTCTATCTCATAAACTAAACTGTCCATGTCGGTGAACAGTAGTTTGGCTTTATCACCAAATTTTCGTTTGATGTAATCGTAGTGAAACTCGTACATCAATCGCTTGCTGATATCTAAGATGATCGGTCCAAGATAATATGGTTTGTCGAACTTCAGGTGCGTCTTTTGCATGTGAACGGCCACTAGATTTTCGTTGAATATGGTTCGGTGTTTGTAATTGGGTTTCGCCACTAATTTTTTAGCTCTTTTCTCAGAGGTGATGAGTCGAACGTCGGTTCTCTTCCTGATGTTTTCCATCGATTTACCGTACACGCAGTTGTTCATGAGTTTGAAGAAATCTTTTTCGAAATTGTTCTCGGCTCGAATTCTAAGATTCGTGTTGAGATCGATGTATTTTTTCATCCAAAGCTCATCGTCGAATCAAATGATGCGATGTATGTTGACTAATTTCATCCCGTAATCGACATATTGTTTCAAATTCTCACTGTAGACAACGTAGTTACATTTGTTAAATAAATTGGGAATGAGTTTTTCCCCGTCTCCTTCGTTCGGTTCCATTCGTTCGGGAGCCAGCGGATAATCGTTGTGTAGATCGTGTAATTCTTCTGGATAGTTCAAATCAACTTCTAAAATGCAAGGATAGTCTCTCCATTTTTGCATCTCTTCCGGTTCCGTCACCCATTCGAAATTTCCAATCGGTAAAGGATGACTCATAGCCCAACCATACAGATTATTAGCGTCCCAATACTGTATGTATTTATTTGATCGTTTCAAATCAAAACCTTCTTTCATGTAGGGACTGTTAGCTTCAGAATATCTGTGGGAGATCATCGAGACGCCACCTATCGCAGCCCTTTCGAACATGAGCAACATGCTCACGTCGGTTAATAATTCCAATTGAACTTCGGTGGTCTTCAACAGAGCATCCCACGCCAGACCGGGTGCGGTGAAATACCAAGCAGGATCTAGATCGTAATTTCGATGACAGACGTCTCGAAAATTTTCGAACACGTCTGCCAAGAGCAGAACGTCAGTCTTCAGATAGAGATCATGATAATCTCTCATGGTTTTCATATCGAATGATTTCCACACGTTTTTGGAGTGTTCGTAATTCTCGTCGGAAATGTCAGATTCGTATAATTTCGAATAAAAATCTTCTTTCGAAGGTAGTACGGTGTCTTCAAATCTCTTTAGATCATTCATGTAATTGTAAGGATAGACTCCTTTCCTCAACATGGCGTCTACTCATTCTCCGAAATGTTCGCTCGTGATTTTAAATTTATCCTTACTCATGTTATCGACTAATTTTTCCAGAGTGGTCGATATGAATTTAAAACTGTCGATGAAATGTATGCTTCTATGAATGGATTTCGTTTTTTCTTCCAACGTCTCTCCGTCGATTATTCTTTTTTTCTCCATGAGCTTCCATTTTGTGAAGGAAATGTATCTTTCTTCGCAATGCAATTTAATTCTTCGTGGGAAGTACCGAGATTTTTCACGAACAGATGACTGTCATAACCTGAGAGATTGTGAAATATCACCGGATAGAAAACGGCGTCTCGATATTTTAAATTACACTTGCTGTGAGCCGGACCGTGATACAGACCCGTGTAATGATCATGGTCTCTGACCTTCTTATTTTCCTCTGAATTCTCGTCGAACGATTGTCTGCATATGTGACATTTGGTGGCTCTGTTATTTTCGTCCTGCTGCTCTTGCGTGATGATCATTTTCGCCGGAGTTTTGAATTTGTCGTATAACATTTGAATTTTCGATTCTAACTCTTCCACGAACCTTTGAGCCACGTTGTCATCTTCATACTGTTTCGTGTAGGTGAAGGGACCCATGTCATGTTGCGAGTCGAAAGCGCATTTCACGTAAATGCAATAGCCTGAAGGTATGTGTTTTTGATATCTTTTGACGTAACTTTGAAGAGCATTGGGTTGACAGGAACTCATTTTCGCGGTGAAACATTCGAACTCGGCGTACTCGACGAATGGTACTTTTAACCTTCTATTGTGATTTTCAAACTTCACGATGGTGTTGGGTTTGGGCATTTTGACGGCGACACCTTGATTTTCGTTACAATATTCCTGATGTTTTGCTAACAATTTTTCACTCTTAAACATGTTCATGCAGTTGCAACATAAACATACCTTATGTTCATGTTTATTATTTTGTCTCAACAGTAATCGGCTCGGATGTTTAACCCAACAATAATGACGATTGTCACCATTCGAAATCAATAATAAAATAATCGTCTTTTCTCTTTCGAGATACGAAGTCTGTCTGAGAGGATAGATCATTTGTTTTTCATCGTTGCATCCCAAGACATTCACCGCTACAGTGGGATTTTGAGCCTCGAAACGTTCAATGTGTTTTAACTCTGTTGAGAAAGTCACTCCGGTCCAATCGAGATTTTTAGAAGTCTCCTCGTAACAAGAAACTCTATCGGGATTCATTTTGACAGGGTATAAAGCGGCGGTGACTGCCCATTTAAAACACTGATCATCTTTATTTCTCACGTTGATCACAGCATTTTTTTTAGCTAAGAAATACGGTAATTTCACGTAGGAAGACCCTTTCAACGAATCGTTTTCAGTTATGTGAATTTCGAGTTTCATCGAACGTCCAATTACTACCTTCATGTTGATAATTCGCGGGAGACATCAACATCTTGTGTTTCATCTTTTCGAAAACGTCCGATAAATCTGAACCTCAAAATACGGGTTCCGATGTTAGATCTGAAATATGCATTTTTCACGATGCCCTCGCCGGACTTCACGTCGATTTTATTCATCACGCAATGGAGTATCATCTTAATTTTTAGTCCCACGTTCATGTATTTGCGAAACAAATCCAATACTTTTTTCTTCACCCGTTCCATGAACAATTTCGAATCGATTTTCTTCAACGAGGGAACCACGTCGAAAGTTTTAAAAATGCCTTTGGTCGCACTCTCCCATTCTACGGACTTCGATTGAAATAGTTCCATGGCGAGTCAGGCTAGATATTCTTTTCCTTTTCCTTCATTTATTGCTCGTCGAATTTCACTCGATATATCTCGTTTGTCTAGAATCTGAAGTGCATCACTCGTTTTCGTTTTAGTTTTTCTTTTCTTTTCTTTTGAAACTTGAAGTTCTTCAATGGTTTTTCGTTTAGTCATCTTCTTATTTTTCACAATCAAAACGTTTTTGTTTTTTTTCGACGTCGGCATTTCGATTCCTTTTACTATCTTTTTCTTCTTCTTCTCATTTTTCACAACCGATGCATTTTTTGACGTCGTTGCTATCGGCATTTCGTTTGCCTTTCCATCGTTTCGCAAATATTTCTGTATGACTCTAATTTTTTTTGATTTAGTTCTATGATTTCTGAAATGTGAAATTTTTAATAGTTTACAAATCTCGTTTTCTCATTTAAATTTTCCATTTTTTTATCTGTTTGCTCCATTTGTAAGAATATTTTTTTCGAATTTTGTATTAAATAATTTGTTAAAAAGTTTTGTTTTTTTACTCTTTATATAAAAAAAAAAAATTTTTAATTTCAATTTTTTTTCTTTAATGTTTTTTTTTATTCAAAACAATTTATGATCACTTTTATTTCTTGTTTGCAAAACGAACACGTTTTTTCGTCTCTAGAATAACATTCCATACAATAACATAAATGTGCACACGGTAGAAACAAAACGTTTGCAGATTTGTTTTCGCAAAGCAGACATGTGTTCATATTACCCGACTCCTTTTCAACAGATGATGATAACTCGTCTGCTTCTTTCATGAATCAAATCAAATCTTCTAAAGTCAAGAATTGAGATAATGTCTTGTTTGCGTAATTCAATGTATTGTACAATTGTTCCTTCATGTATCTGGATTGTAAAATACCCCTTAATAAACTCTCGTTTTTATTTCTTTCCCATTCTTTGTTTTCAATTTTATTCAATCCCAATGACTGGATCTTCTTCAAATAATCGCAACGACCTTTGGTATTATTTATGTGTTCTACCAAAGGTCTGTCGTGAGGTTCCTAATTCATTAAATGTATGTTACAACAAAAACATTTAACTCTATCACTTTTACCCACATAAATGAAACCCCCAGCAGCTAAATCTTCGGGTTTTTGAGCAAGACACGAAGGCCAATTTTTAAACGTTTGAAGTCTTGCACGTTCTAAACTATAATTCGGATGTTTGGACTTGATCATTGTTTTTACCTCAAAATTGGGTTTGTAAGAATATTTTTTTATTTTTTTTTCGAATTTTGTATTTAATGATAATTTGTTAAAAAGTTTTAAAATTGTTTATATATGTTTTAATTCCTTCAAAAATAATTAATCAATTTTATGTTCTTAACATGAAAAAAAATTGAATTAATACGAGAAAAAAAAAAGGATATTAAAATTTAACTTTTTATTTATATATAAAGAGAAAACAAACTTTTTTAACAAATTATTATTTAAATACAAAATTTAAAATATACATTATTTGCAAGAATTCATTAAAAAAACCCAAATAATCGATCATGACAACAACACCTAAAAGATGCGAATTGAAATTGAAACAAGTCGAAGTGTGTAAGATATTAGGTTCTAATATCTATACATTAGAACAACACGATCCCATCGAATTGAATGAGGTTGAGATGAAGAGCTTAGAGCGCTACGACAATAAATATCAGATGTGTTTGAAATTGGATGAAGCCATGCTCGATTTGTTTTATGAGTACCAAAGCGATCTGCTGAATAATATCATCATCGCCGAATACAGAAAATTCGACAAGAACGATTTGATGATGTTCTATGGAAAATACATATTTCCAATAATCTCACTCGAACTCGTGGACAAATCGGGTGGTGAGAGCGCATTCACTGATGTAAAAAAACTCAAAAGAGTAAAGATAAACATTCAAGACATTTTCGTAAATGGAAAAATGACGAATGTCAACATGCTAATAATGGACTTGGAAATATAAACAATAGAGAGATTGATTTTTTTAGCGAAGAAGAAGGAAAAAAAAAGTAATGAGATCATCCTTAGATTTCATTACTTTTTTTTTTTTTTCCTTCTTCACTATTACCCATATAATATAATAACGTTTCCTTTTTTCTTAAATTTCAGCGTCGATTCTTCTTTTTTTTTTTTTTTTGTGATATGCTACGTTTTTTATAACAACACATTTGTTTATCCGAATCATAATTATGAATGAATGGTGTGCATCTCTTGGTAACACTCGCATCATTACCATTCTCTTCAGAAGATAGTGGTGACGGTGGAAAACGTCTCATTCTTCTAAATTTCATCCGCATATCCCAATCTTTATTTAACTCTTTTATCAGTTCTTTCCTTAGATATCCATCATTAGCGTCTAATTGTTTTTCCACATCTTTTTCGCACTCTATCTCGTGATATTCATCATTATCATCTAATTGTTTCTCCACCTTCTTATTCATTTTATATATTATTTTATACTTTCTATGATTTATATTTTATATAATTATATAATTTTATATTATAATAACATATTCAAAATCGGTATATTCTTAAATGGCGAATTCTCACCAAACAACAAACCCTTGCCGAGTCGCTCAATGTTCTGTCCACTCTTCAGATAGAGACCGTTTCCACTCAAAGAGTTGTCACCTCTAATGGGTTGTAGATACAATCCTTTACCGCTGTCGTCTATATGAACGCGACACACGGCTCCTCCCTTCTTCAAAAACAGTCCGCTGCCACCCATTAATTTCTCAACTGCCGAACTCACGAGTCCCGTGAGAGCTCCCATGTCGAGAGTCTTTCCGAGAAAGGGTAGTGCCTTTGCGGTGAAGGGTAATGCTTTTGCGGCGATTCCTGCCAATAGCGGTATGAAACCACCTTTCATTCTCAAATTGTATCTCAATTGAGCGGGACTCAATCTCACTGTGAACCCTCTTCCATCACGAATCGCTTTCTCCATCCTTTTGATTTGACTTTTGGTCCAGGCGATCGAATCCTGACCGCCTCTCGTCAGATCTTCGTGAGTGAATTTGAATTTCACCACCTCGCCTCGAGTTCTTAACGCTCTCTCAAGTTTTTTCCTCTGTCCTGCGGATATGTTCACATTTTTTTTCACGTATTCTGTCATAATTCTTTTTTTAAAATATATTTTCTTCAATTGTTTTCTTGTTTAATGATAATTATTTATATTAAATAATTTTTGTAAAATTAATATTGCGTTTATTTATTTTTTGTTATTTATATATATTATACACAATATTTTTTTTTTTTTGCTTTTATATTTCTCTTATGTGAAATCGTATCGTCACCCTCTCTCCACGAAGATCTAACAGTTCACCATTTTGATCCGTCAACGTGGTTTTGAGACTATACAACGTGTCTAAAATCACTGGTAGATAAACTAAATTTCGAGGTCGCTCCACGATCTTATAACCCGGCGACACGTTTGGAAAGAAGGAATAGATCGTCAGTTGAGCGCTACCATTCACGTAGCTTCCAGCAATCACATCCACGTTCACCAGAATGTTATTGACTGCGAGAATGTCGACCGTATTTTCAGATGCCGCGTGGCCTCGATACATCTTTCCATCGAATCCCAGCATCTTGCTTATAGAATCGTCTGTGTTGAAATCCACTCGAAAATTATCTTCCAAATCCAACATCGTCTGTAAGGTATTAGGATTGGGAGCGAGTCTGATCTTGTTGCTTCCCTTTCCATCCGTCTTCATTCGCGTCTGAATGTAATTGTTCAAATCGTCTATGTCGTAACTTCCTTTGGGAATTCGAATCTCCAACCAATCCACTCCGTCGGAATACTTGAACGAGTTATTCTTTTCGGTGACGTTGGTAAGGAATAATAAGTCTCCAGATTCACCAACGCCATCTCGTATCTTTTCTCTCTATTCAATTCGATGGAAGGTTCGAATTTCGTAGCGAATCGAGTCGAATCGCCACTCACCACGATTTGAATGGATTGTTTTGCAGCCGTATTCTCGGCTATCCGTTCTAACAATTCTCCTTGTTCGAACATTACATTTTAATTTTTATTTTTTTATTTTTTCAAAACTAATTATTTGAAGATTTATTATTTTCTAATTTTTTTTTTTATTTTCACGCTCTATCTTATTATCATCAGAAACATAAAACTTGTCGAATCCACACCGATATTTTCCGCGATTAAATTCACTAGTCAAATCGATCACGACGAAATTGTAAAGTCCTCCATCCCAAACCCTCTTGCAGAATCTCCTGAATTCCGCCACACTCATGTCATTTGCGACGTGATCGCCGTAGATGTGATTGAGATTCTTGAGATCTTGGCGAAAGGGACATAGAAAATTAGCGTTCTCCCTTATCGTCTGTCTGGCCAATCAAAAATAATTCTGCAACAGGTAGAAACAGTCCACGTTGCTGTGTCGACCCCTAACGTAATATGATTCGCATCGGTTCTGTCTCTCCAAAAGCAGATCGTCGAAAATCATGAGATTCTTATCTTCCGATTTCAATTCTCTAGGATCCGGAACGTCGCTAGCGTTCTCATAAAATCGACACTTGACGTTCGAAGATGCATTTCTCTTCATCAGTTCCATTGCCGCACCGTCCAAAATGGTCGAAAGAGGAGCTTCACTTTTGTCGAATTCCTCCCTACTGTCAAAGATTCTGGCTATGACGTCCTTGGGCAATCTACGATCCATGCACTCTCGAAGCAATCTGTATTCGGGTTGAAACAAGCTCTTGCCAAACATGAACAATCTGTCGTAATCCAACCAGTCGGGTCGGGACAACAGATTCATCAACAGATTAGTCTTTCCACAATTCGATTTTCCCACTATCAAGCCTCTTATGCTTTTGGGAAAGAACTCCTTATTCGACCTCTTAGTCGCGGCATCGTTCCAAGACATATCTTTAATGTTCATCTTTGTTTTATTTTTGTTTGTTTGTTATTTTAGATTCTTTCAAACACAATTTTTTATGTTTTTCAAACTCAATTTTTAATATTATTATTTATTTATATCACACCGTCGCGAGTTCTCTTCAATCCTGATCCACTCGTCATTTTAGCTAAATCTTGTATTGGTACCACAGCATCCTTAAAATCTTTCCAACTTTTCGGCGTTCGCTCTAACGCAGCTCGCTTCGCCGGTGGACTGATCAACTTGTCGATCAACGCGTCGGCTGCCCTCTTGCCAGCCACAGAAGCTATCCTTCCACTGGCTTCGGAAGCGGCTTTCTTACCAGCATCCAAAGCCGTCTTCTTACCGACCTCAAACGCAGTCGATGCGAGATTTCTACCCGCATCGCTCGTGGACGCTCGCATTATAGAATCAACGATGCCAGAACCGCCTTGAACATAAGTTCTGACGTATCCCCTGTTCTTTATCACCAACATATTTTTATTTTTATAATATATATTTTGTTTTTTCACTGGTAAATTGTTTTGTTGTTTAAATACTTTTATTATTCTAGAGTAAAAATTTACTGTTTTTATTTTGTATAGTTTGTTTGTTTCTCTCTACTTATAATATATACATCAATCCTTCAATTCGTTCATCAGCCTTTTATAATGGTTTTTATTCAAAACCTTCTGTCTTAACAATTCGTCAGATATAGTAACTATTTCATTATCTAACCCTGTGTTACCAGCCCGTCTGCTTGCCATCAACAAACTCAATCTCTGAGACAGAGCGTCAGAATCGCTCGGAAGAAAAATGGTTTTCACCCCTTTACCAGTCACCGATTCGACGAACTTCTTATTCATATCCAATATGGGTTTCACCACTTTCGTCCACTTGTAACCTCTGTTGGCTTTGGGTCTCGTTTCTCTGGCATCGTTATTTCTCTTCATGGCGTGGGTCTGAACCAGAATGTCGCCGTAATTGTCGAAATCCTGTTCCGTGTAATCACTAGGCTTATCGTAAAGGAGCAATTTGCGCAGTCCAGAAGTTAATTCGTATCTATTCAAGCCTACGGTTAATTCATCATCACCTATTTCTACTTCTGTATCGCCGACAAAAGTTCTACCATCCGAATCCTTATAAAATCCATACAACAGATCTCTCTTACCGCCATCCTCGGACGACGCGACGCTATCAGTGGTGATAGTCGAAGCTGTATCGCCGCTCTCGCTTAAGTCGGTTTGAATCCCTGTGGGAACGTAATCCGGTGTAGATTGAAAGGAATGCCGATTTCCAAAACTACCGGGCAACGAACCCATTCTCAAAGAACTCTCTGTTATGGGTCTCAATTCTTCGACTATCTCCTTCCTGCTTCGCTCTTGACCCTCCGTCACGGGTTTAAATATTTTTGTGGCTTCGCGTCTGAGATCTATCTCCCCGAGACGTCTGCTTCTGTCAGCCGATTGAATGCCCTTCTTGGCACGTTCATATTCGCCTAAAATTTGATCTCGGCTTCTAGAATCCATCTGTAAAAACATTTTTCGTTTTTAATTGTTAATGTTCCTTTGAATATGCTAATGTGAGTTATTTTATTATTTTCAAAATTAAATGTATAATTATTTTTTATATTTTAAGTTAATAAAAAATCTTCTGTCTTTAATATAATAACTAAAAAAAATTCATATCTCAACTCAGTATTGATTGAATTGGGAAAAACTTGAAAGTTTGAAAGAGGTTAAGCACATGACAAACCAGTTTCTGATTTAACGCATTTGAGAAAAATTACGTTTGTTAAATTTTCATTCATATCAAAACAATTGACTCAATGTCAAATTGAAATAGAACTTTGAAGCACATAAAGAAACTGGTTTTCTAATTTAACGTTAAAAGGATTCATTCAAAATCTCCGATCATTATCATGAATATATTAAACAAATTACCACTCAAACCTAATTGAGTGGAAAAATGCGTTTATTATACATTATTAAAAGGATCCATTAAAAAAACAAAAACCTTCATTCACACCACAACAAAAACATGAGTGTCATTCATCAAACATCCCATAAAGTGTTTTATTAAGATTTGCTTCACAAAATTAACTCTCATATTTATAATCGACTCTTTTGAACGAAAACCTTCATTCACACCACAACAAAAATATGAGTGTCATTCATCAAACATTCCATAAAGTGTTTTATTAAGATTTGCTTCACAAAAATTAACTGTGAACAAATGATCTTTTACCTCTGATTTTTTCTAATTTTTTTCTAAAGACTATTTGTTTTTCGTCACATTGAAACAAAACATGAATGTCAATTTTGATCATATTTTTATAATCGACTCTTTTGAACGAAAGCCTTTTCATTCACGCAACTCTTTTAAAACTGACACTCATATTTATAGTCAACTCTTTTGAACGAAAACCTTCATTCAATCACAACAAAAACATGAGTGTCATTCATCAAACATTCCATAAAGTGTTTTATTAAGATTTGCTTCACAAAATTAACTCTCTCATCGTGGCAGTGGGTTTGCCGGTTCCAAATCACCTCTGTACCGTACACGATTCGATTTCTGACGTAAAATCCGCAAATGGATTTCCGTGTACGCCTCCATAGGGATTCAGTGTTAAAATCGTGTACAGACACGGATGATCTAGAATCAGCAAGATGATGATTTAGAAACGGCAACACGTTTTTGGCTCGCAATTTAACACTGAATCCTATGGGGGAAACCCATTTGCCGATTCCAAATCAGACGATACACCTCTTTTTCCTTAAAATTTCATGCATTTTTTTCACTCTTGAGCGATGTGTATATAGAATCCAGTGATTTGGAATCGGCAAAGCCGATTCCAAATCACCATAAAAAACGTTAAAATCGTGTACCTGTACACGATTTTAACACTAAACCCTATGGAGGTGTACATCGATGTACGTGTACATGTACAAGTACATGTACATCTGAGTTGGAATCGGCCTTTATTACCTACTACCATTTAACACCATTTGAGAAATATTTAAGACCATTTGAGACCATTTTGTGGCACATATGTTGTTCAATAAGCAGAAAATTCCTGCAACATTGATGGACGGAAGTTTGTTATCAAGTTGGCGTGTGAAGTTTAGATGTATCATTCTCCGACTTGACATTTATCTGATTTTTTTGTCTTGTTTTTTTTTAAAGTAAAATGTATCAAGTAGTGTGAAGTCAAGCAAAAAACTTATTTTACCCCAGAGTCGCATCACTGTAATTTCCCACAATGCACTGTGGGAAGATTTGAAGCAACCATCAATTGGTAGGGTGGGTAGAACCGATGTGCACATGTGTAAAACTGATGTGTATATGTTTAAAACCGATGTGTATATGTTTAAAACCGATGTGTATATGTTTAAAACCGATGTGCCCGTATGTAAAACGGATATGCCCGTATGTAAAACGGATGTGCACATATGTAAAACTAGCTGACAGTTAAAACACACCTCCAAAGTTGTTCTTAATTGCCAACTCTCAACCGTAAGCTTCACGTGTGAGTTGTCAACTGACTTCACACTTCGAATCGTAAACTGTCAACTGGCCAGACTTCGCGGGCCTAAAACCCTAAGTCGTACCTTCTCAGGCCATCAGTCTAATTCTGCAAGGAATCCAACGTCGTAAAAAGGCTATTTCTTTACCTACTTTTCATGGAGTTTGCGGGTACACTACCGTTGATGACATGTAATCTCCCTTTACTCACAAATATGTACAGATATTCTTTCGTTCCCTACTATAGATAATCAAATCAATAAGTATTGGATTCGCCATTAAATTATTTATTAGGGTTTAACGATACTCTCGACAGTCATGGTCACCTCGTGTCGGTCATTTTTACAAGAGGAAGAAGCCGGAGTACCTGAAGAGAACCACGGAGCAACGGTGAGCAACTCTCAGACTCCCCAGCATACTAACTCTACACACGCAGGATTAGCATTGGTTGAAGACAGGTGCACCATCGACATGCACCGTTCGCCTTTAAAACACCAGGATATCAACACACTCCGATTGGTGGAACTACGCGGCGTAATCATAAATCAACGGTTGTGGTGAGACTTCATTTCTTATGGTAATAACATTTTGGTAAACTGAAGTCTCTGTTGAGCAACATCCTTGCGTTGATTCCAAGAAGATGAATGTTTATTACACGCCTGTTCGATGAAATCCCCATCTACAGCAACACCAAACCATACGGAAAATAAAAATCTGTTCCGCACATATGCACGGAACGGAAATCGTTGACGGACAATTTTTAAATAGTAGCGGAATTTTACTGGAAATGTCTACAAATCGTGCAACGCATTTACAATTTGAATCGCTAGCAATAGCTGAAAATCGTCTCCTGAATTCCAATGTGTTCTATGTGCCAGGAGGCACATAGAACACATTGCAACTCAGGAGACGAAATATTAACACGGGTTCCCCTCGCAAATTTGGTTGGCAATAAAATGAGTTGTCTGTGTTAATAGTTGTCAAATGAATTGCCGAGTGTCCTTCTAATAATTGTGTTATAGACGACGTCAAGGCGTGTAATAAACACAGAACGACACACGCGTGTGAATAGGTTAATCGATATGGCACTTGTGCCATCGCGGAAGGATAAAACTCGAGGCCTGCGGCCTCTCTTTCTATCCTTCCGCGCTGGCACTCGTGCCATATCGATTAACCCATTCACACGAGTGTGTCGTTCTGTGTATTTAGGGTATTTTTTAGACTCAGTCGTCTAGAATATAGCAACAAAAGGTTCGCTTTTCCGACCAGCTGAACTATTCTAGACGAGTTAATCTAAACACTGGTGATGTCTATTTAAGGGCTAACTTGGTTACAGGCCATAACAGCGTCGAAATCCTCACAGAGTAAGACTGGTGGATTGAGAGATTGCTCCGCAAAATGAACACGCCAACTACCAAAGCAAATTCGGGGTTAATATTATTTATTTAATAGTGTTTTAAGGTCACATATTTCTGCACAATGGCTAATCATGACCACGACAGTTTTACGGGTGGAGGAAGCCGGAGCACCCGGATAGAACCACCGAGCAACGACGAGCAGCTGCCATCTCCACAACATACCAACTCCACACAAGCAGGCTTAGCATTCGTTGAAGACAGGTGCACCATCGACGCGCAGTACGCCTTAGCACACAACGGCACCGTGCTTCCACGCGGGCAATGGCGGTGAGGTGTCTTGCCCAAGGGCACAACGCGGTTGCCGCTTGTGGGATTCGAACCGAGGACCTCTCGGCTTGCAACCTGCACTTCTACCTACTGAGCCAACGCGCCCTCGGGGTTAATTTAACTAACGTTGATTACTGGGGAAATTGTTGCCAATTCTTTCCATTAGTATCACAAAACTGAGACGATAGGTAAAAGGATAGTTTTGATAATAGGTCTTCGTTTGTAGATCTTGTCGTCTAATATTTCCCCAACAAAGTTAAATGTGAAAAAGAATGTCTGATACGAGAGGCAAAAACCAAGAGACTAATTTGTAAATAATGGAATTTTATCAGTTTCCTGATTACGTTTGTTGAATGTGAGTAAGTTGGTAAATATTTGCCCCTCTGTCTGCAATGTCGACGTTCCAAACACGTTCCGTATTTTTATTTATCATGGTCGGTGTGTGCAGTTCGTGCCATTATTGGTAGACGGAGAAGCACCCATTCATCCGTTGCGGCCGCACCGGTAGGTATTTTTCAGTGCATTATGATAAAGGGTCCGTGTCCAGACCAATTTGACAACGTGCTTGTTGTAATGTCGTCGCCTGAGTGCTAGAATGTTCTATGTCCCATAGGGGAGATAATATACAGTCCCATAGGGGGACGTAGAACATTCTAGCACTCAGGCGACGATGTGTCAAAACTGCATTTGCAGCCAAACTAGTCCCAGAATGCCCGAGGCTCACCCGATGTCTGCTCGGGCTTGTAGATTAGAAAGGTCTGGGGATGGAGGAGGGTCTTGCATTAACTACAGTTCACTATTTCTTGAACTTAGTGTTTTATCAGGTAATATTTTTATGATTTTGAATTAATGTATATTAAATTTGAAATTTGGAAACTTTACAGACTAAATCAGGTTAGGTATGTCACCGATAAACAGGCATGTAGACGACAACTAAGATCCTCGGCTGGTGAAGGGGAGGAGGTGGCTATGCTTTGTCCACATTTAATCTTACAGTACGGGCCATGAAGTGACAACTTATCACGCGTAGGCAATATGTCCACGGACGCAATAATATTAGATTTCAGGCACAACTTATGGGAATAATCATCAGAAAATTTAATTAATGAAGCACCGGGTACAACCCGTCCCGGTTCAACCCGCCCCGGTACAACCCGGTGCTTCATTATTTAAAATTTTGATAATTACATTTATGACCTGGTAAACGCATGCGTGGACATCACTGCCCATGCGTGGATTACGACCTGTCCACGGCGAATGTACTGTACGAGGTTGAGCCTTGTTTATTGCTCGCTGTTCAACTTTACTGATAACAGACTGTACCGTAACGTATATAAGATGTGTTTGTATTAAGAAAATAATGAAATTGCCATGGGCCAATCTCAGGACATGACTATTATCTGTACGATTAATATTTGGGGGAGATGGAAAACATTTACCTTTTTGACATTATTTGCGTTCTAACTAAAAAAGCGGCGACATGCGAAGTTTGATACCTATAAGTGCAATGTTTATAGGCAGCGTGGCACACCTGCAAGGGTTGTTTTTCCCTTTTTAACATTATTTGTATGGTAACTCAAAACGTTTTGCGTCGGTGGCAAAGAAACCTAACAATGATCGAGAAATATCATTGCTGCGGCGACATGCTATGTTTGGTCTCTGTAAGTGCTATGGTTATGGCTGTGAACGTGGTTCAAATTGAAAGTGACATGTTTCCCTGTATTGACGTTATTTGCGTTGTAACTCCAAAAGTTTTGTGTCAATCAAAAATAAACTTGGCAATGCATCACAACTTTCACTGTCGCGTCGACATGCGAAGTTTGTGGTCTCCGTTAAGTTCTATGGTTATAGCTGTACGAGAGACACATCATAGCAAGTATTTTTCTCTCTTGTGCATTGTAACTTCAAAAGTGTTGCGTCAATCACAATGGAACTTAGCAATGACGGAGGAACATCACTAGCACGCCAACTTGAGAAGTTTGATCTCCGTAAATGCTATGGTAATGGGAGAATGCGTGACAGACTTGTTTTGTGCACCAAAAATACAATTTCGCGTAAAAACGTCGAAATGACGTTACATCAAAAATAAAAAACAGCTATTTTTTTTTATTTTTCTAGGTCTACAAGATTCTAACATTTCATGGAAATCGGACGAACTTCAATTTTTGCATTGTTGCCGTCCGACCGTCGCCGCAACGGTAGCCCAGACGAATTTTTCGTCGGATTAAATACCGATTGAATTCTTAGATATGACGTGTATTAGTGATTATATTTCCACAGAATTTTTATAAGAGTTCAACAATATCGTCGATGTTAAACGCTCATGACAAAGACATCCATTGGACGTTATTTTGGATAAGGGATGGAATATTATGATCCCCGATGAGTCTGGAGGTGGGATGGGGAAATCTCACCCGAGGTGCAAGATATTTGAACCAGACCCGAGGTTTGCCTCGGGTCTGGTTCAAATATCTTGCCCCTCGGGTGAGATTTCCCCATTCCCACCTTCAGACTCATCGAGGATGATTTTTCTCCCCCCACCATGCAGCGATTACGTTAGCCAGAGGTAATCGGGAGTCACGTGCTGATTCATTCAACTCATTTTGTATTCTTTGTTTTGAAAAAAACCGATCGGAAAGAGCATGCACAAGTTATGTATATAACAAAGGTATATACCACAGAATCGATTAGGGACGGTGGCAGCTTGAGGGTTGAAGAGTTTTAGAGCATCAAACTTTGATCACACTGCATTCCGATGGCGTCAGTATGAATTAGTTGGCAGTAAAAAACTGATACGATATGCATAACGTCATAATAACGTTATAAATGTATAACGTCACGTGAGGTGGATGGGATAGAAATATGTCACCCGGGACACGCGCATGTTTCACGTATAGTGGGAGAGAATTATAACAACTATATTTAATAGAGACATGATCAACGTTAAAAGGTGTTAAATTTTATAACTTTGTGTATTATAATGCGTGTTAGAAAATCGTTTTTGTAATTAAAATGCCCATAAAGACCCCAAAATGTGAAGTGACGATAAAATATTAAAATGGCGATAAATTGAAAAACTTAAAGACGGGTACATCTTAATTTCTTGAGCTCTACAACATACTAACAGTTTATAAAATATCGGCCGACATTTAATATTTGGTGAAGTCGACGTCAATAATTTTGAGAATTTCAGATATGGTTTGAGAATTTCAGATATGGTTTGTGTTGGAAAATATATTTCCAAAATTTCGCGAACGAAAGTTTAATACTCGAGTTGAAATTAACCCTTTGAGACTTTAATTATCCTGACGTTTAAACGTCACTGGGAATTCAGTTTCTTCAACGTTTTTCAAAATGCGACGTCAAACGTCGGAAAGTACCAATAACAATATATTTTTCACATTAGTGATTATCTGGTTGAGGGCTAGATTATTTTTGGTGGCCTAAATTTGTTATTCAAAACTTTTTTTATTACAAATTATCGGGGAGTGACCAGAGGCCATAAATAAATGTAATAAAACAAATTTATATAAACAAAATATTATTTGTGTTTGAATATGAAATATACGCAAGAAAAGTGTTGGCTTTTGCTCTGGTATCCTCATTTTTTTGAAAGCCCTGATAGTGGCTTCTAGCACTCAACCAGTTCATAAGTCTTGACAGCAGGATTATATTAGTATTTTAAGCTGCGATAATATTTGGCTCAACGGCTATCACTGAGCACTATTCAGGAGAAAATAGGAATTTGAGGTTAAAACTTTAAAAAATAGTAACAAAACAAATGACCACAAAATATCAACGTGCTGTTTGATTTCGTACGTAATAACACGTACAAAAGGGTTAAACGTCGAAGAAAAACACCTAAATTGGGGGCCTGTTTTGGATAAAGGGATAGAATCAAAAATCTAAAGCAGTCATGAGAACTAGAAATATAGGTCTATAAGTGTGCCAATTTCATCAGAATCGAAAAAGACGAATAGGGCCCTGCGAATCACACATTTTCTTCGAATCGCATCCAAATCGAATCGATATTAAATCGAATACCGAATCGAATTCTGAACGTCTTCAAGATGACAGATAAGGAAAAGGGAGAATGTAAAACTGTTTTTTCCGACTGTTACGGCTCAAGTCCCGACTGATAAAATATTCCAGCTACATCATTCCTAATTGAAGTAATTGGAACATTACCCAGGAATGGGTGCGAGACGTACCAACACTAAGCACTGCATTGTTCCGATTGTCAAATCGTCCACTGAGTTCCAATGCGTTCTATGTGCCGACTGGCACATAGAACACATTGGAACTCAGGGGACGAAATCCTGACTGATAAAATATTCCAGCTACATCATCAAGGCATGCCTCCCAAGAAGAAGAATATTAACCGGGAACGGACGCGAGACTTACCAGCACTAAGCACTACACATGACTAGCCGCTAGCAACAGCTCATCGTCAACATTGTTTGGAAACTTTAACTTTGTTTTCAAATGTTGTAGACACTAGTTGGGGCGCGGTGGCTCAGTTGGTAGAGGAGCAGGCTGCAAGCCGAGAGGTCCTCGGTCCGAATCCCACATGCGCAACCGCGTTGTGTCCTTGGGCAAGACACTTCACCCCCATTGCCCACGTGGGGGCACGGTGACGCTGTGTACTAAGGCGTACAGCACGCCGATGGTGCACCTATCTTCAACCAATGCTAACCCTGCTTGTGTGGAGTTGGTATGATGGGGAGCTGACAGTTGCTCGCCGTTGCTCGGTGGTTCTCTCCGGGTACTCCGGCTTCCTCCACCCGTAAAACTGTGACGGTCATGGCTAGCCATTGTGCAGAAATATGTGACCTTAAACACCAATAAATAAATAAATGAATAGTAGACACTAGTGAGGATGGAATTAGCAAGGGAGATGTCATGGGTCAGATTCTATTTATGTTAATATAGATGAAATTACACCCTGTCTTTATTTTCAGCATTATTTACGTACCAGTTCTATCTGAACTATGCGTTTTCTGACAAGCTATATTCCCATGTAAAGATTCGGAAGGAAACGAATAGGGCAGCTGTTTTCCAATCGAATCTCAGGGCCCTAAAGACGAGATACCCTGAATCGTGGCTGACTACAAAAAGGTTTTAAGCTACATATTGTGGTGTAATTCTTTGGGGTGTAATTAGTTTTCAATCTTGTTTTAAATATGTTGATATGCTTCCCAATTTTGACTGCTCAGTAGGGAATTCCAGAGGGTTGGGGGGCTACAACAGAAAAATGACCTGTCACATGCTGAGGCAACTTTAGAAGTCGTTTGAGACAATTTGTTTGAGTCACATGAACAAAGGTTTTTACTCGGTAAGTTTGGTGATATCAGCCCTGACAGATATAACGACGCAATGTTGTTAATACAGTACAGTCGCCGTGGATTGGCCACAATCCACGCGTGGGCAGCGAGGTTCACACATGCGTTTACCAGCTAATAAAAATCATCATCAGCAAAATTTTAATTTATGAAGCACCGGGTTCACCCGGTGTTTCATTAATTAAATTTATTAATGATTATTGCCATAATTTGTGCTTGAAATCTAATATTATTAGGTCCGTGGAAACATTGCCCACCCTTGGAAAGTGACCAGTCCACGGCGGCCGTACTGTACACTAGAAAGTAATACAGATTATGTCATATTGGATTTTCTGTTGGATAGGAGGTCAGTAGTCCAGGCGTGTAACCAGGTAGTTGAGACGGGCGCGAAGATATCTTCCCATAAAGCTGAGAGACTATCTACCCTATTTGTGCTCAGAAAACTTTTATAAAATGCAGTGACCTCACTTACCCCGATACCGGGTACTCTCCATGGCTTAGCTACAGACAGTACGATGTATCTGGGTAAGTTGTGTTAAAACATAAATATTGTCATTTGCATGCTGTTTCTGTGAAACGACAAAGGAACTACTTTCATACTTTTTTATAGCCTCGGTTATAAATCGTGTTAAAGTGGCCGGGCATTTCACAAACAAATTAATTGTAGATTGATAGATAGATACTTTATTTAGGAGCACACATAATACATCATGCAACACAGAAAATAATGAACAAATTTACAGAAACCTTATTGACGTAAATATGTATACCCCAGGGGATGACATAGCCATCTACCTGTCATCCCCTATAGAACCAAAAGTGAATTTGGCACACACTCAGACTGTTAGCAACCATTAATTTTGAATACTTCATACAAGATTAAGTAAATTTAACAAGACTTCTTTGCGATCGTAATCGATCGGAATCAGGTGGCTAGTGTCTACAAATTCATCCCACCTCACGCTTTGGTCATCCTGTTTTCACACGTCGGCCCTTGAGGTGGTTATTTAGAGGAAACAAAACAGTTTTATTTACCGGAACATAAAATATATTTCAAGCTGGAGGGAGTGGATGGGAAGCGTGAGGTGCGATATGACGAGAATACCAGACTTGAGTTAATACAAGATGTAATATATAAGATATGTAATAATTATGATCCTAAGGGTTAACTTATGGGTTACAGTCTGGGCAATACGGATTGTTATATTCTACAGTACCCGAATATGAAGCGAGTATTTTATTCATTATTTCTTTTTTTAACAAGTTTCGACTTCTTATCGCACGTAGTTCACAGTTTAGGTCGTTCCATAATTTTGGATAAGCATAATTTGGGAACCTATCTAAGGCTTTAGTTCTTGTTCGTTCAACTGTTAGTATACCACATTGTCTACTGTTCCTAGTTGATCGATTGCTGACGAGACCGAAGAAGTTTTCGAAAGATCGAGGGAGATTACCATTGAGAAAGTCAAAAACAAATAGGTTCGCATGGAGTTTAAATAAGTCGTTCACTTTCAATATTCTGCCTTTTAAGAACAGTGGATCCATGTGGGCATTATAACGTTTGTTATGTATTATACGCAGAGAATGTTTTAAGTTGTTTTAAAACATTAATATTCTCATTTGATGTTGTTTCTGTGAAACGCCAAAGGAACTACTTTCATACTTTTTTATAGCCTCGGCTATAAATCGTGTTAAAGTGGTCGGGCATTTTTCACAAACAAATTAATTGTATAGTCCTAGTGTTACAGACTCTGCGTGTTACAATGAGCATATCGCTTTCTAATGGGGTTTTGAAAGCCCGGAACATATAAGTCGGTACCATCAATGCCATCATGTAACCATGTTTAGGTGAAAGCACAGATATCATCCCTTGGCATTTCCGTCTTGAGAATATCAAGCTTAGGCAGTAAACTTTGGATGTTGAAGTGCATTACTGATATTGAGCTATCCCGAGGTCCATTATTACTGGTAGGGGTGGAGCTCACCGAGGGTTCAGGGTTAGATTCTACATCACCAGAGAGAATAACCGAGACAAAAAGTCAGAGAAAGGCAAGGTAGCAAGTAGGGCTGTCGCGACTATCATTTTTTGTAATCGACTAATCGTGACCAGTAATCGACGGTTAGTCGATTAATAGTCGCTTCCCATGATTTTTTAGCAAATCATTCTTCTGTTCGTAAAACTCTGAAAATGACAATGGCACCAGTGTGTTCAGACGAAGTGGGGTTGTGGGAACAACAAATCGGTCCCGACTGAAACTACATGTAGTCCAATCTTGGACCCACAGTCCGTAATATAATTTTTGGGGTTGGTACGTCCTGTAGGACGTACCAACCCCAAAAATAATATTACTGACTGCGGGTCCAAGTTTGAACTAGATTGAAGCCGATGAATTAAATGAATTTACCAAAGAACGTTCCTGCATATGTTTCCTTTCTGCAATAAGTTTCTCGAAATTTTGAACATTGAGATCTATGCATTCTCTCGTCAGTTGTTAAAATTGGGTCTTAGTCTGAAGTTCCGAACTTTGAGAAGCGATCTGACGTTCTGACTTTCGTCATAATTTTGTCACTTCCGCGCTTTGGGTTTTCCAGTGGGTGCATTCGTGTGTACAAGACTGGAGAAATTCAGAAGAATCTATTCTTCTCGAGTAACTGTGAGTGTTCTTTCTTACACAGTCAGTGACAGTCGTACAGTCTTCCGGATATGAATGTTAACTATGGTAAGATATTTAAAGTTATTCACCTTCATTGATCATTCACCTCACAAAACAATTCAACTTAGCCCCGACGTGTAGTAGACGTGTACCACCTTAAAAATGAACGACGATCGACTAAATATAAAAAACGTCGACTAGTTCAATAGTCGACGGTTAGTCGACTAATCGAATAATCGCGACAGCCCTAGTAGCAAGTAACCCGAGTTAGCATTGTGCAAAGTACGTTCTGAAGTTTAGGCTCTTTTCTAGAGAACAATATATCTACCTTATTGTGTAATTTTTTTATACCACTGATTTGATAAAATGATATGTGGAGATAGTTGGATACTAACTGAAAAATAAACATGTTATAAGAGTAAGGGATTCCTGCCCGAATCACCTATTAACAGAATTACATATATTGGTATAATATATATCTGGCAAATAAAATAAAATATGAGCATTGTAATCGTGTTGACTGGTGTCATAGTTGGGCTGATGTCATAGTTAGGCTGATGTCATAGTCAAGCGCGTAGCCAGGAATCTATAATAGGGGCTGTCAAGCTAGGTTTGGGGAACCAAACATGAAATTCGGAAGGCAGTTGTGGAAGGAGGGGCTCACGACTTACGACCGGATAGTCCAAGTTAAAACTCGGGCTCACCCGAGACATTTGTAGCGTGTGTAACCCTATATTGTAGACCATTTTGGGGCTCTACGTTATCTGAAACTGGCTTTGGTTTTTCTTGGGCGGGGGCAGCGAAAAGTTACCGTGATAGAGGTTGTGGCAGTTGTTTTTGCTGAAGCAGACGTCATGATTAGTGTTAGTAGTACAGCAGGGGCGATTGTTGCACCATTACCCGGACCTAATGTTAAATACCAGTAAGAACCGGGTGCAAAATTTCGACTCCATCTATCTAGATCGGACAAGTGGTGTATGCACTGTATGTATAGTGTGCTGTGGTATGTATAATTATATATTATATCTCACGTGACCTTCTGGCCTCCGAACTGGACGAATGCTGCACCCCTATGCCGTGTAGTTTGCATCCACAGAGCTGACCAGGCACTAAACCCAGGCACTACACGTTTTCTATTTTTAGCACACTACTATATCAGTTTTCTTTTCATACCGGGCGAATAAAACTAATCAGGCTAAATTTAAATATCGATTCACAGAGGCCCAACATCCACAAAACGACCCGGAAACAAATCGTTGTGGAAAAATGTATCGCTTTTCCATTGTTGAAGTCACATTTTCCGAGGCGTTCATTTTATTCCTTGAGAAGATGATCCATATCTTGTTTCGAAGAGAATGATCCATACCTGGGTACAACTTTTCATGAGAACGCGACCGGATATGAAAAATTGTTTGTTTCGCTGCTCATATTATTTCGCTATTTAATTGTATGTTTTGGGCAGTAAACGAATAAATTATGGAATTCATTTGAATATTCGGAGTTCTGTATCCCGTACTGACCCATTCGGTAATGTATATGTGTGACAAATGTGTGGAAATTATCAACCTGCGTCGTCAAATTTCAAAAATTTTAGCTTTCAGTCGCGAGTTGCGCGATTCTAAAATACACAGTTGCGTTTGGGGGAAATGTTTTGTTCAGCCTTGCCGACCGATTCAAAATTTGTCTTCTGCTCATATCAAAAATCCAGGTTAGCGTTTCGTACCGAGGATGACAGTTTCAAATTGTGATTTAAACTACAATCGATTTGGCGATGATGAGCAGGAGGACTGCTACCTTGGTAATAGATTAACAAATCGGACAGATGTTTTTCTTGATGGGTGTTCGATATAATATAAGGATTAGTGCATGTCTTGTCGTTGACTACACCCATATAGTGCCTAGTGAGGTTGTGTAGTTCCCTCTCCTTCGCGTCGGGAACTACACCACCTCACTGGGCACTATATAGGCGCAGTCAACTCCAAGCCATGCACTATTCCTTACATATGTACACACAGGGCTACAGTATAGTCGTCGTGGACTGGTCACATTCCACAGGTGAGCAATATTTCTACGGACGCAATAAAATTCCAAACACTAATTATAGGAATAATCATCAACAATTTAATTAAGCATCGTGTACCATTAATTAACGTTTTGCTGATAATGATTTTTATTACCTGGTAAACGCATGCGTGGACATCACTGCCCACGCGTGGAATATGATCCGTCCACGGCAACTGTGCTGTATTTGTATATAGTATGGGTATGTGGTGGAATATTGATAGTGAAGGTGGTTTTCTTGATGATTTTCCTATCGAAACGGTTGACGTTGCTATTGACGTCTTGATGTCATGATGCATTCGCGACGTTATAGAAACGCTGACTGCTAGTGTTGCCCACTGCACAGTGTGATATGACGTTATTCGGGTCAGGGTGTGTCAGTCTTCTCGTAAGGGAATGATATCGTAGTATAGTACGGGTGTAATATCCCCCCTGTTAGTCCCTGGTATTTATAAGTTAATAAACACGTACTGCACCAGCACTCAAAATTAGTCATGCCGGACACACAAAAGTTCGAATCTGGAACTATAGACCTCTACCTGAATGATCGTGTGTGTTTGACACAGATCAAACTATCAAATCTAATATTTTAAGAATGTATATGATTACCAACAAGAAATAATTGATATCTTAAACTTCAGTTCTGACGAAAATGGCCCCGACTAGAAAATTATCGGAGGAGGGGAACCCAGTCCATAGTTACGTCCACGGTAATCTGTGGACAGTTATGTTGCATAAACAGCTTTTTTTGTTGTTTTTAATGATATATATATTTTTCTGTACTTTCCAAGTGTTCTAAATATTCAATCTTATTTTTTTATATATCGCACCTATCGTGAACCAACATATACACTGCATTTCATTAGAAATTTGTACTCACCTTCTGCTTTCACTGGACAAACTTCACAAACCTCCCATCGACTGTTTGTGGGGATTGCATGTATCAAAACTGATCCATTCTCAAGACATGTCAACTTATCCAAAGACGTGCAAAGCAAATCAAACCCAGGAGATAATGTACCAGACAAATGTGGTTCCGTCGTGTAATCACATTTAAGTTTATGGTATGTGCTGAACTTATTTCCCCATTTTCTTATCGTCATGCATGTCGTTTTGGAATTTTTAGGCGTACCCCAACTTCAAATTTTTCAATAAGGAATTGGAATAACAGCCGGAATGTCATTGTGAGGGTTGACACCAAGAGGGTGTCTTCCAACTGGACCAATTCCCTTTAGACCAATTCCCTTTAGAGCAAATTCCCCAAAGACCAATTCCCCTTAGACCAACTACATACTGTTATTGATTAGGGGTTGATAAGGATAATTAAGAAAACATTTATTTATTGATAAGCATTTTATTTAATTAAAAAAATAATAAAAAGAATCACAGCCTTTGAAAGTGTATGATTACTATAACAATTGTTATGAAAAATCTGCCCAACATCTATAAAATATCAAAAAGCCAGAAAATAAGCAGGCTATCATCTGAAAAATGAGGTCCCCAGAGGGTGAATTTTGTGATGCTACCCTGCACAGCAGGGTGGCATCACTAAAAGTACACCTCTGTGAACCTAAACCTGAATCAAGATCTCAAACATAAACAGAAAGAGGTACCCAGAGGATAAACTGGCCCACTGTGTGGGAGAGCATCAGGAAATTACCCCATGGGGACCTCATTCTGCAAATAACAGAATGCTTATTTTCGGGCTTGAATATCAATAACATTAAATACATTTATAAATATTTATAAATATATCAAATTATTGATATAGAATTATTTTAAAAGTAGAACACATCAGTTGGTCTAAGGGGAATTGGTCTTTTGGGAAATGGCCTCGTGGGAATTGGTCTAAAGGGAATTGGTCTAGTGGGAATGAACCACCAAGAGATATGATCTTTGTGTAAACCGAGTTAGTTACGTCATATTGTTCAGAGTTTTCGTATACTTGGCTTAACCCTTCATCCAACGAACACTGTACCAAAATTTGATTTTCTAATTACTTTTCTTTCAATGTTTTTTCAACTATTTCTCAACGACACCAGATCATGTGAACCCTCGTTGAGCTCATTCCAATGAGGGTTCACATGATATGGTTTTGGTAAAATTCTTTTTTCAACGGCTCAATTTATAAATTACCCGGGCGGATGCGGCCGATTCGTTATCTGAATGATTAATATGAATGTATGACGCTAACTTTCCTTGACTTTATGCTACATTTTTTAGATTAATGTCATAATTACTTCAGTAATGTTGTAGTTTTATAAATTATGCATAATTATTTCTGTTATCTATCAGAACAAAAATAGAACAAAAATAAAATAGGAAATAAATATGAGTAATGATGGTTATTCAAGGCGTCAAACATCAAGAAGATATGACACACTCATAAACGCATCATACAGCCATCCTGCCAAGTTTCAAGAAAATCGATCTATAAATTGAGCAAGTAGAGAACGCTAAAGAAATCCACAATGGCTGCCACGGCAATCAATGTTGCTGCCGACCGTGACCAACATATGAAGTTCTTATCTACTCATCATACTAAGGTAGCCTGATTATTGTCAAGACAATTTATACATAAATGCGACTGCAGGATGTTCTGACAAAATCCAAGAATGCGCCTAGGTAACGATTATGGGCTGTCAACCGTTACCAAATAGGACGTTTCCATCAACTCACCATACTATGTCACCTAACCAAATTTCCAGAAAACTATTTCATAAATGGAACCCATAGCCTGTGCTGAAAACATTCAAAATGGCCTCTGAGGCGGCTATTATGGTCAGACGATCGTGACCACAATACGACCTTGTTATTTAGGTATGAATCTAAACATTCATATGAAATTTTGTGATGATCTAGAAAGGACTGCGGGCGGCTGTAGCACGTGCTAATCGTGTAATTCCAAGATGGCTGCCGTGGCGACCATTATGGGCGGTCAACAGATACCAAAATTTGACGTTCTCATCTAGTAGCACATTAAGTCACTCTGCCAAATCAAAAAAAAAAAAAAAAAATGACGCATAAATGCGACCTGTTGCCTGTGCTCAAGAAATGAAAGATGAATGCTGTGGTGGCCATTGTGGGCGGCCGACCGTGACCGTAAAGGAAGTTCTCATCTAGACATAAACATGAACATGCATTTGGAGTTTGAAATGCTCGGAAAATAACTGCGGTTGTAGCTCGTGCTGAACCAATTGTGGAAATACTAACAGACATCAGCACGCGCCATGACAAGTAGCTTATCTTGACTTTATCAAGTTAAGCTAATAATATTAGAAATTCCAGATTCTAGTTTAGAGAGGGGCGTAACCATAAATTCTTTTTGGGGTAACCACTAAAATCTGGGGGTGCCTGTCTTTCAATTATTGAAAGGGGAGTGAAGGAAGTTGGTGTTTTTGTGTGTGCGAATGATTGAAAACGTGAGCGCATGTTCTTATGTACATATTACACATAGAAATTTATATTGTTTTTCATATGTCTCATAAGACTTCACGGCTGTGTTTCATGCTAGTAGTGTTTCTCGCACGTTTCGACCCTTATTGGCAGGATCTCATTGCAGGATCTTGTGTGACGTCATAGTCACGTGACCTAGCGGCGCCATGTTGTGTTGTTATAGTAACCCGCGTGAGCGGTCATGTTGTGACGTCATCTCCATAGTGATACGTGGTGGTAGTACGCTTGCGTAGCTCGTGTTGTTATGGTGATACGTGTTTCCGTCGTCCATTTTGTATACTGGAGACCGCCATCTTGGTTTCTATGGTAGCACGTGGTTGCTATGTTACCTAAAGGCCTACAACAGGACAGGGGTATGTTCGGAGGGTATGTTCGATTTGAATAGGTGTAATTTTCTGGCTTGGAATTTCCCGATTCGTAGAATTACCACAAACAACCCGACAATTTTTACTATTTCGAATTCTTTCAGAATTCTCTTCCTCTGTCTATATAGGCAATTCTTTTTCGTCTATCTGGCCATGTTCCTTTGTTCTGGAGTATACTCCAGTAGCGTAGAAGAGCTTATTAGTTGGAACAGTTTACCTTATTATTACTATATTTATCAATTTCTGGTCTATTCTTGTTAGTTCTGACCCTATTCCCAGTACTCTTGTTGTTTCACTTATATAGATCATTTATAACCAATCAGATTGTTTGATTTCCCATAATCTGTATGCTGAGTTATCTCCCTTCTGTATAATAAATTCGTTGTGCACAATATCTAAATTATCCCAGATCCAAAAGGAAACTATCTTCAGTGGAGAATAATAGATAGGTCCATTACCAGTGCTTTTTAGTAAAGTCCAATTGGGGATTCCAGCACTCTACCAGTTAAGATGAATAGTTGTGTGTACGAATGGCCGTGGTGTTGGGTGGGGGAGGAGTGCGGGGAGGGGTTGGGGGGGGGGGGGGGGGGGTTGTGTGTGTGAATGATTTTGAAAAATTATGTACATATTATACATAGAAATTTATATCGTTTTTCAAGTGTCTCATAAGCCTTCACGGCTGGGTTTCATGCTACTTTACTCATCCGTATCAATGTAATGTATTTTTCTGTAAAGATGTATAGAAACGTGACACTATTTAAGGAATAGTGCATGGCTTGGAGTTGACTACGCCCATATAGTGCCCAGTGAGGTGGTGTAGTTCCCTCCGCTTCTAGTGCCCAGTGAGGTGGTGTAGTTCCCGTCGCGAAGCGGAGGGAACTACACCACCTCACTGGGCACTATATGGGCGTAGTCAACGATAAGACATGCACTAATCCTTATATTATATCGAACACCCAGCAAGAAAAACATCTGTCCAATTTGTTAATCTATTACCAAGGTAGCAGCCCTACCAACCAGAGTTATATAGAAAAAAATACCATGTAGTTTTTAAAAAACATTTTCTTCTTCCAAAACACGGCTAACTTGGATTATTGATATGAGCAGAAGACAGATTTTGAATCGGTCGGCTAAGGGTAAACAAAACATTTCCCCCAAACGGAACTGTGTATTCTAGAATCGCGCAACTCGCGAATGAAAACTAAAATTTTCGAAATTTGACAACTCAGTTTGATAGTTTCCATACATTTGTCACACATATACATTACCGAATGGGTCAGTACGGGATACAAACCTCGAAGATTCAAATGAATTCCATTATTTATTCCTTTACTGCCAAAAACATACAATTAAATAGCGAAATAATATGAGCAGCGAAACAAACGATTTTTCATATCCGGACGCGTTCTCATGAAAGTTGGACCCAGGTATGGAACTTTGGATCATTCTCTTCGAAACGATATATGGATCATCTTCTCAAGGAATAAAATGAACGCCTCGAAAAATGTGACTTCAACAATGGAAAAGCGATACATTTTTCCACAAAGATTTCTTTCCGGGTCGTTTTGTGGATGTTGTGCCTCTGTGAATCGATTTTTAAATTTAGCCTGATCAGTTTTATTCGCCCAGTATGAAAAGAAAACTGATATAGTAGTGTGCTAAAAATAGAAAACGTGTAGTGCCTGAGTGTAGGTAGTGCCTGGTCAGTTCTTTGGATGCAAACTACACGAAATAGGCTATCATCTTTCAGCCAATCAGAATGCAAGGAAATCACGTGAGGTATAATATAATAAAATAATTTACTACTACATTATTAACCTTCTGCACTCTGATGTCCTGTTGACGTATCATTATATCTGACGGACTTCATACCGTTAATCACCGGACAGCTTCCTTTCGGACAATCTACTTTGATTAACCTTCAGACAAGGGCAATTGTCCCCGTGAGGTTAAGCTGCTTAGTAAGTGTGATCTATCAAGTTAATGCTTTGCATGAGTCCAATGTCAATATTATCTGAGTGTCATAAGTACAGTTCTGTGTTGTATTGCAAATTACATAAGATCTTGTCTTGCAAGCCCATATCAGTAGACTAGAAAAAAAATGTGACATAGGTTTCAGAATTTGAGTATGCCTGGATAGTTATGCCTCTGAGGTTTTCGATTGGGGTTAAACGACACTTTCGACAGCCAGCGTCACCTCGTGTCGGACAGTTTTACAAGCAACTGTCAGACTCCTGAACCTACTAACTCCGCACAAGAAGGTTTACCATTGGTTGAATACAAGTGAACCATCGTCGCGCAGTACGCATAAGTACACAGTGTCAGCGAGCCCACTCGTGGACAATCGGTATTAATTGCCTGGCCCATGGATGCAACACGGTTATCCCTGGTGGGGGTCGAGACCTGGACCTTTCGGTTTGAAGTCCAATGTCGTAACCATTGAGCTACCGCGCTCCACGCCACTGAGTTTAGAAATAAATTTAATAGATCGCGTCGACAGCGATGACGTATATCGTCCGAGTTCAGCACGTATAGCGTGTTTTGAGGAAATGTGATTATATTTATTTTGGTAGTTATTTGTCAGATGAATATCATAGCACCGAAGTAATTATCATCAGAAAGAAGATGTACAGTGATGAGACGAAGCTCAACACAGGGATATTTAACCCTTTACCCAACGTAACGTCCAAAACCGGCCAGCGCTATTCTCAAAAATCGCCAATTAATTTTCATCTTTTTTCTCCATTTTTTTGTCTCAAAACATAGGTTATGACCCCTCACTGGAACGAGCTCGTCGAGCTCGTTCCAATGAGGGGGTCATAACCTATGTTTTTGAGAAAAAAAATGAAAAACAATTTTTTTTGCAAGTGTCATCTGCTTTCCATGTTAGGTAATTTATTTATTTATTGATGTTTAAGGTCACATATTTATGCACAATAGCTAATCATGACCGTGACAGTTTTTTTTACGGGTGGAGGAAGCCGTAGTACCCGGAGAGAACCACAGAGCAACGACGAGCAGTTGCCAGCTCCCCAACATCGCAACTCCGCACTGCAGCACAGGCAGGGTTAGATTGGTTGAAGACATGTGTACCATCGACGTGCAGTACGCCTTAGTACACAGCGTCATCGTGCCCCCACGCGGGCAATGGAGATGAAGTGTCTTGCCCAAGGACACAACGCTGTTGGTGGGATTCGAACCGAGGACCTCTCGGCTTGCGGTCTGCACCTCTACCTACTGAGCCACCGTGCTCCCCTTCCATGTTAGGTAAAGGGTTAAACAAAATGGAGATAAAATATAACGGCTTTTTTTATTTCTGGAGGTGTTTTAGAAATACGACTGAGACAATAATCGATTTCAACGTAAGCCAATAATCGATAATCGATATCAAACTCAACACAATAATCGATAATCGATCTCAACTAAAGTTATCATCGTACTCTTCTGTCGTTACCAGCTGGAATATTTTTCTCCAAAAAATGTGAATGTCCTATTGCCTAGTACTCGTGAGTACAATGTAATTTACGATGCACTTGCTGGATCTGGCAGTATCCTCTTAATGTAATTTAGGATTCATCTGATCAGAAACATAGTCTACTGTTTTTTAATGGCGTACTTCAGTAGAGTTTACATTCAACTTACGGAGAATTGGGTAGAATGATTGTTTTAAACTAACGATCTCATCATACCTAAGTAACAGTACTCAACCTGAGTTAAAACATCATCCGAGATATTGCATCATTAACGTTCACTTGAAACAAAATGTCTAGACGGCTTCATTTTCATCCTTGGGTGCGTTAATTCCTTAGCCTTTATACAACACACAGAATATCAAATTTTATTGTTCTAAATAATATATTTCCAAATTTTTCAAGATATTTAAAAAAAAACATATCATGTGACCCCCCCCCCCCCCATGGAACGGGCTTGGATCGTTCAACGGGGGGGGGGGGGGGGGGGGGGGGGGGCACTTTATATGGTTTTGTTGAAGTGTTTTGAAAATCATTTTTTATCTAGTGCTGAATTTGTAAATCACAAGGCACCCGCGGACCATTCGTAAGTGAAGGGTCCAAATAAATAAGTAGGAATAAGGGAAAATGGAGACTGTGGGGGTTAGGAGAGGGTGAACACCCTACCCTCAAATAAGATTCCAGTTGGATCATTTTTGTCAGGATTGGAGTCATAACCCTTTGAACCGTAGAGGCCACTTTTCCGGCCAGGAACATGATACGTCATAACGTCATTAAATAGGCTGGCTGCTCAGTAAATAGACCAATCAATATTTTCAACGTGCAGCCCCCGAGTTCTATCCCAAATAATGAATATGGACTCTTCCAAGTGCTTCCATTGAACTGACATGGAAGATACCACTAAAGTTCTAAGGGTTTAATATCGATTCTCTCTTGCCAATACGTCGCCTGAGTGCTAGAATGTTCTATGTCCCCTATGGGACATAGAACATTCTAGCACTCAGGCGACGAATTATAATCAAGTATGCTCTTTCGAGACGGATATGATACTTGAACAGTACAGACGCAGTGGACTGGTCGTAATCCATGCGTGGGCAGTGGTGTCCACGCACGCGTTCACGCGAGACCTGATGAAAGAAGGAGAGTTCAAGGAGGTTCCGTTTCCGAAACGACTGCTTTGATGCTGTTCTGGAATATTCCACTTTTTGGACTAACTTAATCGAACAGATGAGTCGCCGCCTTCTCATACACTACGTGAGCGGAGGCAGACATTTACAGTGCCTTAGAATATGGTTCTACATCTTCTGAACGATAATGTGTATATTATTATTATTATTAATACAAAGATGTAATTTGTTGGAGGACAAATTCAATATTCGTAGGACCTTATCTAATACTACCTCTAGTTTTTCAAGGTTGTATGTCCATCAAGTGCGCCGCGAAGATAACCAATTGGAGGATGGAGGTGTTAGCCTATTGTCTGTAATATTACATGTCCTGACTGACAAAACAATCTAACTACACCAGCAACGTGTCCCCCAATCTCGTGGTACACTGGTCGTTTTGTGTGTTAGAGGTCGACGGTTCGATCCTCGACTTCCACACGTCTCTCCGGATCTGTTACACTGGGGGATCCTAATCCCATAATACACCGCGACAGTGTAATTATAACTTTGCAGCTCTGTTACATTAGGTTAGGGGGTACTATTTTCCACCACACGAAATCTCAGCTTCAGTTTCAATCTTTTAAAATGTGTGCGTGTGACATTCGTGTGCGAGGTCGTAGTTGTTCGGCGCGGGTGTTTGTAAGTTGCAATTTAAAAGTGAGTGAACTCACGTGAAGATTAGCATGCGCGTGTTGGGGGGGGGGGGGGGGGTGAGGTATGCAGGGTTTTGCTATGAGTAGTTGAATTTGTCTTTTATTTTCAGAGTATCGGATATTGAGCAACTCCCCTTGTGATGTAACTTTGTTTGTTACTTAGCCCCTTGAACCCGAGAGACCGCTTTCTGGGTCCTATCGTGAGATGACCTGAAGTCACAAGTAGGTGATTGCTATACGAATTTGTATGGTAGACCAACCAATAGTTTCAACGTGCAGCTCAAAGGCTGAAAATAATAGTTAATCTTTATCCAGATATATGTTTATTATTTATTTATTTATTGATGTTTAAGGTCACATATTTATGCACAATGGCTAATCATGACCGTGACAGTTTTACGGGTGGAGGAAGCCGGAGTACCCGGAGAGAACCACCGAGCAACAACGAGCAGCTGCCAGCGCCCCAACATCGTAACTCCGCACTGCAGCACAGGCAGGGTTAGATTGGTTGAAGACATGCGTACCATCGACGTGCAGTACGCCTTAGTACACGGCGTCATCGTGCCCCCACATGGGCAATGGAGATGAAGTGTCTTGCCCAAGGACACAACGCGGTTGCCGCAGGTGGGATTCGAACCGAGGACCTCTCAGCTTGCAGCCTGCACCTCTACCTACTGAGCCACCGCGCCCCCATCTTTATCCAGATAATGAATTTGAACATTTCCAACTGATGGCACTGTATTGGCATGGGAGATATTATCAGTGTTCAAAGGATTAAGAGAATAAATAAATCCAATGATAGAGTTGAAATATTTGTCAGCGGGATTATAATTAAAAACTCAAGCGTTCTTAAAAATGTATTTCTGTAGAAAAGCAAGGGACAGTCGTGGCGCATGGGGTTCTCAACTTATTTAATTAGCACGGACAGTATTCGCAATTTGCATGCGCGTCCTCATCAGCATGAATCAGACACCACACACCTAAATTTGTACGACTGGCTGTGTGTGTGTGACGTATGTCGAAGTAATAAATCTTGTCTCTCAACCCCCTGCACACAAATGTCGAAATATCTAAAGTTCAGGGTGCAAATATTTCCCATAATGCAACTATAAATTTAACCAATTCAGTCTTGTTTGACAGAGCTCAATAAGCTCTGTCAAACAAGATTGAATTGGTTAAATTCCCAGTTGCTTGATGGGACAAATGGGTACTTCAAATCTGGATATTCTGACATCAGTGTGCTGGGGGTTAAGGACTTTCCTGGTTACCAGAAAGAATGGTTATCTTAGTCGACAACCAAGGCAAAAATGACCTGACTGGAAAAATTATTGGGAAGCTGCCACACCCTTACTTCTTCCCCTTACATACGACCCTGTTGACTATCACGGCTGTAACTATATGTAAGACACGCGGAAACATTATCGACCACAGTTGCGCGTATGGTTGAACCATGCCTTTGGTATCACATCATAAACTGGATGACATTCAGTTCCCACATGTCGGATATGCTGATGTGCTGTATGTGAATGTGTCAGTTTGTACACAGCAGAGGTAGCATGTGCGCTCATGCGTACATGTATTATAAAATCATTGAACATTTTGGCTTTCTATCGGAATGAAAGCGATCGAGAGGGAGGGAGGGGGCATGAGCCGAGATTCGAACCGTCGACCTACAGCACACAAAACGACTGATTTACTACATACTATAAGATTCAGTCCAACCAGACTAGTATGTAAATACGACTTATTTATTATATGCTAGCCTGTAAATTATCACAAATTATCTAAAAGATATTTCTCGATATCTATCGACTCGATGGATATCGAGGAATATCCCTCAGTAGCTTCCTAAATGACGTCACACTACGCCGCATCACGTCGCCTTGAAGGAACGATCAGCTGATCTTTCTTATTGTTTTGAAACATACGCATTTGGGGTCAAATTAGGCTGAATATTGTACAATAAAATGTCTCATAGCATATAATAAAAAATAAAACCTACTATTGTAGTCAGTATCTGGAATTATCTCATGAGTGTGAACCTGGAAGTTTTATTTTTCACGAGCGCTTGGCCCACAAGATGATTTTTTTTCAGTTGCTTCCTAAATGAGGTTACGCTTCGGTGCATGACGTCGCCTTGAAGGAACGATCAGTAACTTTTTGTTATTGTCTTGAAACTGTTTGCAGTCGAATTGGGCTGAATATTGCGCAGTAAAATGTCACATAGCATATAATAAAAAGAAAATCTACGCTGTTTTAGTGAATATCGGGAATTATCTCATCGTGTGGACCTAAAAGTATTATTTTTAACTCGCGCAAGCGCTCGTTAAAAATAAAACTTTGAAGTCCACACTCATGAAATAATTTCTGATATTCACCAAAACAGCGTAGATATCCTCTATATACGATATATTCCCCTAACATTCTTTTGAGACACACAGTCCGTGAATCTCACTCAGTTCCTCCTCAGTGTGGTCGAAACACCCACAGTGCCACCAACTTCCAGTGTTAAACAATCCCCCTATGTGGGATATCCCGAGAGAAGTGCGCAAGCCGAGGCACGAAACATCGGCCTCTAACACACAAAGCGACCAATTTACCCCGAGACTAAGGGACCTGGACCACAAAGTTGGTTAGCAAATGGCTCTTATAAAAAGACCACACAGTAGAATCATATTTATAGGACTGTACCCGTCTTCTATCATTTCACATATGTACTAGTGTGATATATAGTGCACAGTGTTAATAAAACATGCAGCACATTCGAACACACTAGTATTGGGGTTGAGGGGATGAGGGAGCGGTGACGTTGCGGTAACCGGTTCTCGTCAGATCAACGAAGTTAAGCAACTTCGAGCAGTTAGTCCTCGGATGGGTGGCCGTCTGAGCGATCGATTTGGACTCCCGCGTTGTGTCTTTGGGCAAGGCACTTAACCCCGAGAGTCCACAGGCGGGCACGATGACGCCGTGTACTAAGGCGTACTGCACGTCGATGGTGCATATCTTTTCAACCAATCTAACCCTGCCTGTGTCGCAGTGCGGAGTTACGATGTTGGGGAGCTGGCAGCTGCTCGTCGTTGCTCGGTGGTTCTCTCCAGGTACTCCGGCTTCCTCCACCCGTAAAACTGTCACGGTCATGATTAGCCACTGTGCATAAGTATGTGACCTTAAACACCAATAAATAATATTTAAGGAATAGTGCATGGCTTGGAGATGACTACGCCCGTATAGTGCCCAGTGAGGTGGTGTAGTTCCCGCCGCGAAGCACTAATCCTTATATTATATCGAACACCCATCAAGAAAAACATCTGTCCGATTTGTTAATCTATTACCAAGGTAGCAGCTCTACCATCCAGCGTTATATAGAAAAAAATACCATGTAGTTTTTAAAAACATTTTCTTCTTCCAAAACACGGCTAACTTGGGTTATTGATATGAGCAGAAGACAGATTTTGAATCGTTCGGCAAGGGTAAACAAAACATATCCCCCAAACGGAACTGTATATTCTATTATCGCGCAACTCGCGAATGAAAACTAAAATTTTCGAAATTTGACAACGCAGTTTGATAATTTCCACACATTTGTCACACATGTACATTACCGAATGGGTCAGTACGGGATACAAACTCCGAAGATTCAATTGAATTCCATTATTTATTCGTTTACTGCCCAAAACATACAATTAAATAGCGAAATAATATGAGCAGCGAAACAAACGATTTTTCATATCCGGACGCGTTCTCATGAAAGTTGGACCCAGGTATGGATCATTCTCTTCGAAACGAATTATGGATCATCTTCTCAAGGAATAAAATGAACACCTCGAAAAATGTGCCTTCAACAATGGAAAAGCGATACATTTTTCCACAAAGATTTCTTTCCGGGTCGTTTTATGGATGTTGTGCCTCTGTGAATCGATTTTTAAATTCAGCCTGATCAGTTTTATTCGGCCAGTATGAAAAGAAAACTGATATAGTAGTGTGCTAAAAATAGAAAACGTGTAGTGCCTGGGTGTAGTGCCTGGTCAGTTCTGTGGATGCAAACTACACGAAATAGGGTATCATCTTTCAGCCAATCAGAATCCAAGGAAGTCAAGTGAGATATAATATAATACAATAATAGTATTGGGGATTACTGACTATAGTTAATTTCTGTCGGGCCCTCGTACATTGGATTAACCAATTCAGACCTACGTGAGCTGCAAGGTTATAATTCCATTGTCGCGGTGTATTATGAGATTACACATGTCATCAAGGTACTCGATAAAAGGGCGAATACCATTGTTCAATAAAGTACTACCTTGAGTGGCAGAAGTCAGTAACACTAGAAAGCAAGAACATCATCGTGTCTGAGAAGTGGTATCAGTTGCAGTAGAATTAATGGTAAAAGTAGTAGTGTTGGTGGTTCTTATATTATATTTCCACCAACAAACCATCGCACCTGGATCCACTAGGACGAACCCGGACATCTGCCCTCCCTGTCATTTACCCCCTATTAAAATTATCATAAGAGGACATCTGTCCCCTGCTGCCATTTTTTACCTGGGCCACCTGCCCCCTGCTGTTTTTTTTTTACCTAGGACACGTGCCACATTTTATGAACAACAATAAAATGTTAATGTGTTATATTATCATAATTACAGATTTATGAGTTACAAATGTATCATGACACAATATGTATTTAACAATCATTGGCATTTCTCCTATAAATTGTCACAAATTATTTTTTATAAACATATTTAAGAAATCTCCAATAAATTAAGTCTGATGAACAAATAAATATTCAGCGCTAACAGTCTCTTAAAGTATGGAACCTACTGCATTTTAGTAGCACTAGATTAGCATGCACTGAACTGACTGAGCGTGCACGAATGTTTTCTTAAATTTGTTTATGAAACATAATTTGTGACAAGGGTCCTGTGTTGTGGTTGTACATGTTGCTTATGTTTATACAACCATCTGTTCAGTGCACCTGCACTTGATAAACAAATATGGGGGAAAACTTCAAAAAGATAATATTATGGGCTCATTCCTTGCTTTAACTTGTATTTATTTATAATATTAGGGGCTCATTCCTTGCTTTAGCTTGTATCTTTTTATAATATTATGGGCTCATTCCTTGCTTCAGCTTGTATTTATTTAATAAAAGCATGCCGATGCAGATTATTTTTATATAGCAGACTGTTCAGGGAACAAAACTTTGAAAACATTTTCTTTCTTTTCGATATGATCGCAGAGTCCAGTGGGCAGAGTTAAGAATATTTTTTTTTATTAATATTAATGGGGCAGATCACGATGTCCTAAGTACAAAACAAACTGGAGGCACGTGTCCTTTGTGAAAAAAAAACAGCAGGGGGCGGGGGGGGGGGGGGTGCAGGTGTCCTAGGTAAAAAACAGCAGGGGGCAGGTGTCCGTGGTAAAAAAACCATCGGGGGCAGATGTCCCCTTATGTTAAATTAATAGAGATGCTGATGTCCGGGGTGAGGCAGGTGTCCGTGTCCCCTCTCGGACGTTTTCTAGTGTCGGTTGTACCTCTCGAAATTATTCCTCAATCACAAATTAACTCTCTTATCCATTACAAGTAGATTTCGAGGTCTCTTTTAAACCGTCTCTCTGATTGGTCAGACGTTTCTAACAAAATAAATATTATTGGCTGATGTGTGCTGAGACATGTTCACCCAGTCAGTCTCTTTTTATAACTTATTCTGTGTACTTTAAAGACGAAGTGTAAACTCTCAAGCCGCCAGTCCAAATCTACATGGAATTCAACACTATTATAGCTTGGGACCAGTCTAGACCTTAAATATTCCATCCGACCTGCATGTGAGAAAAATCGATAAACATTCATTTTTTTAAATAAACGTTTCTCAATCCAGACTTCATTTAACCAAATCTTTGATGACATTTACAGTATAGTCGCCGTGGACTGGTCGTTATACATGCGCGGTCAGTAATGTCCACGCATGCGTTTACCATGAAATAAAAATCATTGGCCGCAAAATTTTAATTGATGAAGCACCGGGTATAACCCGGTGCTTCATCAATTAAAATTTTGCGGCCAATGATTTTATTAATTAATTAAGTTTTTGATGATTATTCCTATAATTAGTGTTTGCGGTCTAATTTTATTGCGTCCGTGAAAGTACTTGGAAAATGACCAGTTCATGGCGATGTACAGTACTACCATAAATAGAAACTTACCACATCTGTACTTTTTTGATTACCCTGTGTTCGAAGTTCCACTAATTGTGTTTATATCTGCAGGTTTTCAAGGCGAATAAAATACGTATTGAGTGGAATATCTCTAACCGGGTCACGAAAGAATGTCTGAATAACTTTGACTGTGAGGCGACACAACATTGTATCAACAGTCGTCTGCGCGCTAGTTCCACAAAATATGGGTAAATAAATAGCCTACAACAGCGTTGAATTCTGAACAGGATTGACTGGTAGCCCCGAGAGTTGGAGATATTTCAAGCGGTTTTGATTATACATTGATTTTAAAAAACCTACCGCTATCACATATAAATGCATCAATGAAAATTGTGTTATCGTTTCCAGATCGACAACCACTGCATTCTTGAGGAAGAAGTACTTGGAAATAGTTAAAGAGATTTTTGTATCTGATCAAGTTGTGAAGACGAACAAGAAATTAAGACCTCCGCTATGAGGATTCTATGTGAGGAAAAAAAAAAACAAAAAAAAAAACTCAGATCAAAATAAAGAAAAAACATTCTTTATCAACGCCATAACCCAGTCACTAATTTCTGGATCTATTAGTAGTATCCGCGTATGCTCCAGATTAACTCCTTCGCCACTATAGCAACGGACCCTTAAATTATCTCAAAATGTCAACAACGGTACTCTCTGATCCCAAATTATGGAATTCGGCCTGCAGTGCGGCCGCCGTGGACTGGCCACTATCCACGGAGTGGGGGTGGGGGTGGGGTGGGGAGGGCAATACTTCCACGGACGCAATAAAATTAGACTGCGAACACCAATTGTAAGAACAATAATGAAAAGATCAATTAAGGAAGGACCGGGTCAACCCGGTACTTCATTAATTAAAATTTTGCTTCTAATGACTTTTATCTTACAATCAACATGTATTTTGTCTGTATTAACCCCGCAGCTGTCGTGTATCTGACCCCATGATACAGATGTTTGTATCAGGGGTCGGATACAAGCACGTTCCTTTCGCGTGAGTTCCATTTTTTGTCCATCCGTACGAATAAAGAGTTCGTTATACATTCGTCTACATTCTTGACTTATCCCCAAGATATTGTAAGATAAAATGATTAGGCCTAAAAAAATAAAAAATCTGTTTCTCAGGCCCTCCCGCATGGTCCTTTTGGCTGCCGCATGCTCTCTTTTTATAACCAATTTAAACTTCAAAAAAATCAAAATTAAATGGTTTATGTCTGATATTTTACCCAAGTTAATAAAATTGATGAATTTGTCCCTTGAGGGCAAGAAGGCTTTGCAATGCTTTAGCATTGCAAAGCCTTCTTGCACTCAAGGGATGAAATACACCACCACACATGCTATTCTGTAGATTATGAGGCCTAAAACTTGAACCAAGAACATGAACTTTTGATGGCAAAGAAGTAATTACTGAAATAAAAAATAAAATAAAAAACTGCTCGCTCGCATGCAATTTTACAAATAATGGCATGAGAAACAGAAGATCTACTTTGTGTGGCCTTATTACCATTATGCGGATGTACAAAATATGTATCCGAGTCTCGCTCCGTGTAAGGGTAGATCACTACTCGTCTCCGTGATCTGCCTTAAAAAACCGGAGCTCGACTCGGATACATATTTTGTACATTCACATAACGGTAATAATCTCTATTTATTACCTGCTAAGACATCAGTGCCCCACGGGTGGATTACGATTCGTCCACGGCGATTGTACTGCATATTATGCGGTGTTTGAATACACTTTTTCGATGTTCTGCAGTACTTCACCACAGGTTGGACAATTTTTCAATGCACGTGATAATGTTTCGCCTTTCCTGTTGACTCTGTCTACGCAGATTGCGTTCCCATGGCTCCACAGTTAACGCAGATTACGTTCTCACGGCGCACTGTCCACACAGATTATGTTCCCATGGCGACACTGTCCACGCAAATTGCATCCCCCGGCGACACTGTCATACAGTATACCACAACAATTGTTAGAATTCTCTGTGTTTACTAACTATTCAACGTTTTCAGTTTATACATAGGAGCCCACTTAATTGGATATCTCTTAATTGTATATTCCTGTTAATTGAATATAATTTTCAAACACAAAACCATTTACCATACCTTCAGTGCAAATTTGATCTGTTAATTGCATATGGGTTGTAGAGTAAGCTCCTGTTTATTGTATATAAATTTTTGTAATATGTCGAAAAAATTACTGTAACACGCACCAAATTCTCCTTAGTTTTCAACCTTTTGGCCGCCTCACATCCAATACAGGCATTTATTCTGTTATATCTTGTTTGACAGAGCTCTATCAGCTCTGTCAAACAAGATATAATAGAATAAATGCTCAGTTTACCTTTAGAACACAGGAAACTAACCAAATCCCTGTTAATTGTATACTCCTGTTAATTGAATAATTTTCATTGGCAAAATGGATATTCAATTAAGAGGATTCTACTGTATTTGTAATAAATTCTGTCATGCGTTAATAGATGTGCTGTGATCATACAAACAATCTCTTTCTTTCTTTTCAAGCTTTTTTGCCAAGAAGCTAATGGGGATTCCGAGAGAGAGAGAGAGAGAGAGAGAGAGAGAGAGAGAGAGAGAGAGAGAGAGAGAGATGGGGGGGGGGGGGGGGGGAGGGGCATGTCTGTCGAAAAAAGTTTGTTGTCCATCCGCAAAACTGTTGGTGGCATGAATACCAACATTTTCTCCGAGAGATGATAATTTGAAAAAACAACACTTGGCCATTTTAATCCTTTATCCGGAGAAATGGGGCCAGAACTTTTATTTATTTATTTTTTAATTTAAAAATAAAAATAAAAAAAAACATATCATGTGTCATGTGCCCCCCCCCTCCCCCCACATACACACACACACCCTCCAATTGGAACAGGTTCTACGAGCTCGTTCGACTGATAGGTAACTTGACGTATTATTTCAATTTTTTTTTATTTTAACTGTAGATGTTAAATACCAAGTGAAAAATGTTTTTAATTGTACCTTTAATTTTTTTCATAATTTTTCTTCATAAAACATAATGTTTCGTATTATTTTTATTTGATTCTTTTCTTTAGAATTTCTATAACTGTAATTACTGTTAAACGCCACATGGGAAATGTTTTTATTTTATTTTCATTTATTTTTTCATCATCAGAGAAAGGTTTATTATTGTCATAAAAGACCCCATCATTTTATGTTTATATATTGAAAAACGTCAGGTGAAATTGTCGTCAAAAATAAACAACCAAATAAACGCAGTTTATGTATTTCTTTTTTGTATATCTGTTTTTTTGGTGGATCCTGTTTTAATCTAGCAGGAACAAGTAGGGGGATTAACTGTTCACTCAACCACACAATATGTGATTATAAGCTGTCTGACAATTGAGGAGGTTGACTAATTGGGTGTGAGGGTGGGGGAGGGGTACTTGTACGACATGTATCCAGTCAAATTGTACATTGTTCTCAGCTACATGATTGCACCGCGGAGAGATAACAGAGCCATCAGGGATGTCTTCCCGCCATTCCCGATAAAGAAAAAAAAATTCTGATTGTTGACTGTTCAACTGAAGATAGTACTTTATAAAACTTTCTCAGCTGTATTTTCTAGAATAGTATTTTCCACCTATTAAAATAACTTACTAAAATAAATTATTAGCATTTTGAAAGACATGGAAATTTGCCAACTGGCAAATTGTCACATCTTTATAAATGCTAATGGTTCATTTCAACCCATTTAAAGTCATAACTAGAAAATACAGTTCTGGAAAATACAATTGTAAACGTTTTACAGTATTGGGGCCGGTTGTTCATCAAAACTAATCCACCTGGAAGATATTCTATGAACTTTTACAATTGTATTTTCTAGAATTGTATTTTCTATCTATAAATAGAACTGACTAAAGTGAAGCATTAGTATTTTATAAGATATGGCAATTAGCCAACTGGCAAATTGCCAGATCTTTTAAAATGCTATTGATTCATTTCAACCGATTTAAAGTCATAACTGGAAAATACAATTATAGAAAATACAATTGTAAATGTGTTATAGTACTAGCCCTTGAACAGCTCGCCGAGAAGCGTAGATACAGTTAAAACTAGAAGTCCTGCCACGAATAGTGCGCTTATCTAGGCTTAATTGCGCGTTGGAATTGCGCGCAATTGCTATATCGAATGACATCCAAAGCACGACAGGTTCTCCTGGTTACTCATAGCAAACACATGCAATGTTTCTGCCAATGAACCTCCGGGTTACCCGGAGGTCCATTGGCTGAAACATTGCTTGTGCACAGGCCATATGTTCAGAATTTGAGAGCTTTACTATGTCCATAACGCGTATATTAACGCACAGATCAACGTGCTATTTGTGCGCATTTCATGACAGGACTTCTAGTTTTAACTGTATGTGTTCGAACGAATGGTAGGACAAATTCATATCACGGTCAAGCAAACTGTTAACATGGGTCACAACTCCAACTTAATGAAGTTAAGTGATTGTTCTGAAAACGGCACCACCCTGTAAAGCCAGAAGAAAAGAGTTAAATATTTTCTTGATTTGAAAATATGGTCGTAATTAGCAGCAGAGAATCTCTACCGCTGTTGTAACACTGAGCCTGTTTATATATGTTAACAATCTCATTTCATTATAACTTATTCTCGGAATGGTTTTCCGTCAGTACATACATCGTATCTCACAAAACACGCTTGTGTTATTATATCTGTGTTAAAAGACTAAGAAGAGTGGGAATTCTTTAACTGAAAATTACAGGAAATAATTCATAATTCACCTGGACGAGATAAATTCATAGATGAGTGGATTTTTTTTTATCGGATTGAATAAACACCGTTAGAAGTGTCGACTTCTGGTGGATATAAGATTTGATTAATGTTACCGCGACCAGTGTTTACGAGCTCAAACGAAGGTAAAAAAGGAAATTATAATACGGATGCTTTGCTGATAGATGTATGTATATTTGTGGTAATATCAGTCCCTTACACTTTAAATTGAAAATGAAAGGTGAAATACAGGGGCGACAGAAAAATTTCCAACTTTGGAGTCACGGGCATACGAGGACCCCCCACCCCCCCCACCCGACCTCCCCCCACACACTGATACATATCAGTAAAGAACCATGTGTTTTAGTGACGTCACTGGCATACAGTTAAAACTAGAAGTCCTGTTATGAAATGCGCACATATAGCACGTCGATCTGCGCGTTAAGCTACGTGTTAATCTACGCGTTCTCACCATAGTAAGGCTCTCAAATTCTGTACATATGGCCTGTGCGTAAGCAATGTTTCAGCCAATGGACATCCGGCGGGTAACTCGGAGGTCCATCGGCAGAAACAATGCCTGTGTTTGCAATGAGTTACCAAGAGAACCTGCCGTGCTTTGGATGCTATTCGATATGGCAATTGCGCGCAATTCCTACGTGAATTTAAGCCTAGATAAGCGCACAGTTCATGACACGACTTCTAGTTTTAACTGTAAAAGCCCCCCCCCCCCCCAGCCCCACCCCCACCCCACACACTGATACATGTCGGTAGGGATCCATGTGCTTTAGTGACGTCACTGGCATGGTAGTAATTCAATGCATAAAACCCATTTTTCGTGACAAACTCACCTCTGCATTAAAAAAAACCCCTCACTTTTGTGCATTAAGAATTTACCAACATTGTTTCGGCCAGTGACCTTTCTTATCAGAAGCCTGGAACAGTGTTGGTAAATTTGTTTAATATGGAGCCACAAATTTTGTGGCTCAATTTTAAACAGATTTACCAACATTGTTTCGGCCCCGTGGAGATATTTGTTTAATATGGAGCTAAACTTTATCCTTTCTTCGACTTTAAACGCCGTAGAAGAGAAAATTGGTAAAGATGTTCGCCTAACCGCGCTCTCTCTCTCCCATCTTTCTCGCCCCGCCCCCTTTCTCTCAATTATTACTGGAAAAGTTGCATCCATGTTATTAGATCCCCTGTGAAGTATAACGAAATATTAGCCTACAGTCACAAAAATATATAAATGGACAAAAGTTAAAAAATATTATTATAGTCAGTAAAACATATAGAAAAGGCATGGGAGCATCATTTCAATTAAACTATACATGTACTAGGGGAACTCAGTGCTAAGGATGTCTTTTTCCCCCTTGACTAAACATTATCAGACAAAAAAAAATGCGATGTAAAGCAGAGGTGGGTACTATATTTATTTATTTATTGGTGTTTAAGGTCACATACTTATGCACAATGGCTAATCATGACCGTGACAGTTTTACGGGTGGAGGAAGCCGGAGTACCCGGAGAGAACTACCGAGCAACGACGAGCAGCTGCCAGCTCCCCAACATCGTAACTCCGGACTGCAGCACAGGCAAGGTTACATTGGTTGAAGACATGCGCACCATCGACGTGCAGTACACCTTAGTACACGGCGTCATCGTGCCCCCATGTGGACAATCGGGGTTAAGTGCCTCGCCCAAGGACACAACGTGGGAGTCCGACTCGATCGCTCAGACGGCCACCCATCCGAGGACTAACCGGGCTCTACGTTGCTTAACTTCGGTGAGGTGGGTATTATAAGACGAGTTAACTTCCTGACGTTTGAAAAACAAGATCTGAATGAGTGTGTACTGGGCGTAATTTCATTGAGTCTGACTCTTAGCAGGCATTTTTTCTGTCTTCGAGTTACAGTTACAAGAATTGACTATTATTTACGAAAAACAAATCCGACGAAATCTAAAATTTTCTGACGAAACATTTGGTTGGGAAGAGGGGGTGGGGGAGGGGAGTGGGGGTGAGTACAAACTTTCGACTCCCCTGTATGTACGCCTCCTAGGAGACTACGGGGGTCCTGCTGAAAAGCACACTGGAATGCCCCGAAGCTCATGGGATTAAAAAACGCCCGGAAACAAAATGATACTTTATCTTTGGTAACATTTAAATTTCGTTATTTAAGTAATGGTACCGAAGCGTCCTCAGTTCGACCCTGGCCACTTATTGCGCTGGAGAGTATGACAGTTGCTCGCCAGTGCTCGGTGGTTCTCTCCTGGAACTCCGGCTTTCTCCACCACTCATTTTCGTCATTTATATTAAAAGGTGAAAAATACAATTCTAGAAAATACAATTGTAAAGGTTTTATAGTATGGGTCTCTGATAGAAAAACTAAGTACTTTGGTGCGCTTTTATTGAACAGCAAGCATTGGTGACGTTTGTCCCAATTTCCATTGTAAATTTTTGTTTTATCTTGTAGTTGAAGAAGAATAAATTAAGTTTCTAGAAGAAATATGTACAGTTAAAACTAGAAGTCCTGTTATGAAATGCGCACATATAGCACGTCGATTTGCGCGTTAATCTACGCGTTCTCACCACAGTAAGGATCTCCAATTCTGTACACATGGCCTGTGCACAAACAATGTTTCAGCCAATGCACCTCCGGGTAACCCGAAGGTCCATTGGCAGAATCATTGCCTGTCTTTGCTATGAGTAACCAGGAGAACCTTCCGTGCTTTGGATGCCATTCGATTATGGCAATTGCGCACAATTCCTACGCGCAATTAAGCCTAGATAAGCACACAGTTCATGACATGACTTCTAGTTTTAACTGTAGTTTCTCCTGGTGTTCTCGTGTTCCTCGGTGTCATTGGACGGCAGGTTAATTTGTTCTAGGCACCTCCAAAGCACTCTCGGACATTTCGGTCACTTTTAGTATGTGGGCAGTGTTGGGTGTCTTCGCCGCTCCTGTGTGCGTTCAGTATGACCAGACAACAGCAAACAAACCTCCTGACTTGGGCGTGATGATACCAACCTTTTATCAAGACAGGTAAGAACATCCAAGTGAAATGCTTAACATATAAAAAGTAAAAAGTCTCTACAATGGACGTTGGGGAAGTGCAGAATACAGAAAAGAAACAAAATCCCTAATTCATCTTTTTACGATGACAACAATTCAACGTCAGATTCTATTTATTCTTGAAAGCCCCTCTTGTTTAACATTCTGACCAGAAATTAACCAAAGGTGGGAACCGCCGGAGCAAGGGTTCCCCTTCCTACCAACGTAACACGATGTTAAATGAAACCGCTTTGTAAAACGGAGTAAGAGAGGCGTCGAGAAACAATTCATTCCATTTCGGAATAACACGAAGTCTTTCTAGAATTTATAAAGTCCTCTCTAGCGGCAAGAAAACAGCGAAAAGTTTTAAATTCGGAATATTCAGGTTGGAAGGTAATAAGACCTGGTGTTCCACGGGGCTCTATACTTAGACCTCTCTTCTTTTTTATTTACATCAATGATATAAGTTTAAATTTGGGGGAACAGTATCCGTTTCTTTGCAGATGACACTTTCCTCTTTTTAATTATCGAAAATCCCCTACTTACTTCAGTAATTATAAAAAAAGATTTGGATACAATCCAACAATGGACACATCAATGGTTAGCTGAATTCAACCCACAGAAAAAAAAACCCGCTGCTTTTATCAAGTAAAACAGCAACAGATGGTCACTCCCCTCTTTATGCCAAGTGTACAAATTATCTAGGTTAGTTATCATAAGCACACAGGTGTGCTCTTAAATAGCAGCTGTACCTGGCATAATCACACTGAACACATTAGCTCTAGAGCATGGGCTCGGCTTGACGCGACGAGAAAGCTGAAAGTTTTACTTAATCGTACAGTGCTTAAAAAATCTATTTTGCGTTCATCAGACCGTTACTCTAATATGTCGATACTGTATGGGGCAATTACACAGAGATTGCATCTGATGAGTTAGAGAAAATATAAATAGCGGCCGCACGTATCGTACAGTTAAAACTAGAAGTCCGGTCATGAAATGCGCACAGATAGCACGTCGATCTGCGCGTTACTCTACGCGTTATGACCATAGTAAGGCTATCAAATTCTGTACATATGGCCTGTGCATAAGCATTGTTTCAGCCAATGGACCTTTGGGTAACCCGGAGGTCCATTGGCAGAAACATTGAGCAATCGGGAGAACCTGTCATGCTCTGTATGCCATTCGATATGGCAATTGCGCGCAATTCCAATGCGCAATTAAGCCTAGATAAGCACACAGTTCGTGACAGGACTTCTAGTTTTAACTGTAACAGGTGCAAGAATGAGTACAGGTAAAATTAGCTTATATACCGAAACATGCTCGGAAACTCTTAATGCAATGTGTACCAAGTACAAATTAATCCACTTCTTTAAAATATTCCATAAATTAGCACCATCTTAGATTGCCAACAAAGTACTCCGCACCCTCCGTGAATCAACCCACAATCTGCGCACAAGTAGCAACCTTAGGACTGCCATTTGTCTCACACATAATTATCAGTCATCCTTCCTGCCATCAGAATTCACATCCTATATAGAGGATATGGAATGAGTGTTTTTCTCATATAATATTTATGAAACGAGTCAAAGAATTTTTCATTTTGGCGAAGCTCTAGCGAGCCCAAACGGGAAATTCGGACGAGTTTCATAAATATTACATGAAAAAAACCACTCATTTCATATTCTATTTATCATATTACACGAACACGCACAAATTAGCCACTTAGTATGACTTTTTAACCATCACCTAACTTGAGTTGCAGACGGCACTTGGAAAAAACATCCTCATATAACTAAAAATTTTCATTTTTTGCTTCCAAAACATATGATCCCTCATTGGAACGAGCTCGTCGAGCTCATTCCAATGAGGGGTCATAACCTATGTTTTGGAAGCAGAAACTGAAAATATAAAAAAAAATGAATGGCGTTTTTCTTGTAGGTAAAAGATTAATACAACATAACCCACCCTAAATAGGACAGATAACGTAAATTTCCCCTCCTGAAATTATGCAAATGTGACCCAGTTGTATTTTGTTTAGCCAATCAAATTATCCAGTTTTGAAGTTGACCAATGAAAGCTCCCAACTCTAATTATGGAAATTATGAAAATGTGGCCCAGTTGAATTTTGTTCAACCAATCAAATTGTCTAGTTTTGAAACTGACCAATGAAATGGACGGAAGGCTTTATTTATCACTGATTAATATGAAAGCAAATGTTTTAAAGTGAACAAAACGGACGAGTCATATGATAAAATGAAATCTCCACCCATGTTAAGAGAAGTTTCTAACCTTACTCACTTTAAAATATATCTTAATAGAATCCTCTGTCTCTCACCAATATTTTTTCCAAATTCAAATCTCGCTTAGGGCAAATTTATCATTGCCGCCTACGTCTGATTTGTAGCAATCTAAACGCCCACTTGTACGATAATCATTTGGTATGTTCTACCCTTTGTACTCGCGGTGTGGTTGAAACAACTGAAACTTTTCTTATAAACTGCCCTATTTATATGGACATGCGTCGTGATCTTTGCGACTGAATTTCTTACTAGTGACGAAAATAGTTCTATTTTTTAAAACGCCCAAGCCTATTTTCTGGCTACCAAAAGATTCTGTTATGACAGGTGTGCTGATCTCTCCCTATTTTAGTTACTGTTAGACACTGTATTATCCGACGCGTTTACCTGTTTTACTACTGGATGTCAACACAATCAATCTCTGAAAGTGATATACAGCGTCTATATATCATTGTCATCATGCGTCAGGTGACTTACTTCACTCGACCCCGATATAAATGTTGCCCAAATCGGCTATGTGGTTCCCTACAAATCCACGATACTTAGAAATCCATACGACACATTCTCAAGTATGAATCCATCTCCACATATGCAGGGACCGACCTGGGCATGCGCCAGTGCGTATTTGGTTCTGAAACATCAGGACCTGGCTCTTAAATCTCAGAAAAAGGCTTCTCAGTTGGCGCGTAACTTCTCAGATCATATTTTGATATTCTTTCGATGGATAATCGAGAGAGACACTCTTACATGTATTATATATATGATTATCATTTATCACTGTTGTAGAGTGCTTAAGTTAATACTTCAAGTCTTAATTACCAAGCATTACTCTTCACTGTGGTTTCTGATCAAGTCTTGGCTGCCTAAATAGGCAGCCAAGACTTGATCAGAAACCACAGTGAAGATTAATGTTTGCTATAGTGTACTAAATGAAAATGATAAGAGCTATTACATACTTGCTGTGTGTGTTACAAACAGTAGTGTGACTCCGTAAATTGAAATCTGGCGCATGAATTGAAAAAATAGGCTCCGAGGCTAGAGCGTATTTTAAATAGTCCTGATCGGTCCCTGCATATGTATAACTCTTATTGGTGTTGTGACGCTGAAAGTAAATATCTGGTATCAGCATATGCTTTTCGGAGTCTTAAGGCAATCAGCGGCGATCGTGGTCGCCTTCTCGGGCCCTTGGTCGATGACATTTGCTTCCAGTTACCCTGCCACTATCTCACCTAACAACTACTATATATAATACTACCCCCGTTCTTCATGCAGTGTGTGACATGTATTTTGTCTTCTGTGTGGAGACGGTTACTATAAGCTTACAAGCTTACTGCCAAATCCACGACCCCATGTCCTATTTGTAACGCTACTGTTAATATTTTTCGGAAATAAATATTGTTTAACTGGTTGAGTGCTAGAAGCCACTATTAGGGCTTTCACAAAAAGAAGTTACCAGAGCAAAATCTAACATTTTCCTTGAAGATGTTTCATATTCAGTCAAACGTAAATGATATTTTGGTTTACGTCTGTCTGTTCTGAGTATCAATCAAATCACTTCCGCGTATCAATGATTCAATGCGTACTTTCATGCATCAATTCATCAATGCAACACGTATTCACCCTGAATTGATGCCGAAGCGCACTAAGTAAAACATCGCAGAATAATTACATTGTTAATGTAGTTATACGTTTTGGGTCCAAATACTCAATTTCCATTGGTCAGCTGGATGAAAACGTCATGATCAAATGTAATTTATTTTCCAATGAATACATTTGGTCGAACTTTGACCCGCATTTACGCTAGAGCGCCGTTGACAGAATGTAATTCGGGCGGTGTTTGTTTCTGCTTTGTTGTTTGTAAAAAGTAGTTTAAACAGTTACGGAATGCAATTATAAGAATTGAATGCAATTTTTATAATCTCTATTGGAGTATGAACGTGTGGGAATGGGTACAAATTGTATGGAAGGGATTCATACAATTTGTACCCATTCCCACACGTTCATACTCCAATAAAGATTATAAAAATTGCATTCAATTCTTAAGTGAATAGGCAGCGACCAACTGTTTACTTTCATGCATCAATTCAAGGCCGAAAAGAGTGGAATTATCGATAGGAATGATCAGATTCTTATAAAAAGCATATAATAAAAAAGAAAATCTCGTGTTTTTGAGTGGATACCGAAAATTATCTCACTCGTGTCAGAAATAAATGGTATATAGATATCCCCTGTCTATTTATTAGTATAGAATTGTACAGAGTTGGGCACGCTGTTTTTCTACAGAAATTGAGTTACGCTAATTGTGCTGTTTGACAGGGGCAAAAGTGCACTGACTGAGCGCGCTATTACTTCAAAATAGTACACAATACAGTAACAGGACTTCTAGTTTCAACTGTAGTCGTGATATATAGAGGATATGGAATGAGTGTTTTTCTCATATGATATTTATGAAACGAGTCTAAGAATTTTCCGTTTTGGCGAGCATCTGGCGAGCCCAAATGGAAAATTCGGACGAGTTTCATAAATATTTGAGAAAAACACTTAATTCATATTCTATTTATCATATGACACACATATTCACAAATTAACGACTTAGTATGAATTTTTAACCCTTTACCTAACGTGTGTTGCAGACGACACTTGGAAAATACATCATCATATAACTAAAAATTTCCATTTTTTGCTTCCAAAACATAGGTTATGACCCCTCATTGGAACGAGCTCGATGCGCTCGTTCCAATGAGGGGTCATAACCTATGTTTTGGAAGCAAATGATGAACAGTTTTCGTATATAGCACTGGCCGGTTTTGGTCGTTATGTTAGGTAAAAAATTAATGCAATATAACCCAACCTAAATAGGACAGATAATGTAAATTTTTCCTTCTCAAATTATGCAAATGTGACCCAGTTGTATTTTGTTTAGCCAATCAAACTGTCCATATTTGAAATTGACCAATGAAATCTTTCAACCCGAAGTATGCAAATTTTGAAAATATGGCCCAGTTGTATTTTGTTCAGCCAATCAAATTGTCAAGTTTTGAAATTGACCAATGAATTTGACGGAAGGCTTTATTTATCACTGATTAATATGAAAGCAAAATATCAAATGTTTTAAAGTGAACAAAACGGTCGAGTCATATGATAAAAGGGCTTCCAAACTTCTTATTTCATTAGTACATTCCGTACTCCAAATTGTTCCTTCTGCGCCCCTCCTCCCCTCCACTTGCAGGGGTCGGGTACCAGAGATCTTTTTATTTGTATGACCTACTGTGTGTGTACACAAATCTAAGTAGTAAATCTAGAATCGAAAGAAAGTATATAGTTACTAGCATGTGTCAATCAATATCTAAAACTCCAATTCAGACGAAAAATCATAATTAGAACAGGGGGAGGCCACCAAAAATTTGCAAGACCTGACGTGGGGGTGGGTGGGTCTCTTCAGTGCGCCAAAAATGTGCATTTCCAACTTGTGCAATATTTTGAATATTTTAAAAATATATCAATATATCAGCTAATATATACCATCATTTGTGTTTCAAACCTTAAAGATGATGTTGTACATCACACTCTTGACATAAATACAACAACAGGAGGCTTTATATGTGAGAATATTGGGCTTAAACTGGGAAAATGTCACACGTTAGTAGGGGGAGGGTGTCTTGTTCGAAATGTAGAAAATGCTCAGACAATATATTGGGAACAATTCAAATGAAAATTTGTTCCCGTATATGTACACCTGCTCTGACCAAGCCTGATAATGAACAGCTTGTCATTTGTAGATTGGGGCCCACAGCAGCCCACTGTGGTTTAAATTGGTGGTACCAGTTTAACCCTTTACCTAACATGAAAAGCAGACGACACTTGCCAGAAAATGATTGAATAACTAATTTTTTTCATTTTTTGTCTCAAAAACATAGGTTATGACCCCCTCATTGGAACGAGCTCGACGAGCTCGTTCCAATGAGGAGTCATAACCTATGTTTTTGGGACAAAAAATGAAAAAATAATAAAAATTAATTGGCGATTTTTGAGAAGAGCGCTGGCCGGTTTTGGCCGTTACGTTGGGTAAAGGGTTAAGAACGTTATGAAAACCCCCTAAAGACAGCTGTGCCTACTAAGTTTATAAGATTATTTTAGATTTTAATAGAAGAGTGGGGGTGGGTGTCTGAGAACGGTAGTAGAAAATTTGCACGTAGTGGGTGGGGTGGGTGTAAAAAGGAGCCGAATAAAAAATAGAACGTCACGTCTTGCAAATTTTTAGTGCCCCCCCCCCCGCCCCCTTGATTAGAATGCATTATTTGAGAGGGTTGGCTCCACACCTAAACCTCATTCTTTACGCTCCTAAAAAACCTCAAAAGTAGTGATAGATAAAGATCGCAAATTTGATTTTTAGAATGGGTTTCATTAATTAATTATTGTGGTTAACGACACTTTCGACAGCCAGAGTTACATGTACCTCGTATCGGACAATTTACTGGTGGAGCAAGACGGTGTTACCGGAGAGGACCACAAGCAGAGGTGAACCATTCTCAGACTGCCTAATGTACTAAATCCACACAGGCGGGGTTCGCATTGATTGAATTGAAGGCAGCTTCATCATCAATGCAATATATATATATATATATGCCTTAATATACAATGCCACTGTTCTCCCCACGTAGGCATTCGAAATTTAGTGGCGTTCCCTAGGACACAACGCTGTTACCGCTGGTGAGGATTGAAGCGTTGACCATTTGGTTTGAAATTCAATGATCTACCCACTGAGCCACCGCTCTTCCGTTGTAAGTGTGAAAGTGTATAACTCTTTTGTATTGACCAAGGTAAGCACTAGACCGACAGAAATCAATACACTGCGGTAAAACATTCAAAGGAAACGCACGTAAATGGTACATGACACTCAGAAAAAAATGCACCCTTCATCAAATAAAAGATTCTTAGTACTTATTTGCACTGGGATTTCTTTTTTGTAATGTCCACGAGATAAAGGTGCGTTGCTATGGAATATTATCCCCAGTCTTTTACTGCAAAAACAGAGAAAGAGAAAAAGAACCACACTTTCTTTGTTCCATTCGCAACGCTACAGTGCGACCCGCCGTGGAATGTGCACTTTCCACGGGTGGACAGTATGTCCACGGACACAATAATATTAGATTCCAAACACAAATTATAGAAATAATCATAAAAAATTAATTAATGAATAATAAAATTTCAATTGAAATTAAAATTTTGCTGATGATGATTTTTATTACCTGGTAAACGCACGATTGGACATCACTACCCACGCGTGGATTACAACCAGTCCACGACGGCTGTAATGTAACTAACATCTCTATGATTAAGTTTTATCTCTGGAATTATATTACACTGGAATGTTTATCTTTATACTCAGGGTATATAGGATATGTAGCTTGACTTTATACTCAGGGTATATAGGATATGTAGCCTGTCTTTATACTCAGGGTATATAGGATATGTAGCTTGTCTTATACCCAGGGTATATAGGATATGTAGCTTGTCTTATACCCAGGGTATATAGGATATGTATCTTTTCTTTATACTCAGGGTATATAGGATATGTAGCTTGTCTTATACCCAGGGTATATAGGATATGTAGCTTGTCTTATACTCAGGGTATATAGGATATGTAGCTTGTCTTATACCCAGGGTATATAGGATATGTATCTTTTCTTTATACTCAGGGTATATAGGATATGTAGCTTGTCTTATACCCAGGGTATATAGGATATGTAGCTTGTCTTATACTCAGGGTATATAGGATATGTAGCTTGTCTTATACCCAGGGTATATAGGATATGTATCTTTCCTTTATACTCAGGGTATATAGGATATGTAGCTTGTCTTATACCCAGGGTATATAGGATATGTAGCTTGTCTTATACTCAGGGTATATAGGATATGTAGCTTGTCTTATACCCAGGGTATATAGGATATGTAGCTTTTCTTTATACTCAGGGTATATAGGATATGTAACTTGTCTTTATACTCAGGGTATATAGGGCATGTAGCTTGTCTTTATACTCAGGGTATATAGGGCATGTAGCTTGTCTTTATACTCAGGGTATATAGGATATGTAGCTTGTCTTTATACTCAGGGTATATAGGGCATGTAGCTTGTCTTTATACCCAGGGTATATAGGATATGTAGCTTGTCTTATACCCAGGGTATATAGGATATGTAGCTTGTCTTTATACTCAGGGTATATAGGATATGTAGCTTGTCTTTATACTCAGGGTATATAGGGCATGTAGCTTGTCTTTATACCCAGGGTATATAGGATATGTAGCTTGTCTTATACCCAGGGTATATAGGATATGTAGCTTGTCTTTATACTCAGGGTATATAGGATGTGTAGCCTGTCTTTATACTCAGGGTATATAGGATATGTAGCCTGTCTTTATACTCAGGGTATATAGGATATGTAGCTTGTCTTATACCCAGGGTATATAGGATATGTAGCTTGTCTTATACTCAGGGTATATAGGATATGTAGCTTGTCTTATACCCAGGGTATATAGGATATGTATCTTTTCTTTATACTCAGGGTATATAGGATATGTAGCTTGTCTTATACCCAGGGTATATAGGATATGTAGCTTGTCTTATACTCAGGGTATATAGGATATGTAGCTTGTCTTATACCCAGGGTATATAGGATATGTAGCTTTTCTTTATACTCAGGGTATATAGGATATGTAACTTGTCTTTATACTCAGGGTATATAGGGCATGTAGCTTGTCTTTATACTCAGGGTATATAGGGCATGTAGCTTGTCTTTATACTCAGGGTATATAGGATATGTAGCTTGTCTTTATACTCAGGGTATATAGGGCATGTAGCTTGTCTTTATACCCAGGGTATATAGGATATGTAGCTTGTCTTTATACTCAGGGTATATAGGATATGTAGCTTGTCTTTATACTCAGGGTATATAGGATATGTAGCTTGTTTTTATATTCAGGGTATCGAGTCTATGTGCAATTTTTCTGGGAAATTAAAGATGGAATGGAATGATGTCGTTGGCAAACTGCGATGTTTAACATCATTAATTTGTGTATTAAGTTGTTAATGCACACATCAACACGACGTGCCCCGACATTATATCCACTTTGATTTGTTTCAGTAACTGAAGTAGTAATCTCTTATTTCCAACGTATTCTGTACAATAGTGTGAGTGAAAGAATCTGAAAAACCTAAAGTTTTGATTAAATCCTGATTGAAGGAGCGACCGCTCTTTCGGGCCCCTTATATCAACACCTTTGTATAACATCACCATCCTATTCATGTCTACACGAATCAAATGTACAATGCCCATTTTAAACAAGGATAGACCAGGATCTCCAGACAGACATTTCGCTATTATTGAAATAGGTGTGTGCATTCTGACATGTTTGATAACACCAAACAAGACAAGTTTACTCACCTGTGATGAATACAGCAGGTGCTCTGACACTGGCGATGGGGATAGTAATGAGAAAGGGGGGGGGGGGGGGGGGGGGGGGGCGTAAAATCGGAGCAGTTGTTTCTAGTCAATTGTCGTCTGCCTGAATACCCAATAAATGCATTTATCCGTGTGTTAGTTTCAAAACTGTGGGTATTATGCGATCCATTAATACACCAAGGCGCGATCTTCAATGCTAAAGCATCATACAGGGTTTGTGGGGGGGGGGGGGGGGGGGGGAGGGGGGAGGGGTGCACTTGAGGGAAGATATTCTGTCATAACATATAATTTTCCTGATATTTCTTTCGCTTGTGAATCTATTGGGTATGTGTCTGCGTGATACGGTACGTGTAAACAGAGTATGAGACTTCTACGAGACAAGATCTTACATTCCACGGATGACTATTTTCGTCAATGGAAGAATTTTACGGGGAAGTTAGCTCCCTTTAATTTCATAAAGCTATCAGTAAATTTAACAGTAAGGATTTGGGGATTTCGTGTAAAAATCGAAATTTCAAATGTTAGCTAATTTGTATCATCGATGTGCGCATCATTTCACAAACTTCCGGTATTTTTCCTGTTGAGTTGTATAAAAATACAGAACGTTTTACAAATATTTTCCAATCGGTTTGAAAGTTTGTCTATTATTCTTTGTTGAAACCCATTTCAAAATAAGAAAACTGCGTTTTCACCATACTTTTGATGTCCTGTAACCTGTTATCTATTTATTATTGCATTATGCTCTGCAACCTGTTATCTGTTCATTATGTGTGTGCATAGTGACATATAATACCGTAATTGTCCTTTCCATTAACATAAAAGTGCAGGATGTGAAAATAGCTAATTTTTTTTCTTGGGAAGATTAAAAACATGCAAATTACTGTAAGAACACATTTTCTTAACGAAGAGCCAAAGTGGCCGCTTTAATATCGGTAGGTGTAATACTAATTGATATTCTTGGCGATGGATTATCTGTGTACTAATTACAGTTGCTTCTGATTAGCTTGTCATAAAAAAGCCTAGTTTCATTTTGTTACTTTTAATAAACGAAAACAACAGACAGCTCCGAGAGCTGACTGTTGTTTTTGTTTCATAAAAGTTCAAACAGAAAGGTTTATTGTTAACTGATATCCTAGGTGTTTTTGCAACGACTGCATGTTCTTAACTGAACCTTTCTCGCGCTTCTAATAATTTCAAGGGAGATAACCTTACGGAAAGCTGATTTTCATGACGAAATAAATCAGGGATGCTGTGAAAAGTCTAAAAAGGACAAGCAAAAAGAAAAGTTCAACCCGGAGGTCTGTCGACTGAAATATTGTTTGTACTGTTAATCCTGGTGATTTTAGACTTATTATATCCATTCGGTCAGAGAGTTAGTTGCTACCCACCATCGTATTATACTTAATGTATACACTATTTCGTTCAGGAATTATATCATGTTCACAGGTTGTCATCTAACCTTTAGTCTTGACACGTATTCATCATTGAGAACGATTGTTCCATTCGTTCGGTACTGCTAGATAGGGGTGGAGGTTAAACGTTTCAACACAATACACATAAATTTTGTGTATTCTTATTTATTTATTTATTGGGGTTTCATCGACACTTTCGACACCCAGGGTCACCCCGTGTCGGGCAGTTTTACAGGTGGAAGAAACTAGAGCACCCGGAGAGAACCATCGAGCAACGGCGAGCAAATGTCAAACTCCCCAACGTAATAACTCCACACACGCAGTGGAAGCATTGGCTGAAGAAAAGTGCACCCTCGACGTGCAGTACGGCTTAGTACACAACCCCACCGTACCCCACGTGGGCAAGCTGGATTAAGTGCCTTGTCAAGGACACAACGCAGTTACCCCTCGTGGGGATCAAACCATAGACCTCTCGGTTTGAAGTCCAATGCCGTAACCATTGAGCCACCGCCCTCCCTAAAATTTTGTATAAAACAATATTCGGTGGTCGCTTAACAAGCAACAAAATTATTAACCAAAAGTTAACGACGATCCGTACTAATTTAATCTATTGATAGAGCCATGCGAATTTGATTTGAATTTTCGGGTTCAATCGAATCTCGAATCGAACAGACAGAGGTTTCGAATCGAATCGAATATCGATCGAATCACATGGCTCGTCTTACAACCGTAATTATTTCCAGTGGGAGCGCGATGGCTCAGTGCATACAGCATTGAACTTCAAACCGAGAGGTCCACGGTTCGATCCCCTCCAAGGATAACTGCGTTGTATCCTTGGGCAAGGCACTTTGTCCCGCTTTCCCACGTGGGTGCACGGTGGCGTTGTGTACTAAGGAGTAATGCACGTCGATGGTGCACCTGTCTTCAAAGAATGCTAATCCTGCTTGTGTGGAGTTAGTACGTTGGGGAGCCTGACAGTTGCTCGGTGGTTCTCTCCGGGCACTCTGGCTTCCTCTACCCGTAAAACTGTCCGACATGTGGAGACACTGACAGTCGAAAGTGCCGTTAAACTCCAATAAATAAATAAATAAATAAATAAATAAATAAATAAATAAATTATATCCAGTCACCACTCAAGTATTTTATTCAACGACGATTCGTCTGGTTGGACAAGTCAATCAAAAAATGCGGAATATTCCGAGATATCATAAAAGTAGTTTCGGAAGCGGGACCTCCTTGAACTCTTCTATCATCAGGTCTCCTGTACAGGAGGGAGGGGGTTGTCAACCCCCTCCCTCCTGTACTGGAGACCTGAAGACAGAAGAAAAGTTCACGTGGTGGCAAGAGGAGGCTCTTGAGAGTATTTTGAGAACATTTCGGCGATTCGAAAATTTGCGAATTAGCGCGACTAGAATTGAATCGAATCGAATCTTCGGGACGATCTAATCGAATTTTGAAGTTTCGCATGACGCTAGCCGTTGGATTAAATAACTACTGATCCTCACTATAAATACAATATGTACTCGCCAAATCAGCATAGAGAGTATTAGAAAGGGCAATTCCATTAAAGAAATCTGTGTTACAAGGGTTAAAAAACTGATTATGTTCTTTCTTAAAATGTAAAACATTTCTATATATCGACTTATATTATTTCATGTTATATAATGCTTAACAGACGCCTTATTCATCTAATTACCACACAATAGGCTAAACACTTCCATTGACAAAATATACGATATTTAGAACAAACCCCCATACTCCAATCTATTGTTGCGATTTACAACTGTTTGTATGCATTTCTGTACCTTCAAGAACGTTTGCTATTTCTCTGCTTTTGTTGAGAGCTCACATTATATAGGGTTATTACGACTGTTGCACATTTTCTCCGATCTCTCCGATTTCTTTTCCACAGTGAGTCAAAATGCAGACTGAAGGTCGCTAAGACACATTGAAATCATCTATCGGCCTTAAGGTCGTTAAGTACTGAACGCGATGCGAGCGTATTACGACTGTTGCATATTTTCTCCGATCTCTCCGATTTCTTTTCCCCGGTGAGTCAAAATGCAGACTGAAGGTCGCTAAGACACAATGAAATCAGCTATAGGCCTTAAGGTCGTTAAGTACTGAACGCGATGCGAGCGTCATAAGCGATAAAGTGGGTTTTACCAATTTTTCATCACTATTTCCAGTATTTTGGCTCATTGAAATGCCAGTAATCTGAGCCTTATTGTTAATTTATCTATATTTATTTATTGGGGTTTAGCGACACTTTCGACAGTCAGGGTCACCTCGTGTCGGACAGTTCTACGGGTGGAGGAAACCAGAGTACACGGAGAGAATCACCGAGCAACTGCGAGCAACTGTCAGACTCCCCAACGTAGTAACTCCACACAAGCAGGGCTATAGATTTGATTGAAGACAAGTGCACCATCGACGTGCAGTTCGCCTTAGTACACGACGCCACCGTGCCCCACCTGGGCCGTTGGGATTAAGGACACAACGCAGTTACCCCAGCGGGGGGGGGGGGGGGGGGGGCGAACCTGTAGATCGGTTTAAAGTCCTGTACCGTAACCACTGAGCCAGCACTCTCCCCGCCTTATCGTTAAACAAAAACAACAATTCATTTATTATTACAAGGTTTATAACCTCTCATTGGAACTAACTCAGCGAGCTCGTTCCAGAGGGAGGGGTAATCAGCTACGTTTTGAAACAAAGACTGAAAAAAAAAATTACAAGGCTATTTTTCTTTATAACGATAGGTGGTGTTTGCCGTTACATTTGGTAAAGAGTTAGCTTGTGTCCACAAAAGTCTTCGGAATTTTAAACGATTTTGTCTTTATCGACCTGCTCAAATTAATCATATATTGATGCCTCTCGAAACTTCGGCAGCGTCGAGCCGCCACAGACCTTGAGTTATTACCTTGTAATCTTGCAATTACAAGTTAGCATCTTGTAATTTCAAGGTAATAACTGAAGGTCAGAGGCGGCTCTACACTGCCACACAAAACTGAAAAACTAGAATAATAAAATTCTAATTTCATATTTACAGACAAAAATTTAAACAAAGTCGGACGAACGAACATGCAAGCTACAGTACGTGAAGAATGAAAAGTGGAATCTCACTACAGTACGGCCACCGTGGACTGGTGCACGGGTGGGCAATATTTCCAAGGACTCACTAATATTAAATTCCAAACACTAATTATAGGAATAATCATCAAAAATTTAATTAATGAAGCACCGGGTACAACCCGGTGCTTCATTAATTAAAATTTCGCTGATGATAATTTTTATTAACTGGTAAAGACATGCGTGGACATCACTGTCCACGAGTGGATTACGACCAGTCCACGGCAACTGTACTGTAAAAAATCTTGGAGACACTAGGTTTGGGGTCCATGGGAAGGAAGACCCCCTCCTGAAAAATATAAACCCGAGAATACCAAAGAAACACATTTCCCTTGAAAATCTGACGTTAACAATGAAACAAATTCACACGATCCTCGTAAAGCAGTGATTATAGAATGCATTCTTTGTTGAGATTAATACATATCTTGAAAGGTGGGTTAAATCCCAACACAAACAAAATGCCGCCTGCCATTAATTTGCCCATATAGTTTCATTTTAATTGTTCACTTATGCTTTTATGGGAGGCTTTATCACTGAGATCAGATGGTATGCAAACGCGCTGAAAGATGACGGAAACATAAACAGACTGGCTAAAACAAAATATTTGCATACGGCAAAAGTCAACATTTTTCAACGTTTAATTACATGTTCGTACAACAAAAATAGCCACCAGAAGCTGGGTATAGCGGTTGTCAATATTTGAGGGACAATAAAGACATCCTAATCTTTTCAAACGAAGGCAAATCTTAACATGCCAATGGACGAATGAGTGCGTAGAAGTCCGTTTTATAATTGTACAACAAGATCGTTTCAATACAACGCTTAAATTTTACAGCGAAATCGTTCTTTGGAAGAATAAAAATCTCGGATTTGGGGATCGTTTTCAGCTATTCCGGTGAACATTGGAATTTATATATTCGGTGCTGTTATCGTGACTTGTACGTTAAATTTTAAAATTAGTTCAAATTCAAATTTCGAAAAGTGAGGCGATATTTCGAGACATTGAGGAGTTTGAAGAAATTGTTTTGAAAATGTTGGTTTATAATGTACCATGAACATTATTGGACTCGGAAATAAAATATGTTTGACTGACTAATGCTGGATGTTCTCACAGTATTGGTAGGTTTGTGGATGAATAATTGCGCAGGGGTATCGCCAGGATATCGCAATGTGGGTAATTATTGGGTTTTATGGTCTATCGATGACCGAAAGTTCGATTCAACCTTGGACCAAATACCACAATATAATTGTTTGGTGTGGTGTGTCCTGCTCACAGGACATTACACACCAAACAATTATATTTCGGCCTTTGGATCCAAGTTTGGACTAGTCAAAGGTCGCCCAAGAGAGAGTACTAGGAGTGCAAGCTTCTTGTTTGTGTAGGTATAGAGGATTTCCAGAGAATAGGCTTTGAAACTCTAAGCTCATGAGAGTTACCGAGTGGCATCAATGCTCTGTTTTAAAGAATTTAAATTCAGTAAAATGTTGAAGTACTGACTAGCATATTATAATTTGGTGCGACTCGAAGTGTCAACGTTAGCCCTAGAGATGGGCAATTTACCGAAAAACTGAAGCGAGACCGATATCATGGGGCTACCGAAAAACCGAACCGAACCAATCGTTGAATACCGAAACCGTCTGAATTTTCAAATTTTCCAACATTCGCTATTTATGGGTCCCTGTTGAAACTTGATAACAGTTGAAAGGTGAGTTTTCATGAAAAGAGTAACTGATTTTCTTTTTAGTTTTCGTAACCCTCAATGGACCGGGCAACTGTCCTGAATTCCAACTGGACAACAACCTGAACATGTCCAATTGTTTTGCAGTGATTTCTAGTCAAGTCTTGGCTGCCTGTTAAGGCAGCCAAGACTTGACTAGAAATCACTGCCCATGTATCTATTGTCAGCAGGACCTCCTGAAGATGGTGTGGTCAGGGCACATGCTTGGAACTAGAAAAAGCCTGAAAAGGGTTTTTAAAACACTAAGGTGCGTTTAGAACAAGTCACAAAATTACTGTAGATATGCTTTGTGGTCGTGAAAGAATACAACTGTAGAGCGCATTGGCAGTGTCATTTATAGCGTTATTGTAGAATGCTGCTACAACAACTTATACTGCTTTTCATGATGTGAATTTCTCTTTCGTACTATCAGCAAATCTCGGTCAAGTCAGATACCAAATACCGAACCGATACCGAGGAATACCACCCTCCCACCCTAAAGATACCGAAATCGATACCGAACTCAAAATTCCAATACCGCCAGTCTCAACTGCAATTCCACATTTTAAGAAATTCTATGATTTCAAACAACCTTGAAGTCTTGTGCACACAATTACATTTTCTAGGTGGATTTGTTTTTGTTCTTTTGGTCATGAACATAGTTCAACATTCCATATTAATTATTTTGCTTGTAATTTCAACACCATTGCGAGGCAATTTGGCGTCGTCGAATTAACTAAAGTCTTCTTATTTCTTTTACTCGCATTGACATTTTTATGACCAAGAAATGGTTTAGCTCTGTACCTAATGAATGAATGAATAGAGTGGTGGCCGAGTGGATAAGTGCGCTGGTCTCTCATGCCAGAGGTCCCGGGATCGATCCCCGGTCGGGGAAAGTTCTCGAGGTGTCCGAACACTCTCTGCCAGCATCAATTGTGGGGTTGATGCTGTCACAGCGTACCGTCCTATCGGGTGGGGACGTAAAATGGCTGTCCTCTGTGCGGAGAGAGACACACTCCGTGCAGGCTAAAGATCCCTTCGTAGTATTCGAGAAGAGCTAGGCCATGACGTTGCCGCTATGAAGGTCATCCCACACACCTACGCCATTGGGCCAAGAAGAGGCATTAATATTAGTCGCATAACTTGTTCGCCAATCCTTGTAAAACAAATAAGATTAAATAAAAATACCTAATGAATCAGCCACACCTACCCGTAAATTACATGTTGAACAGCCACAAAATTTCTTTATTATTATTTTTTGTAGAGGTGTGGGGGGGGGGGGGGGGGTGGATTCAACAAAACCATATCATGTGACGCCCTCATTGGAACGACCTCGTCCAGCTCGTTCACATAAGGGGTCACATGATATGCTTTCGTTGAATTTGTTTTTTAAATTTTGAAGAAAAAATTAATTACAATAAAATATTTGATATCGTGTACGTCACCTAAATCGATGTTACGCTATTGTATGACACGCTAGAGGAAAAACCCTGGGTTTTTAACGACCTATTACACAGAACATCTCAATGGCATGATGTTATTCATAGGCCGCCGGAACGCTATAACTGTTGGAAAAAAGCTGAGGCGTCTGAGGCACCGGCCTATTCATTGTTCAGCTCAGTGTGTGGGCATTTGAAAAAAATCCCGAGAAATGCCATTCCGTTACCTCTCAGACCTTGAAGAGTACGACTAAATGTATTAAAACGGTGGGCTGGGATGAGGGGGCCTGGAGCACCAAATAAACACATACCACCTGTTAAAGAGCTACCGATGTCCATTCGTGTAACACTATATTACAGTTAAAACTAGAAGTCCTGTCATGAAATGCCCACAAATAGCACGTTGATCTGCGCGTTAAAATGCCCGTTATGACCATGGTAAGGCTATCAAATTATGTGTGTGTGTGGCCTGCGAACAAGGAATGTTTCAGCCAATGGACCTCCGGGTAACCCGGAGGTCCATTGGCAGAAACATTGCATGTGTTTGCTATGAGTAACCAGGAGAACCTGCCGTGCTTTGGATGCCATTCGATATGGCAATTGCGCGCAATTCCAACGCGCAATTAAGCCTAGATAAGCGCACTATTCGTGACAGGACTTCTAGTTTTAACTGTAAGGAAGCATTCTTTAGAATTTGCATAAGATTATATCTTATATATCTCGACAATGACTGTATCATTGAAGTACAATAATATCTTCTAGGGAAGGTCAACTAAAAGTCTTGACGTACAGCCTAAGGCAATGAGGTTAAGTCTATTGACCGGCAATACAATCGTGTAATACCGTTAACCTATTAAATCCCACGTTTACGAAAGTTACAGTGTGGTATAAAACATGGTCTATACAGAGTGGAAGAGCGTATTGTTGACATGTAGGGAGTGGTAATAATTTGATCCTTCACTCGAAATTATTTATTTATTTATTGGGGTTTAAAGTCACATACTTACGCACAATGGCTAATTGTGACCGTGACAGCTTTACGGGTGAAGGAAGCCGGTGTACCCGGAGAGAACCACCGAGCATCGACGAGCAACTGTCAGCTCCTCAACATTCTAACTCTGTTAAAGGACCGCTCAAGCAGGGTTACACCGGTTGAAGACATGTGCACCATCGACGTGCAGTACGCCTTAGTACACGGCGTCATCGTGCCCCCATGTAGGCAACAGGGATAAAGTGCCTTGCCTAAGGACACAACGTGGGTTGTCCCGGACGGGGATCGAACTCCCACGTTGGACTTCTATGCTGGAGGTTCCGAGTTTGATCCCCGTGCCACAACGTGGCACGGGGATCGAACTCGGAACCTCCAGCATAGAAGTCCAACAGTCTAATACTGAGCCCCCTTTACTCGAACGGAAAAAAACTTTTTACCCATCCCCCTTATCGTCTCTAGCCCTTTACATATCGCAACAGCCATAAAACGGTCTGCGCAATTTTTGCCATTTCCTTTTAATTATTTTATCAACTTTACACCAAGAAGTTGCTTATGATATAACCCCTCATTGGCGCGAGTCAAATGCAATGATGCTTCCGAAGCTCCTTTTTTCTTCTTTTTTACTCGAGCGTTAAATACGTTTAATGCGAATGTTTCGAGCTCAGTTAACTCTCCGTGCTGTATCACATATAATATCACTTTTAATCCTGCCTTCCAATGATAACCGCGGAAAGTTAAACCGTGCTTGTTTACTGTGGTAAACTGGCTCTGTTTTACACGTAAACAGGACCCGATAACTAACGCCTGGGTGAAAGTCCTCTAAAATGGGCAACATGGGTATAAACGATCGACTGGACTGAACCTTTTATCAATGTTGTGGTCACTATTGGACATTGAGTAGAAATATTTTTCCTTAAACACCAATAAATGAAAAAATACATTACTAAAAATAAATAAATAAATAAATAAAATAAATAAATAAATAAATAAATAAATAAATAAATAAATAAATAAATAAAATCCCGGCTTCATGGCCCATTGCGTGAATTTGCTATGCACATGGGACTTCAGATCTGTAAGGTTATAATTTTGATCTGACCCGCGTCAATTAATTTTATCTTTGGTCTTGCAAGACCTTTAATACCACTTTGCAAATGGGAGAAGATTGTCGAAGTGTTCTGAGGCGTATAATACATTGACGGTACATTTATCTTCAACAAAATGTTAACCCTTTCATCTCTAGTGGTATCTTCCATGCCAGTTCAAGGGCAGCAATTAGAAAAAGTCCACATTCATTATTTGAGGTAGACCAATCCATATTTTCAACGCGCAGCCTTGGGGCTGCGCGTTGAAAATATTGAATGGTCTATCCCACACATTTACTCAACAGCCGTCCTTTTTAATGACGTTATGGCGTATCATCTTCTTGGTCGGAAAAGCAGCCGCTCGTATTCAAAGGGTTAACCCCTTGAAAAAAGGAAATCCGATTTAACCCACGATATTCATAATATGTCCCGATTTCATAAAGTGAATTTTTACTCAATGAATTTGTGGGAGAGATCGGTCAATATAATCAGCCTCCAGGAGTGCACGTTGGATATGTGGATTGATCTCTCCCAGACATTTCAAGAAAATTAATGCATAAATTCGACTTGCAGTCCATGCGGAAGAAATCCAAGATGGCTACCTTAGCGGTCATTGCAGACAACCGACCGTAATTATAATAGGTCGTTCTCGATTAGGTATGAATTTGAATGTGCACACGAACACAACAGGGTTAAATACAATACTATGTATACAGACTGGACGAGCCTATTATTCACATGAAGGAAGTTATGGTAATATGTTTTTAATAACGTTCTTGTCCATTCTATTTAGATAGTGTTGTATAATTACCTGCTTTGTGTCGACTTATGAATTTGGAAACCTAGACAGCTATAATCACTTTTTGATGGTTCTTTTCGGGTACTCCTGCTTTCTCTTCGAGTAGATTTGTCAGACACGACATGACCCTGGCCACTGAAAGTGTCGTTACACCCGAATAAAAAAAAAATAGATAGAAAGAATGAACAAGAGAAAGAAACGAACAACCCTATCTTTCGGAATAGCATCTTTCTGCACAGCCCTATCTTCAGATAATAGACGAATACATTCTGTATAAACTTTGTGGGTGGGGTTGGGGGTGAGGTGAGTGTTTCTTCACGTGTAACGTATTTCGCTGTGATCACATTGTGGTATTCATTTCTAGCTTAACTTGACGAAGTCAAGGTAAGCTACTATCTTAACGCGTGCGGATGTTTATGCGTCTGTTAGTTTGTTCATAATTTCTTCAGTACAGGCTATAACAGTTTTTTCAGATCATTATCCAATTTCATATGCATGTAAAGGTTCATGCCTACATGTATATGAGAACGTCCCATTATGGCCATGGTCGACTGCCCACAATGGACGCCACACCAGCCATCCTGGACTTTTTCGGCACAGGCTAAAGGTCGCATTTATACATCCCTTTTAAAAAAAAAAGAATGCATGATGACTTATTTTGGTAACTTTTGGCCATCCATAATGGACGTAATGACAGACATCTTGTTTTTTAGAACACAATCCACTCCGTTTAGCACGAACAACAGCCAAGAACTCTTTTCACTACATGTCGTGTGAATATTCAGATTAATACCAAAACGAGAACGCCCTATAATAATCATAATCGGCGGCCCACAATGGCCGCTGCAGCAGCCATCTTAGATTTTAAGGTCGTAGTTATGAAACAATTTTCATGAAATTTTACAAGGTGATTTAGTATGATGAGATGATGAGAATTTCCTATTTTGGTAACGGTTGGCCACTCATAATGGCCGCCGAGGCAGCCATCTTACATTTCATCACAACACTATTCACAGTTCGTTGAGAACGGGATGTATTCCGCAGTTCTTTCTCGATCATCACCATATTTCATATGCATGTTCAGGTTCATACCTACATCAGAACGTCATATTGAAGTCACGATCGACCCCCCCCCCCCCCCCCACAGTGGCTGCCATAGTAGACACCTTGAATTCCTTCAATACAGGCTACCGATTGCATTTATGCATCAACTTTCTTGAAATGGAGTGACTTTACATGATCAGTAGATGAGAACGTCCTATTTTGTTTAACATTTACCACCCTTTTCACAAAAATCGCCAATTAAGTTTCATTATTTTTTTCAATTTTTGACTCAAAAGCATAGGTTATGACCCCTCTTTGAAACGAGCTCGTTGAGCTCGTTCCAAAGAGGGGTCATAAACTATGTTTTTGAGACAAAAAAAAAATGAAAATAATTAGTTACTCAAGAATTTTGTTTTCAAGTGTCGTCTGCTTTTCGTGTTACAGTTAAAATTAGAAGTCCTGTCATGAAATATGCACAAATAGCACGTCGATCTGCGCGTTAATCTACGCGTTAGAGTCATAGTAAGGCGATCAAATTATGTACATCTAGCCTGTGCACAAGCAATGTTTCAGCCAATGGACCTCCGGGTAACCCGGAGGTCCACTGGCAGAAACATTGCCTGTGTTTGCTATGAGTAACCAGGAGCACCTGCCGTGCTTTGGGTGCTATTCGACGTGGAAATTGCGCGCAATTCCTACGCGCAATTAAGCCTAGATAAGCGCGTAGTTTATGACAGGACTTCTAGTTTTAACTGTAGGTAAAGGGTTAACGGTTGGACACTCATAATGGCAGCCATTTTTTGATTTTCTCAGAACTCCCTACAGGTTGTATTTTTGGATCGGTGTTCTTGAAAATTTGAAAGATGACTTTGTGTTATGAGTAAATGAGAATGCCATTCAAGTATTCACGATTTTTTACCTAGAATCAGTTTTTTTTAAAAGTTTTTTCTTTGACTCACAGCAAAAAATTCAATAATTATGACACAATATTGTTTAATCAAATGCAATATAAGTTAAGTAATTATGATACGAAAAAAACGTATTATAAAGTCACTTTTGCTGTGTGTGGCTCACAGCCCCCGCAGAGATAACAATGGCTACTTCTTTTGAAGAGATGTGAGTACTCAATTTTCGAAATTTTACCGGAGATTGATCCCCGGACCTTATTCTTCTACAACGAGAGGGCAATCTGTCTCAATGAGGTGTCCCGCGTTGGCCACCGCTACACGTTGAGCACCGTTCCGAACGGCAGCTCGACGCGCAACGATTACCGACGCGGTCCGTTCCCCTCTTCTTTAATTTCGAAAAGCATCACTGAACCCACCCATGACGTATTGAAAGGGGAAATAATAATAATAATAATAATAATAATAATAATAATAATGATAATAATAATAATAATAATACTAATAATAATAATAATCGAACCGTGATATAGTTGGCGAGATCGACCAATCAGATTACAGTTTGAACTGAATGGTCAAATAACAAACACCAACAGGTCTCATCGTATTTTGTAAGGCTTTCTTCGGGGGGGGGGGGGGGGGTCATTAGGGGTCCATTTTCACAGTAAATAAATAACAATATAAATTTGTATATGATTAACGCTTTTACAACAAGGTGGCGACACTTGCAAAAAAGTAACGAAACATTTTCATATTTTGCCTTTAACCCTTTACCTAACATGAAAAGCAGACGACACTTGCAAAAAAAATTCTTGAATAACTTATTTTTTTCATTTTTTGTCTCAAGAACATAGGTTATGACCCCTCATTGGAACGAGCTCGACGAGCTCGTTCCAATGAGGGGTCATAACCTATGTTTTTGAGACAAAAAATGAAAAAAATAATGAAAATTAATTGGCGATTTTTGAGAATAGCGCTGGCCGGCTTTGGCCGTTACGTTGGGTAAAGGGTTAAAAATAGCTTATGCCCCTCATAGGAACGACCTCGTTCCATTAAGGGGTCATAAGATATGTCTTGAAAGCAAATTTATAAAAAAAATAATAAAATTTGTGTGAATGACGTGGGCTGGGTATGACCTTCAAGATCGGTATAATTCTTTTATAACTTTTATTCAAATTCAGGGAAATGAGCTTTGATCAAGAAAGAAAAGTGCGACGAAACAAGGATATAGAAATGGATACAAACGCAAAACGTTCTGCGCACTAAAGGAATTTTCCACTCACACCTTACAACACTGGAATGAGAAGATGAGGACAGACCCCTTTCCAGTAGACGTTAAAAGAATAAACAGTACTAACAGTAATATAGAATCTTGATTTGATGAACTATGAAGCATTTTTTTCATCTTTCTGATATGATGATGTTTACGTAATCAGCTGATAGGACTGGAAATATACCGATCGCTCAACACTACGTTTCTCCTATCAGATAAATATCGACTGTGTATAAATACTGGAATGTTGTTGAATAGAGAAACAGCAGGCGCCGTTACGTTTCTATTGTTCGGGGATCCACCCCTGCCGATTGAATCTAATTGTCGGCACAAGTGGAATTTAGTTTTTGCAGCATTTGTTGAACTTTGGTGATAGAGTTATTGTTCACCTACTGTGATATTTCACTTTGTGGCGACGTTTTTCATTTCCACCGACAACTTAAAACATGGATTTAATTAAGTAACAGTAAGGTGAAGTCGCGTGCCATTGTGTTTTTCTGCACTTGAAACTATGTTTTAGTGATTTTTTTTCCTGGATGTGATTTTGTGGAACAACTTTACCTAATGTGTCGACCAAATCGCCATGCTTTTTAGAGTTTTTGTGTTATTTTTGACGTTACTAGCAAAATGTAATGCAGTGCGGAGTAAATTAGCATTGTGGATTGACGAGGAACAAATAGAGAGATTTTTAGGTAAGTAATTTATAATGACCACATTTAAATTGATTCATGAGTATAATAGAATATAGGGGTTGGAGTGGAATCGGGTGTGCGGAGGAACGATATCCTCACACTTCATCGCCAGGATCTATTTTTTTTTGCGCGACATCTCGAAGGCAGCGCTGGAGTTTAACCTTTTCTCCAACGTAGACTACCTCAACATTTGATATTTATTTATTGGAGTTTAACGACACTTTCGACACCCAGGGTCACCTCGTGTCGGATAGTTTTACGGGTGGGGGGAAGCCGGAGTACCCGGAGAGAAGCACCGAGCAACGGCGAACAACTGTCAGGCTTCCCAAGGTGCTAACACCGCACAATCAGGATTAGCATTGGTTGAAGCCAGGTGCACCATGGATGGGTAGTACGCCTTAGTGAACAACTCCACCGTGCCCTCAAGTGGGCAATCGGAATTAAGTGTCTTGCCCAAGGACACAAAGCAGTGACCCCCTGGCGGGAATCAACATGTGTTCTTTTGATAAGATATTTTTCAAATGTTTCCAAATGATGTCAATAAAAACATATCATATGACCCTTCATTGGAACGAGCTCGACGAGCTCGTTCCAATGGGTGGTCACATGATGTGATTTTTGTTTTTGTTGAAATTTTAATTTATTTTTCTACTGTTGAATTTGTAAATTACGCTGACCGATGCGGCCGATTCGTTGGGTAAATGGTTCATTTTCATTTAACAGTTCTGGTGTCAGGCCTATACATCCAATTCAAAACATTATTATTTCTAGGGTTTCCCTACTTAAGCTGATGATGGTCTTCTATATGTGACGCACTATTGGAAAGAGCCCCTTTTAACCGTGTATCACATACTATCATTCCCATAGAAACCCAAAAATCACACAAAGAGCATGTTACAATCACAAAATAGACTACTACGCTAAAACAGTAATCGTTATATTCTCTAGACAAAAAAAAACCCCAGCAGAACCCTTCGACTACAGGTATCCATTACCTTTCCTCTTCGAAAAGGGTTTGAAGTTTGCAATAGTTCCAACACATTGACACAGAAATCCGTTTTTTTTAAAGTATTTCTTATATCCTCACTATTAAAATTTCTTGGAAAGCTTTCTAAAATATTATATTATGGACACAAAATTGGAGGGATCGTGAGATATTTGAGACGTCTATTGGACAAAGTGATATGGAGTGGTTCATGTCAGAACGGGTATGCCTCGTCTCTTTTTCACCCGTTACATTTCATACCTGTATATCTATTTCGTCGCCTATTTCATCACCACACTGAATTTAAGTGATACACGCAGGGCGATATCATATCTCACTCCAAATGTCTTTCCAGCATGGCATAACATTTTTCATCCGATCACAGATTTACAGGGAGTTCACTTAAATTTCCAGCATGGCTGGAGCGATCAAATAAATATCCTTAATTGACACAGAGCTAAATTATTTTTAATCATCAAATTGTGTTGACATGTCTTTACCTTGTTTCAATTTATGGGAGAGTGCCTAAAGGCCATATTACGGATTGAATAATTCCGCTTCGAAGATTATTTTAAGCATATCTTCGGAATATGAAATCTTTCAGTCGTACCCACCAGGGTAAAGCCCAAATTTAGGTTTTCAGCACTGACGCAGTTAAAAAATGTGTTTGGTGAAATGTGTTCATGTGTACAGGTCCTCATCAGTTTTTGTTCCGGATTTTTTCGCTACCTGCAACACCTTTGTATCTCCAACATTTCCGCCTAATGGTTTCAATATGCCTCTCACTCTGTACTGATAAGTTTTAACAAAAAGCCGTTCATATTATCGAATAGTTACCGTACGGAAGGCGTGACCACTTTTATGTAATGCTCTTTATTTGATTATTCCAGTAATTCTAAATAACTCTTTGTACAGATCCGCACAGTTAAAACTAGAAGTCCTGTCATGAACTGTGCGCTCATCTAGGCTTAATTGTGCGAAGGAATTGCGCGCAAATGCCATATCGAATGGCATCCAAAACACGCAGTTTCTCCTGGTTACTCATTGCAAACACGGGCAATGTTTCGGCCAATGGACCTCCGGGTTACCCGGAGGTCCATTGGCTGAAACATTGCTTGTGCACAGGCCATATGTACAGAATTTGATAGCCTTACTATGGTCATAACACGTAGATTAACGCGCAGATCTACGTGCTATTTGTGCGCATTTCATGAGAGGACTTCCATTTTTTAACCGTAATTGTCTTTATATATCGAGGTTGGATTTGGTGACCCATGATTGCCCGACCATGACATGAATATCCCCGACGGTTCTTATGTACTCATATCTATACTTCTGGACAAACTATTCAGACAAGAATTCTACACTCACCCTAATTAAACACATTGAGGACGTCGCGTTAAAAGCTGATTTCCGTAGCTATTTCTAGTATAGGTGGGGGCTCACATTAAACAAATTAGCCACCATCTGTAACAATTTTATGCCTACACAGAGATCTTGGAACATACAAATTATTGAGCGATAGTACACTGCCTCACTAGACGACGAGAAAATATTTTTTGCAGAGTTGGGGGGGGGGGGGGGGTAGAGCCAAGATAAGAGAGCGAGGAAGTGTGTTTGGGGAGGAGAGAGAGAGAGAGAGAGAGAGAGAGAGAGAGAGAGAGAGAGAGAGAGAGAGAGAGAGAAGAGAAGAGAAGAGAGAGAGAGAGGGGGAGAGAGAGAGAGAGTTCATTTAATATTAAGCATTCTCTCTCCGAAAGGCAACACTCGTCTCCAAAATGAGTCCATACCTTCTTTCGGATGGTTGCCATTTATAGTAAAATACAATATTTTCAAACGTTGTCTCACACTGCTCTGTGTGTCTACGCAAAATTACAATGCTATCCGAAACATGATCTGTCTAACTTACTTTATATTACGGTACCAGACCAGGACAATATTTCACGGAAAGCTCCTTGTGATGAACTTTACAAAAGTCAAGTTAGGAGCTTATCATAAAATACGATAATCAAATGAAAAACGAGATTAATTTATTTTTGCTTTATCACAATAACGTAACTTATTAATAGATGTTAATGTTCGCCTTTTTATGGCAAACGATGGTCAGGTGTGATCCTCTTCCTTGTCTACCTATAGTTTTTCAACGGGAGAGTACCCACGCCTTCGCCACTACGACCCATTTGACACGAGAATAAATAGAGCGGTACAGTACGGCCGACATGGACTGGTCACTTTCCACGGGTGGGCAGTGTGTCCACGACGCAATAATATTAGATTCCAAACGCACATTATTGGAATAATAATCCAAAAATATTAATTAATGAAGCACCGGGTACAACCAACAAAAATCATTATTATAAAAAATTTAATTAATGAAGCACCGGGTATAACCAACAAAAATCATTATTATAAAAAAATTAATTAATGAAGCACCAGGTATAACCAACAAAAATTATTATTATAAAAAAATGATTTAATGAAGCACCGGGTACAACCAACAGCAATCATTATTATAAAAATATTAATTAATGAAGCACCGGGTACAACCAACAATAATCATTATTATAAAAAAGCACCGGGTACAACCAACAATAATCATTATTATAAAAAAAATTAATTAATGAAGCACCGGGTATAACTAACAAAAATCATTATTATAAAGAAATTTAATTAATGAAGCACCGGGTATAAACAACAAAAATCATTATTATAAAAAAAACACCGGGTATAACCAACAAAAATCATTATTATAACAAAAATTTAATTAATGAATCACCGGGAACAACCAACAAAAATCATTATTATAAAAAATTTAATTAATGAAGCACCGGGTATAACCAACAAAAATCATTATTTCAAAAAATTTAATTAATGAAGCACCGGGTATAACCAGCAAAAATCATTATTATAAAAAAAAAATTAATGAAGCCCCGGGTACAACCAACAAAAATCATTATTATAAAAAATTAATTAATGAAGCACCGGGTACAACCAACAAAAATCATTATTATAAAAAATATATAACCGGTGCTTCATTAATTAAAATTTAAAAAATAATGATTTTTATTACCTTGTAAACGAATGCGAGGACATCACTACTCACGCGTTGATTACCGCCAGTCTACGGAGATTGTACTGTACACGCGTGATTCATTCGCTGTTATGGAATTGCGCCAGACTTTTAACGTTGGTGAACAGCAGAGTGACGCAACATACGAAGTGTTGAAAGTATCGTTGAACGCCAATAAACAAAAAACAATACAATGGATATGTTTGTCCCCCCCCCCCCCCGCCACTGACCGCGTTTTGGTGAATTTGTCTTTTCGTTTTATATTTACGAGCTTTTCTGTTTTGGCCAAAGGAAGGGTGACATGTTCTCAACGCCTCCGAGAACACTGCAATGTCTCGTCTTTTTACTATGAGGAAGACAATTCCGTATACAAATTATGATTGTGGAAGAAAATAATTCAAGTACAAAGGATGTAATACAAAGAAAATCCTTTAACAAGTAGATGATATTGTCGAGTGTTATAGTAAACCTTTAATCAAACGACGGAGAAAATACTTAACCCACCCAAATATAAATACAATTATATCTGATGATGCAACTTAAAGCCTTCGACGTGCAGTCGACCCTAATGAACAAACTGATAATCTCAAACAAATTTTTCTGTGGGCGTTGGCTCAAGCGTTTGAAATAAAGCAGCTTTATGTATGGATGAGTGGGTGTCTACTGAAACAGTGCGAGCGTAGTGTTCAAACGGCGATTACTTATAATTTCTACGAAAAGTACCCAATTGGCATTCATAACCTCTTAGCACATGTAGTACCTGGTCACATCCGACTGTCAGCGTGTTGTAAAGGTTTCCAGCGGTTTTTTATGCTTTTTCTCGGAAACTGTAATGTAAATATCCTTTGGGTGGGAAATCCATCCGATAATATTTAATTAAACTATTCCTCAGGCGACACCTATTAACTGTGGCATGAAGTATGTTGTAAGGAGAGGGAGAGGGCGGTGATATTCTACCTCCAAATCGTCGAAGGGTACAGGGCATCTAAAGGCTTTTAGAAATCGAGTGCGGGCAGGGACGTAGCTAGAGGCCTTTTAATGGGGGGGGGGGGGGGGGGGGGGGGGGGGGGGGGGGTTAGACCCTTTGAAATTCTAACTGGGAATCCCGACACATGAGCACCGTAGGATGGTAGGCACAAAACTGCGAGCGCCAAAGGCGCGAATCTTTAGCAGGGGGTCTGGGGTCCTCCCCTAAAATTTTTTGAAAAATTGATGTGCTCAGATGCGTTTTCATTGGTTCTGGTAATAGTTATAAGGCTAATTTTCAGTTCCAAATTCAGTGATTTTTTTGTAGGGAAACATTTTTAATTCGAGTTGGATACAAATTTTCAATATCTTGCTTTGCCCGAATTGTCCCCAGTGGCTCATACGCCTACTTTCTGACGGACAAATTTGAAACATCGGCTTTGGGAAAGTGGGAGTTTTGTATTTCTAGAGCATTTCACAGACACTTGACATGACAACAAGTACTTTTTTTTATTAATCCTTTGAACCCGTAAGACCGCTTTTCCGGTCCAGGATCATGACACACCATACATTTAAAAAGTAGAATGGCTACTCAGTGAATTTGTAGGGTAGACCAATCGATATTTTCAACGTGCAGCCCAAAGGCTGCACGTTGAGAATATGGATTGGTCTACCCGAAATGGTGATTATGGACTCTTCTCATTCAGACTGCAGGCCGCGTGGAGTCGGAGTTCTTTGACCCGATTTTCACCCGAAAGTCTTGGTAGTCGGAATATTTCCTTATTATGGTCCTCCAGTCGGAAAAATAGGTTTGTTAGTGAATTATACCGTATATTCAGTAGTTTTTTAAATTTCTAACTGTTGATATTTTTGCCCTCCGAATTTCCAACTATTGAGGTTTTGACAAATATTGGGTGGGGGGGGGGGAGACCCCCCCCCCCCTGTCGCGACGTCCCTGAGTGCGGGGGAGGGGGATCTGTGAGCTCTCGTTAATAGACAGATAGATACTTTATTGCAATAAGACACCCATAATGAGGCAGATTGTTGTCATAATATAAAGAAAATACATGTAATAGAGCCAATAATGTTAATACTATTGACATAATGTACCAATGGAATATAGAGTGATAGGAAAGCTGCGTGGAACACCTTAGAATTGTCTCAATTCAAGTAAGCACGATATAACAGGTTAAAAGCCGGGTACCCTGGTACCCTGGTACCCTGGTACCCTAGTACCCTAGTACCCTAGTACCCGGATTTTAACCTGTTATATCGTGCTTACTTGAATTGTATTCAACGTTACTCGATACAATGTAAACAATCAGAAATGAGCGAGGTACGCCAGGCGTGGAATCCGGCCTGCCTGTAAGAACATCATGGAAAACGCATCTGATGGATCGTTACGCATCTGATTGACATTATGGCGTAAATGAAATTCAAGAATGTAAACAGACCGCAGAATGTAATATTTATGTAACATATTAAGCCTTATTTACTTAATTCAAATTCAGTCATGGTATTAATACAAAGCGCAACTCGGCTAGAATACGGGGAACAGCAATCAACGACCCACGTTGGAGTTTTTGCTGTAGGAGCGAGTGAAATACAGAAAAGACTCCAACTCGGGTGATTGATTCAACGCTCCGGTCACTCCACCTTCGTCGTGTTATGTCTTTATGTACCATCGCATTTTGGAACAATACACACGGCATATAATCATGCACAAAAAAAAACAGTAGATAGTGGGGTCATGTTATCGTGGCACAGCAAGAAATTTAGCCTCGTGCATCAGACCAGGGTTCTCGTACCCTCTATACGCAGCTCAGACAGCGATTGTGACTGCACCCAGAAAGCGCTGTCAAGTTAAACCAACAAAGAACCTTGCGTTACATAGGTAGACTTCCCAATACAGTTGCCTTCTGCATTGCCCAGTGTGTATGGAGCGTTGTCTTCTTTTTGTCGAAGCCTGTCACAATTCCAGTGCGTCCTGAAAAATCAGAAGGAACCAAGCCCAACGTACCGAGGACAACAGGGAGTCGCACAACCTGATATTAAGAATGCAGGTGAGATATTTCGAAATTTAGTGCGTTCGTGTCATTAGGGGGGGGGGGGGGGGGGCACTGAATTCGATAATATAAACCATCTTCTCTGTTTTATGGAATATGATTAGGTTTGTTAGCTGTGAGTGACATTAAACTGTAAATGGGCCTATTCCACAAAAGCTTAAAATTATCTTTTTCCATCACGCCCAGGCATGTTCAAAGTTGTACTATGGCTAGACATGACAGTCAAAAAACACGAACATGTCGGAGTTGATAATAAAAAACGACCAACCATATTATCATGTTTGTTCTAAAGCAGGACACAAGGCATTGCCAAGATGTTGGACAATTTCATTAACCCTTTCTCAACGTACACGATATCCTAATTTATTATTTTATATATTATTTTGGGAGATTTTTTTATCAACAAAACCACATCCCACATCATATGACCCCCTCACATGGAACGAGCTCGATGAGCGCGTTCCAATGAGGGTCACATGTTATAGTTTTGTTGAACTTTCAGAAAAAATGATGTTTTTTTTTCCATTGCTCAATTTGTTAATTCTAGGCCGGATGTTGCCGAATTGTAAGGTAAAAGGCTTATTAACCCCTTACCCAACGAATTGCTCGCATCCGCCCGCGTAATATGCAAATTTAGCAGCTGAAAAAATATTATTTTTCGAAAAAATTCAACAAAACCATATCATGTGACCCCTCTTTGGAACGAGCTCGACGAGCTCGTTCCAAAGAGGGGTCACATGATATGGTTTTGTTGAAATCTTTTGAAAAAATTTAAAAAAGTAATATTTAAAATAATAAATTTTGAAATCGTCTGTGTTGGGTAAAGGGTTAAACATATCATAAGGTCGGCACTTAGCTTTTACATGCTGCTTCAAAATCACTTGCTGACCGTTATTATTATTATTATATTTATTATTATTATTATTATTATTATTATTATTATATTTATTATTATTATTATTATATTTATTATTATTATTATTATTATTATTATTATTATTATTATATTCATTAATATTTTTATTATTATTATTATTATATTTATTAATATTATTATTATTAATTATTATTATTATTATTATTATTATTATTATTATTATTATTATTATTATTATTATTATTATTATTAATATTATTTTAATTATTATTTTAATTATTATTATTATTATTATTATTATTATTATTATTATTATTATTATTATTATAAGAAGAAGAAATAACCAACAGAATTATTTTCTTATGCAGATGTGTGTAAATTAAATTGGAAAAAATTGCAATAGAAAGGGCGTGCGACAGGTCGACTCTTACGTGAACCCGCCTTTCAGAAAACTCTAATCTAAATTTTTCATCATTTTCGCAGGGATGGAATATTTTAAGTCGAAGAATGGACTCTGCGCTGTCAAGATTTCGATTTAACGTCCACGGTCCGAAAAACGTGACCTCGGTCATTCAAGTCCAAGAACTTTCACCTCCTCGACCATTCTCGATAACGAAGTGATTTACATCTTCGCACTTCCGACAAACATTTGGTAGAGGGTTAAAACTGTATGGACTAAAACTAGCATTTTAATTCTACCCTAAGGTTGTCTTCGTACACTGTAATTATGAATAACTCGTTTTCCGTATAAATCCCTTAACGGATCATTTGTGACAAGGAAATTTGTGCAATGGCAAAGAAAGCCCCGATTATAACACTCTTATTGTCCAATGTGTTCTTAAATCTATCGCCTCGTTTTCATTTTACCAATGAACAATTACAGTTGGACTTTTTAGTGTCGTCATCGGGCGACTTCAATGGGTCTCCAATGAACTTCTCAGTTCTTTCGATTATTGAAGAAAGCTGAGTAAATAATGAACAACGGGAAAGAAAAGAAACATTGAAATAATTGATATTACCACAAGGCAAAAATATGTCACAGTTATTTTACTGTAATACCAGGTGGTTATCTATACATCAAGGTATCGCCTTCCCCAAGAAGGATGTCTGAGTGTGTGTTAGACTTTGTGGGTTGGATAACAAAATGTTCCGAAATACTTGATCATAGGGGTCTTAGGGCACTAGCTTCGGGCCTACATATATTATGATAAATGAATATGAAATTTGACGGTGGAGTTTTTTAAGATGTTGTGGGAAACGACCGAACCCATAACGATATCTTAACTTCCACTCAAGCTAATAATAATTCTAAGTGGCACCTCACAGTAAAGCTCTTCTGAATAATTAATTAAAAGCCACGATTTCTATACAATTGGCTTTCTGAAACTTAGCGAAATAGGCCACTTCTACCCAATCCACGACATTTGATGAAGTGAAACCTGTTACGCTGTGGCTGCAATAGCTTTGGGCCTACATATACAGTTAAAACTAGAAGTTCTTTCACGAACTGTGCGCTTATCTAGGCTTAACTGCGCGTAGAAATTGCGCGCAATTGCCCTATCGAATGGCATCCAAAGCACGGCCGGTTCTCCTGGTAACTGATAGCAAACACAGGCAATGTTTCAGCCAATGGACCTCCGGGTTACCCGGAGGTCCATTGGCTGAAACAGTGCTTGCGCACAGGCCATATATACAGAATTTGATAGCCTTACTATGGTCATAACGCGTAGATTAACGCACAGATCAACGTGCTATTTGTGCGCATTTCATGACAGGACTTCTAGTTTTAACTGTATAATGATAAATGAATGTGAAATTTGACGGTGGAGTTTTTTAAGCTGTTCTGGGAAACGACCGAACCCATAACGATATCTTAACTCCCACTTAAGTTAATAATAATTCAAAATGGCGCCTCACAGTGAAGCTGTTCTGAATAATTAATTAAAAGCTTTCTATACAATTGGCTTTCTGAAACTCAGCGAAATAGGTCACAACTCAATCTCCCTGCCCCTTCCAATAAGATGGCGTCAAGTCAATCAACGTGGTAACCTTTCCCAATTCATTACATTTGATGACGTGAAAGCTGTTACGCTGTGACTGTAGTCACAGCGTAACAGGTTTGACTTCATCAAAGGTCATGGTGTTTACTTAGCACAAAACTAGTTACATGGTATCAAATTTCGCTCTTGTTTTTTGCCAATAATAACAAAAGTATGTTATAAATATTCAATTTGCATTACCAAGAAAAATGTGCACATCGTCACAGTAATATGTGCACATCGTCGCAGTAATGTGTGTACATCATCGCAGTAATATATGCACATCGTCGCAGTCATATTTTTTTTTCACAGACATCAAAGTATACTCTTAAATAAGGGATCGGCTATTGCGAGGCGTTAGAAAATTAAAAATCTTCGAGAAGCTTTTTTGTTGTTGAGCTTTGTGTATTTATAGCAACACCCCCCCCCCCCTTCCCCAAGGTGGCGAGGGTATGTCGGAAACCTAGGCGTGGTCATTGCGGGGGAAACAGATCCACGCCGCATATTCAGCCAGAACACAAGGAGTGTCGCCTGAATCCGTGCGTGAACGTATGTCTCACAGTGACGAACCCTCCCGTTTCGTTTGTGTTGGGGTGGTTCTTATCCTGAAGAGGTCAGTGACTTTTTCTCAAAAAGCATAATCAACAGGGGTTCACTGAAAACAGAAAATTTAATGTATATAAAAACAACGTAGTAACTTGTGACTAACATGAAATCCAATGAATAAGAAAAACAAAACGCCAGTCTCACCCCACCCACACAGTTTTTAAGTAACTTGGGGGCCAGCGTTCTCTGTTGTCGCTGGTTTCTTCTTCCTTGTCGCTGGACTCTGTGGTCGCCTTTTCGCGTATATAAAACTGGAACTTCACACTTTCACTGCCGTCGCAGGGCCACTAACGTATTATCACTTTACCGGACGCCTTTGCTCCAACATGTGACGGAATGTCACTCTACCACTGCTGTCGCACGGCCCCTAACGTATTGTCACTTACTGGATGCCTTTACCATAACATGTGACGGAATGCCACTCTACCATTGCCGTCGCACGGCCACTAATGTATCACCACTTGACTGGACGCTTATCGCTCAAACAGTCGCCACTTAGGGGCTTAAGTGCTCCCCTCCATTTACTTCAAAATAATGTTCATACAGGCAGAGCCTAGTCTATCTACGTATGGCTTGCCTTCTACCACAGTAATACCGTCTACTTAAATGTCAACCTTCGTGAGCTCCCGAGCTCGTATTTCTTACTTCTAATCATGCACACATATATGGCCACCGACTTGGTCCGCGACTGTTCCTACTCTAAATATGAGATCTGTGTCTCCCCTTACATTATAACGTGCCTATACTTTCACACCGATGCGGCATCTCCTCTAACCTATAGCATCGGACATCCCCAGCTCCTCGCCTACGACCCACAGTCTTACACGCCTTGAGACTGGAATGAAATTTTCGAGAAAACCCCCGACTCTTATTCGTTCGCAAGGACATTAATTCCCATTTTAATTGCTTCTCTGGAACTTGGCCGCAATAGATCTATCTTAATTTAATATTTTCTTTCAAATTCCGTTTGCTATACCTTGACACTTCAGACAGTCCCTTGTCAAAAATTGATGCTACCAGGTGTACCACGTGCGTTACTGGCGAATAGGAGATAATCGTCACTAATTACCATATAATTATATTACTGATTACCTTGGATGGCGAAACGAGTGTCTTTTGTTTGGAGCTTATATGGCAAGATCGTTGTTTCGGACCAGATAAGCGCTAATTGGCGTTATTGAGATTCCTCTTCATTAAAGTTATCATGTTTATCTGATTTATTTCTATTAAGATACACTAAGGCTTACTTGACAAATCGGTTTTTCGGGGTCGGTCACATACCTATATTTACGCTTTTACATGTACCTCAAGCGCGAGAATAATTATAAAAATTATATACGCTTTTCAATCCACAAAATCTTAAATGTAAGCTATCACCTTGACACGGTAAAAGCACTTTTCTATAAGTGACCAATGAATGTTCCAGTAATCCAGTTATGCAGATATCAGTGCCTATTACGCAGCACTACTCCTCGAGCCCCCACCCCTACAATGTGAGGTTGGGGAATGAAGGACATGTGCTTAGTGGGTGAGATAAAGAAGTGGGTTAATAGGCTTATCGGAGAGATTGGAAAAATGGGGTACGGATTGTCATCAAGCAGTTCATCTCAGATTGTTGGGAGGAGAGAAGAGGCGCGGGAGAATGAGGCCTTCTCACCTGAGAACCGCGACAAATTAGCTTTTATTATTATTTTTAATGGCGATAACATGCAGTTTCCAGGACTAAGGCGATGGAATGTTGTTATATAAAAACATTTTGTAATTGAAAAGCGCCCGCCGTTCCTTTTCTAATAGTGTCAATAAGAGTGGATAAATGAGCCTGTCTCTCGGGGTCGATCCTCAGTCGAGGGAAGTTCTAGAGGTGTCCGAACACTCCCTTTCAGCATCGATTGCGGGGCTGATTCTGTCACAACGTCCCATCCTATCGGATATCAACGTAAAATGTCTGTCCACTGAGAGGAGAGATACACATTCCTAGCATACTGAAGATGACTTCATTGTATTCGAAAAGAGCGAAGGCGCATCCGCTGAGGTGATCCCACATACCCCCCCCCACCCCTCCCCCATTGAACCAAGGAGAGGCGTTAATATAAGTTATACAACTTGCTTGTCAATCTTTGTAAATAATAAGCAGACAATATCAAAATTTATTATTTTAAATATCATTTTTTAAATTTTTACAAAAAATTTCAACAAAACCATATCATGTGACCCCTCTTTGGAACGAAGAGGGGTCACATGATATACTTTTGTTGAAATTTTTCGAAAAATAATATTTTTTCAACTGCTGAATTTGCATATTACGCGGGCGGATCCGAGCGATTCGTTGGGCAAAGGGTTAAAACAAAAACAATAGTGTCCTATATCTCAGAATATATCATAACAATAACCCTAGAAGCAACCTTCAATATTCTAGGCTGCTTATCTCAGCCGTTATAAACACGTGGAACTTAATTAACCACACCCTGAAATGTTTCATGACAGTAAAGGTGCTGTTTCTGATTATTCTGTTTTAATGATTGCTATGTCGCAGTCATTTCATCTAGTGAAAGGTGATGTTTCTGGTTGATAGCGTACCCCAAACACATCCCCTCGTTCACGTGAAGCATGCTTCCCACGACTATCATCCACATGCAATATCTGGGTATAAACAAGAAAATGTGTCACTTCTTTTATCAATAAATGTTGACATGGTAAGGTGGACACCGTCAGAGGAACTGAGATGGCAAATCGTTGGCATGCATGAATCAGGCATGTCATTCAAAGCTGATGGAAGGCAACTTGGCTATAGTAATTCTGTCATCAGCAGACTTGTCCAAAAACATCAACAAACCAAGGATATTAAGGACAGACCAAGGCCTGGATAACATCAAAAGACCTCTCCTCGGGAGAGTCTGGCACGCCTCGTTAGGCGTAAAGCCTTTACTTCAAGTGGGGGTTTGAAACGCCTTTGGTTCCCCAACAGGCGTTTGTGCAACAGAACCGCCCGAAACTGTCTCAAGGCACTGGGTACGAGGTCCACAATGGTCATCAAGTGTCCAGCTCTCTCCGATCAGCATCAAAGATGACGTTTGGAGTGGTGTAGGGCACGACATGTTTGGAATCTCAGGACGTGGATGAGAGTCCATTGGTCAGACGAGAGTAGATTCCTGCGTCACGCTACAGATGGTCGCATGAGAGTGTGGAGGCATAGAAATACTGCTTACGTGCCCAGGAAAATCAGACCTACTGTTCCTTATGGTGGATGGTCAATAACAATCTGGGGATGACTCATGGTTGTAAACATGTAGGGTGACTGTACGTGGGAATCTCAATCGTCATCAGTACATCCGGGACATTCTCAATCCGATTCTCGTGCCTCAATTTGACAACCACCCGTTTGCTACTCGCCCTGTATTCATGGACGACAAAGCAAGGCCACATCGTTCCCATGCTGTGAGAGCATTCCTTCAGAAACAAGGCTATTACAACACCACTTTGGCCTCCAGTGGGCCCCGATTTGAACCCATTAGAACACTTTCTTGGCCTTTGTGTGCAAGCAAAGGATCCTCCTATACAAAATTTGGCCGATTTGAAAGCTGCATTACATGAGAAATGGCAGCAGTTGCCTCTGGACCGCATCAGAAGGATCACTGGTAACATTAGGAGGAGGGTTCAGACTGTCATCCGGGCACATGGTGGATACACTCGCTATTGACATCAGACACTACTATTGTATTCAGGAGATCACAAGTTACATTTTTATCAGTAATTACCCGCATTGTTTCATCGTAGACCGTTCTAGCACCATACTTGTCGAGAGAACATTTTTTCATCAAAAACTTTAGTGACAGGCATGTGTAATTAGCGCCATTAAAATACTGCATATTTTCGTCATTGTATTGTCTTTCATTTGTCAATAGACCATTCTCTCCGCAAACAATCACTTTTGGGCATCAGAAAGATAGCATGAAAGTAATGAGAGTTTCTATTAACACCACTGCGAAAAGAACAGGGGGTTCTTAATTAAGTTCCAGGTATATACTAACACGGGTGAATACCGTTTCTGCAGTGAAAAGGCGCCATCTGCAATGCTTTAGCTTTGCACATGGTACCTTGCGGCACTCATTGACGATGTTTCAGTGTCATCAACAGTGACCACCATTGATATAGACTATAACTCACAACTGACTGCTAATTATTCGAGGCCGTTTGCATGCCGAGAACAACTCAACCTTTCACTTCAAACTTTTGAAAAAATAGTCACTGTAAAGAGGGTTATCTTCAAACAAACGGAATAAATAATAATAAAAATAAAAAATTCTAACATGTTAGGGCTTGTACCAGACATTACGTTTTTGTAATGATGTCACACATCTGTGAGTTGAAATGGTTTCGCGCGCCGGAGGCGCGCAGGGACGCTGTGCGGCAAGCTCCTTTCAACCCTCTGTGACTGTTGAGATCAGGAAGCTACGTGTCTAGGCGTGTAGAAGGAGGAAAAGGATCGAGTACTCAGCAGATGCCTTAGGCTTGATGGCCAGGAAGAGTGTTGGGTTGTCTTTGTGTAGGTCGTTGACTGAACCCTCGGGTGAGGACCAGAGCCAGAGGGGATCCTCTCACAAAGGTGCTACCTCTCTCCGAGGGTGCGGTGGTGTTTTTTTTCGGGCAAGTGTTGTCTGACACACATCTGTATTTGAACCCTTATGTTATAATAGTTGTATAGAGGTATTGGATTTAATTTAATTTGCATGCAATCATTCTAAACACCATAATTAAGTGCTCATCAATTTGTACGTTTTTCAGGGGACACATTATATTAATAAAATATCTAATTGACGTTAAGAATTGTGAACAATGTTCAATAGACAACCTGTTAATAGAGTGAAGCATTACTTCCGCCACAAGCAATCTTACCCGATTATTATAATTTGTTAATTGATAATATCCATTTACTGACAAATGACCAGGTATTGTATCTAAAGTGTCTTTAATCATTCAAACGTATGACAAATCTTAGCGTTATAACCTCAGAATCCTCAATTTTGAGCGCGATCACATTGATAATTAATACATCCTGGGATAAATTAAGGGTTTGTCTTGAGAGATATTATTTGAATTGGTTACAATTTGCGACCCCCAGGTTGATATTTTATCCCTTGAACTCTAGCGGCCGTTTTTCCGGACAGGAACATGATACGTCCTAACATCATTAAATAGGATACCTCTTCAGTAAATGCGTGGGGTAGACAATTAATATTTTCAACATGCAGCCCCGAGGCTGCACGTTGAAAATATTGATTGGTCTACCCCAAATAATGAACATGGACTCTTCTAATTGCTGCCATTGAACTGGCATGGAAGATATCACTAGAGTTGAAAGGCTTAAATTATTAATTTGCATCGCTTAGAAGCCTCAGTAATTGCGACATAATTTTTAGAGAATAATCACTCCTGCAGTGGATCAAACATCTCAAACTGTCTACAGGGATGTGGCTAGAGGGTTTCAGCTGGGGGTGCCACCGGTGTAAATTCCAACTGTGAGTGGTTTCGATAGGTGGTTGCACTGCAGCGCTGGGTGATATATTTTTCTGCGTTAAAGCATAGAACGAAATTGGATCAAGATGTTAAAATGGCTGGAGACTTACAACTACACATTTCAGAGTGGAAGTGGACCAGCCTTGTACAAATAGCTAAACTGCTAGTTCAGAGTCACTTGCTTCTTCAGACTGTCTTGATAGAGATGAGTTGGCCTGAATGACCTCACCAGTGAGGGTAGTAATAGCACTGATATTATTTATATTTATTTATTGGTGTTTAAGGTCACATACTTATGCACAATGGCTAATCGTGACCGAATAGCACTGATACTCGTACATGTAGACTGTGTTGCAGATGATGTTATTTGGCCTGATTCAGAAACCTTCTGGCTCACAAATCGAGTAATGGGATTTTTTGAAACTCCAGTTGTTTTATATTTGACTATCCTGTGCGCTTTTAGCAAATCTGAGTGTTTTTTTTTGTGGTTGTGTGTTTCCCTGTAGTATTGGTCGAACACCGCCCCACACTTCATACACTCTATTTTTATTTTCTTTTTTGGTGGCATGCTTATGAACACTTCTGAAAATCTTCACTAGTCCTGAAACAAAAAAAGCATCATTTATAACAATAATGTGTCTGGGTCAGAAAATTTACAGAGTCGAAATTTTGAGGCCATGTCAATTTTAGAGTAGGAAATTTGAAACTCAAGTTTCCAGTTGGAAATAAAAGATCAAAATTTCTCATCATCAGTTGGAATTTTAATATTTTTCATGAACAATGTTAATTTATTGAATTTCCAACTATTTGATTTTTTACCTCGGAATTTCCAACTATTGAAAAAATACTCCTAGCTGTCGCCGCACCCCTGACAATCTAGTCCAGTAGTACTAACTCCTCAAACACTACTAATGATAAGTTTATTTGTAGTATAATCTATTTTCATCACGTTTACACTGCTCATATTTTCTGCAGCAATCCGGTGAGGGAAAGTTGTAAGCATTACGATTTGCTTACGAACAGTTCTGAAATTTTGTGTAGCTACACTGACTGTTACAAGAGCTATTCATATGAAATCCGTCGACCCTACCCTCTAGCATCGTTATTTCTGTTACTGCTGACAGGGATCACGAGACGTTTGCCGAAACTGGGGTTAATTTAAGCTGATTTGCCAGGACTGTGTTCGCTCAAGTCTCGACTGATAAAATCTGCCAGTTGTATAATCAAGACATGCCTTCGTTGTTGGTATGCCTTGATGATGCTGTTGGGATATTAGTCAGTTGAAATTATAGTTGAAAACTCAAAACTTTATTTGCTGATAAATAAAATATAGAATTATACACGTCGCTAGGCAACCACTCATTTAATTAACACTTCGCGTTTTCCTAATTGTTCGTGCCGTAAACCAAATACCCGAATCGGGTATCATCGTCATCCGTTTATATGACCGGATGTGTGTGTGACAAGTCCAAGCATCAAATCTAGTCTCATAAGAAGGTACATGATTACTAGAAAGAGCGAGAGAGAGTTATATAGAGAGATAGAAGAGGGAAAGAAAGAAAGAAAGAAAGAGATGATATGGGGAACGAAAGAAAGAAAGAGAGGGAGAGAGCGAAATAGAGAGAGGAGGAGGAGAGGAGAGAGAAAGAAGAGATAGAGAGAAGTGAGAGAGAGGAGAGGAGAGAGAAAGAAGAGAGAGAGAGAGAGAGAGAGAGAGAGAGAGAGAGAGAGAGAGAGAGGGGATAGAAAGAAGAGACAGTGAGGTGAGAGTGAGAGAGAGAGTCGATCTCTATGACTCCAATTTAGGCGAAATTTTCGGACTGGAAAGCTTATTAGATGATGCCACACCCAACCCCCCTATCGCTACGCCCATGTCAACAGCGTTCTCTATCCAAAAATATGTTTGTAAAATATGTATTCCTTAACAATCCCACATCTAAAAGTGACTAGTGTGAGGTTCTCACTGAGATATTTCCAAGTATTGATGCCAGATACCAGAAGCATTATAGCTATTTGTAGTTATGAGTTTTCATGAATTAACATGAAAAAAAATACAAGTGTAAAAAATTATATTGGGAGTCCACAGGTACTACACTGCCCAAATATTTCTAGCCACATTGCAACGACAATAGGATATATTGAAAACAACAATGCTATTAAAAGTTGACAGAATACGTGGCGAGTAGGTTACTAAACACTCGTGTGCCACAAAACAACAAGCTGCATGGGGACATGCTAGGTAAATACTAGGTAATGGGCGCCCAGATTCAACTCGAAAGTCCAATGCCGCATCTGTTTACCTGAAACAGGAATAGAAGACGACACTTGTAAAAAACATTTCCTCGAATAACTAAATATTTTCATTTTCTTTTTATCACAAAAACATAGCTTATGATCCCCTCATTGGAACGAGCTCAATGAGCTCGTTCCAACGAGGGATCATAAGTTATGTTTTAAGGGCAAATATTGAAAAAAGTATTAATAATAAAATAATTAAAAACGTGAATGCCCCTTTTGTGAATAGCTCTGGTCGGATATACCAGCTGTGTTAGGCACAGAGTTAAACAACACTGTATCTCTTGCGCCTGTTAACACAATTTAATACTTATTGCCTGAGTGGGACTTCCATTCTTCCAGTGTTTCAAGAATTATCTCTTCTCTGAGCAGAGATGTGGCGACGGGGGGTGGGTGTCTCACCCCCAGCTAGGAGTATTTTTTTCAATAGTTGGAAATTCCGAGCTCAAAAATCAAATAGTTGGAAATTCAACAAATTAACATTGTTCATGAAAAATATTAAAATTCCAACTTAATGATGAGAAATTTTGATCTTTTATTTCCAACTGGAAACTTGAGTTTCAAATTTCCTACTCTAATATTGACATTGGCCTCAAAATTTCGACTCTGACATCAATCCGGTAAATTTTCTGACCCAGACACATTATAAATGATGCTTTTTCCGTTTCAGGACTAGTGAAAATTTTCAGAAGGGTTCATAAGCATATGTATATATATATATATATATATAATCACTTTAACCCTTTACCCAACGCAGACGATTTCAAAATTCATTATTTTAAATATCATTTTTAAATTTTTTAAAAACAATTTCAACAAAACCATATCATGGTGACCCCTCTTTGGAACGAGCTCGACGAGCTCGTTCCAAAGAGGGGTCACATGATATGGTCTTGTTGAAATTTTTCGAAAAATAATATTTTTTCAGCAGTTGTATTTGCATATTATGCGGGCGGATGCGGGCGATTCGTTGGGTAAAGGGTTAAAAGATATCACCCAGCGCTGCAGTGCAACCACCTATCGAAAGTTGGAATTTACACCGGTGGCACCCCCCCCCCCACCCCCTCAGCTGAAACCCTCTCGTCACATCCCTGTCTCTGAGTAATATATCGAGTATGTTTTTAGCACAATGGATTCAGTTCATAATCAACAGATATGTAAAACAGTGTAGGCGTACTAATCGATTTTATTTCACAAGTGATACATCACCGCAGCCCATTTACGACGTTTTTGCGATTCCAATATCATCTCTGATGTCCCCGTTGGCCTACCCTCACTTTGTTTCTTGTCATTTTGCCTATACGTTTGACATTTCATCTCATTTCACCAACTCACGATGATTGATGGTCTGCCATGTTCTCCACTTCTGTGTTGTTTACTGACGTTAAAAAAATACAAAAAATAAAAGGGATGTTTAGTGCGTTCTATTTCAACATTTAGCAAGTTGTAAAATCGTTTAGATTTGAACGTTTCTGCCTTTAACAATTTTGTAATATTATATTTCAACAACGATTAGCACGACCATGAATACCATTCCGGAAGTAGACCGACGTATGCATATACTGTATTGTATTCTTGTTCCATACTTGAACGCTGACTTTTAAGCGTGTGTTTACATTTGAAATAAAAACAACTCCACGTGATACCATTTATTGAGGTTCAAACCCTTGTTTAAAAAAACTTTTTTTTCTGCACGCTTCACTGTATGAACGTCATTGGGAATTTGGTTTTGGGACGGATACTCTACCAAACAAAGCAACGTCATCCGGACCTTATAGGAGGCGTCTATTTGCTTCTAGGTCCAGTAAGGCGTCCATCATCCGGTTTTGTATCGACTAATCAATAAAATTTTAAACTCGTCAATTTATTTGTTAATCTCGCCCAGTAAATTAGATCTGGGTCTAGCCAAAGGCTTCTCCCAAACCTAACTGAATGAACTTGTTACGTAAAATGTTGAATCTCTAAGGGACTCATTGCAGATTCCGTGTTATTGCGATACTGAAACATATTTTGGGGGCAAACGTTGTCAGTAGATGCACAATCCCTAAATAAATACAAAACTAGAAAAAAAAGTTCAGTTGTAATAGATGGTACATTCATCACTGAAGCAACCTAAAATTGGAAACGTGGGTCGCCATTACTGCTGTTCACACCATTGTTTATTTTAAGACTATACCAGCTAGGACGTCGTATTTGGAGGCGATATTCCTAGTAGAATCCACATCTGTGTCAGGTTAAAATGAGTTTACCATTCTTTAGTGGTTTGTTCCAGTTAGTTTTATTTGTCGGCCAATGCACGTGGACAAATATATTTAAATAGATGTAAATCAAGAGAACGAACAGACTGAAACTAGTGGAAGTAAAAACTTTACACCTTGTTCTCATGAAGTTTGGCGAAAAAGAAAAATGCACTATTTAAAAGGAATCTATGAAATAAGAACTAATTTTTTTTTGTGATGTCTGTAGAAAACGAGGTAGTGCTGTGGCCACATGGTTGATGCATTGGACTTCAGATTGAAAGGTCGTAGGTTCAGTCTTGACACAGGTCAACTGAATTGTATCCTTGAGCAAGTATCCCTGAATTATATCTTCATGAAAATCGACTTCTGATCAAGTTATCTCCCTTAAAATTATTAGACGATCGAGGAAGGTCCATTTAAAAAGCAAGTAACTGTTGAGAAAGTACATATGATATCAGTAGAAAATAGAGCCAAGTTTTCTTTTGTTACTCTTATAATAAACGAACACAACAGACAGCTCTCGGAGCTGTCTGTTGTGTTAGTTTATTAAAAGTAACAAAAATAAACTTAGCTTTTTATGTAATCCATTAGAAGCAGCTGCATCGCAGATAATCCGTCAATAAGAATATCTGTCCCATCACACCTGCAAACAGTGAATGGCACTTAATTTTAATTGCATTACGTCGATGGCACACGTGACTTCAACCAATGCTATCCTGATTCGTGTGAGGTGAGTAAGTTCGAGAGTCCGATGGTTACTCAATCCTGCTCGGTGGTTCTCTCCGGGTACTCCGACTTCCTCCACCCACAAATCTGTCCGATACGATATGACCAAGCCCACTACTTACATATATGTGGAGCGCTGTGGCTCAGTGGTTACGGCATTGGACTTCAAACCGAAAGGTCCACGGTTGGATCCCCGCCACGGATAACTGCGTTGTGTCTTTGGTCACGGTACTTAATCCTGATTGACCACCTGGTGGCGCTGTGCACTAAGACGTACTGCTTGCCGTGCCAGTGAATGACTGACGAGGTATAGTTTCCATGACGTTAAGAACTTGTGAGAAAATTATATTACTACGGGCCTGTTTGATGAAATTTCCATCTGCAGCAACACTAAACTCTGCGGAAAATGAAAATCTGTTCCGCACATTTGTGCGGAACGGAAATCGTTGAGAGACTATTTTTTTTATAAAGAATCGAAATGTCACTGGAATTCTCTACAAATCGTTCACCGCAATTACAATTTGAATCGCTAGTAATAACTAAAATCGTCCTTTGAGTTCCAATGTGTTCTATGTGCCACTCATGCCACCTCGATTAACCATTTGACACGCGCGAGTCGTTCTGTGTATTTATCACATAATCACTACAAAATAGTCCATTACGGAAAGTATCATTCAAAACACGTCTAATGTAAGGATGACGTCTGAAGTCAAAGTGGTAACGTTGTACGTGAGTTTCGTTTCGGAAGTAGAATTGAATTAATCTTCACTTGTATTTCATGAACTGTTTACATATTACAAACAGAAGACGAAATTGTAAACAAAAAAAATCCTCGATAATGGCATCGTCATGATCTGACATGAAATTCCTGAACTTCGTCCACTAAAACCTCGGCACAGGTCGAGTTTAATGACCTCGGTACAGAAATTTCATACGATCGCTACTCACAGGAGATCCTCTATTTTGTCACAAAATGGTTAAAAATCCATAAAGAGGGGATTTCTATCACAGAATACAATAAAATAATCTATCATATGACTTGTCCGTTTTGTTCGCTTTAAAACATTTGATATTTTGTTTTCATATTAATCAGTGATAAATAAAGCCTTCCGTCAATTCCATTGGTCAATTTCAAAACTAGACAATTTGATTGGCTGAACAAAATACAACGGGGTCACATTTTCATAATTTTCATAAATAGAGTTGGGAGCTTTCATTGGTCAATTTCAAAACTTGACAATTTGATTGGCTAAACAAAATACAACTGGGTCACATTTGCATAATTTCAGTAGGGAGAATTTACGTTATCTGTCCTATTTAGGGTGGGTTATATTGTATTAATCTTTTACCTAACGTAACGGCAAAAACCGTCTCGCGCAATACAAGAAAAACGCCATTCGTTTTTTTTTTATATTTTCACTTTTTGTATCCAAAACATAGGTTATGACCCCTCATTGGAACTAGCGTGCCGCGCCCGTTCCAATGAGGGGTCATAACCTATGTTTTGGAAGCAAAAAATGAAAATTTTTTAGTTATACGAGGATGTTTTTTCCAAGTCCCGTCTGCAACTCAAGTTAGGTGATGGTAAGTGGCTAATTTGTGCGTGTGTGTGTCATATGATAAATAGAATATGAAATGACTGTTTTTCTCATTTAATATTTATGAAACTCGTCCGAATTTTCCGTTTGGGCGAGCCATAAATATTATATGAGAAAAACACTCATTCCATATCCTCTATATATATAAATAATATAAAATAACAAACAGATATGACACACGTCCATAGTTTATTGAGTGTAATGTATTGCTCATGTAATGTCATCCCACGTCCGAGAACACTTTAAATCGTTTCCATAATTGACAGTAATCATGATGTTGCCACCCTTCCCATGAGATGTGGGCGTAATATAACAACTGATCGACATTGGCGGAAGTTTTATGAAAAGCTTACAGTCAGCGTATTAACCCTCATAGTGTTAAAATTTATCAGTGCTTTACTGCCTCTAATTGATATTGAATAATTATTAGAAAACTGTCTTTTTATCTCCGACCGAAAAAGTAAGACATACGAATGATTGCATGTTTGTTTGTTCATATTTCTGTTTCTCTCTTTCTGATCGTATATTTGTTCGCAATTACTTGTCCGGACAGGGTGGTGGGGGGGGGGGGGGGGGGGTACTAAAAATTTGCAAGACGTGACGTCCTATTTTTTATTCGGCTACTTTTTACACCCACCCACCCACCCACCACGTGCATATTTTCTACTACCGTTCTCAGACACCCACCCCCACTCTCCCATTAAAATCCAAAATAAACTTATAAACTTAGTAGGCACAGCTGTCTTTAGGGGTTTTTCATAATGTTCTTAAACTGGTACCACCAATTTAAACCTCTGTGGGCTGCTGTGGGCCCCAATCTACAAATGGCAAGCTGTTCATTATCAGGATTGGCCAGAGCAGGTGGACATATACGGGAACACATTTTCATTTGAATTATTCCCAAAATATTGTCTGCACATTTTCTACATTTCGAACAAGACACCCACCCCCTACTAGCGTGTGACATTTTCCCAGATTAAGCCCAATATTCTCACATATAAAGCCTCATGATGCTGTATTTTTGTTAAGAGTGTGATGTACAACATCATCTTTCAGGTTTGAAACACAAATGATGGTATATATTAGCTGATATATTGATATATTTTTAAAAAATTCAAAATATTACACAAGTTGGAAATGCACATTTTTGGCGCACTCAAGAGACCCCCCCCCCCCTTGCAAATTTTTGGTGCCCCCCCTCCCCCCGGCCAGGTGTGTATTATTTGCGCCAATGAATTGTTATAAGATATGTTTGTAGACCAATCCCCACCATGGGTAACTGCGTTATGTCCTTAAGCATGGCACTTAATCTTGATTGCCACGCACATCGATGGTGCATTCGTCTTGAACCAATTCCAATCCTGCTTGTGCGGAGTTAGGACGTTGGGGAAGTCTGACAACTGCTCGGTGATTCTCTCCGGGTACTCCAGCTTCACCCAGCCGTAAATTTGTCCGACACGAGGTTACCCTGACTGTGGAAAGTGTCGCTAAACCTCATTAAAATAACTGTAGTTGCATTGTTAGTCAATTTGAGAGCTGAAAAGAGAACTAAAATAAAACAAGACACGTAACTGGTCTCCAGTTGTTTTGAAGTGCATTGAATAAAGAGTAGTCTGGGAGTTGTTGGAAGGGGTTGTTTATTTTTCATTTGGACGAGTACCTATGTCATGAACTGGTCACTTGGACCCGGGGATGTAGCCAGAAACCCCCTCCCCCTCTTGTGCTGGGTTAATAGTGTGTAGACCCATAGGTGACGGTCTATGCTCTTTCCCAGGGGAAAAAATAATCCTTCATACCATGGGGGGACCATGGGTACTTTTTGAAGGCGCAAGTGCCCTGAGAGTGAAGTAATAACTACAGCAAAATGCCCAAAGAAAAATCAGTGTGGAAGTTAATGAATCCGTTTTAGCGATTTCAAGCTTAAATGTATATATGGTTGGTAAAGGTGAAGGTGTGTGTAAGGAGTGGTGGTGGTGGTGGTGGTGGTGGGGGGGGGGGGGGTCAGACCACTACTTGGACCAGGTGAGTGTAGTGTTCTTTGATCTCACCATGTAATGGATCCGGTCTGAACCGTTTCGTCTGGATTGGAGTCTTTGGTGTTAGTCATTGATTCGTTCTTTCTGTTACTCATGTATTTTCATAAATTCACAATTGCAATTAGATTTACTGCTTTGCCTTACGTCTCACATGCAGTCAGTCATAGCGATGCAGGTCTGTGTCAGGCTATCGGGGGTCAAACATGATCCATTTAAATAAAATGTAGGGAAGCCCACGCGTCTACCATTAGTACATGTATTATTCTTTAAAGAATTTCTTGAACCCGGAGTTTTCACTGACTGTACTCCCTACTGACTAATGTTCCAACTACCTCATCAAGGCATGCCTTCGTCGACGAAGGCATGCCTTGATGAAGTAGTTGGAATTTTTATCACTCGGGTCTTGGCTCACCTAAGCCAGAACAAATACCCCAACCGATCATCTTCGCGAGCAGCCTTGAGCAGGACAAATGGCTTTAAAATTATTTCCTGACCCCGGTTTAAGATCAGAATTCGAATTTTGATTACACGAGAAATATAGTTTCTGTTTGACCTCATTCTGTATTTTACTTCCCGATATATCAATTTAGGTTATTTTAAAACAAGAAAAAAAAGTTTTGAAATATGTCTAATGAATAAAACACATTGAAAATAAGATATGTTCTTGTCAATTCTGGCATCAATACATCACAGCTACTGACGTGTTACTGCAAATATTGAGAGTATTATCTGCTTCCACACCAAAGCTAGAAGATAAAAAAAATTACTGACGGATATGTTATGAAATGCTAGAAATAGTTCCCAGCAAGCATATATTAATATCTATGTCATTTTCTGACTAAATTGAAAATATTTTGAGGCGGTAATTGAAATACAGGAACCTGCAGAACCATTTAACCCCACATCTAACACGAAAAGTAGACGACACAATACCCTCCAAAATTATGAATAAGAAAAAATATGGCACCCTCATTGGAACGAGCTGGTGGGGGAAGGGGGGGGGGGGGGGGGAGTCATAACTTGTATCTGAGGCAAAAGTTGAAAAACAAATAGAAATTTGAATGACAATTTTCGTGAATGGTTTTATGGCCTTTACAGTTTGTCAAGTGAAAAAAAATTCACGCATCACATGAACTGACCGTAGTTGACTGAATTTACGCTCATCTGTTTTTAATATTTTGCGTATTCAGTAATATTAATAATAATAATAATAATAATAATAATAATAATAATAATAATAATAATAATAATAATAATAAGAAGTTTAATAATATTAAAATCATGCCAAACAACAGATGGCATCACCTCACTCGTCCATGAATTGTTTAAACTTACCTATCGATTCTATAGAGCGGCAGCTGGAGGTAGAACAGAATAAAATGTGCTAGTATGTGTGTGTGCCTTTGTAGGGGAGGGATAGGTGTTGTTGGGGTGGGGAGGGGGTCGAAGTTTACGCCACACATTTAGCATCCGGTAAAATTGATATATGCGTGAATATTAAGAACACGGGTGTATGCAATTATAGATGGACTATCGCGTTTTGACGCCCCCAGCGTCATAACCTCTACCCCTTCAGACATACAGAGTTCATATCTACTAATACAAGTGAACATCTGCCATCGGTAGGATAAATAAAATGTACTTAAATGTGAAGGATTTAATGTGTGTGGAATGGAGTTTGTGTGGATGTATGTGTGAACGATAAAAATGTTAACACTGAGGAACAAAAATGTGTGTGGCGCGCTGGGTTGGGGTGGGGGAGTCGTGGTCTAAACAAATCTTTACGAATAGCTCTTCAAGATTAAAAGTGAGGGCGCTAATCCTACTTGATGCACCACTCCCACAATTTCGTCGCGCCTCTTTAACCCTTTACCCAACGTAACTGCAAAAACGACCAGCGCTATTCACAAAAGTCGTCAATAAATTTTCATTATTTTTAAACTTTTTTGTCTCAAAAACATAGATTATGACCCCTCTTTGGAACGTGCTCGTTCCAATGAGGGGTCATAACCGATGTTTTTGAGACAAAAAATAAAAATAAATAGTTATTAAAGAATTTTGTTTGCAAGTGTCGTCTGCTTTTCATGTTAGGTAAATACGCAAAGTCAATTCCTGACAGAAAGTTGAATAGCAATTATGTGCATATTGTTTTATCTGGCAGCCATCTCGTGCTGCTTGGACAGACGAATGGCGAAAGTAGCGCGTTTCACAGCTCCTTGTCACGTACCTAGGCTGTTGGGAGTCTCGATAATATTTAGCGAAATATTTGAAGTGAAAAAATAAAAGGCTTGGTTCCGGTTAAGTGCAGTAGAAAATATTGTCGGTCGGTCGGTCGGTCGGTCGGGTTTTATTTGTCAAACAGTGATTTAACCAATGTACCCACCAAACTGGCAGTCCCATTTACAAAAACGGCCATTCAAATTATATTACTTTTTCATTTTGTTGTGACTCAAAAACAACTTATAACCCCTCCTTGAGCTCGTTCCAGTGAGGTGTCACAAGCGATGTTTTTCAGGCCAAAAATGAATTTTTTTTATCTATTCAATTCATTTTCAAAGTGTCGTCTGCTGTTTGGATAAGATGAAGTGTTGAAATGTATGGTCTATTTTCGCAGCGTATATATTTTTGAAGTCCGGTCCATGCGTATTTTCCGATATTATTTTAAATGGAAATTACAGTTTTGGTAAGTGCTTACAAAAAGATTAGGGTTGCGCGTGAAAATACGAAATGGTCGGGAAAAAACCGAAACTACTTCCTGTTTTCCAACCTTGTAGCAACGTCGAAATTAGGCCATGGCAAGGGTCCGAATATGCAGAGGGCGTCGGAAATACGGCAATTTTAAACTGTTATGAAATATGTACACATACAGACAACTAAAGTCAGTTAGAACTGATAAACCAGTGTTTGTCATGGTCAATAAAATAGAGAAAGTCATTTATATTATAGGGTTTAGCGATCCTTTTGATACAAAGATTAGGAAAAAAGTACTTCAAATACACGAACACTGATTTCGGAATCTCCCACATCACCCAATATGAGATTGTCAGACTGCCCATTATACACATAGTATCAGGTTTGGTGCATTATAATTTATATGACATTTGTGCACAGCTTCAGTGCAAAGACAACAGTGTTTTCTTTACAATGGAGAAACCCCGATTTATGTACTGTGGTTCGTTCACTGTAATAAATACCGTTAAAATTAAGATAAAACTACTTGTGACCAACCTGCCAGTCTGAGACAATACTATAACACTTTTACTATTCTACTTTCTAGAATTATATTTTCTGCCTTATAATATAACTGACTAAAATGAATCAATAGCACTTTAAAAGATATGGCAATTTGCCAACTGGAAAATTGTAACTACAAAGTGGAATTCTAGAAAATACAATTATAAAAGTTTCATAGTAGGTTCATTCTCACTAGACCAATTCCCTTTCGACCAACTCCCACTAGGCCAATTCCCATTAGATCAATTCCCCTTAGACCAACTGATGTGTTCTACTTTCAAAATAATTTTATATCAATAATTTGAGTCGAATGCTAGAAACGACTATCGGTGCTTTCAAAAACAAAGGGATGTCGGAGCAAAATCCAGCATTTTCTTTTCTTATGTTTCACCCTCGGTCAAATACAAATAATATTTTGTTTATGTAGATTTGTTTTATTACAAATTATTGGAGAGTGCCTGTGGGCACTCTCCAATAATTTTGTAATAAAACAAATTTCATGAACAAAATTAGACCACCAAAATATTCTAGCCCTCAACCAGTTAATAACAGAAAATAATTTGTCTAAGGGGAATTGGTCTCACGGTAAAAATTGAAGAAAATTAAGAAATTTTTTGTATTGGGCAATTGTGAAATTGAAGTAAATGGGTTGAGAAACTGTAGTAAAATGTTATATGTATTGAGCTGTGCTGAAATGTTATAAACCAATATTTGTTACATGTTATGCATATAAATATTTTTTTATTAAATAAAAAAGTGCTTTTCAATAAATAAATATTTTCCTAATTATCTTTAATCAATAACAGTCAATAGTTGGTCTAAGGGGAATTAGTCTTTTGGGAATTGGCCTAGTGGGAGTTGGTTTAAAGGGAATTGGTCTAGTGGGAGTTGGTCTAAAGGGAATTGGCCTAGTGGGAGTTGGTCTAAAGGGAATTGGTCTAGTGGGAGTTGGTCTAAAGGGAATTGGCCTAGTGGGAGTTGGTCTAAAGGGAATTGGTCTAGTGGGAGTTGGACTAAAGGGAATTGGCCTAGTGGGAGTTGGTCTAAAGGGAGTTGGTCTAGTGGGAAGACACCTCATAGTATTGGCCCCCTCAGTTGCTGTTCTAAAGAAAATATTACGGTGGGGTGGGGGGGGGGGGTGGGGGTGGGGGGTCGGTGGCTCAGTAGGTAGAGGTGCAGGCCGCAAGGAGAGAGGTCATCGGTTCGAATTCCACCTGCGGCGACCGCGTTATGTCCTTGAGCAAAACATTGGGGCACGTTGGCGTTGTATACTAAGGCATACTGCACGTCGATGGTGCACTAATGGAAAATATTACGACATAGTGGTGCGAAGTTTCTTACATAACAAGCGTATCCAACTCTTTAATTTATTAGACTCCTGTTCTTTGAAACCCCCATCTACAGAAACACTAATCCAAACGGAAAATGAAAATCTGTTCCGCACACCTGTGCGGAACAGAAATCGTTGACGGACTATTTTTAAATTGAAGCGAAATTTCACAAGAATTTTCTGCAATTCGTGCAACCGCAATTACAATTTGTGTCTCTAGCGATAGCTAGAAACCGTCCTCAGAGTTTCAATGTGTTCTCTGTGCCATTAGTGACGAAACAGTAACACTGGTTCCCCTCTCAAATTGTTCTTTTTGTTGATAGTTGTCAAATGAATTGCTGAGTGTCCTTCCAGTAATTGATTGTATTGACGTGAAGACGTATTTTTTTTATTCATTAGGGTTTTAACGACACATCAACAGCCAGGGTCACATCATGTCGGTGACAGTTTTACGGGTGGAGGAAGCCGGAGTACCCGGAGAGAACCACCGAGCAACGACGAGCAGATGTCAGCTCTCCAGCATCGTAACTCTGAACTCTGCACCGCGGCACAGGCAGGGTTAGATTGGTTGAAGACATGCGCACCATCGACGTGCAGTACGCCTTAGTACACAGCGTCATCGCGCCCCCATGCAGGCAATAGGGGTTAAGTGCCGTGCCCAAGGACACAACGCAGGAGCACGAATCAGTCGCTGAAATGGTCACCGATCCAACTACTAACCGCGCTCGACGTTGCTTAACTTCGGTGATCTGACGAGAACCGGTTAGCGCGACGCCACCGCGCCCCACGTGAAGACGTATAATAAACACAGAACGACACGCGTGCTTGAATAGGTTAATCGATATGGCACTTGTGCCGTCGCGAAAGGATAAAAGTCGAGGCCTGTGGCCACTTGTTCTATCTTTCCACGCTGGCACTCGTGCTTTATCGTTTAATCCATTCACAAAATCGTGTCGTTCTGTGTATTGCTGCTTTTGCACATGACATCATACATGTTGAAAACTACTTTATTTTAACCCTTTGAACCCTGGCGGCCGTTTTTCCTGCCAGGAACATGATACGTCATAATTTCATTAAATAGGATGGATCACACCTACTAATCGGTCTCATGCTGTGACGTGCAATTCAACGCTGTGATGTTCTGTCCCCCCAACCCTCACCCCTCATGGGTCAGCGGTCCCTGCACATCACCAGCAAGTCCATCACAAGGAAAATCGTCAAGTGCGAAAAGGCCTGACTCGTAGCCAATCGGAACAGTGAATTTGTGAGATAAAACGTGTGTGTTACCAATGACAAAACAAAGTAGTTGATACCGACGAACGAACCAACTAATGAAATTGAAGATAAACATATAATGACGTTTAAAAAAACCCTTTAATTACAAATTTTCATTTGGGTAAAGAAATGATGAACATCACAGCGTGGTTGCCATTAACATCACAGCACCGTTGCCACTTTCCACAACTGGGTGGTTCACTTTGACGGGCTGTGTTGGGGTTATTCAGCATCCTGGATCTGTCGGGGTAAGTTTTTTTTTAAATCGAAGGGATATTTTTTAGGCTACGAAGACGTCAGAACAATGGGGCGTCACCTAGGTAGGTGATTTTGAGTCGAGTGGCGATGCACGGAAGTTATTCCCAGGCATTTTGTGAGCCCTATTATTCGAAGAGAGATAATATCTGCTACGTGAAAGTAAGCTGGTTGGGATTGGTAAACATCAGTCTAACTGATAAAGTAAAAAGCTATGTTTCTTACCTCTCCATTTGAATGAAAATTGATAAAATCAGCCGCAGCGATAACTTTTCACATCAAAAAACACGTCACAGCACCCGAACAAAACATTACAGCGTCGAATTGCACGTCATAGCGTGAGACCGAACAGTAGGTGTGATGGATGCTAAGTGCATGTGTGTGGTAGACCAATCAATATTTTCAACGTGCAGCCCCAAGGCTGCACGTTGAAAATATTAATTGGTCTACCCCTAAATAATGAACATGGACTCTTCCAGTTGCTGTCATTGAACTAATATGGAAGATACCACCAGGGTTCAAAGGGTTAAAAGAGTCGCAGCATATTCGTCTCCAACGAACTGCTTGGCCAAATGTTTTAATACGTATATTGATTCACTCTCACCAAGGGTTTGTGCTATCCATTTCAGATCTAGACAAGTCCAAATGGACTCTCCTCACTAAATTTAACTTGTGCAGTGATAACTAAAAATCAAAATTTGAATTTGAAAAATTGTTACAAAATGCAACTAAGGGTTTAACCATGTCAATTAGGGGGCGCGGTGGCGTTTCGGTAACCGGTCCTCGTCAGATCACAGAAGTTAAGCAACGTCGAGCTCGGTTAGTCCTCGGATGGGTGACCGTCTGAGCGATCGATTCGGACTCCCGCGTTGTGTCCTTGGGCAAGTCACTTAACCCTGATTGTTCACATGGTGGCACGATGACGCCATGTACTAAGGTGTACTGCACATCGATGGTGCGCTTGTCTTCAACCAATCTAACCCTGTCTGTGCTACAGTGCGGAGTTACGATGTTGGGGAGCTGGCAGCTGCTAGTCGTTGCTCGGTGGTTCTCTCGGTGTTCTCCGGCGTCCTCCACCCGTAAAACTGTCACCGACGCGATATGACCTTGGCTGTTAATGTGTCGTTAAACCTTAATAAATAAATAAATAAATAAATAAATAAATACCCAATTCAGTTGAGGTCTGTCAAACACGACTGAATTGGTTAAATTCCTAATTGTATTATGGAGAAATATAGTGATGGGAATGTCGGAGTTTGGCCATCAGTGTGTGAATGCTTAATCATTGAATGATAGGTATCCGCACCCCGTAGAGTTCAGTGAGCACACCAGACCTTTAAGTTCTTCCCAACTAAAGACGGTAAACGCTGTGCCCAAATAAGATAATTGCGTCCAAATTATGCTGAATTTGAAACTTTTTCCAAAGTTTCGCAGTGTTTCGGCAATATATGGTTTGGCCAGTTTTCCCCGATGCTCGCAATATAACTTAGTGCTTATCTTTGAATCAAACAATGCAACAGACAAATATTTTTTTTTAAAAAACCCACAGAGTTCGGCAGAGAAAAGCAATCGCACTGTCGACGGTGATTGCTTTTCCGTGGCGAATTCTATATGATCATGAACTTAAAGCTTGAGATCTATTATATTCATTTTTGTGGCATTTCTCAGTAAAAGCCGTGCGTATTTACATTCAAATAGACCTTTGGCTCGACACTTGGAAACTAAGAAGCCTTCTCGAGTTAGTCGCGAAAATTTACGTCAAATGGTGGTGGGAGGGAACCAGTGATAATGGTGAAGACCACCTATAACAGAGGGTTGTTTACTAGCATTATTAAGACGGGTGACCTAAAACCCAAAACAGACGCCAAGAAGAAAATACCGGTGCTTTTTCTCCAACCATGCAGGCCACATCCATATTTGCCGTTGTGCCCAAATTAAACTGATCTAAAGGTCTGCGGGCACACCCCAAAATTTAATTGCAGGCCACGTCACTGACGACTACACTATGTTACCAGTTAAAATTACATCGATACTCAAATAAAGAAATTATGAAGTTATTGCATTTACAGTTAAAACTAGAAGTCCTGTCATGAATTGCGCACAAATAGCACGTCAATCTGCGCGTTAATCTACGCGTTATGGCCATAGTAAGGCTATCCAATGCTGTACATATGGCCTGTCCACAAGATATGTTTCAGCCAATGGACCTCCGGGTAACCCGGAGGTCCATTGGCAGAAACATTGCCTGCGTTTGCTATGAGTAACCAGAAGAACCTGCCATGCTTTGGATGTCATTCGATATGACAATTGCGCGCAATTCCTACGCGCAATTAAGCCTAGATAAGCGAACAGTCCGTGACAAGACTTCTAGTTTTAACTGTACACCCGTAATTGCCCGATGAAGTTTAGCTTATTTTCACTTTTATCGGAAGTGAACGGGGACTGCTTGACTTCACTGAGAGGTAAATGAGTGCAATTAAATTCCCGGAAGAGGCAAGAAGGGAAGAAAATAGCAGTAATCCTCATCTACGGAACGAACACTTAGAACTACACACCGATTCTAAGCCAGTATATGAGATAAGATAAAAAAGATGAGACTGTCTGATTCTTACTAATCGGAATTAAATTCCCTCATTTATAGTAATCAACGATCCGCATCTCTTATCTTTATCGATGATACAGTTTCCAAGCTCATTACAAATCTTCAAATGATACTAGTTAAGGAGGCTCGTGGCATTATGTTTCTTTTTCATGGACAAAATTGTGATACTTGAGTAAATTCATTTATTGATGTTTAAGGTCATATATTTCTGCACAATGGTCAACCATGACTATGATAGTTTTACGGGTGGAGGAAGCCGGAGTACCCGGAGAGAACCACCGAGCAACGGCGAACAACTGTCAGCTCCCCAACATACCAACACCACACAAGCAGGGTTAGCATTGGTTGAAGACAGGTGCACCATCGACGTGCAGAACGCCTTAGTACACAACGCCATCGTGCCCCCACGTGTGCACGGGGGTGATGTGTCCTTTCCAAGGACACAACGCGGTTGCCGCAGGTGGGATTCGAACCGAGGTTCTCTCGGCTTGCAGCCTGCACCTGTACCTTCTGAGCCATCGCACCCCCCCCCCCATTTGAGTAAATAAATGGCAACAAGATTGGCATTGGCTTTTAGGGTCACAACAAAGCGCAGTACTTGGAGTGTGTGTTAACCCTTTGATACTTTTGTACGTCTTATGACGTACGAAATCAAACAGCGCCTTGAAACTTTCCGGTCATTTGTTTTATTATTATTTTTCAATTTTTAAAGTTTTTGCCTCTATTCCTGTTTTCTCCCGAATACACTGGGGGGAAGCGTGACCGTGTACATTCATCAAAGCTTTAAGGTTCTGAACTTTTGAACCGTCAGTGTAATAATCAAGACCGGTCGGCAGTTGCAAAGTTCGCAACTGCCGACCGGTCTTGATTATTACACTGACGGTTCAAAAGTTCAGAACATCAAAGCTTTGAATGTAACTAAAAGAGGATCGTCTTCGTTGTTTACTTGAGGTAGGTCAACTGATTTCAACTTCATTTTTATCGACTTCAAAGAGAAGGAGATGGGGGTCATCTAGGTACGATCAATCGACTATCATCGATTATTTGCGACGATTAATCGATTCCTAAATTAAAAAATCGTGACAGCCCTAGTGTCCGGTTAATTGCCCTTTCTCTTCGACATCGAATTGTGGTAAGTGTACGATTTATCGTAGATTTCTCTAAATGTCAATAAATTGGGAACCCAGGAATATACGCACAGGTTATGTGAATGTATCCTGAAAACGTACATATATTTTTTATACTTAGATACCCGAGTACTGCCTGCTAGTGACTTCATATTCAATCCATCAGCGGGTCGTTTTCGTCAAATGTTGACAAAAATGGCTCGTACGGCTCAAACACTTGAACTACCTAATTTCTTTTTACCCTGCATGTAGATAAGGTGTAGAAGATCTTATAATCTGAACCACAGCAAACAATTTGCTAAATTAGTTGAGAAAACACGCGAAAACCGAGTGTCCGGTTATTTTGTTGATCCCATGTAGTGACCGGTTGATTGCTTAAGTGGTGTCCGGTTGATTGGTAAAACAATCAACCGGACATCGGCATGATTTAGAACTGCAATCAACAAAATAAGCGGACACGCGGTTTTCGCGTGTTTTCTCAACTAATTTAGCAAATTGTTTGCTGTAGTTCTGGTTATAAGATCTTCTACACCTTATCTACATGCAGGGCAAAAATAAATTAGGTAGCTAAACTGTTTGAGGCGTACGAGCCATTTTTGTCAACATTTGACGAAAACGACCCGCTGATGGATTGAATATGAAGTCACTCGCAGGCAATACTTGGGTATCTAAGTATAAAAATATATGTACGTGTTCAGGATACATTCACACAACCTATGCGTATATTCCTGGGTTCCCAATTTATTGATATTTAGAGAAATCTACGATAAATCGTACACTTACCACAATTCGATGTCGAAGAGAAAGGGCAATTAACCGTACACCGGCGCAATCAACCAAATTTTCGCGGTCACGCTCCCCCCCCCCCCCCCAGTGGAATAGTGCCCAGTGACAACCGTTGAGACAAATGTTATCGCAGCTAAAAATACTAATTTATTTATTTAGAGGTGTTTAAGGTCAGGTACTTACGGGTGGAGGAAGCCGGAGAGAACCACCGAGAATCGACGAGCAACTGTTAGCTCCTCAACATTCTAACTCTGTTCAAGCTCCGCTCAAGCAGGGTTACAACGGTTGAAGATGTGTGCACCATTGGCGTGCAGTACGCCTCAGTACATGGCGTCATCGTGCCCCCATGTAGGCAACCGGGATAAAGTGCCTTGCCCAAGGACACAACGCGGGTCGTCCCGGACGGGGATCGAACTCGGGACCTCTCGCATAGAAGTCCAACAGTCTACCACTGAGCCACCTGGCTCCCTAAAGTACTAATATAATCCTACTGCAAACATTTCTTAACTGGTTGAGTGCAAGAAGCCACTATCAAGGCTTTTTGAAAAATGAGGAGCTAAAGCCAACACTTATATTTCATATTCAGTCAAACACAAATAATATTTTGTTTATAAACATTTGTTTTATTACAAATTATTGGAGAGCGCCTATGGGCACTCTCCAATAATTTGTAATAAAACAAGTTTTGAAAAACAAATTCAGACCACCAAAAGCAATCTAGCCCAAAACCAGATAATCACTAATGTGAAAAATATCTTGTTATTTGTACTTTCCTACGTTTGACGTCGCATTTTGAAAAAAGTTGAAGAAACTGAACCAAGGCGAGCCCTGAAGCCAATTTAAAAATAAAAAAAACGGCGTTTTCACCATCTTTTGATGTTCTGAAACTTTTTATTTGCCATCTATCCATTATACCACCACTGTGGATATCGTAATATATAATATAGACATTGTTACTTCTATTAATATAAAAGTCTGGGTGGTATGACATGCTAATTTCTTCTTGGAAAGAAAAAAAACCTTTGAATCCGGGAACTCCGGCTTCCTCCACCCGTAAAACTGTAACGGTCATGAGCAGCCATTGTGCATAAGTAAATGACCTTAAACACTAATAAATGTATAAGTTACCCTTTGAACTCTAGTAGTATCTTCCTTGTCAGTTCAATGGCAGCAATCAGAAGAATCCATATTCATTATTTGTGGGTAGACCAATCAATATTTTCAAAGTGCAGCCCTGAGGCTGCACGTTGAAAATATTGATTGGTCTATCCCACAAATGTACTCAACAGCCATCCTGTATGATGACGTTATGACGTATCATGTTCATGGCCGGTAAAGCGACCGCTAGGGTTCAAAGAGTTAATGACGGATTGTCTGTGAAATGGTTGCTTCTAATTGGCCTACCATAATAATAATAATAATAGTTTAGTGCACAGCAACAATCAAATGGGTATGACACGTTACAACTTATACAACTTATACATAATATATAGCGAAAACACGGATATAGTTAAAAAAAGCATTCAAAATCACACTCACGTGAGATCACCCAAATCCAAACACACAGAACTTACACGCAGATGATGATGACACATCCATCACACATGACTCACACACACACGATTACAAACAACCAAGCACATGCGCTTATAAACACGCACGACATTGTACGCTCAGCCCTCACACACTCCCACCCTCAATCATACCATCGCACACGCGCAACTCAAATACTCTCCCACACACGCACATAGACATATATACATATACATATGTACATGTAGCGTTAGCCGGAGACGTGGTGAAGAAATTATGTCACCAAAAGTTCACGAAACTACTCATAAAATAAATACAATAAAAAATGTGTTTAATACAAGATTGATTCTGAGCTATGACGTTGATTTATTAGAAGGAGTGCAACGCTGCAAATTTGAGAAAACAGTGTAAAAACAAACATGGTTTAGCTGAAATTTGTTCAAAGCTGGAAGAAATTTGAATGGAGTAATGAACGAATAGTACAGTAGGATATAGTAAAGATTAGAAGGAATGCGTTAATGACTTTACTGTCTGTACATGGTGTACAGCTCAATTTAATAACTAATTAACGCATCGGGTTGACCAGTAGAATGTTGTTTAACATTCAAGTGCTTTTCGTAATAATAGAATGTCACAGGCTTTAGCCCATGATTGTTGGTTGATGGAATCAGTCGGTTCTATTTGCAATTTGTTTGGTCTGTTTTGGTTCAGTCAGGAATTTTGTTGGGGTGCGCTAAGTGACGATTGACGATCAACGGCTCCGCCGGCGGACAAAATGTTAAAAAAATGAGTGTAAAATAGAGCTCTGGAAATGTGGAAAATATTATGTGAAATTTAGCATTTAAAATAAAAGCACTTTTTGACTACATGAAAAATGACAAATAAAAAATTTGATAAAGCTGATACGCACACTTCTATTTCCAAATATATATTAACCCCATAGAATTATGTTAATATGTGATTCTGGCAGTAATTAAGCAGAATAAGTTCGGTGTCATGTATAGAGCCTGTAACACAAGGACCTTGCAACTAGTTTCTGTGAACTGCCTAAACACTTTGATAATTTTATTTGATAACCGAGGCCATTAAGAGAATCAAATGTCAGGGCGTTTCACAGAAAGCAAATGAGAACATTTGCGCTTTAAAACACCTTATCCCGATACATCATACTATCTGTGGCTGCGCCACAGATAGTATGATGTATCGGGATAGGAGAGGTCGCCCATTTTATCATCATTTTCAAATCAAATTTCAAATGGGAGTTGGTCAGTAATGGTTACTCAAGTGAAACTCCAGTTTTGTGGGGCGGCGCGTTCGCACTCGTCGCACCACCACCCTGATAACTCGCCTGTGACTGAAGACGAGCGGTTTGAATTTATATGAAAGCTTTAAAGTGACAATATATAAGCGATTTGAAGTTTACGGCAACAAGCCAAATCAAATCAGCAGAACAGAAAGAGTTCACAAAAAGATGCGTTTAGAATTCTGACGATCCTTTCGACTCTCTTCTTTCAAGTGCATTCACATTAAATCTGTAATGTTCACGTTTCTGTTTATTGATGATAATTTTATGTATACTGGAAGTCGATTAGCCTCTTCAGTGGCTACTCAACCAGCATTCTGTTGACCAAACGCCGCGAGGTTAATGGCAAATTTGAATAAAATAGCTATAATACGTACAGGTGGCCATGAAATGTTTCTTCGCTTTATTTCTATTTTACAAGAGATTTATGTGAAATTATCGATGCAAATTGGGCTGGTTTGCGGCAAACACTCGGTTTTATATTTATTTTCGCATTTTATCATTCACGATTGGTCTCATCTCAGGTTAACCGTTTCAATTCTGAACTACTTTATAAAATAATTCGGTATGTGAACAGTGGCGACAATGTTCCCAGATTGCAGCGGGGTTGGGTGATTAGGAGGACGGAGTAGTGACTTACGCCGTTCCGAAATACGAGACAGTCTTTGTTTATAGTCTGATCAAGGAGGTTATCTAACAATCAACCTCATTTGCACCCAAAACTCGGAAAAAACGCTTGTATCAGCTCCCCCCTCTGTTCCTATTCCGTATCAGACAGATTGAACTTCCGGTATCACATATATGCATTGTCATTAGGCATTAAAATATAAAATTAAAAATTTTGACCAATTCCAACCCAATTTAAACTGAAAAATGGGGGAAACAGGCTTTATGTAACGGGATTGTTAGATAAATGTATTATCATGACCAAATGCATGTCCTGTAATTTGTATCAGATTCTCGGTCGTGTTTACAATCGGATCACAACTCGCCCTGACGGGCTCGTTGCGATCTGATTGTAAACACGACCTCGAATCTGATACAAATTGCAGAACATGCATATGGTCATGATAATGTATATATACACAATTCCTGCATACTTTAATAAAAGTATTTTATCACATTTCTCCGTTTTCTCGGCTTATTATCGTTTCATATTTTCGATAAATACAAATTAATGCTTCATAACACCTTCAGTTGAATTGATTGGTCAAACAGAAGACTTTTTGATTGGTTATCACCTAAAAGATCTGTATCAAATTAATTCGTTTATGACGTATGACTGCGTGCAGCTGTGAAGCGTCACAGTCAAATGCAGGATGTTCAAGGCGAAATTCCATTCTTCAACCCTTCTTTTCTGTCTAAAAGATGTATTTTTGGTAACTGTGGTGTCATATGATAAACAGAATATGACATTTGTGTTTGGGTCACACGATATTTATGAAACTCGTCAACGAATTTTCTGTTTTGCCTCGCCAGAGACTCGACAAAACTGAAAATTCTTAGACTCTTTTCATAAATATCGTGTGACCAAAACAATAATTCTGTATCCTCTTTGAATGAAAACAACACGAGCGGGAAATGTACCATCACTATTACAGCATTGGGGATAAGTCTCAATGCTCAGGGCTGACATTTTTCGTCAATGGAAGATACTTACAGGAAAGTTAGTTTCCCTTAATTTCTTAAGGCTGTCCGTAAATTTAACACCTAGGGTATGGGAATTTCATATAAAATTTGAAATTTCGAAATGTTAGCGAGAATTTGTATCATCGATGTATGAATCATTTCACAAACTTCAGCCATTTTGTCGCCTGGGTGCTAGAATGTTCTACGTCCCCCTATGGGACTGTATATTATCTCCCCTATGGGACATAGAACATTCTAGCACTCAGGCGACGATTTCACTATAGATTAGTATAAAAATACAGACGCTGGAATTTTACAATTTTTCCAAATCAGTTTGAAAGTTTGACTGTTATTTTTCGTTAAAATTCATTTAACCCTTTACCCAACGCAGACGATATCAAAATTTATTATTTTAAATATTATTTTTTTAAATTTTTCAAAAAATGTCAACAAAACCATATCATGCGACCCCTCGTTGGAACGAGCTCGACGAGCTCGTTCCAACGAGGGGTCACATGATATGGTTTTGTTGCCATTTTTTGAAATATAATATTTTTTGAACTGATGAATTTACATATTACGCGGGCGGATGCGGGCGATTCGTTAGGTAAAGGGTTAAAAATAAGAAAACGGCGTTTACAGCATCTTTGATATTCTGTAACGTTTCTTCTGTTCATTATAACAACAGTGTGTTCATCATGATATGTCATGCAAACTCACCTGTACATTAATATTACAGTTTAGAAGGTGAGATTTGCTAATGAGTGCAGAAATTAATTAAGTAGGTTGTAGAATAGCCAATTATAAACAACATTCTATTATGTTCCAATAAGAGTAAAATACTTGCCCTCTGATTGGATAAGAGCTGGCGTAGTTTCTTTTATGTTTACGGCTCCAGTGGTAAATGTTACCGTCTGACGTCACGATGCGAAATATTTGAAATGACGTCACCCGTTTCGTAATTTCTTCACCAAAGGTGTGACAAGTATGCCGCTTCATTTTTCTGGATTTTTTACACGTTTAGCAGATGAAGTGTTGTTTAAATTACAAACTGATTTACGATTTGAACTGAGATGGAATGAGTTTATCTGGTTTATTAATTATTTATCCAGTGGTGGGGCACACGAGAGGTTTATTTACTAAACCTGTGATCGTTAAAAGTTGCCTTGAAAAAGACATCTTCTAACGAACACAGGTTTAGTAAATAAGCATCTCCTGTTTCCCAACGTAGGTTTTGGGCTTTGGGTAGTGTCCTATTGGAACATATACGTTATTGTGATGAACGAAGGTCTATGTTGAACATATGATCTGAGCCGCAAACCTCAGACCATGTCGCCGTCAATTCATCACAATAACTTATAGTATGATGTCATTTTATACAAAAGGGGTAAAATCATCATTCATAAAAGTAGATTGCAATATGACACCCAATAGTACTGACATTATAAATATCGATATATCGAACCTTGATATTGTAGATGTCACTTTGTTCCAATCGAGGTACGGTATATAACAATATTATATCTCACGTGACCCTCTAGGCTCCTGATTGCACCCTTATTTCGTGTAGTTTGCATCCACAGAACTGACCAGGCACTACACCCAGACACTACACGTTTTCTATTTATAGCACATTACTATATCAGTTTTCTTTTCATACTGGGCGAATAAAACTAATCAAGCTAAATTTAAATATCGATTCACAGAGGCACAACATCCACAAAACGACCCGGAAAGAAATCATGGTGGAAAAATGTATCGCTTTTCCATTGCTGAAGTCACATTTTCCGAGGTGTTCATTTTATTCCTTGAGAAGATGATCCATATCTCGTTTCGAAGAGAATGATCCATACCTGGGTACAGCTTTCATGAGAACGCGACCGGATATGAAAAATCGTTTGTTTCGCTGCTCATATTATTTCGCTATTTAATTGTATGTTTTGGGCAGTAAACGAATAAATAATGGAATTCATTTGAATCTTCGGAGTTTTGTATCCCGTACTGACCCATTCGGTAATGTATATGTGTGACAAATGTGTGGAAATTATCAAACTGCGTTGTCAAATTTCGAAAATGTTAGCTTTCATTCGCGAGTTGCGCGATTCTAGAATACACAGTTCCGTTTTAGGGAAATGTTTTGTTTACCCTTAGAGATGGATTCGAAATTTGTCTTCTGCTCATATCAATAATCCAAGTTAGCGTTTCGTACCGAGAATGACACCTTCAAATTGTGATTTAAACTACAATCGATTTGGCCATGATGAGCAGGAGGAGTTTATTGAGCAAAATTTGCTGAGTAAAAAAACCGAAGGAAACAGCAAGTTTGCAATGAGTGTGTTATTCTCCTTCCAATGAGGGGTCATAAGCCGTGTTTTGGAAGAAGAAAATGTTTTTTGAAAACTACATGGTATTTTTTTATATAACGCTGGTTGGTAGGGCTGCTACCTTGGTAATAGATTAATAAATCGGACAGATGTTTTTCTTGATGGGTGTTCGATATAATATAAGGATTAGTGCATGTCTTGTCGTTGACTACGCATATATAGTGCCCAGTGAGGTGGTGTAGTTCCCACTATATGGGCGTAGTCAACTCCAAGCCATGCACTATTTCTTAATTAGAAATCTTCCCACCAATTGTATAGTTCCTTTGTTTGGTGTTTATTGACCACATTTCGTCATTATACCGGATACATCCTTTACCACCCGTAGAATAAATTAGAAACGGTTGATCCAGAGTTTTTCAGTTAAAGTTCTCGGAAAGTTAAATATTTTCCATCAGTGCACTTCTGGCTGGCGAAAAAGGGCACACGTTGACCCTTTGCCCCCCCCCCCCCCCCCCTAGCCTGATGGCAAGGGGCAGCTGCTCCCACATATTTCAGAGAAAGGGGGTGCGAGTGGAGCATTTCCGGAAAAAGCCTGCCCCGGAATATCACGATGATTCTTCAATTTTTCAAAGTATGAATGACATCCGAGTAGCATTTCTTGTGTTTCTGACGATTTCATGATAGTTATACTTTTAAAACAATTAACACGATCTTTTCAATCATTGAGATTTATCTGAAAAGGAGTCCCTTCTTAGCTGCAAAATTATAAAAGGAATCCTCAAGACGTGCGTGACGATAGGCGAAGCAGTTGTAGTATTGCTACTGAACGCGGAGAAGGAACTGACACTAAATCACCGACAGAGCAAAGTTTCCACCCACATCATCAGATTTTACTATTTACCCCACACGCATAGACGACACATGGAAAACCACTTCTTGGATAATAAGAATGCTTCTTTTTGCTTCAAAACTTCACATACAGTACGTAGAGAGTGGAGTGTAACTAAATCACCCGCGGAGTGGAGTTATCACCCAAGCTATAACTTTCAAATTTTGTACATATCGACAAAAAATGCAAGCAATGTTTCAGCCAATGGACCTCCGGGTTTAACCCGGAGGTCCATTGGCAGAAACTTTGCTTGTACTGGTTATGCTCTGCAACAAATTTGCAATTATTGCTTGGGTGGAGTCTCCACTCTGCGGGTGATTTAGTGATAATACACTCTCCACGTACTGTATAACCCTCATTGGAACGAGCGTGTTGAACTCGTTCCTATGAGGGACCATATGTTATACATTGAAGAAAAACTTGAAACAAAAATATTAATGACAATGTTTTATTAAAGCTATCCGGATATAACCGTTACGTTAAGCAAAGGGTTAAATTCTACGAGAAAGAATTTAGACGCACAAGCAAGGGTTGAACCAGGAGACCGAGTGGACTTCCAGTGTGATTCTGCAACTCAATTCTTTGTGATTTTTCTTGTGTTTTTAACCATGTTTTGAGGTAAACGATTCCAATTCGAGGTTTTATTTCTGAAAACCCGGTTTCTACGACATACATCTATCTCATGACATGGTATTCGAAACATATAATTTATCTTGCCAATGTTGATTATCTAATACTTTTAGCACCTTTTGTGAGCGCATACATTAAATTTTATTCCCCAGCTTCAGCACTTGTGAGGGTGCAGTGTAGCCCTCATCAAAATTGCTGCATATGAAAGGTCGTAACCCCGATCTCATCACTTCCATTAGATTCGGAAGTGACCGGAGGGAATATTTGACTTAAAATAGAAAACGAAGTGTCGAAATCCATGTTTCAACATCTACCCCACTGAGACGCGCAGTTCGTGAAAATATTTGTTTAAGTGTATCAGGTGGAGAGTTTCAAGTGAGTCTGCCGACTGGTTCATTATAAATATTGTTTTAACTGTTTACCTCTGCCTTGCAAATACTTTCGTGATCCCGAAATATGTCAGATCTTACACATTAAGTATGGGTATTCCATGATCAAAATCAACATCTCCAAGTTTCTTTTGGTAACATATGTTTGTTGTTTAGCCGTTTTCGACGGTATCTTCGTATTTGCCCTCTACGCCCGATACGCAAATATTTTGACTAACATAAACCTGTAAGTCACCCACTTGCTTTCATCAGTGTTCAGTATAATTATTGTGAATCCCCTCTTCGAATGCATCTAATCTAATGGTGATGAGAACATGAAAGCTGATCCTTTATCAGTCTTTACCAGAAGGGGAGAAACAAAAAAAAAGGAGACAAAGTGGAGAAAAAATATCTGAGAAAAGGGAATACACAAATACCAGGTGCGTGCAAAAACCCACCCACTTTTATACATTAGGCCCGGCAGTCTATAAAATCAAGGTGTGCAAAACAATTGCCCTCCTCAGATTGATTGGGAGTGCAACTGCACCTAGAAACTTTCAATAATATACTTATGCTATTTTGGTTACAGTACATGGAGGGTGGACTGTCACCCAATCACCCATGGAGTGGAGGTATCACCCAAGGTACTACTCTCAAATTTCATGCAGAAACACAAGAAGCACAAGCCAAGTTACAACGTTTCAACCAATGGACCTCCGGTTTTAACCCGGTGGTCCATTGGCTGAAACTTTGCTTATGCTAATTACATTTTGCATCAAATTAGCATTTATTGCTTGAGAGAAATCATCACCCCACAGGTGATTTATTGACAATACAGTCTCTATGTACTGTATATTTACTTCGAGGTATTACTATTGTGACTGAAAAACTGTACTACATTCAGCTGCATAGTGGAAGAATTGGCACATACAATACGTGGAGAGTGTATTATCACTAGATCACCCGCAGAGTGGAGATTCCACCCGAGCAAGAATTGCAAATTTGTTGCAAAGCACAACGAACACCAGCAAAGTTTCAGCCAATGGACCTCCGGGTTAAACCCGGAGGTCCATTGGCTGAAACATTGCTTGTGTTTTTTGTCGATATGTACAAAATTTGAAAGTTATAGCTTGGGTGATAACTCCACTCCGCGGGTGATTTAGTAACAATCCACTCTCCACGTACTGTACATATTCTCACTATTCAAAATGTTGCATTCAATTCTTATGTGACTGCCTTCTACACTCAAAATGTAGTGAAATGTGACACAGAATGGGTCATCAATTATTGCGAATCCATGCAACATTGACAAATGATAACAGATTTCAAGGCAGTTCCAAACAGGTCGGCATTCCAGGAAATCAAGGGGTGCAATAAAATGCCCTCCTCAATTTTTTCTAGGCGTGCAGTAGGCGTGCAGCACTCCTGCACTCCTAAAGAATGTCAGTCCCGATACATGTATACCCCGCCATTGCCGCCCCCCCCCCCCCCCACACCACTTATAGCGGCGCTGTGTCCATAGTCTGTTGGATGCGTTTTGCTTTCGGCCCCGATCATGAGGGCAAAATATGACCAGAACTATCGATATGAAACATATGTTCCCTGAATTACGAGGGTCCACATTCCTACAGACTACGCTTTTCTGTACGAGGGTCCTCATTCCTACAGACTACACTTTCTGTATGGGGGTCCGCCTTCCTACAGACTACACTTTCTGTACGAGGGTCCGCCTTCCAACATACTACATTTTCTATACGAGGGTCCGCCTTCCTGTAAACTACACTTTCTATACGAAGGTCCGCCTTCCAACAGACTACACTTTCTGTACGAGGGTTCTCATTCCTACAGACTACACTTTCTGTACGGGGGTCCGCTTTCCTACAGACTACAATTTCTGTACGAGGGTCTGCCTTCCTACAGACTACACTTTCTGTACGAGGGTCCGCCTTCCTACAGACTACACTTTCTGTAGAATGGAATGTACATATAAAGCTTTCCGTGTTTGTCAATTCAAATTAAATTGCATTGTTTCTTGGAAGAATAATCTTTTGATAAAGATGTTACACATTATATTTAATCCCGGAACGTTCTCAGATCGCACACATGGGATTCATATTTCCACACAGTTTTTATCTGCAATTTCCTTGAAAACAACCCTCCTATTCATCCCCTCTCCAGCCTCGATCCACCAATGAGAGAGGACACCTCCATTGTTTTGTTCACTTCTATGGCTTTCAGGTTTTGTAACAATTTTTCTTGGAGAGAACTCCCGAATATCCTATCGACGAGAGTGGACACTATATCCCTTTTTTTGGAAGTCTGGTAATTACTCTAGACTTTATCTGTTATATCACGTCTCCGCTAACCTTCTGCACACGGATGTCAAAATAATATTTTATCCCTCGGGTAAGATTAATTTTTCAATTATTAATGCTACGAATGAGATAAAAAAAATTCTTTGCCCAATCTATATCGTCCCCCGAGAGGGCAAGTGCCATCTGCAATCTTAAAGCATTGTAGATGGCACGTTGTTCCACTGAGGGACGATGTCTGTTTTACTTATGCCATAGTGTTAGATAAAAGAATCAACTATAGATTTTATAAGCATCTGCGGGAGAGGTTAGGGGTGTAGACCACCCCAATAATTTTTCCAGTCTGGACATTTTCCTCAGGACTGCAGTTTCAGTTCTCTAGGAATCATGCAGTTTCTTAAAGTACTAAATTTGATACTTGGACTTGAGTCACACCCACAGTCGGTAATAGAATGGAGGTCTGTAGTACCTGATTCAGCATGTCGGGGTTGGGGGGGGGGGGGTGTCTTCAATATGCCCATTTTGGAGTACTGGTACCTTACGAGCTAAATAAACAAGTTATGTCACGACTACCACATGCATATTTTATTTATTCAGTAATAAACTTCTGGTTGAGAGCTAGATTATGTCTGGTGATCCTAATTTGTTCATCAAAATTTGTTTTATTACAAATTATAGGAGAGTTCACACAGTCACTCTCTAATAATTTGTATAAAACAAATCTATATATGTTCTTTTCTTAAGTCACTCTGTTTTAACCACAAATTTTCGGCCACTTGGCCTCTATCAAGTGGAATACAATCAACGGTAGCTCACTAAGTGAAATCCATCCTTTTCTTATTAAAACAGTTATACGAGTCAACTGACTCGTATAACTGTTTTAATAAGAAAAGGATGGATTTCACTTAGTGAGCCAACTTAGTGAGTCAACTGACTCGTATAACTGTTTTAATAAGAAAAGGATGGATTTCACTTAGTGAGCTACCGTTGATTGTATTCCACTTGATAAAGGCCAAGTGGCCGAAAATTTGTGGTTAAAACAGAGTGACTTAAGAAAAGAACATATATCTACTTCCCTTTGGAGGATTTATATTTGAAAATTCAAATCTATATAGACAAAATATTATTTTCGTTTCACTGAATATGAAACATGAGCAAGCAAAGTGTTGACTTTTGATCTGGTTCTCGTATTTTTTGAAAGCTCTGATAGTGGCTTCTTGCACTCAAGCAGTTAACCGGTAGAGTGCTGGAAGCCCATATTTGGGCATTATTTTGAAGTACGGGTACCCAGAATCAAAGGCTTCATACTCGATGGGTTTAGTTTGTATTATCTTTGAAGCAAATTTATTTATTCTTTAAGAATTTGCTTTGTTATAGTCTATGGGAGAAAGCCTGCTGGCGCGTCTCTTGGTGTGCCTGCTGGCTCTCTCCCATAAACTGTAACAAGGCAAAGACACTTGAACAAATTTAGCTGACCAAAAATAATTGAGTACTCTACCAGTTAAAGAGGTCATTGTCAGTCTGGTTGATGGGGCAAAGCAAATAGGGGAAAACAGACTTTCTCCACTTGCAAGCCCCAAGGAGGTCAATGAAACTACAATCCTGTATCGCCTTTTGGTCGCTTGTAGATTGTCGTCTAATTCTCTCACAAATTGGCCGAAAATTACAAACAATCCATGGATTCTTCATGTCATAGAAGAGGGGTTGTCTCGTTTCTTTCAAAAGAATCCCTCATCTATCAAGAACTCCGGGGGCGCGGTGGCTCAGTTGGTAGAGGTGCAGGCTGCAAGCCGAGAGGTCCTCGGTTCGAATCCCACTTGCGGCAACCGCGTTGTGTCCTTGGGCAAGACACTTCACCCCCATTGCCCACGTGGGGGCACGGTGACGCTGTGTACTAAGTCTTACTACACTTCGATGGTGCATCTGTCTTCAACCAATGCTAACCCTGATCGTGTGGAGTTGGTCTGTTGGGGAGCTGACAGTTGCTCGCCGTTGCTCGGTGATTCTCTCCGGGTATTCCGGCTTCCTCCACCCGTAAAACTGTCACGGTCATGGTTAGCCATTGTGCAGAAATATGTGACCTTAAACACCAATAAATAAATAAATAAATCAAGAACTCCAATGCCAGCTATCATGCGTGTCAAACAGTTAAAAAAATGTCTGTTAGCCACAGTTCAGTTGATGCTACATGGAAAGACAACATAAGTTGTCAACTACAAAAACTCTCCATGCCTCTAGCACTTAAGCTGTTAACTGTAGTCCGGAATGACAAATTTTTCCAACTACGTCATCAAACCATGCCCAGAGAAAGCAGATTTACCTTATCAATATTAAATTTGTACATACTATAAAGGTCCATTTAAACATGAATCTGTCACGCGCTTAATATACCAATGTTTATTTAAAGTTGAAGCGAGATCACGTCAATGATTTTCTGAAGCGATATATGTACTGCTGATATTTCACATGATTCCACGTGTGACTTGTTTTGTATAGAAAGGTCACGTGAGGGACATGCATCATGAAAAATGGAAGATGCTAATCTTCTCTATTTCGGGCAAAGGTTTAATCGCTTCAATACTGGTGCCCCGATGTGATAAATAGAGGATATGGAATGGGTGTTATTCTCATATATTATTTTTGAAACGAGTCTAAGAATTTTTCGTTTTGGCGAGCCTCTGGCGAGCCCAAACGGAAAATTGGGACGAGTTTCATAAATATTATTTGAGAAAAACACTCATTTCATATTCTATTTATCATATGACACACACAGGCACAAATTAGCCACTTAGTATAACTTTTTAACCCATCACCTAACTTGAGTTGCTGACGGCACTTGAAAAAACATCCTCGTATAACTAAAAAATTTCATTTTTTGCTTCCAAAACATAGGTTATGACCCCTCATTGGAACGAGCGCGACACGCTAGTTCCAATGAGGGTTCATAACATATGTTTTGGAAGCAAAAAGTGAAAATATAAAAAAAACATGAATGGCGTTTTTCTTGTAAGTAAACGATTAATACAATATAACCCACCCTAAATAGGACAGATGACGTAAATTCTCCCTACTGAAATTATGCAAATGTGACCCAGTTGTATTTTGTTTAGCCAATCAAATTGTCCAGTTTTAAAATTGACCAATGAAAGCTCCCAACTCTAATTATGCAAATTATGAAAATGTGGCCCAGTTGTATTTTGTTCAGCCAATCAAATTGTCTAGTTTTGAAAATAGACCAATGAAATTGACGGAAGGCTTTATTTATCACTGATTAATATGAAAACAAAATATCAAATGTTTTAAAGTGAACAAAACGGATGAGTCATATGATAAAACACTTTCTGCATTTATGAGAGGATTCAGTTCTAAATGAATCCAACATGGCTATAGGATTCATTATTATTGAGCGTTACTTCGAATTTGTCGTTGGTTGTGTCGTTACTTCGTTCGTTAACAAAATGTCTTCACACAAAAATGTGTGCATACCGCTTTGGTAGTAATGAGGACCAGAATGCCCAATCGATTTCAAAATCTGTCAAATGCATTTTGTTGTAACTGATTCTATGACGTGTTCTTCATCTCCATCACGGAGTGGGCGTGTTACAACCGATAATGTTACAACGCCGCATAATATTACACCAACGCATAATGTTACAAAAAGTGTAGTAAACAACCGATAATGTTATAAACTCCACATAATGTTATAACTTTTTTCAACCCGTTATGTTATAAAAATCGACGCATAATGTTATAAATTTTTTCAACCCGTTATGTTACAACAAATTAACCGATAATGTTATAACTTCTGTATACTAATTCCAGTTACAGCTATTGTAGATGGACTTTACCACTTACCATATATTGCCGCATAAAGGTATGTAAAATTTATACTAAAGGTTTCTGCTCTGCTTAAGGCGAGGAGACCCCCCCCCCCCCTACTCCAGGGGATTTATCATAGAATGACATAGTCATGTTACATAGACGCGGATTATCCTGGTAACTCAATCGTGTGACGTCATTACCATGATCGTGCAGTGCCCAACATGGTGAAGGACGGGGTGGTGGGGGAGCGGTGTTATTTTATCCGGTTGGAACTTTTACCAACATGCGTAGTCTCCGCTTCCAGAAATGTAGTGTACCATTTGTCGCATATTTCTTAGTCATAAGAATATCTTATTGTTCATTAATTTGACATTTTAACAACTAACAGTGAACAAAAATGAGGTGGCGTTAAAAGAGGTCAAAAAGTTGGATGGAGCGAGGTACATACGGTGGATGTGGCAGGTTGGTAGTGTCGCACGGAAGCCGAAGAATAAGATTCGAGACTAGGTAGGAAGAGGAATGGGGTTTAGGAGGATTGAAAGGGGTGGGCGGGGATTAGGCTGAGAAAGAGAGGAGGTCATGAATTAGTACATCAGGGTGATTGTGCAGAGAAAGCTATCTGAAAATACTGTAAGAAAGTAGTGCTAGACGGTATGATAATATAGATGGTGGAGATGTTGGACGACGTGGAAGTGATGAATTTGGGATTACAGGTTCTGCAAAAGGCGGAATCACTAGAACAGGCAGTATAGGGAGAAGGAGGAGATTGTGGAGGAGGAGTTGTGTTGATGTTGGTGCTGTGGCGGTGTTGGTGATGTGTTGAGTAGTTATGTATGTTGAAAATGAGCCATTTTGTAGGACCCCGGAAGTGACGCCATGTCACGTGACTGGGCGGTCATGTGGGTTGTCATGATAGTGCACGTGGGTGGCCATGTTGTGATGTCATTATCATGAAAAAAGTTATAACATTATGCGTCGATTTTTATAACATAACGGGTTGAAAAAGTTTTTACATTATGCGGAGTTTATAACATTATCGGTTGTTTACTACATTTTTTGTAACATTATGCGTTAGTGTAACATTATGCGGCGTTGTAACATTATCGGTTGTAACAGGGCGGGCTTGATCTCTCATATCATCTCGATGTATCTGGTACATATCTGATGTAGGTTCGACAACTATCGTTGAAAAATGTATGGATGTATTTGTACAACGACAAAGATGTAGAAAGAAAATTAATTAACGAATGGTTTGTGGATTTAAAGCAAATTTTATATCGAGAAATGGACGAAGAGGACACAAATATCACTCAGTCTCGTTTTCGATATTTCAGTGCCACACGGGGTGCGTTTTGCCAGAATCATCTGTGTCACATTCTATCTCATACTGCAGGAGAAATCTGATGGCCGAACTCATGTCTTTATCAATGATCGATGTATAAAACATAATTGTGTTAGACTCATAAAGAAAAGGTATTACCTCAGTACGAGAATAAAGCGAAAGTTACCTTGATTTGTTATTCATAGAGTGAAGACCTATCTATTACCGTGATTAACATTCTAAACGCTGATGTGATCTTGCAGGTCAGTTCAGTAACATCAAATGGAAGAGTCCATATTCATTGTTTTGGGGTAGACCAATTAATATTTTCCACGTGCAGCCTTGGGCTGCACGTGGAAAATATTGATTTGCTAACCATAAATTTCATCAAGCAGCCATTTACTTTTGGAGTTTGGGTTATATCACATTCCTTGACTGGAAAAGTGGGCTTTCGGGGTCAAAGGGTTAAAAATACGTCTGTTATTTATGAAAGATAACCCGACAAGAGAGTTCTAAATACCCTTACAATTGTTTTATTATTCATTCGTGCGAATATCCAATTGACGACTCCGATAGAAGACTGCGAACAAAATAAGTCAAAACAATACGAAAGTTAAACTTATCTGAGCACTGTTTACGTCAGTTGAGAGTTTATAAGAAAAAAGTGGATCAAATATAATTTATGGAGATGCATTTTTTTTGCTCGACATAGTATGTTAAGTATTGCTGTTGTAAATTCTTCTCATGTCTTAAGTGTGCCAAAGTGTCTAAGTGTTACCTATAGATCGTGTACTTGGTGTGTGTTACATGGTTTCGTTGCACCTCTTGTAGGTGAAATATGCTGAAAACATTATCTTGTTCTGATTTTTTTACGGGACAAATATTCAACATTTACTGTAGATAGAGTGGCAGCCACGTGTGGATATTAATTCGTTGTTCGAGTTTTCTTGTGAGTAAAAGCTGTTTCTATATACAGTATGGACAGAGAGAATTGTCACTAAAACTTGGGCTGACTGGAACTGAATCCCACACATAATAAGTATCAGTTTAAATGCGAAAACGTCAATTGGAGAAGGACACTCCCACAGGGGTGGCGCCAGGGATTTTTCGACAGGGGGGGGGGGGGGGGGGGGCTGACCTCTCCTACAGGGGGGCTATAATATTTGACCTCCCAAACGAAGGAAAATAAGTGAAAATTGGTAAATTGGAGAACCAAAATGGAAGCAAATTGAGTATGTTTGCTGATTATTTAACGTAAACATATTATAATAAGGTCGGGATATATTTCATCTATAAAGCCAGTTTGACGAACGACATTAAGGAATTTCGTGAGAATCACTATTCTCTATCAAAGTTCCAGTGCTGCACGGGTTTGAGTCCACCCTGCGACAGTGGAATATTGACAGAGAATAGTGATTCTCGCGAGTTTCATTGATGTCGTTCGTCAAACTGGTTTTATAAATTAAACAAACAATAATATCCCGACATTAGAGGGAAATAAAATAAAATAATGCTTAACGTCCTGCACACAACTTGTGCGTAACAAATGCCATTCAACTTGATTCAAGCACACAGTTTACAGACAAGACGAGATATCTACATTCGATTGTCGGAAATTTCTCGTGAAGTCGGGTTCACGAGACTCTCCGACGGACTGACTAAAAATCTCCGACGGGGGTTGAGGTACAGCCCCCCCCCCCCCCCCCCTGCTGGCGCCATCACTGGACCCCCAATCCTGATAACATAACAACTACAGATAGAAGACGTACAGTAAAGTCCGATCCTGCTAACTTAACCACTACAGATAGAAGACGTACAGTAAACTCCGATCCTGATAACATAACAACTACAGATAGAAGACGTACAGTAAACTCCAATCCTGATAACATAGCAACTGCAGATAGAAGACGTACAGTAAACTCCAATCCTGATAACATAACAACTACAGATAGAAGACGTACAGTAAACTCCAATCCTGATAACATAGCAACTACAGATAGAAGACGTACAGTAAACTCCGATCCTGATAACATAACCACTACAGATACAAGACGTACAGTAAACACTGATCTTGGTAGCATAACCACTACAGATGGAAGACGTACAGTAAAGTCCCATCCTGATAACTTAACCACTACAGATAGAAAACGTACAGTAAACTGCGATCCTGATAACAAAACCACTACAGATAGAAGACTTACAGTAAACACTGATCCTGATAACATAACAACTACAGATAGAAGACGTACAGTAAAGTCCGATCCTGATAACTTAACCACTACAGATAGAAGACGTACAGTAAACTCCGATACTGATAACATAACCACTACGTATAGAAGGCGTACAGCCGAAACGAGATGGATATTCCAACTCAAAACACTCATTCCATTCGTTCCGAACAGTAAGAAGTTTTAATCTATGATGCGCGGATATTATTACACAAGAGCAGCGCGAAATTCCACCCAGCAATGAATAATATTGCGTGTACATATTATAACACAGATGGATAAAAGTGTATGACTTGTTGGCCTGTTAGGCCGGGTGTATGACTTGTAAGCCTGTTAGGTAGGGTGGGTATTTAACTGTATTTTTATGATTATCATGTATGATCGTAAGCACGCCACAAAAATAAAAGGTTGCTTACTTACTAACCTAAGGGTGATATGTTGGCAAAATGAGTGACGCGTGTACACGTGTGTTAACTGGTTGAGTGCTGGAAGCCTATTTTGGGCTTTACTAAAAGTGACAGGCAATAACTATCTGTAGCTACATTCTGCCTGAGGAAGCCTTTATTGTCCCTGATATGGATCAGATTTTTTATACAATACCTTGCTCTCTGACATTTAATTGGATAGTGCCTATAAGGCACTATCCAATTAAATGTAACAGAGCAGTATATGATGAGCTTTGATTTGTTGTCAGAAAAAACTCAGCACTTTACTAGTTAATGTTTCAAGTTTGTGTTGTTTCGGGCAAGGTAAGCCCTTGATTCTACAGAACTGCACCTTTCTTGTAACGACGATGGCCATTGAGGGAGGGAGGGTGTAAACCTAATTTGTCCCGATTGTGGTGGCTCAAGTTCCGACTGACTAATATTCCAAGTACGTCATCAAGGCATGACTTCGTCGAAGGCACGCATTGGTGACGTAGTTGGAATATTAGTCAGTCTCAGTAACAGTTAAAATCTCCGGACTCTCTGAAACTTTATTAGTGAATAAATACAGTATACATTTAGTAGTCGTGTCGCAACTTTTTATTTAATGAACACTTACTGTACCGGTACTCCAAATTTGACATACGGGTCCTCCAACATACCGAACCTGGTGAAATAGAACTCCATTTGTATGTCTGACTGAGTACGTGGCACAATTCTAAGAAGCAACTCTAGTCTTTCAAGAAAGGACACGACAGCTAGCAAGAATGATTTCGATATCTTAGACTACAGTGCTGACGAAAATGTTCCGACTAGAAAAATTATTTGGGAAGGAGGGAGGCTCATACCTCCTTAATCTCCCTCAGCGACGTCCCTGCTTCTTGTTTAATGGCCTGATAGTTTTATTTGTTTAAATTCACGTTCTTCATGAGCGTGTGTAGTAGGATTTTCATAGATTACCACGTTCATGGGATGCATCTGTTAGTCGCCGTGTGGTGATATTTCCACTCATGGCAGAATAGATGGGTCACAAAATGACATCATATACATTTTGTGATTGCCGTTCATTTGTCTGTTCTTCTGCAAAGTTTCTGGGAAATTTAGCGTTCACTTATGGAGTACACGATGTCTATCCCCGAGTGCTTTCCAAGAAATTATATCATGCACTGATATTATCAGGAAAGAAAAAGATGTAACAATTTATTCCACAACATACTTCTGTCGGTACTAATGCCCCACAACATCGAGACGTGCATTGCAAAATTAATATAAAAGGAACCTCAGATGATACAGTTTATGCCCCATTTCTGCAAAATGTCCACGAGGGATACCTCCGACAGGGACGCAAGGAGTATTTTAAACTTCAGAGGGCACATATATCAGTGGTGGCGCATGTGTCTTAACTATTTGAAATTTGGTGATATCTTCCATGTCAGTTCAATGACAGCAATTAGAAGAGTCCATATTCATTATTTGGGGTCAGACCAATTCATATTTGATATTCAAATTTATCACATGCCTCGTCCGTTTTGTTCACTTTAAAACATTTGACATTTTGCTTTCATATTAATCAGTGATAAATAAAGCCTACCGTCGATTTCATTGATCAATTTCAAAACTAGACAATTTGATTGGCTGAACAAAATACAACTGGGCCATATTTTCATAATTTGCATAACTGGGGTTGAAAGATTTAATTGGTCAATTTCAAACATGGACAGTTTGATTGGCTGAACAAAATACAACTGGGTCACATTTGCATAATTTGAGTAGGGAGAATTTACGTTATCTGTCCTCTTTTGGTTGGGTTATATTGCATTAACCCTTTACCTAACATAACGACCAGAACCGGTGTGACAGGAATGATAGTCCGTAGGAACGTTAGTCCCTCTGGACTATTATTCCGCGGAATTATAGTCCTAGGGCTACCATTTCTAGGAATAGTAGTGTTTTTTCCAAGTATCGTCTGCAACACACGTTAGGTAAAGGGTTAAAAAGTCATACTAAGTCGTTAATTTGTGCATATGTGTGTCATATGATAAATAGAATATGAAATAAGTGTTTTTCTCATATGGTATTTATGAAACTCGTCCGAATTTTCCGTTTGGGGCTCGCCAAAACGGAAAATTCTTAGACTCGTTTCATAAATATCATATGAGGAAAACACTCATTTCATATCCTATATATTGGTCTGCCCCACACATTCACTCAGAAGTCATTGTACCTAATAAAATGATGTCGTATCATGTTCCTAGACCGCAAAACGCGCCTACCCGTTCAAAGGGTTAATGAAATACAATATACAAAGCTCTGTTCCAATATGACTCAAACCCTCGCCCTCTGGACGAGAACTCCCTTAGTGTTTTCTATGTTTACGGCTCCAGTGGCATATGTTACAGTCTGACGTCACCAAGTGAAATATTTGAATAGATGATATCAATGGGGGAGATTCAAAGTGATCATTCTATGGATGTGTACCCACAACCCTCTTACAAAAAGGTTGAGGTTACTCCATCTCACTTCAAATCATTAATTCTTTACCCAACGCAGACGATATCAAAATTTATTATTTTAAATATCATTTTTCAAATTTTTCCCAAAAAATTCAACAAAACCATATCATGTGACCCCTCTTTGGAACGAGCTCGACGAGCTCGTTCCAAAGAGGGGTCACATGCTATGGTTTTGTTGAAATTTTTCGAAAAGTAATATTATTTCACCTGCTGAATTTGCATATTACGCGGGCGGATGCGGGCGATTCGTTGGGTAAAGGGTTAACTTGTTCATAATTTTCACTGAGATGGAGTAACTTCGACCTTTATCTAAGTTATCGATTTTTTGTTGTCCAGTGACGTCGCGGTGTGCACGGGAGATTTATTTTCTAAATTTGTTATCGTCAAAGTTGCCGTCTTCCTTTCACGATATCGGTTTTGGCTATGGGTAGTGTCTTATTGGAACATATACGTTATTATGATGAACTGACGGTAACATAGTCTGAGGTTTGAGACTCGGAGCGTATGTTCAACCTCGATGCTTCGCGTCTCGGTTTAACATAAGCTCCGAGCCGCAAACCACAGACCTTGTGAACGTCAGTTCATCACAATAACTTATAATGTTTACGACTGACAAAGCGTGAACATTGTGAAAAGTGCACATTTTTTGCTCCTTATTTAAAAAAATTCCCCTCGCCTGCAACAGTTCTTCGGCTCGGCGGAGAAAATTTGTCAAATATGGAACACAACTTGAAAATGTACACTTCCCTCGAATTTACAGACCATCATAGGAGGAAACCTGTCAAATCTCTCTCTCTCTCTCCACCCTACCCCACTCTCACTCACTCTCACACACACACACACACTCTCTCTCTCTCTATCCATGTCTCTCAACTTTTCGCTGGAAGAAGTTGGGGGACGTGCCCCTTTTACCCCCAGTTGTTTCGTCCCTGACTTCCAGGCCCCAGCAGTGCGAGGAACACCAAGTGTTTGAAGTGGCATGGCTGTGACATTCCATGTTGGTAGTGTCTGTGTGGAAACCTTTCACTTTTAATGTCCGACGCCTCTAAGTTTCAGCGCTGAATGTCATTAGTCACGAATGAAGTAAGAAAAGATATTTTCTGTTTTTCCCACAATTTATTTCGAATGATTATATGTGCGTTTCTTTTTGTTAGGAATACTTTGGCTTCGAAATTTGATTAAAATAAATACACAAATTATGGCAGTGAAGTAGTTTACAAAACACATGTTTGTTACACTTGGTATAGGAATGGTTCTTTGAACTTGGCACCTAAACATTGTACAATAAATTCTTGTAAGAATTAAAATTTTAAATTGCTCATTTTACAACGGTATCGTATCTCTAAATTGACTCTAGAAATGCCACATAACATTCTTTTGACGTCTCCTAAAAAATCATGTTAAAACATAATGTGACCTAACAAGAGATCTGTGTAATTTTACGGGATTAGTGGGCCGGTTCTGGTAGTGCACTAAATGCCTAAAATTGCTCAGATCGTACAATGAGCCTGTATCCTGTACTCTGACACGCTATTGGGGTAGTCACTGCTCCTTGACTGGGATAATCGCCGTAATAACGAGTTGATGTTGGATAGGTGAGAGAAAGCTCCCAGTCGAGGGCCGTTAGGCCCGAGACGGGGTGCTTTCTCTCGCCTATCCAATATCAACGAGTTATTTATCCTACTTAAAGAACTTTTTGTTGTTGGATATACAACTATGATGAACTACCCAAATATTAAGCGTGGGATAGTCAAACTGTATACCAATGAATGACAATGGATGACGTCAGTAAATGTTTTTAATTGGTATTAAGAATGCCGAGTAGGCTAGAAAACAAGCAATTAAGCTCGTTTTGTTTATATGTTCAAATATTGTGATCATTGTTGGCCAAGAAGTGAGGGGACTGAAGCCCCCTCTATCCCTGCCGGAAGCACCGCCCCTGCGTACACATGAACTAACACAGATAAATATGTGTGTGGAAATGAAATGTTAAAATCTTGGCGATCGTTCTTGTTTTGACGAGTCTTCATCAGTACATCTTGTGTATAGAGATAATTGACGTGAAGACTTTTCGAGCGGAGGCTACAGATTCTATTAACATAGCATAGAAGAGTTCGATAAAGATTTTATGAGAGTGTTGGGTAGTTATTGCCGTTTTGTGGCTTTCTCGTAATGCTAATACGGCGCCAGAATAGTCTGTTTACAGCTACTTTGGACCTGAAGTTACTTAACAAGTAGATAGGTCACAGACCATTATTTAGTTTCTTGTATGGCGAATTGCTTATCAATCAACTCCCTTGGTGCCAATTAGAACTATTTCTTGGTTACAAAGAAAGTACAGGCGAAATAAGACCCACCTGTGAGTGGTTATCAAGAGCCTGCTGTGAAACAATTTACATTTTTATTAGTTCAAAGGTTCGCCCTTTTTTATCCTCAGGGACTGAAACCGCACAACAGGCTGTTTTCTATCAGAAAAAAAGCTCTCTGTTAACAACATTATATGGCGTATGTGTTATAATTGAAACGATATAATGGAAAGGGCGCTGGAGGTGGAGGGGAGGAGGGAACCTGCCCTGAGGCAGCGCGTGCCATTTTTCCCCAGAAGTGCTTTGTTGCAAAAGACTTTACTTTCCGAGAATTTTAACTGAGAAACGCCCGATTATTTGTTTCTAACATATTTTAGTATACATGTGCCAATGCGGGTTTGTCAATAAAATATAACGACGGAGATTTGTGGATAATCACCACCCAACGAAGCTATAGAATCGGCGGCGTATGATTTCTAAAACTTTAGGTTTTATATCGTCTCTTGAGTGAAACAAGGTGCCACCTGCAATGCTTTCGCATTGCAGATGGCTCTTGGTTCTTTCAATGGTCGATATGTATATATAATGACCAGGGGTGGCGCCAGGGATTTCTCGACAGGGGGGGGGGGGGGGCTGACCTCTCCGACAGGTGGGCTATAACATTTGACCTCCCAAACGAAGGAAAATGAGTGAAAATTGGTAAATTGGAGAACCAAAATAGAAGCAAATTGAGTATGTTTGTTGATTATTTAACCCTTTACCTAACCTAAAAAGCAGACGACACTTGCAAAAATAATTCTTGAATAACTAATTTTTTTCATTTTTTGTCTCAAAAACATAGGTTATGACCCCTCGTTGGAACGAGCTCGAGGACCTCGTTCCAACGAGGAGTCATAACCTATGTTTTTGAGACAAAAAATGAAAAAAATAATGAAAATTAATTGGCGATTTTTGAGAATAGCGCTGGCCGGTTTTGGCCGTTACCTTAGGTAAAGGGTTAAGGTAAACATATTATAATAAGGTCGGGAAATATTTCATCTATAAAGCCAGTTTGACGAACGACATTAAGGAATTTCATGAGAATCACTATTCTCTATCAAAGTTCCAGCGTTGCACGGGTTCGAGACTGACAAGACGAGATATCTACATTCGATTGTCGGAAATTTCTCGTGAAGTCGGGTTTACGAGACTCTCCGACGGACTGACTAAAAATCTCCGACGGGGGGGGGGGGGGGGGGGGGGGGCTGGTTCTCTCCGACGGGGGGGGGGGGAGGTGGCTGTAGCCCACTCCCCCTCCCTGGCGCCACCACTGATAATTACAGTACTGTTGAGTGTCACATTATAATTTATTATAGGTTGTAAAATCCCATTCCAAACTCATATCCAGAGTCGAGTGCCCTTTTTGACACCCCTGCCCCACCCTGTACGCTTCCAGTGACCTTGTACAATGAATTTTTTTTGTAAGAAGGGTCGCGAAACATTTTAAAATAAACACATACAATTTAATGAGAAGAGCCTCATAAGAAGGTGTCCGCCCTCTTATAGACTTTAACACTTTCCCTGCCGAAAGCGACTATTGTCACATATTTTACGCTGATTATCTGTACGTTCTGGTATGCGTAGATCACACCTACCATCTGATTTATTGTTGGAAAGGGCTCAGAGAACCCAGAGAACCCTTTCAAACAATTAATCACATGATAAGGTTTCATGTATGGTATAAATGTTACTGAACTTCCTCGCATACAGGCGTAGGTAGAAGTCCTCCATATATGGCTAAAGTAGGCGTGGCAGTAAAAGGGGCAATACCTTTCTAGAGAGCGTTTTGAAACAGAACTATCGAAAGTCGCACACGCTATATATTTGTGTTTTGGAGTAAACAATCGTTGGCTCCAATTGCAAACGTTTTCTCGGCCACCTATTCAAAGTTCGGGATATCTTGTGTCATAATGAAAAAACACAGACTGCATCTAAATTGCTTATTACCTTTGCAAAAAGTCACTGTAAAACAAAGATCATTGAAATGAAGATAGTGAATACTGTGCTTCATTTGAGCGTATAAGAGTAAATAATCTGTTATTATTCGTCTGTTATATGTAATCCCCATCTACATCAACACTTGACCACGCGGAAAATGAAAATCTGTTCCGCACATGTGTGCGGAACGGACATCGTTGACGGACTATTTTTAAATACAAGCGAAATTTCACCGGAATTTTCTACAAATCGTGCACCGCAATTGCAATTTGTATCGCTAGAGATAGCTTAGACTGGTAACACGGGTTCCTCTCGTAAATTTGGTTGGCGATAAAATGTGCTGATATGTTGTCAAATGAATTGCTGAGTGTCCTGAGTGTTGCGGAAGCCGTGTAATAAACATAGAACGACACACGCGTGTGAATGGTTTAATCGCTATGGCACTTGCGCCATCGCGGAAGGATAGAATTCGAGGCCTACGGCCTCTCGATTTATCCTTCCGCGCTGGGACTCGTGCCATATCGATTAACCCACTCACATGCGTGTTTCCCTCTGTGTAAATGCTGGAGCCATATCCAATGTGTTAAAGGTGCAAATAAAAAAATGAAAGGAAATTAACCCTAATGACAGAGACATTGCCACGGAGTGTTGTGGTGGGGGTGTGAGTGGTGGGTGTTTGGGGCTTGGTCTGGTCTCAGCCTTGCGCAGATCGTTCGTCAAACTTTACAATAGTTGGAAATTGGAAGCCCTAAATTGTAAAAAGTTGGGAATTTCAGAGAAGGCAATAGTTGAATTTTTCCAAGCATGTCTTGAATTTGGCCAAAATATGGGGTTTTTAGACTGCAAAGGCATCGAAATATTGAGTGAAAGTAGCAAATGTCGCCCCAAATATTGATTTGTAGTTGGAATTGGTCACGAATAAAACGACCAAGAGTTTCATAAGTAACAGAATTTGATATTGTGTGTGTTCGGCAAAGGGTTGGGAAATTTTGACTTGGGGCAGAATTCACCACTTATTAGAAATTATGTAGTGGTTGTCGGAAATTTGCCTTCTGAATGTGGAAGAGGGTGCAATTGGAAATCTAGGAGGCAGACACCCCCTCCAATATCCTTTAGCAACGTCCCTACCAAATGATTTGCATTTGGACCTAAATTTAGTGCACTTTTTAACCTTCTAGAGACTGTGTAAAAATACAACTATACAGTTAAAACTAGAAGTCCTGTCACGAACTGTGCGCTATTCTAGTCTTAATTGCGCGTAGGAATTGTGCGCAACTGCCATATCGAATGGCACCCAAAGCATGGCAGGGTCTCCTAGTTACCCATAGCAAACACAAGCAATGTTCCTGCCAATGGACCTCCGGTTTATCCGGAGGTCCATTGGCTGAATCTTTGCTTGTGCACAGGCCGTATGTGCAGAATTTGATAGCCTTACCATCGTCATAATGCGTGGATTAACGCGCAAATCGGCGTGCTATTTGTGCGCATTTCAGGACAGGACTTCTAGTTTTAACTATACAGCAACTTTCAAGCAGCAGATTTATTCCAGTGAACAAGTGGTAGTTTAATTCAGTCTTGTTTGCCAGAACTCAATGGGCTCTATCAAACAAGATTTAAATCGTTAAATTCCCAGTTGCATTATGGGAAAATATTCAACTTGAAATTTGGGTATTTTGGCATCAGTGTGCAGAAGGTTAATTTATTCCGGAATTAAAAAATTGCTTTTTTAAGCGATGATCAAACCAATTGATTATTTTGAGCTCTCGCCTTTCATTTACAAATTCTATACAAGCAGCGGACCTGAACAAAACTTGTTGAAAGGTTCATTGCCATTCGCAACAAATTGAGGCGTTAAAAAACGTTGATTACGATTTTTTCTCAAGGTTTTCAGAAGAGTTTTTTTGAGAATTTAGCATTTGAATGCCAACATGAATATTCATAATATCATTTTATTCAGATAAGCTTTCATCTGGCATTGATATTGGTGTGAAAAACAACCTTGCGATGAGTACAAGATGAGTGTTCAATATTGAGTATTTGTCGGTGTAGACAGTTGAAAAGAGACCTAACATAAACGTCTTGATCAGGCGTGTCGCTCAATGGAAGGGGGTGTAAATTTTTCCAGTCGGGGCATTTTCGTGATGACGAGTAGCCCCGTGGGCGGCCATGACTAGACTGATGAAACGTCATTGACTATTTAACTAAACAAATCATTGGTAAAGCAAAACACATACAAAGTATATGAACCTCTTTTGGGGTATCTAAGTTTTATCAATATCCTGAATTCTGGCTCGCTAAAGGTACCTCAAGTAAAATATGAGCACTCGAGAAACATCTCAGTGGTCGTGCAATGCATGTCTGGTCTGGCTGGAAATGATAACCAGAACGATGGGCTGATGTTATTTCGGGATAAAAACGTCAGTTGGAGACACAACATTGTCTGTTCAGTAGAGGTAAATAATAGCATGTTGCAAGCTTTCTCTGAACCGGATCGGAATCTTATATTTTCCAACACAAACTAACGACGCGGAACATCACAATGCGCCGTCAATTCCTGTTAGAAATCCACCCACCCAAGGACAAAGGAAACATCTGGGGGCAAGGGGGGCACGACTAAAAAGTAGGCACTCTATTCTGGGCATGAGTCACCCTAACGACTGTATAACATCTTTGTTTGATGATTATAGAAATTGTGTTCACTAAGTAATCTTCTAATGAGTGTAAAAAAGGCGCCATCTACAATGCTTTCGCATTGTAGATGGCGCCTTGTTTCACTCAGGGACGAAATCTCGCTCAAGAGAGTTTCTCAGTTACAGTTTTCCGAACGTAAAGTCTTTTCCACTAGTGGACGTTTGGCGAAAAATTGCACGCGCTGCCCCTTGCCCCTCTTGCCAGGGCAAGGGACATCTCTTTTCGGTGCCCTTGCCCACCTTTCACATGAAGAAACGGTGTCAGCCCTTCTAACTTATACCCGTTTTCAAACGTAGACGTTTTTATTTTTTTTATATGTTTGTTGGAGCTTAAAGACACTTTTAATCGTCAGAATCAAACCATGCCTGACAACTAACGGGTGGAAAATTTATCACTTTATTTGACAAGTATTACTTCAATGTAATGTACGCCTCAGAACATTGCACCACCGTACCGCCAATTGGACAGTTGGTCTTAAATGTTTTGACTATATAACGCAACTGACGAGTGATTCAACAACCCGTCGACCGAAATATGAATATCTGAATGTGATATGAATATTCTCTGCAAATATTTCCAGCGTTGACAGAGTACAGAGTGAGTGAAAAACCCAGACAAGACACCAAGCTTTCGACAAAAGTCTTGAGGGAAAAGCGGTTGCCCCTTCTGCTGTTCCGCATTTTAAATTCGCCAAAGGCGTTGGGATGTTTCCTCGTAACAATATCACATTCCCGAATACACATCGCTTAATTGAATATTGAATAATTAATTCATGCTAGTCATAGAATATGACTAATGTGCTTGTGGTAATTATTTAAACCATGATCTCATGTCTCCGTTAATACATTATTCATTTATTGCGTGATCCACTACAGACTGACCAGTTGGTTAGCTGCGTATTGACCACTTAGTCACTGTACAGCAAAAGTATGAGTAACCGATGATGTCATCAGATCCTCAGTGAGTCAAAACTCATTAACAAACATATCTCTCTATACAATACTGAATTAGATCATTATTGAAATCTGAAAGTTAAACCTTCCATCCTTCGACCCCCGATGTTATCCCCTATGTCAGTTCAATTGCGTCAAACGGAAGAGTACATATTCCAAATTTAAGTTTAGATTAATTAATATTATTTTCAACATGTATAGCCTTTGGTCTACCACACAAGTGATCTGAACGACTTTACTGTTTGAAAATAGAACGCAAGTGGTCTCAAGTCACCAGTTCTTCACCGACTTCGTCGCTGTTATGGACTGGAACCAGTCAATTCCTAAAAGGGGTCCATCACCTATACTTCAGATTTAGTCGTCTGGAATATTTCTGTTTGTCGGAAAAGCGAACCTACGGTTCGCTTTTTCGACAAACATAAATATTTCAAACGACTGAAACTAAATGTACCATAAACACTCATGTTCTTTGAATTGACGAACAAGAATTTGACTTGACGGAATTTTTTTTATGTGATAAAAAAATCCCCAAAATGCGTCACGATTCGACATGAAATTTCTGAATCTCTTTCACAAACACCCTTCGGTAAATTTCGGTAAACTTCGGCTGAGATCGATTTTCGTGAACTCGGTAGCGAAATTTCATATGATCGCGACCCATTCGGGATCCTGAATGGGATGATGCCAGAGTCGAAAGGGGTAAAGTGTACTGGTCGAAAGAATAGACAGAAGTGTACAAACTTACAGAGATTCCAATATGAAAGCATGCATTCTCTGTCGACAGTGTCCATACGTATGTTGAAGTTTATATCTGTAACCTTTCCAACTGACGTGGAGAAACCTTTTCATGTAAACATTACAGAATAGTAGATTACCAACAATAAATAATTATTGTTATATATTCAATATTTTGATACCAATATAGCCATTGTGCATAAGTATGTGACCTTAAACCCCAATAAATAAATAAATAAATAAATAAATAAATAAATAAATAAATAAATAAATAAATAAATAAATAAATAAATAGCATTCTAATGTATACCTCTGCCTGAAAAAATGAAACATATGCCGACAGACAGGGCATAGGAAGTATTTCGAATCCGGGTGCTGTGTTCATGCTGGCAAGAAATATTTTGAAGCCAAGTAGAATTTTGTTCGGTGCTCAATAATGATTTTCATTTTGGAGCAAAATGAAAGATTTTAATGCCAAAATGATTATGAGAACAAATTAACAATGTATCGTCCTTTGAATGCAACAAGATGCCATCTGCAATGCTGAAGCATTGCAGATGGCACCTTGTTGCAAGCAATGTAGGATATTTTAATTTAGTATTACCTGACTATTTTGGGAGCACGGTGGCTCAGTGGTAGACTGTTGGACTTCTATGCTAGAGGTCCCGAGTTCGATCCCCGTCAGGGACGACCCTCGTTGTGTCCTTGGGCAATGCACTTTATCCCGGCTGCCTACATGGGGGCACGATGACGCCGTGTACTGAGGCGTATTGTACGTCAGTGGTGCACATGTCTTCAACCGCTGTAACCCTGCTTGAGCGGAGCTTGAATAGAGTTAGAATGTTGAGGAGCTGGTTGTTGCTCGTCGATGCTCTGTGCTTCTCTCCGGGTACTCCGGCTTCCTCCACCCGTAAAACTGTCACGGTCACGATTAGCCATTGTGCATAAATTTAGAAATAGTAGACATTCTAAACTCAGTTGCGACTCAAGGCGAATTTTATGAACTATGTTTACCAACAAACACCAATAAATAAATAAATAAATAAATAAATAAATAAATAAATAAAGAAATAAAGAAATAAATACCTGACTCTTTTAGTATTTGAGTTACAAAGAGACCCACAAATGATAAAAATATTTATCTTACAATCAACATGTATTTTGTCTGTATTAACTCCGCAACTGTCGTGTATCCGCCCCCTGACACAAATGTTTGTATAAGGGAATCGGATACAAGCACGTTCCTTTCGCGTGAGTTCCATTTTTTTCTTTTTGTTCATCCGTACGAATAAATAGTTCATTATATAAGTAGTATGTCATGTACCTTTCGAGGGTGGGTTGCAGGACCTCGGTGAACGACCTCGGAAGTGACGTCATATCACGTGACCTAGTGGCGCCATGTTGTGTTGTCATGGTAACCCGCGTGAGCGGCCATGTTGTGACGTCATCTCCATAGTGATACGTGGTGGTAGTACGCATGCTATATATTCATCTACATTCTTGACTTATACCCAATATATTATAAGATAAAATGATTATTACCATTATGTGGTTGTACAAAATATGTATCCGAGTCTCGCTCCGGGTTCTAAGGGTAGATCACGACTCGTCTTCGACTCGTCGTGATCTACCCTTAGAACCCGGAGCTCGACTCGGATACATATTTTGTACATCCACATAATGGTAATAATCTCTATAGATAATAAAAGACTTAACTAACTAACTAACTAACTAACTAACTAAAATTAACTAACTAACTAACTAACTAACTAACTAACTAACTAATGAATAAAGTAAAAGGCAATTATAAACGGTTACAAAATAATTTCATGATAATTATTTATTCACTGTTTATTCACCCCAAACAAACTAATATCAAATAATTAATTATCTCCCATAAGGATTATCAAAACAAATTAAGCAAGATACCAAAAAATTAAGTAATAAAGAAATCTTTTGATAAGAATTAGATAAAATGGATAAACTGTTGACCAATAACAAATGACCGAGTTATGATTACATGATCTATTGGTCGGAAGGTTTCCCCAATCCATAACGACAAGAAAAAATAATAGACATTCTAAACTGAGTTGCGACTCAAGACGAATTTTTTGAACTATGTTTACAAACATTCTGAGAAACATTAGTAGGTTGAAATTGTGACAGCAAATGGTTAACGTTCCAAAGTAATAAGCTCACTAAAATTAATTTCGGTCCAGGTTAGCGGACCAGGGTTGACACATTTCAGATAGAATCGTGACAAATTCAGTATCATATTTTTTCTCATAAATGCCCCTTTGAAAAGATATCGCGGTTTCAGTTGAAATGCTTTGCGAGGAAGAAAAAAAGAAACCACCTCATTGCGCGTGGGCGTCTCTTTTTCTCTGTTTAAGCAGAAACAATTACATTTAGGCTTTTATTGAGGAACGGAACACTCTCCTTCTTGCGTATTTTCATGGAGTCTGGTCCAGGGACTGAAGGCAGTGAATGTTTTATCCCTTTACCCAATTACGAATAGCAATCGACATTTTGATTTTTTTTGTTTTGATAAAGTTTGAATGCTCATTTTTATCTAAAGTATATAGCTTATATTCCCTCATTATAACGAGTTCCATTGAAAGGACATAAAGCTGTCTTTGAAACGAAAAAATGATAATATTTGAAAGGCAATTTAATTGTAAAGTGGATTCCCCGTTACAATAGGTAATAAGACAGACACAACGAGGGTTAGGTATGGGGGACTGGAATCAACGTCAACTCCAACAAGAGTTGTTAATTCCTCACCCCGTACTCCACCCATGTCGTGTTATTTCGTCCCCTGAGTTCCGATGCGTTCTGTGTACCTACTGACACACAGAACACATTGGAACTCAGGAAACGATTTTGAGCTATCGCTGGCGATTCAAATTGTAATTGCGTTGCACGATTTGTAGAAAATTCTAGTGAAATTTCGCTTCTATTTAAAAATAGTCCGTCAACGATTTCCGTTCCGCACAAATGTGCGGAACAGATTTTGATTTTCCGCATGGTTTAGTGTTACAGTTGATGGGGATATCACAGAACTGGCGTGTAATAATATCACATTTGACGGTCTATTTTCATTCTTGATTAGGGTTGTCACGATTAATCGATTAATCGATTGTTGATCGGTCACGGCGAAATCGATTAGTATTTTTCGTTGTCGAATAATCGGTAAATTATATCCCGTTTTAGACGTTTAATAATTAAAAGAAAATATGTTGAAAAAACTATTGTTTCTAAAGGTAAAGAGTTAAGAACATCGATGTTAAACCCCAAGAAGCTGTTGGAAGCATTTGTCTTTCAGGTACATTCATCAAAGCTTTGATGTTCTGAACTTTTGAACCGTCAGTGTAATAATCAAGACCGGTCGGCAGTTGCAAAGTTCGCAACTGCCGACCGGTCTTGATTATTACACTGACGGTTCAAAAGTTCAGAACATCAAAGCTTTGAATGTAACTAAAAGAGGATCGTCTTCGTTGTTGACGAACTACTTGAGGTAGGTCAACTGACTTCAACTTCATTTTTATCGACTTCAAAGAGAAGGAGATGGGGGTCATCTAAGTACGATCAATCGATTATCATCGATTATTTGCGACGATTAATCGATTCCTAAATTAAAAAATCGTGACAGCCCTATTCTGGATTGACGTTTTTTCATTCGAAGCATTTCATTCACGTTATAACGTCACTCAACAACCAATAAGGTCCGTTCTTACACGTAGCCTGAATTCCACACATTGACGAATTCTGGTACATTTCTCGACGTCTGAATTGTATCGGATAACGTTAAACACACACAAAACACGTGATATAATAATTAAGTTTCACGCAACTACTACGTTCAAGCTCAGGTCACGATCCCTGGAGCTGAGGGGAAAAATTGGGAAAGACGGTGAAAGGGAGTGCCAGATGTGTAACTTGGGCATGGTGGAGACCCTGGAACACTTTCTTGTAGATGCCCAAAGTATCAGTCTAAAAGAATGAGATTCACTGGGAGTATAATGGGGAAGTGGGGTGGGAGAATGAAGGACATGTGGCTAGGGGGAGACTCAAAGGAGAGGGTTAGTATGCTAATCGGAGAGATTGGGAAGAATGGGGCAAGGGATGTCATCAAGCAGTTCGTCTCCGAGTGTTGGGAGGAGAGGAGAAGCGTGGGAATAGGGAGGCAGTTGGGAGTTCAGTGGTAACCATGGCCTTCTCGTCCGAGAACCGCGACAAATCAGCGGCTGGCCAAAGTGTTATTATTATTAATACATTTCACCAGAAAATGTACTCTTGTGTTCTCCTCATCTTTAGATATTAACCCTTTGAACCCTAGCGGCCGTTTTCCCAGCCAGCAACATGATATGTCATGACGTCATTAAATAGGATGGCCGTTCAGTAAATGTGTGGGGTAGACCAATCAATATTTTCAACGTGCAGCCCCGAGGCTGCACGTTGAAAATATTGATTGGTCTACCCCAAATAATGAATATGGACTCTTCTAATTGCTGCCATTGACATGGCATGGAAGATACCACTAGTGTCCAAAGGGTTAATGCTAATTACAGATAACAATAGAAATAAAATAATGATCCTGACTTCATGAAGGCAATTTTTCAAAATGCAATGCGGGCGTGATGTATTCACACTGCTGTGAACATAATACCAGCCCTTCTCTCGCCCGATCGCAATCTTGTCGTGACACACTAACAACAGTGGGTCAAGATGTCTGTTTGTTTATTTAATGGGGTTTAACGACCCTTTCTCCAGACAGAGTTTCATAGTGTCGGAGAGTTTTAGGAATGAGGAAAGCTGAAGAACCCGATTAGAACCAACGAACAGAGGCGAGCAACTATTGAACGGTACACAAGCAGCGTTTGCAGCTATTGAGGACAAGTGCACCTACTTTTGTACAGAGCGCCACTATGCACCGCGCCACTGTGCACAGCGCCACTGTGCCACCACATGGGAAAACGGGATTAAGTGTATTGCCCAATAGCGCTCTTACCGTTGGTCAGGGTCGAATCATCGACTTTTCGGTTTAAAGTCCAATGCACTAACGATTGGGCCACCATGCTCCTGTCAAGATGTCGTAAATGAAATTTTGCGAAATAAGTTAGAATCTGGAAAAACAAATGAAAAGATTCTCACGTTTCTTTTTTCCAGGGGTGAGATTCCACGGTCTGGTGTGGGGAGAAAAGCGAACAGAGAATTTAAACCCGATCGCGACTCGGTTGCAATCGAGTCGTAATTCTCTGTTCGGTTTTGTACTCACAGTGCAGTCGCTAGCAAGAAAAATGCCAAGTATAGATCTTTCATTCTGGTCGTTGAAAGTGCCGTCAAATCTTGGCGTTGTTTGTTTATTTGTTTGTTTGTTTGAGGAGGTTTTACGATACTTTCAACGACCAGAATGGCATCGTGCGGGAGAGTTTTACGGGTGGAGGACTTCGGAGCAACCAGAGAGAAATACCATGCAACGATGATCAACTGTCAGACAGTCCAACTAACTCTACACAAGTAGTTAGCAGCGGCTGATGGAAAGTATACCATTGACGTTCTGGCAAGGTCGTGGGAAGCATCCGAGGGAAAGGGTACAGGGATATAAAAAAGGACACTCGACTCTGGGTATGAGTTAAAATTGGCGTGAATTATATTAATCCAATTCCTTGTGTTACTTTGACCTTTCTAGACATATCTGCTCATTATACCTGAAATGCCCCTCCCCATTGGCATTGCATACGTTAGAAACGAATACGCGAGAGTTTCTCAGTTACAGTTCTCAGAATGTAAAGTTTCACTATTGTACGTCGGGCGACAAAAGGTAGGCGCTCTCCCACGCCCCTCTAGGGTCAGGGCAAGAGGGACAGGTACCCCTACTGTCTTGAGTGATGTACACATTATATATATACACAGCGCCACCATACATTCACAACCATGGGCAATCGTAACTGCGTGTCTTGCCCAAAGACACAACACAGTAAGGAGCGAACCCTCAACAGTTTTGGTTTAAAGTCCGTTGCTCTAACGACTGAGCCACAGCGCTACCAAATCTTAGCGTTTTGGACATCTAAGTTTTCGCATTGTAGCGAGCTCGTTGAGCTTATTATGAGTAAGCATAATCGGTGTTTCGAAAAGAGGTAACCAAGATTTCGGAAGAGAGGTAACCAAGTTTATAATCTGACATGTTGTACAATACGTGGAGAGTGGATTGTAACTAAATCACCCGCGGAGTGAAGTTATCACCCAACTATATAACTTTCAAATTTTGCACATATCGACAAACAATACAAGCAATGTTTCAACCAATGGACCTCCGGGTTCAACCCGGAGGTCCATTGTCTGAAACTTTGCTGGTTCTGGTTATGCTTTGCAACAAATTTGCAATTATTCCTCGGGTAGAATCTCCACTCTGTGGGTGATTTAGTGATAATACACTCTCCACGAACTGTATATCGTGTATACCCTGGATTGATTGAGACAATTTCTTGTGTATCCAGACAACACAAACTGAAATCCTGATACGCGATGTTCCCACTGATCTGTTCTAAACATAGTTCGTATTTTCCCAAATTCACCCTCGCACCCCTGAATAGTTTTTACTCGGAGTTTTCTTGTGATGTATTGTAGGTGTAATGAATTCCGTAAATCACAAAATGTTCATGCAATGCAAAAGGATTTTCAAAATAGTCTCAAATAGCATATACAGTACGTGGAGAATGGACTGTAACTAAAAAGCACCAGAGTGAAGTTATCGCCCAAGCTATAACTTTCAAATTTTGTACATATCGACAAAAAACACAAGCAATGTTTCAGCCTATGGACCTCCGGGTTTTACGCGGAGGTCAGTTGGCTGAAACTTTGCTGGTGCTGGTTATGCTTTGCAACAAATTTGCAATTATTGCTCGGGTGGAATCTCCACTCCGAGGGTGATTTAGTGATAATACACTCTCCACGTACTGTAACGAGTCTTTCAACATCCAAATTTCGCATTGTAAATTGAAAATAAAAAAAAAGAAATTAAGAATAAAAAATAGATAAACACCTCCCCCAACCCCCCCAACAATAACACAAAACAACATAGCTACACCCTACGCCCTGCATCCCCACACCTCCCACTAAAGAAAAATACCCACTTTTGTTTCGCCGATAGGAACTATCACTCCAGGACATGGTTTAAAGGCCTTGTTTCGGAGGGGTGTGTGTCCGCCTCTGAATTTCCAAGAGTACCCTCTCACCGGCTACTGAACATCCTACTTTTGAGATAACCATATGCACCTCCGCCCATTTGAATGAGAATTTTCCAAACTGCTAACTGTGACATTCCACTGCTGGAGAAATCCAAATGCATCCTCTTTCCTTGTGTTCGAGATATATGACCTTTGGATTGTAGATTTTGGAAAATCTTGATTCCAGTTAGAAAAGTCCATGAAAATATATGGTTAAAAATTCACCTAATATCTCCTGGAAACGGTCGCAGATAAAATGCCATGAAATCTACGACCACACACTCAAAGATCAGTTGGATTAAAAATCAACCAATTGATTTGGGCTGATTTTTAACCCAGCTGATTTTAGTTTTAAGTAGAGCTGTCACGATTAATCGATTAATCGATTGTTGATCGGTCACGGCGAAATCGATTAGTATTTTTCGTTGTCGAATAATCGGTAAATTATATCCCGTTTTAGACGTTTAATAATTAAAAGAAAATATGTTGAAAAAACTATTGTTTCTAAAGGTAAAGAGTTAAGAACATCGATGTTAAACCCCAAGAAGCTATTGGAAGCATTTGTCTTTCAGGTACATTCATCAAAGCTTTGATGTTCTGAACTTCTGAACCGTCAGTGTAATAATCAAGACCGAACTGTCACGATTAATCGATTGTTGATCGGTCACGGCGAAATCGATTAGTATTTTTCGTTGTCAAATAATCGGTAAATTATATCCCGTTTTAGACGTTTAATAATTAAAAGAAAATATGTTGAAAAAACTATTGTTTCGAAAGGTAAAGAGTTAAGAACATCGATGTTAAACCCCAAGAAGCTATTGGAAGCATTTGTCTTTCGGGTACATTCATCAAAGCTTTGATGTTCTGAACTTTTGAACCGCCAGTGTAATAATCAAGACCGGTCGGCAGTTGCGAAGTTCGCAACTGCCGACCGGTCTTGATTATTACACTGACGGTTCAAAAGTTCAGAACATCAAAGCTTTGAATGTAACTAAAAGAGGATCGTCTTCGTTGTTTACTTGAGGTAGGTCAACTGACTTCAACTTCATTTTTATCGACTTCAAAGAGAAGGAGATGGGGGTCATCTAGGTACGACTATCATCGATTATTTGCGACGATTAATCGATTCCTAAATTAAAAAATCGTGACAGCCCTAGTTTTGAGCTTATTTGTTTTAGAAGGATTATGCAATTTATATTGACGCCTCTCGTTGGCCCAGTGGGGCACGTGTGTGGGATGACCGTCGTAGCGGCAGTTTCATGGCCTTGCTCTTCTCGAATAGTGCGAATGGATCTTTAGCCTGTACGGAGTGTGTCTCTCTACACACAGATAACAGCCATTTTACATCTCCGCCAGATAGGATGGTTCGCTGTGACAGCTTCAACCCCACAATTGATGCTGACAGAGAGTATTCGGACACCTCGAGAAGTTTCCCCAACCAAGGATTGATCCCGGGAAGTCTGGCGTGAGATACCAGCGCGCTTATCCACTCGGTCGCCACTCTCTTAAACTTTAGGGTGTAAGACGTGGAATTTCCAACTGTTGGTTGCTGAGTATATCCAAACTACTGAAGATTTTGGCCGGGATCCCCCAGCCCCTGGTCACCACGTCCCCTGTATCATGCCTAGGGAATCGTCGCCTGAGTGATAGAATGTCCTATGTCCCCTATGGGACGATATATTATGTCCCCTATGGGACATAGGAAATTCTAGCACTCAGACGACGATATGTCTGTAACCGCAAAAAAAGAGAGAAATGGGTGGAACTGCTCAAGGATTATTTATTTATTTATCAGGGTTTAACGACACATTAACAGACAAGGGCATATCGTGACAGTTTTACTGGTGGAGGAAGCCGGAGTACTCGGAGAGAACCACCGAGCAACGACGAGCAGCTGACGGCCCACAACATCGTAATTCCGCACTGCAGCACAGGCAGGGTTAGATTGGTTGAAGGCATGCGCACCATCGACGTACAGTACGCCTTAGTACACCGCGGTATCGTGTCCCCATGCGGACAATCGTGGTGAGGTGCCTTGCCCAAGGACACAACGCGTGAGTCCGAATCGATCGCTCAGGCGGTTACCCATCCACGGACTAACCGGGCTCGATGTTGCTTAACTTCGGTGATGTGACGAGAACCGATTACTGCAAACTGCCCAAGGATACCCAAGGTGTCAGTGCTGTAGGCATAAATACTTTGGGGGTGCATGGCTTCTTTGTTATGGGTGACAAGGCTCCAACGGGTAATTTTCAGTACTGAGAAAGTATCTTGCACTGTTTTTCATACGAAATAATACCACGTAGACTATGATTCCAAGAGAAGATCTGGTAATTAACCATTTCGCTGCTGTGCAATTTGGTAATATCCTGTGCTGAACCATATATTGGAGGGAATGGGGTTAAAGTGAAAAAAATGAAAACGCCAATAACGTTCACGTATTTGTAAATTTAAAACTGTTATTATACAGTACGTGGATAGTATCACTAAATCACCCCTGGAGTGGCGATTCCACCCAAGCAATAATTGCAGATTTGTTGCAAACCATAACAAGCACAAGCAAAGTTCCAGCCAATGGACCTCCGGGTTAAACCCGGAGGTCCATTGGCTGAAACATCGTTTGTGATTTTTGTCCATATGTGCAGAATTTGAAAGTGATACTTTGGGTGATACCTCCACTCTACGGGTGATTTTGTTACAATCCATTCTCCACGTACTGTATATTGGAACAACGTTGACTGAGTTCAATAATGTTTCCAAAACTACTCCCAGCCACACTCCATAAATCTCAAAACAAAAGACGTCTAGGCGACTTGAAATTAGTTCCTTTTTAATGGACTGACCATGTAGTCCAAACTTTGCTCTACAGGCCGTTATATAATTTTTGTTTTGTTTTGTCGCCGTGTGGCTCAGGACAACAAAAAACAATTATATATGTTGGGACAAGTTTGGACTATTGAGTTTGTTGTTGCCTCGGGTATTTCGGAATTTACATAGAAGCGAAAAATGGTTGAGAACAAATGGATAATGCCATATTGTCCGTCGCTTTCGTTTCGTATAACATGCGTTCTATTGAGTATAACAACGTGTTATGATGTCCATTCCCTGTACATGTATGTGGTATCTCCGCACTGAGTACGGACTTACGTTCAACAGTTGGTTCCCACTCAATATGGACCTGTAGCAGCTAGGGCTGTCACGATTTTTTAATTTAGGAATCGATTAATCGTCGCAAATAATCGATGATAATCGATTGATCGTACATAGATGACCCCCATTTCCTTCTCTTTGAAGTCGATAAAAATGAAGTTGAAGTCAGTTGACCTATCTCAAGTAAACAACGAAGACGATCCTCTTTTAGTAACATTCAAAGCTTTGATGTTCTGAACTTTTGAACCGTCAGTGTAATAAACAAGACCGGTCGGCAGTTGCGAACTTCGCAACTGCCGACCGGTCTTGATTATTACACTGGCGGTTCAAAAGTTCAGAACATCAAAGCTTTGATGAATGTACCCGAAAGACAAATGCTTCCAATAGCTTCTTGGGGTTTAACATCGATGTTCTTAACTCTTTACCTTTAGAAACAATAGTTTTTTCAACATATTTTCTTTTAATTATTAAACGTCTAAAACGGGATATAATTTACCGATTATTTGACAACGAAAAATACTAATCGATTTCGCCGTGACCGATCAACAATCGATTAATCGTGACAGCCCTAGTAGCAGCGAAAGGGTTAAAGACTCATTGATAAGTCTCAATAACGTACTGAATATTCACTACGCAGTTCTAAAGAAATCAAGTCTTTATCATCACTGAATCGTTTCATTTCACGAAGTAATGATAATCTTTGAGAGAAGGCTATGATATTTCGTCTTTTGACATTTACTCACAGAAAACGATTAATAAAATAAACGAATTCCAGTTATATAATTAAACATTCGAAAGAAATTTGTAAAAAAGAAATATTCTCGATTTAATCAATTGCAGAATATATGTGCGAAAAGATTAAATTTTGTAAGATTAAATGGGATCTGCGAGACTGAAGTTAGCAAATGCCATAGGTTCTTGGAACGTAACTTTAAACACATGTGACTTTTTTATTTTGTCTGCGCTCCAGCAATGTACATTATTGAAACACCAATGTAGTTAACGCCCTCTGTCCGGACTATTTCACTGAAATCAGCGGTAAAGATTAACCGACAAGTTACTGTTGTTCAAATAAGAAAGAGAAGCGACATGGCTGGGTACAGACTGCGATCTTATCCGAATAATGTCATCGTGAAATGTGAGAGGAGGGACCGCATGTTACGGTCTGATAGTCTTTTGTGAATTATTTATTGTGGTTTAACTATCCTCTCGACAGCCATGGTAACCTCGGGTAGGACAGTTTTACGAGTGGAAGGAGCTGCGGAGTATCCGGAGAGAATCACCGAACAACGACGAGTATAGTTACCAGCTCCCCAACATCGTAACTCCGCACTGCAGCACAGACAGGGTTAGATTGGTTGAAGACATGCCCACCATCGACGTACAGTGCACCTTAGTACACAGAGTGCCCACATGTGGACAATGGGGTGTTAAGTGCCTTGTCAAAGGACACAATGCGGGAGTCCGAATCGATCACTCATACGGTCATCCAAGGACTAACCGGGCTCGACGTTGCTTAACTTCGGTGATCTGACGAAAACCGGTTATCGCAATGCCACTGCGCCCCAACCTTTCATGTAGTCCTCTTTTAATGTCTTTGGTTAAGACCTCCTAACTGGAATGAGCTTTTTATTCTAATGAGGGTTCATAAAAGTTTCTGAGATGAAAAATGAAAATATGCAGTTATCCAAGAAATGTTTGTACAAGTGACATCTCCAATTCATGTTATGTATATAGTTAACTTCTACACTTTGTACGTTGGAAGCCAGAGTACCCAGAGAGAACCATCGAACAGCGGCCAACAACCATCAGACTCCCCAACGTACTAACTCCACACAAGCAGGGTTAGCATTGGCTGAAGACAAGTGCACCATTGACGTGCCGTACGCCTTAGTACACAGCGCCAACTTGCCCCACGTGGACAAACGGGATTAAGTGCTTTGCCCAAGGACACAACACAGTTACCCACGGCAGGGATCGAACACTGGGCCTTTCGTATTGAAGTCCGATGCCGTAACTACACAGCCACTGCGCTTAACCCTTTACCTAACATGAAAAGCAGACGACACTTGCAAAAACAGTTCTTGAATAACTATTATTTTCATTTTTTTTGTCTCGACGAGCTCGTTCCAATGAGGGGTCATAACCTATGTTTTAGAGACAAAAAAATGAAAAAAATAATGAAAATTAATTGGCGATTTTTGAGAATAGCGCTGGCCGTTTTTTGCCGTTACGTTAGGTAAAGGGTTAAATTGTCTCTCAGCTTACCGAACCATGATAGGGAGCTAGATCCTGGGCAATACCCTCCGGGATGACCATGCTTCGGCCCGATGTAAGACATTTTTGGACTTTAACAGTATATCGTTGAAATATATCGTTTGCCTTGAAAGAATAAAGGTGACGAATTTCTTTTTGCCTGCATAACCAGATGGTATGAGCATATACTGGTGTTAACCCGGGCAAGGGTGTAGCGGGGGCGGAGGGGTAATAGTGATAGTGTGAGCCCTTTCCCAATGTCAAAAGATCCAATCATGGTTAACATTATTAAAAATTTGGTTCTAAAAGCTGTAATATGATCTTGATTTTTGATCTGATCTGGACGTTATTTTACGGCATTTGTGTCGAAGTTTGTTTGGACTAGACAAACATGGGTTAAGGTCTCCCAAACAATACTACAAATACAAAAAAACCAACTGGATTTTATTTCAGTCAACAAAATTTATTCATTTAACCCTTTACCCAACGTAACGGCCAAAACCGGCCAGCGCTATTCTCAAAAATCGCGAATTAATTTTCATTATTTTTTCATTTTTTGTCTCAAAAACATAGGTTGTGACCCCTCGTTGGAACGAGCTCGTCGAGCTCGTTCCAACGAGGGGTCATAACCTATGTTTTTGAGACAAAAAATGAAAAAAAATAGTTATTCAAGAATTTTGTTTGCAAGTGTCGTCTGCTTTTCATGTTGGGTAAAGGGTTAAATCTCATAAAAAGAGTATTGGGTGTCACAAATTCACTCTCATTGGTTTGACATTTCAAAACATTTCCCGGGGAGGGTCTCATCCAAAGAGAGGGAACATTCCTCTCGTGCTCTTCCCAGCTTTTGCCTGTGTCAATCACGGGTGACCATCGGTCATTGAGGGTCTATAAAACTAAAATTATTACACACCTGAAAAATCCTGGCCACAACCCTGTTGGGTTTGTTTATTGGGGTTTACCAATAGGGCTATATCGTGTCGGTCTACCCTTGGTAATCACCTGTCAGTTTACAAGTATCTTGAATGAAGAACTATTTCATGATTTTTTAAAACTTTTGCATCGTATTATCGGTTTAATTGATTACCTCTGCCAAAAATAACTAAACCAATGTTATTAATATGATATCGTACCAATCCTGGAATTTATTTATTTATTTATTTATTTATTTATTTATTTATTTATTTATTAAGGTTTGACGACACTTTAACACCCAAGATCGTATCGTGTCGCTGTGACCCTGCTTGAGCGGAGCTTGAACAGAGTTAGAATGTTGAGGAGCTGACAGTTGCTCGTCGTTGCCCGGTGGTTCTCTCCGGGTACTCCGGCTTCCGGTACTGTCAGGGTCACGATTAGCCATTGTGCATAAGTATGTGACATTAAACCCCAATAACTAAATAATAAATAATAATTAAACCATATAACATATTATATTTGTGACTCTCTCCTCAATTGGTAATTTTATGGGATGGACACAGCTATTTTATGGATGGACATTATTTTCAATCATATTTCGTCGCCCGAGTGCTAGAATGCCCTATTTTCCCAGGGGACATAGGACATTCTAGAACTCAGTCAACGACTTGCTGCCAAATCCAATTTCACGTTCTGTATTGTGCGATGTATGTATTCATTTTGTTCTATGCAATTATCTATTTAAGAATTGAATGCAATTTTTATCATCTTTATTGGAGTATGAACGTGTGGGAATGGGTACAAATTATGTATGAATCCCGAAGGGATTCATACAATTTGTACCCATTCCCACACGTTCATACTCCAATAAAGATTATAAAAATTGCATTCAATCCTTATAATCACATTCCGTAACTGTTTAAACAACTTTTTACCAATCAACAAAGCAAAAAGACGAAATAAAACATGTGCGAACGAACGAGGCGAAAAACCACCCTCACACAAAAGACAAAGCGCACAACTCTTGAGTTGAGCGCCGGTTTTCGGCATTGACCCAAATTTGTCAAATTGCCGTCTTTCGCAACGAAACTTGGAATGTTCAAAATAACTTATTTAACATATCAGTAAACTATAATCACTGATCTCTGCGAGAGGCGCTAAAAGTTATAAACCTACCCAAACACCACTCAAATTACATTCTGTCAACTGCACTCTCCCGTCAAAGTTCGGCCAAATGTATTCATTGGAAAATGAATTACATTTGGTCATGACGTTTTCATCCAGCTGACCAATGGGAATTGAGTATTTGGACCCAAAACGTATAACTACATTAACAATGTAATTATTCATTAATGAACTGAAATAAAATATTGTTTAAACTAAAAACAAATGACCAAAGCCTGACATGCCAATTCACAAAACTTGCCATAGAAATTTCCGTATTTTTCAACTTTTAACTTGATAGTATAGCTTATGAACTCCCACCACCCACTATCCCATTTAGAAGTAGCTTGTTCAGGTCGTTTTACTGAGGGATAATAAGCTGGGTAAAAAGCGAACATTTTTAGTTATTCAAGTCTTTTGTTTTCAATTCATGTTTTTTCGTAGAAGATTAACGGATAGAATTCCATCTGTACGACAGCAGATAAGTTGCCTGACGACATTCTTATCATCATCATGGATAAACATATTAGTAATATTTTGCTCTCAACGGGTCTGAGAATCTGTTTCCTGGCGGGAAGATTACTTCGTAAGTTCAAAGTAGCCTTTTCCAGGCTACCTTAACCCTTTACGGAACTCACCATATATCCAAATTGATTCTCTTAATAAATTTCCAAGGAGGGGGGGGGGAGGGGGTGGGGGGGGGGGGGGGGTAGGCACCAAAAATTTGCAAGACGTGACGTCCTATTTTTTATTCAGCTCCTTTTTACACCCACCCACCCCAACGTGCAAATTTTCTACTACCGTTCTCAGACACCCACCCCCAACTGTCCCATTAAAATCCAAAATAAACTTATAAACTTAGTAAGCACAGCTGTCTTTAGGGGGGTTTCATAATGTTCTTAAACTGGTACCACCAATTTAAACCTCTGTGGGCTGCTGTGGGTCCCAATCTACAAATGACAAGCTGTTCATTATCAGGCTTGCTTGACCAGAGCAGGTGTGCATATACGGGAACAAATTTTCATTTGAATTGTTCTGTCAATATTCTCAGGCGTTTGCTACTTTCCTACTAACGTGTGACATTTTCCCAGATTAAGCCCAATATTCTCACATATAAAGCCTCCTGATGTTGTATTTATGTTAAGAGTGTGATGTACAACATCATCTTTAAGGTTTGAAACACAAATGATGGTATATATTAGCTGATATATTGATATACAGTCGAGCCCACTTAATTGGATATCTCTTAATTGTATATCCCTGTTAAATGAATATAATTTTCAAACACGAAGCCATTTACCATATCTTCAATACAAATTTGATCTGTTAATTGCATATGGGTTGTAGAGTAAACTCCTGTTAATTGTATATAAATTTTTGTAATATGTCGAAAAAATTACTGTGACATGCACCAAATTCCCCTTAATTATCAACCTTTTTGACCTCACTACATCCAATACAGGCATTTATTTTATTATATCGTGTTTGACAGAGCTTTATAAGCTCTGTCAAACAAGATATAATAGAATAAATGCTCAGTTTACCTCCAGAACACGTGAAACTGACCACATCCCTGTTAATTCTATACTCCTGTTAATTGAATAATTTTCACTGGCAAAATGCATATTCAATTAAGAGGATTCTACTGTATTTTTAAAAAATTAAAAAAATTGCACGAGTTGGAAATGCACATTTTTGGTGCACTCAAGAGACCCACCCACCCCACGTCACGTCTTGCAAATTTTTGGTGCCCCCCCCCCCCCCCTCCTGATTTTCCCCCAGTTTTGGACAAAATTGCATCACACCAGCTCGCTCCAATTCAATTTCTCAGCATTTAAAAGGAGTCAAAATTGACCGATTACTCGACTAAGAACAATACTAATCACAGTCAACGACCGATAGTCGAATAATTGAATACGGTACGGTCGTCGTGGAAAGATCAATATCCACGCGTGGGCAATATTTCCACGCAGGCGTTACCAGTGAATCTCTGGCATAAAACAATGGAACCACCTCCTCAAATTTCCAATGAAAGAAGCACCGGGTAAAACCCGGTATAACCCGGTATAACTATAACCCGGTATAACCCGATATCACCCGTTATAACCCGGTATAACCCGATATAACCCGGTATAACCCGGTATAACCCGGTATAACTATAACCCGGTATAACCCGGCATAACCCGATATGACCCGGTATAACCCGGTATAACCCGGTGCTTCTTTAGTTGAATATTTGCTGAAAACTACTGATTATTGAGTTATTATTGACAAAAGTGCCCGTGGGAAAAACTGCCCACGCGTGGATTTTGAGCATTCCACGATGGCTGTATTCGCGACTACTCCAAGTAAAATAACAACTTTTTAGTGATTTATTTTTTATTGTCTGTTCCAGGTGTTCCCATGAGAGTTGATATTATACTCCATGGAGAAGTGTCCGAGTATTTGCGAAAGCCTAACTTTGAGGAATTGATACCTGTTATTGCCCCAGAAGTGGACACTGTTAATCTTACGTGGCAGGCGGGCGGAAATTTGGTGAGTATAAAATTGATATTGTATTTCTCAGGCTTTCATTGGGGACCTGCTCGTACTCCAACAAATCAAGTTTACAAGTGTGTATGTATATGGGGATAGGGGTGGGGGGGGGGGGGGGTATGGAGATATTTACTAAAATGAAAATCCCAGCCCATCTGCTTTGCGACGCGTTCTTCGTTGATCGTCTTTGTGCAACGTCATGTTTTATCCTCAATGAAAGAAATAAATAAATAAGAAAGAACAAAATCATCGAAAGTTTATATTTCTGACATAATCTTGAGGTGGGTCCAACTTACCGCGATAGGTTTGTATCGAGTGACTCCAGGTGAGTTACCTGATGGTAGTAGACAATAGTAGGGTGTCATGCACGTTTCGAACACTATTTGCAGGATCTCATGGTTGATCTCAAGCGTAACGTCATGCCAAGTTACCCAGTGGAGCAATGTTGTGTTGTCATGGAAGCTCGCTTGGGCGGACATGTTGTGACGTATTTTCAATAGTTATACGTGGTGTTAGTGCGCATGCACACCGCGTGTTAGGGTGATACGTGTTTCCATCATCCAATTTGTATATTGGAGGCCGCCATCTTGGTTTCTATGGTAGCACGTGATTGCTATGTGAACCAAAACCCTCTAATAGGACAGGGGTATGTTCGGAGGGTGTGTTCAATTCAATGAGAGAAAATATAATTTCCCAAATAGACCTGACAATTTCCCACCAAATCACCCAAAAAACATCCACAATCAATTTATTTGGTACGGATTCCCCCAGAATACTCCTCCCCTTTCCAATAACAGGCGCGTTCCTTTGTATAAGAGTCAATTTAATTACTCAGAATCCTCATCTACTTCATAGAATGACACAAATAGACCTGACAAGTTTTACTAGTTCGGATTCCTTCAGAATCCTCTGCTTCTGCCTATTCTGGTCTATTCTATAGCTTATTATCCCCATTCCTTGGCCTGTCCTGTATACGTTATGACTTTCCCGATTACCCTATACAGTATTCTGACTTTTCAGAATGTTTTTGTGTGCTAGTGCACAATGTGTACACATTACATGTAGCACATTGGCACATACGGGTATTTGAAGATACCTATGACATAGTATTGTACTATATGAGAATACCTTTTGAGGATACCTGTTGAGGATACCTTTTGGGGCTGATACGTTTGTAGAATATCTGTCTGAAGATGGTTATCGCTAATAGTACCTGCTTGGCCTTCTTGGCCACCCCAAGACCTTCATATGTCTTAAACCACCACTTGTCCATAGTCACCACCATCTGTTGTTTGATTCAATACTATTGTATTCACCTAATGCTATATTCTTCTATCTCCCTTGCAGTTTTGTGCCATTACTGCCTTGTACTAATTCCTATTGGAGACCACTATTCTGTCCTATGCTAGAGTGTCTCACCGTTACTGACTTGTAGCACTACTACAAGCTTTGTAGCTACCTCCGATTTTGTCTCGACATTTGCTCTTAGCCAAATATTTAATAGGCTCAGTCAGATCACCTCATTCAATTAAGCCTGCTCTTAGCCAAATATTTAATAGGCTCAGTCAGATCACCTCATTCAATTAAGCCTGTTTCACTCTATACAATGCCTAGCCAAAGTGCAAACTGGGGTATGTTACGTAGAGGTGATTACCATTATGTGGATGTACAAAATATGTAACCGAGTTGAGCTCCGGTTTCTAAGGGCCGATCACGACGAGTCGAAGACGAGTCGTGATCTACCCTTAGAGCCCGGAGCGAGACTCGGATACATATTTTGTACATCCACATAATGGTAATAATCATTTTATCTTACAATATATTGGAAATAAGTCAAGAATGTAGACGAATATATAACGTACTATTTATTCGTACGGATGAACAAAAAGAAAAAAAAAATGGAACTCACGCGAAAGGAATGTGGTTGTATCCGACCCCCTGATACAAACATCTGTATCAGGGGGTCGGATACACGACAGTTGCGGAGGTAATACAGACAAAATATATGTTGAGTGTATGATATATATAAGAAACTGTATGTTGATCGTACCGAGATGTACTTATGTGTTAGTACACATTGTGTCACAAAAAGGGATCCTCGAACTATAGTCAGAATGGGATTCCACGGAACGAGGGGCAGGAAGTTGATGGACTGTGTCTGTGTGTTAGTGCACAATGTCTAGACATCACATGTAGCTCATAGGCACACGCTGGATGTTCCGATATGTGCTTGTGTGCTTATGCACACACAATGTGCGCACATCACGTAGGCGCATATGGGTATTTGCGGATATTTATGTCTTTATGATGTACTATTGGTGGCTACCTTAAATCGGATACTTATCTGAGGATATCTACATGAAGATAGTAATGGCTCCTAGTACCTGTTTAGTCGAGCCTTCTAGGGCACCCCAAGACCTCCATAGGTCTTGAAACACCACTGCTGACTTGTCCATAGTTATCACCATCTGTCTTGTGATCCATCAGTATTTTAGTCACACAATACCATAGCCTTCTACCATCATTACAGCTTTGTGCCATTATTATTGACTTGTTGCACTACTTTATACTTCCTTGCTATGCCTGACTCTGTCTCGACTCTGCTCTCGGTCGGGTCTTTTACAAGCACAACTAGATTACTCCATTCATATAAGCCAGCATTGGTCTTTACATTCTCTTGACCTAATGCACGCTAGGATACCTAACTTATAAGAAACAGTCTTTTGGTGGTTTTATCAGCTAAAATTAAAAAAATGTTACTGTCCAACCATTTGTGACTGCTAAGACAGGGAACGCGCCACGGGGGGTGGGGGGGGGGCGTCTGGGGACTATAGACCCCATCCCCCGTCGGAGAAATCGGCTAAATCCGTCAAGCAGATAAAATTATGCGAACATAATGAAAACAAAGGTAATACCCCCGCGGACTCGATATACGTGCACAACAAGAATAACCCGATGGGCTATAATCACTGTGGTAGAGACAGAGTTAACTACATTGCAGGGATTCTATTTGAGTCCAATTCCAAAACCTCACTACACAATCACTGGTCTACATACATCTAGTCTCTGTTATGAGTTATATGGTACTTATTAAATTTGGGGCCATTGGAACTAGGGCATCAAAAACAGGTGTCATGGCGAATCGCCATGACACCTGTTTTTGATACCTAGTTTCCCAAGCCACAGATTGTTTGGGCGTTTCGTTTTGACTTTCTCAAAGCATCTACAGTCACGGGTATTGCGACTTTTTCTCCAGTTGAAACAAAAATGGACTGGGGTCTCTCTAGCTCCACTGTCGAGGATCATAGCCCCCACGTCCTGGCGCCATCCCTTTGCTAGGACAAAACGTGTCGCAAATGTATTTTAGTGGATCTGTTTTTACGATACTATAATAATTGTAGAAAAGTGTCCCGCTGTTGTACTGTTATCTGAATATATGGATTGAGCACAAAGATAAATACGTGATGGTCGCTGATAATCGTAAAATAAACTTTATTAACGCAAACTGAAACAAACATGTAACGCTAAGATTAACCCTTCGCCGAATCCAAACGGTTAAAGACGATCAGTGTTTATCACAAATTATCGCATTTCAGTTGTTATTCCATTGCTAGTACTATATTTTGCCTCCAAAGCATAGCTGATGGCTCCGTTATTGAAACGAGATGGTTCCAAGGGGACCATTAGCTGAAACATTGCTTGTGCACATGCCATATGTACATAATTTGATAGCCTTACTATGGGTATAACGCGTAGATTAACGCGCAGATCGACGTACTATTTGTGCGCATTTCATGACAGGACTTCTAGTTTTAACTGTACACCTTAGTACATATAGCCACCGTTTATCCCATTTGGATACTGGGCACGAAGTGTCTTACCCATGAAGACAGATTTGAAGACGAGGGTCTGGATTGAACCGTCGACCATTCGATATCAAGTCAAATGCTATAAACAAAGAGCCAACGCGACACGGCTGTGTTAGTTAAAGAAAGAACGACAGCACATCAACTAATAAATTATTGGCTCTGCTCTAAGTTTCTGACGTCACTTAACAGGAGCTGTTCTTCTGTTTCGTGAATCCTAACGTTCCTCTTCTATCCTTTTTGAACAAAGTGAGAGTTATGAAGTTGTCGAACTCAACAATGCCTGTAATTCACAGGAGCGTCTCTAAAAGTGTCTATGAGGATGTGACAACCCCGATACTTTTCCAGTCGGCACGTTTTCGTCTAGATGGCAGTCTTAAATATAGCATCTCTCTTGCCTTCTCCCCGACTAGATTGGCTACATCTTTATTTATTGGGGTTTAACGACACTTTTGACAGACAGCATCACCTCGCGTCGGGCAGTTTTACGGGTGGAGGAAGCCTGAGTACCCGGAGAGAACCACCGAGCAACGGCGATTACCCGTCAGACTCCCCAACGTACTAACTCCACACGAGCAGAGTTAGCATTGGTTGAAGACAAGTGCACCATCGACGTGCAGTTTACCTTAGTACACAGTGTCACCGCGCCCCCACGTTGGCAATCAGGATTAAGTGCCTTGCACAAGGACACAAGGCAATTACCCCTGGCGGAGATTGAACCGTGGTCCTTTCGGTTTGAAGTGCAATGCCGTACCACTGAGCCACTGTGCTCCCGATTGGATACTTAGACGTATATCACGGACACAGTTGGTTATGCAAATGGAGGACTGTAGTACCGGTGCGGGCTGTTCAGGACAAAGCATGACCACTTTAGAGTAGCGGTACCGATACGGCACGTGTTAATTAAAAAATAAGATGTGTCACCACTTTAACACGTATATTATATTTTTTCACTAGTAAATTCCCAAGAAATCTTGAGTTTTTAAACTATAATTCTGTTTCATTAATATTCCAACTACATCATCAAGGCATGTCTTCGACGAAGACATGCCTTGATGATGTAGTTGGAATATAAATCAGTGGAGACTTGTGTCATCAAAGACGGGACTAATCAGGTTTACACGTCTCCACCACCAATACGCAGGGATGTGGCTAGAGGGTTTCATCTGGGCGGGGGGGGGGGGGGGGGGGGGGTGCCACCGGTGTAAATTCCAACTGTGAGTGGTTTCGATAGGTGGTTGTACTGCAGCGCTGGGTGATATCTTTTAACCCTTTACCCAACGAATCGCCCGCATCCCCCCGCGTAATATGCAAATACAGCTGCTGAAAAAATATTATTTTTCGAAATATTTCACCAAAACCATATCATGTGACCCCTCTTTGGAACGAGCTCGTCGAGCTCGTTCCAAAGAGGGGTCACATGATATAGTTTTGTTGAAATTTAAAAAAAAATGTAAAAAAATTATATTTAAAACAATGAATTTTGAAATCGTCTGCGTTGGGTAAAGGGTTATGAACCCTTCTGAAAATTTTCACTAGTCCTGGAACGGAAAAAGCATCATTTATAATGTGTCTGGGTCAGACAATTTACCGGATTGATGTCAGAGTCGAAATTTTGAGGCCAATGTCAATTTTAGAGTAGGAAATTTGAAACTCAAGTTTCCAGTTGGAAATAAAAGATTAAAATTTCTCATCATTAAGTTGGAATTTTAATATTTTTCATGAACAACGTTAATTTATTGAATCTCCAACTATTTGATTTTTGACCTCGGAATTTCCAACTATTGAAAAAAAATACTTCTAGCTGGGGGTGGGGTGGGAGTGAGACACCCCCTCCACACCCCCCGTAGCCACATCCCTGCCAATCCGTCATCTTCGCGACACCTCTGGTCTAATTCAGGCTTCTAGAAATGAGATGGATTTATATTCGACATTATCATCAGAAACTAAGCCTAACGACACGATGTTTGTTTATCAGTTTATATTATATCTCACGTGACTTCCTTGCATTATGATTGGCTGAAGGATGATACCCTATTTCGTGTAGTTTGCATCCACAGAACTGACCAGGCACTACACGTTTTCTATTTTTAGCACACTACTATATCAGTTTTCTTTTCATACTGGGCGAATAAAACTAATGAGGCTAAATTTAAATATCGATTCACAGAGGCACAACAACCACAAAACGACCCGGAAAGAAATCAATCGCTTTTCCATTGTTGAAGTCACATTTTCCGAGGCGTTCATTTTATTCCTTGAGAAAATGATCCATATCTCGTTTCGAAGAGAATGATCCATACCTGGGTACAACTTTCATGAGAACGCGTCCGGATATGAAAAATCGTTTGTTTCGCTGCTCATATTATTTCGCTATTTAATTGTATGTTGTGGGCAGTAAATAATGGAATTCAATTGAATCTTTGAAGTTTTGCATCCCGTACTGACCCATTCGGTAATGTATATGTGTGACAAATGTGTGGAAATTATCAAACTGCGTTGTCAAATTTCGAAAATGTTAGCTTTCATTCGCGAGTTGCGCGATTCTAGAATACACAGTTCCGTTTGGGGGAAATGTTTTGTTTATAGCGGGGGAGGAATTCGCTAGAATTGTGCACTTGGTGATACCTTCCTGAAATTTGGCATGATGTAAGGGTAGGCATCAGAGATTTCAAAATCGATCGGCTACAAGTTGGCACCATCCTCTAGCCACCACTAGCAGCGAAATCCAAAATGGCCGCCAAGCGGATCGAAAAAAAGCTATTTTCGCCGATCGCACAACTGAAGCTCCAAACCTAACACCATACATGTGCTGTAATTGATGTGAATGATGGAGTGAAGCCCTTGGAACAAGTTGGGGGGAAGATTAATGGATAATGGGATCAGAATTTCCGTCGATGTGTGCGTCTGTGTGTCTGACTGTCAGTATGATCGTCCGTCCGTAGATAAATTAGTGTTGAATGTTTCTCGGGAATGCAATGGTCAAATGAACATGGTATGAGAGATTCCTGTCAACACATGAACAAGGGTACTCGATAGTATGCAGCAGTGGGGATACTTGGACATTTGATAATCCAATTAAAGTGACAGTCTATTCTCAACTTCCGGCATTTTCAATAGATTTATTTTCTAAGAAAATAAAACTATCAAATTTCTAGAGGAGTTCTGGTTCAATCTCAACACCATAGCGACACGTCTGCCAGCAAGGGCAGTGCTGGAATGAACTCGGGATGCATTAGTTCCCGTTGTTAATTATACAATGTTATCTTGCCAGTATAGAACATTGGCAAAATGGGACTAGAAGGGGTGAGTGTATGTTTGCAGTCATTCGAGGTACAGGAATATTTTTTGACTACAAGTAGTATTCTTCATTTTCGGCCAGTTAAGATGTGGTGTGTTCCAAGTCAGGATTAATGTTGCCGACACTTAATGCCCATCCCTCATGGTATGCTACTTTACCAGGGATATAGAGATATAGCCACCACTGGGAGCCAAAACATGACCTTTGATGTCGATGAGTGGTCGAAATGTTTTAGCGAATAACTTATCGAAATATGATCCGGTATGGCAATTTGATACCTTACGTTAGATTTATTAGATCAACTCAGGTATGGATTCATTGAGACATGAGTGCGCTACAAGATGAAGGATTTCCAAGTTGATTTGCTATGGAGTAGGAACTGACTAGTCACATGTGGCCTATGGCCAGAGAAAGACAAGGATACCATAGATGAACACACGGGTGAACGAAGGTATCAACTGTTGTACAGAGGCAAAATAGTTGGGGATATTGTATCATGCTATGCATGAATTAACACCGTCTTGTGCAGTAAATAACAGACTATTTTCCGAAATCTAAAACTGTATTCCTATACCCCGGACAATGTAGCAAGCCACATGGGATGAACATTTGTTAGCAAAATCAACTCAACTAGAAACATGACATGTGTTAACTGGCCGAAAATGGAAAAAAAAATACCAGAATAGGAGATGACTGGTCCTAACATGACAGTATACTACTCAATATTGTTACAACAGCCACCTTCACACTTACACAAAGGTGTGCACCTTAATCCAGCTTTCAAGCATTTGCAATTGCCCTTGCAGGCCTTGGCACAACTACAGTGGAGCATCAGTGCACATGCAGCACTTGCGTCTCCTAGGTGAGTCCAAAATGGGACCAGAATATTGAGACGTGGATTCCACTCCCATCCGTACTGTGATGGGTCTGGCACACATAAGTGTTTCTGCAGAGCACGATGCCAAATGAAAGATGACACAAGAATTACCCTTTTTACATGTTGATACAGAGCTGCTTTGGTGGGCGGGATGTTTTCCATAGACTTAAGGCCATGTGTGAACATATGCCGTCTCGCATCATTGACACGTGTACTGACACAACTGTTACTGTACATCTGTATGGTGAGTTTTTCGATATGCTGCATATGAGGGGAATCCTCTGAAAAGACTTGCGGATTCTCAGTCAATTCTATCATCATTTCAGTTGATGCGGGAAAATTCATCCATGCATTCCATCCTGTCTTCTTCCCAATGCCGAGCATGCTGGATGTTACATCACAACCTGTGAAGGCGTGGAAGAAAGTCAGGGCCTTACAGTAATCAGGTCCAAGTTGTGAAGCTATCTCATGAATTGGCATATCTTTATATGCCTTTCCAATTCCAAACCCAATCCACAGCTCACTGAGTCCAAGGTCACGGAATGTTGCGAAATGGTGCAAAGACAGAATGACGACATCAGAATCAACCGTGCGAAGAAAAGCTATTTTGTGACCTTGTGAGACTGCATGGTTGAGATGAAGCATCATGCGCGTGTCTGCTTCCTCGTGGTTCGATGGAGATATGTCACATAAGCTAACATCCTTATTGCATAGTACATATTCTCCTGATGTCGTTAACAACTGGTACTCGGATGTTGATGTTAATTTCAGCAGTTCAGCAGACAGGAACTTGAAAAATTCGTCTTTATTCTCACTAACTTTCAAGAATGCCTGCCAATTCTTCCCTTTAGGTAAAGGGACGTTCTCGGACACCCGTATCAACCTAACTGCTGTCTCACCGAGGCGTTTTGCTCGCGTCTGATTCTTCAAACTGCCTTCGGGGTAACAGTCATAGATCGCATCAACCCTTGTGGTGTTCGTGTTAATCAGAGATTCGATGTATGGCAATAATTGCAATCGAGCATATTCTCCAAACAGATCCGCTTTCTGTGGTTTGATTACATGGACTACAGCAGGCATATCCAAGATGACAACTGAAGCTTGTCTAGCTGCTGAATTCTTCCCTTGTGCAGGAATAGCTGGTAAACAATTGAGAATTTGAGATTTTGTCCCACTCCGTAGCTTACCTCTATCGGATAATGCTGGCGGATCACGTGCATTCTCGTGCATGAAAAACTCATCCATGTTTGAATCAGGCCGGGCTTGCAGTGAAACGAACATCTGGGTAACTATTGCGGCAGTTGCTTTACTTGACATGAGTTTGTCTCGGCCTTTGTCCAGGTTGGCTGGGGGTGGGTTAAGGAAGGTATATATATTTGCCTTGGGAATAACATCATTCAGGGGTACGGTGCATTCCACAAGCCTTTCCTTCAAGAAAGTGGAATATAAATGCTTGCCCCTTTCGGGTAATGACCGTAAACTCTTACTAACTTCGGGGTCCATATATTCACCAGTATCTAATGTCACCAGCTGACCACTAGTTTCATCATAAGGGTTGATAATGAGTCCCTGATTCACCAGATCGAGGAGAGATTTCAATTGATTCAGAAATTTTTTCTGCTCTGATACCGAACTTTCCGGGTGTTCCGTGTTATCTGATGATGTTGTGTGGAAACTTGCATATTCATACTCATCTATAACACGCAGAACTTCTGACCTTGAAAGCTCAATAACGACTTTCTCTTCAGCCTGGCCATAGAGACCTTTTGGACCACTGTCTTCTTTGAGTAGTTGGATACTATGTTCTTGGCTCTGATCTAAACCCATCATACTGAACTTCCTCTCACTACGCTGGACCACAAAATGGCCTTCCATGAATTTGTTGTGGATTGAAGGATGCCGCCTGGGTAGCTGAGACATGTCTCTCAGAAATACGGGGACCCACCGACAATAATTTGTATGTCCTAGGGCAAAAAAGTAACTGCACAACTCATCGATAGAACACAGTGTACCAGGCCAGTTACCGATTCGTTGGTTCCGAACGAATTGACAGCTTGTCAAGAGAAAGTTCCGAACGATTTCACCCCAATAGCGCGCAGTTGGAGATTGTGAAAGAATCCTCTGTTCCCACATTTCAAATGACTCATGGGGCCCAGTCTGCTGACAGTAAATCTCATAAGCATTCTTTCTGAGGATCTCAAGCCAAGCTAGAGTGAGAAGATATGCCTGTCGCGTCCTCTTGACATGTTTCCCACCAAGTAGGGATGATGCTACACCGGGTGTGAATATCTTTGCGAGGTGAAACATTCGCTCCCAACCAGAACCACCCATAAGCTTACCACCAGCTTCTTGGGTGCACATTTCAAGATGCAGGAATCCAATCATACACACCATTCGATCCTCACCTATCTCCTCTGGGAACAGCCATTGACATTTTTTCTGCCTGGCATACAACGGACAGTCACCTTCAATGACAGGTATCTGGCCGGGGTTTACGAAAGCAGTAGCTTCCCTGACCACATACATAGCATGCTTCTGCATACTGAGTGAGTCCGCTTTCTGCTCACTGAAAACAGGGAATACCCCAATAACTGCACGAGGTTTGACATTGTCTTGATCTTCATGTTTTGAAAAGAAGCCTGAAAAGGTCACAGGGACTTCATCAAGCTGCCAGCTGCCATCAACCTTCCCTTTATTGCTGATCTGTGACACATGAGACAACCAGTCATTCTCTCCCACGTTCAAATCTGCATATTCATTGGGCCGTACATTACATTCATCTGGAGATTCAAGCCTGATGTCCCCACCAAAGTCTTCAACGAAAGGAACAAATGCATAGTCGTCTGGGAGTTCAATTTGTGTGTCTTCTGGAACATCTAAACTCAGTGGTGGGGGATCAGTACCCACATTGTCCCTGCTCAGTTGACCAATGAGTGTGATGGACGTACCATGCATATCAGATCTACCAGATACATCAATGTTATCAGTGGTTCCTATCGAGAAAACATTACGTTTGCAGTTAGCTGGGACTACAACACCTTCGTTCTTGAACCGCAGTGAAACAGCTCTCGCGAAACTCCTGCGAACATCCATTACGCGATCATAAGAGACAGAGAGTCCCATTTGATGAAAATCTCTGATAAGATTTTTCATACGATCATGGGCATGCAACTTCAAACCCACATAAAGAGGCATTGGAGTTTCTCTGTCACGTCTCTGGTGAACATTTTGTGCATGTTCGGAGCGTTTCGCTGAATTGCTGATCAACATCTGTGAAATAGTACAAGCCACTCGAGTCTTGGCATTAACAGTCTCATCATCGCCTAAGTTCTGTATACTACATGTGCCCTCAAGTAGAACTCTAAGAAGAGTCAGGAGTGAGTTGGGTACAGGCTCGCTCAAGCAATAAGATGAAAATGATCCCGTGAAAGGAGCTTGAGATATGAGTATGTGTTTACGCAGAAGAAGACCCACATCAACTATCTTTTTTGCCTCTTCCTCAGACACTATACGAGTTAAAGATTCGGACAACAAGGAGCCAACTCGAAACCTACTTGAAATAAACACATCTCTACCCTGTGTGAAGGCGTCCCAGCCATCGCCCAATTTCTGCAACAAATGTTCTTTGAATCGAGTGGAATGTATTTCTTCACTAAGCCAATCAGAACCGACTTGCTTCAACCTCCGACTGTACAGATTCTTGAGATCGACAAGCTTCATCGCGGAATCGTTGTGTTCAACAAATGTTATGAGCTCTGCCATAACGAGAGGGTCATAGGGCAGGCCTGACGCGGAATGTTCGGCGTTCTTCGACTTTTTAGATTTAGCCGCTCGTGCTTCATTGGCAAGCTTACAATAACAGGTTTTGTGATAGTAAAGATCACTAGCAGCGGAATCAAATGCTGCATTGACCCGAGAAAAAACAACCCAGTTCTCGGCTTCCTTTGCCATAATTTTGAGTTTATTGTTATCAGACATTGATCTGCAAATAGGCTCACTGCTGTCACCTTCGCGTTTGTGACAATAAACACACTGGGGCAGTTTCCTGTCACAGCCAGATTCAAAACTTGTCCGTGTTCTTTTAGGACTCAGCGTGGAGCAGGATGCCACTGCCTCATTTCGCTCTCGCTTGTGTAGCACGCGCTGTACGATGTGAGTCCGAATACTGTCACGGCATGTCTTATGATATATTGCCTTATTCGTCAACAGTGACATCGACATACACTCATCACTCTCTCTCATCAAACAATCAATGGTCAAATTATATGGAAGCTCAACGCCATTATCTAGGAAGCGCGTTATGTCTTCCTCAATAGCTTTATAGGCGTCATGAAAACGAGATTCTCTATACGGACGCATCAATTTCTTGGAACTGTCTTGCTGGCAAAAGCAACAACGTTCCCAGTCAGTACTAGTCCGTACACGAAGAGGATTCTCACTCATTCTGTGAATGATTTTTGTGAACAATCGCGTTCTCGAATTAATTTCGACAGACAAATCAGAATTGCTTGCGGAATTACGCCAAACAAGAGATTGTATGGCAAAGAGACTGCTTCATAAAGAGCGTTGTTTCTCCGGGATCAGCGTCATTCAGGTTTGCCTGAATGACGCTGATCCCGGAGAAACAACGCTCTTTTCAAGTTCCAAGAAATTGATGCGTCCGTATAGAGAATCTCGTTTTATTCTACATCATCTCCCACGTCTGTTTCCAACACGTGCGTGGATCAGAGTTCACTTTCGCGCCCTTACAATCGGATGTATAGTCGGTAGACCGTCGAAAAGGAGGTTCCCTTCAGCCGCTGGCGGCCATTTTGGATTGTGCCGCTACTGGTCGCCACCGGTCGGTGTCAACTTGTAGCCGATCGTTTTTGAGAACCTCATAGCCTACACTAACAGTGTGCCAAATTTCAAGAAGGTATCACCAAGTGCACAATTCACCTGTATGTGACGAATTCCTCCCCCGCTATTACCCTTGCCGACCGATTCAAAATTTATCTTCTGCTCATATCAATAATCCAAGTTAGCGTTTCGTATTTCTTTCTATATAACGCCGGTTGGTTGGGCTGCTACCTTGGTAATAGATTAACAAATCGGTCAGATGTTTTTCTTGATGGGTGTTCGATATAATATAAGGATTAGTGCATGTCTTGTCGTTGACTACGCCCATATAGTGCCCAGTGAGGTGGTCTAGTTCCCTCCGCTTCGCGCCGGGAACTACACCACCTCACTAGACACTATATGGGCGTAGTCAACTCCAAGCCATACACTATTTCTTAAATATATAGTCTCAATAGTATGTGTGACCATTTATCAAGGACATCATGTTATCCCTGACTTCTATCGTCATTAAAATCGACTGTTGATAATGTTATCTCCCTTGAAATTGCTAGATGAGCAAGGAAAGTCCAATTAAGAAGCAAGTAATTAGTGATGAAACACCTACGTCATCAGCTGAAACTAAAGCCCAGTTTCCTTTTCATTACTTTAATAAAGGAAAACAACGGACAGCTCTCGGAGCTCTCTGTCTGCTCTCGGAGCTCTCTGTCTGCTCTCGGAGCTCTCTGTCTGCTCTCGGAGCTCTCTGTTGTTTTCGTTTATTAAAAGTAACAAAAGGAAACTTGGCTTTTTATGACGAGCCAATTACAAGCACCTAGTTCAGAGATATTCCGTCATTAAGGATACCTATGACCATCAACCCTACCAACACTAAGGCGCTTTGTTTAGCGAATGTGTGTTTACAGTAATTTGCAAGTATGTATTTTTCCCAGGAAAAAATTTAGCAAATCTCATCTCCTTGTCTTTAATATAAACGGAACGGACACAGTCTGTATTATATGTCACGATACGTACACTGTTGATGGAATGATTAGGAGAAAGTTACAAAACATCAAAAGACAGTTAAAACGCCGTTTTCTTTAAATGGGTTTCAACAGAGAATAAGACAACCTTTCAAACTAATTGGGAAAATCGCTGTAAAAAGCCAGCTCTGTATTTTCATACTACTCTGCAGGAAAATGCCAATAGTTTGTGAAATGATGCGTATATCGATTATACAAATTCACTAACATTTCGAAATTCCAATTTTTATTTGAAATTCCCAAACCCTTAGTGTTAAATTCACTAACAGCTTTAGGAGATTGGGGGAGGGCTAAATCTCCTAAAGCTTTTAGTAAATCTCATCCAATGACGAAAAACTGTCAGCCATGTGTGCCCAACAATAACAAATTCCGAGTTACTCGTCATTGAAATAAGCGGACTTATTGAGACTTGATTGAGGGTTCCAACTTCCATTTCTATCATGGTCGAGATATAGCTTCGACAGAGCAAAGTCTCTTCGGGGTCAGTGGGTTACCGTTCTTCATGTAGGTGGCCCACTCTGACTAAAACTTAAAAACAAAGCATGGCAGAATAGTGCTTTCCCACTCATTGTCACACTTACAAGCATCGCATATTGTCAACATGTCGTGTTTGTCTTGTACTCAAGTGACCGACTTGATGAATAGAAGACGGTAAAAGAACAAAATTGTAACAATCTTAATTACCAACAGTAACACAATACCTGGTGTTTGATAAGAAGTCTGCACAAATAAAGGAGGGAAGTGTTTGTCCAATGAGTTTAGATTTAACCCAGTTGCGTGAAGGGATTTGAGTGGATGGGGGTAACAAGACCAACAAATTACATAGGATGCACTCTAAAATTAGCTGGGTTAAAAGTGAACCCCAATCAACTGGGTTGAGTGAATATGAACCCAACTGGGTTCATATTCACCCAACCCAGTTGATTTGGGTTCAGTTTTAACCCAACTGATTAATGAGTGTAATAAAACAATACTCAAGAGATGTCGCAATGTGCTCGAAAGTAGGTGACGAGTATCACTTTATTATTGAGTATAAACTAGTCAGTGATTTACGAGAAAAATACACCCCATATACCATTGGGAATACCCATCACATATCAAGTTCTATGTACGTTTATGTACGTTTATTAAAAAAAGTCTTCGAACGTTCAAAACCTTTAAGTTTGTGGTTTCCGCGAGAAAGGGCATGTCAAATGTATGGTGGTGATCAGTGCTCAAAATAACTTTTTTTCTTTGCGTAGCAAAATGCTAGAAATTTCCAAAAAATGAATAGTATTTTGTAAAAATTACATATCTATTTTTGTATACCAGAGTTATTTTATGCTGTTTTGTATTGAATTCGTTTAAGAGGATAGAATAGTTTCCATCCATTTCTGGCCATTTCCAAATGATCTGCAACACATGAAACATTTACTACGTTTTTTTTTCAACTGAACTGCCTTTAAGGGTTGCATGGACTTGGATATTTTCAAATAGTATCTTGGTTGTTCAATAAAGTTCTCAAAATGGAAGTTGGAATTTTTAATTTGATGGGCTTGAAGTTATTTTTAATGTACATTTTATGCAAAATGTTGTAAAAATAGGAAGAATTTAAACCAATAGAATTCATCTTACATATGAAGTTGCTAATGATGCTTGACGGAGAGTTAATCTGAGTTATGCCTGGAATGTTCCACAATCAGAAGTAACGCATCACTGAACAAGTTTTCAAATTTGTTTGCAAATTTCCATTTACATTTTGCGATACAAGATAATCAACTGCAGCCTAATAGGCTGCAGTTGATTATCTTGTATCGCAAAATGCTATACATAATTGAACATTGTGTAGCCTTTTGAAAGTTTTGCATAGCAAACAGCGACGCGACACCGCTTATTGTGAGCCATGGTGGTGATGATTATGATGATTATGGGCAAAACGTTTATGGCTATGATGATGATGACGATGATAATAGTGATAATGGTTGTGATGGTCTGGTGATGATGAGCATGGTCCTAGTGATGGTGTTGTTAACCACCACCGACCATTGTCAGCACTGTCACCTTGTAAGCATCGCGACCGTTAGCATTACTCCTAATTTTATTATCACGACTTCGTAATAGTGATAATGATAGTGATGGTCTGGTGATGATGGGCATGGTCCTAGTGATGGTGTTGTTAACCATCACCGACCATTGTCAGCACTGTCACCTTGTAAGCATCGCGACCGTTAGCATTACTCTTAATTTTATTATCACGACTTCGTAATAGTGATAATGATAGTGATGGTCTGGTGATGATGGGCATGGTCCTAGTGATGGTGTTGTTAACCCTCACCGATCATTGTCAGCACTGTCACCTTGTAAGCATCGCGACCGTTAGCATTACTCCTAATTTTATTATCACGACTTCGTAATAGTGATAATGATAGTGATGGTCTGGTGATGATGGGCATGGTCCTAGTGATGGTGTTGTTAACCATCACCGACCATTGTCAGCACTGTCACCTTGTAAGCATCCGACCGTTAGCATTACTCTTAATTTTATTATCACGACTTCGTAATAGTGATAATGATAGTGATGGTCTGGTGATGATGGGCATGGTCCTAGTGATGGTGTTGTTAACCATCACCGATCATTGTCAGCACTGTCACCTTGTAAGCATCGCGACCGTTAGCATTACTCTTAATTTTATTATCACGACTTCGTAATAGTGATAATGATAGTGATGGTCTGGTGATGATGGGCATGGTCCTAGTGATGGTGTTGTTAACCACCACCGACCATTGTCAGCACTGTCACCTTGTAAGCATCGCGACCGTTAGCATTACTCTTAATTTTATTATCACGACTTCGTAATAGTGATAATGATAGTGATGGTCTGGTGATGATGGGCATGGTCCTAGTGATGGTGTTGTTAACCATCACCGACCATTGTCAGCACTGTCACCTTGTAAGCATCGCGACCGTTAGCATTACTCTTAATTTTATCATCACGACTTCGTAATAGTGATAATGATAGTGATGGTCTGGTGATGATGGGCATGGTCCTAGTGATGGTGTTGTTAACCATCACCGACCATTGTCAGCACTGTCACCTTGTAAGCATCGCGACCGTTAGCATTACTCTTAATTTTATTATCACGACTTCGTAATAGTGATAATGATAGTGATGGTCTGGTGGTGATGGGCATGGTCCTAGTGATGGTGTTGTTAACCACCACCGACCATTGTCAGCACTGTCACCTTGTAAGCATCGCGACCGTTAGCATTACTCTTAATTTTATTATCACGACTTCGTAATAGTGATAATGATAGTGATGGTCTGGTGATGATGCGCATGGTCCTAGTGATGGTGTTGTTAACCCTCACCGATCATTGTCAGCACTGTCACCTTGTAAGCATCGCGACCGTTAGCATTACTCCTAATTTTATTATCACGACTTCGTAATAGTGATAATGATAGTGATGGTCTGGTGATGATGGGCATGGTCCTAGTGATGGTGTTGTTAACCCTCACCGATCATTGTCAGCACTGTCACCTTGTAAGCATCGCGACCGTTAGCATTACTCCTAATTTTATTATCACGACTTCGTAATAGTGATAATGATAGTGATGGTCTGGTGATGATGCGCATGGTCCTAGTGATGGTGTTGTTAACCATCACCGACCATTGTCAGCACTGTCACCTTGTAAGCATCGCGACCGTTAGCATTACTCCTAATTTTATTATCACGACTTCGTAATAGTGATAATGATAGTGATGGTCTGGTGATGATGCGCATGGTCCTAGTGATGGTGTTGTTAACCATCACCGACCATTGTCAGCACTGTCACCTTGTAAGCATCGCGACCGTTAGCATTACTCCTAATTTTATTATCACGACTTCGTAATAGTGATAATGATAGTGATGGTCTGGTGATGATGCACATGGTACTAGTGATGGTGTTGTTAACCCTCACCGATCATTGTCAGCACTGTCACCTTGTAAGCATCGCGACCGTTAGCATTACTCCTAATTTTATTATCACGACTTCGTAATAGTGATAATGATAGTGATGGTCTGGTGATGATGCGCATGGTCCTAGTGATGGTGTTGTTAACCATCACCGACCATTGTCAGCACTGTCACCTTGTAAGCATCGCGACCGTTAGCATTACTCCTAATTTTATTATCACGACTTCGTAATAGTGATAATGATAGTGATGGTCTGGTGATGATGCGCATGGTCCTAGTGATGGTGTTGTTAACCACCACCGACCATTGTCAGCACTGTAACCTTGTAAGCATCGCGACCGTTAGCATTACTCCTAATTTTATTATCACGACTTCGTAATAGTGATAATGATAGTGATGGTCTGGTGATGATGGGCATGGTCCTAGTGATGGTGTTGTTAACCACCACCGACCATTGTCAGCACTGTCACCTTGTAAGCATCGCGACCGTTAGCATTACTCCTAATTTTATTATCACGACTTCGTAATAGTGATAATGATAGTGATGGTCTGGTGATGATGCGCATGGTCCTAGTGATGGTGTTGTTAACCACCACCGACCATTGTCAGCACTGTAACCTTGTAAGCATCGCGACCGTTAGCATTACTCCTAATTTTATTATCACGACTTCGTAATAGTGATAATGATAGTGATGGTCTGGTGATGATGAGCATGGTCCTAGTGATGGTGTTGTTAACCATCACCGACCATTGTCAGCACTGTCACCTTGTAAGCATCGCGACCGTTAGCATTACTCCTAATTTTATTATCACGACTTCGTAATAGTGATAATGATAGTGATGGTCTGGTGATGATGGGCATGGTCCTAGTGATGGTGTTGTTAACCATCACCGACCATTGTCAGCACTGTCACCTTGTAAGCATCGCGACCGTTAGCATTACTCTTAATTTTATTATCACGACTTCATAATAGTGATAATGATAGTGAAGGTCTGGTGATGATGGGCATGGTACTAGTGATGGTGTTGTTAACCATCACCGACCATTGTCAGCACTGTCACCTTGTAAGCATCCGACCGTTAGCATTACTCTTAATTTTATTATCACGAATTCGATTAATATTCTCACTGTAAATGTGACAAGTTCATAAGTTCATAATTGTGCACAAATTATGCTGATAATGCTGATGATAATGGTGATGATAATGATGACGTTAATGATGATGTTAATGATGATTATTATTATTTTTATGGTGCCTATGCATATCGGATATTTTTCCTTTACTCGCTTCTTTGCTGGTACTGTATAATAGATGTATACTACTCAAAGTTTGCTAAGCACCAAATATTTGACACATCATTGTGACATATTTGCGATATTTTTGGTGGATATGATTGAGGAATGTATTGAGATGGTCCCCAGTGTTTACATTAGCTCTCTTGACAGGCCATGGAAAGCACGTGCCCCTTGATTTTCATGATGTTTTCGTGTACTGTCTACACGTACATGACATGTGTAGGGTATTCAATCTTTATTTCAACACAAACTCTTGTGATTTAATGACTGAATATGGCAAATGCAAATGTAAGAAGACATTTGTCTGAAGCAGAAATGTGGTGGGCTGTAGGGATGGTGGAGCAAGGGGCTACCTATCGCCAGGTTGGTGAAGCCCTTGGTGTGCACCATACGGTGACCACCAGAGCATGGACAAGATTTCAGCAGTATGACACGTCAGTAAGACGCCATGGTGGTGGCAGAGACAGGGTACCATCTGCAGCTGAATATCGGTTTTTGATCATTCAGGCCCGTTGGAACCGCTTTGCCACAGCAATCCAGCTTCGCAGTGACCTTCAGAATGCATCCGGGGTAAATGTTTCGACGCAGACTATCCGGGCAAGGTTGCACGAAGGTGGTCTCCGATCGAGAAGACCATGTATTCGCATTCCGCTGTCCCAGAGCCACCGCCAGGCACGATATGAATGGGTCTTGAACCACGTTGGATGGACCAGAGAAGATTGGCGACCAGTCCTTTTTACAGATGAGTCAAGGTACTGCCTAGACCACACATATATGCGTTCTAGGGTATGGAGAAGACCAGGAGAGCGATTCCATGCAGCCAACATTGATGAGCATGACTGCTATGGTGGAGGGTCAATCATGGTCTGGGGCGGCATCGGCTGGGATGGACGTACATAGCTCTGTGTCCTTGAACGGGGTACATTGACTGCATGTCGGTATATTGATGAGATCCTGGATGTCTACGTCAGATTGTATGCAGGTGCAGTGGGTAATAGATTCATTCTGATGGACGATAATGCCCGTCCTCATGTTGCCCATGCTGTCGGGGAGTACCGACAGAGGGAGGGGATTGAGCGTATGGACTGGCTAGCAAGATCCCCTGACCTCAATCCAATCGAACATGTCTGGAATGAGTTGCAGCTTGCAATTTCAGCCCGTCCAGTCCAGTCAAGAAGTGTCCAGGAGCTTGGTACCATGCTGGTCGAAGAATGGAACAACATCCCACAAAGGACCACCAGGAACCTGCTTGGGAGCATGAGAATGCGTTGTCAAGCTGTAATTAACAGTAAAGGGTCTCCTACTCGATAGTGAAGCCATACCAGTTCACTCCGTCAACTTTTTGGCATATTGAAAAACTTCCTCTTTTACCAAAAATATCCATTTTTCATGGTTATCGTATTCAAAATCTAAAAAATAATGTCAAACACAAATAAAATCTTAATTTCTCTACTTAAATCATCAAAGATATAATTAAATAAAAAATATATACACTTTTCATTACAATATTTCAACTAAAACGTAAAACAGGTAGTTGGATATATTTAGTGCTTAGCAAACTTTGAGTAGTATATATCTGTAACACCATTTTCCCGGTAGAGACAAAATTATTATTATTAAAACCTTTATGCCCACCAAATTTCAGTCATGCCCCCCCCCCCCCCCCCCCCCACAATGTTAACCCATATAGGGAACATTAGGCAAGAACATTTTAATATCTAGCAATTTCATTGATTCTGAGTCCGGTTGTGTCCATAATTTATAAGTTGTAAGAGGCATCAATAATTAGGCCACAACGTGGCCTAATTATTGATGCCTTTCACAACTTGTTAGTCCATATTGTGGCCTAATTATTGATGACTTTCAGCACTTATAAATTATGGACACAAACGGACTCAGAGCCAAGAAAATTGCGTTTTGTTCTCGAATTTCAAAATATTTTCCGGGGCAGGGCCCCGAATCCCCTCCGACGAAAGGGGGACACTCACTCTTGTGTTCGGCCCCATCTTGCCGCTGTGAGTCTCGGATGATGCAGCGATTCATATTCTGTTTGCCTCCTAGATATTACTCGTGCCACTCTAACTTTGATATCCTGGCTACGCGCCTGAGGCAAGCGCAACACCCACGTGCGGAACGCCTTAGTACACAGTATCATCGGGCTACCACATGGGCAATCAGGATTGGGTGTCTTGTCCGAGGGAATACAATGCACTTACCAATGGTCAGGGTCGAACTGTTCACCTTCCTGCTTAAAGCTAATGCTCTAATCACCTAGCCACCACCCTCCCTGGGGAGATATTGTAAAGCCAGCACATGGGTCCAAGCGAGGGCATGTAGAGAACACACAGATATGATGTACAACATTTGACTTCTGTGACTGAGATGTTTGAACCTCTGCTGTGAAGATAATATTCTCATTTGTTTAATACGCATACGCCCTGCGACGCGCATCTCTTAAGCCGCTTTCACATCAATGTTTTGCCGCGCAGCTTACCCTTAACACACATGTGTCCAATCTTACGTCTAACCGTCAGAACACAGATAGCAGATTAAAAGAAAATTCAAGCTGCGAGATTTTCCAATAATGCAACTAACAATTTAACCAATTCAGTCTTGTGTGATAGAGCTCATTGAGTTCTGGAAAAAAGATTGAGTTTTTAGAATTCCTTACGTTGGATGTTTATATGATGTTTGTAAACCTCCAGCTGTATAACAACAGACACGAATCAATCCCATCAAGTCCAATGTGCAAGCTAAAACGGAATACAATTTTCACACATGGAATCTTTACAGCAAAAATATGTTCATTTATTTAGTGCCTCGTCTTACACACGGTGGCTTCGCTGTCTTGATTTGTAGAGAACAAGATCTATACAATTGCCTTTGAAATACCGCTTCCTAAGCGACATTTTGTGAAAATCGAAACGAGAAGTTTCCAAACGGGTCCGTAATTCACAGGGTCTTCAAAGTCGGGGAAGCTTATGAGAAATGACATCACATGTAATTCCCTCTTGCTTCTATCCCAGTTAAATAGAGTTCAAACAAACTTGAAATTGAAATTTCCTGGACCTTACTGCGTTGAAGCCTGTGTTTGAAATTGACATGTAGGGATGAGATATATGTATATTATTTGGTTTGTTGCCGAGGGCGGTCGACATTTTATCCAATCAGCAACAGGTGTGTCGACTGCTACAGAGGACCACCCTAAACCCAGCGGACGCACAAATTCGATGGAGCGAATCGGCCTTATATGAAATCAGCGTGCAGTTGTCTTCTACAGAATTCAACCCATTCATCACTATTACTTTCTTCAAACTCATCTTGGCGATTTCTATCTAATGTTTAAAGATCTTGGAAATATTGTGTTGTCAGCGTCCGCTTGGACAAAAGTTTGAAACTCCAGCAAGGAGATGTTTTGGCGTTGGGTGTCGGAATGGGTTGTCGGGCTAAGTGAAACCAAGAGTAGTTTTTTTTTCGAGAGACCGTTAAATGACATTAGCAGTTATTCGGCAAATTAAGGCAAGGCCCAAAGCCTTTGCGAGTCATTAATCGAGTTGGACTGGTCCCCATGGTCATCAGTGCCCGGGGTAGAAGTCCCCTGTGGGTTAGCAAAACTTAAGATAAAATCAGCAACTTCTTTCATGAAAATGAATCCTTCAGCTGCTCTGCTATCGAGCTTCAACCAGGGATGTGGCTACGGGGAAGGGGGGGGGGGGGGGTCTCACACCCCAGCTAGGAGTATTTTTTTCAATAGTTGGAAATTCCGTGGTCAAAAATCAAATAGTTGGAAATTCAATAAATTAACATTGTTCATGAAAAATATTAAAATTCCAACTTAATGATGAGAAATTTTGATCTTTTATTTCCAACTGGAAACTTGAGTTTCAAATTTCCTGCTCTAATATTGACATTGGCCTCAAAATTTCGACTCTGACATCAATACGGTAAATTTTTTGACCCAAACACCTTATAAATGATGCTTTTCCCGTTTCAGGACTAGTGAAAATTTTCGGAAGGGTTCATAAGCATGTGTCGCAGACGATCTAAAATTGACATTGACCTCAAAATATCGACTCTGACATCAATCCGGTAAATTTTCTGATCCAGACACATTATAAATGATGCTTTTTCCGTTTCAGGACTAGTGAAAATTTTCAGAAGGGTTCATAAGCATCTGTATATATATATATATAATATGCCACATCCCTGGCTTCAACAGGGCCTTATACTCTCTGTCGAGCTATACGATGACCATAAATCTCTCCTTCCGAAATCCCATGTGTTGACGACATGTATGTGAATGTTCCGGTATTCAGTAAAGTGTTTAACACTTTTAACCCAACGCATGCGTATTATAGCACGTATAAGAAAAAATTCTACCGGAGCTTTCCCGGTACAAGGAGTGTTAAATTCCTACAGAAACCGCACCTTTTTGCTGCTTCCACTTTTTTCCTGTGCGAAAACACGGCTCTGTCCAGCTCAATCCAGTAAGTAAAGTAGTATGCCCACTACATGTATACTATAGATTCGTAAGGTATACATGTATGTACATAGCTGATACCAAATAGTACGAGTATGTGATGGAAAAAGTGATAGGGAAGGTGGGTTTCTTCTTGAAAGTTTCCTCGCGAAACGTTTGACGTTGCTAATGACGTTGTGATGCGCGTACAACGTCGTACAGGCGTTGGTCGCTGTTGTCCACTGTGCAATCGGATATTATACATGTAAGTTACAGGGCGTTTAGTTGGCAGAAAAAGTGTCATATACGGCTCAGAGAAAACAATATTAGGTTCGCCGAACCTAATATTGTTTTCTCTGAGCCATACATGACACTGTATCTGCCAACTAAACGCCCTGTAACGTATTTATTATGCACGGCATGCTAAAAAGTCATCGGGGAAGTTAACTCAACGAATAGTTAAATGATGCGCACTTCTCGAAAAATGTAAACAAAGCAGACGATGTTTACATACACAACAAGGGGAGTAATTTTGCTTCCGCATTCTAATAAATCACTCGTGACTTGTTCTATAACCGCCAATATTTTGGGGTGGTTTGGCATTTTATTATTACAGTTTCATTCAATCGAATGCAATGTTTATACGACGGGGCTATTCTATATCGTGGGTCTTCTGTAAGATTGCACTGCAGCATGTACGTACGTGTAAATTAAAAGCTGAGGCGTGTGGATATAATGATAAAACAAAATGGCTGACGGGCACCTAATATTATAAGTTACAAGACGTTCAGGTGGCGGATACGGTATCATATGAGGCGAGGTGAAAACAATATTGGACGAGGCGGTACGCCGGATGATACCGTATCCGCCACCTGAACGTCCTGTAACGTATTTATTATGCCAGCGAAAACAAAATAACAAGCAAATTTGAACGCCGGCACATTTTCAAAACTGGTGCAAAACGCTATGTAAGTTGTAACAAACGTGCACAGTTGTCTCCCTGTTTGTGTATAATTTCCTTGACAACACAGACAACAGCGATAGACGCTTTTCTTCGCACTGTCACTTTGTCTTGAGTGTGCAGAAAATGTCCGAAACGTCCGATTTTATACAATTCGATCAAAATAAATGTATCTCACATTTTTTCCCATTAACTTTCATTCATTTTCCTACAATTTCATCATTGTGCAATCTTATAATTATTCAATGAAATTAAATCCATTTTCGAAGCGACGTTATCCATTTACCACAACACTGTCAACAGAGACTACAGAATGAGCTCAACGAGAAAAAATGAAATTAATCTATTCCCGGGATAAGACATTTTTTTCTCAGTTTATTTATTCACACTATATATATTTTTCAACTTTCTAACAACGCATTTATGGGTTATATATTTTTTCTAAAGCTTTTAAAATATCGAGGCGAACACCGTACCCAAACTGTTGTGTGATAGCCTCAATAAGCTTAGACCCTATGTCAGGTTAGGGCCAGGCCGACTTATCCGTTATCGGTAGATCGAATACAGTAGTATTTCTCACTTCAAATAATTAAATTTACATTTAGAAAATAAATTTCACAATAAATTTATTATAAAACGAGATATAATGAGACATATAGACACGGAGGGACGTTTGATTGTACTGCAATTTCTTCAATATGGATATAAAAGCACCGCGAGGTGAGGAATTTCCACGTCGAAACAAAATGGCGGTACTGACCTAATACGAGTTTCGTATTAGGTCACCTCGGGCTGCAGGTGACCCAATACGGCTCAGTACCGTCCCACTATTCGGGGGCTGTGATTGGCGAATTTCATTAGCTGGCATAATAATAAATTAATATTGGGTGCCTTTCAGCCATCCTGAACCTAATATTGCGGAGTCTATGTCTCTTAGTAACTTCATTTGATTGGATAAACAAATTTACTAGCATAATAATATGTTGTTAGGTCAGGGTCGAGCTTCTTGTACGGGAACGTCAACCGCTTCTCGGGGAAAACTTTCACAAAGAAACCCACCTTCTCCATCAAATTTCCATAAAATACCCATACTATATGCCCAAAGCCATATACATACATATATACGTTACTATACTGTTGTAAACATGTAGTTGGTATACAACTTGGCCGATCAAGCTGGATAGAGTCGTGGTTTCACACCGAATGAAATGGTTACGCGCGCCGAAGTCGCGCAGGGACGGTATGGGACAAGCCCCTTTCGACCCTCTTTAACTGTAGATGATTTGGGTTGTCTGGGCGTGGCAAAGATGGAAAATGGAAATGGTACTTAGCGCCGTCTATGTTTCCTCCTGTTCTTTTTTGGAGGAGGAGGCTGTGATGGTGATACCTCTTTTGGTGGTGTTGAAGGAGGGGTGCTGGAGGGCTGACTAGGTTGGTATGGTCTATCCCTTGCAGCTGCCGGTGATGGAGAGCTCTCTGGAGTAGTGTGCAGATAGTGGTTACTGACACTCTGTAATGCTCCTCAAATCGTGCTTTCCAAAAGACCGCGGTTATCCAGGGTATTCAGCGATTGTTGGAGGATTGCTAGGTGTTCGTCATCCCTGACCTTTTCCCCAAGGATACTTTCCACGGACTCCGCAGTGTGAGCTTCCTGGATGGTGTCATGGTCGGAAAAGGCCGGAAGAGCAAGAGCGGATGTAGCTACATGTGCGCTGTCCGGCTCAACTTCCTGCACCATAAACAAACCTCCCTCCTCCATCTCCTCTTCCGAGGAAAAGTTGCACCGGCAAAAATCTCCGGTTTTTATGAGAATTTTACACTGCTTACGACAACAATGCTCCGACAGAATTGGTCCTCTTCATATGTGTTATACTACCTATGTGAACACAGCTTTATTCGCAATACATGTGCACATTGTCAGTCAAGTTTAGCTGGTAGGTTAGATATCTAGATACCTAATCGCTTCCACAGTTCAATATATTATTGATATTTTATTTATGGTTCATATGTGAGTTACACGAGCATCAAAACATTTCAAACATATTGACAAAACTATTATAAAAACAGATGTAAGATTGTACGCTAGTAACCTCTATACTCAGTTCATTATGGATATAATTCTGACAGGATAATACGAAAACAGAGCCAGGCATGGTGTCTTCTGGGACAAACTATATACTTCACCGTTACTCCCAAGGTGGCAATAACATACTGCCGTGGAATGTCGGTAGTCACGTGAAAGGTTACAGTAAAAACAAGCGGGTTATAACAAAAATGTTGTAAACGAAATATTTGATGAAATGAATGCAGATTGTCTGAGCAACACATTAGTATTTTTTTTGTTTTTGAATGATACAGCTGGTAACACTCGTCCTGCTGATAATTAATTTCGAAGCAACAGTCCTCTAAGAGCCGAGTTTACGCTGGAATCAAATCTTGAGTCGAATAAGACAAAATATCCGAATCTCAATTCGAAACCATTCCCATTGTTACGACACTACGGCTGTTTTACTTACAGTACGTGGAGAGTGAATTGTAACTAAATCTCCCACGGAGTGGAGTTATCACCCAAACTATAACTTTCAAATTTTGTATATATCGACTAAAAACACAAGCACTGTTTCAGCCAATGGACCTCCGGGTTTAACCCGGAGGTCCATTGGCTGAAACTTTGCTTTTGCTTGTTATGCCTTGCAACAAATTTGCAACTATTGGTCGGGTGGAATCTCCACTCTGCGGGTGATTTAGTGATAATACAATCTCCACGTACTGTATGATATTTCCCTTCCATGCGAATCCTTGCAGTATCAATATGCATACTGACTATTCATACCATTGAACCGCGAGTACAAGTAGAGAGACTTACCACTTGTTTCCATAAAGTTGAGCAATTTATTCACATGGCAATCCAAGGTATTCCAAACAGACATTTCGATATGGACAAGTGTATGAACATGAAACGGTTTGATCTCCGCCAGTGGTAACTGCGCTGTGTCAGTGGCACTTAATCCGATTGCCCACGTGGGGCACTGTGGCGCTGTGTACTATGGCCTACTGCCCGTCGACGGTGCACTTGTCTTCAACAACTGCTAACACTACTTGTGTGGAGTTGGTGAGTCTGACAGTTGCTCATCGTCGATCCTCTTCGGGTAGTCCGGCTTCCACCACCCGTAAAAGTGTCCGTCACGGCAATAAATAAATAAATAAATAAATAAATAAATAAATAAATAAATAAATAAATAAATAAATAAATGGACGTATCACTTGTTTCTGTAAAGTTGAGCATTTTATTCACATAGCAGTCACAGGTATTCCGTGAAGACATTTCAGCATAGACCAGTGCATCAACCCGAAGTGTAACTTAGTTTCATTAATATTAGAACTATATAGAACATGGTTTTCATTAATATTACAACTATCTAGAACAGGGTTTTCATTAATATTAGAACTATCTATAACGGGTTTTCATTAATATTAGAACTATCTAGAACATAGTTTTCATTAATATTAGAACTATCTAGAACAGGGTTTTCATTAATATTAGAACTATCTATAACGGGTTTTCATTAATATTAGAACTATCTAGAACAGGGTTTTCATTAATATTAGAACTATCTAGAACATGGTTTTCATTCATATTAGAACTATCTAGAACAGGGTTTTCATTAATATTAGAACTATCTAGAACAGGGTTTTCATTAATATTAGAACTATCTAGAACAGGGTTTTCTTTAATATTAGAACTATCTAGAACAGGGTTTTCATTAATATTAGAACTATCTAGAACATGGTTTTCATTCATATTAGAACTATCTAGAACAGGGTTTTCATTAATATTAGAACTATCTAGAACAGGGTTTTCATTAATATTAGAACTATCTAGAACAGGGTTTTCTTTAATATTAGAACTATCTAGAACAGGTTTTTTTTTAAAATATTAGAACTATCTAGAACAGGGTTTTCATTAATATTAGAACTATCTAGAACGGGGTTTTCATTAATATTAGAACTATCTAGAACGGGGTTTTCATTAATATTAGAACTATCTAGAACGGGGTTTTCATTAATATTAGAACTATCTAAAACGGGGTTTTCATTAATATTAGAACTATCTAGAACGGGGTTTTCATTAATATTAGAAGTATCTAGTACAGGGTTTTTGTTAATATTAGAACTATCTAGAACGGGGTTTTCATTCATATTAGAACTATCTAGAACAGGGTTTTGACACATTAATATTCAAATTACTCAAAGCTATTCCTTTGGATGCATCGCTACCACAAGTTTTGACATTTTCTGTCCTTATTATTCTGATGGTGACAACACACCTCGAACTCACCTTAAAAATGAGACTGGATTCAAACGAGAATTGTCCAGGTATCAGCAAGGTGGACGAAACAAACCCATATATCGTCTTTTGCGTGGAACAAGTCGCCATCTGCAATGCTTTAGCATTGCAGATGTCGCCTTGTTCCACTCAACGAGTGATGTATGTGCAAACAAGACATAACGCAATCCCCGTATTATTTCAGATTCCCCGTGGGAACCCCGGAAAGTGAAACAGTGCTTGTTTACTGTGGTAAGCAAGCTCTGTTTTACTGGTAAAATAGGATGCAATCACCAATGCCTGCGGTGGATGTCCTCTACAATGGGCAATAAGGGTATAAATGATCGACGAAACTTTATCTCCATGTTGTGGGCATGATTAGCCATTGTGCAGAAAAATGTTACGATAAACACAAATAAATAAATAAATAAATAAATAAATAAATAAATAAATAAATAAATAAATAAATAAATAATATGCTTCAAATGACATTTTCCAACCAAATGTATGTTTTCTAGTTTGGCTAGATACGGTCAGTGTCGTTCCTCAGAAAAAAAGTACCTTTAAAAATCTGATTTATGTCACTTGGATTTTAGTATTTGTCAAGATTAAAACACAGCATTAGGGCGTGCGAAGTAATTTATGGTTGTTTTTTGGGGTGCCTTTAACCATTTATACCAAATTCGATCGATATCGCTCTCTAGACATCGGTGTAATGGCGATATTTAACCCTTTTATTAGGGCTGTCACGATTAATCTATTAATCGACTGTTGATCGATCACGGCGAAATCGATTAGTATTTTTCGTTGTCGAATAATCGGTAAATTGTATCCCGTTCTAGACGTTTAATAATTAAAAGAAAATTTGATGAAAAAACTATTGTTTCTAAAGGTAAAGAGTTAAGAACATCGATGTTAAACCCCAAGACGCTGTTGGAAGCAATAGTCTTCCAGGTACATTCATCAAAGCTTTGATGTTCTGAACTTTTGAACCGTCAGTGTAATAATCAAGACCGGTCGGCAGTTGCGAAGTTCGCAACTGCCGACCGGTCTTGATTAATACACTGACGGTTCAAAAGTTCAGAACATCAAAGCTTTGAATGCAACTAAAAGAGGATCGTCTTCGTTGTTTACTGTTTACTTGAGGTAGGTCAACTGACTTGAACTTCATTTATCGACTTCAAAGAGTGGGAGAGGAGGGGGGGGGGGGGGGTGGTCATTTACGTACGATTAATCGTCGATTATTTGCGACGATTAATCGATTCCTAAATTAAAAAATCGTGACAGCCCTACCTTTTATACGCATTCACATCGAAAACTATCAAAAACATAGAAATCAATGTGATATTGAATTTTGTAGGTAAAATGTTTCTGTAAATTTGGTTTATATATATTCGTAATTTAGCGCAAACACATTTTGTGCTGTATTTTGTATTAGGTGGGATCAAAATATCATTAAGTGTTTACATTTTGTCAGGAACAGAGGACAGGTATGCTGTACTTGAATAGCCTGTTCTGTGATCAATCTTCATAGTTCAGACCACCAGGGCTCAAAATAAGCGGTGTCGCGTCGCTTTTTGCTATGCAAAACTTTCAAAAGGCTACAAAATGTTCAATTATGTATAGCATTTTGCGATACAAGATAATCAACTGCAGCCTATTAGGCTGCAGTTGATTATCTTGTATCGCAAAATGTGAATGAAAATTTGCAAACAAATTTGAAAACTAGTTCACTGATGCGTTACTTCTGATTGTGGGACATTCCAGGCATAACTCAGATTAACTCTCCACCAAGCATCATTAGCAACTTTATATGTAAGATGAATTCTATTGGTTTAAATTATTCCTGTTTTTACAACATTTTGCATAAAATGTACATTAAAAATAACCCCAAGCCCATCAAATTAAAAATCCCAACTTCCATTTTGAGAACTCTGTTGAACAACCAAGACACTATTTGAAAATATCCAAGTCCATAAAGGCAGTCCAGTTGAAAAAAAACGTAGTAAATGTTTCATGTGTTGCAGCTCATTTGGAAATGCCCAGAAATGGATGGAAACTATTCTATCTACTTAGAAGAATTCAATACAAAACAGCATAACATAACTCTGGTATACAAAAATAGCTATGTAATTTTTACAAAATGCTATTCATTTTTTGGAAATCTGTAGCATTTTGCTACGCAAAGAAAAAAAGTTATTTTGAGCACTGCAGACCACGAGGAAGCTGATGTTAAAACGTGCCAGCAGGTCGTACACATTTCTAAAATAGAATCAATGTAATATGAAATGAGGACCAGGCGTCTTAGTAATGTTGGTCCATTTCTATTGGAAACAGAACATGAGCATTTCATTTACGATGGAATCAACGCGGGGTGACAGAAGGTTAATAGAGCTGAAGGAGGCCGCCCGAAAACACATAGAGTTGATGCTAAATCTAGTTTTATCACACTGCTGCCTACCAGTAGTGCTTTGGGGTAGGAAAGACGGTGGCTATTAATTATCTAAGTAATGTCACTGGACCAAATTGGTAAATCGGATGCCGATTTGGATGCCGTTTGTCTACAAGTGATTATGCAAATCAGTAACTGCTGTGGCTATCCGTCGAAAGAGATGCCAGATACGAGAAAGGCACAGAAAAATGCATCAAAATTACTAACTCTCCACCAACAAGTGAAGCATTCTCAGAAATTTCCACACGAACACATCTCGAATCGATGCTTTGGTACGCTACAACATTACGTAACCCCAAGGAGAGTGACCCAACAATGTTCGGGTGGACTCGGGATGACACTCCAAGTCACAGCTTCCATCCTGTACTCCCTATAGGATAGACCCAGCACCTATGCAGGTGATTAGGGAAATAGAGTGTAGTTGTTGCTCTGAGAAATCGTACGGGTCAAAATGATGTAGCTGCGCAGGTGCACAAGTAGATTACATTTCTTTGTGCCATTGTCTGGGCAGTTTTTCAAAGTTTCATAATCAGACCACGTTGATCTCTGTAGAAACCGACGACGAGGTTGATTTAGGCGATACTCCACAAACAGAGTAATAATTGAGGTATGATTTAGACATATTTGACACCTGATTTTCTACCTTTTAGTGTGAGAGATACAAATGTTTATTATTACCACTCAATCTACAATTTACTAGTCGATTGAGAGAAGTTTGGAGTCCCGTTAAAGCTCCATAATTTCAGTGACGTCATTCGACGGAGCCGGGCCGCGGGCGATAATAGTATAAATAGCCATTAGCGACCCGCGGCCCGGCTATTTTTAGATTCCATGGTCTAATGAATTACTCCCATTCGGATGACGTCCCTTTGTATTTCTGAACTGAAGTCGAACGCACGATCGAAACAGAAATATCGAACCGACTTTAGTGATTATTTCTTCCAGCAATTATCTCGTGCGGTTAGCTGTAACAGGGAGTGGTAATAATAGTAATAACATGATTGTTGTCAGGCATCATGATTCATTAGCGGCCTACAGCAATGATGAACAGTCCTTGGGCTTATTAACGGCCCTCGACTTCGTCTCGGGCCTTTAATAAACCCTCGGGCTGTTCATCATTGCTGCAGGGCCGCTAATGAACCATAATGCCCTCCAAAATCATGTTATTGTTATATTATAATGAGGCTGGTGTTCAAAGTGAAATATATATATAGGAGCATTTTCATAAGTTTAATTCTGTTAACTGTTCACAAAAATCACCATTCAATTTTTAATATTTTTTTCATTTTTTGTGTCGAAAACATAGCTTATGACCCTTCATTGGAACGAGCTGGTTGAGCTCGTTCCAATGAGGAGCCATAAGCTATGTTTTTGATGCAAAAAATGAAACAAAATAGTTATACAAGAATTGTATTTGCAAATGTCGTCTGCTTTTCATGTTAGGTAAAGGCTTAACGCAATAAATCGTTGCGAACAAATTATTCAGCAGCTGAATGTTTCAGCGCAAGAACGCGATACGATGACGTCATGATCTACAATCATACAAAATCAACCCATAGACGCTAAATGACTGTCACAACTGACCCCGTTGAAAACTGTACCCAATCCCTTCATTATGCGAACAAGTCAAGAAAGGGAAAGATATTGTAAGATACACTGGGTATTTCCTCAATGTGGGATTCTAAGATGGTGTATTAAAGTCTCAATCTCGATATTCTTCTCAAATTCTGTAAATAAAAAATATTGCGATCATATAATCCTGGATCAGTCAAGTTTGCGGTTCACCTCGCTTTACACGCCGTGGCCAGTGGCGCAGTGGCGCAGCGGCTCACTGGTGAACTGCAAACCGAAAAGTACACGGTCTGATCCCCACCAGGTGTAGCTGTGTTGTGCCCTTGGGCAAGGCACTTCAGCCCGATTGCATGATTAAATATATAAATATATAAAAAAATAAATAATAATAATAAATAAATAAATAAATACCGTGAGCATTGGCGTCGCTACCGATAGGGGTGCGATAGTAGGTGGGGGATGTAAACATAATTTGTCTCGACTGTGATGGCTCAGTTCCCCACTGACTGAATATTCCTCCTACATCACTAAGACATGCTTTCGTCGAAGACGTGCCTTGATGATGTAATTGGAGTGTTAGTCAGTTTAGATTAGAGTTCAAAACACAGCGTTCTTGGAAGTTTATTTGTGGATAAATAGATGTAATGGTCGTGACGTACGGATTTCAGAACTTCTTATTTAGAAAGCTCGTAACGTACTAGAAATTAGCCACACCGGACACCAAACAGGCCAAAGCGGGTACTACACACCTTCATTTGTACACTGTGGGAAAACGTGGTTCAACATTTAACCAAAAAGTAGATTCGTGGTGATACTCCCACTCGTTGGTACATTAAACCACAATGATTATAGTTCAGGAATAAACTAATTTGACCTTGGCCAATCTCTTGGTTCCATGTGGAACCATTTTGGCAAGACATTGAACGATTTTATGATTCAGTGATAAACCACAGGTGACTGACACCTGGATCATTAAAGAAAACCCTAATGACTGATTTTATATCGAAAATAATACAATATCCTTTGATGATGAAGGGGTTTTTCATTACTGTAGCTATAAACGTAATTATTAGGGTTTGTTTTTACTGATCCAAGCGTCGATTTTCTTCGGTTAAACTTACGTTTGCCAGAATGATGATAACTGGAAATGTGGAAAAAATTCTGTAAAATGAAGCATGATTCTATCCCACATTTCGGACATTTATAAATTCCATTATTAAAGTATGTGATTGTTGTTACACTTCCTAACTTACTGGTTCTTGCAAATTTATTGTCAGTACATAAACTGTCCGTTTCTCCTTTCGCGAAAGCGCTCTTCAGGGAATGGCCGACGAATCAAAAATTCAACTGGCAAGTGAGGTAACTCGAGTATGGGCCATGCATCCCAGAAACACATAATCGAGCAGATTTCGTGAAGACTCGAGTTGTGTGGTAGAACAGTTTTAATAACGATTTCTTTTTAAAAATCAAACTCATTTCTAAAGATATTTGATAGATTTATACTAGGAAACAAAGACACGGCTTCGATAGGCATCTCTCAATTTAAAACCTCAAGTACTCTCAATTGAGAAACATTCCTTGTATTGATTCACAGGAAATGATTGTTTATGGTATTTTTAGAATCTATCAAATGGAATATTTCGGTTGGTCGAAAAAGCGAGCCTAGGGTTCATGGAGTAACCTACGGTTCGAGGAGTAACCTAGGTTTCGTGGAGTAACCCAGGGTTCGCTTTTTCGACCAACCAAAATATTCCAGCCGATGGAAGGAATCGAGACGATGGACTATTTGAGGGCCAGACTTATTCCAGCCCATAATAGCGTCTGATCCCTCATAGAATGTGGCTGGTGAGCTTATGACCCATTAACGTTTTGCATTCAGGATGCGCCGTAGTCCTGAACGTGAAAAGAGTGCTTTAAGGGTCCAAAAGGTTAAAGCTGAGAATTAGAAATATCATTGCCATCGAATGAGGAACGACAAGGGTTGAAATATGAGATTTACGTTTTCTGGCACAAAGATGATCTAGAACATGGAGAGACAGACTAATGAGAGATTATTTACGGGAGAGGTAGCCATCCACAAAATACGTCAGTTGCTTGGAAGATTCGGTGTTGATATATTGAAGAATATATGACAGTTCTCTTGTTAATAGAATGTTTCACTTAGAAAACTTTCTTGGCGTGTTGAGTTATTTGACATAATGGGAATAAAAAAATGACAGAGGGTGTAGAATAAAATATCACGAGGTTAGAGAAGATTGGCATAACATTTGATAATTGGAAGAATAACTTCTCTAGTCTGTCTATATTGAAGTGTATTTTGTCATATGGAGGGATAGGGTTGCCAATGATTTACAGATATAATGAAATGATTATCTCAACAGAACTACATACTTATACCGAATCCACTCGGAATTCGTAGAAATTACCGCGGGCTATTGAAGATTAACTTTGCTTAATGTGACCCCCCCCCCCCCTTCTCAAATCACGGACAGGCACCTTTGACTGATCAGCTTTCTCAGAAAAAACAATCGTCCTCACATTTCGGCAAGCTATTTCACAATTATGTAACCCGGGGAGATCTCCAACAGACAAACAAATGAAGTTCGAGGGTGCGAAAGCAGTTTATTTATGCCTAAATCCTTCTTTATTTTCACATGTTGGGTCTGAAAATCTACAAAATAAATATACAACATTCACATGTTTACAGAATATGGCACAAAAAAGGACAGAATACGGAATGAATAGAAATGTGTTGAAATCAGGAGCGAGGGAATCTGGGGCACACACTCGCACCTCCGCTTTTTTGCACAGACATGTTTCGAGGTTACCGAATATGAGCTGAAAATGTGTGCATGTAAACGTGTCAATAAACGACATGTTGAATACTATCTGTAAATCCAAAGATATTTAGCCACATTTGGCCAAATAATCCAGATCTGTCTCTTAGTCTCTTTTATTGCATCCAGCTTACAAACCGAAGGCTGGAAGTAGAAGAAATAGACCGGACAGTGAGCGTATCGAGGGTATGCTCATCTAAGCGAGAGAGTATCGAGTAATCGTGTACGTTTCCAGGTTTTAGATTATGACTTTTCTCCCTCTGGGCCGAACCGCGGTAAGTCGGGAAAGTCTTGGCGGTTTGTGCCCTTCCACTTTCATTGAATTGCCGCCGTCTCTGATCGAAATAGACATTTCAGGGTACAAGATGAATCGGAAATAGACACAAATATAGATAAGTTACAAACTCACCAGATGTGCGCAGTCTGTTATATACTAAATCTATACAACTAAATATATGACTTCCAAGCTTTGAAATTACACACTGACAAGAAAGCGCTTGGGACTATTCCTGTTCCTGAAGCGTCAATGTGTATTTGAAGGAGACCGACGATAAATAGACTTATCTTCCATATTAACCTTTTACCTAACATGAAAAGCAGACGACACTTGCAAACAAAATTATTGAATAATTATTTGTTTTTTTCATTTTTTGCGTCAAAAACATAGCTTATGACCCTCATTGGAACGAGCTCAACGAGCTCGTTCCAATGAGGGGTCATAAGCTATGTTTTTGAGGCAAAAAATAAAAAAAAATAATGAAAATTGATCGGCAATCTTTGTGAATAGCGCTGGCCTGTTTTGGCCGTTACGTTGTGTAAATGGTTAATGATGTATACCCCCCCCCCCCCTCCTCACATTACCTTTGTTTACAAAACAATAAACGCGTGTGAAGCAAAATGTAGAGACAGCGATGAATGTGACTCTCAGTTGATTCCTATTTCACTTATTTCTAAACGTATGACTCAAGTTTACAAATACTTAAATTACTGTTGTTGGCGATAATGGGAGCGCGGTGGCTCAGTGGCAGACTTCTATGCTAGAGGTCCCGAGTTCGATACCCGCCCGGGACTACCCGCGTTGTGTCCTTGGGCAAGGCACTTTATCCCGGTTGCCTGCATGGGGGCACGATGACGCCGTGCACTAAGGCGTACTGCACGTCGATGGTGCACATGTCTTCAACCGCTGTAACCCTGCTTGAGCGGAGCTTAAACAGAGTTAGAATGTTGAGGAGCTGACAGTTGCTCGTCGATGCTCGGTGGTTCTCTCCGGGTACTCCGGCTTCCTCCACCCATGAAACTGTCACGGTCACGATTAGTCATTGTGCATAAGTATGTGACCATAAACACCAATAAATAAATAATTAAATATTGGATATAATTCATTATTACATCACCATCTTACAATATTCATTGTTTTTGTCAACCATGAAATCATATTTTTGAAGCAACGAAAATACACAACTTAATTCAGACTGCACACAGACACATTTCAGTGTAAACGTTACCCAAAGTTTCGTGTTTCACATCGATAGTTACCATTTTATTATTAAGATTACAATTAATACTGACTACAAAAGTTAATTATAACACAAATGATCAAGGGCTTAATATATCAATTATTTAACGTTAAAGCGAGCTCACTTTAGCCATTTCGGACTTGGTTTGTTCACTGCTAATGTGCCACATCCGGTCCACATGCGAGTTGTGTTGTATGCAAAGGTCACCCGTAGGGGTGGGTGGGTGGGGGGTTGGGTGGGTGGTTGGGCATACCTTATCAAAATGAAATCTGCTGATCTTCTCTATTCGCCGATAAGATAATTTACCTGCATAATTTAATACATGGTACTACTTACAAATTCATCAACCGTTCGAACATTAGTATAGATAAAACACAAAATCAGTTCTAACTACTCGGGCCCACGCCACCTGACACAACTAGCTGTGTCCTCGTGGTTACACCAACTTCTCTGGTTTCGATCTTCGCCGTCGGATTCTCCACACGCTGTGGGGTTTAGTATCCATGTTAGAGAACGATCTTGAAGGCTTTTCAACTTTTCTAACCCCCACCTGGCAGGAGCTAATACAATAAAACTTTTATTGTTACTATTGTTTACTATTGTTACTATTGACATAAATAATCTCTAGTGTGACTGATATTACTAACTTTTCCAATATTTTACTATTGTATTTTCTAGAATTATATTTTCCATCTATTAATATAACTGACTAAAATGAATCATTAGCATTTTAAAAGATATGGCAATTTGCCAACTGGCAAATTGCCAGATCTTTAAAAATGCTAATGGTTCATTTTAACCCATTTAAATTCATAACTAGAAAATACAATTCTAGAAAATACAATACTAGAAAATACAATTCTGGAAAATACATCTGTCGAAGATTTGTAGTATTAGCTTAAAGTTTTGCTACCTTACACCCTAGTCGAAATTTTCACAATCTAACTTCTACCACCACATTGGTTCTGTCTACAAAGTTCAGTTATACATTCCCTAATTTTGCACTTATATGGTTACCTTGACCCCCACCTATCACACAAACACTCACTCAAAATATTCGTATAATGGTCTCACACTCAACTATTATTTTTAACATCTATCAGTTCTATCCCACCAAACGATTCTAACACCAATTTCTCTGTATAACGAGTTCGACCAGCTCTTCACAGCTCCTGGATATTTAAAAGTAGTAACTAATGTTCATGAATCCTCTGCTCTGGCTCTGTAAACTCACACTATTTTGTAGATATTTAAGTATCTCCGATTCTAACACGTGGGGGCACGGTACTAAGGCGTACTGCACCTGTCTTCAACCAATGCTAACCCTGCTTGTGTGGAGTTGGTATTTTGGGGAGCTGACAGTTGATCGCCGTTGCTCGGTGGTTCTCTCCGGGTACTCCGGCTTCCTCCACCTGTAAAACTGTCACGGTCATGGTTAGCCATTGTGCAGAAATATGTGACCTTAAACACTAGTAAATAAATAAATAAATAAATAAATAAATAAATAAATAAATAAATAAATAAATAAATAAATAAATAAGTATCTCCGAGTAGAGTGCAACGCCGCCTATGAGTTCCCCGGGGCATGAAATACTGATTAATCTTAGTGTATTCCCCTAAATTATACAGTTTGAAAGTAATACATTTGATCAATAAGTGTTTACTTTGAAATCTAATACTTCGGTCAATATAATTATGTTTTTGAAACATTTACATTTGAAAGAATCGCGATATTTTAATGCTGCAAATAATTTGTGTTCTGTTATTCGCATTGTTTGAGTAATATATACGAATATAATGCACTGAAAATTTGAATTTGGAATGGCGATTCTGGCAAACATCTCAAACGGTCGTATGTTTTATCAAGTGAAATTATATCGACAGTTGGCTTTTACCTCGTGTCTGTGACTCACAACATTCAGTGGCGGCGCCATGGGGGGGTGGGGGGGGGGGGGGGTAAGGGGGTTGTACTTACCCCTCCACTTTTTTCGCCAAGCGTAGTAAAAAAATAATATCATTTTAATTTTTGTATTGAACGTTGCGAACTTGCGGTGTAATGGTGGGTATGCTTAATTCCATATTCCCAAATGCACTAAATCAGAGAAGTTTATAAATTATGTTTGTGTGCCCCCCCCCCCCCCCCCCCCCCCCACACACACACACACATTAGCTGCAAACAACGAACAAGAGTCGAGGGCCCAAATTGCAACAAGGTGTGTCGCGTTCAAACGGTCTGAAACATACCGCTTAAGAGTATTCGAGGAATGCTAGAATTGAGAGCGTGCAACGTATCCGTTTGGAATGCAGCCTACTTTCATTTTCGATTTGAGTGTCGTTTGGTGCTTTGTGCTCGTACTTTACAACAACGTTCTTCCGTTAAAATGTCACCATGTACGACGTTTTCTATACCTGAAAGACCTAACCAATAAGTTTCAAACGGATAAAACTGTTTTAATTTAATTGTCTGAGAATGCTCCAGAGAACACCATTTACAACGTAAGTTTTAAAAATTTTCTCAACTTCGGGAGGGGTGTCCCACCCCAGAATTACTGAAGTGAGGGGGTACAATTGCGCGGCGGGCATTACCCAACTGTACTCCCTCACTTCTGTAACTCTGGCGACGCCACTGACAACATTGTTCGCTAATTATTGGTCAACTTCTCTTAGACAAATGTTTATCATTTGATTGACATAAATAATCTCTACAGTGACTGATATTACTAACTTTTCCAATATTTGCTACTTTTTCAGCTCTATTCTTTACGTATAAGTGAACTTGGAAAACGATTCTAGCCCAAGATATTTTACAAAAATAAAGACATGCTGTCTTGACACCTCTTAACCCTTTACCCAACGAATCGGCCGCATCCGCCCGCCTAATATGCAAATTCAGCAGTTGAAAAAATATTATTTTTCAAAATATTTCAACAAAACCATATCATGTGACCCCTCGTTGGAACGAGCTCTTCGAGCTCGTTCCAACGAGGGGTCACATGATATGGTTTTGTTGCAATTTTTTGAAAAGTTTCAAAAAATGATATTTAAAATAATAAATTTTGATATCGTCTGCGTTGGGTAAAGGGTTAACTCCTTGATAAACGGATACATGCAATCTTCAAAACTGCACCCCATAACCCCATACAATCAACCACACACACATTTACGAATTCAAAACAGATTTGTACATTTTGCTGTCTTTAAGTAGTGTATGCACTCTAAAATCAATTGGGCTAAAATTAACCCAAATCAGCTGGATTGAGTGAATATGAACCCAATTGACCAGTCCACTGTGGCTGTACAGTACATTGGTGGCATGCTTTGATGGTGTAGTTAGGTTGTTAGTCAGTCTGGATGCTAGGTAGTAAATTTACGATTTCTTAAAAATTATTGTGGGTAAATAAAATATACATGTAGTAATTAGAACGCAACATCTTATTTCGGTAACACTATCGTACAGTGCAGTCTCCGTGGACATGTCGTAATTCACGCGTGGGCAGTGATGTCCACGCATGCGGTTACCAGGTAATAAAAATCATCATCAGTAAAATTTTAATTAATGAAGCACCACTTGTATTTAAATTTTTGATGATATTCCTATAATTAATGTTTGGAATCTAATATCATTGCGTCAGTGGAAATATTGTCCATCCGTGGAAAGTGACCAGTCTACGGTGACCATACTGTACCGGTCCTTCAAACTGATAATGATCGGCTCCACCTTCCCGAATGAAGTGAAACATACCTTCATTTGAATGCCCGTTAGTGTCAAGTTCTCAGAGTACTAGTCTAATTCTATAAGAAATTCGAAGCGGTTATGGCCTGGAACCGGTCAAGCCCCCAAAGAGGTCATCGCCTATATTTAGATTCACTCGTACGGCTCACTTTTCCGACCAACTGATATATTTCGGTCGATTAAATCTGAAAAAAATCACAATGATTCATTTTCTGTGAATCGAAACTAGAAATGTTGCTCAATCAAGACTCGATTTGATTGAGATTTTAATGAGATTACAATCAGAAATGAAGACACACCATAGCCGTAGTTTTATAATTACACCGAGTAGTTCCACAAATTATGTTAATATGAAGGGAAAATAAATACTTATTGTTTGGAATATCTATAACTGGGAAGGAAAGAGTACCTGTACATTTAGGTAATACAGTTAAAACTAGAAGTCCTGTCATGAAATGCGCACAAATACCACGTTGATCGGCGCGTTAATCTACGCGTTATGACCACAGTAAGGCTACCAAATTCTGTATATATTGCCTGTGCACAAGCAATGTTTCAGCCAATGGACCTCTGGGTAACCCGGAGGTCCATTGGCAGAAACATTGCCTGTGTTTGCTATGAGTAACTTGGAGAACCTGCCTTGCTTTGGATGCCATTCGATATGGCAATTGCGCGCAATTCCTACGCGCAATTAAGCCTAGATAAGAGCACAGTTCGTGACAGGACTTCTAGTTTTAACTGTAAAGGTACCATACATTAGATCAACGGTCATGTGCGCGCACATTTCTACAAAAAGTGGGTAAACAAAAGGCCCATAACAGCGTCGAATTCTGAACAGAATTAAACTGGTGATCTGAGAGTTTGCGACAGTGTGTGTAACATAAGTCTAAATTTCAAATCTGAATTTCAAATCTAGATTAGTTGCGAAGTGCATGATTTACAAGCAAGAACGAATCGGTAGCTACGATTCCAATCCAGATGAAATGCCCCCACTGGAAAAATAATTGGGGAGGGGGATGTCACACCCCCTCAAAACACCTTTAGCGACACCCCTGATTACAAAGTATTAATTAACAGAAATTTTATAATTTTTTTGTAAATAAATAAAGGATATCTTAGCTATTTGCGTGTGGACCCGAAATTATTACTTAAAAATAATATTTTCAGGTCCATCTCATGAGATAATTCCAGATATTCAATAAAGTAACGTAGATGCTTTTTTTTTATTATATGCTATGTGACATGTTAGTGCGCAATATTCAACCCAATTTGACTACAAACACAATAACAGAGATCAGCTGATCGTTCTTTCAAGCCTGTACTTGCCAAATCACTCAAACATAAAAAATAGTCCAACTTTCCCACGATAATTCCGCCAACTAATTGTTCAACTCACAGAATGTAATTTAATAATTATATAATACTAGAAATGAGAATATTCTCATATTTTTTATTAATGTAAATTTTTAGAACATTTTAAATGTCAATTTTCAACAATTTAAGGAATTTGGAATTGAGTACGCCGACTCATCCCAAGGAAAACCCAATAATTTTCCGGGCGAAATGAGCAACAAGGTTTTTCGAAAAAGTTACCCAGTTCAAGGATCAATATCACTCTGAGGGTCACTTTCTATATATCTAATTATTTTACTTTATTATTTTATTATTACGGTACGTGGAGAGTGGATTGTAACTAAATCACCCGCAGAGTGGAGTTATCACCCAAACTATACATTTCAAATTTTGTATATATCGACTAAAAACACAAGCAATTTTTCAGCCAATGGACCTCCGGGTTTTACCCGGAGGTCCATTGGATGAAAATTTGCTTGTGCTTGTTAAGCTGTGAAACAAATCTGCAATTATTGCTTGGGTGGAATCTCCACTCTGCGGGTGATTTAGTGATAATACACTCTCCCCGTACTGTATTATACATCTACGTTTTTAGTCATAGAATCACCAGAACGGCTTGGAATAGCATGAACTTCTTGTACTGCTGGTAAAACCAGCACTGAATCGCTTTTAACAGTACTGAAGGCGAAGTGATGCACCGAGGCGTGACGTCATTTAGGGGGGGGGGGGGGGGCTATTCCTCGTTATCCACCAAGCGGATGGATATCGAAAAATATCTTTTAGATAATTTGTGATAATTCACAGGATAGGATGTAATAAAGTTCAAGATTAGATTATTAAATGAATTGTAATGCAGTGACCTTTCGAATCTCCTTAAATAAGTCTCCAAAAACACTTGTAAAGTACTGACATCTCTGGTGAAGGATTGTTACTACCAGTAGTGTATAAATTTACCAGTAATGTCGAAATCGACCAGTAATGTCGAAAAAAATAACCAGTAATGTCGAAATCAACCAGTAATGTCAAAAAAATCCACCAGTAATGTAAAAGCCGTAATGTCGAAAAATTAACCAGTAGTGTCAAAAAGTGACGACCAAAATGAGGAGCACTAACACTTGCCGACGGGGAAGGGGGGTATAGCCCCCCCCCCCCCCCCCCCCCCCGATGACACCCCTAGATATGGGGTAGAAAGAGAGGGGAGATAGATAGAGAGAAAGAAGAGAGAGAGAGAGAGAGAGAGAGAGAGAGAGAGAGAGAGAGAGAGAGAGCAAATAGGATGGGATATGTTGTGCATATGAAAGAGGGAAATAATTGTTAAACATAATTCGATATTTACTGAGGTAAATGTGTTTAAACATGCGCGAAAATGGTTAAAAGTCGATAAATATAGGCAAAAGTACAATTTGAACAACCCGAAAAAATATTGAAGTTTTTGCGAAAAATCGTCATTTTGGTCGTCACTTTTTGACACTACTGGTTAATTTTTCGACATTACGGATTTTTACATTACTGGTCGATTTTTTCGACATTACTGGTTGATTTCGACATTACTGGTTAATTTTTTCGACATTACTGGTCGATTTCGACATTACTGGTAAATTTATACACTACTGGTTGTAACAAGGATCAATTCGAGATTTGTTTGCGCCTAACTTCAGGCCTTAAAATTCGTCCTGATTTGCGAGAATCAAATTTCAGTTCTCAATTCAGAATTTGATAGTACTGTTATACTCATGTTCTTGTGAGTACAACCAGTCCATAATTCCTACTAAAAAAGAAAACTCATATTTATATTTAAAAATATTTACTGCAATTTAACCCTAAAGGACCTATTTCCAATTTTTGTGTGACGCTTGCCTTGTGTGTACTGCTGAACGTGTTCCAACACAGAGATAGTGATCTTGCTGATAGAAGTTACAGTACTTTGGCAGTGGTTTCTGGTGAAGTCTTGGCTGCCTGCATAGGCAGCCAAGACTTCACCAGACACCACTGCGAAGTCAAAGCATCACCATATTAGAGAAGCAATAAAATAAGTAGAATCCTCCAGGCGTTTAAGGACACTTTTAGAAACTATGACGAGACGCAAAGGAACATTTTGCAAGAACCTTTGTTGATTCTCATCGTTTTCCTAGTGAGAACCTGATTCTCACATGAATTTAAAGTCCTGAACTTGTTTGATGGAATCAAACGCGTTAAATTGTATTTGAAACAAATCAACATATGGAGTTCTTCTATTAACAATTCTGCAAACAATTTGAGTTTAGTCTATTTGATATCGTTGCCAGATTTCCTCAAAACTTACTCATCAATGGTCCGTTTTTTATCGTCTTGTTTTGTACGGTCTAACAAATGGCATCGGCATGTATACGTTTAATCGCAATGAAAACAGTGATGGAACAAAGATTTCAACACGTTAATAAGCCATGGTACAAGTGTAGAACATGAGTGATAACAAAACAATGTTGTTGTCTGGAATTTTTTCGCCTTATTTACCAAAGTACATGCATGTTAATGTGCGCTAAGTCTTGTGCCGACTTTCTCTCTTTCTGAACCATTCTTTTGACTGCACCAAGAATCACCCCATCTTAGTTGCAATTGGTATCCAGAGTCAGTGATGTAGCTGTGGTTGGAATACAGGCGTGTGTTTTCCGTGCTAGTCTTTGGGCTTATCCACCCTCTGTAAATGTAGTAAAGGGTTGTAGCCTGGACTTTTGGACTGGGTAATAATTTGGATTTTATGAAGCCAAATACGGTAGTATAATTGGTTGATGTGGTACGTCCACAACAAATAATCATATTACGGCCTTTGGATCCAAGTTTGTACTAACTGTGTCACCAGAGGAAAAATACGAAAGGGATATCCGCTCTGTTGGGTGGGGGTAGGAGGTCTTCCCACCGAAAACAAATGAAGTTTCAATTTTCAAATGGAGTAAATTTTAGGGGTCTTAACACATGTCTACCATGAATGGGCTTTTCAAAATTGTGGGAGGGGATCACCCCTAACACGCCTCCCCCCCACTCCCGCTGTATACAGCCTTGGGAGTGACGGGATTTGCTGTGAATATATACAAGTGTTTGAAAACATAGTCGCTAATTTTCCAAGTTAATATGCAGCACTTTATTGAATGAAGACAGCAAGCCATTTTGTTATCACTACTTTTCACTTTCAGCATCCGCCCTTCCTTCTCTCGATGACCGAAAAATATCACCTTTAGTTCATTGAGTATAGAGTGTGTGGGAAGACAAACAAAATGATGTATCCGTTTATCAATCAGTTAACTAATACAACGAGATAGCGAAACGTCTTAAACAAATTCTGAATAACTACAAATTTTATTTTTTTTGTCTCCTAAACATGCCCTTATGACCTCCTTCGCTGAAAGGTGATCGTTCCAGTGATAGAGCTGTAGGTTTTTAAATTTCTTGTTCGGTTTCGGTTTTGGTTTTTCAGGTGGAATAAAACCTCGGATCGGTTCGGTTTTCGGTTTGTTCATGAGGCCAAATAAAATTCAATAAAACTCATTCTTATGTCCGGAGTCATAACTGGATGGCAGTGAAATTGAGTGAAACTCAATGAATGCCCGAAATAAGCTATAATACATGAAGAATCAGGAAGGCCAATATAATAATTACCTAAATTTACAGAACATATTTGATGGGTATAAGTACAGCATAGAAAAGTTAATGTCAATCAATAAATTTGTCAATTTTACAAGTAAACCTTGTACTTTATTAGATAACGACTATAGTCGGCAACTCTTTGATCACAAGGTAGTTCACACCTTACCCAGAAACAATGCCAACCGGCTAAGTGAGACGACCCCCTTTTATTGTGCTTGGCCATTTTTCGAGGTCTGGCACCTACACGCAGCTTGAGGAAAGCTGCAAACACAACTAAGCTGGAATGTCGGAAACCGAAAACTGAAAAGTAATTTGAAAAAATCGAGTTTAAACATGGAACTCACAAAATGCACATTTTGTGAAAATATGTCCCTCTCTCTCTCTCTTTACTCTCTTTCTCAAAACCTTCCTGGGAAATGTTGGTGACATGCATACAGTTAAAACTAGAAGTCCTGTCACGAATAGTGCGCTTATATAGGCTTAATTGCGCGTTGGAATTGCGCGCAATTTCCATATCGAATGGCATCCAAAGCACGACAGGTTCTCTTGGTTACTCATAGCAAACACATGCAATATTTCTGCCAATGGACCTCCGGGTTACCCGGAGGTCCATTGGCTGAACCATTGCTTGTGCACAGGCCATATGTACAGAATTTGATAGCTTTACTTGGGCCATAACGCGTACATTAACGCGCATATCAACGTGTTATTTGTGCGCATTTCATGACAGGACTTCTAGTTTTAACTGTACCCTGTGATCGCCAGTTCTCATGTCCCTGAGGTCAAGTAGTAAAGACGAAATGACTCTAGATTTTAGAGCAAATCGAACGAAGAATTGACAGTTGGTGTAAAAAAACCCAGTAGGCCGTTCTGTTGTTTTGAAGAGTAAGCCAATTGGTAATTTTGAACTACATCATTTTAAACTATGGTCTTTTCCGAAACAATGCAGCTTTCTACATGGATTACAACATTTTGCAAAAGCTGGTATTAAAGTTTTTAATGTGTTCGTTCTGAAAAAGTTTGCTGAAAAAGTTTGCATGGGAGCAACTCTGTTTGTAATTTGTAAAATTCAATTTTAATCTCTTGTTACTATACAACGTCATTGTGGTAACATCGGTGAAAAACGCCGCAACTCACTACCCTAAGATGGCGTCTTGCCATTCAATGCGTGAAGACCCTCCCATTGGTGACATTTGATGACGTGAAAGCTGTTACGGCGTGACTCATTTAATAACTTGGAAGTCAACAATAAGTAAAATATATTGTAAATATTCAAGTTTCAATGCCGCAAAAAATGTTTATATCTTCAACATAGTCCATTTACTTAATCATCAAAGTACATATTCGTCTATTGATAGGGACAATGGCTTCCTCAAGATGGCGGCAAGTATGAGACTTTTATATTAGTGACCAATGAGCTTTCCGAAAATCCAGTTGTGTACAGATCAGTTACTTTTCAGTACAACCGCCGTGGGATGGTAAAAAGCCCAGTTTTGCGCACGTGCTCTTTTATCAATCAAAAATAGTTTTTAGGAAATTCAATGAAAGAAGCACCGGGTCGTACCCGTGACGTACCCGTATCGTACCCGGGTCGTACCCGATGCTTCATTCATTGAAAATTTGAGGGCGATTCCATCGTTTAAAGTCGGAGATTCACTGTTAAAGCATGCGTGAAAATATTTCCCACGTGTGGATTTTGGCCTATCCACGTCGACCGTAATGTAATATTTGTTATTACTTTCCTACGTACAATAGAAGGATCCGCATAGCTGGTTGCCAGTCCCTGTACCATATTTATCACGACAATTTTTTAAACAATGAAGACTGCAGCACGTAGGTTCTGGAAAAATGCACAAATACATACAATTAACATTACGAGTAACTTCTCAAGCCGTTTGACTGAAGAGTGGTAACGTAGGTGAACGAAAAACGGAATGTTTTGTCTTGTTTGAAACAAAGAAGAGGGACATTGTTGTGTTGCACCTAGTCTGTTTAGTTTTTATGTGACTTTATATCTCATTTTTCTAGAGAAAATCCCACTTCTCGATTCCTGCATATCGGAAATCGCACGTGTGAGCTGCGTACGACTGTTCTTTGTTCCTCCCAAGTGAACATGACCCTCATCTAATGTTTATTGACCCTTCAGAAAGTTTAGGTCACGTTAACCACGTTACATCAGGTGCTAAATAGACATAAACACATTGTGTCTGTACACTTTTATCAGGTGGAAACCAGCTGTATGTGTATCGATGAGCAGTATATTTAGACAATTTCATGATAAACATGATTATTCCTAACAGCCAACTAACTTTTTGCAATTTACAGAATACAACAGATAATTCTTGTCAGCGATAATTACCGACTAGAACACAACATACAACAACTGCTGAACGTCAATCTTCCTTGGCAAATCTTCGCCTCTATGCAATAGAAAAACGAAACCGATATGTATTTAGCTATGCTGCATAACACCAAACCCTTACAGACACAGTTTCTCGGAAAGCTAAGCTAATACAGTATGTGGAGAGTGGATTGTAACTAAATCACCCGCGGAGTGGGATTATCACCCAAGCTATAACTTTCAAACTGTGGACATATCTACAAAAAACACAGGCAATGTTTCAGCCAATGGACCTCCGGGTTTAACCCGGAGGTCCATTGGTTGAAACTTTGCTTGTGCTGGTTATGCTTTACCGCAAATTTGCAATTATTGCTTGGGTGGAATCTCCACTCTGCGGGTGATTTATTGATAATACACTCTCCACGTACTGTAAGTATTATATGTAATCTCTCCTGCTGTTAGGGCCTATCAGCCCTAGGCTTGTCGACTATTACAACCATCATTAATATCAACATTGAGTTTTCCTACATACACCACTGGCAAGTTCATGGAATCGGCTAGACATTCCACTTATTTAATTCCACTTACGGAATTCTACTTACATGAATCCATTTCTATTACACACCTTTTGTTATAGAATCCCCTTTTCATCATTTGTATTCGCAAAAGATAGTTATTTAAAACTTTCATTCTCGTTTTCCTTACACTGTTTATAATATTTTAAGTTTCTGGATTTTTACCTTGTTTGCTGGAAAAGGAGTAATGATCGTCAATTAAGTACGTTTTGCCCACAACACCAATCTGGGAGTATTGTTATTTTATTTTATTTTCTTTCGTTTTTCTTCCCCCAGAAGAAATAGTATTTCCACTCCTACTCGCCGAAAATGGTATTCCACTCTCAGCAACGTATTCCACTCTCCGCGATGAAGGTCTCTTTTTTTATTGTTTACTAATCGGTTGAATTGAATCAATTATAAAGGGTTGTTTTGGGAAAACAAATAAGAAGAAAATATACTAAATACAAAAGATCACTGCTCGGGTTCGAGAACGATTTTATTCTCTCGTGGGACGCGTGGATTATTTCACTCGGTTGACGCCTCATGAAATAAAACTCTGCGCGCCCCACTCGAGGATAAAAATGGTACTGGAATCCGAACAGTAAACTGTTGTCTATCTACAGTACGTGGAGAGTGTATTATCACTAAATCACCTGCAGAGTGGAGATTCCACCCAAGCAATAATTGCAAATTTGTTGCTAAGCATAACAAGCACAAGCAAGGTTTCAGCCAATGGACCTCCGGGTTAAACCCGGAGGTCCATTGGCTGAAACATTGCTTGTGTTTTTAGTAGATATATACAAAATACGAAAGTTATTGTTTGGATGATAACTCCACTCCGCGGGTGATTTAGTTACAATCCACTCTCCACGTACACCTGTTGTTATAGAATCCTTTTTTCATCATATGTTTTCGTAAATTATATTATTTTCAAACTTTCATTCTCATTTATCTTACGCTGCATGTGGAAAGCGCTTCTAGTTTTCAAAGTTTCTTGATTTTTACATTGCTTGCTAGAAAACGTGTAATAATCTTCCAATAAGTGCGTTTTGCTCACAGCACTAATCTGGGGGTATATTGTTAACATACACGTTTAAAGTGAATGCAGATTATTTCTGAGCACCGCATGCACTGCACACATAAAAGGGCTCACTTGCCCTGTTAAATATTCAATTCCATTGCGATACATTTATCTATCCTGCATAACACCAAACCCTTACAGACACAGTTTCTCGGAAGGCTAAGCTAATAAGTACAATCTGTAATCCATCCTGCTGTTAGGGCCTTCCCCCCAAAAGTTGGTCCAAATTCCATAAACAACATACTGCGAAAACAATACCGAAATAGGCAAACAACGGAAATAGCATCTTTCCAGACGTGTGAGATTCGGTATTGCTGATGGTGGAAAAGTGGGAAGATAATTTTGGTAGGATCGTGACACAGTCACGATTCTGACTAAATTTTTCGTACGTTACTACTCCGATATTTCCTCCAAGAACGACAACTCATAAACCCTTATTTGTTCTTGCGGCAGGTCAATAATCCTTTTTACAACACAGTAGTTTTGTTTTCATTTTCAAATGAATATCTATTTTATGAAGTCGGATATCTCTGTAGTACGGAGCGAGCTCGGTGGCGCCACGGTTGGATCCTCGCCATGGGTAACTGTCCTGTGTCCTTGTGCAAGGTACTTAATCCCGATTACTCACGTGGGGGCACGGGGGCGCTGTGTACTAAGGCGTACTGCACGTCGATGGTGCACTTGTGTTTAACCAGTGCTAACCCTGCTCGTGTGGAGTTAGTACGTTGACAGAGTCTGACTGTTGTTCGTCGTTGCTCGGTGGTTCTCTTCGGGTACTCCGGCTTCCTCCACCGGTATACAGTTAAAACTAGAAGTCCTGTCATGAAATGCGCACAAATAGCACATTGATCTGCGCGTTAATCTACGCGTTATGACCATAGTAAGGCTATCAAATTATGTACATATTTTCTGTGCACAAGCAATGTTTCAGCCCATGGACCTCCGGGTAACCGGAGGTCCATTGGCCGAAACATTGCCTGTGTTCGCTATGAGTAACCAAGAGAACCTGTCATTCTTTGGATGCTGTTCGATATGGCATCTGCGCGCAATTCCTACGCGCAATTAAGCCTAGATAAGCGCGCATTTCGTGACAGGACTTTTAGTTTTAACTGTAACTGTCTGACAGGAGGTGACCCTGGTTGTCGAGAGTGTCGTTAAACCCTAATAATCAATGAATAAGTATTGGTTCGGCATTTCACGGGTTCGATGGAAGACGTCAGACGCTTCTGATTAGACCATGGGCCGACTCGGGTGGCAGATGGGAGAGCAATCTGTCAATCTACAACCTTCTATTTCCAACTGTCAATATGAAGTAACTACCGGCATCTGATTTATGTATCAATCTCATTATTCAAGCTAACAAGCATATTTTACCTTCAGGGTGAATTGACAATTTTTGGAAAACACATCAAATTTCAACCTTGCGGAGAAGGTGATGAGTGTATCTCGCCATGCATGCGTACTAGCGTTCGCTGAGAATTATTATTTGGCACTCAATCGTGACTAAAGTTCTCACTCATTTGAACTGAGTACTTTCTTCTTGTATCAGCCGAACCCCCATGCCACCGAAACAATACATCTATTATAAATAACTTGCGATATCAGTGAATGAGTTTAACAAATGTTTGTACTGTAACAAATCTGCTTTCATTGACCCACACATACCCCAGACCTCTCTTCAGAGTGATCTCCGTACAACTGGATTGCTGGAACGCTCGTTGGTCACAGAAATATAGAAGTGTACTCATCTTCTGCCATCTGAGGAGAGGGTGGGGGGGGGGGGGGGTGGGGGGGGGGGGTGAGGCTGGCATTGTTGAACGTTGTCAATTTTCCAACGCCTCGCGATTGTTGTTCGCGCTTTACACAAACGCCATATCTAAAAAATTGTTGCCGACCTGGGAAATTCCAACCATTGTAGCCGAACTGTGAGTGACGTCACAAAGGGGTCATAAGGTCAAAAATTAAACGCGTCGGCTTTTTTAAAATTTCGTTATGTTGTAGAGGTAAAAAATCAACTGTTTGGGGGTAATCGTTTGACGGCCATTTTGACGTTTTTACGTCACTTGGAAGTTTAGCCTCTCTTTGACATATTTCATTAAAAGCGCCACCTTGTGATTCACGTAGCTCCATACTTATAAATGACACATCTACAGTACGTGGAGAGTAGATTGTAACTAAATCACCCGCAGAGTGGAGTTATCACCCAAACTATAACTTTCAAATTTTGTATATATCGACTAAAAACACAAGTAATTTTTCAGCCAATGGACCTCCGGGTTTTACCCGGAGGTCCATTGGATGAAACTTTGCTTGTGCTTGTTATGCTTTGAAACAAATTTGAAATTTTTGCTTGGGTGGAATCTCAACTCTGTGGGTGATTTAGTGATAATATACTCTCCCCGTACTGTATAAAACAAACTTTTTCTGGTTATTTGAAATTGTGTGTTTTTATTTTTTTATTTTAAATTTACATCACTTTTGGGTTTAGCATCTTTTTTATATTCTTAATAAAAAGCCATACGTCCGTGAGTTCAGTTGCACCCTGTTTGCCGTGTAATGGTCAATCAATAATCAGCAGTTTTCCAGAAAATATTCAATGAAAGACGTACCGGGTTGTACCCGGCTTGTACCCGGTGCTTCTTTCTTTGAAAATTTGAGGGCGATTCCATATTATTTTATGCCGGAGATTCACTGGTAATACATGCGTGAAACTATTGCCCATGCGTGGATTTTGACCTTTCCACGGTGACTATACTGTATAGGAGTTACAGTTATGAAACTTCCCAAGGCCTCGACTTTTATCCTTCCACGATTGCACAAGTTCCACATCGATTAACTCATTCACACGCGCGTGTCGTTCTGTGTTTATTACACGCCTCCACGTCTATAAAAAAAACCAATTATTAGAAGGACACTCAGCAATTCATTTGACAGCTATCAACAAAAAAAAACCACATTTTATCGCCAACTAAATTTGCTTGGGGAACCTGTGTTACCGCTTCGTTCCCTGAGTTCCGATGTGTTCTATGTGCCTACTGGCGCATAGAACACATTGGAACTCAGGGGATGATTTTCAGCTATCGTTAGCCATTCAAATTGTAATTGCGTTGCATGATTTGCAGAATATTCCTGTGAAATTTCCCTTCCATTTAAAAGTAGTCCGTCAACGATTTCCGTTCCGTACATATGTGCGGAACAGATTTTCATTTTCCACACGGTTTAGTGTTACTGTTGATGGGTATTACATAGAGCAGGCGTGTAATAACTTACCACATATATTTATAGTTGGCAGGCGCGGTGGCTCAGTAGGTAGACGTGCAGGCTGCAAGCCGAGAGGTCCTCGGTTCGAATCCCACCTGCGACAACCGCGTTGTGTCCTTGGGCAAGACACTTCACCCCCATTGCCCATGGCACGGTGACGTTGTGCAATAAGGCGTACAGCACGTCGATGGTGCACCTGTCTTCAACCAATGCTAACCCTGCTTCTGTCGAGTTAGTATGTTGGGGAGCTGACAGTTGCTCGCCGTTGCTCGGTGGTTCTCTCCGGGTGCTCCGGCTTCCTTCACTCGTAAAACTGTCGTGGTCATGATTAGCCATTGTGCAGAAATATGTGACCTTAAACACCATTAAATAAATAAATAAATAAATAAATATTTATAGTTATTTGCAGTTGTGCACCTCTATTTTTTCATTTCAAAATGAGACACCCGATGCCAGCGATGCCGAGTTTACGAGTGTTTTTTTCTATAACTTTTACTTTCACTCTAATTTTGAGGCTCAGCTTTCAAAATCTTGGAAATATAATCTCTACAAAAGAAACAATGTCACAGCATTATGAGCAATAGAATATCCTGTCATGCCTCAATATAAAGTCCTTTTATAATATAATAAGTATATAAATATAAATATATAACGATATTTTAAACATATGTATATACTAGTGCTCAAACGACTAGTGAATTCCAAAGTCGACTAGTCAATACCCAAAAGTCAAGTCGACTTCGACTAGTTATTGGTGATAACTTGTCTCCTTATAACAGTGTCGGTGTTCTGGTAGAGTGCTGAAGGTCCAAATTTGGCTTCACTTGGGTATTCATATACAGCAACATTATTCTGTTAATGTGCTTCTAATTATGCTAAGAGTGAAATTATATAGTCTTATTTAATTTGCCTTGTTGCGATTTATGGGAGAGTGCCTATAGGCACTCTCCCATAAATTGCAACAAGGCAAATTAATAACATATCCTGATAGCCCAAAATAATTCAGCACTCTACTAGTACCAGTTAAAACAAACTACTGTCACTATTATTAGATGGCAATAGATGTATACATTGATTGTCCAATATTGCTGTTCAAACTGTTTGACAGTGGCACAGAAGGGATACTATTTACCTAAAAGCTTGAACTCCTCCGACTAGTCGACTGCACAATTGAGAGTCGACATCGACTAGTCGACTAATCGTTTGAGTACTAGTATATACACATACACACCTATGCACACACACACACACACCTATACACGCACTTACCTATACCCACACACACCCTTCGTACACACACACACACACACACATACACACACCGTCGCACACCCCACATGCAAACAAACATCCACACACATACACCTATACACGCACTTACCTATACCCACACACACCCTTCGTACACACACACCCTCACACCGTCGCACACCCCACATGCAAACATCCACACACACACACCCTCACTCACATACATATGTGCTTAGGGTTATATATATGTGTATGTATATATGTGTGTGTGTGTGTGTTAGCGTGTACATGTGCTTATGATTATATATATAATTAATTTCTTCACTGTGTGTATCCTTATCACATTCTTAAGCATTTCAGTTTCCCGGGGTGTCGCCTTCCCGCAGCATGAAGAATCGTCGGATCATGTTACAGATAGGATTGCATAACCTCAGGATGTTCTTTTGCATGATGAAAATATGGTTTTTTTTATTTTTCGATTTATCCCGTCATTTTGACTTTTTTACGTGACTTCAAAGTTTAGGCTATTTTGGTCACATCTCATTGAAAACTCTATGTTTGTACAGTACGTTGAGAGTGGATTGTAACTAAATCACCCACGGAGTGGAGTTATCACCCAAGCTATAACTTTCAAATTTTGTACATATGGACAAAAACACAAGCAATGTTTCAGCCAATGGACCTCCGGGTTAAACCCGGAGGTCCATTGGCTGAAACTTTGCTTGTGCTGGTTATGCTTTGCAACAAATTTGCAATCATTCCTCGGATGGAATCTCCACTCTGCAGGTGATTTAGTGATAATACACTCTCGACGTACTGTAATTCCAGTAACCCGCATTTATCAATTACACAACTATCAAACCTCACATACCGTTTTCTGGTAATTTGAAATTCTTAACCTCCATTTTGGAATTAATCTCCATTTGGGAATCAGCGATACCAAATGTATGTTTTTGTGTTTAAACAATACAATTACCCTTTAATGCCTATATAATTACCTCACCGTTACATATAAATATTTATAATATTGAACAATCAATGGTGCATGAGTGACGTCACAATGAATTGCCTAGCGATTGTACTACAGAAGAGTTTATGAATCTTCACGTTCTTCGTGTGTGAGGTGATCCCACGTACAAGAGAAGTAATGGACTTAGAAGTGTTGGAATATTATGTAACCAAACGTGCGATACAAATACACCCTGGTAAGAAAAGGATTGCTAGGTTTTCGTGACGTGTAGACCACCAATTCCAACTCTATAAATTGACACCCGACTCATTATATTCCACCATACAACCAACATACTACAATTACGAAATATCATGTCTGATTATCCGCCTCAGTGCGCTGATATCAGTGGCGTAGCCATGGGGTGGGGATGGGCTGAGGTGGCACATGCTCCTCAAATTTTAGTCATACCCATCCCAGGGGTTGTGGCATAATTATTGATGCCTTTCACAACTTATAAATTATCCAACAAACGGACTCAGAGTCAATAAAATTGCGGGGTTTTTTTTATCTCGAATTTTTCTCAGGGGAGCCTCCCGCCTCCAGTGATAGGGGGTGTCTCCCTCTTGTGCTCGCCGCTACTTGGCTCGGATGATGCTGTGCATCCTATTCTGTATGCCCCCTAGTAGTTCAGCGACCTGAACGTAGCGGCTACCCCATTCGTTAGGGGTAGCCGCTACGTTCAGATAGCTCAACTAGCCCTCCCCCCTTAGATATTTCTCTTGCCCCCCCCCCCCCTAACTTCGATATCCCGACTACGCGCCTGTGCTATATGCTGTCATGTGAGACATCGCCGGACTGAGCTTAAGCAGCCACTCCCATGCAGAGTGTCAGATAATATCACAGGACAATCAACAAAAAATATATATTAGGCTGTTACAATAAAGCCATTGTAAGAGTATTTCGAATTTGTGTTCACCTTCTCTGTTCAATCTCACTTTTAACATGTCTCATTCTAAATTTTGAAAATACAATCACAATACACCTCAAACTTGGCCGCTAAAACGCCGCAAAATGACGCTGATCCTGCCTCGTTGAATGTCATCCGAAAATTCTAGATCTTCTAAATTTAAAAAAATTAAAAAAGAATAATCAAAATAATAAATTTTGAGATCTTGTGCGTTTGATAAAGGGTTAATTACTGCTTCAGCAATCGTTTGTCGTGAAAAAACATCTTTCATTCATATTGATTTATTTTATTTTGATTGGTTGATTGATTGATTGATTAATGGATTGATTTATATGTGTATTTATTAGTGTACTGCACAACATAGTTCACAAATGGACAAAGGTGTATCTTATTAATTAAGTAATTTATAGGTTAATTAATTATTAAATTAATTATTAGTTGATTAACTAGTAATTAATTAACCAGTTAATTAAGTAGAGTTTTTTTATTTATTTAATTATTTATTTTTTAGTGTATTGCACAACATAGCCCACATATGGACAAGGGTCTGCCTTATTAAATAATTAAGTAATTAATTATTAATTAATTAGTTCAATTCAATTCAATTCAGTTTATTGTACTTTTACACCATTACGGTCAAGTGTACAGTATAACAAATAACATAGTAATAGTTGACGATAATATAACAATACATCAGAAGTACAAGTTATGTCGTTTTGTTTATTGATTGGGTGCTAGAAGCCCATACTTTGGTCTCACTTGAAGGTATTGGTACCACAACTAGAGGTCTTCATGTTCTGTGGATATGTTTTAGACTCAGTTGAAACAAGAAAACATTTTGTCCATATGGAGTCGTCTTGTTGCAATCCATTGCCGAGTGTTCACAGGGATTCTCCAATAAATTGCAACAAGACAAATCCACGTGAACAAACTCTGGCACTACAGTTGGTCTGGCACTTTACCGGTTAAACCGGACTCCATGTTTGTGGAACAACGTTTCAGTGAAGTATGGCTTTTCACTTTAGTATACCAATATACCATGTCTTGGAACATGATAATGTAATCCTTTGTTCTTGCTCTAAGGTGCCATATGTATATTTATTCACGCCGGTAACTTCAGAAATTGTGTATTATATGAGACCGTTGTCGACGTGGTTTGGTTGATCGGGGGATTGCCAGTTCCATTTCGTTTTTAACCCATGGTATGTATAATGGGCGAGATTGTTCAGGAACCCATTGTCGGTGGATTGAATTATAAGTTTAAATTTGTTTTTGTCATTATAAGCCCCAAAATTGCTGTTACTAATAAAATTGTGTCCAAGAAGGTGTTTTCGTTCATCTTCCAGAATCTCACAGTGGAGAATGAAATGTGTTTCGTTGTCTACAACCCTGCAACGTTCGCACACCCTGAATTCTTCTTCTAGTCCCATGTACCTGCCCCTCTCAATGCCAAGATTATGGCAACTTATTCTTAGTTTAGTTAGGGCATTGCGGTGTTTCGCGATTCTGCATTCATCTAGGTATGGCTCTAGGTTAAAAGTTTCCTTAAAATTTCGATACGTCCTTAAATTGTTTTTACCGTTTCGCTTTTCGTCATTGTCCAAATGGGAGCGAATAGCATTTTCAAAAAACGAAACGACGGCATTATTTTCCAGTGGGTATTGATCGGAGGTGGTTGGCATGATAAGTTGTCTGCACTCGTTTAGTGACCGCAGCCAGGGGTTAGCCCCGTTTTTCCCCTGGTCATCATCTGTTTCCATGGCTTCTTTGACAAGGCTCTCTGGTCCTAAGTTGTCTAGATGTGTTTTATATTTTTCTAGCTTACCGATAATAGATGCGGTTAGGGGTAAAATTCCGAGTTCAAGCTTGCTGGCCAAATTGCTGGCATGTTTAGGTAAGTTTAGGAGCCGCTTGCAAAATTTGTCCTGCATTTGTTCGTACTCGAATTTTTATAAAAAGTTAATTATGTTAAAACTCACTCCCCTTTTGTCTGATCTACTCTTGGAAGACATAATCCTTCTTATAATTTCCGGGAACCATATTTCAGAGTTGTATGTTATTATTGGGTGAAGTAGGCTATTCATCAATTTTATCCCTAGTCTAGGTGGTATTTGTTGCAGTGGGAGCGATTGAAGTAGAGCAAATGACGTTTTCATTGCCTTTTTGGAAAGTTCCTCTCGTGCCAATCCGAGGGAACCTGTCCTGTCGATCTTCAGCCCTAGATACGTGTAGGAATCCACTGAGGAGATATCACCGTTTTCATAATGGAAACTGGTGGCAGGTGTACGTATTTTTGCGTGAATACCATTGTTTTTGTTTTGTTTATGTTCACTGAGAGTCGCCAGGTTTTATTATAATTTGACAGGATATCTAATTTCTCTTGTAATCCTTCTTTTCTTGTATTTGATAAGAGAATAAGGTCATCTGCGAGTAGAAGGTAAGGTACTTTGCTTTGTTGGAGCACCAGGTTGTCACCAAGGTTCCTGAGCTGGTCGGGTAGATCGTTTATACAAATATTAAACAAAGTCGGGCTTAAATTATCCCCTTGTTTTACGCCCATTTCCGTGTCAAAAAATACTGTGTGGCCGTTAGCAAATTTTAAAGACGATTGTGGTTTGTCGTACATGGATTTTATGATATTGTAACATTTTTCTCCAATTCCTATCTTCGCGATTTTGTGAAGGAGGGCCGGTCACCATACAGAGTCAAAGGCCTTTTTGTAATCGACGAAGCACGCATAAACATTATTTTTATTTGTGCATGTGTACTTGTTGATTAAGGTTTTCAATACAAAAATACAGTCGGTGGTTCTGTGATTTTTTCTGAAGCCATGTTGAAATTTGTTAATTTTATCATTACAATGCTGTAGAATCCGGTTGTTAAGGATTGAGCTGAAGGCCTTTGCCAGACAGCTTTGTACAGATATTCCCCGATAGTTAGAGGCGTTTGTCTTGTCTCCTGAGTTTTTATAGATTGTGGTGACGAATGACTTACTCCACAGTGTTGGGGAAATACCACTGGAAAGTACACAATTAAATAATTTTGTAATTGAAGCAGCTAGTAGATCCCTACCGTATTTGAGGATTTCGTTTATTAAACCGTCAGGACCCGATGACTTATTATTTGTTAATTTGGAAAGGGCGCCCTTAACTTCGCTTATTGTGATGGGTTTATCGGTTGTCGAATTAAATTTGAGATTTGTGTCAAAACTACTAGTATTTTTAACAATTGTTTCCTGGAATGGTGTGATTGGGTCAGGTATTCTTAATGGACACTGGAAGTGTTTGATCCAGGTCTCAATGTCCTCAGGGGATTCGTTGTTATCAAACGGTTTCCCACTTACATGCTTAATAGTATCCCAAAAGGCTTTTCCATCACTTCCTGAGATTTCTTCCAATAATTTCATTTTCTCTACAAAATGTTTTCTTTTTTTCTAACCTAACTAGTTTAAAATATTGTTTTCGCAATTTGTGATAATGTTCACATATGCTATTGTCATTTGGATATAGAGACATTTGTTTTCCTAGTCTTTTCAGGGTTTTTGCCAGTATTGTTAAGTCCTTAGTGTACCATGGATTGTATTTTTTTCTTTTGGGTTTTCTTTTTTCAGTCCGTTTGTCTTTCTTTTGTAATAAACCTTTAATAAGGTCGGTTAATTCTTCGGTGGCCAAGTTGATATTTTGGCCATCGGGAGCGATATAGGAGAGTTCATAATTCAGGATTTTCTCAGTAAAGTATTCGGATTCGGCAATTTCAAGAAGGAAGGGGAATGAATGTATATTCCACCTGTCTGTGGGGTCGTTTTGGATAAGACCTGTGTTTTTTCGTTGTGGTGGTAATCGTTCAACAAGGCATTCAATTGCTAATCCTATTTGGCAGTGGTCAGATAGGTATGATTTGTAGTGAGTACGGAAAAATATTATTTTCGACAACAATTTTGAGCTAGCAATCCCCAAATCGACAGCGCTTTTTCCAATTGGGCTAAAAAAATGTGAAGTACCCTTGGAGGTCTCCTGGGTACCGTCCATTTAGTATTCTAAGTCCAGACATAACACACGTGTCGACTAGTTCTCGTCCATGGTCATTACATTCTTGGTCAAGGTTATTTCGATTAATTGGTATGTCACTAGTATAGGAGTCCGGTAGAGGAAGGTGAGCCAGTGAGTCATCGGTAATATAATCCAGCAGCTTTCCAGTTCTGGCGTTAAGGTCGCCTAATAGGATAATTTCTCATAGAGACGAAAAGTGACTGATATCGCGTTGTAATTGCACAAAATCTGATTCAAAGTACGGGGAGTGTCTTGGTGGAATGTAGACTGCAGATAGATATATATCAGTCTCAAACTTGAAGAATGCACTGTCTAGTTTAAGCCAAATAATATTTTTATTTTTGCTTGGATGGGGAATGACCGTTAGGCCATTGTGTATATCTTTTTTTGCAAGTATTACAATTCCTCCACTGTGTCGCTTTGTACACTTTCGATTGGGACGCGTTGACTTGTGTATTTCTTCGAAATTTTCTAGTTCATATTGCGTTGACTCACTGGCCCATGTTTCAGATAAAATATTGATATCATATGCGTTCATTGCTGTAATCATATCTGGATTACAAAGTTTTCCACCTAAACCCTGGATATTCCAGGCTGAAATCTTCAACTTCATCAAAGAAGGCATTTTAATGAATTACTGAAATGTTAAACTCACACTTTACGGTGATTCGTCACTTTACATGCACCTGTATGTGGGCGATGTGCTTTATCTAAAAAAGTGTAAAATTTAGAAAATGAGTTCTTTCTGGATTTTATGTATATAATAAACTATAAATTGCTGTGTCCGACAAAGATTGCGCAGGGAATACATTTTGGTAGGGTACAAGGCCCTTATCCCATACTAATTGTGGGAAACTATAGCGTCTTGGGCCCTTTCAATATTCATTCTTTTTCAATTTTGTCAGTGGTACAAGTTACTATCTACGATATTCAACCGCAATAATTGTTACGGGTGAACATCGGTAGCTTTTATCACTAGCGATTTGTTTAGCCCGTGGGCATAATTAAGCTGCAGTTTTATCAATGACAGTGATACCTACGGCGTTTGTTTGGTGCAAATAAATACGTAAGCCTGCTGCGCGTGAGCGTCTGTGGTTAATATTGATGGAGATGATAAATTTGCCATGCTAATCACCAAATCCGTTATATTAAGTGGAATATTATGCAAGATTACAAAACGGTTAAAAACGAAGTATTTAAGATGGTTTATAAAAATACTTACGGATAAAAAGAATGAATCAATACACATTTTGTTTTTAAAACTTCCAATATTTGAGTTCGTTTGTTTATTTACAATGTTTATTGGAGAATCTTTAAGTGTATATATATGTATCAATAAAGTTCACCACGAATTGTTTGAACTGATTCTCGAAGTTCTTCAGAAAGTTTTGAAGAGAGTTCAATTTTCTACCGGTTTGGGGGTTGAGTTCTTGGTGAATTTGGGTTTATTTCAAACTCGTTTGCTTGAGCGTGTTGAGCACGGGGAACATATTTGTGTCTGGGGTCTGTCGACAGTAAACTTGATGGATGCGTTTTGAATGCGTTCCTTCTATTTCGAGGAGTTTCATGTTGGTTTTGTGTTGTGCTGTCCACTCGGTGGATGCTGGAACGATAGAATTGGTGCAATGCAGACTTGTATGATCTAACAAGTTTTTTTTAATCCCACATTCATTTAGATGGATTCCGTCATGCATGTCACCGATGTTCACAAACGGCGCCGCGTTGTATGTCGCTTGTTTAACATAACACAGTTCTGTCAACAACTTATTAAACGGAGCTTGTTGCGCTCAAAGTCTATAGCGGGTGTGCTTGACTGGCGGGTAAATCGAGGAAGAACTCCACAAGCTATTAAGTTAGTATCTAGGCGTTTCCTCTGAATACTGGTAAGCAATGTCTCATATTGTTTTATGCACTCGTCCGGGGTTTTATTAGTTAAATCATTGGATCCGACTTGGAGAAGTATGGTCTCTGGCAGTTTGTCCCTGGATTTAATTTCAGAGATGGCACCTTTTATAGTTTTTTCATTTAGAGTCACAATATCCACAGGCCTCTGTCGGTACATTCGCTTGGGATCCAATGGACGAACTATGCTCGTGCCAAGAATTAAGGGTGAATCACATGATGATTTACCTGAAATAGTGTGTTCAGTTTTCGAATGTGACGTGGAGACTCCTTCAATGTCGTTGGCATGTTGCAGGCCTGGCATTCTGAAAAATGCAGGAGGGCAAAAAATCGCCCTCCTCAATCAGCTTAGGAGAGCAATTAGCTTTACACGGCATTTTAAGTATCCAGTTGAACAAACTCATTGAAACTGAAACCAACAGACTACATCAGTGATTTTATTAACTTTACTAAGGTAAAGCGAATTCTCTTAGACATCTAGATGTCTCACTCAACAACCGAACACACACTTGACAAGACCTGTGTGTGTGCCCAGACCTGTTGTCCTAGAAAGTCATACGCCTACCACTACCACCTTCAACCCCCCCAAGGGGGGTTGAAGGTGGTAGTGGTAGGCGTATGACTTTCTTGGACAACAGGTCTGCTTGAATCTACAGCCACATCTTGGTGCAAGTGCTTCAAGTGACAGGATAGTAGTAATGGTTGTATATTATAGTGTCAATATTCCTTGAATAATTACCCCTCAAATTGTGATGTCAGTTGTTGAACTTGAAACTGACAGAAAAAAAAGTATTGCTGTGACCCATTTTGCTTCAAATGATTGCAACTGTGTTTGGGTATGGTTGCAGCCATTACCTTTTACCTCTAAACCACTTTCAAAATGAAATTACGTGATGTTATGTGACTTCGAAGTTAAATTACATTTTTTGCTTTACAACAAAAATTTAATGTGACCATAATACATGTAATCTCAATCATCCCAGACCAAAATATTTAGGAGGGCAATTTTTCGCTCTCCTTAATTCTTTCAGGAGGGCAGTAAGGAGAGCTAAAAAATCGCTCTCCTGAAATTGCCAAGCCTGATGTTGTGTCACAGTAGTGACTTCTTTGGTACCGCCACGTGCGATTTTCTCAGTAATGTCTCCCTCGGTATCTTCAGGTGTGTTTTTCCCAGAACCGTTATTTTTCTCTGTATTTCGTTGTGAGGATTGGGGGTAAGTCATTGCCGAGATGAAATTTTGTTCTAGAATATTTATTTTTTCGGTTGTCTCCCTGTTGACTTTCTCTGCGCGCTCTACTTTTACATTTAGTTGTTTTATAAGTGCGTTTGTACGTTCAGTTCTTATGGCCACAGCCTGCGTCATATTATTTTCCAGGGTTCGGACGTTTTTTTCCAATTTGTGAATAGCTTCTGGTCCTGATGATTTAACCTTATTTTCGATGTTTTGTATCAAAGACTGGAGTTTCGACACAGTGTCCGCAAGTGAGGAGAGATTCCGTTCCGTATTTTCTAGTTTGTGAAGAAGTGAGTTATCTATTGAGGAGTAGAGGTCGCAAAACTGCCCCTCTAAAGTTTTAACTGTTTGTGATAACGTTTCAATGTCACTTGTTACACTTGGGTACACCACTTCGCTTGGAGAATCGGTACTGTTTGATGTTGGTTCATTATTCGAAAATGTATCAAGAGCGTTGTCAACGTTGTCGTGACTTCCAGGTAAAGTTAGGATCTTTCCTCTGAGATCGCTCACTGGGTATTTTGTGGCGATGCTTGCCTTTTTTGACATATCTTCCACTAATTGCCGTAGGGACTCGAACTCACTTTCGACCCATAACCTGCAGCAGTTCCCTTGCACAAGAATTCTGGCTGTGGAATAATATATTGTTATAGTTAGCAGTTTTTGTTCACAAAAAACAACTCTTACGGTTGTTTGGAAAAGTTCATTGTGGGGTAGTTTGGGCTCAAACTGTACGTTGTTTTCATCGTTTATGACCAGTTGTTGGTGGTTCTTTGATCTGTTGTCCCAGGTGATCAAGAAGTCGGGTAATTGGCCCATCTGATTGAAATATCTTGTTAACAGAACAACCCTCCATATGTTAATCTTGATTGCACTGCTATCAATCACGATCTGTTTATTATCAAGTGTCTCTATTATCTTTTCTTTGAGGTCCATCCCAGAGGGGTTGGCTGGCACATCTGTATTTTTGGCACTCAGTCCTCCATTTTGTGTTGATTCCGAATTTGAGTTTTGTTTTTCCCTTTTATCTCCTGTTTTTTTCATTGGCAATTTTTCCTTTTGAACGTTCATCTTTAACGGGGTTTTCGTTGCACTTTGCACTAGCTTTGCCGGATACAATAGTTGTTGGAAATTAGGTAGATTTCATTTTTTCTTTGGAGCTAATTCACTTGTTACTTTCCAAGATGACGCATGCACACAATTAGTAAAGTAATTAGTTAGCTGGTTCACAAATAATGAAATAACCAATTAATTAATTAAGTAATTTATTTATTTTTTAGTAAACTGCAAAGCGTAACATACGTGTATTTAGGCTAAGAGGCCAACGATCAACACGCGTCCTGATGCCTTTAGGTTTTTCTGTTTACTCACTCAGGACTCACGTTTTCCAGATCGATTTAACTTTCTCGTTTTCATGGACTGCATCCGGTCTGTGTTAATACCACCTATCTTCGTACATGTACTCTAGGCCAGACCTGTGACAAATATCCCACTGAAGAAACTTCGGCAAACTGTCGTGCCTTCCCTATAGGCCATTTTGTGTCAATCTGCTGCAGGCACTGACACTGTAAAAATGTGAACGATAGTCTCAACCTTTTCTTATCATTTATTTATTTGGGGTTTAATGGCACTTTCGACAAGCAGAATCAGATAGGTTTACGGATAAAGCAGTGAACCACTAAGCAACGACGAGTAGCTGTCACACTAGCCAACTTACTAACATGGCACAAGCGGGATTGGCACCCGTTGACAGTCCGTTCTTAAGATGGACTGATTTAAATATTTAACTTGCAGCCACACAGTGTCAGGCATATATTAATTAACCAAATCTAGATAATTATTCTTATCTATTAATCATTGTTATCTATTAACTATTTTTAACTTGCCTGACGAACATCTGGGACTGCCACTGGAGACGTCGCCATCTCTAACTCCCGGAGATAGACTAAAATTGTTAATGAAGGAAGTGGATCTTTTCAACGATTCATATCACAAACGACAGACTTTACATACGTAAAGAACAAAGAACCACCGTCTAACTGACGTTGTGCTGGACTGGGTCTTGGTGGCTTTTCTGGCTCTTTTGCTTCTCCTCCTGTGCGGCTGTGCATGTGGAAAGTACCAGTGTACTGCTAGAGGGGTCGTAAAGGGTGAGTGTACCCCACAGCGTCCCAGAGCGCTTTCGGCACGCTACAACCTTCAGTTTTCTTGCCTGGTAACTATTGTTACCACCTTTTGATGTGATGAAGTTAATCGTCTTCTGGAAACCTGTGACGTAAAGCAGTCCTCGATTGCTGCTGTGAACAAGTTGTGTTTTCCTAGTTTTACAGGACCCGGTAACCAACACCTGGGGTCTGAATATATCCCCGCAAGTAAAGTTTCTATTGTCGAATCGAATATCAAATTAAATCAGGGGTTCGATGTGGACATCGAAATCGAATCCGTATCAAATTTAAAACAGCAAAGTTCCATGCAAAGCTATGTGGCTCGTGCGTGCCGCAGTTAACAACTGTACCCAAATCCAGAGGTCACAAGTTTCATTGCTACAATAGAACTTGTAAACTTGAGCGCGGTTACTGTTATAACTATGCATCTTGTAAGGCAGGCAAGCAAGAGCTCCGGTATCCGGGCATTTGGCAGGTCTGACAGCTGCCTCCTTGCCCTGAATTCCCGAAAGCGAGTGCCCTTTTTCGACAGAAGTGAACCAGTGGTGAAAACTTCTTCCGAGAACTGTAATTGAGAAACCCTCAAATATTCTTTTCTAATCTATTTTACCCATGCCATTTGAATTGGAATGGGGATGGGGTGGGGGTGGGGGAGGGGTGGGGGGTGGGTTGATGGTGGCTGGTACATAATCTTCAAAGAAGGTATGCAATCGGTGGGGGTCAGTTCTAAAGTTTTATATCGTCCCTTGAGGGCAACAAGGCACCATCTTCAATGCAAAAGTATTGCAGATGGTGACTTGTTGCCCCCAAAGGACAACACTAGCATACAAGCACATTCCCCCACACAATAGTCCTAGGTTACAAGGAATCCCTTTCTAACTACCCTTCTAGAATCCCTTTTCGTCGTATATGCCTATGTGCTGCCTGCGATGTGTCCATATTTGCAAACAATGTGTACTAACACATGAGCACATCTCGGTACGATCAACATACAGTTTCTTATAAGTAAGGTACCCTAGCTTGCACTAGGTCTGGGCATTGTATAGACTGATACAGGCTTAGATAAATGGGTGATCTGATTGAGTCTAGATTTGGCCAAAGGCGGCTGTCGAGACAGAATCTGTGGTAGCTACTAAGCTTGTAGTTGTGCTACAAGTCAGTAATGTTAGACACTCTACGACAGGACAGAATTATGATATCCAATAGTAATAGTACATGGCAGCAATGGTTCAAGACTATAGTATTGGGTAAATATAATAGTATTCGAACACACAACATATGGTAGTTACTATAGGCAAGTGGTGGCCGTAGACCTATGAAGATTGTGGGCGTGGCATAAAAGACCTGACCAAAGATGTACTTGGAGCCATAACTACAGATACTCTGCAAAAGGTATCCACAAATCATACATTACCATGTCACAAGTATCTCCAAATACCCGTATGTGCTGATGTGATATGCGTACATTGTGCATAAGAACACGGGCACATATCGGCACATCCAGCATGTACCTATCTGCTACCTGTAATGTGTACACATTGTGCAATAGCACATAAACACATCTAGGGAAGCCCGAATACTTTATAAGGAGATGGGGAAGTCATAACCTAGCTTATATGTACATAGGTTGAAGCAGCAGATTCTGGAGAAATCCGTATCAGAAAAGGTACTCTAAATGGGAAAGTCGAGTCAAATAAACAGTTGTAGGGTTGTTTGTGGTAATTCTAAGCGAGGAATCTGGGTAATTAGATTGACTCCTATACAAAGGAACATATTTGTTATTGACAAAAGGGGATTCTTGGGGAATCCAAGCCCGTTTCGGTAGTTTGGGGTGTTTTTGTGATTTTGAAGGATTGTCGGGATGTTTGTGGTAATTAGATTTACTCCTATTCGATCGAACCCATATTCCGAGCTTACCACTTTCTTATTAAAGGGTTTTGGGACACATATCAACTACATGCTACCATAGAAGCCAAGATTGCGGCCTCCAACATACAAAATGGACGACGGAAACAGGCATCACCATAACAACACGCGCCCGGCATGCGAACTAAGATAACGCGTCACTATGATAATGGCGTCACATTATGGCTGCTCATGCAAGCTACCAGGATAACACAACATAGCGCCATTGGGTCATGCTGAGATCACCCATGAGTTCACACAAAATGGGCCCGTTTCATCCCTGACATACTACTGATATCGAGTCGAAACCTGGCAGACTCCCGGGTGTGAGTTTTTCAAAGTAAGCACCAATGGTGGCGCCACGGGAAGTGGTGTCAGGCGGGTTACACCCATCACGTCGGAGAGGGAAATCTTCCACCCCGTCGGAAAACTCGACCAAATTGGATACACGTGAAAAATTAGAATAATCCGATGGGCATATAATCACTGCGGCATATACAGAGTTAATTTCAATATCTGTAAATGCTGTTAACGAAAACCTATTTCTGATTTGTTTAAAAAATATTTTACTCCTGAAAATAAGCCTCCATAAATTCTCTTTCTGTATAGTTTATTCCTGATAGTTTAACCCTTTTCACACAGACTCGAATTTACTGGGCGCAGTAAATTCTTTTTCTCTATTTTAGTCCGATACAAGAAACCATCTACACAATCACTGGTCGTCACACCTCTTGTCTGTGTTGTCAGTTATATTGTACTTATTAAATTGTATATAGAACTGGAGTTTCAAAAACATGTGTCATGGCGATTTGCGATGGGGACAACAACTAACTGCACCTACAGCCCAATGCTATACAGTCAAGACCGGAAGCGGAAGGATGGTGAGGGTATGGGAGGAGAGAGTCATCCCTCTCCCATACAGGAGTTCATTTGGTCTCCACGAGGAAAGATCCATTTCATGTCAATTGGAGCCTTTAAATGACTTTCTAGGTATATCATTTGAAATTATTGGAAGTTTGTTCTCGTTCACGTTTACTACTTTACTGAGATATACGATAACATCTGTCCCACTGGTATCTGGTATGACATTTTTGTCCGCAAGTGACATGCATCCTTAACTCAGATTAATAACAAGGTTAACCCTTTACCCAACGTAACGGCCAAAACCGGCCAGCGCTATTCTCAAAAATCGCCAATTAATTTTCAAAATATTTTCATTTTTTGTCTCCAAAACATAGGTTATGACCCCTCGTTGGAACGAGCTCGTCGAGCTCGTTCCAACGAGGGGTCATAACCTATGTTTTTGAGACAAAAAATGAAAAAATTTAGTTATTCAAGAATTTTTTTTGCAAGTGTCGTCTGCTTTTCATGGTAGGTAAAGGGTTAATAGAGTTTACTGTGCTGTGTGATACCCATTTAAAGCTAACATACATAGTTTTTGTTCCGTGGCGAGATATCCCCGACATGGGTGGAGGTGGGGGGGGGGGGGCGCAGGACAAGAGGTTGTTGGCCCCTCCCCACACTCCATCTCTATAGTTCGCCTCCTTTACTTTTGATTCTTCTCTTCGGAGGCGGCGGAAGTTCAATAAAAGTGGAAGGGGACAAGTTTTCAAGGCTACCATGGTTTAGCGCAGTGGGAGAAAAGTTGCAGTCTTATGTTGATAAATGTACACACAACAGTCTATCGGTAAGATGATCATGTCACGGTGTGGTCAGTGCCCTGGCCGTTTCTTCTACTTCAATCATTTTCCAACCCGAAGGCTGGCCTTATATTATCATGATCCACCAGGCTAGCCTTATATTATCATGATCCACCAGGCAAGCCTTCGGGATGGAAGATGGTTGAAGTAGAAGAAACGGACCAAAGCGAACGATGGTGGGATTCTTTGGCCAAAAGTTGTTTGTATTTGAAAATAATATATTACAGGAATGCCTGAAGATTCACACGTTTGCATGCGCCCATTTTAATTCTGTAACCGCGTAAGATGTCGGTGGAACAAGTGGCGGGGCACGTGTCCCATGTGGTCCTCCACATCTATTCTCTAGACAATGGGTTACTGCTCTTTCACAACCTTCAAGGTGTGTACAATGATATAAACTCTACTAGTTTGTCCTTCGACATATAGATTCGACGCAGTATATTTTAATATGCAGTATCGCTAGTATTTAATTGGCATATTCAAGATGTTTTTACGTCTAACAATTTTCCTGCTAATGGGAGGTTTTATTATGTTGTATTCTGTGTTGCAATAAAAACGTCAAGATTTGCTATCTCGTAATTACTGTGCGATATAAAATGTATCTAAGTTATGTACAGGTATGTGTAATGTGTAGAATTACTGCAGCCATTTTATCATCGTACGTTAGCTGCAATGCTGTGCAATGAGGAATATTTCTGTATACTGTGTATTTATTGTGGCAGTTACTGGTTGTTTGGTTGTTGTTGTTACTTTTCATGCCGTTATTGCCACTAAGATAATTATTATTATATTGTTGTTGATATTTTTGTTTATACCTTTGTTATTTTTATTAGCTTTGTTGGGCTATGGAGTAATGTGTTAGGGGTTCTGACCTTATGTCCCTTCGAATGACACATTTTCGATTCGAATCGAATCTCGAATCGAATCACGTCTGTTATTCGAATCGAATCGAATCTCAAATCGAATCAGAGGCGTCTTGAAGATGACGGATGAGGGTTATTTATTTATTTATTTATTTATTTATTTATTTATTTATTTATTTATTGGTACTTAACTCCAATTCAGTAGCTAAGGCTATATCGGGTGAGAAAACGTTAGAAGGAAAACATGGCGGCAGTAATGAAATACAAAGATGAGTAAAAAACAACTACAATAAAAATGATAGAGACAATGTAGTATGAACAATGATGCATGAATAAACAAGAAATATGAATAGCTCACTAATCAACCTGGTGAATTTAAGTCTTGAAGACTCTAGTTTAAAATAATAAAAATAATTTTAAAATTTACAAAAAATATTGATTGATTTAAAAAATGTGAGTATCTTATTCGGGCTCGTACGATAAAAAAAGATCTCTTAGAGATCCTACAGAAAAATACTGCCCTCTGACATGATTAAATTCGGTACAATGTAAAATAATGTATTCCACTGACAACACTGACAGGGAACACACTCTGGTCGCACAGTACCCTCCAACAAAAAGGAATATGTTAGTCGTGTATGACCAATATGATGTCGCGTCAAAACCGATGAGGGTTAGGGGTGCTATAAATGTGATTTGTTCCGACTGTGATGACTGATAAAATATTCCAACTGCATCATCAAGGCATGCGTTCGTTGAAGGGTTAGAGTTAGAAGGCATGCCTTGATGACGTAGTTGGAATATTAACCTGTGAGGATTATAATTCTCCGTCGACATTGCTTCTAAATTTTAAATTATAATTTAACAGTTCGTCCCCTGAGTTCCAATGTGTTCTATGTGCCAGTTGGCACATAGAACACATTGGAACTCGGGGGACGAGTTGTCGGGAATAGTGATACTGAAATTAGCTTGGTTGATGGCATGAGTTCACATGTTATTTATACTGATGTAGCGCAAGATTCACTCAGTCTTTTATTTCAACATTATTTACGTTACAATTTACATCCGAACTATACGTTTTGTGAGACTACGAAGACGACTGATATACCAAGCTGTATTCGTTTGAAGAAATAGCGAGAGGAATCGAATCGAGCAGCCGATTTCGAATCGAACCGAATACCATCTTAAGATTCAAAATCGAATCGAATTTCGAAGCTCCGCAGGGCTATATGTGATCTCCATACAACGAGATTGCTGGAACACTCATTGTCACATATAAAAAAAGTGTTTGATCCACGTATCTCTGTACAACTGTATTGCTGGAACACTCATTGGTCACATACAGAAAAGTGTCTCAACCACTGATCTCTATACAACTGAATTGCTGGAACACTCATTGGTCACATATAGAAAAGTGTCTCAACCACTGATCTCTATACAACTGGATTGCTGGAACACTCATTAGTCACATATAGAAATGTGTCCCAATAACTGATCTCTATACAACTGGATTGCTGGAACACTCATTAGTCACATATAGAAATGTGTCCCAATAACTGATCTCTATACAACTGGATTGCTGGAACACTCATTAGTCACATATAGAAATGTGTCCCAATAACTGGTCTCTATACAACTGGATTGCTGGAACACTCATTGTCACATATAGAAAAAAGTGTCTGATCCACGGGTCTCTGTACAACTGTATTGCTGGAACACTCACTGGTCACATATAGAAAAGTGTCTCAACCACTGATCTCTGTTCAACTGAATTGCTGGAACGCTCATTGTCACATATAGAAAAGTGTCTCAACCACTGATCTCTATACAACTGGATTACTGGAACACTCATTGGTCACATATAGAAAAGTGTCTCAACCACGTATCTCTATACAACTGTATTGCTGGAACACTCGTTGGTCACATACAGAAAAGTGTCTCAACCACTGATCTCTATACAACTGGATTGCTGGAACACTCATTGGTCACATACAGAAAAGTGTCTCAACCACTGATCTCTATACAACTGGATTGCTGGAACACTCATTAGTCACATACAGAAATGTGTCCCAATAACTGGTCTCTGTTCAACTGGATTGCTGGAAAAATCATTGTCACATATAGAAAAGTGTCTCAACCACTGATCTCTATACAACTGGATTACTGGAACACTCATTGGTCACATATAGAAAAGAGTCTCAACCACTGATCTCTATACAACTGTATTGCTGGAACACTCATTGGTCACATATAGAAAAGTGTCTCAACCACTGATCTCTATACAACTGTATTGCTGGAACACTCATTGGTCACATATAGAAAAGAGTCTCAACCACTGATCTCTATACAACTGTATTGCTGAGACCCTTATTGGTCACATATAGAAAAGTGTCTCAACCACTGATCTCTATACAACTGTATTGCTGAGACCCTTATTGGTCACATATAGAAAAGTGTCTCAACCACTGATCTCTATACAACTGTATTGCTGAGACCCTTATTGGTCACATATAGAAAAGTGTCTCAACCACTGATCTCTATACAACTGTATTGCTGAGACCCTTATTGGTCACATATAGAAAAGTGTCTCAACCACTGATCTCTATACAACTGTATTGCTGAGACCCTTATTGGTCACATATAGAAAAGTGTCTCAACCACTGATCTCTATACAACTGGATTGCTGAGACCCTTATTGGTCACATATAGAAAAGTGTCTCAACCACTGATCTCTATACAACTGGATTGCTGGAACGCTCACTGGCCACATATAGAAAAGTGTCTCAACCACTGATCTCTATACAACTGGATTGCTTGAACATTCATTGGTCATTTTTAGAAAAGTGTCTCAACCACTGATCTCAAAACTGTATTGCTAGAACGCGCACTGGTCACATATAGAAAGGTGTCTCAACCACTGATCTCTATACGACTGTATTGCTAGAACGCGCATTGGTCACATATCGAAAAGTGTCTCAACCACTGATCTCTATATGACTGGATTGCTAGAACGCGCATTGGTCACACATAGAAAAGTGTCTCAACCACTGATCTCTATAAAACTGGATTCCCGGAACACTCATTGGTCACATATAGAAACGTCTTCAACTAATGCTAACCCTGCTTGACTGGAGTTTGTAGGTTGGGGAGTCTGAGAGTTGCTCACCGTTGCTGGGTGGTTCACTCCGGCTTCATTTACCTGTAAAACTGCCCGACACAAGTGTCCCTGACTGCCGAAAGTGTCGCTAAACTCCAATAAATAAATAAATTGTTGGGCTATGGAGTAATGTGTTAGGAGTCCTGAACTACATAAAACTGGATTCCTGGAACATATTGAAAAGTGCCTCAACCGCCGACATGAGGGGAGGGGAGGGGAGGGGTATTCCTATAAATAAATAGTGCTCAACAACAAAAATGTTCTCGACTGTTTTCAGTTTTCTGACGGCTTACAATCGCTAATCGCTTTTTAAAGAAAAGACTTTGATGTATGCGAAAAATGAATATGTCGAATGGTTTGCACATTTTTCGCGGCAATATAAATTGAATATTTGCATAATATTTTAGTTATTACTGACAAAAAACAAGTGCCGACATTGGAGAGTTGAAATCGTGTAATAATTTTCCGTGTGAGGTAAACACAATGGAGTTTGATGAAGTGAAAGTTGTTACGCTGTGACTATAGTCACAGCGTAGCATCTTTCACGTCATCAAATATGATCGATTGTGGATGGAGATGCGGCGTTAATTGACTTGAGGCCATCTTAATGGGTGGGGAGAATGAGTTTCGACGTTTTGCGATGACGCTCCAACAATCCATTTGTATAGAGATCTGTGGTTACCAGTTCTACCATGAGATGATCAAATGAACCTTCGCTGCCATTTGAAAGTATGCAATACTGATTCTCATTTCTTAGCTCTATCGGGCTTCGCGCACCTATGACGCGCCTTATATGGAAGTGAGACACACTTTTCATCGCCCTCCTAGAATATCCGCAAGAGTATACATCTTATAATTTGTACGCCACACCTCTGGCCGAACTAAGTTAGGCCTAACTTAATAAGGCCTGAGTGTGATAGTAGAAAGTATAAAATATATCTTCGGGACTGATATTTTATATTTTATGAGCTGGAGATAGGTTGGCCTGTGGCGAGGTGTAGTGTTGTTTGTTTGTTTTAGGGGTTTAATGACACTTTCAACAGTCAGTGCCATATCTTGTCTGACAGTTTTATGGGTGGAGGAAACCGGAGTATCCGGAGAGGACCACCAAGTAGCGGCAAGTCACAGCCAGACTTCTCAACTCTGCACAAGCACAGATAGCAGCGGTTGAAGACAAGTACCCCATCGACGTGCAATACACCTTAATACAAAGCTGAACCGTGCCCCCATACGGGCAATTAAGATTAAGTTTCTGCGGAAGGACACAACACATTTACCGCTGGTCAGTATCGAACCATCGACGTTGCGGTTTAAAGTACAGTGTTGTAACCACTGAGGTATCGAGTTCCGGTTGTGTTTCATGGACATCTTAGTTTAATTGTAGCATCAAGATTGCCGCCTTAAAGTGGCTGCAACTAATTTTTCCCATGCATGAACATTTCAACTTCCTCTCTACGGCAGACCGAGTTTAAAATGCGGGCAGGGCAGATAAAGTTCCCTGCGGTTACCATACATGTTATTTTCATCGCCTTAGATCGTGTTTTTATTACAGATATTGACAGAAGCTAACGAGTAAACTTCTCGATGTTATATGAAAAGAATGTATTTATATAAAAAAAACATTTACAGACACCATCCAAAATCACATAACCTGAACATCTACAGTGACAATTGCAGGTCCATAAACAGCGCATCTTAATGAATTTTCTTACGCTATTATTTACTTGCTTCATTTTGTCAAACTGAAAGTCTAGAAATAATTTGCGCCTTCATACCAGTTGTTTTCAGTGGTTGCGCCAAGGGGGGGGGGGGAGGGGGCGGGAACAGCCCCCCTACCCCCTATCGGAGAGGTCAAGCCCCCCCCCCCCCCCCCTTTGGAGATTTTTAGTCAGTCCGTCGGAGAGTCTCGTAAACCCGACTTCACGAGAAATTTCCGACAATCGAATGTAGATATCTCGTCTTGTCTGTCTCGAACCCGTGCAGCACTGGAACTTTGATAGAGAACAGTGATTCTCACGAAATTCCTTAATGTCGTTCGTCAAACTGGCTTTATAGATGAAATATTTCCCGACCTTATTATAATATGTTTACTTTAACCCTTTACCTAAGGTAACGGCCAAAACCGGCCAGCGCTATCTCAAAAGTCGCCAATTAATTTTCATTATTTTTTTTCATTTTTTGTCTCAAAAACATAGGTTATGACCCTGTCGTTGGAACGAGCTCGTTACAACGAGGGGTCATAACCTATGTTTTTAAGACAAAAAATGAAAAAAAAATAGTTATTCAAGAATTATTTTTGCAAGTGTCGTCTTTTTTTCAGGTTACATGTAGGTAAAGGGTTAAATAATCAACAAACATACTCAATTTGCTTCTATTTTGGTTCTGCAAATTACCAATTTTCACTCATTTTCCTTCGTTTGGGAGGTCAAATGTTATAGCCCCCCTGTCGGAGAGGTCAGCCCCCCCCCCTCCTGTCGAGAAATCCCTGGCGCCACCCCTGGTTGTTTTCCATCTCACTTTTTTCCACAAGACAATTTCATAGAACACATTGGAAATCAGGGGACGATTTTCAGCTATCGCTAGCGATTCAAATTGTATTTGCGTTGCACGATTTGTAGAAAACTCCAGTGAAATTTCGGTTCTGTTTAAAAATAGTCCGTAGCGATTTCCGTTCCGCATATATGTGTGGAACAGATTTTCATTTCCCGCATGGTTTAGTGTTGCTGTACATGGTGATTTCATAGAACAGGCGTGTGATAAATAATTAGACACACAAAATCGCGCATTTACTTCGTGGTTATGTCAAAACTTTTGAGATCTGTTGGGTTTTTGTTTTACTCATTTGGGAGCGCGGCGGCTCAATGGTCACACCATTAAACTTCAAACCGATAAGTCCACGGTTCGATCCCCACCAGGGGGTAATGGCATTCTGTCTTTGGGCAAGGCACTTAATCACGATTACCCACGTGTGGGGTACGGTGGCCTTGTGTACTAAGGCGTACTGCACGTCGATGGTGCACCTGTCTTCAATCAATGCTAACGCTGCTTTGTGGAGTTAGTACATTGGGGAGTCTGACAGTTGCTTGCCGTTACTCGGTGGTTCTCTCCGGCTTTTTCCACCCGTAAAACTGTCCGACACTAGGTGACCCTGGCTGCCGAAAGTGTCGTTAGACTCCAAAAAATAAATAAATAAATAAATAAATAAATAAATAAATAAATAAATAAATAAATAAATAAATTTACTAATTTTATTTTCCGTCTATTCACGTCAGATAAATATCGATTGGCAATTGGGTACTGCTTGTATCGAAACTCAAGAGTTCCTCCGATTTCCAGATGCCTAATATTTGTCGCCTTCCAAGCAGAGATGATACACGTAAGTGATTTCGTAAACCTCCGTAAATGGGGAATACAATGACTCAGTGATTATGGTATTGGAATAGCGGTAGTACGGGGATTTTCCAGATTTGTTAACCTCAGATGACTTTTGGGTAACTTCGTTTATATCTTCGCAATGTCGTGTTCTCTGAAATTTCGTCTGCAGTAAAGCTTTTCAATTACAGATTTCAGTAATTTGGCCTTTCTTCGGAGGCGTTATACTTTGCGTTAAAGATGCGGACCGGACCGGACCGCCCAGAGTGTCGGGGTGGTCCAATCCGGTTCGGTCCAGCTCTTCACGGTCCGGTATTCGTTGGTGGACCGGTCCAACCAGGTCCGGTCCACACAAATTTAAGAATAAACTAAATTCAAGTAAATCGAGCGTTTTTAATAATCAGAAACTCAAAAAGACACTGTCACACTTCAGAAACTCTTAAGGAGCGTTCACATTTCACATTTCTCCGATTTTGCGGCAACGACAATGCGATAACAGCGAAAAATCGGTTATGTGGTATTAATTATTAAACGGGAATGTTCACATGTATACAGAAACGGCAATGCTACCATTATCGTTGTCGTTTTCATATACATGTGCACATACCAGTTCAATACCAGTATACCACATAATTGATGTTTTCGTTGTTGTCGCATTGCCGTTGACGCTTGTCGCATTGCCGTTGACGCAAAATCAGACAAATGTGAAGTTGTGAACGCACTTTTATGCAAGAAATAAACGACGATAAAGTTTTCATTGTTCTTTTTGGCCGAAAGAAACTGCAGGTAACGAAAAAGACTATGCCCAATTACCAGTAAGCGCATTCCAAGTAAAGGTGGAAATGGAATCTTCAATGGACTGTCAAATCCCTCAGACGTGACCAACTCCTTGCAGGCCTTGCAGGGACAGACGCTTCTCATTCTTTTGTACTGCGGAAGGTGACATGGTCCTATGTTATCATGCAGAAAAGAGAGTTTATGCACATTGTTTGGAAGCAGTCTGCTCCTAATACTACTAAAAATGTGACCGGTAGTGCTAAAGAGGCATTCACTTGGGACACTTGTGGCAACAACCAGTGGCGGCGCCAGAAATTTTTTCGTGGGGGGGGGGGGGGGCAAGTAGGGGGGCAGACTCCCCATGAAGGGGGGCAAATACGTAAAGGATCATATCATTACTTTATTATGAGGTAGTCGAAACTTGGACACAAAGTCCGTAATATAATTTTTTTGGTTTGGTACGTCCTGTGGACGTACCAAACCAAAAAATGATATTACGGACTTTGGGTCCAAGTTTCGACTAAATGTAATGTTAATTAGCGCTCCTCCTTTCAAAAAATCCTGGATCCGCGTCTGGAGAGAGAGAAGGCAGAGATAGAGAGAGGGAGGGAGGGAGAGAGGGAGGGAGAGAGAGGGGAGAGAGAGAGATGGAGGGGGTAGAGAGAGAGAGAGAGAAGGGAGAGAGAGAGAGATGGAGGGGGATAGAGAGAGAGAGGAGAGATAGAGAGAGGGAGGGGCAGAGAGAGGGAGGGAGGGAGGGAGGGAGAGAGAGAGAGTGTGTGTGTTTGTGTGTTTGGATGGATGTGTGTGTGGTGGGTGGGGTGGGGGTGGGGGGCAAGTGGGGGGGGGGCAGAGCCCACGTTTGGGGGGGGGGGGGCAAATGCACCCCCCCCCCCCGTGCCCCCCTGTAGCGCCGCCACTGGCAACAACACACATTAATTTCCTGACTAAAAGTGACAAGTTAGGAAGCGTGTTCTCGTGCAGCTTCCACCACATTAGAGGGTTAGTGTTTATATTTGCCCCTGGCAAAGCATTATACCTGACAATCTCGGTGACAGCTTTCTGTGCGTTATTAAGACCTGGTTCTTCCAATTACTTAGTTCCAAGAAATGGCAGAAGCAGACGCTCTAGTCCCTTCACTTTTGTCTCCGATGGTTCACTACAACCACGGATGCTCGAAGAACTGGAACCACGAACTGTCAGACATGCAGTAGAGAACTGTTCTCTCTGTTCAATCATTCTTTTCAAATCACTTGTCAGCTCTTTTTCAATATTCGATCGAATTTCAATTTTGTGGTTAAATTCACGGAATAGTGGATTCAAATATGTACGTTTGTCCAGTCCCAGTTCTTCGTTGTTTTCGAAAAACTTGTCGATTTTCATCATTATGCGTTCCTTTAAGTTTTTCACTGAAGGCAAGCCATTCGGTTACACACGTACCGTTTTGCTTAGCATACAGATAGAAGATCTGACAGCAGAAACAGTAACATACGATGAGCTGCTCATCCACACGGTTACATCGTAGAATGGTCTTAAATGGGCACATGTTGAGCAATGAGGTTCCATTCAGCTTCAGTTGGAAAATAAACTGGTTTGGGTGCATTCGGGTAAGGCAACGTTTCATCAACTCTTTTGGTCAAAATATCTTTCAGCTCTAAAAGCCGAGCAATCATCATGTAACAAGAATTCCACCTTGTCTCTACATCTTGTTTCAATCTGAGTTTTGTGGAATTATGCTCAGTTTGAACTTCCTCCAATCTGTCTAGCCTCACCTTACTTCTCTTGAAATGTTCGATTAGTTTCCTACAACGAGCAACAACCTCACTGATTCCACGGACTCCGAGAACTCTTGACAACATTTTATGTTTGAGCTAGCATTGTCACAAGTAACAGCCATCCAGTGGCGTCATGCCAACGGTGCACAGGGGGGCCCGGACCTCCCCAAATATTTTCGGTGAAGGCCTGGGAAGTGCCATTTCCGGCAATCTGGGAGGCATTTTTTGCCAAAATTTTGGGGCACGCTACGCGCCAAACGATGGTGGCGCTCCGCTTAGATGGTGTTACCGATCCACCCCCCCCCCCAGATTTTTCCATAGCATGACGCCCCTGCAGCCACTAGGTTTTCTTTCGTCAACTGCCAAGTGTCGAGCATTTCATCGACTTTCTCTGCGATGAGCTAAGCTGTATGCTTTCCTGGGAAAGGTAGAGCGCCTAAACGTTTACTTTCCAGTTCCCAAGATTTCTTAATATCCACATAATGCACTGTTAAGCTGATGAATGATTTCATTACCCGAGATGTCCATATATCAAATGTTATAAACTAATAATCAATTTTAGTTCCAAATTTTGAGAGAATTTCGGCCTTTTTGTCTTTGTAAAGTTGATTTATTTCTAGTTCAATAGTCTCCCTCGAAGGCACAAGGAACTTCGGGTTCAAGGTGTAGGAATATTTGAGAAATCCTGGGTTATTCCTGATAGAAACTGGTTGAACAACTGCACAGATCATTTCTGTGAGATTACGTTTGTATTGGATATCGCGATTACTATCCTTCTTGTAGTATGCCTGTGATCCAAATTCTGGTTCATGGACAGCAATTACTTGAACTATACCTGAAATAGATTGACTTGAGTCGGAACTTCCCATAGATCCTAAAGTTGATGTCGATTCAGGCTTTTTTTCTCACATAATCCAAGATTGAGGGAGTTTTAACTTTATTGGCATCCAACTAGAGATGGGCGGTATCGGAATTTTGAGTTCGGTATCGGTTTCGGTATTTTTGTGTGGGCATACCGCGGTATCGGTTCGGTATTCGTTATGTGACTTCAGATTCACTGATAGTACCAAAGGGGAATTCATGTCAGAAAAATACAGAATAAGTTGTTCTTATGTCATTCTATCACAGTGCTACATATGTCATTGTTGATGGGCTCAACGTTGTCATTCTTTTGTCAACACAGATCATATCGACAGTAATTTGGTGACTTGTTCTAAATACGCCTTAACTTTTCAAGCTCCACTTAAGGCGTCTGTAATCATAGAATGTGTGTCCTGAAGATGTCATCTTTGCGTGGGCCTGATGACAGTAGTAAAATTATCTGGTCAGTGATTTCTAACCAAGTCTTGGCTGCCTTAACAGGCAGCCAAGACTTGGCTAGAAATCACTGCAAAGCAACTGGACATGTACAGGTCGTAGACTATTGATAATTTAGTACAACTGCCCTGGTCCTTAAGGCTTAACAAAACTGAAAAATAAAATCAGTCACTTCTTTCAAGAAAATGAACACTTCAACTGCTATCAATCCTCATCAAGGCCTTATAAATAGCGAATGCACAGGGAAAATTGAAAATACCGTTGGTTTCGGTATTCAAAGATTGGGTCGGTTCGGTTTTCGGGTGTCCCCATGATATCGGTATCGGTTCGGTTTTTCGGTATATTGTCCATCTCTACATCCAACTTGTCGTAGATGTCCTTGTGGTGGCGCTTGAAATGTTTTTTCAAATTACTCTGACCACCGCCACCTTTCTTGGCGGCCATATCACATGCTATGCACCTAAATACACCGGAATCATCAGAATCGAGTAAATATAAATATTTGTAAATAGCTCCAGAATATTTCACAGGTAAAGTGTCCCTGAGCGACCTTTTCCGTTTTACAGGTCTATTAAGGCTACTCTCCTCGCTAGTAGAAGCCGTCGGACTTTTTACCGACTTGTTCGGCATCGCGCAGTCTCACAAGAATGCCAGCTTTATTGTAGGAATTGGTGTTTTAAATGAACCTGTTCCGAACATTTTTCTCAATTTCTTTGAAGTTTTACCTACCGTAAGATCGCCGTGGATTAGTCGTAATCCACACGTGGGCAGTTATGTCCACGCATGTGTTCACCAGGTTGTAAAAATCGTCATCAGCAAAATTTTAATTAATGAAGCACCGGGTTGTACCCGGTGCTTCATTAATTAAATTTTTGATGATTATTCCTATAATTAGTGTTTGGAATCTAATATTATTGCATCCGTGGAAATATTGCCCACGCGTGGAAAGTGACCAGTCCACGGCGACTGTGCTGTATTGATCCGAGCAACCAAGCAAAGCTTAGAGTGCCTTGGAAACAATCACACACGTGGTCGTATTGACGAGGACAGTGATCACTCTGTCATTGCTAATTGCTTTGATGCTTTCGCGGAGCGAAGTCTTTGAAATTAACATCGAGGTCAAATGCGGTCACGATGAGAAAAATCCTTGACAGACGGCAACAACATCGCCAAAAGCCGACGTGCATAGTGCACACAATAATAAAAATGTGACAATATTATGAAAGACTGTTAACTTGAAGAATAAAAACAATTCTGTCTTTCTGTTATCAAGGATTCAATTGGTGAGGTGGACCGGACCGCAAAATACCGGACCGGGGGTAGTGTATCGGTACAGACCGGTCTACTGCCGGCGGTCCGGTCCACGGTCCGGTACACCCCCGGACCGCGTACCGCACCGATCCAAAGCGGTACGGTCCGCAACCCTACTTTGCGTGCAGTGTTTTTTTGCATATCTTTCCCATACAAGCACAATCCAAGAGTCAATATTCTTTAAAATTAAAGGCTCATTGTCCCTTTAATGTCGACTGGCAAGTAGTCAACGCACCATACATTCAGTGTCACCCACGATTATCATTAATGGTTATGTCGTGACAGTAGTGAGCCACAGAACCGAATGTCAGCAACTCTCTCTATAGGGGATCGGGGTAAAGTGCAAAGTCGGTCGTTTTCGAAATTAAAATAACATTTCACAAATGCTCGAATGAAAAATTTCCCCCTCACCAAGTGACAAACATGTATTTAATGACACCAGAAACGTGATTATATGGGGAAACAGCGAGGAAATTCCCAATATTCAAGCTCTTTTTAGTAAATGAAATTCATCGATTTTTTGTTTTTACTGGGGCCGGTAAGCAGATTTAAATCACGATTGGGATAAAAGGTTTTAACCACTCGGCTTGCCGTTATTCTACGAGTGGTGTAAATATGATTACCGGCCCTTGTACCTAGTTGTTTATTCATACCAGGCACTTAATAAATAATCCACTTTGACACTTAAAATGCAGAAAAAACGACACGTTATATCGCAAACACACGGGTTTGTTTTGTTTACATCAGCGCCGGTGGGTAGTACTGCCGTCTGTACGTGAATGCTTGATTGACAGCTGGACGCATCGTCAAAGTTGATTGAATTTACTTTGCTTTTTCAGTAAAATTATTATTAACAATTCTTAAATTTTATTTTAAATATTTTACTGTAGGTATTTTAAACTTAATCAGTCATTCCACGTAGTAGATAGTAGCGCAAAATGAAACATCGCGAAGTGTGAATGTATCGAAGTTGGCAGATTGCATCATGTCAAAGGTCAAGTTAGATGAACTTCAGACAATAGGAATAAGTTTTGTTTTAACCCTTTACCTAAAGTAACGGCCAAAACCGGCCAGCGCTATTCTCAAAAACCTCCAATTAATTTTCATTATTTTTTTCATTTTTTGTCTCAAAAAAATAGGTTATGACCCCTCGTTGGAACGAGCTCGTCGAGCTCGTTCCAACGAGGGGTCATAACTTATGTTTTTGAGACAAAATATGAAAAAAAATTAGTTATTCAAGAATTATTTTTGCAAGTGTCGTCTGCTTTTCAGGTTAGGTAAAGGATTAACCGCAGTAGAACTACTAGAAACTTTACACCGGTAGTGGGGTTAAAAGCTAAAATTTAACATACAGGCCTTTCACAGGTAGTAACATAGGCGAGCGTGGCTTAAAGACTAATTGACAGTTATCAATATCAGAAAGAAGGCGTTATATGGGTAGAGCAAAGTGGTTTCGAAGTTTCAGATTCGGTTCGATGTCAGAAAAAAACTCTGTTCTGGTCCAATGTTCTTACCTGTAAAGAACTTCTAGTAAGTAGCAATTCTGTCCAATGACAACTATACAGTAAGAGTTATAATTTACCACTGATGTTTACGACTTGAAACGGAAGGGTAGAATGAATGTCGTCCGTAGCAAGATTGGCGGCCTCTGTGGAGTTAACCTAACTGGGGATGGAAACGCAGTCTTCGCGCTTTGAACAAGCGTTATATTCTAGGCTCGTTTTTTTTGATGCAATGTTATCCGGCAGTTTGATGTTAGTGGCTTCAGGCTTTCTAATGACACACCTATATGAAGAAAGAATGATAACAGAAAAACAATTTATTTAAGGCTAAAAAAAAATAATGTTTTGATTCTCAGGTCCTCCCTCGTTGGATTTGAACCTCCTCATTAGACATTTTTATTATGTCATGTTTTTTTTAAGAATTTGTGAAACTTGGAATGGTCATTTTCTCACATTTCTCGACATATAATTATTTAGCTGTGTTTGCAGAAAATTGGTTTTTCTTGTTGCAGTTTATGGGAGAGTGCCCAGATGCACTCTCCCATAAACTGTAACAAGGCAAATTCTGATATACTGGATCATGATTTAATTATTTATTTATTTGCTGCCGTTTAAGGTCATATATTTCTGCACAATGGCTAATAATGGCCGCAACACCGATATAAACTCAAATTTAACCAATCATTTAGAGCCATGCTTCCAATTTTAAAGGAATCTTACTCCAAGCATTGGTTACTGGGGCCTATTCTAATGGATCATGATGTTTGACAGATCTATACGTTAAAAAGAACAATAAAATACAAATCCTTTTAGCTGTTGTTACGGCAGTTAGTTATAAAAGGTATACTATAATTACACTAAAGTACAACCTTTTCTGTTTTTCAAGTGGAAAGACAGCAAAAAGATTTACTGAGTATACTCAACCCTTTACACGAAAAAAAAAAAATTTAAAAAAAAAAATAAAAATAAAATCCTCCCTCCCTCACTGATTTGAAAAAAAAATTGCCCGAGAATCAATTCATTTTTTTTATTTGGCCTAATACCCCAACTATTCAATTTGTAACAATGAATTAATTTCACGTATGTCTATATTACTCCCTCTCTCTACTCACAGTTTCTACTCCCAGTTTCGTAAATGCTATGTTTCATAAATGTCAGTGCACTTATTTGAGCTGGATGGAACCTTCGGGTCGACCCTGTGACCCCCTGGGTCCACTTTGACTTCTGGCTTAACACTTTATCCTCAGTCTATTTCCCCTCCGTTCTGATACACTTACAGTTCCTTATCACCTGGCTGCTTCTCTGTGAACCTATACGCTCATGTCAGTCCTCTCCAGAGTTATAATTTTTAACCCTTTACCTAACATGAAAAGCAGACGACACTTGCGAACGAAATTCTTGCATAACTATTTTTTATCTCAAAAACATAGTTTATGAACCCTCATTGGAACGAGCTGGACGAGCTCGCTCCAAAGAGGGGTCAAAACTTATGCTTTTGAGACAAAAAATGAAAAAATACTGAAAATTTATCGGCGACGGTTGTGAATAACGCTGGCCGGTTTTGGTCGTTACGTTGGGTAAAGGGTTAAAGTTTGTTGTCTTATTCAAACTCTTATATGTATGACTGATTTCTCCTTCAGGTCAAACTAATCTTCACCGACAAACCAACTTAACACTATAACTCGAGTCAGACTTTTTTATTACATTCCTGTTCAGGGGGCGCTGTGGCGTCGCGATAACCGGTTCTCGTCAGATCACCGAAGTTAAGCAACGTCGAGCCCAGTTAATCATTGGATGGGTGACCGTCTGAGCGATCAATTCGGACTCCCGCGTTGTGTCCTTGGGCAAGGCACTTAACCACGATTGCCCACATGGGGGCACGATGACGCCGTGTACTAAGAAGTACTGCACGTCGATGGTACACATGTCTTCAACCAATCTAACCCTGCCTGTACTACAGTGCGGAGTTACGATGTTGGGGAGCTGGCAGCTGCTCGTCGTTGCTCGGTGGTTCTCTTCGGGTACTCCGGCTTCCTCCACCCTTAAAACTGTCACGGTCATGATTAGCCATTGTGCATAAGTATATGACCTTGAACACCAATAAATAAATAAATAACATGCCTGTTCTCCGAACTCCCCATCTACAGCAACACAAATCCATGCGGAAAATGAAAATTCGTTCCGCACACATGTGTGGAACGGAAATCGCTGACGGGCTATTTCTAAATAGAAGCGAATTTTAACTGGAGTTTTCTACAAATCGTGCACCGTAATTACAGTTTGAATCTCTAGCGATAGCTCAAAATCGTCCCCTGAGCTCCAATGTGTTCTATGTGTCAGTAGGCACATAGAACACATTGAAACTCAGGGGACGAAACTCAAGGGACGAAATAGCAACACGGGTTCCACTCGCAAATTTGGTTGGCGATAAAATGTGTTCTTTTTGTTGATAGTTGTCAAATGAATTGCTGAGTGTCCATCTAATAATTGTTTTTTATAGACGTGAAGAGTGTAATAAACACAGAACGATACACGCGTGTGAATGGGTTAATCGATATGACGCATGTGCCATCGCGGAAGGATGTGGCCTCTCGTTCTATCCCTCCGCTCTGGCATTCGTGCCATATTGATTAACCTGTTCATACACGCGTGTCTTTCTGTGTATATCCAACACCTACCGCGCATAATTTCCCCTGGCATTGATCCTAGTAGACGTTTCAGTCTACACGGTCGCGCTTATTTTGACTCAAACTTGTATTTACGCAGACTTTCAACTTTAAATGCGCCACCCTAATTCTTAATACTTAATTATACACGACAGTTCTTCGCGTGCGATCTATCACCCTCATTTCGTCGGTACTCGACGGTTTGCAATACCGTATCTCCCTCTCAACGTCTGTGATCCTCTGATCTTTTTCTAATACAAACTCGCTTTTTAAACATTTTCTGAAGCACTGTTCATCAACCCCATACTTTTCTTGCGTGTGACCTGTTTGTACCTGAGAACACATTTCGGTAACTGTGGTCCAAAGGAAATTAACTTAAATTCCACGAGATTATCCAAGTTGGAAACTGAAAATACCTAAAACGAGATTCTATGCAGTTGAATTATATTGAAGTTATATGTACTGACAACCCGCTTCTTGAACCACATGAATATTACAAAGTTATAGAGAATTAACCAAATATCCACCGCTACACCTTCTATAAAAAACACCCACGAAGATATGGGAAAATGGGATCAAACAAAGTAAGAACTTATCATCGGTTCAATAAAGAATATACAGTACGTGGAGAGTATATTATCACTAAATCACCCGCAGAGTGGAGATTCCACCCAAGCAATAATTGCGAATTTGTTGCAAAGCACAACCAGCACCAGCAATGTATCAGACAATGGACCTCCGGGTTAAACCCGGAGGTCCATTGGCTGAAACATTGCTTGTGTTTTCTGTCGATATGAACAAAATTTGAAAGTTATAGCTTGGGTGATAACCCCACTCCGCGGGTGATTTACTTACAATCCACTCTCCACGTACTGTAAACTAGAGTTTTTGGAGAAATCCACAGAAAATGGGAACTTTAAGCTTTTAAGGGGTACATCTCCTTAACCAGGCGAAAATGGGTTAAGACCTCGATTTGAGAATACCCTTACTACTTACTAAAATTTTTCCCTGTCAGTTTTGCGTCCGGTAAAAGAAGTTATGTTTCTCTGTGGCATTCCCATTTGTTGTTGTTGGTGTCCAAAAACAGACTATTTTTTTCAAAATGTTGACATTTAGCATCCCATGGAGGGTTAACAAATGATTACCGGAATATTTTATCCATACAACTGGTATTATGACACCAAGACCACTCAATGGCCATTTTCTGTTGAAAATTAACAAGATGTTTGTAAAGAAATCCAGAGAAAACATGATTTTTTAAGCTTTTGATGGATATCGCTATTAACCACCCCAAAAGGGGGTTAACGCTTGGGTTTTTGAATACCCGTATTACTTACAAAAATGGTCCTCAGTGAATACTACTTCCAACAAAGGAGATTATGTGTATCTCTCGGGTATACATTGCGTGCAGTGCGTGTCCTAAAACAACCCATTTCAACAAAATTATGATGCTTGGCAGCCTGAAGAGGGTTAATAAACGCTCATCGGAATATTTTGACCATGCAACTTTTAATGTTACACAAAAGACCTGCGAATAGTCAATTTTTTCTTGAAAACCTACAGGATGTTTTTAGAGAAATCAACAGAAAATGGGAATTTTAAGCTTTTAAGGGGTATCTCTTTTTATCCTGTCAAAAATGGGTTAAGACTTCGACTTTTTAATACCCGCATTTCCCGTGTTTCCGTATAAATTTTGGGCTCGATAAAAGGAGGGTACTTTTCTCTGTGGCGTACACATTGGGTGCTGTTGCTGTCCAAAAACAGCCCATTTTATCACAATTTTGACTTTTAGCAACCCGTCGAGGGTTAACAAATGCTCACCGGAGTATTTTGTCCATGCAGCTTGTATTATCACTCCAGGTCCTGCGAGTGGCAAATTTTTCTTTAAAATCTACAGAACTCGTTTAGAGAAATTCACAGAAAACATGAATTTTTTAGCTTTTGAGGGGTGTTGCGGTTTAACCAGCCCAAAACGGGTTAACGCTTGGTTTTTTGAATATCCCTATTACTTACAAAAAATCCACGGTGAATCCCACTTCCAATGAATGAAGTTATGTTTATTTCCCGTGTATCGTCTGGGTGCTTTAGGAGCCCGAAAACAGCCCATTTCATCAAAATTTCGAAGTTTGGCAGCCTGTGGAGGGTTACCATATGCATCGCCTAATATTTCTTGTATATGAATGGTCGTGTCACAGACAGGTCTAATAATGATGAATGTTTAAAAAAAATCTACGAGACGTGTTTCGAGAAAGTGCCTATAAACCCCAATTTTGACAGTTTTTTGCCAATTCTGACGAAATAAGCGTTAAATCGAAAATGCCGCTTCTGTACATTTTTAGATTTTGTGACCGTCTATGAGTGTGTAAAATTTCGAGGAAATCGGTTCGAAAATGGTTTCTGAATCGTACGGACAAAATGTGCGGGAACCCCCCCCCCCCCCCCCCCCCCCCCTTCCTTTATGATTCTGGAGAATCACGGCTTTTCCATATGGGATTCCATGATTTTTCATGACCCCAGAGTGTCTGATGAATTGTTTTTAACTGTCTCACTGAAGTTCCTTTATTGCTGTTATGAGAAACGTGGGTATAGTAGTCTCAAATGACTCAGTTTGATAAAAAAATGTTTAGGCAAAAACCATCATTAATGGTGGAGAGGGTTAATATCAATATCGTCGTCCGACAAGTTAATGACCAAAATGAGTGATGTTTGTTTGACACATACCCACTAAGTGCTGTGGCTATTTGAAAATGGTACATTTATTCTCAAATGTATCCAAAATAATGATGTCTGGTAGCTTGTAGAGGGTTAACAAGTTCTAACAGGAATATTTATTCATGCAACTTGTAATGTCACACCAAGAACTGCGAATGGACCTTTTATCTTTAAAATCTACAAGATGTTTTCAGAGAGATCCAGTGAGAACATGAATTTTAAGCTTTTGATGGGTATCATTGTTTATCCAGCCCGAAACGGGTTAAGTGTTGTTTTTTGAATACTCTTATTACTTCCAAAAGTAATTCTCAGTGAATTCTACTTCCACTTATGTTGATCTCTCCTCTCAACTTTGGGTGCTGTGTGTACGCAAACACAGCCCACATCACAATTTTGATGAACCTGCATAGGGTTAACACATGCTTACTGGAATATTTTGTACATGCGACTTGTAATGTCACACTAAGATCTGAGAATGGTCATTTTTTCTTGAAAATCTACGAGATGTTTTTAGAGAGATCCTTTGATAACATGAATTTTTAACCTTTTTAGGGGTGTCGCTCTGTAACCAGCCCTAAACGGGTTAATGCCTGGTTTTGTGAATACCTTAATTACTTTCAAAAATGATCCTCGGTGAATTCCACTTCCAAGGAAGGAGGTTATGTTTATCTCGTAGGTATACATTGGGTGTTATGGGTGCCTAAGAACAGCCCATTTTCTCAAAATGTCTATGCTTGGCAGCCTCTGGAGGGTTAACAAATGCTTACCCAAATATTTTGTCTATGTAACTTGTAATGTCACTCCAAAACCTGTGAATGGTCAATTTTTCTTGAAAATGTTTTTGGAGAAATCCACAGAAAACTGGAATTTTAAGCTTTTAAGGGGAATATCTCCTTAACCAGTCAAAAATGGGTTAAGGCGTCAATTTTTGAATACCCTTACTACTTACAAAAATGTTTCCCGATCAGTTTTGCGTCCGGTAAATGAAGTTATGTTTCTCTGTGGCATACTCGTTTGATGTTGTTGGTGTCCAAAAACAGACTATTTTTTTTTCAAAATTTTGACATTCAGCAAATCATGGTTAACAAATGCTTACCGGAATAATTTATCCATACACTTGGTATTGTGACACCAAGACCTATCAATGGCCATTTTCTCTTGAAAACCCTACATGTTAATATTATGAGAATGTTTGTACAGAAATCCAGGGAAAACATGAATTTTTTAAACTTTTGATGGGTATCGCTATTAATCACCACAAAAGGGGTTAACGCTTGGTTTTTTGAATACCCTTATTATTTACAAAAATGGTCCTCGGTGAATTCCACTTCCAACAAAGTAGATTATGTTTATCTCTCGGGTATGCCTTGGGTGTTGTGCACGTCTGAAACAGCCTATTTCAACAAAATTACGATGCTTGGCAGCCTGTAGGGTGTTAATAAACGCTCACCGGAATATTTTGTCCATGCAGCTTGTAATGTTACACAAAGACCTGCGAGTAGTCAATTCTTCTTGAAAACCTACAAGATGTTTTTAGAGAAATCGTCAGAAAATGGGAATTTTAAGATTTTAAGGAGTCTCTCTCTTTAGCCTGCCCAAAATGGGTTAAGACTTTGACTTTTGAATACCTTTACTATTACAAAAATGTTTCTGTATACATTGTGCGCTCGATACAAGAAAGCACTTTTCTTTATGGAGTTCCCGTTGGGTGCTATTGGTGTCCAAAAAACAGCCCATTTTATCACAATTTTGACATTTAGCATCCGTGAAGGGTTAACAAATGCTCACCGGACTATTTTGTCCATGCAACTTCTATTGCCACACCAAGACCTGAGAGTGACCAATTTTTCTTGAAAATCTACAAGACTCGTTTAGAGAAATCCACGGAAAACATGAATCTTTTAGCTTTGGGGGTATTGTTGTTTAACCCAAAACGGGTTAGCGCTTGGTTTTTTGAACACCCCTATTACTTACAAAAATGATCCTCGGTGAATTCCACTTCCAAAAATGGAAGTTATGTTTATCTCTCATGTATCGTTTGGGTGCTGTGGGGGCCCGAAAACGACCCATTTCATCAAATTTTCGGTGTTTGGCAGCCTGTGGAGGGTTACCATATGCATTGCCTAATATGTCTTGTGTATCAATGGTCGTGTCACAGGCAGGTCTAGCAATGATGAATGTTTAAAAAAAATCTACAAGACGTGTTTCGAGAAAGTGCCGATAAACCCCAATTTTGGCAGTTTTTGCGAATTCTGACGAAATAAGGGCTAAATCGAAAATTCTGCTTCAGTACATATTTCGATTGTGTGCCCCTCTACAAATGTGCAAAATTGTGTGAAAATCGGTTCGAAAATGGCTTCTGAATCGTGCGGACAAAATGTGTGGAACAAAAAAAATAATCTGCAGGAAAACGATAGTCTTTTGCAGAGGGAGAAGCCTAATAATCTGTAGAATAATAAGAGTCTTTTTCCAGAGGGAAAGGCCTAATCAGAAAATAATTTGACAAACACGACATCGTCGTCTGAAGCAAAAGGTATGTTCATGCGACTGCGTATAAGTAATTATTCCTTAATGATAGAGAAAGGCAGGCATCTACAGCCCCCCCCCCACCCCCCGGAAACGAACGACTTTGTGGGATGTGCGACTCGGGATATGTAGAGACGGAATTTGATTTCGTAATGGAATGTTAGGAATATGCGTCTCTCAGGAAAGACATTTTTCGCAGACTGGAGGGCGAGCACCAACCCTTCCCCACTATGAATTTCGAAGAGAAATTCATATTCCTAATGGTGAATGGAGTCCCCGGATTATGTAATATCATCTTTTATCATATGACTCATCCGTTTTGTTGACTTTAAAACATTTGATATTTTGTTTTCATATAAATCAGTGATAAATAAAGCCTTCCGTCAATTTCATTGGTCAGTTTCAAAACTAGACAATTTGATTGGCTGAACAAAATACAACTTGGCCACATTTTCATAATTTGCATAATTAGAGTTGGGAGTTTTCATTGGTCAATTTCAAAACTGGAGAATTTGATTGGCAAAACAAAATACAACTGGGTCACATTTGCATAATTTCAGTAGGGAGAATTTACGTTATCTGTCCAATTTAGAGTGGGTTATATTGTATTAATCTTTTATCTGAAAAACGCCATTCATTTTTTTTTATATTTTCACTTTTTGCTTCCAAAACATAGGTTATGACCCCTCATTGGAACGAGCTCGACGAGCTCGTTCCAATGAGGGGTCATAACCTATGTTTTGGAAGCAAAAAATTAAATTTTTTAGTTATACGAGGATGTTTTTTCCAAGTGCCGTCTGCACCTCAAGTTAGGTGATGGGTTAAAATTAAAAAGTCATTCTAAGTGGCTAATTTGTGCGTGTGTGTGTCATATGATAAATAGAATATGAAATGAGTGTTTTTCTCATGTAATATTATGAAACTCGTCCGAATTTTCCGTTTGGGCTCGCCAAAACGGAAAATTCTTAGACTCGTTTCATAAATATTATATGAGAAAAACACTCATTCCATATCCTCTATTTATATGATACAGATTTTCTTCAAACAACGAGCGTTAAAGCTTAGTCAACAATAATCAATGACTACTCACAGTAATTAACGTGAATGTTTACAAAATGTATCATTACTCTTATAATTATTTTTTTATGTGTTATTTTTCTTAACCATTTCGCTGCTGTGCAATTTGGTAATATCCTGTGCTGAACCATATATTGGAGAGAAAGGGGTTAAAGTGAAAAAAAATGAAAACGCCAATAACATTCACGTATTTGTAAATTTAAAACTGTTATTATTCAGTACGTGTATAGTGTATTATCACTAAATCACCCCTGGAGTGGCGATTCCACCCAATCAATAATTGTAGATTTGTTGCAAACCATAACAAGCACAAGCAAAGTTCCAGCCAATGGACCTCCGGGTTAAACCCGGAAGTCCATTGGCTGAAACATTGTTTGTGATTTTTGTCCATATGTGCAGAATTTGAAAGTGATACTTTGGGTGATACCTCCATTCTACGGGTGATTTTGTTACAATCCATTCTCCACGGACTGTATATTAGAACAACGTTGACTGAGTTCAACAATGTTTCCAAAACTACTCCCAGCCACACTCCATAAATCTCAAAAGAAAAGACGTCTTGGCGACTTGAATTTAGTTCCTATTTAATGGACTGACCATGTAGTCCAAACTTTGCTCCACAGGCCGTTATATAATTTTTGTTTTGTTTTGTCGCCGTGTGGCACACAGGACAACAAAAACAATTATATATGTTGGGACAAGTTTGGACTATTGAGTTCGTTGTTGCCTCGGGTATTTCGGAATTTACATAGACGCGAAAAATGGTTGAGAACAAATTGATAATGCAATATTGTCTGTCGCTTGTATTTCGTATAACATGCGTTCCAGTGAGAATAACAACGTGCTATGATATCCATTCCCTGTACATGTATGTGGTATCTCCGTTCTGAGTACGGACTTATCGCACAGGCCGTCAACAGTTGGTTCCGTACTCAATATGGACCTGTAGCAGCGAAAGGGTTAATTAATAAAATTTAATTTTCAGTTGCCGTAAACTATCCGATTTTGTTGATGTGATCTGTCTTGATTTTGGTGTATGTGCTCATCAAAGCTATTCTATTCTATTCGAAAATATATATTGATCTATCCCACAAATTGACTGATAAGTGAACGACTTTGAAAGTTTGTGTGCAGGTTCGGGACCTTCTCCAAACAGCGTCATGTAAAAAATGTGATGGGAGAAGCAATCTGAGTGATTTTAGGATATTAGTGAACATCCGGCGCCGATCTGGCACCGACACGCCACTACGTCCCTAAAATCGACCAGATTACAATATAGGCCAACAGTGTATACTATGACACGCTATTGGGGTAGTCACAACTCTACCGCCAACCCCGGCTCGAGGACTATAAAGCACGTTCTTCGGGAGAAAAACAAGCAATTAAGCTCATTTTCATATATTGCGAGCATTTATTCATTTATTGGAGTTTAACGACACATTCGACAGCCAGGGTCACCTCGTGTTGGACAGTTTTGCGGGTGGAGGAAGTCAGTATCTGGAGAGAACCACCGAGCAACGGCGAGGAACTGTTTGACTCCCCAACGTACTAACTCCACGCAAGCAGGGTTAGCATTGGTTGAAGACAAGTGAGTAGTATGTCATGTTCCCCTTCACCCTCAGTTGGATGACCCCGGTGGATGACGCCGGAAGTGACATCATGTCGCGTGCCCCAGTGACCCAGTGGCGCCATGTTGTGTTGTCATGATGTCTGATTTGCTCGATGGGATTCGAGTCGTTCGAGCAACGATTTATCAGTAACTACTCGATAGATTCTTGGCATTAAGAATGATATAGACTCTCATGGAGGTTGTCTATCAGCTGGCTATAATCCAAAGGGACCCCTAAGTACTATAGCACTACATGCGACTATTATAAGCCATGGTATGGCGCCCTAAAAAGGATTCTGGAGAAAATTCGTTCAAATAAAGTCGTTTTTTGGTGATTTGGAGGGATTATCGGGTTGTTTGTGGTAATTAGATTTACTCCTGTTCAATCGAACATACCCTCCGAACATACCCCTATTCTATTAGAAGGTTTTTAGGTCACATAGCAATCACGTGCTACCATAGAAACCAAGATGGCGGCCTCCAGTATACAAAATGGTCGACGAAAACACGTATCATCCTAACAACTCGCGCTGCGCATGCGCCCTAACACCACATATCACTATGGGGATGACGTCACAATATGGCCGCTCACGCGCGTTACCATGACAATACAACACGGCGCCACTAGGCCACGTGGCATGACGTCACTTCCGGGGTCATCCACCGGGGCCATCAAACTGGGTGTGAAGAGGTACATGACATACTACTAACACTTAATTTGACTTTTGAGATCTATTACACAAGAATGAAAGTGTTACAGGAAATAATATATTACCCTAACGTCAGAGGAGTTAATAATATAAAACGTTAGCAAAGATCCACGTCCAAGTACGACCCTCGTATAGTTAATGAACATCCACGCATGATTTTTTAGGAGCACGATGAAAAAAACGAACGTACTTTTTATATAGCTGAAGATGAAAGAGAAAGGCACCGGCTTTAGACAACAAACACGTGTAATTTGTCCCATAAATCACATCAAGTAGATGCAGTAATAAAAAAAAATATCTCACTTTCTTATCACCTAGAACTTTTCATCTAAGCTCATCACTACTGATTTATGCAGCGAACAAGAAGCACATGAAAGGCGGGCCATTAACAATCCAGGCTATCGCGTTCACAGTCAAGATGCCACTTCAATTTCTTCTCTAATACCACTTCACTGATGTATGTTGTCTATGAGAGTTAAAGTCTTCCGCCTTGTGTCGTGTTAGATATACCACAATCGATGTTTTATTACAACACAGGGATGGGCTGTGGGGAGATGTGCCGACAGGACCTGCGGAGCAACTTTGAAAGAGTGGGGTGGGGTGGGGAAAGCTGAAGTGTAAACGGGGGTTCCGGAGCCTCCAACAAAGTCTACAGCTGGGCGGTATTGGAAGATTGATTTCGGTGTCGGTTTTGGTATTTTTAGGCGGGCATACTGCGGTATCGGTTCGGTATTCGGTATCTGACTACTGATAGTACCAAACGGGAATTTACATCAAGTAAATACAGAATGAGTTCTTGTATCTTTCTACCACAGCACCACAAATGCCACTGTCAATGAGCTCACTACTGGCATTCTTTTGCTAGCACAAATCATATCTACAGTAATTTTCTTACTTGCTCTGAACACCCCTTAACTCATGAAGGCCTAAATAAGGTGTTTGTGATCTCAAAGCATGTCATGAACATGCTATCTTTAGGAGGATCCGCTGACAGTAAGCAAATCATCTGGGCAGTGATTTCTTGTCAAGTCTTGGCTGCCTTAAAAGGTAGCCAAGACTTGACGAGAAATCACTGCTAAGCAACTGGACATGCATAGGTTGTAGGCTATTGTGAATTCAGGACATTTGCCCAGTCCCTTAAGGGTTAACAAAACTGAAAAGACAGCTAGTCAATTCTTTCATGAAAATGAGCACTTCAACTATATTTATTTATTTCTTGGTATTTTAAGGTCACATACTTATGCACAATGGCTAATCGTGACCGTGACAGTTTTACCAGTGGAGGAAGCCGGAGTACCCGGAGAGAACCACCGAACATCGACGAGCAATTATCAGCTCCTCAACATTCTAACTCTGTTCAAGCTCCGGTCAAGCAGGGTTATAGCGGTTGAAGACATGTGCACCATCGAAGTGCAGTACGCCCTAGTACACGGCGTCATCGTGCCCCATTTCGGCAACCGGGATAAAGTGCCCTGCCCAAGGACACAATGCGCGTCGCGTAGAAGTCCAACAGTCTACCATTGAGCCACCGTGCTCCCGAACACTTCAACTGCTGCCAAGCATCAACAAGGGCTTATAAATAGCGAATGCAGAGAAAATTGAAAATACCGATGATCTCGGTCTTCAATGATTGGTTCGTTTTAGTGATTAACCGATAATGATTTGCGACCGTCATCTGCTTGCCGATTAAATGAGCGCACAATCGGCAGGTTGTGAGTGCCGATGTCAGATAGTCACAACCAAAAGGAGCAGTATGCTCACGAATTCATAGAATAGGGTTAACTTTACAGTACAGTCAGGTTGATTGGTTCGTTGACCACCAAGAGTATGTCACTGTGTTTATTAAAATAAAAAATACAACATCATCGAAAAGAAGTTAACAGCGCAGCGTCTTTGATCAATGACAAAGACGCCATGCTGTTATCCCTTTACCTGACACGAGAAGGAGACGACACCTGCAAACAAAATTCTTGAATAACTGAACTAAATATTTTCATTTTTGTCTCAAAAACATAGCTTATTACCCCTCATTGGAACGAGCTCATCGATCTCGTTCCAATGAGGGGCCATAAGCTATGTTTCTGAGACAAAAAATAATGAAAATTGAATGGTGATTTTTGTAAATAGCCATGGCCGTTTTTTTGCAGTTACGTTGGGTAAAGGGTTAACTTGTTTCTGCTTTTTCCGTATTTCATAGAATCATCACATGACACGTGGCACCCCGTGTCTTGAGCAGCTATCAAGGGGAAGATCAGACCAATCAATGAAATAAGACCAATCATAATTCCTGCCAATCATTGTGGCAACTAATAAGCTCAACTTTGGCGAAGCCAAATTTGAGTTTTTGTCATGGCCCGTCGTCCGTCTGTCCGTACGTCAACAATTGGATACGGCTCGGGCTAGAGGCCGTATTTATGAACCGATCTTTACAAAACTTCTTGGGTACCTTTGTTATGACTGTGGGACGAGAACGAGTGTTTTTGGGTGTGGTCCGAAATTCAAGATGGCTGCTAGCCGCCATTTTGTACCGACGATGCAGTAATCTGTTTTTTTTTTGTACAGAACTTCCATATGAAAGCTCTGATTTGAATAATTTTTTGTATGAATGTACCATGAGATACGTTACATATCATATGGGTTTTTTTCTCGTCCTTAAATTATGCAAATTAGACTAACTTTGATTTATTTAGTGTTACTTTCAGCACTGTCAGAGCAAATGCCAATACGGCTCGGGCTAGAGGCCGCATTTATGAACCGATCTTTACGAAACTTCTTGGGTATCTTTGTTATCACCGTGGGACGAGAACGAGTGTTTTTGGGTGCGGTCCGAAATTCAAGATGGCCGCTGGCAGATATTTTGTTCAAAATTAGGGGCAATCAGATTTTTGCGTAGAACTTCCACACGAAAGCTCTGCTTTGAATAATTTTTTGTTTGAATGTTTAGTACCATGGGATACATCACATATAATACGTTTTTTTTTCGTGCAGAAATTATGCAAATTAGATGAACTTTGCTTTTTTCAGTGCTACTTACACACAGTAAGTACACATGTTAATACGGCTCGGGCTAGAGTCTGTATTTATGAACCGATGTTCACGAAACTTCTTGGATACCTCTGTTATCACCTTGGGATGAGAACGAGTGTTTCTGAGTGCGTCCAAAATTCAAGATGGCTGCCAGTGGCCATTTTGTACCGAAATTAGGTCTAATCAGTTTTTTGTACACAACTTCTATACGGCTCAGGCTAGAGGCCGTATTTATGAACCGATCTTTACGAAACTTCTTGGGTACCTTTATTATCACCGTGGGATGAGAACGAGTGTTTTCGGGTGTGATCCGAAATTCAAGATGGCCACCAGCAGCCATTTTGTACCAAAATTAGTGCAATCAGTCGTTGTACAGAATTTCTGTATTAAAGTTCTGATTTGAATAAATTTTTGTATAAATGTTTAGTAAAATGGAATACATCAAATACAGTACGGGTTTTTTTCTCGTGCAGAAATTATGCAAATTAGATGAATTTTGATTTATTTAGTGCTACTTATACACTGTAAGTGCACATGTCAATACGGCTCGGGCTAGAGGCTGTATTTATCAACCGATCTTCGCGAAACTTCTTGGGTACCTTTGCTATCACCATGGGACAAGAACGAGTGTTTCTGAGTGCGGTCCAAAATTCAAGATGGCTGCCAGTGGCCATTTTGTATCGAAATTAGGTCCAATCAGTTTTTTGTCACAACTTCTATACAGCTCGTATTTATGAACTGATCTTCACGAAACTTCTTGGGTACCTTTATTTTCACCTTGGGACAGGAAAGAGTGTGTTTGTTTTGGGGTGCCTTTGTTATCACTGTGCTATGAGAACAAATATTTTGGGGTTCAGTCAGACCCACTCTGGGACCCAAAGATTTCTTTTCTAGTTTATCATCTGACTGTCACCCACCTTTACAATACTTTACGTATACATTTGTTACAGGCTACGGTCAGTATTTATGTGCAGACCGTTACAATACTTTATATGTACCTTTGTTATCAGGTCATTACCTAGATGTTTGTTATTGCTATGCCACATACTATACATGTACATGTCTTGACAAGTTGAGCTACAGTGTCATTGACACTTTCATTAAGCGTGATATTGCTTGTATGAAATCGTGAATCAAACATAAATACAGACAATTTTGATCAAATGGTGTTCCAAGTAACCATCGGCACGAACCGATGTTCAAATGCTTCTACCGATGTCAGATACGATTGTCAAACACCGGTTAATCGCTAGTTCGTTTCAGTTTTTCGGTATTTTCTTGATATCGGTATGGGTTCGGTTTTTCCGTATATTGCCCATCTCTAAAGTAGTCATGTAAAAGCACGACCAGAGAAATACAACCTGGGTGATTGGGGAGGGGGGGGGGGAGGGGGGGGGGGGGGGTGATTAGTGGTGCCGGTTGGACACAAAATTCCGTAAATCGCTCTGATTGCAAAATAGACCTATATTGTTTAGTCTGACAGGCTATTGGGTAATTCTACGGTCAACCCCGACGCGAACAACCATCGACTCAAAAGTAAGTGTTTCAGTATAAAGGAAGCCAAGTGGAGTAACACGCACTTAAGCTCATTTTGTTTACTATTTTCAAATATTTTGAAGATTGTTGGCCAAAAAGTGAGAGGGTTGAAGCCCCTCGAGCACCCACCCCGGCTTCGGCGACACCATTCCCGACTGCTTCCCCTGAGTCGTGAGTCCATTCCTGGAGCTACATAGATCACTGTTCAATGCACATGTCTCCAGCAGTGCGAATTGTATGTAATTGGACTCCGCGAGACAACCACACGTCGTAAGTTAAAAACACAAACTCCATTGCCACGTTAGGTGCCCTCTCTAGAACCCTCAACCCAACGCATAAGATATCAAAATTTGTTATTATAATCATTTTTACCAAATGTTTCAAAAAATGTCAACAAAACCATATCATGTTTTCTTCGGAGAATTACCAAAACAACCCGACAATCCCCACACATGACCCCCAAATCACTTAAGCGAGCCACCATCTAAGACTTATAATAATAACAGATTGTGCTATAAATGCGTGTTTCTTTGTATAAGAGTAACTTATTGGTTCGGACTCCTCCAAAATCATGGTTTTTTTCTGCCAGTCCCGATCTATTTTGTTGCTTGTTCTTCTATTACTTGATCTGTTTTACTTATTACTGATCCTTATTCTGACTATCCTATCAATCTATCTAGTCTTAACTATCTCTGGTTCCGACCTCTGACCTCGTCCAAGCCATCTAGTACCTATGATATGGTGATGTACTATTGGAGGATACCTATAACATGGTGATGTACTATTGGAGGATAACTATAACATGGTGATGTACTATTGGAGGATACCTATAACATGACGATGTACTATTGGAGGATACCTATAACATGGTGATGTACTATTGGAGGATACCTATGATATGGTGATGTACTATTGGAGGATACCTATAACATGGTGATGTACTATTGGAGGATACCTATAACATGACGATGTACTATTGGAGGATACCTATAACATGGTGATGTACTATTGGAGGATACCTATAACATGACGATGTACTATTGGAGGATACCTATGATATGGTGATGTACTATTGGTGGATACCTATGACATTGTTATGTACTATGGGAGGATACCTATAACATGGTGATGTACTATGGGAGGATACCTATAACACGGTGATGTACTATTGGAGGATACCTATGATATGGTGATGTACTATTGGTGGATACCTATAACATGGTGATGTACTATTGGAGGATACCTATAACATGACGATGTACTATTGGTGGATACCTATAACATGATGATGTACTATTGGAGGATACCTATAACATGGTGTTGTACTATTGGAGGATACCTATGACATGGTGATGTACTATTGGAGGATACCTATGATATGGTGATGTACTATTGGAGGATACCTATGATATGGTGATGTACTATTGGAGGATACCTATAACATGACGATGTACTATTGGTGGATACCTATGATATGGTGATGTACTATTGGAGGATACCTATGACATGGTGATGTACTATTGGAGGATACCTATAACATGGTGATATACTATTGGAGGATACCTATGACATGGTGATGTACTATTGGAGGATACCTATGATATGGTGATGTACTATTGGAGGATACCTATGACATGATGATGTACTATTGGAGGATACCTATGACATGGTGATGTACTATTGGAGGATACCTATGACATTGTTATGTACTATGGGAGGATACCTATAACATGGTGATGTACTATTGGAGGATACCTATAACATGGTGATATACTATTGGAGGATACCTATGACATGGTGATGTACTATTGGAGGATACCTATAACACGGTGATGTACTATTGGAGGATACCTATGATATGGTGATGTACTATTGGTGGATACCTATAACATGGTGATGTACTATTGGAGGATACCTATGACATGGTGATGTACTATTGGAGGATACCTATGACATTGTTATGTACTATGGGAGGATACCTATAACATGGTGATGTACTATTGGAGGATACCTATAACATGGTGATATACTATTGGAGGATACCTATGACATGGTGATGTACTATTGGAGGATACCTATGATATGGTGATGTACTATTGGAGGATACCTATAACATGATGATGTACTATTGGAGGATACCTATGACATGGTGATGTACTATTGGAGGATACCTATGACATTGTTATGTACTATGGGAGGATACCTATAACATGGTGATGTACTATTGGAGGATACCTATAACATGGTGATATACTATTGGAGGATACCTATGACATGGTGATGTACTATTGGAGGATACCTATAACACGGTGATGTACTATTGGAGGATACCTATGATATGGTGATGTACTATTGGTGGATACCTATGACATTGTTATGTACTACTGGAGGATACCTATAACATGGTGATATACTATTGGAGGATACCTATGACATGGTGATGTACTATTGGAGGATACCTATAACACGGTGATGTACTATTGGAGGATACCTATGATATGGTGATGTACTATTGGTGGATACCTATAACATGGTGATGTACTATTGGAGGATACCTATGATATGGTGATATACTATTGGTGGATACCTATGACATTGTTATGTACTACTGGAGGATACCTATAACATAGTGATGTACTATGGGAGGATACCTATAACACGGTGATGTACTATTGGAGGATACCTATGATATGGTGATGTACTATTGGAGGATACCTATGACATGGTGATGTAATATTGGAGGATACCTATAACATGGTGATGTACTATTGGAGGATACCTATAACATGGTGATGTACTATTGGAGGATACCTATAACATGGTGATGTACTATTGGAGGATACCTATAACATGGTGATGTACTATTGGAGGATACCTATAACATGGTGATATACTATTGGTGGATACCTACGACATGGTGATGTACTATTGGAGGATACCTATGACATGGTGATGTACTATTGGAGGATACCTATAACATGGTGATATACTATTGGATGATACCTATAACATGGTGATGTACTATTGGAGGATACCTATGGCATGTTGATGTACTATTGGAGGATACCTATGACATGGTGTTGTACTATTGGAGGATACCTATGACATGGTGTTGTACTATTGGAGGATACCTATAACATGGTGATGTACTATTGGAGGACACCTATGACATGGTGATGTACTATTGGAGGATACCTATGACATGGTGATGTACTATTGGAGGATACCTATGACATGGTGATGTACTATTGGAGGATACCTATGACATGGTGCTGTACTATTGGAGGATACCTATGACATGGTGATGTACTATTGGAGGATACCTATGACATGGTGATGTACTATTGGAGGATACCTATGACATGGTGATGTACTATTGGAGGATACCTATGACATGGTGTTGTACTATTGGAGGATACCTATGACATGGTGATGTACTATTGGAGGATACCTATGATATGGTGATGCACTATTGGAGGATACCTATGATATGGTGATGTACTATTGGAGGATACCTATGACATGTTGATGTACTATTGGGGGATACCTATAACATGATGATGTACTATTGGAGGATACCTATGATATGGTGATGTACTATTGGAGGATACCTATGACATGTTGATGTACTATTGGTGGATACCTATGACATGGTGATGTACTATTGGAGGATACCTATGACATGGTCATGTACTATTGGAGGATACCTATGACATGGTGATGTACTATTGGAGGATACCTATAACATGGTGATATACTATTGGATGATACCTATAACATGGTGATGTACTATTGGAGGATACCTATGGCATGTTGATGTACTATTGGAGGATACCTATGACATGGTGTTGTACTATTGGAGGATACCTATGACATGGTGTTGTACTATTGGAGGATACCTATAACATGGTGATGTACTATTGGAGGACACCTATGACATGGTGATGTACTATTGGAGGATACCTATGACATGGTGATGTACTATTGGAGGATACCTATGACATGGTGTTGTACTATTGGAGGATACCTATGACATGGTGCTGTACTATTGGAGGATACCTATGACATGGTGATGTACTATTGGAGGATACCTATGACATGGTGATGTACTATTGGAGGATACCTATGACATGGTGATGTACTATTGGAGGATACCTATGACATGGTGTTGTACTATTGGAGGATACCTATGACATGGTGATGTACTATTGGAGGATACCTATGATATGGTGATGTACTATTGGAGGATACCTATGATATGGTGATGTACTATTGGAGGATACCTATGACATGTTGATGTACTATTGGGGGATACCTATAACATGATGATGTACTATTGGAGGATACCTATGATATGGTGATGTACTATTGGAGGATACCTATGACATGTTGATGTACTATTGGTGGATACCTATGACATGGTGATGTACTATTGGAGGATACCTATGACATGGTGATGTACTATTGGAGGATACCTATGACATGGTGATGTACTATTGGAGGATACCTATGACATGGTGTTGTACTATTGGAGGATACCTATGACATGGTGATGTACTATTGGAGGATACCTATGATATGGTGATGTACTATTGGAGGATACCTATGATATGGTGATGTACTATTGGAGGATACCTATGACATGTTGATGTACTATTGGTGGATACCTATGACATGGTGATGTACTATTGGAGGATACCTATGACATGGTGATGTACTATTGGAGGATACCTATGACATGGTGTTGTACTATTGGAGGATACCTATGACATGGTGATGTACTATTGGAGGATACCTATGATATGGTGATGTACTATTGGAGGATACCTATGATATGGTGATGTACTATTGGAGGATACCTATGACATGTTGATGTACTATTGGGGGATACCTATAACATGATGATGTACTATTGGAGGATACCTATGATATGGTGATGTACTATTGGAGGATACCTATGACATGTTGATGTACTATTGGTGGATACCTATGACATGGTGATGTACTATTGGAGGATACCTATGATATGGTGATGTACTATTGGAGGATACCTATAACATGGTGATGTACTATTGGTGGATACCTATGACATGGTGATGTACTATTGGAGGATACCTATGACATGGTGATGTACTATTGGATGATACCTATGACATGGTGATATACTATTGGTGGATACCTATAACATGGTGATGTACTATTGGAGGATACCTATGATATGGTGATGTACTATTGGAGGATACCTATAACATGGTGATGTACTATTGGTGGATACCTATGACATGGTGATGTACTATTGGAGGATACCTATGACATGGTGATGTACTATTGGAGGATACCTATAACATGGTGATGTACTATTGGATGGTACCTATGGCATGGTGATGTACTATTGGATGATACCTATGACATGGTGATGTACTATTGGAGGATACCTATGACATGTTGATGTACTATTGGTGGATACCTATGACATGGTGATGTACTATTGGAGGATACCTATGACATGGTGATGTACTATTGGATGATACCTATGACATGGTGATGTACTATTGGAGGATACCTATAACATGGTGATGTACTATTGGAGGATACCTATAACGTGGTGATGTACTATTGGAGGATACCTATAACATGGTGATGTACTATTGGAGGATACCTATGACATGGTGATGTACTATTGGAGGATACCTATAACATGGTGATGTACTATTGGAGGATACCTATAACGTGGTGATGTACTATTGGATGATACCTATGACATGGTGATGTACTATTGGATGATACCTATGACATGGTGATGTACTATTGGAGGATACCTATAACATGGTGATGTACTATTGGAGGATACCTATAACGTGGTGATGTACTATTGGAGGATACCTATAACATGGTGATGTACTATTGGAGGATACCTATGACATGGTGATGTACTATTGGAGGATACCTGTAACATGGTGAGGTACTATTGGAGGATACCAAGGACATAGTGATGTACTATTGGAAGATACCTATAACATGGTGATATACTATTGGAGGATACCTATGACATGGTGATGTACTATTGGAGGATACCTATAACACGGTGATGTACTATTGGAGGATACCTATGATATGGTGATGTACTATTGGTGGATACCTATGACATTGCTATGTACTATGGGAGGATACCTATAACATGGTGATGTACTATTGGAGGATACCTATAACATGGTGATATACTATTGGAGGATACCTATGACATGGTGATGTACTATTGGAGGATACCTATGACATGGTGATGTACTATTGGAGGATACCTATAACGTGGTGATGTACTATTGGAGGATACCTATGACATGGTGATGTACTATTGGAGGATACCTATGACATGGTGATGTACTATTGGAGGATACCTATGACATGGTGATGTACTATTGGAGGATACCTATGACATGGTGATGTACTATTGGAGGATACCTGTAACATGGTGAGGTACTATTGGAGGATACCTAGGACATAGTGATGTACTATTGGGAGATACCTATAACATGGTGATATACTATTGGAGGATACCTGTAACATGGTGAGGTACTATTGGAGGATACCTAGGACATAGTGATGTACTATTGGAGGATACCTATAACATGGTGATGTACTATTGGAGGATACCTAGAACATGGTGAGGTACTATTGGAGGATACCTAGGACATAGTGATGTACTATTGGAGGATACCTGTAACATGGTGAGGTACTATTGGAGGATACCTAGAACATGGTGATATACTATTGGAGGATACCTAGGACATGGTGATGTACTATTGGAGGATACCTTTTAGAGGATAGTTATCGGAGGATATTTATTCGAGGATAGTTATGGCTCCCTAGTGTCTGTTCAGTTCCTTGAATCCACTCTTATGCTCATCCGAGTATTGGTGGATGTATATGACATGGTGATATAATTTGCAGGAAGCCTTTTAAAGGATATCTATTCGAGCATAGTTATGGCTCCTAGCACCTGACCGGCTACTGGTTTCTAGACCACGCCGGGACACTTATAGCTCCAAGACCACCACTGCAGGTCTGTCCAATATCACCATCGTCTGTCCTATGATCGACTCTATTAACCTAATACTATAGTCTTCAACCACTCTTACAACCTTGTACGATTACTACTGACTCTTAGCATTACTACAGGCTTGCTAACTACCTCAGATTGCCTGAACGACTAGAATCCCATCGAGCGACTGTTACATGGTGTTGTACTATTGGAGGATACCTATGACATGGTGATGTACCATTGGAGAATACCTCTTAGAGGATACGTATCGGGGATATCTGTTTGAGAATAATTATAGCTCCTAGCACCAGATCGACTGCTGGTTTCTATATCACTCCAGGTGCCTTTATAACTCCAAGACCACCACTGCCGGCCTGTCCAGTATCTCCATCGTCTCTCCTATGACGGACTGTATTCACCTAGTACTATGCACCTCTTATAGTCTTGTACGATTGCAACTGACTTGTAGCTTGTAGTATTATTACAGGCTTGCTAACTATTTCCGACTGTCCGAACAACTCGAATCCCATAGAGTAAATAAGCTATCGAGTAATTGCTCGAACGAGTAACACCATATACGACTCTTATGCTCAATTCGGAAAAAGGGATTTCATAACCACAGGCGTTTTTCCAAATTGTGCGATTCCGTAAGAAGGACATCTACTGGATGATATCTATTGGAGGATACTAGTAGTTATACCCGATCACCCCCCTGGTTTCTAGACGAGCCATAGACCTCCACATGTCTTATCCATAGTCATCATTATCTATTCTATGATGATGTCCTACTGTAGTTACCTAATACCTAGTCTTCTACCACACTCACAAACTTGCAGTAATGTAATCGGACAAGGCTGTAAGTGGTGCTGCAACCTATAATATTAGGTGACTATAGTAGGACATACACATCATTCCTATGGAAGCGTCCAATTCGATTAAATAAATTAACTTGAAGGCGGAAATTTACCATATATTTGAAAAACGGTAGCTTGTAGTTTTCAACCTGAACTCGGTAACCGATCACTCACGAAAAATTCCGTATAATGTTATTTCCCATAATCGCCAAATTAGCTTTATTGGAAGGAGAAGGGTGAAGGTTGTATTCACGCAGTTTTGTTTATAGCGTATTCGTCAATGAATTCTATTTCAGACTGTTGTTGTTGATAAACGTGTTTAGAGTTTTAGTGGATGCATACCTGTAATTTATTGGAATGTTACAAAGTTTTTTAATGTAGTAGTGTTCAACTATTGTTAAAATAATGCACAGTTGTTCTCAGTGGTGGTCATTTTACTCAAAGAGCATACAGTTAAAATTAGAAACCATGTGTATTGAGAAATAAGGGCAAGAAATCTGCTTAATTCCGATAACTTTCGGGTAACTTCGTTTATATCTTCACAATGTAGTGTTTTCTGACATTTCCTCGGCATTAAAGCATTTTAATCAAAGCGTTTTAATTATAGGTTTAAGTAATTCGCGGTGCTTCTGATTCTTACCCTTTGTGTATAGTGTTTTATTTACATTTCACATACGGGCAAAATTTGAGAGTCCATATTTTTCCAAATTAGTCAGTAGTAGTGTATGTTCCCCTTCACCCCCGGTTGGCAGGATCTTATGCAGGATCTCATGTGACGTCATAGTCACGTGACCCAGTGGCGCCATGTTGTGCTGCCATGGTAACCCGCGTGAGCGGCCATCCTAACAACACGCGCTGCGCATGCGCACTAACACCACATATCACTATGGAGATGACGTCACAAGATGACCGCTCACGTGAGTTACCATGACAACTCAACATGGCGCCACTGGGTTACGTGACTATGACGTCACATGAGATCCTGCATGAGATCCTGCCAACCGAGGGTGAAGGGGAACTTACACTACTACTTTAGTCGTTTATTGTTTCTTTCAACGTCATACGTAATTTCCTTGGAATTAGATTTGGATTGACGCCGGTAAAAATAAGAAATCTTATAGTAAACTTTAGCTCAAGTTGGAAAACTAGTAATAACGGGGAAGACCCCCAACAAGCATCAACAATGATTCTGTATATATAACAGACAAAGAGAAAGCGAATGTATTAGCACTCCTCTCCCCCAGGCTACAATAAAGTGAATCCGTACTTGCCGTATTTGCTTCGAACGTCGTGGCCTAGATAGATTTAAACAAATTCATTTGAAACTCTAAGTTAGATTTGTGAGTGTTAATGCGTTTAGAAAACCAATTATCAAAGCATATGATTTAGTAGTGGTGGCTTTCTAGCCAAACTTGTCCCTTTTGATTTCCTGTGGTGGATTTAGACGACAGCGGACTGGTGCACGCATTTCATATACTCAAGTGTATATTAAGTGCATACATGCATGCCGTAGCAGCAAGTATTTTGCTGATGTTTCATTCCAATGTACTGCGTCATCACTTGATAATATTGGCATTTCGTCGCCTGAGTGCTAGAATGTTCTATGTCCCATAGGGGACATAGAACATTCTAGCACTCAGGCGACGATTTGTCTCTACCATCACGTTTGTAGTCTTAATACATCCCAGTAACCAAAAACCTCGCTTTCCCGAGAATGGCTCGAAAACAACAGGTGAACCCTTTCAAAAATGGAACAAAGTATTACCCCCAAAAATATACCGATATACCAGGGGCATAACTGTGAGAGAATACCATGGTATACGGTACTTCTTTGCTACAGGGCGGTATCATAATTCTCTATATTCTGGGAAATACAAGCGCTCTTGGGTCTTCAATAATCTGAATGGACTCAAGTTCCCCGGACCCCAACACACACCTGATTTCAACGTTAATTTTGACGGCATGATGCTTACATGTACGCATATTTGAAACCCTCCTCGGATCTAGTTATTGGTTACTTGAAGTATCTAAAACCTCAATTAGTCACGAACGTATAGTACAGTCGACGTGGGATGATCAAAATCCACGTGTAGTTCAAAGGTTTCAAACTCTGTGGATATCATTCATGTTATCTTTGAATCTAAATTATTTAGTCTATAATGATTTTCCGTGTTACAATTTATGGGAAAGTGCCTATAGGCGTGCCTGCATGTGTGCCTATAGGCACTCTCCCATAAATTGTAACATGGCAAAGACTTGTGAACTAATTCTGACTAAAAATTATTGAGTACTCTCTCATAAAGTGAAACAAGGCAAGTCCTAACAGTCAAAATTATTTAACTTCAAACGTAATATGAAGCTCATCCACCAAAAATGATGCATTTAAGTTGAAGCACCGGCACTTCAGAATAAAGCCCAAAATGGGCTTCCAGCACTCTACTAGTTAAATATATGTGTGTGGGTTCCCTTCTATGACCATGTTGCCCCATGTTCAAAATGCTTCCTATTACCCTGACTGAATCTTAGAACTGTTTAGGATCTCCAAATCTAGTGCCAGTAGACTATGGCAAACTTGTAAAGCTGATGCAACATATAACCATAATGATATCCATAAACAACAATAACAACTATACTTACAGAACGCATACATTCCAAGTGTTCTGTACAGCCGCTGTGGAATGGTCAAAATCCACGCGTGTGCAGTTTTGCCCACGGGTACTTTTGTCAATCAATAATCATTAGGTTTCAGCAAATACTCAATGAAAGAAGCACCCCCTCCCCCCACCATACCTAGTGCTCCATTCATTGAAAACTTGAAGGCGATTCCATTGTTTTATGTCATTGTTAACGCCTGTGTGGAAGTATTGTCCACAAATGGATTTTGACCTTTCCACGACAACCGTACTGTAATAGAAAACCTTCAAGCATGTATAAGTGTAGATGTAGGGTTATAGGGGTCTTGTGGCCCCTTTCTTAAAAAAGCAGCAAAAGTACATATTCCTCTAAAAATTAAGAATATTTTAATGTAGAATCCCCACCCGTTTTCCTCCTTAGAAGCAACCAGATGCAAACTGGAGGGAGGAGGGTGGGGGGGGGGGGGACTTTTCAAAATTTAACTGCTGAAGACCACTAAACCCCTTCCTGTCGGAAGGGTGACACACCCTGCTAATCCATGCTCAGCTTTGCCTTGTCCTAAGTAGGTTCTTCTGGTCGTTACCCCCTCTTCCCACTTCTGAGAAGTTGGAGGACAGGGCAAATTCCGGGAGGGATGCTAGAGAGTTCATATATGTTTCGACTCGACTTGTGACCCTCCCCACAATATATAATAATAATAATAATAATAATAATAATAATAATAATAATAATAATAATAAAGATCCTGGCTACACCCTTCAGCATGTGTATATATATATTTTTATGGAGTCACCTAAAACCGAATAGCTCAAAACGTGATAACTCTTAATCTATTGGCATCATTGTCAGGTGGTTTGTTACCTTTCACTTGTTCAATATCATAACCAAAGATCTCCCAGGGCGAGTGAACAAATTTACTTCGCTGTTACAAATTACCACCTCGTTAGTTTTATGGAGATCCAAATGCCTTACTAATATAATATTTCTGTCAGTAAAGAAAAACACATGATGCTTTCAAGGAATCCGCCATTTTTTTCTATTGTGCCTAACCGATTATCTGTTTTTGACTACTAAATCAATAAAAGAGAAAACAGAAACACACTGGGGTTTATATATGTTAACACGTTGTTGACTGACCCCGCCCCCACATCCTTATGGCATACCTTCTTGATAACATGTGTGGGTCCCACATGAAACAATCTTTTAAAAAACAATGTCTATAATATAAGGACCATCTGTGCTGTTGATTTTATTTTAGGTTGAATCAAAGATCGACCAGGTTTGTGTTACATCTGTACATCAATCTTACAGTTCAAACCAGAAGTCCTGTCATGAAATGCGCACAAACAGCACGTTGATCTGCGCGTTAATCTACGCGTTATGACCATAGTAAGGCTATCAAATTCTGTACATATGGCCTGTGCACAAGCAATGTTTCAGCCAATGGACCTCCGGGTAACCCGGAGGTCCATTGGCAGAAACATTGCCTGTGTTTGCTATGAGTAACCAGGAGAACCTGCCGTGCTTTGGATCCCATTCGATATGGCAATTGCGCGCAATTTCTACGCGCAATTAAGCATAGGTAAGCGCACAGCTCGTGACAGGGCTTCTAGTTTTAACTGTAGTTATTATTAATTACACACCAAGGTTTTGTCTGGAATATTAACATATCCACCCTCCATGATACATTAGTATCTCTATTCTGTAACAACAATCATAATTTTTGTTATAAAAAAACCCCAGCTCACCACTTTTATTACAACATCGACAGCTTTTGTGACATTTTTTTTCATAGAAAATTATCTGCGTTTGAATAAACTTTCCAAGAAACAGACGTGCCGAAATTGTTCGTTCAGAGAGAGAGAGAGAGAGAGAGAGAGAGAGAGAGAGAGAGAGAGAGAGAGAGAGAGAGAGAGAGAGAGAGAGAGAGGCACTTGACTTAATTTTCACACCTTCCTGTAACACAGCATGCGACTTTGTAACAAAAGTCGTGATGTTTTTGTAGCAAATAAAGCAAACGAAAATTGCATCTGAGACTCTGTGTTCAACTACACGCTATTAATTTTGTTTATTTTTCAGTTTACATATATATTTGATGGTTTAAAATCCAAAAATACTACAGTATTATACAATCCACTTCTCAGCATTCCAGCATCTGGAACTATCCCAGAGAAACCAACAAGTAAGTAATAAACAGAAGACCTAGAAATAACACCGCGAACGATTGTGTAGGTGACGTGTGAGTTATCTCAGTTGTAAATTAGGCAAATGAACTACAGGTTACGACAAAAAATACAACATGAATTAAATTCCTAACCCAGCATCTTTTCCACGGAGTCAGACTTTACTCTCTTCGGGACTAACCTGACTCAAAGGTGAAAGCTCCGATAGTGGCTTCTAGCACTCAGCCAGTTAAATGAGGTCTCCCTACACAAAAATCTCATAACCAATTTACAGCAGTCATTACAGACATCGTTATACGGTCGCAATTTTGGCGAAATTAAGAGATTGCGACAATGGAATTTATACACAACGATAGAAATACACAGACTTAATCATATATTTGTACTTGTACAGGGCGTGAAGAGTGGATTGTAACTAAATCACCCGCGGAGTGGAGTTATCACCCAAGCTATAACTTTCAAATTTTGTATATATCGCCAAAAAATACAAGCAATGCTTCAGCCAATGAACCTCCGGGTTTAACCCGGAGGTCCATTGGCTGAAACTTTGCTTGTGCTGGTTATGCTTTGCAACAAATTTGCAATTACTGCTTGGGTGGAATCTCCACTTTGTGGGTGAGTTAGTGATAATACACTCTCCACGTACTGTATGTTCATATTATATGCATGTAGGACCCTGAATCGCTAGCAAAACACACACGGCTGTATCTTTCAACATCATTCTTCAGACACCCCCTTCTCTATAGTGCAGCTACAAAGGAAACCTCATATCACTACAAAGGAATAACTAACTTTGTTATTTTTGTGTTATGTAAAATAATTTTCTGTGAAATTTAACTTTTGAAAAAAAATGTACTTTTGCTTGTAAATAAGAACCTAAGATCTGACTAAAAAAATATGAAAAAAACTTGACTCAAAGGTTGCGCAATACAGCCTCATAATTATTGAAAGAATGGCAGGCCTCTTCCACCTCAACAAAACTTTCGTCAAAATAAACAGCTCTCGAGCCTGATCCGCGTCATCTGCGTTGTCTCCTTTTAATTATGTATCCACCAAGCGCAAATCAAATTAGGGACGATTCTGGAAGAACCACCAATGCTAGACACATGGGAAGTGCCATCCATTCAAGCAAGTTTCAGATGACTGACGATTGTAATGTCTAAGTGCTTAGAGCATTGCACTTTTGAGTATTAAAATCAAACCCTAAGAGTTAGAATGGGTTTAACACCTTGAAAGTATCAGTTTTAACACTTTAGTTTTTAGTGTGTATGACGTAAAAAGCGTGGCTGGCGTTGTTAAAACAGTGAAGGCAGAAAAGCATCATAACACGTTTTAATGGCTAGTTAAATGGGTACTATATTTATATATATCGAAAACGCTCGTTAGTTTGGTGAGTGTTAATGCGTTTTCAGCTTACAATTTAACGTTAAGCGTGGTCTATAAACAACGTTTTATATTAATGCCAGACGAATCCCAATTTTTCGTTTGAATCCAATCTCGAATTAGGCAAAAGATTCTAGACCTAATCGAATCTCGAATCAAATCCACTTCTCTCCTCTTAATTGTTACGATAATCGCGTGTTTACTAGTGCTGTCTGTCATTTTGTTATGATAATCGCGTGTTTACTAGTGCTGTCTGTCATTTTGCTACGATAATCGCGTGTTTACTAGTGCTGTCTGTCATTTTGTTATGATAATCACGTGTTTACTAGTGCTGTCTGTCATTTTGTTATGATAATCGCGTGTTTACTAGTGCTGTCTGTCATTTTGTTACGATAATCGCGTGTTTACTAGTGCTGTCTGTCATTTTGTTATGATAATCGCGTGTTTACTAGTACTGTCTGTCATTTTGTTACGATAATCGCGTGTTTACTAGTGCTGTCTGTCATTTTGTTATGATAATCGCGTGTTTACTAGTGCTGTCTGTCATTTTGTTACGATAATCGCGTGTTTACTAGTGCTGTCTGTCATTTTTCACGTGAGTAGTAGATCATGTACCCGATCGACCCTATTGTCCGAGAGAGAGCCGGAGGGGGAAGTGGCGTCATAGTCACTTGACCTAGTTATGTCATGTCTGGTTACATGGAAGCTCGGCTGAGCGGCCATGTTGTGACGTCAGCCAATAGGGAAACGCGGTCTTAATGCGCACGCGCAGCGCGTGTTGTTAGGGTGACACATATTTCCTTCGGCCGATTTGTATACTGTAGGCCGCCATCTTGGTTTATATGGTAGCACGCAGTATACGGTGTGAGTTGTCACCACTGGAAGGTTCGCAGTTATCTTAGCACGGGACTAGATTCAAACGAGAATTGACCAGATATTACTAAAATTGACGAACCACCCCATATATCGTCATTTGAGTGGAATAAGGTGCCTCATGCAATGATATATATATATTGTGAAAACTAGACGTAAACGCGATTTCCGCTATCAGTTCAAACGACAGTTTTACGAATTTTCTGACTAAATTTGTGTTTTCTAGTTAGACTGGATACGATCAATGTCGTTCCTTAGAAAACTGCACGATGAGTTTTCATCTTCAGAAAGTGTATAATGAAAAAATGCATGGAATCCATAACTCCCCGCAATTTCTTGTGTTACTCGAGGTTCACTTACCGTCGAAAACCACCCCTATCAGCGCAATTTTCAACAGAATCAGCCTTGGTCAACCATTTTCGTGCTCGCTTTTGAACGCATTTTTAATACCGGCAATGAGGAGGGCGAGGTGGCTAAGCAGGTAGAGGTGCAGGCTGCAAACCGAGAGGTGCTCTGTTCGAATCCAACCTCTGGCAACCGCGTTTTGTCCTTGGGCAAGACACGTCACCCCCATTGTCAACGTGGGGGGCGCGGTGGCATTGTGTACTGAGGCGTACTGCACGTCGACGGTGCACTTGTCTTCAACCAATGCTACCCTGCTCGTGTGGAGTTAGTATGTTGGGGAGCCTGACAGTTGCTCGCCGTTGCTCGGTGGTTCTCTCCGGGTACTCCGGCTCCCGTAAGACTGCCCGACACGAGGTGACCCTGGCTGTCGAAAGTGTCTCAAAAATAGTGTTAAATCTCAGTACATAAATAAATAATACCGGCAGTGATGGTTATTTTACAATAACAAAATTCAACAGAATAATGAGAATAACCGCTACTGAAGTTTTCCCTCCGGTCGATTTTTGTCCAGTAATTATCCGTGTAATTAAAAACATTGACTTTTCAAATTTATTATTATCATTATTATTTTATTTTTTATTTTGTTTTATTATTAATTTTTTCGCAGTAAATTGTCCGATACTACTTTCACACCGGATCAGTAAAGCACACTCTTAGGTAGTGTATATATATCGTATATCGAGTGAAACATGGCGCCATCTGCAATGCTTCAATTACAAAACTTTACGTCCCGAGTCTTTAATACACCAGATGAGGTCGTTACAACGTTAAAATTAGGAGTTCAGCTGCACCTTCATTTTAAATGAAATTGCGAACTAAAAGATTGGTAATTCTGAATGGGAGATATAATATTCATGACTTCCATACGTCTGTTTTATCTCACTTTGTTAATTACTGCCCTGTTAACTTTACAGGCTACGTAACAAGAAAAAAGTTATGTTTACCTGCGTGAATGTCGTGATAAAAAAGCACAAATTAGCGAAACGCTTAGTTCATTGCATTTGAGTGATGTTGGTGAACAGGGATAAGATAAGAAATTAGTCCCAGACAACAGCCCATCTATAGTGGAGAGGCAATTAAAGACAAGATAAAACAAGAACATAAATCGAGAGGTGGTCTATTTTTTCCGAATGAATTCATTGTTAAGATTCCTTTCCATGACCTGTGTGCACGATTTTATACATGTAGCTAAGCATAAGTATTTAATGCACTAACTCTTGGAATGCTGTAGAAACAATATTAGTTATCCTTGTGTTTTCCAGGGTGTATGGGAATTTACACCGGTTTGGAAACTCATACACCCTTCGGTTTCGCCTCAGGGTGTATGAGTTCCCAAACCGGTGTAAATTCCCATACACCCTGGAAAACACAAGGATAACGGATTTATTTCCAAGAATTTTGGTGTACTTATCACTTTAACCTACATTGTGGGCAAAAACTGACAGAAAATTTGTACTTTGCAAGTTTCTTAAATAAAACTAGACAAATATGGATGTCATTGGAACTGGCTCAGTGAGCCAGTTCCAATGACATCCATATCTGTAATATTTTATTGCCCATACATATTAAATTTCCTGTATTTTTATTTTTGTTCCAACATAACCGAGCAGAAGATATGAATTAATGATTAAAAATGTGTACTTTTTTAGCCATAGAGCTTGCTGTTGTTTCTTCTTGTTCTTACACCGTGGTTAAACACGGTGTAAAAAAAGCCACTGTGGATTGCAAGTTACACCGTACCTCTCAGCCAATCCAAATGCAGTATTTTGTTTTATTTGGAAATTATAATAGTTATGTCTTCAGTTCTCTTTTCGCATGTCATCCAGCAAAAGATTTTTTGAAAGAATCAGAACCGTAAGTATCTCCAGAGATTGGGAGAGAGGGACTGAGGTGGGATGTTGTGGGGAGGGGAGGTGCTTGATCCATGTCTGCACAACCATGGCGCGAACCATCGTGTTCCTACATATACAATGCCTCTCATTCTCGGCGACCTATTCAGTCAAGAAGGCTACGGATGATTGCCTAGCGACCATCTGTACCAGTTATTTGCGTAAGCAAAACTATTGAACATGCCATAGATTGGGCAGTAGTATTCTGCCAGACAATCGGTCGACGAAATAAAGTTTGGAGGGTGTGAGTGACACGCCACCCGCCAGGTCTTACGCCTCCGAGCAAATATATAGAGGATATCTACGCTACTTTATTGAATATCGGGAATTATCTCCTGAATGTGGGCCTGAAAATTTTATTTTTCACGAGCGCTTGCGCGACTGCAAACACGTGCGTTTCAAAACAATAACAAAGATCAGGTAATCGTTCTTTCAAGCCTGTACTAACCAAATCATCCAAATATAAAGAGTCGATCAACAAGGTGTTTCAGAAGTAGTATATCATGTATTTGGGGACCCCGGAAGTGACGTCAGGTCACATGACCCAGTGGCGCCATGGTTGGTTGTCGATTGACTTTCGGACTTAGGAACCTTTGTATTAGAGAACGATGTGACAATGGGTGGGGTTTAGATGAATGGACAGATCTGTTTGGTTAGTTAGTTGCAGTAAAGTGAACTGATTGGACGATCGGGATAAATGGAACATGCTGTTCGAAACAAGAAGAGGAGTAATGGGAATAGAGTTAGAACTAGCCAGAACAGACCAGAAAAGCTAAATATATTAATAATAAGCAAACATGTTCCAAATGATAAGCTCTACTAGTCTACTGGAGTATCCTCCAAAGCAAACGAACAGGGTCGGGTAGACAGAAACTATAGCATTGCTTATATGTAGAAGCATAGGATTCCGAAGGAATCTGAACTAGTACTTTTGGGATATATTTGGGTAATTAGATGAATCTTATCCAAAGGAACGCGCCTTATAGCACCATGTTCTATTGTTTTAATCCCAAAATTGGACAAGTCCATTTCGGTAGTTTTTCAGTTGATTTTGGTTGATTTGGAAGGGTTGTCGGGTTTATTTGAGTAATTAGATTTTCTTTTATACAAAGTAACACACCCTCCGGTCATACCCCTTTCCTTTAAGAAGCTTTCCAGACTAATAGCAATGACGTGCTACCATCGAAACTAAGATGGCGACCTCCAATAAACAAAATAGACGGCGGAAACACGTTTCACCTTAACAACACGTACTGCGTAAGCGCACTGACACCACATATCACTATGGTAATGACATCATAAATGGCCGCTCATGCGGGATACCTTGACAACCAAACATGGCGCCACTGGGTCACGTGACATGATGTCACTTCCGAGTTCCCCACCGGAGTCCCCTAAATAAGGCATGTCTGGGTACATGATATACTACTATCGTCTGCTCGCCCACTTCCAATTTTTCATTCACGCAAAAAATTATGCACACCGGGTTGAAAGGGTTATTGACTTCAAATCACATGAGAAATCAGACTCTTTGTATATGATGACCTCCCTAGATATTCCTAGAATACTTTTCACCTTCTTCATAAAAAACAAAGCGCCATGCGAAATTGATCATGGCTTATCAATGTCAGTTAAAATTTGAGAAGTTCACAAATGAGAGCCGAAACAGTGGGAAAAAATTTTGAAATTGACATCCAAACATGTAGTGTTAATTTGTCCTCATCCTGCCGAAATCCGTCGCTTGTGTTTGATGCCCTCCAAATGGGTTAACCGAGACTCTTATAATCCCTGATGGGTACTGGTGTGGGATGGGAAAATCTCACCCGAGGGCAAGATATTTGGGCCAGACACGAGGCTTGCCGAGTGCCTGGACCAAATATCTTGTCCCGAGGGTGAGATTTTCTCACCCACACCCGTACCCATCAGGAATTATTTTTCTCCCCCAAAATACAGCGGTTACGTTAGCCAGAGGTAATCGGCGGTCACGTGCTGATATAATCATTTGGTATCCGTTGTTTTGAAAAACTAATAACACCATCGGAAAGAGCATGCAAAAGTTATGTGTATACCGAAGGTATATACCACGAAATCAATTAGCAACGGCGACATCTTGGGATTTAAAGAGTTTTAGAGCATCAAACTTTGATCACAGGGCATTCTGATGACGTCAATGTGAATTAGTTGGTAGCAAGAAACTGCATAACGTCATAATAACGTTATAAATGTATAACGTCACGTGGGTGGGGTGGGATACATCTGTCTCTCCCTGCTATCTCACCCTGGGCAGACGTATGTTACACATGCAGTGGAGGGTGGGGGATGTGTTATGCCGTTTTGTTTTGCATAATCTGAAATAAGAAATTTTCTACGCCTGGGGAAGTTGATTACAAAAGAACTCCCATAGAGCGGTCTTCTCTCACACCAACACTAATATACTGTAAAATAAACAGCACAGAGATCATCCCATGGATTTCCCAGTTGAACACGGAGGTCCAATGTTTGATAAATTTACCTCCTCTCGTTTTGTTTCATAGAATATGAGTGCGTCCCAAAAGTTGGAGGGCCATTTAACAGACACTTTGCTCGAGCTTATTTTCTTGTTTTATTGATTTGCACTTTGTTCGGATAACACTTTCAAATTTCTAAATATGTAAAGCATCTCTCGAACTGACAACGTTTCTCGTCGGTCAAATCTGGCGGTCCGTCTGGAAAGGGTTAAAATCTACTATGCGGGTATTATGGTCATGCATTATCGATGTTTATCATATGACTCGTCCGTTTTGTTCACTTTAAAACATTTGATATTATGTTTTCATATTAATCAATGATAAATAAAGCCTTCCGTCAATTTCATTGGTCAATTTCAAAACTAGACAATTTGATTGGCTAAACAAAATAAAACTGGGCCACGTTTTCATAATTTGCATATTTAAAGTTGGGAGCTTTCATTGGTCAATTTCAAAACCGGACAATTTGATCAACAAAATACAACTGGGTGACATTTGCATTATTCCAGTAGGGAGAATTTAAGTTATCTGCCCTATTTAGGGTTGGTTATATTGTATTAATCTTTTACCTACAAGAAAAAAGCCATTCATTTTTTTTATATTTTCAATTTTTGCTTCCAAAACATAGGTTATGACCCCTCATTGGAACGAGCTCTGCGAGCTCGTTCCAATGAGGGATCATAACCTATGTTTTGGAAGCAAAAAATGAAAATTTTTAGTTGTACGAGGATGTTTTTTCCAATTGCCGTCTGCAACTCAAGTTAGGTGATCGGTTAAACAGTCATACTAAGTGGCTAATTTGTGCCTGTGTGTGTCATATGATAAATAGAATTTGAAATGAGTGTTTTCTCATATAATATTTATGAAACTCGTCCGAATTTTCCGTTTGCGCTCGACAGAGGCTCGCCAAAACGGAAACTTCTACGACTCGTTTCATAAATATTATATGAGAAAAACACTCATTCCATATCCTCTATTTAGTAAATGGTGGATACTGTTTGAGATGCCTTGCATTTCTTGTATTAGAAGTCTATCGTTCGGGTTCTGAAAATTATTATTTTTGCCAATTTTCATTTTTGTTGTTCGTTCGTCAATTTGGCATGCATATTACAATTGATACGGGGTTTTTTTTTACAAAATGAACGAAGAAATTAAGGAAAATAAAATGAATTGCTTGTTTCATATTTCCAACAAATTTGACAAATGCCGCCCTATTATAAATCTACTCAAATTGAACATTACAGTGCAAAATCGATTCATATGTTACCAAATATATTTTGTTTTCGACTCCTTGTTATGGATCAATTGGCGTACAGGTTGGGTAGTATAGACCGCACAAGGTGAACGTTTTATTCTGAAGTGAACACCAATTTCAGGGAAACTGAAATGATAAATCCTCAATAGAAGAACTGTTGTTCTCTATTGCGGCCACTGATCACTGCACAACTGTATTGGTGCACCTCTCATTTGTCAAGTACAGAAAACTGTCTCAGCTGTCTGCCATCTTAGTCAAGGGGGTAGAGGGTGTTTCTATAAATATACAGTGCTAAACAAACAACAATTTCTAGAATATGCCTCCTAATCGCCCTTCGCTTTCTACAGAATTTCTAGAATTCCTTCACACCTCGCAATCACCTGTCGCTATTTAAGGAATATACTTTGATGTCTGTGAACAATGAATACGTTGATCATGTGGACATTTTTAAGACAATACAAATTGAATATTCACATCATTTTGTAGTTTTTATTAAAAACAAATACGACTACCGAGATTGGAAAACTGATAGAGTGTTAATAGTTGTACTAGGTAAACACCACGGTGTTTGATGAAGTGAAAGCTGTTACGCTGTGACATCACAGCGTAACAACTTCCACGTCATTAAACGTCATCGATTGGGAGAAGTTAACCCAATGATTGACAATTGGCACTATCTTGGGTGGGCAGAGTGATTTGCAACGTTTTATCCTGACGTCACAGCAATCCAGTTTTGAGATTTGTTGTATATCAACATGGTCACCCTTAACATTCAGAAGACGGATGTTCAATTACAACATGCAGAGATTGGAGGGCTTTCATATTTTAATGGATCATTGAGCAGTGTTGGTTTGAAGGTTTTATAAATCGTTTCGGATGAGTTATGGAGTTCGTGTTATGAACTAGAACATCATCGCGGCTCTTACACAAGTCGGATATTTGTCTGCATGTTGTCCACCAACAGAACCACACTTCCAAAGTTCCTAACGTGAAGTCAGATCTCTTAAAGCTTTTGGAAACTACCATTGTTGTACAGTTAAAACTAGAAGTCCTGTCACGAATTGTGCGCTTATCTTGGTTTAATTGCGCGTTGGAATTGCGTGCAATTGCCATATTGAATGGCATCCAAAACACGGCATGTTCTCCTGGTTACTCTTAGCAAACACATGCAATGTTTACCGGAGGTCCATTGGCTGAAACATTGCTTGTGCACAGGCCATATGTACAGAATTTGATAGCTTTACTTGGGTCATAACGCGCACATTAACGCGCATATCAACGTGCTATTTCTGCGCATTTCATGACAGGACTTTTAGTTTTAACTGTAAGTTTTTCTTTTAATTTCAGTATTTCAAATGTCCATACCATGTACAGGCAAAGCAAATGGAGTCGCGTCATTAGTTCTTGGAATGAAAGTTTTCGACACGTATAAGCAACCCATCAGGGGTTCACCGATAAAAATAACACTGAAGAAGAGATGTACAGCTTTTGGTGAGTGTTCGAGCATATATTAGTGAGTCTAACTTGTGCAATAACTATAGTGATTGCTTGTTTGTGTTTTGATAAGAATGCCCAGATAAATTGTCGGGCGAATATTATTTCCCAAATGGGTAACGTTAAAACAAAGCGAACACAGTTTCTATTATCTTCTTCTCACTAGGATTTCACACATTTCCTGCTTTCTAGGGATCGAGAACGGGAATGAAAGTACCCTCGGAACCATGAAATTTCCCGGGTAATATGAAGCAAATTTTCGAGCGCAAAAGAAAAGTGTGAAAACCCAAACCGGCTTCAATCTTGTTTCATTTACAGAATCACGAGTATTATCACCACTACCTCCTCCAACATCAACTCCCCACAGACAGAGGAGACTGTGGCGGCAGTGAAGAGGTGGGGGACGGGGGTGGAGGTGATGTTGAAAAAGGGAGTGAATAGTGATGCTTGTGATTCTGAAAATGAAGACGAGTTTGAACTTTGAAGTGGCTAAAGATCTCCCTGCTGAAGAGGGAAATCCTCTAGAACTGGTTGAGATGTACAGTGATTAGACATTTTTTCCATTTTTGCATCGAAAAATAGCTTATGATACCTCAATGGAACGAGCTTAATCAACCTTTCCAATGGGGTGCTAATAAACTGTGTTTGCAAGGAAAAAAATGTTCAGTTATTTAGAGAATATTTTTCCAAATGTCGTCAGCTAGTTAATAAAAAGCGTCTCAATGTTACGACGTTACGTCGACTTCTGATGTTACTTTTAACCCTTTACCTAACGAATCGCCCGCATCCGCCTCCGTAATTTGCAAATTGAGCAGTTGAAAAAAATTAATTTTTCAAAATAGTTAAACAAAACCATATCATGTGACTCCTCATTGGAACGAGCTCATTGAGCTCGTTCCAATGAGGGGTCACATGATAGGTTTTCTTTTTAATTTTTTGAAAAAATTAAAAAAAACAGTAATTAAAATAAAAAAAAATATATTCTCTGCGTTGGGTAAAGGGTTAATTGGACTCTTTAATTTTAATTATTTGATGAATATATTTCTACACTTCTAACCGGTAGCAAATATCGTAACCCGAAAAGGGTTCTGGGCAAAGTTAAATGATTAATGGACTCAATACTTAGACTTAACCCTTATATCGTAACTCGAAAAGGGTTCTGGGCAAAGTTAAATGATTAATGGAATCTATACTTAGACTTAACCCTTATATCGTAACTCGAAAAGGGTTCTGGGCAAAGTTAAATGATTAATGGACTCAATACTTAAACTTAACTCTTATATCGTAACTCGAAAACGGTTCTGGGCAAAGTTAAATGATTAATGGACTCAATACTTAGACTTAACCCTTATATCGTAACTCGAAAAGGGTTCTGGGCAAAGTTAAATGATTAATGGACTCAATACTTAGACTTAACCCTCATATCGTAACCCGAAAAGGGTTCTGGGCAAAGTTAAATGATTAATGGACTCAATACTTAAACTTAACCCTTATATCGTAACCCGAAAAGGGTTCTGGGCAAAGTTAAATAATCAATGGACTCAATACTTAGACTTAACCCTTATATCGTAACTCGAAAAGGGTTCTGGGCAAAGTTAAATGATTAATGGACTCAATACTTAGACTTAACCCTTATATCGTAACTCGAAAAGGGTTCTGGGCAAAGTTAAATGATTAATGGACTCAATACTTAGACTTAACCCTCATATCGTAACCCGAAAAGGGTTCTGGGCAAAGTTAAATGATTAATGGACTCAATACTTAAACTTAACCCTTATATCGTAACCCGAAAAGGGTTCTGGGCAAAGTTAAATGATTAATGGACTCAATACTTAAACTTAACCCTTATATCGTAACCCGAAAAGGGTTCTGGGCAAAGTTAAATGATTAATGGAATCTATACTTAGACTTAACCCTCATATCGTAACCCGAAAAGGGTTCTGGGCAAAGTTAAATGATTAATGGACTCAATACTTAAACTTAACCCTTATATCGTAACCCGAAAAGGGTTCTGGGCAAAGTTAAATGATTAATGGACTCAATACTTAAACTTAACCCTTATATCGTAACCCGAAAAGGGTTCTGGGCAAAGTTAAATGATTAATGGAATCTATACTTAGACTTAACCCTCATATCGTAACCCGAAAAGGGTTCTGGGCAAAGTTAAATGATTAACGGACTCAATACTTAAACTTAACCCTCATATCGTAACCCGAAAAGGGTTCTGGGCAAAGTTAAATGATTAATGGACTCAATACTTAAACTTAACCCTTATATCGTAACCCGAAAAGGGTTCTGGGCAAAGTTAAATGATTAATGGACTCAATACTTAAACTTAACCCTTATATCGTAACCCGAAAAGGGTTCTGGGTAAAGTTAAATGATTAATGGAATCTATACTTAGACTTAACCCTCATATCGTAACCCGAAAAGGGTTCTGGGCAAAGTTAAATGATTAATGGACTCAATACTTAAACTTAACCCTTATATCGTAACCCGAAAAGGGTTCTGGGCAAAGTTAAATGATTAATGGACTCAATACTTAAACTTAACCCTTATAACGTAACCCGAAAAGGGTTCTGGGCAAAGTTAAATGATTAATGGACTCTATACTTAAACTTAACCCTTTGAACACGGTAAACCGCTTTTCCGGTTCAGGATCATGATACGACCTAAATTCATAAAACAGATGAAGCTCATTGGTTTCACGTTGAACATATTGATTGCTCTTCCCGCAAGTAACGAACATAGACTCCACCAGTTGATGACTTTAAACTGGCGTGAAATATACAAAGGGTTAATGTTATTTTCTCTCTTCCTCTAACCTTTTAATTAAGTATTGTAGACATTGTTGACCGCAAGTTTTCACGTTTTCTCAGTTCAAGTCTAAACCGACAAATGAAATATGAGCTGGCAACAGAGCAACAGATAAAATATATCATTGGCGCACACCTTATTAATTGTCAAGAAAATTACAAGGAAATGTGTGACGATAACAATGTGACAAGAAGCATTATACAAAAGAGCAGGCGATTGATATACAGAGTTTATACTTCATCTAACTTTGGGAGAATCTGTTTGAAGATGATTGCGAAAATCCATACCAGCTATGAGTGTCCCAGTTTCCCATGCGACCACCATGGTTGAACGGCAGTTGAAAACACTTTACCCAGCACAGGTTTTTTTAATTTTAAAACAGGAACTGAATTTGATAATTAAAAAAAAAAACAAAAACAATATTTATCAACAAAATTCTACAAATATGGATGTCATTGGAACCGGCTCGTTGAGCCGGTTCCAATGGCAGCCATATTTGCACAACGTTATTGACAAAGTGTCAGAATATTTCAGGTCATGTTAGCCTTGTCCTGATTACTTTGCTGCTGCTATGGTAGGTAAAGGGTTAAATTTACTCAATTCCGTTTACGCGAATCCTTGCAGAGATGCAGCGAGAATCTACATGGATTCTCGCTGGCTTTATTGCGCGAATCTTTGCGTGAATGATATTTCCTTAAATTCTGATTGGAATATAGTTGAATAACAGATTTTGTTTTGTTCTACGTTGGTCAAAATAAGATATGTATTCAATATTATTAGTTATGCATTTTGTTGGTGACCTAATGCTATCGGCTAATTCCACATTGGACTAGGCTAGTTCTCTCTTTCTCATTATAGAATTAACTGATACCACATATACCACATTATCTTACTGACTACATTTTGTATTTAACTGAACAAACATGAATATTAAATAATACATTTTTAGGTATTTAACCAAAATTAGTTATCGTCTATCGATGATATCCGCTTTTAGTTACATAACTAAAAAACTAAACATTTTATTATGAAAACAGAAATGAATAAGCCTAAAGTGCAGCCCTTCCTAACGATCAGTCATAAAAAGTATGGTATATTTGGTAAAAGTGAGATATATGGAAAAATATATTTATATTTTCATCAAAAAGACAGTTGAGGCATTGCACTGTGACATCTGGTGAATGATTTCAGTGATAGGTGGGTGTCTGACAAGCACACATTCCACGCACTGAGCTGTAGAAGACGTGGACGGTCAGTCAGAGAATTTACAACATTCAGTTCAAGACTTCAATACCTTGTAAATCCTTCTCGGTTCGCGAGACAAGCGCGGATCCTACGTGGCATACTCCTCATCAAACGTCCAATATCAACTTGAATGATGTTATTCCATTCTTCCTGACGTGCAGCGCCGCGTTCCTGGATATTGGTAGGGGGCTGTTGTCTTTGTCGTAGGCGCCTGCCAAACATATCCCAGACGTGCTCGATTGGTGCAAGGTCTGGACCTAGTGCTGGCCAAGGCAGTGTAGTGATGGTCTTCTCCTGAAGGAACTTTGTAGCGATACGGGCCCTGTGTGCTCTTGCATTGTCATCTTGGAAAATGAATCGATGGCTGTGACGTCGGGCAAATGACACCACATGAGCTGCTAACATGTTATCACGGTAGTACTGACCTGTGATACACCCTTGTATAACATGTAATGCTGTTCTGCTTGTCATGGTTATGCCTCCCCACACCATAACCGACCCATCACCAAAACGATCGTGCTGCCTAACGATTACGTCATGGTATCGTTCGTTCCGCCGTCACCAAACTCTGCTTTGCCTGTCGTGGAAGTCGAGAGTGAACCTCGATTCATCGGAAAACATGACGTTGCTCCTCCGACGATTGTCTCTGAGCTGTTGTGCGCCACACCAATTACGCCTTTCTGCGATGTGGAATTATTCGATGTCGTCGAGCGTACAATTTCCAGCTGTGAAGGCGATTTCGGATAGTCTGACCACTGACTCGCACATCTGTCGCTCGGTGCAGCTACTGTCTAATTTTTGAGGCACTTTGATGACGGAAAGGAGGTTACATAATGCTGTGGTTCAGATGAAACAATCCTGGTTAGCAGTTGTCGCCCTTGGACGACCTGACCGACGTCTGTCATCAGCATTGCCTGCCTAACGGTAGAGTGACCACAACCTGCTAATCACCGATTGAGTAACGTGGAGAATTTGAGCCACTGCACTCTGTCTGTTGCCATATTCCATCATGCTAACGACACGTAAACGTACGTCATGTGTCAGTCTTCGCATACCTCAAAAATTACGTTTCGACCAGAAACTATTGATGAACGGGTTTATACCAAGAAAAGAACGATAAGACCGCCGAAAAAGCCCGTCCAGTACAAATGAAAATTTCAAAACGTACCCCACAGACATTAACGCGGCGCTCGTGCGAAAAAAGTTTTCGTGAGCCGGTGACATTCATGATCCACACTAAACTTAGTAACATATTGATGTGTCCAATCACGCGTATCAATACCATTTTCGGAAATACCAATATCAATTTGGATATTCCCTACTTCATTTTGAAAAGTATACACAATTTTATTATCAAAAGGGGAACGAATAAGCATAAAGTGAGCCTTCTCTACCGATAAGCCGTACATATGGGTGTAAATTATTCTAAACTGATATTGGCTCGTCAAAACCGGAAATATATTAGTCCCAAAGGCTATTTAAAGACAATAGAACGAAAAACAAAACACGTAAACAAAGTTAAAAAATAAAACAACTTCTGGGTACGTAAGCCTTAAAGGAAGTCATCATGGTGCTCCAATTGGTAATTTGTTCATTCAGGAAATATTCTGGATCTACACAACCAACACAAGATGAAACAGAGTGAAGGGAAAACTATTTTTTTCCGTCGCCATTGCCTCAAAAACATGGCATAAAGCATCTCATTGGAACGAGATCGTCGAGATCGTTCCAACGAGGGGGCTCATCCGCCATGTTTTCGAAATATTTAGTTATTCAGGAAATGTTTCCTGTAAATGTCGCCTGCTATTTATATAAAGTACATGTAGACAGTCAGTAAAAAAAGGACTAATCCAGTTTCACTTCCGAAACCAACTAACTCACAACGTTCCGACGTCGACTTTGACTTCTGACGTCATTTCCGGATTAGACGCATTGTAAACGGAATTTTCCATAATAGTCTCTTTAATGGTGATTATGTAATAGTTTTCTTTTTTTCAGTAGTTACAGCTCCTTGTAAATCTGCGTGTGAGAATGGAGGTTTGTGTAATCAGCTTGGAGAATGTGTATGTGCATTAGGTTATCAGGGAAAAAACTGTGATGTTGGTAAGTATTATACGTTTTATTATTATGCCTCAAAGTTAGTTTGTCCAATCAGAACGCTGGAATACCGCCTAAGGATTCCGCCGTATCAGGTAACTCACCTGATATCAAATGATGTCAGGTAGGTAGCAGCCATTACTGTTTTGATCATATTGATGCACTTCCAGTCGCTTCAAATTTTCAAAATTTAAAATAAAACAAAATGAGAGAATTTAAGTAAGAAACATATTTTCAAGGAACCATATTTATTGATTTAAAACATTAAATATTTATAAAAAACACAGAAAATATTATTTAAAGTCCCAAAATTGGCAAAAGTTCTTTGTTGTTTTTACGACTCTATACCGACTATACATGTAGCAGTATCGATTTTTATGCTAAAGCGAACATTTCCTTTACGGTTTACTCAACAGATTGGAAATGATTTTTTAAACTTTTAAAAGTGCTTTGTTAACCCTTTGCAGGTGGTAATGACAGTAAATGTATGTAAGGTTATTTCATTTATGCTTGTAGCGGTACGTTTTATCTTGTAAACAAACATTGCACTTCTCACCATGGATACATACTGTCGATTATTATGCGCGGTGCTGTACATAGCGGTTTCTAAAAAATAAACGTCCGGTCGTTCTTTGTTTCTCGTGAAAATGTATTATTCCCTTAAGTTATAGGTATCATGGAACTAAATATTTTCCCATAGGCGACCATTATAATGTTCAGGCGGAAAACAATGATCGCATCACTTTAATTTTGGCATTCAAATATCTCTGTCATGTATAACCCTTCAGACCACTTTTTCTGATCCGAAAACAGGGGGTCATGCAACAAATAAGAGAGAAAAACTGACATAAAGGGAAGTACCGATCACGTACATATATTTTTCAGGGAATTGCCTACAAAAGCACACAAAAAGTAAATTGTATTTTTTAGGTCCAAAAGTCATCAAATCGCCCTCTTTTTTATCAGGAATATTCAACAATAATGCAAGATGTCAATAGAATGTTTCAAACGTTTATTGAAACAATATATTTTCGCAAGGCTGTTTATTTTTAGAGATTGCATCATTTCCGAGTGCAACATTTTAAGGCGGTTAACTCTAATTTCAGTATTTAGTTCCGCGATACACATATGGACTTTCGACATAATAGATATGTTACGCGGCGTGTAGCTAGCTGAAACATTTCCATTTCCTTACCTGATATGAGCTCTCATCGCCTTGTATGGAAATGTATCAGCCAGCTACATGCCATGCATCTTATAATATAGGGACATTAATCCTACACCAAAGAGCTGCATTTCAGAGCATTACATTGACTCATATCAGCTCTTCATCTTTACAAACAATCATTCCTGACATATCTCGTCATGAAAATCGACTTTTAATAAAGTTGTCTCCCTTAAAATCAGCAGATGTGTGAGGAACGTCCAATTAAGAAGCAAGTAAATGACGAGAAAACACTCAAAACATCAGTACACAATGAAGCCAAGTTTCGTTTTATTATCTTCAATAAACGGAACTGTCTGTTGTTATCGTTTATTAAAAATAACAAAAGGAAAAATGTTTTCTTATGTTTTGCAACTATTCACAGATAAATCGCCTTGAAGAATATCTATTACAGTTAAAACTAGAAGTCCTGTCACGAATAGTGCGCTTATCTAGGCTTAATTGCACGTTGGAATTGCGCGCAATTGCCATATCGAATGGCATCCAAATCACGGCAGGTTCTCCTGGTTATTCAGAGCAAACACATGCAATGTTTCTGCCAATGGACCTCCGGGTTACCCGGAGGTCCATTGGCTGAAACATTGCTTGTGCACAGGCCATATGTACATAATTTGATAGGTTTACTATGGCCTTAACGCGTACATTAACGCGCAGATCAACGTGCTATTTGTGCGCTTTTCATGACAGGACTTCTAGTTTCAACTGTAGCATCACACCCCCAACACCAAATGTCCACTTTGTTCAGCGAATCTGTTTTTACAGTAATTTGCAAGTTTTTACTCTTCCTAGAAAAAAAAATGCAAATCCCATACCCACACTTTTATATTTATGAAAAGGACAATGTCTGTATGGTGGGGCGCGGTGGCTCAGTCGGTAGAGGTGCAGACTGCGAGCCGAGAGGTCCTCGGTTCGAATCCCACCTGCGGCAACTGCGTTGGGTCCTTGGGCAAGACACTCCATCCACGTGGGGGCACGGTGACATTGTGTAATAAAGCGTACTGCACGTCGATGGTGCACCAGTCTTCAACCAATGCTTACCCTGCTTGTGTTGAGTTAGTATGTTGGGGAGCTGCCAGTTACTCGCCGTGGCTCGGTGGTTCTTTCCGGGTACTCGGGCTTCCTCCACTCGTAAAACTGCAGTGGTCATGAACTCATGATTAGACATTGTGCAGAAATATGTGGCCTTAAATACCAATAAATAAATAAATGCCACGATGCGCATATTGTTCATATAATGGACAGAAAAATGTTACAGAACATCAAAAGATGGTGAAAACGCCGTTTTCTTATTTTTAAAAGCTGTTTAAACCGAGAATCATAGTCCAACTTTTAAACTGTTTGTGAGAAAAACTGTAAAAAGCCAGACTTCTGAATTTTTATACCACCCTACAGAAAAATGCCAGAAGTTTGTGAAATAATGCGCACATCGATCACACAACTTCACTAACATTTCAAAATTACAATCTTTATACGAAATTCCCATTCCCTTGGAGGCGGGGGTGTGGATGAGGAAAACTTTTGCAGATATAATTGTGAAAAAAATATTTCCACCCGTAGATCAACCTAGCACCCACCCATATATGACCCATCTACCCTCCCGGCGACCCCACAAACCCACCCACCCAAAACTCACCCACCCACCCACCAAAAATTCCACCCACCCACCCACCCACCCAAAATACCCACGTCGGGGCAAGGCGGTACTGTGTTCTAAGACGCATTTGCCGTTAGCCCTGTAACTGGTGAGTAAATAAGTTGTTTGACTGACAGTTCTCGATGGTTCACTCCGGGAACTCCAACGTCCCTCACATGTAAAACTGTCCCACACGATGTGATCCTGGCTGTTGAAAGTAACGTAAACCCCAATAAACAAACCTACAAACACATTTGGTAAAGGATTACACGAAATAAATAAGGCAACTAATTTTCTGTAATTGATACAAAACAGTCCAGGCTGTAAGGTTGAAACTGACTGTTCAGCAAGCATCAATTTGTCATTGCATTGTTTCGATCATTTCAGATTTGTGTCCAGATGGTTGTGAAAATAATGGTACGTGTATATCAACAAATTTCTGTTCTTGCCCAGAGGGCTATTCTGGAAAACGTTGTGAGATTGGTAAATATACTACTTCAATAGGCAAGCAACTTTCATTTCGTTACACATGTGTGTAGTTTTGTATTATATGTTAATTTGATATGTAATTAATTACTGATAATTTGAAGGATTTGGTTAATTAAAACAGTTGAAATACATGTGGAGCTACGCGATTAAGCAAACAAAAGCGACTCTGTTCCGGCTTTTTAAGGAAAAAACAAAAGATAGTTGCATTTTTGGAGATCTTTTTTATTTTCTCCATTTTTTTCCTAAGCAGGCAGAGCCATTGGTCCCGTATGTCTTGGATATTTGTGCAACTCACCCTTCCCACACATTCTTCTTTCTTTGAATTTCCACCGTCTCGTCTCTGTCTTTTCAGATAGTTCAGTCATACCATAAGACACAGGCCTGGCATTTTCAGGAGAGCGATTTATCCGCTCGCCTACTGCTCGCCTTAAACAAATTGAGGAGAGCGAAAAATAGCCCCCTAGCCTTACAAAATAATGAATACAACAACAGCCTATTCCTAAAACCCACAGGTTTTCAGATCTCTGCTATGTTAGTGGTCTCTCTAATATGGCCACACTGCTCCACCCACACCTCCGGGCCTTCAAGGCCCGGAGGTGTGGGTGGGGCAGTGTAGCCGTCTCACTGAGACTACCGTGTTAGAAGCACCAAATAAAATCTACAAAGCCCACTAGGCAGAATTCATTAATAGTACAACTTCATTTTGCCACTTTTAGCTTTTGTAGGCTTGAGGAGAGCTAATCGCTCCCCTAGGCTATATGAGGAGAGCGATTTTTAGCCCTCCTGCATTTTTAAGAATGCCAGGCCTGAAGACATAGCTGGGAGGTTTTGATTTTTAAGATTCGGTTTGGGTTCGTTTTCAGGAAATAATCCTCGGTTTCGGTTCAGTCTTTCCATCCATCAACAACATACAGTAGATAACACCTCCTCCTTAACTTGAATACATCTCAAATTCATTATACGGCACCAGCTACTACAAAGAACCCGCCCGTCTGTAAGTACCTGCATTGAGTTCAGACTACATGTAATTTCTATTTGATAATTCTTGGGGGTGTAAGGGACCAGCCTATTTAATTGGAAAAGAACAAATATAGAGGATATCTACGCTGTTTTAGTGAATATCGGGAATTATCTCATGAGTGTGGAGGTCAAAGTTTTATTTTTCACGAGCGCTTACGCGAGTGAAAAATAATAATTTCAGATCCACACGAATGAGATAATTCCCGATATTCACTTAAAACAGCATACATTTTCTTTTTATTATATGCTCTGTGACATTTTACTGCGCAATATTCAGCCCCATTCGATTGCAAATAGTCTCAAGACAATAACAAAAAGCTGTCGATCGTTCCTTCAAGGCGACATCATGTGCCGAAGCGCAACGTCATTTAGGAAGCAACTGAAAAAATTCATCATGTGGAACTGAAAATATTATTTTCACTCGCGCAAGCGCTGATGAGATAATTCCAAATACTGACCAAAGTAAAATAGATTTTCTGTTTTATTATATGCTACGAAACATTTTATTGCATAATATTCAGCCCAAGTCGCCCCCAAATGCGTACGTTTCAAAACAATTTCAACGACCAGCCGATCGTTCCCTCAAGGCGACATGATGCGACGTAGCATCACGTCATTTAGGAAGCTACTGAGGAATATTTATCGATATATATCGAGTCGATAGATATCGAGAAATATCTTTGAGATGATTTGCGATAATTCATAGACTACAGTACAGTCGCCGTGGATTGGTGGTAATCCACACGTGGGCAGTTATGTCCACGCATGTGTTTACCAGGTAGTAAAAACCAGCATCAGCAACATTTTAATTAATGAAGCACCGGGTTGTACCGGGGCGGGTTGTACCGGGGCAGGTTCTACCCGGTGCTTCATTAAAAGAAATGTTTGGTGATTATTCCTGTAATTAGTGTTTGGAATCTAATATTATTGCGTCCGTGGACATATTGCCCACTCGTGGAAAGTGACCAATCCACGGTGCCTGTACTGTAGCATATAATAAATTAGCCTAGCAAATAACTGAGATTCATCCAATCTACGTTGTGTTCTCATTGTCACATTTCTCCCTTATTGACTAGTTCGGTGGAGTCCGGTTGAGTCCGGCGGAGTCCGGTGGACGAGTCAATAAGGAAGAAATGTGACAACGAGAATACAACGTATTCGCCTTTTTGTCGTATAGATAGTGACGAAAATCCATAGATGCCACTAATCAAGGTCGTTCTCGTTAAGATAGTACGATCAGGGTATGCACAAACATAGTAAGACCGTTAGGCTTTTTTTGGTTGGTCCTGCAGTTCGGTTTTCCGGTAAGAGTTGTTGCAGTTATGAAGCATATAGTTTAGATGAATACAGGATATCTAGTGTTTTTGAGTGGATACCGAAAATTATCCCATGAATGACCGAGACAAATGTTTATTTTTCGCGAGCTCTTGCGCGAGAGAAAAGAACTCTTTGTCCCTGTCACAAGTGAGATAATTTTCGGTATCCGCGCACTAGATTTTCTTTTTATTATATGCTTTTTATTAGAATCTGATAATAATTCCACTTTTTCCAATCTTGAATTGATGCATGAAAGTAAACAGCGCATTGAATCATTGAAACGCGGAAGTGATTTGATTAATACTCGGAACAGAGAGGGTCTTACAATCTGTTTCAGCTGGCTCGTTTCTAGTCCAAACATGGCCTGAAAGTCCATGATATAAGTTTTTGGTTTGGTACGTCCTTTAAAAGGACGTACCAAACCAAAAACTTATATTACAGACTTTCAGGCCATGTTTGGACTAGCGGGTTTCATGCATCAATTCAAGGTGAATACGTGTTGCATTATTGCTGGAAATGATCGGTATCCACTCAAAAAGATTAAATTTACTTTTCATTGTAAGTTTTTAGAACAAATTGATCATTTCCAGTGATAATTTGACTCGTATTCACCTTGAAGTTATGCTTTAAAAGCCGCCATTTTGAGTGATACCGTGAAAGTGAAAATTTCTATATCTTCACAGTGGGGGATACGATTTCTGTCTTTCCGCAATTTCTTCGATAATCTATCGTTTAGCGTATAATAAATTATACTATTACTTGAAAGAGACTGCAATCATTACTGGCCATGAACAATTATTTTCCTACAGAACGAGAGCGAAACCTAAATTCATATACAGAAACCGCATTGCTCTTACCGTAAAGTCTCATCATTGTGTCGGGAACAGTAGTGTATGCACTGGATGGGTACTTGTTGCAGGACCCATGGCGGGACGTCATACTGCGGTGCATTGTAGGTGTCACGTATGTTGTGACGTTGTCACCATGGTAATGGATGGTGTCAGTGCGCATACGCACAGAGTGGTGTTAGGGTGACACGCTTCCCTCGCCCAGTCTGAATACTGTAGTCCGCTACATTTGTTTCTATGATGGCACGTGGTTTCTATTTAACTGAAAATCTTATCATAGGAAGGTGTGGTTTCGGAGGGTATGTTCGACTGAATGGCGGTATATCTAATTACCACAAACATCCCGAAAACTTCCTAAGATTACCAAAAATCACCGAAACGGACATTATTTGACACGAAGTCTCCCAGAAATCTGCCGGTTTTAGAAGCACGCAGTGCTATAGGGCCGAACAGTTTGTTGCAGCATATGAGAGTATTTTTGCTGTCTCAAATTCTGAAAGAATTTTCGATTTCTGCCTATCCGAACCCATTCTATGCCATATACCCCCTATTTCTGGACTTGTTCGGCCTGCTTATCGGCCTCCTACTCTCTCAGAATCCACGACTTCCATCTATTCCGGTCATTTTCTGGATGCTCTCATATTTTAATTGGCCTTTGCTTCCTCTGATCCCGACCGCTGCCCTCGACCAATCACATTGGTAGATTTATCTAAGCCCAGTGCACCTTATATATCACCCTTGTGAATACAAGAGCCTCTATGACTTCTGAGACAGAACGCATGAGTCAATCGAGCAGCGGCTATGCTCTGATGACTTGAATCATAGCGAGTAAATGACCTATCGAGCAATGGCTGGTATAGGTACAGCTCTAACGACCCGCGTCTACTCAAAACTAAAATGACTCCACATACGTCTTATATCATTATCGGTGGAGTTGAGAACAGCTACGACATGATGGTGTACTATTGGATGATGCCGTTTGGAGGTTAGTTATCTGAAGATATCTGTCTGAGGATGGTTATGCTCCCTCGCACCAATGCGGTTCCTGACTTCTAGACCAACTCATGGCCTTTTCGGCTCCAAGCCAGTACTTCTGACTTGCCGTTAGTCACGGATATCTGACCTATCATCAGCTTCCACTGTATTCACTTAATACAATAGTATTCCATCACCATTGCCTTCCACGTTTTGTCCAATGCTATAGGATTGTAAGGTAGGTCTCTAAAATCTTCTCACTGGTGATCTGATTGCTTTATTTCCTCTCGTCGGTATATGCATCTACAGAGTTGTTATCTCCCTTGTGTATAAAGAGGCTCAGATGATCTCTAAGAATAAGTCTGAAAGTCAACCGCTCAGTGACTGGAACAAGCATTGCTCGGACGACTCGTATCTCGTTATGGAAATAAGCTTGTACAATGCCTCCAACAAATGACTCCACACATGTACATCTGTTTAGCTGAGGATGTCAACAACATGGTGATGTACTCTTAGAGGTTAGCTTTTGGGGGATAGTATGTGAGAATAGCTATCTGTGGGTCCTAGCATCTCTTTGGATCCCGGCTTCTAGACTTGCCTATTACCAACTGAGCTCCAAGGACCAAGGTCAGTACTGCAGACTTGTTCAGTTCATAATAGGCGCCATCTGACTAACGATCAACGTCTTCTGTAATCACACTATACAAGTGACTTCCACCACTACTGGCTGCTACCATTTATCATGTGCTAGAATCTACCACCATTAATACACCACTACCGGCTGCTACCATTTATCATGTGCTAGAATCTATCACCATTAATACACCACTACTGGCTGCTACCATTTATCATGTGCTAGAAACTACCACCATTAATACACCACTACTGGCTGCTACCATTTATCATGTGCTAGAAACTACCACCATTAATACTGACGTGAGTGAACTGTTGTAGGCTTTTAAGCTACTTCTCTCTGACCCTGTTTCAACCTCTGCCTGTAACCAACCAAACAGCTTCATTTCCCCGCTATTGTTATCTGCCGGACCAGAATTATATCCCTTGTGTATACCGAGGGTAAGTATGGCTCCCAAGAATAACTTTGAAAGTAGTAACTGGAACAAACATTGCTCGAACGACTGTTATAGTCGAACAAATAAGCCATCGAGCAACTGCACCAAAGAATGACTCCACATACGACTCATATCCTGCCCTCTGATCGAAGAGATTCCGTAACCACAGAAGTTTCTAAGAAGAGATTCTTTGAAATGGATGACGTCACGTCACAATGCATCATTGGAAATAGTGTGTTGTCACAATAGCGGGTGCTATAACGTCATATTTCAAGATCGTTACTGTGAATCAGCCATGTTGTCGGCTATGCCATCAAAAAGGTCATCGATATGTGATTAGGCAAATGAAGAACGTTTGCCACAAGCATCTGCATGAGTTTGCATTAAGTGATTTTGAAGGCACAGTTTGTGAATAACGAATGTGTTACAGTGCAGAGAGAAAAGTTAACATAATGATAGTAGTGTAATAGGGGCACTATTATTGATATTGTTGAGTTGCTTGGGATGAAATAGTTGTCTGTAGGTACCGCTCCTTACTTCGTCTTTAAACATACAAGATTGATATGGTTTATAGTTTATTACTTTCCAAAGTGTGAGTTCCTGGGATTTCCGGGTTTGATTATAAACGATAACTTCACAAGTGAATTATGCAATCAACAATTGTGTCATGTATCCGTGCGCGCAAACGAAGATGCTTTGCCGCGGGTGTAATGGGGTCTTCATTGTTTTTTGGGGCTTTTTTTTAACCCTTTACCTAACATGAAAAGCACACGACACTTGCCAAAAAAATTCTTGAATAACTATTATTTTCATTTTTTGTCTCAAAAACATAGATTATGACCCCTCATTGGAACGAGCTCGACGCGCTCGTTCCAATGAGGGGGTCATAACCTATGTTTTAGAGACATAAAAAATAATGAAAATTAATTGGCGAGTTATGAGAATAGCGCTGCCCGTTTTTTGGACGTTACGTTAGGTAAAGGGTTAAATAATATAATTATCGTTAATAATGAAAAGTAATAAACAGAGTAATCGCTTGACTGGACTAGTTACGCGAAATAATTCATTCAAGGCGAGGGACTATATTGTAAAGCACATTCGCGCACTCGTCTTTATACAACGTCCCTCACCTCTCATGAATTATTTCATGTAACCAGTCCAGTCAAGCGATTACTCTCTATTTAGTTTATAATAAGCAACAGTATCTGGTTTACTCAACTCAAATTGGTTTCGTATCAATGCGATTTGCACACTATCATTGTTCTGAAAAGCACTTTGACCTTTCACCTGAGATGGGTTACAGATGATGGTTCCATTATATGTCATTAAATTACCCTAATATGTTCATTTTTTAAACTTACTTATCATATTTCTACCTCTTACAGTACATTGTACACAAATGTGGCATCCTGTTCAGTAGGTCAGTATCGGATTGGGACACGCAGAAGGGCGAGATAGAATATGAACTGATGGCGCCCTGACCACAGTATAGTATACTATTAAAAAAAAGTAGGGAATATTTGATAAAAGTGAGATATATGAAGAAATATATTTATATTTACATGAAAAGACAGTTGAGGCGTTGCACTGTGACATCTGTGAATGATTTCAGCGATAGTTGAGTGTCTGAGAAGCACCCATTCCACTCACTGAGCTGTGGAAGACATTAACGGTCAGTCAGAGAATTTATCACATTCTGTCCAAGACCTCAATACCTTGTAAATCCTCCTCGGTTCGCGAGACAAGCGCGGATCCGACGTGGCATACACCTCACCAAACGTCGAATGTCAGCTTGACTGATGTTATTCCATTCTTCTTGCAGAGTAGCGGCGATGTCCTGGACATTGGTAGTGGGGAGTTGGCGTTGTCGTAGGCGCCTGCCAAGCATATCCCACACATACTCGATTGGTGAAAGGTCTAGACTTAGTGCTGGCCAAGGCAGTGTAGTGATGTTCTGCTTCTGGAGGAACTCTGTAACGACAGGGGCCCTGTGTGCTCTTGCATTGTCATCTTGGAAAATAAATCGACGAACGTGACGTAGCGCAAATGGCACCACATGAGTTGCTAACGTGTTGTCGCGGTAGTACTGCCCTGTGATACGCCCTTGGATGGCATGTAAAGCTGTTCTGCTTGTCATGGTTATGCCTCCCCACACCATAACCGATCCACCACCAAACGACCGTGCTGACTAACGGCTACGTCGTGTTATCGTTTGTCCAGCCGCCGCCACACTCTGTTTCGCCTGTCGTGGAAGTCGAGAGTGAACCTCGATTCATCGAAAACATTACGTTGCTCCATCGACAATTTTCCCAGCGCTGTCGTGCTCCACACAAAATTACGCCTTGCTGCGACATGACGTTCAGTCAAACGCTGAATTATTCGAGGTCGTCGAGCGTACAAATTCCAGCTGTGTATGCGATTTCGTATAGTCTGACCACTGACTCGCACATCTATCGTTCGGTGCAGCTGCTGTCCAATTTCTGAGGCACTTTGATGGTGGTTAGGTAATGCTGTGGTTCGGATGAAACGATCCTGGTTATCAGTTGTCGACCTTGGACAACCTGACCGACGTCTGTCATCAACATTGCCTGCTTGACGGTAGCGTGACCACAACCTGCTAATCACAGACGTGAGAAACGTTGGGTATTTGAGCCACTGCAGTCTGCCTGTTACCAGCTTCCAACATGCCAACGGCACGTAAACGTTCGTCACGTGTCAGTCTTCGTATACCTGAATAGTTACGTTTCGACCAGAAACTATTGATGAACGAGTTTATACCAAGAAAAGAACGATGAGGCCTCCGAAAACGCCCGTCCAGTACAAATGAAAATTTCAAAACGTACCCTACATACATTTACGCGGCACTCGTGCGAAAAACCTGCACGAAGTTTTCGTGGGTCGGTGACATTCATGATCCACTTTAAACTTGGTAACATATTGATGTGTCCAATCACGCGTATCCAATACCATTTGTCGAAAATATCAACATCAGTTTGGATATCTATCCCCTACATTTTTTGAAAAGTATACATGGATGTAAATTATTTTAAACTGATATTAGACGATAACCACTTTTAGTTAAAAACTAAAAATGTTATTATGAAAAGGGAGATGAATAAGCATAAAGTGTGTCTTCTCTAACGATCAGTCGTACACATGGGTGTAAAATATTCTAAACTGATATTGGCTCCTCAACATTACAGAGATCTGAAAAGATGTGGGTTTTAGGAATAGACTGTTATGCAATCATTTTTATCTAAGGCCAGGAGGGCTACGTTTCGCCCTCCTTAATTTTTTTAAGGCGAGCAGTAGGCGTGCGAATAAATCGCTCTTCTGAAAATGCCAGGCCTGAATGTCAGCTTCATTCATTAAAGGTTTGTTTGCCGTATAAATACAGAACACAACTTAGTTTGAATACGGGGACAGGAATCGTGAAATGCAGGAAGAACACACCTCCGCTGGAGTACAGGAGACATGAATTAACGACCTTTGTTGGAGTTTTTCCTGTATTTCACGCGCACCGTCCATTGTTGGTAATTGATTCCAGTCCACAGTATTCCACCCGTCTTGTGGTTTGACTTAATGTCGTTGTTCTTACAGCTCCCAATGTTTGAATTTAAAGGAAATATGTGTAAATAAGCGCAAATGAGAAATTAATCCTTCTCTGAATATCGTCCAAGAGAAATGAAACTTTTGCTTTACCAACTGCAATTAAATGATGAGATATGTAAGCCAGATTACTTATTTCAACCCATAATGTTCTGTTATGAGAGATATTTCCAACAAAACACACCTCAGAACTCCATCACCAACGACCTCTACAGTTAAAACTAGAAGTCCTGTCATGAAATGCGCACAAATAGCACGCTGATATGCGCGTTAATGTACGCGTTATGGCCCTAGTAAAGCTATTAAATTCTGTACATATGGCCTGCGCACAAGCAATGTTTCAGCCCATGAACCTCCGGGTAACCCGGAGGTCCATTGGCAGAAACATTGCATGTGTTTGCTATGAGTAACCAAGAAAACCTGCCGTGCTTTGGGTGCCATTCGATATGGCAATTGCGCGCAATTCCAACGCGCAATTAAGCGTGTATAAGCGCACTATTCGTGACAGGACTTCTAGTTTTAACTGTAAGTTCTATCACCAACATATAAAATATGTCATGATCCCGGGAGAACTACAATAATGCGATCACAAAAGCGGTACTTTTCGCGATCAGATCGCGACCCGCCCGTGACACACTTTCGCCAGTACATACTTTCAATACTGCTAATTCAACACCGTATCAACAATACCAAAATGAAAATAATATTTAATTTTCATTGTCTTGTATTTCTTTTTCCGACAGGTTAGATTCTATAGTGTTGAATGGGAGATCAGCGGACAGGAAATTACGACCGGATCGCTACCCAGTGGCAATCCGGCCAAAATTCTCTGTTAGCCTTTGCGATCACACTACTGTAACACGCGCTTTCCAAATGTAATTTGACAATCCGTTTTCATTAGTTATCTAAGATCTTGTTGTAGAGGCAGACACAAAATAAGTCATCTCGTTTCTTGTCAAGGTTGGGATGGATTCATTTCGGTGAGGAATATGTTCCCCCAACAAAACCGAGAGAATGTATTCGCTTCAGGGGCTTCCGGTAATACTCGACTTTAATTCATAATTTGCACGTTTAATTTCTAGCCATCCCACGCACTTACACCCAACAAAACGGCAACTCTATAAAAATTGTTGTAAAGAGCAAAATTCTCGTTGATGAATGTCTGGTTCAGAATCTAAAAAACTAATCTACTTTATTGATTGAGCTCAAGAGATTCGACATATCGAATATTGTGTAAATCGCTTCACCTGTTAGACAAAGGATTGTCAAAGAGTCCCCAGTTCATAACAGAATTTACAAAATTCAAAATTAGTTCAGTAAATTAAGCCTGGATCGTGCCGAACGGTCGACTCCAAGGACAAAATTACTGGATCAGTTTCTTAAATTCCGCTGTAAACAGGGAACGAGTCTAGTTATCATTTGATCAAAAACTGGACAAACGGAATGATTTCCAAATGAAACAAAATACTGCGTTTTGATTGGCTGAGAGGTATGGTGTAACTTGCAATCCACAGTAGCTTTTTTACACCGTGGTTAACCACAGTGTAAAAACAAGAATACACAATAGCTGACTATATGGCTAAAAAAAGTACCCATTTTTAATTAATAATTCATAACTTTTTCAAGTTATGTTAGAACAAAATAAAAATACCGGAAATTTAGTATTTATGTGTAATAAAATATTGCAGATATGGATGTCATTGGAACTGGCTCATTGAGTCAGTTCCAGTTACATCCAGTTACATCCACATTTGTCTGGTTTTATTAAGAAACTTACAAAGTACAAATTTTCTGTCAGTTTTCCCCACCATTTAGGATAAAGTATTAAGTACACCAAACTTCTTGGAAATAAATCCGTTATCCTTGTGTTTTCAAGGGTGTATGGGAGTTTATACCGGTCTGAGAACTCATACATCCTTCGGCTTCGCCTCAGGGTGTATGAGTTCCCAAACCGGTGGAAATTCCCAAACACCCTGGAAAACAAAAGAATAACTAATATTCCATCAATAATTTGCAATGACTGTTGATATATCATTAAAATAATTGTATTTGAAAAACGGTTCAAAACTAATGAAATGGTGTCAATAGATGTGTTTTTATTTCCTTTTCTGTCTCCCGAGTTACTTCCAGTGATTAATGTTGTTTCGCGCAAGAATCCAACTGCGTACACCTCGGTCTGTGTTATTGACTGAACGCGCTTCGCCGTTTGAACGTTTGTGAGTTGAATGGTGAGAGGAAAGGTCAGATCATGTAATATATTATCTAATTAACTTTGGTATACCAATGATCTGACTTTCAGACTAGAACTCTCCGCAAACCGTTGAAATGTCTGCAGTATGAATTATCACTTACTTTCCCTCTGGGACCCATAGACCAGACTTGACTATCAAAGGTAACCCTTCATGGGTTTGCTCTATAAATATTGCAGTCTAGACGTTTAGGAAAAAAAGAACAGTGATGGCGCCAGAAAATGATTCCGGGAGGGGCAGGTGGGGATGTGTTCCCCATGATGGAGGGGGCAACTCACGTGACCTCTTAGGACAATAGCATCGTAACGTTACATTCAGATGCCTTACACGTTTACAAGTTCCTAACGCACGAGCAATCATAGGAGGTTTGTTTGAGGATTTTTCCGGGGTAGGGATGGGGTGTTTCTCCCAACTGTTGGCACAAAAGCCACCAGATGGCTTCATTTTAACGCACAATTCAAATTGAAGGGAGATATTATAATTACGAAAAGGCGTGAATCATATTTTGAAGACAAGGTATGTGATGGTACATGGCTCACAATTATCTGCTTCCGAGCCTGTAAATCATTACTGGATATATTCATCGCTTGGCTAGGAATAGGAATAAAGAAAAGTGGGACAGTGTCGGTGTGTATTTTGGTGGACACAATTACGATTTGAATTTAGTTTTCTGATCCCTCACGGGGAATCGAACTCAGGCCAAAATCGCCTCGTATTCAGGAGACCAACACCTAAACCACAAGACAGCTACACACTGTCAAAAAAAAAAACAAAAAAAAAACGATGACTGGAAGCGAGCTTTTTGGATGAAATCCTCATTATTACTTGGTTCACTTTCGTAGCCGTTTTGATAAGATACTGTAAATATGTGGCCAGCTCGAATTGGGCGGACTATCGTTCATGGTCTGGAGATGAATACATTTCCTTACGACTTCTAGGCATAATCTGAGTTTTTAAATAATAATAAAAAAAATACATGTGGTTTATGTGTACTGATCTAAGCGATATTAGAACCAAATGATTTACCTCACACGGACAGAAGACGAGATTTGCAAATGAATAAAAGAATAATTTTATGGTTTCCTAAAAAAGAAAGGAAGAAAACAAAGATTATGATAGAGTTTAGGGCGAAAACTACACAAAGTTAAGAAAAGTCACCCATCTACATCATCAAGGCATGCCTTCGACGAAGGCATGCCTTGATGATGTAGTTGGGAGTATTTTATCAGTCGGGACTAAAAGACCAAGACACCTGTATTTGATTCGACGGTCAAATCAATTTGGAATAATAGACTTGATTCCATTCGATTCAAATCGAAAATATGTGATCTACAGGGCCCTAACCCAGTTATCAATACTTGGGGTGGAAGTCCTCTAAAATAGGAAACATGGGTATAAACGATTGACTAAACTTGACTTCATCTCCATGTTGCGGTCACAATTAGCCATTGTACTGAAATATGTGCATTAATAAATAAATATTCAATATGTATTATCAAAACAAATGTGTGGATGAGTTTATTTATTTTCTGCAGGCAAGAATGTATATTCTTTAAAAATCGATAGGCAATTGTGAGGTATCAGAAAACTGAAAACCCTCAACAAATTATTTGTTGTTACCGGAGGTTGGTGGGAGGGGGGGGGGGGATGGGGAGGGGGAGGTTTAGGGGTTTCCATTGGTATTTGGAGTGTTTTTTGCCACACAAAAAATCTTAAATTAAATTTTTGTTTAAAAACTACACAACAGACCAAGATAACATTAATCTATTCTGATTGACAAGACATACTTTGGTCTTCAGGACGCCTGTATTTGATTCGAGATTCGATTCGATTTTGAATAAAAGACTCGATTTCGATTCGATTCGATTCTAAAACAAAATAAATAAATACTCTTACTGAATAAATATAGTGAAAATCTGACAAAAAATGGAATAGAATAGAATTTATTAAAGCAATAAATACCAACGTTAGGTGGATTGCCAATTTTCCAACAACATTATTGGTAATTTATCTCACAATCAGGGCGTTTTTGTACTGTTACGCAACTAAAGTTTAATGTATCTGGGCCCTTGTTCCGAATCCGTATCAAGGGGCCCTCATACAAGCGCCAACACAACAGCATTAATATCATTTTTCGATCACTTCGCGTTTTTCTCTTCAGAGAAAACAATATTAGGTGAGGCGTATATGACACTGTATCTGCCAACTAAACGCCCTGTAACGTATTTATTATGCACAGCATGCTAAATAATTGTTGCAAAAGTTACAACCAAATTCACGTTGACGAAAAACACAGTTACTCCACTTCGCAAGACAGTATTCAGCAAAGTGAATCCCAGTGACGTAATCTTTTCTGAAGTGTAACGTCATCACTGACCTCAATATGGAGATCAATGAACGCTATTCTATTTTTCAATTTGCTTCTTTCCATCGATAAGGCAAATGAAAAAGTTCCTCTTAAAATAGTTTTATAACACATTTTGTGGTCAATATTGTGAGATAAATTTATCATCACCACAGTGTGTGTCTCCGGAAATTCTGATCAAGTCTCGTTGTAGGCACAGAATCGCATTTCGACTCGCCCTAACGGGCTCGTCGAAATACTGTTCCGTTCCTACAACTCGACTTGATCTGAATTCCCGGAGACACACACTGTGGTGATAATCTGTATATAATGAAACAATACACTGAAACAATATAAAACGAAATGAATGAAAAAATAATTTGGACAATGAAGAAACGACGGATACACCCATGGTAAGGTATATAATCATACAGTTACACATCGCAGTGATTACCATAAATCATAAATCACTGCGGGACTTCAGATTCCCGTAATATGAATAAGCGCCGGATTATGTTGCAGATCGGATTGCACAGTTCTGGGACGTTGTTCCTCATAATGTGTTGGAAGAGTGTCATATTATCCACCTGTATGTTTGGTGTATGATCAATGAACATTTTGAACAGTTCATCACGCAACTGATCATATAATGGACACTCTATTATAAAATGGAATTCGTCCTCAACCGCCCCCGAATAGCATTTGGTGCGTATTCGTTCATTGGCCGGAACGGCAGGCTGTGAATGCTTCGCCGTTTCGATCAGTAAACTATGGTTGCTGATTCGAAGACGAGCGAAGAGTTTTCTAGCTCCACAAGACGTAGTGTGCACTAAATACCGTTCTAAAACATATTCACTCTTGAACTTGCGAAACGTTCTTAATTTATTTTTACCCTGTTTTTTATTATCGTCATGAATGGCATTATAAAATTCTTCTTCATGTCTTGTTTTACCTTTCCCTGTTAGAATCGTTTTAATACCTTTTTCGCTTCACAGTTGTTCGATGTCTCATATACCAAAGTATTCATGCAGAATTTTCTTTAAATTATCGAGGTCATGCTTCTTTGTTTCACAAAATGCTTCACCAAACAATGTGGTAGAATCCTGGGAAGTTATTTTACAGTAATATTTGATTTGTTGTAATATTGCGTCGATAAACAAGGGATATCGTCATAACTCAGCTCCTACTGCATTATTTGACGCATTCTTATTTACCCCGAGTAACAGTCTGCAAAATTTAATATGTACATTTTCGCACGCGGAGCGACTTACATTTTTGTGATTAAGTTCCAACGACCATATTTCACTCCCATAGAGTAAGATGGGTTTGATCAACTTATCGAAAAGACTTGAATATACGTGTACTGTCGGTCGATATTTCGGATTAAAAGAATTATTTAGTGAGTATAATGCCTTCAAGCCTTTCATACTCAAGTCTTTTTGGCCGTCTTGCAATTTACCATTTTGTGAAATTGTTAATCCCAAGTAGTTGCAATTGCTTGTGTGTTCGAGCTTTTGTGATTCTAGGTAAAACCTGGGGGAGACAGATGATTTGCGAGCTCGGAATATCATACGTTTTGTTTTACCTACAGTTAAAACTAGAAGTCCTGTCACGAATAGCGCGCTTATCTAGGCTTAATTGCGCGTTGGAATTGCGCGCAATTGCCATATCGAATGGCATCCAAAGCACGGCAGGTTCTCTTGGTTACTCATAGCAAACACAAGCAATGTTTCTGCCAATGGACCTCCGGGTTACCCGGAGGTCAATTGGCTGAAACATTGCTTGTGCACAGGCCATATGTACAGAATTTGATAGCTTTACTTGGGCCATAACGCGTACATTAACGCGCATATCAACGTGCTATTTGTGCGCATTTCATGACAGGACTTCTAGTTTTAACTGTATATATTTATATGAAGATTGTTTTTCTAGCGAAATTTACCAATTGATTTAGACAATTTTGCAGGCCTTGCGGTGATTCCGATAGTAATGCAAGACCATCTGCGAAAAGTAAATGATTCAAGGAATAATTATTTAGATAGACTGGTTGACATGTATCATCAAATATGTCTTTAACATCATCAATAAATATTTTAAAGAGGGTCAGAGAGAGGTTACACCCCTGCCTGACCCCGATGTTTGATAGATGAGGTGGACCTAGTCCGTTGTTTGTTTTCAAAATGTAGAAACTCGACTTATACATTGAAAACAAGGTTTCTAGAATCGGTCCATTTATACCAATGTGTTGTTACTTTCATATGTTTTTCGTTGATTTATATGGTGACCAGACTTTGACCTGCGGCGGCTAAATTTCTTAAAAAACCTGTTGATATAAACATTTGAACAAATTTGCTGAAAAACAAAATCTATTAAAACTGGACACTTGGGAAGACACACATAAGTAAAATATTTGCTGAAAATTAGATTAATAAATAAGGCGTCCACTATGTTCAAAAATGCTTCTTTTGATGTGACCTATTGACCTAATTTTTACTAGAGGTCACCTAATTTTGAAAGGAACCAACAACTCGTTAATTATAGTATGAGCATTTGGAGTCAGTTTGCTCATAAGTCTAAACAGACACGGCTATGTCATGATCATAATTAGGTTCTATCTGTGACGCTTTCACCCGCATTGCAATAGCGGGGAGAGAATTGAGAACAGTTCGCGATTGGTTAAAATTCTCAATCTTGCTCCCTCTCCATAAAACTGGACTTTCAACAGCCGAAAACAATGGATAACATTGAATCTTACAAGCTATTTTCAATTATTTTTATTGATTTTGTCACCGAGACAAATGTTTATTTTTCGCGAGCGCTCGGTAACTCAAAAACACAAGATTTTCTTTTTATTATACCCATTTTATAAGAATCTGATAGTTCCAGCCGTTTCAACCTTGAATTGATGCATGAAAGTAAACAGCGCACTGAATCAATGAAACGCGGAAGTGATTTGATTGATACTCGGAACAGATAGCGTCTTGCAATCTGATTCAGTTGGCGGGATTCTAGTCCAAACATGGCCTGAAAGTCCGTAATATAAGTTTTTAGTTTGGTACGTCCTTCAGCTGGCGGGTTTCAAGCATCAATTCAAGGTGAATACGTGTTGAATTATTACTTGAAGTGATCGGTACCCACTCAACACTAGATTTACGTTTCATCATACATTTTTAGAACATATTGATCATTTACAGTGATAATTTGACTCGTATTCATCTTGAAGTGATACTTTGAAAGCCGCCATTTTGATTGATACCGTGAAAGTGAAAATTTCTATATCTTCACAGTGGGAGATACGATTTCTATCTTTCCGCATTTTTTTTAATAATCTATCGTTTAGCGTATAATAAACATCAATACCAGCAACAGTTTAATTAATGAAGCACCGGGTGGTGTTTGATGATTATTCCTATAATTAGTGTTTGAAATTTAATATTATTGCGTCCGTGTAAACATTGCCCACCCTTGACCAGTCCACGGCAGCTGTGCTCTATTCCAATTTGACCCAAGACAACTTTTAACGATCACACGTTTAGTAAACAAACATTTTGTGTTCGTCACGAGACATATAACCAATAAATCAGATAATAGACGATGTCACTCCACTTTAGTTCACATCGTAAACTTATTTGTTATTCGTGTAAGGCGTGTTCAGTTTTTGCTTATCGTGATATTGAGATTTTTTTGTGCATCCTCTGAACATTGGAGCATTTTACTCTCTGTTGTGTGTAATGATTGGGTGTGCCTCATTTCAAATAGTTCGGGTGGTGACGTCACACAGTAACATATGATACTGGAGCAGTAAACATAGAAGAAACTACGCAAGCTCTCGTCCAATCATAGGGCAAGGATTATAGTCTTATTACAGATATTTTGTTATTAATTTTGTGCAAATCGGAGAAATAATATTTACGTTTATATGACCTAGTGGACTAGTGTTTCACCTGAGATAACTCAGATTGGAAAAGAACGGATAATGCTAGGACAATACACAAAGGAAATAAATTTAGCAGACATCGGGTTGAAAATGTAGCCTCTATGATATATACAAGATTTGCTTTTAATGTGACCCAGTTGAGGATAGAAAGGGGTTCAATTTCGAAATTTATCAACAACTCATTGATTTATAAATTTTGAGGAACGTTTCTGAAAATTGAGTTGAATTGGAGCCCGTATCATGCTCATGGTTTTCCTCTTTGATGTGGTCTAGTGGCGTAGTTTTGGACAAGAAGTGACCCTCTTTCGAGAAGTTATACACCGCGTGAATAAATTCTTAACTCTTATTCAATATATATCTGGAAATGTTCTCCAGGTATCCGAACTAGTGATGCTTTCCGAAATCAAAGTGTGTGTGTGGGGGAGGGGGAGGCCCGAGTCGTGCGTTGGCTACACCTTGAACGCTCGTTCCCAACGGGCGCTCAACACACAACGATCGCCGACGAAGGATGCGTCTTTGTAGGAAATCCCAATAGGGTGTGGCTCAGTTCCTTAGTTTTAAGCCCAGGGTTCGCCTCCGGGAACGTTTTTAAATGTAGTGCCCTAAACTCTTCAAAAGATGTGAGTATTGTTGTTTGGGCGGGGCTAGGCATGCTACGTACAGCTGGAATGGGTTTAGTGTGATTAACAAGAAAAGTGTGTGCTTCATGTGTTGGATATTCATGAAGATCAAGTCATTCGAGATCTTGAAATTGTAAGGGAAAGGCGTCCCCTATCAGACAGAGGTGGGGAATGGGGTCTCCCCTGCGTTTCCACGGGAATCCACCACTGGTCCGAACACTTTCTAGCAGCCTCAGTTATGAGAGTTGATGCGGCTACGGTGTACCATCCTACATGGGGAGGGGGGTAAAATGGCAGTCCACATGAGGAGAGATCCCAAAATAGTATTCGAGAAGAGGGAGGGGACGAGGTTGCCGCTGCAGAAGACGCGTAACAACAGCATTGGACAAAAGAGATGTTGTACTTGCTCGGCAAGACGGTGGTCGTCACATCACTTCTGACTGCAGAGTGTACACACCTATCATGGAGCTACCAGATAGATTGGAGAAAACCATCGCAGCTCTGGGCATCTCATGTCCTGTCTCCTGGACTGTCCAGGAGGTAGGCATGAGTGTCTACCTGAAATTGGAATTCCAAGTTAAGAAACCTGAAAAAGACGAAACACCATCCTCTTCGGGGAGAGGTAGCACCTTTGGAGAGAGGATCCCCTCTCCCACTGGTCCTCACCCAAAGAGGCACGGAGGCCCTGAGAAGAGGAAGAAGAAGAAGAGTCCATCAACCAAGCACAGGGACGCCCGGCGCTTGGAAGCATTCCGGAACAGGAAGAAAGAGTTGAGTGAGGGGGTGGAGGTCCTGGAGGCAGCCACCAGTTCCCCTCCTTGTCCCACTGTTACTCCCAATCAACTGCCGGCTCCTGAGCCGGTAAAGTTGGATGAGGAACGTCCAGTGGAGACTGAGGAGGAACTGGAAGTTGCTTTTTCACCACCTCCCTTCCCTCACCCCCTCTTCCTTTACTACCGGAACGCCTGGACCTGGAAGACGCGGCCAATTTATCGACAGAAGAACTCCTCAAAAGATCTAAAACATTACTAGAAGAGAGCTACAAATACTGTCCTAAAGAGATGCACACCACAGCGGCCCAAGAAATCCAAGCTATATCAACATCACCATCACAACCACCTCCAAAGAAAAAACACCGTAAAAGGAACAAACGCGGCTAAACCTCCTCCTTCCTTTTCCTCATTTGACACGCCTAGACATGCAATACCAATCTTCTACAGTCTCCGAGGGTCGAAAGGGGCTTGTCCCCCATATCGTCCCTGCGCGCCTTCGGCGCGCGAAATCATTTCTTCTCGGCAAGACTTGTAAAATTAATAGGCTTAATATAATATATAATATACCATTCAAATGTTGCTGAAGATCATTCCTACTCATCAACATATTTGACTCATAAAAGGTCAGAAGTGTATAGTTTTAAGTTCTTTAGAGTTTAACGGCACCTTCAGCAGCTTGAATCGTATCATGTCGGACAATGTTACGGGTGGAGGGAGTCGGAGTACACGGTGAGAACGACCGAGCATGGTGAATAACTGTTAGCCTTTCTAATTTACCATCCCGACACAAGCTGTTAGCACTGGTTGAAGATGGGTGTTGCGTTGACATGTTGCACATCTATGGTCGACGCAATATATGCCCACGGTTCACTTGCCTTCAACCAATGCCAACCATGCTTGTTCCGCGACGATTCATTAGAGGGTGGGGCAGTTACCCAGTGTTGCTGAGTGATTCTCCATGGGTACCCTGACTTCCTCTGTCCGTAAGTGTGTACAACTGACCGTGACCTACACTGTTAAATGTGTCATTGCTCCCCAAGAAATATACAAACACATATTGTACACGTTTTCCTTTCATGTTCAAATTTTGTCGATGAATAGGGTGTGATCCTTAGCAAAACATGAGTAGTATATATTACGAGGAGTTCGCATGCACAATGTGGCATTTTTCTCGTTCATAGAGTTCTGTCATGTCCTCAAGTGTTTCCTTACTTGATGTCTAGTAGTATAGTTTGATTGATGTGAAACATTTTTTGAAAGAAAGCGAGAACCCTTTCACATCCATCTACTACATAATTTCGATTTGGATCGGATGAATAATGCTGCCTCTATCATCTTCACACAATTGTTTCTTTCTGATGTGAATTTGTGACACAAAGAGGCATATTTTATCACAATTTTGATTTTTGAAAACGACATTTCGTCGCCTGAGTGCTAGAATGTTCTATGTCCCCTATGGGACTATATATTATCTCTCCTATGGGACATAGAACATTCTAGAACTCAGGCGACGACTTCTGATGGTGCACCTAGTGACTAAATCTGATAGAAATAGGATACTTAATGAGTCCTCCGTCATATACAGTACGGCCACTGTAGACTGGTTACCTTCCACGGGCGGGCAATATTTCCATGGATGCAATAACATTAGATTCCAAACACTAATTATAAGAAGGATCATCAAAAATTTAATTAATGAAGCATCGGGTACAAACCGGTGCTTCATTAATTAATATTTGATGATGGTGATTTTTATTACCATCGTAAACCCATGTGTGGATATCACTACCCACGCGTGGATTACGATCAGTCTATGGTGACTGTACACATGGTTGTTTTCCTTTGATACAATCTAGTGACCAAGTTGTTGACGCAACATTACCCGTTTTCAAAGCAGACCTTCAACCCACCGCTCTCAAATTATTTATTTATTGGTGTTTAAGGTCATATACTTATGCACAATGGCTAATCATGACCGTGACAGTTTTAGGAGTGGAGGAAGCCGGAGTACCCGGAGAGAACCACCGAGCAACGGCGAGCAGCTGCCAGCTCCCCAACATCGTAACTCCGCACTGCAGCACAGGCAGGGTTAGATTGGTTGAAGACATGCGCACCGTCGACGTGCAGTGCGCCTTAGTACACGGCGGCATCGTGCCCCACGTGGACAATTGGGGTTAAGTGCCTTGCCCAAGGAGACAACGCGGGAGTCTTAGTTGATCGCTCAGACGGTCACCCATCCAACGATTAACCGGGCTCGACGTTGCTTAACTTTGGTGATCTGACGAGAACGGTTACCGCAACGCAACAGCGCCCCACCGCTCTCAACAAGTCAAGGCTGTGCGAAGGTTTAGGAAACAAAACCCGGTCCTTTTCTAGATTTTCACTTCACGAAAGTGTTCTGAAGAAATATTAAAGATAAAACTAAATAAAGCGTACAATTGTGAACGACTTTCCTGTTTAGGAAAAGCCAAACAGCATTTGATAAAATGTATACTTTTCATCACTATGAAGATAAGTGAGGCTGCCAAGTGTTGAAATAATTAACCGATTAATCTATACCAAAGCAGCAGAAGAAGGTGTTTGCTACTGATTAACTACTTGTATTAATGGACTCAGAAATGGAAAATATGATGAGCGTAACTTCTGCAGATCTTGTAGAAACCATGACCAGGCCCTGGTATTATACGCGAGATTTGTGTAATTTATAATCAGTCAGGCCTAAGTTTTTAATGCGAGATTTGCATACGTTATAATCAGTCAGGCCCGATTATTTTACGCGAGATTTGCATAATTTATACTCAGCCAGGCCCGAGTATTTTACACGATATTTGCATAATTAATACACAGCCAGGCCCTGGTATTATAGGCGAGATATGCATAATTTATACTCAGTCAGTCAGGCCTCAGTATTATACATGAGACATGCATAATTTATACTCAGTCAGGCTCGAATATTTTACACGAGATTTGCAAAATTTATATTCAGTCAGGTCCAAATATTTTGCACGAGATTTGCATAATTTGTACACAGTCAGGCCCTACTATTATACGCGAGATTTGCATAATTTATACTCAGTCAGGCCCTGGTCATATACGTGAGAGTTGCATAATTTATATTCAGTCAGGCACGGGTTTTGTTACGCGATTTTGCATAATTTATACACAGTCAAGCTCGAGTATTTTATGCGAGATTTGTATAATTTAGACACATTCAGGCCTTTGTATTACACGCGAGATTTGCATCATTTTTACTCTGTCAGGCTCGTGTATTATACGCGAGATTCGCCTAATTTATACTCACTCAGGCTCGAGTATTAAACGCGAGATTTGCATAACTGATATTCAGTCAGGCCCGAGTATTAAACGCGAGATTTGTGGTCGTGATCAGCCAGTGTGCAAAAATATGTGACCTTAAACACCATTAAATAAATAAATAAATGATAAATAAACTCGAGATTTGCATAATTGATATTCAGTCAGGCCCGAGTATTATACGCGAGATTTGCATAATTTATACTCAGCCAGGCTCGAGTATTATATGCGAGATTGGCATAATTTATACTCAGTCAGGCACGAGTATTATACGTGAGATTTGCATAATTGATATTCAGTCAGGCCCCAGTATGATGCGTGAGGTTTGCATAATTTATACTCAGTCAGGCTCGAGTATTTTATAAGACACATTTTGTACTTGTCTCATTCTCTAGATCCACTAATACAAACAGGTTACATATACTATTAGATCCTGACAACATTATGACAGTTCACCATCTTAGCATATGCAGTTTCTCTGTTGTAAAGTACGGACAGTTATTCGGTAACGGACCGGTTATAACTAAACGGTTAACCAGTTGCAGGATTTCCGAGCCGTTTCAGCACAAGATGAACTGTTGATTAAATATATAACTCTTTAACTTTTTTTCTGGGACGTGTAGGCTTCAAAACTGTTCACAAAATGATTGATTCTCATTTTCTCCAAGAAAGTGGATAAAAGTGATATTGTTTTGCTTTAAGTATATGGGGGACATATTTATATACCGTTTCTCGATTTCGTTTGAAAAACGCACTTTTTACAGGCTCACCAGATGATTTTGTTACTAATTGTTTGAGTTGAATGTGTCAGTAATACGAATGCACCATCAGCCACGTGGATCTACAAACGTCCACATAAAATGTATATTGAATACTTTTTGGTATATCGGTTTAATATACCATGGTCCTTCCTTTAGAAATACATAAAGTTGTTCAGCATGACCATCAATGTCAGCCCAACAGATAGCGTCATTTGCTATAGAAGGAAGGGTTGGGGGAAAACAATAAAACACTGGGCTGAAGCTAGCGATGTCCCTTTCTGCCCAAAAATTGAGGGGGTGGATTTTTTCAAATTTTAATTGAATACTCTTTTAAACTGCTGTTCCACTTTTCTCCTAATAAGCCGTATAATCCGCCCAGCGCTACAGTTAAAACTAGAAGTCCTGTCATGAAATGCGCACAAATAGCACGTTGATATGCGCGTTAATGTACGCGTTATGGCCCAAGTAAAGCTATCAAATTCTGTACATATGGCCTGTGCACAAGCAATGTTTCAGCCAATGGACCTCCGGGTAACCCGGAGGTCCATTGGCAGAAACATTGCTTGTGTTTGCTATGAGTAACCAAGAGAACCTGCCGTGCTTTGGATGCCATTCGATATGGAAATTGCGCGCAAACACCGCTTGTGATTTGACAGCACTGTGAAAATGTATTGGTACTGCTGTAGGCTGCTGGTGGTGTAAGGGAAACGTGTTTGAAACTATCGGCCACTGGCCGTTTATGTATGTGCTCTTAATTGTGTTAGGTAATGAGTTAAAGGCGGACTGTGTACACTTTGAAGGGTGGAGAGATGGGCGAATTTGGGTGGGTGAGTTTCAACTATCTTCTACACTATATTTTAGAATGTCTGTATGTATGTATGTCTGTCTGTCTGTCCGCTATAGAAATGAATATGGGGCCACCCCGACTGTCCAAAAATGGGTCTACTAGGAGTACTTTTTTATGGCGGAGGTCATCGTCAGGTTTAAAAAAGTGTGTGGGGGTGGGGGTGGTGGTGTAGGGGGCACCAAATGTTCTGACCGAAATTTTTTTTACCGATATGTGTCTTCTAAGGCGTCTCCTAGGGGTACCTTTTTATCAGGAATCTAATGGTGAGGTTTAAAAAAGTGCCGGGGTGGGGGTGTAGAGGGGCTCCAAAAGTTATGACCAAAATTTTTCTCACCGATATAGGTCTTCAAAGTGGTCTACAAGGGTAATTTTTACCACGAATCTAATGGTGAGGTTTAAAAAAGTGCCGGGGTGGGGGTGGGGGTGGAGTTGGGGTGTAGAGGGGCACCAACAGTTATGACCAAACTTTTTCTCACCGATATAGGTCTTCAAAGTGGTCTACTAGGGTAACTTTAATACTCTCCTCAGCCCGAGCAACGCCGGGTAACCCTGCAAGTTAACTGATATAAGTAAAAAACGCCAACACTAGAAATTACCGACAACCGTTTTGTCATGTACAGTACAGCCGCCGTGGAATAATCAAAGTCCACGCGTGGGCAGTTTTGCCGACGGCCACTTCAGTCAATCAATAACAAGTAGTTTCGGCAAATATTAAATGAAAGACGCACCGGGCCTGTGCTTCTTTTATAGGAAATTTGAGATCGATTTCATTGTTTCATGAGTAGGAAGGGATAACACTTGGGCGAAACGATTTAACACTAAAATCTCCATAGACATTTCTTCGCCAGAGAAAAATCACGGTCGTGTGTACTTGGGCGAACTGAATTAACACTGAAAATTCCCATAGACATTTTTTTCGCCAGAGTGCCATCTTTTCGTGTGTACTCTGGCAAACTGACTTAACGCTGAACATTCACATAGACAATTTTTAGCCAGAGTGCCATCGGTCGATGGCACTCTGGCGAAAAAATATCTATGGGAATTTTCCCCCCAGTAAGATAGTTGCTGATGGTGCATGTGCCGAAAACGGTGAAAGATTTCCATGCTAACAAACTGGTAGCGCTAGTAACTCACCCAGAGGGACAACTCTAGCTTGGGTCTGGCGAAAAAATGTCTATGGGAATTTTCAGTGTTGAATCAGTTCGCCCAAGTACACACGATCGTGATTTTGCTCTGGCGAACAAATGAAGATTTCAGTATTAAATCAGTTCGCCCAAGTGTCATCCCTTACTACTTTCATGCCGGAGATTCACTGTTAACGAATGCGTGGAAATATTACCCACGCGTGGATTTTGACCTGTCCACGGCGACTGTACTGTATGGAAGGAGGATATGTTTTCCGCACCCAACTTCCATCTCATACACCAGGAATCGAAGTTACTAATCGTATATGGAGGAAACTTCTAAATATAACTGAAAATATTCTTTTCATTGAATGAACATTCTGTTTTTCAGCTATGTGTGCATCACCGTGTTTAAATGGTGGGAGGTGTATTCCGCCAGGATTTTGCTGGTGTAAAAAAGGATTTTACGGTGAAGCGTGCCAAATAAGTGAGTATTCCCGAAGCTATAACATACATTCTATACAAATCTACGTTCGTTAACTTCCCAATGAATCATGACGCCGCAATGTAAATCTTTGTTATCTTATAACAAGCCTTTCTTTCCTTCAATGCAAGTAGAAACGTCTCGACAAAAATACAACTCTATATTAAGGTCTGCAACACTCCATGAACGTGCAAAATAAGGAAGGCGAATTTTCGATGTTGCCCTCGTTCACAAAAATAGTCGAACACTTCAGTCTGTGCACATACATGTAATGAGGTCACTGCTTTTGCTAATACTAATAAGGATTGGAGTGCAGTGATGTCCAAGCATACGTTTACCAGGTAATAAAATCAACTGCAGCAAGATTTTAATTAAAACAAACCGGGGGTCCATTAACTGCATTGATAATTATTCCCAAAATAAGTGGCTGGTATCTAATCTAATGTTGCCCTCTCATGGAAAGTGACCAGCCTACGGTGGCCGTACTGTAACACTCATGGAAAGTGACCAGTCTACGGTGGCCGTACTGTAACACCCATGGAAAGTGACCAGTCTACGGCGGCCGTACTGTAACACAGAAACACCGATGACAATGTCGGCAGGTGTTTTTAATTCATCGAATCACTCATGACAACAGCGCTGTTTTTTAGGTTTGCAGACCATAAAGTAGACCCTTGCTTAAATGACGACTGGTTACTTTTAAGAGGAGGTATTGTTATAAACTGTAGTTACCTTACCACGCCGACGTGGCATTTGCGTATATTTTGGATTTGGAGGCGCATCGGGAGGGAAAATGAGGTATCAACATTCTTATAACATACTAGCCCTATTTACCCCCCCCCCCCCAAAAAAAAAAAAAAACAAACCCAAAACACAAAAAAAACAAAACCCAGATCTCACATTTTAACTGACGTGTAGTGAAGCACAACCATTCAAAAACGTTCCGGAAGTAATCCCAGCTGTCCATAGTTGTATTTTTACGATGTGTACTAGTTGATATTGACCCGGATCATAAGAAATGAAACAACACTCCCATTGACATTTAATGAGTTTTGGACTGTTGTTTCAATGCATTTCTATTACCGATTGCCTCTAATTGTTCATTATCTGGAGACATATCGTTTCTTGAACACACAAAGTCACCAACTCTGTTTGAGCATTGCAGTTGGCAACGTAGCACTTTATGCTTTCAAGGGAGAATATACCTGTACATTGCACCCTATGTGTTATAATCTGCTGGGAGAAATGGTTCATTTGGAGCACGACGATACACCCCCACCCCTGTTCTTAGAATTTGAAAAGTTGTTGAAAGTTTGGAGTGCTCTCAAACTAAGTTTGCACGTGGTTAAAGGACGGCATGTTTCCGCTGGAGAAAAGATTAACTGATCGTGTACTCCGCCCTCAACCTTTCGCCATTTAAGAGAACACTCTTACAGTATAAAAAGATTCGGACAACATTAAACTCTAAGATATTATTTATTTATTTATTGATGTTTAAGGTCACATATTTATGCACAATGGCTAATCATGACCGTGACAGTTTTACGGGTGGAGGAAGCCGGAGTACCCGGCGAGAACCACCGAGCAACGACGAGCAGCTGCCAGCTCCCCAACATCGTAACTCCGCACTGCAGCACAGGCAGGGTTAGATTGGTTGAAGACATGCGTACCATCGACGTGCAGTTCGCCTTACTACACGGCGTCATCGTGCCCCCACATGGGCAATGGGGGTGAAGTGTCTTGCCCAAGGACATTAAACTCTAAGAGCATCTAACAATGATACTCTGTGTACGAACCTTGGATTCTCATCCAGATATACCAAGCTCCATTAAAACGAGACACACCAAACGCCATTTATTAGATTTGATTTTATTTCCCAGAATTGACAATTATCAAACTCAGCAGATATGACTTAAAACCCGGCTGATATGAAGCCGATCTCGGTGGATATGACCAAAGCTAGCCTCTGGGCGAGTTACTAGCGCTACCAGTTTGTTTACATGGACATCTTTCACTGTTTTCCGCACACCCAATCAGGAACATTGGTGCTAGCAGGCATAACAGAATAGTTTAAGTTTTGGGTTTTTAACCCTTTACCCAATGTAACCGTCAAAACCGTCCAGCGCTATTCTCAAAAATCGCCAATTATTTTTTATTATATTTTTATGTTTTGTCTCATAAACATAGGTTAACTCCCCTTTTTGGAACGAGCTCGTCGAGCTCGTTCCAATGAGGGGTCATAACCTATGTTTTTGAGACAAAAAATGAAAACAATTAATTATTCACGAATTTTCTTTGCAAGTGTCGTCTGCTTTTCATGTTAGGAAAAGGGTTATAGTATTGCGAGGTATTAATGGTGGAAATAAGTAAGGATTAAGTATGTGAAGACAGAAAAGAAGAGAGAGGTACAGATACTCAATGCAAACTAGGATTCAGTGTCGTTGGTTCGTCGAAGTGGGAGAATCGATTGTTCAGCTACCCGAACGTTGCGGCTTTGGATAGATCAACTAGTAGAAGCGGAAACATCTGAATTTGCGAAAAGAATGAGAAAAAATAATACTGTCAGAAAACTGTAAGTGATCTGAGAACATGTTGAAATTATTAGTGATGGGAGAAAAAGAAACTTCGAACTCTGTGAAATGAATGAGAAACAATAACACTCTCAGAAAACAGTTACAGTTTTGACATCATTCTATAATGACTTGTTTTGGGTAAATAAATAAAGAGGATATTATTTCGTTAGTTTCATATCGTACTAGATATTAGCCCTTAGTAATTTCATATCAGCCTTCGACCTTCGATATCAATAACTGCCTGATATCAATAAATGACCACTGCAACATTAGTTTAAAAGAAGATAGTCCAAACGTTACACTCTGCAGGTTCTCAAATAATAATTCCCAGTACTTTCCGAAAACGTCTGACTGTTACTCGCCTTAATAATTAGATATTATCAATTGGTTAGTTTCATATCTGCAGAGATATCAGACCGAGGTAACTTCATATCAGCCTAAGACCGCCGGTCGAAGGCTGATGTGAAGTTTATTTATTTATTTTTTATTTAATCTTATTTGTTTTACAATGATTGGCGAATACGTTATGCAACTTATATTAACGCCTGTCCTTGGCCCAGTGGCGCAGGTGTGTGGACTCGCTCTTCTCGAATACTACGAAGGGATAGGGGTCACTAGCCCAGTTTCCTCCCAGTAAGAGAGATTGGTCAGTTTATGCACAAACACAATTTCCCGCAAAAGCCAGAACAGAGCCGGAAAACTAAAAAGCAGTCAATGGTGCAGCAGAAATGTGAAAAAAATCTTCTACCATCAGTTTCTTTTCAGACATCCACGCAGTTCCCATAACATTCTTCTATCCGGACAATTGATTTCTATAAAACTGGATCAGTGAAAAACGTCGCAGCTTATTTTCCCCAGCTTGAGATGGTGTAAAGTTAATCAAAGCAGTAACTTCATCAAACGCCATGGAGTTTTTTTTAATTTTTTTTTATTAAGGTTTAACGACACATTAACATCCAGGGTCGTGTCATGTCGCTGACAGTTTTACGTGTGGAGGAAGCCGGAGTACCCGGAGAGAACCGCCGAGCAACGACGAGCAGCTGTCAGCTCTCCAACATCGTAACTCTGAAATCTGCACCGCGGCACAGGTAGGGTTAGATTGGTTGAAGACATGCGCACCATCGACGTGCAGTACGCTTTAGTACACAGCGTCATGGTGCCCCCCATGTAGGCAATTGGGTTTAAGTCCCTTGCCCAAGGACACATCGCGGGAGCACGGAATCAGTCATTGAAATGGTCTCCCATCCAACTACTAACCGCGCTCGTCGCTGCTTAACTTCGGTGATCTGACGAGAACCGGTTACCGCGACGCCACCGCTCCCCACCATGGAGTTCAGGTAGCACGACAAGCAGTAACTCTGCATCAACTTTGCTATCCCAGTACTTGTCTGTTTATTAACAGCAACTAAAATATGTTGTCAATATGTCATTTGTATTGCCATTAGAAATGTGCACATAATCAAAATATTTATTTTTCATAGACACCAAGGTATATTTTTTAACCCTTTACCTAACACGAAAATAGACGACACTGGCCAAACAAATTCTTGATTAACTAATTTTTTTCATTTTTTGGTCTCAAAAACATAGGTTATGACTCCTCGTTGGAACGAGCTCGACCAGCTCGTTCCAACGATGGGTCATAACCTATGTTTTTGAGACACAAAATGAAAAAAGTAATATAACAATAACATGATTTTGGGGGGCATTATGGTTCATTAGCGGCCCTGCAGCAATGATGAACAACCCGAGGGTTTATTAAAGGCCCGAGACGAAGTCGGGGGCCGTTAATAAGCCCAAGGGTTGTTCATCATTGCTACAGCGCTGCTAGTGAATCATGATGCCTGACAACAATCATGTTATTACTATTATTACCACACCCTGTTACATCTAACCGCACGAGGGAATTGCCGGAAGAAATAATCGCTAAAGTCGGTTCGATATTGCTGTTTCGATCGTGAGTTCGACTTCAGTTCAGAAATACAAACGGACGTCATCCGAATGGGAGTAATTCATTAGACCAGGGAATCTAAAAATAGCCGGGCCGCGGGCCGCTAATGGCTATTTATACCATTATCGCCCGCGGCCCGGCTCCGTCGAATGACGTCATTGGAATTATGGAGTTTTAACGGTCCTCCAAAATCATGTTAATCGACTAGTAACTTATAGATTGAGTAGTAATAATGAAAATTAATTGATAATTTTTGAAAATAGCGCTGGCTGGTTTTGGCCCTTACGTTAAGGGTTAAAAAGTCATAGATGAATGTCAGGTATCGGGAAGTTGAAAACTTTTGAGAGGTTTTTGTTCAACATTGTTTATTCATTGCAACATTTCTCTAAATGTGACCGATGAGTGTTCCAGAAATACAATTGTTTAAAGTTCAGTAACGCGAACCCACCAAAACCCAATATGAGAGAAGAAAAGGTGAAACACTGATCTACTGAATTTTGTTTTGTTGAATTTTTTGAACTGAAACTTTATTTAGCAGCATACTCGAATACAGTTTACATAAATTAAAATATGGTATCAATCAAAAAGGTGTATACTGCATGGAAATGGCATAGCCGGAGAGGCTGTCTTCCTGCCATTCCCAAACATGATATCCTGTCCTGACATCAAAGTCGTTTAACTCTTTATCCTCATTGTTCACAATTGGTAAAGCTCCTAAGAAGACTTTTGGTGAAGCTTTCACCGTGTTAGAATTAAAACCACTTACACAATGCTCAAAGTAATCCGAAAAGATGAATAGTGACCTGAAAGGTCCTATGCTCAGGATAATTGTAGATTATCCCGAACACAAGACCCCCCAAATCACTATACAAATCTTCCGATCATCAGTAGTTGGGGGGATGAGATCACTTTATGCTGGGTCACAATCGGGACAGAATGGATTGTTCAGCATTTGGTAAAGCTCTCAAGAAGACTTCTAGTGATTGAAAATGTATTCACATAACTTATATTTTACTGTTTCTCCGAGCTTGACTTCGTAGCGAGTTGGTAAGTATGAGAGTCGGACAGTTACTCGCCGTTGTCCGGATGTTCTCACCCCCATTTAGAATTTATTATACACATCAGTGTTTATATTCCACATTGTTAATATTACACCCTCGTAATGGGAATCCCGAGAAGTGGAGCATTGCTGTTTACTGTGGTAAACATGTTATTCTTTACTGGTAAAATAGGATCGGATACCAAAACTTGGGGTAAAATTCCTCTAAATTGAGCAACATAGGTGTAGACGATGGGCTGAAATTGACTTCATACCGACAGTTAAAACTAGAAGTCCTGTCACGAAATGTGCGCTTATCTAGGCTTAATTGCACGTAGCAATTGCGCGCAGCTGTCATATCGAATGCCACCCAAAGCACGGCAGGTTCTTCTGGTTACTCACAGCAAACACAGGCAATGTTTCTGCCAATGGACCTCCGGGTTACCCGGAGGTCCATTGGCTGAAACATTGCTTGTGCACAGGCCATATGTACAGAATTTGATAGACTTACTATGGTCATAACGCGTAGATTAACGCGTAGATCGACGTGCTATTTGCGCGCATTTCATGACAGGACTTCTAGTTTTAACTGTATGTCACGGTTATAATACTTCTAAAAATCCTGAAAGTGACCTTTAACAATAATAAATCAATTAATATCACATTATTTTGATCACTTGAATGTGGCTTTGTGTTTGTGAAAGAGTATTTTTGAAAAGTCATGGTTAAGAGTATCGTTGACTGAGATATAGATACAAATACACTCTTTTATCGCGACTCGACTCGTTTCTGTGCAAGCGCGACGAATACATTGTAGCTATACGTCCCAAAAGCGAGTCTCTCGCAATAAAAGATTCTGCACATAAACGGCTGCACGATTTGAAGGAACAATTGATAGGTGAACATTATGCTCGTTTCAGAGCTGATATACATGACGATAACAGACGTTCTGGTAAAAATAAACTCAGAACGTACCGCTTATTTAAAGCAGAATATAAAATAGAGCCTTATTTGGTGCATACTCAGTCGATAGAGGCGAGAACATGTTTTACACGGCTACGAATAAGTAAACACACTCTCGCGATTGAACAGGGTCGCCATGTACAAACCTGGGTTCCGGTTGTAGAACGGCTGTGTAAAGTATGTAACCTTGGAGAAATCGAGGATGAGATGCACTTTCTGATGGACTGTCCAGCCTATTCATCCCTGAGAAATGAACTGTTTGTTATTATGATGCACAATAATGGAGAGTTCAGTGGGGTGAACAGGGAAGGCCAGTTCAACAGCATTATGCAAAACAATCAAATAACTACAGGGGCGTCAGTCTGTAACATGGTCTACAAGTTTTTCAAATTAAGGGAGTCAGTTCTAGCTTCTTTACCGCCTAACGCCGTATGATAGATTATGTGTTCAAGAAAATTCTTCTCAATGAACATTTAAACTCTTGATAATATTGACAATTGTTTGTACTTAAGATGCTCTGATGTCAGTGTTATATTATCATGTAGCAACCTGCCTTTTTAAGCGCGTACAATTGTTCAATGTCGCATAGGGGACATAGAACATTCTAGCACTCAGGAGACGACATATTTACTGGCTATAATTACATATGCTGGAGGACAACAAGGGCATTGTGTTTGGTGGAGGGCCGTCTTGAGTCAAGCGCTGAAATCTCCAATGGCACAAAAATACAAAAAGACCACAACCAAAATATTTTTACTGAATGAATAAAAGAAATTTCCGCTATCTTCAAAAGTATATCCATCTAATTTCTCCATCATCATTTAATGTATTGTCTAACATTCAAGTGACCTCCATCAGTGAATATATACTATTAAAAAAGTAGGGGATATTTGATAAATGTGAGATATATGAAGAAATATATTTATATTTTTATCAAAAAGACAGTTGAGGCATTGCACTGAGACATCTGGTGAATGATTTCAGCGATAGTTGGGTGTCTGACAAGCACACATTCCACGCACTGCGCTGTAGCAGACGTAGACGGTCAGTCAGGGAATTTATCACATTCAGTCCAAGATCTCAATACCTTGTAAATCATCCTCGGTTGGCGAGACAAGCGCGGATCCGACCTGGCATACTCCTCACCAAACGTCCAATATCAGCTTGCCTGATGTTATTCTATTCTTCTTGCAGTGCAACGTCGAGTTCCTGGACATTGGTAGGGAGCTGTTGCCGTTGTCGTAGGAGCCTGTCAAACATATCCCAGACGTACTCGATTGGTGAAAGGTCTGGTCTTAGTGCTGGCCAAGGCAGTGTAGTAATGTTCTGCTCCTGGAGGAACTGTGTAGCGACACGGGCCCTGTGTGCTCTTGCATTATCATTTTTGAAAATGAATCGACGGCCGTGACGTCGCGTAAATGGCACCACATGTGCTGCTGACATGTTGTCATGGTAGTACTGACTTGTGACACGCCCTTGGATGACATGTAATGCTGTTCTGCTTGTCATGGTTATGCTTCCCCACATCATAACCGATCCACCACCAAAACGATCGTACTGCCTAGCGGTTACGTCATTGTATCGTTCGTTCCGCCGCCACCACTCTCTGTTTCGCCTGTCGTGGAAGTCGAGAGTGAACCTCAATTCATCGGAAAACATGACGCTGCTCCACCGACGATTGTCGCAGCGCTGTCGTGCTCCACACCAATTACGCCTTGCTGCGATGTGACGTTCAGTAAAACATGGAATTATTCGAGGTCGTCTAGCTTGCAAAGTCCACCTATGTTGGAGATTTCGGATAGTCGGACCACTGACTCGCACATCTATCGCTCGGTGCAGCTGCTGTCCAATTTGTGAGGCACTTTGATTGCGGTTACATAATGCTGTGGTTCGGATGAAACGATCTTGATTAGCAGTAGTCGCCCTTGGACGACTTGACCGACGTCTGTCATCAACATTGCCTGTCTGACGGTAGCGTGACCACAACCTGCTAATCACCGATTGAGAAACGTTGAGAATTTGAGCCACTGCAGTCTGTCTCTTGCCAGCTTCCAACATGCCAGCGGCACGTACAGTTAAAACTAGAAGTCCTGTCATGAAATGCGCACAAATAGCACGTTGATATGCGCGTTAATGTACGCGTTATGGCCCATGTAAAGCTATCAAATTCTGTACATATGGCCTGTGCACAAGCAATGTTTCAGCCAATGGACCTCCGGGTAACCCGGAGGTCCATTGGCAGAAACATTGCATGTGTTTGCTATGAGCAACCAAGAGAACCTGCCGTGCTTTGGATGCCATTCGATATGGCAATTGCGCGCTATTCCAACGCGCAATTAAGCCTAGATAAGCGCACTATTCGTGACAGGACTTCTAGTTTTAACTGTAACGTTCGTCACGTGTCAGTCTTCGCATACCTCAGAAGTTACGTTCTGACGTTACGACCAGAAACTATTGATGAACGAGTTTATACCAAGAAAAGAACGATGAGACCTCCGAAAAACCCCGTCTAGTACAAATGAAAATTTCAAAACGTACCCCACAGACATTAACGCGGCGCTCGTGCGAAAAATGTGCACAAAGTTTTCGTGGGCCGCTGACATTTATGATCCACACTAAACTTGGTACAATTGATGTGTCCAATCACGCGTATCCAATACAGTTTTCCGAAAATATCAACATCAGTTTGGATATCCCCTTACTTTTTTGAATAGTATATAAGGCAATGCACACAAATTTAACTTCGTTTTAAAGAGTATGTCATGAAATATTTGACTGTATGTCTGTCTATTCTGCAGAAAAACACTTTTTTGTCGAAAATGAAAGTTTATATTTTTCCAACAAAGACCACTATTGTAACTCAGATAGAGTAAACGTCTTCAGGTTTCTCGCATCCGCACCCAGGAGGGTAAAAGTAGTTCTATATGCATAAAACCGCTAAATACGATATGATATAACCGTTGCTGCTGAAAGGGTCGTTACGCTTTAATAAACAAACAAACGGTCCAATACACGTCTTATCCAGGATCCACTACTATAAAACTTATAAAATTGTATTTTTTAGAATTATTTTTTCTACTTATTAATATAACTGACTAAAATGAATCATTAGCATATTAAAAGATATGGCAATTTGCCACCTGGCAAATTGCCAGATCTTTGAAAATGCTAATGACTCATTTTTACCCATTTAAAGTAAAAGCTAGAAAATACTAGAAAATACAGTTCTAGAAAATACAATTGTAAAAGTTTTATAGTATTGGCCCCGGCAGAAGTTTGCAAATAGTTTTCAACAAAGTGATGTCAGAATAGATATCATTAATGACAGGATAACAGGACTGACAGTTTCAGGCTTTTACTCTCTACCTGCTGCCGTTGGGGAGGGGGGGGGGGGGTGGGGGGGGGTGGTTAATAAAATACTACCTCGTACAAAAAACATAACTAAGTAATGATAGAATCGATGATAATTTTTGAAAAGATATAACTCCATGAAATAGAGTACTGTAATCGTCATATAACTTGATACCAGCCACATTTCAATTTTCCTTAAATTCAGGTCATGGCTGCTTTATGGCAGCCATAATCTCATTTTATAAGAAATTAGAAACATACATAACACGTTAAGAGTTATTCCACAATTTATTTCTGTTTGAACTGGCGCAATCTACTCTAACCTTTTTATTGGGGTTTGACACTTTCGACAGCCAGAGTCACGTCATGTCTGAGAGTTTTACGGGTGGAGGAAGCCAGAGTTCTTGGAGAAAACCACCGAACAGTGGCGAGCCATTTCCAGACTCCCCAGCGTACTAACTCTGCGCAATCAGGGTTGCTGTCGGTTGAAGACGTGCACCATCGACGTGCAGTACGTTTTCGTACACAACGCCACCGTGCCTCCACGTGGTCAATCGGGATTAAGCACCTTTCCCAAGGACACAATGCAGCTACCCTTGGTGGGATCGAACCGTGGGCCTTTCAGTTTGAAGTCCAATGCTGTAACCACTGCGCCACTGCGCCCCGACTCTCTCACTATTAGTATGATCCATTTAGAGATTGGACGTCAGACGGGTTACCATATTCATCATTATAATTGAGTCTGACTTTTAAGCGCTTGAGACTTGGCTTCCTGACAAAGTTGAAACGATGGATGTTTTCAACATGCCAAAATACAATTAGAAATAAATAAAAACATTCTGTGGATGTCTGAATAAGTCAAATTAGCATCTTAGAATTTATCGCCAGGGATACTATTTGACCCTTTCATTCGATATGACAGTAATAGTAGGTTAACTTTTAAACACTTCCTTGTCGTGACATTTCATCCTCATCGGATGCAGGCAACATTGTTTTCGTCGGCTCGCATCTGTATTAAACGAACATCCCCTCCCTACCTGCGGCACGTTACGCTCCATCTCATTACTTTATTATCACATTAACATTTCCCGCGAGGGAATGGTGCTCTTTAGATGGAGATATTCTTCAGTTCTCTCTTTTGAGAAATACACTCTTCAAAAATAACCACGTGGCACTGACAGCAAGCCAAACTTTTTACGTTTTTGAAAAAAAACCCACAATTCTTATTCAAAATAGACGTAGATAAATAGAGGATATTTAGACAATAACCAATTGTCTAGGTCACAAGTGAGATAAATTTCGGTATCCACTCAAAAACACTAGATTTTCTTTTCATTATACGCTTTTTATAAGAATTTTATTAATTTCAGCGCATTGAATCATTGATACACGGAAGTGATTTGATCGATACTCGGAACAGATACCGTCTTGCGATCTGATTCAGTTGGCGGGTTTCTAGTCCAAATATGGCCTGAAAGTCCGTAATATAAGTTTTTTGGTTTGGTTCGTCAATTCAAGGTGAATACGTATTGAATTATTGCTGGAAATGATCGGTATCCACTCAAAAACACGAGATTTACTTTTCATTATAGGTTTCTAGAACAAATTGATCATTTCCAGTGATAAGTTGACTCGTACTCGTATTCACCTTGAAGTGATGCTGTGAAAGCCGCTATTTTGACTGATACCGTGGAAGTGAAAATTTCTATATCTTCATAGCGGGGGATACGATTTCTGTCTTTCAGCAAATTCTTCGATAATCTATCGTTTAGCGTATAATAGACATCAACACCAGCAACAGTTTAATTAATGATTATTCCTATAATTAGTGTTTAGCGTATAATAAATATGTCTTATGTGCACATTGTGTTTGTACGGAATCTTTTATCGCGAGTCGAGGGGGCGCGGTGGCTCAATTGGTAGAGGTGCAGGCTGCACGCCGAGAGGTCCTCAATTCGAATCCCACCTGCGGCAACCGCGTTGTGTCCTAGGGCAAGACACTTCACCCCGATTGCCTACATGGGGACACGATGACGCTGTGTACTGAGGCGTACTGCACGTCGATGGTGCGCATGTCTTCAACCAATCTAACCCTGCCTGTGCTGCGGTGCAGAGTTTAGAGTTACGATGTTGGAGAGCTGACAGCTGCTCGTCGTTGCTCGGTGGTTCTCTCCGCGTACTCTGGCTTCCTCCCCCCGTAAAACTGTCACGGTCACGATTAGCCATTGTGCATAAGTATGTGACCTTAGACACCAATAAATAATAAATATCGCGAGTCGATTCGCCTTGAGGGACGTACAGCTACGAGTCGAGCAGCTATATGTCCCGCAAAACGAGTCTAATCGCGATAAAAGATTCTATACAGATGCAATGTGCACGTATCTACCATTCATTTAAAATCCATGAACATAATTTCTAGAACAAATAGTCGGAAACAGCCAACGAAGTGACACTCAACCGATCGAAATAATGAGATTTCGTTTCCACTTCTCCGAACCCATGTGCACGTGAAGAAATTCCTTTAACTTGAATTAAAATATATGGAAATATAAAAATCAATAAAGCTCATTCCATGCATTTTCCATTGCGCATTGATATTTCAAAACACCTTCAATTTATTTCATGGGGTCCACCAAGGGTTACGAAGGTTGTTTAAGGGAACAACTAGGGAACTATATATTTTTATAGTCGTAAGAATCTCTTCATATACATGACGTCATTTCATTTATAATTTGACGTCACAACATTTATAATTGTTAGAACTAGAAGCGGGCACATCTCAATGATATTGACGTTACGGTTCAAAGTTTATTCGCTGTTACTTTGATTTATTGCGATTCGTTTTCGTTTCGTTTTTGCTGCATGTTCGCATGGTGGATTGTTAATGTATTGGGTCGTACAGTTACCACCAATATGGAATGTATGTTGGGGGAAACTTGACTCATGGTTTGTGGGAGAATTATCAATATCAGTTCTGGAAAGGAAATTCATGCGATGTCAAGGAACATCAGTACTATTACCAATATTGCGAGAGGAAGCAAGAGTTGCGGGAACATTCAGATTTCGTCTACCATCAGTGTTGTATTGAGCTGAACTCTCCGGATTTTGGTCAATGTTAGCCGAAGGATAAACTCCAGCTAAGATGTTCGACATTTGATGTTGCATCTACTTTTGATGCTACTGCGTAGAACAATCGTAGGAAATGTGCCTCAACACAAATGTTCTTGTGCCGAGAAAGCTGCTGCAGTGGGTAGTGCTATTCCGGAATGAAGCAACCGCGTACAAGTCGTTTTTCTGGCACATGTGTTGGTTTTTCATCCACTTAATCCGGCCTTCGGTGCCATTTTCTGCACAATTTTACGGAGCTTGTGGATCCCAATCGGTTGACATTTATACCACGAGCCATCGTTCGACTTTCTATTAAGGACATCCTGACATGCTTCGAACTTAAAAAAGTTTCTCCCAGCTGTTTTGCAAATCTGCCCAAATTTGTACTTATATTTTTACTTAATGGTAATAGCCACTAAATGGTTAGACGTGAATGGACACCAGCCGAAGAGAAATCGCGATACGAATTCCAACAAACACGCTCAATAGAAAAGATAACGAATGTATTTTAGACTGGTTCCTAAAAGGTTGGTTTGATGTTTTATAGACCCATTTGATCAGTACAGCTTCAAACAAAACAAACGAAGTCTTCACCTTTGGGTTTAAACATCGGAATTGAAATTTATTTATTTAAATGAAGTTTATTGCATGGGATGTGTAATAAACACAGAACGCGATGTGTGTTTCAATCGGTGAGTTTTTTTTATATAACGAGTTGGAATGGCGTAGTCATATTTCGCGAGACCCGTATGGAATGGTGTAGTCATATTTCGCGAGAGCCGCTGGCTCTCGCGAAATATAACTACACCATTCCAACTCGTTATGTAAAACACTCACTGTCTCAAACACACATTGCGTTCTGTCTATTTCCACTCTGCATTAACATCTTTCAATTTTTAACAACATTTTATATCTCATTTTCATGCATCTCAAAAACCTGGGGGGGGGGGGGGGCTTTGATTTCGTCGGATCATTTGAATCTGAAGCTGTTGACGTTTGCCTAGTGACAGAATTCCTCCTACTCGCAAACCCCCACAACGGCACAGGTGTAGATGTTACCCGATGCAGTACACTCGAATCCAAATAAAAATTCGCAGGTGAGAAATCTACCGTTGCGTCTGTGGAACCGTCGTCCTCCCCGTAATTATTACTCATCACACCAAACTAATTATTGGAATCGATCTAATGTAATTGTAAAATAAATTGAATATAGAAAAGAAATGTTGAAATGTTTTACAATTTTGCAAATGACGAAGAGATCGGCAGTTGCGAGCTTAGTCTAATAATTGTATTTTCAAAAGGTTTACTCATAAACATTCGGTCGATTTACAGGGTTTTAATATAATTAAATTGGGGCTCTTTCTCCAGTCACACTGAAATGCATTTCGAATCAATGATTTTTATGGTATAAATTTCCTCGCAGAAGTTGTTTTCATGTCGTTGCCAAGGATATTTCCGTTTCCTCAAGCAGCCTGGAAATTCCCAGTGTAAGTATGTGAATGAAATAGTTCGACGAGCGCGTGCGTTCGTTTCTCGCGAAGTCATGTGACTTTTATTGCTACTGCAATAGTGATACATGATCTTTTATCGCCTGATTTTTATCGCTAACGGCACTGCGGTTTGCGATTTGCGTATTAAAGTAAATTTTGGATAAAATAAGCCATGGCACATTGTTGGTCCGAAAGTGAAAAAGAGAAACTAACTGGCGTTTAAAACTCGATGATTTTCGTGCGTTACAATTTATCCTAAAAGGAGCAAAGGACGTCACTAACAAGCAGATTATCTTGAATAACTAAACATTATCGTTTTACCCCCAACATAGCTTATAATCATTTTGGAAAGAGCTCGATAACTTTAAGGTTTACGGTACGACGGAGATGCTATGTCCACTGCGAAACAGCTTTAAACTTTACGACACGACGAGAATGTTACATCCACTGTGTAACGCCTTTAAAATTTACGAGACGACGGAGATGCTATGTCCACCACGTAACGGCTCTAAATTTTACGACACGATGAGGATGTTACGTCCACGGTGTAACGCCTTGGTGATTTAGGGGATGACGCAGATGTTACTATTAGTATGTAACCGACTCAAGATTTACGGCACGACGGGGACTTTACGTCCAGTGGGTAACAGCTTTAAGATTTGCGACGCAGGGACGTGGCGACCATTAGGTTGGAAGGGGAGGGGTAGGGGCCCACCCCAGTGCCGGTCACAATTATTAATAGTTAAAAATGTTAAATGGCAAACCACCAACAATTGTGAATTTTTTCCCTACGTTAGTAGATTTTGAGGATTCTTTTTATTTCACACTTTTTTTTTAATGAAATCCCCATCTACAGCAACACTAAACCGTGTGGAAAACGAAAATCCGTTCCGTACACATGTGCGGAATGGAAATCGTTGACAAACGATTGATCACCCGAATCTGAACCGATTGCGAAATAATTAAATAAATTATCTAAAACTGAAGGATATGGCGAGTTTAATGTGTACGGAAATAGCGAAGAAGAAATGGAGTCGATATACAGTACGTATAGAGTGTATTATCACTAAATCACCTGCAGAGTGGAGATTCCACCCAAGCAATAATTGCAAATTTGTTGCAAAACTTAACAAGCACAAGCAAAGTTTCGGCCAATGGACCTCCGGGTTAAACCCGGAGGTCCATTGGCTGAAACATTGCTTGTGTTTTTAGTCGATATATACAAAATACAAAAGTTATAGTTTGGATGATAACTCCACTCCGTGGGTGATTTAGTTACAATCCACTCTCCACGTACTGTATGAAGGGGATAATGAATATGCAGAAGAAGACTATGAGTACGCAGATTTGGTGGCGATAAAATGTGTTCTTTTTGTTGATAGTTATCAAATGAATTACTGAGTGTCCTTCTAATAATTGTTTTATAGACTCGAAGGCGTGTAATAAACACAGAACGACACGCCCGTGTGAATGGGTTAATAGATATGGCACGTGTACCATAGCGGAAGGACAAAACTTGAGGCCTATGGCCTCCCATTGTATCCTTCCGCGTTGGCACTCTTGCCATATCGATCAACCCATTGACACGAGCGTGTAGTTCTGTGTATTTTGTGACTGTGACCATTTCCAACAGACATTTAATGAGTGTTGAGGCACATTTCATGGGATTGTCCTACTGAAGTCAATATGTCTTTCCTTGAATGTATCGAGGCTAAAGAATTACAAATGGCGCCTTGTTGTCTTCAAGAGAGAATTGCCAATTCTAGAACCCAAAGGCTACAATGCAGTCGCCGAGGACTGGTCGTAATCCACGCGTGGGCAGTTTTGTTCACGCACACATTTGCCAGGTAATAAAAATCATCATAAGCAAAATTTTAATTAATGGAGCACCGGGTTGTACCTTGTAGTAGGGTTGCACCAGGTTGCTTCAGGTTGTACCAGGTTGTACTGGGTTATACCCAGTGCTTCATTAATTAATTAAATTTTTGGTTGATTATTCCTATAATTAGTGTTTGGAATCTAATATTATCGCGTCCGTGGAAATATTGTCCACAAGTGGAACGTGACCAGTCCACGACGGCCGTACTGAAAATGTTTCGAAAAAGATTGCATTCAGATATCTCCAGTAGATGGAATATTCAAATATAACAGTTGAAAACTTCTCACTCAAAGACTGAGGGTGAAATGATATTCTCGAAAGTTGAATGCTCAGCAGTCGTGGAGAGGGGTATAGTTTGAAAATTAGATAGAGCACAGCCCCCGCAGGCCTGGCATTCTTAAAACTGCAGGAGGGCTAAAAATCGCTCTCCTCGCATGGCATAGGGAGCGATTAGCTCTCCTCAAGCTGGCAAAAGCTAAAAGTGGCAAAATGAAGTTGTACTATTAATGAAGTTTGCTCATTGGGTTTTGTACGTACATTTTATTTGGTGCTGCTAACCAGGTAGTGTCTGTGAGACGGCACATTGCCCCTCCCACACCTCCGGGCCATCATAAGGCCCGGAGGTGTGGGAGAGGCAGTGTGGTCATATTGCAGAGACCACTAACATAGCAACGATCTGAAAACCTGTGGGTTTTGGGAACAGGCTGTTGTGGTAATCATTATTTTCCAAGGCTCTCCTGAAAACGCCAGGCCTGCCCCCGAATCAAGACTCTCTAGCCGCATCCATGTTACGACACGATATTGCATCCAATTAGTAACGTCTTTACAATTTACAACAAGATACAGATGTTACATACAGTGTGTGAACGGATTTAATATTCACGAAATAATAGACATTTGACGTCCAATGGGTAAAGGCTTTAAGATTTACAACACGTCAGAGATGTTACGACCAGAGTGTAACGGCTTTTGGATTTAAAAAACAACGAAGATATTATGTCCAATGTGTGAAGGCTTTGAGATTTACAACACGACAGAGATGTTACGACCAGGGTGTAACGACTTTTGGATTTAGAAAACAACGTAGATGTTACGTCCAGCGTGTAAAGACTTTACAATTTACGAAACAATGTAGCTGTTACGTCCAGTGTGTAACGCCTTTTAAGATTGACAACACGACCAAGATGTTAAGCCCAGAGTGCAACGGCTTTAATATTTAAAACTGTTCGACACGAGGTCATCTTGGCTATCCAAAGTGTCGTTAAACCCCAACAAATAACTAAACAAATAAATATGACACGATGGAGGTGTTACGTCCAGTGTGCATCGACTTTCAGATTTACGAAACAACAGATATATTACATCCAGTGTGTAACGGCTTCAAGATGGAGATGTAACGTCCGGTGTGTAAAGGTTTTAAGATTTCCGAATCAACGGAGATGTTACGTACATGGTATAACGGCTTTAAGATTTACGACATGGCGGAAATGTTACGCCCAGTGTGAATCGGCTTTAACATTTACGACACGAAGAGTATGTTACATCCAGTGTGTAATGGCTTTAAGATTTACGAATCATCGATGTTACGTCTAGTGTTTACCGGTACTGAGATTAACGAAAGAACGGAGATGTTCGACCAGTGTGTAACGGCTTTGAAGATTTACGAAACAATCTTGAGATGCTACGTCAAGTGTGTAACGTCTTTAACATTTTCGAAACTGTCTGAGATGTTAAGTCCAGTGAGTAACGGTTTTAAGATTTAAGAAACAACAAAGATGTTACGTACATGGTAAAACGGCTTTAAGATTTACGACATGGCGGAAATGTTACGCCCATTGTGAAACGACTTTAACATTTACGGCACGAAGAGTATGTTACATCCAGTGTGTAAGGGCTTTAAGATTTACGAAACATCGATGTTACGTCTAGTGTTTAACGGTACTGAGATTAACGAAAGAACGGAGATGTTTATCCAGTGTGTAACGGCTTGTAGATTTACGAAACAATATTGAGATGCTAGGTCAAGTGTGTAACGGCTTTAACACAGTCTAAGCTGTTACGTCCAGAGGGTAACGGCTTTGCGATTTTCGAAACAACCCGAGTTGTGACGTCCAGTGTGTAACGGCCTGTAGATTCTCGACGCGAAGGAGGTGTTATGTCCAATGTGTGACGACTTTAAGATTTACAACACGACGGAAGTGTTATGTCCAATGTGTATTGGATTTAAAATTTACATCACAACAGAAATGATGTAACGTCCAGCAAGTAACGACTTCAAGATTTACAACGCGAGTGAGATGTTATGCCCAGTGTGTATCGGCGGCTTTAAAATTTAGCAACAACAGAAATGTCACGGGCACTTTGTATTGTTTTAAGATTTACAAACCATGTGAGACGTTACGTACCGTGTATAACGGCTTCAAGATTTATGACACAACAGAGATATTACGTCCAGTGTGTAACGACTTTAAGATTTACGAATCAACGGTGATGTTACGACCAGTGTGTACCGGTGTGACACTTACGAAACAATGGGCATGTTACGTCCAGCATGTAACGGCTTTACGATTAAGAACACAATGGAGATGTTACGTCCAGTGCATAACGGCGTAAAGGTTTACAAAACGAAAGAGATGTTACCTCTGGCGTGTAATGGTTTTAAGTTTTACGACCAACGCAACGGAGATTTTTACCTCTAGTGTATAAAGGGTTTAAGATTTACGACACGACGGAGATGTTATCTCCAGTGTATAACGGCTTTGAGATTTACGACACGACGGAGATGTTATCTCCAGTGCATAACGGCTTTAAGATTTACGACACGACGATGTTATCTCCAGTGTATAACGGCTTTAAGATTTACGACACGACGATGTTATCTCCAGTGTATAACGGCTTTAAGATTTACGACACGACGGAGATCTTATCTCCAGTGTATAATGACTTTAAGATTTACGACACGACGGAGATGTTATCTCGAGTATGTAATGACTTTAAGATTTATGACATGACGGAGATGTTATCTCTAGTGTATAACGGCTTTATGATTTACGACACGACGGAGATGTTATCTCCAGTGTATAACGGCTTTAGGATTTACGACACGACGGAGATGTTATCTCTAGTGTATAACGGCTTTAAGATTTACGACACGACGGAGATGTTATCTCCAGTGTATAACGGCTTTAAGATTTATGACACGACGGAGATGTTATCTCTAGTGTATAACGGCTTTAGGATTTTTGACACGACGGTTATGTTACCTCCAGTGCATAATGGTTTTAAGATTTACGACACGACGGAGATGTTATCTCCAGTGTATAACGGCTTTAAGATTTACGACACGACGGAGATATTATCTCCAGTGTATAACGGCTTTAAGATTTACGACACGACGGAGATATTATCTCCAGTGTATAACGGCTTTAAGATTTACGACACGACGGAGATCTTATCTCCAGTGTATAACGGCTTTAAGATTTACGACACGACGGAGATATTATCTCCAGTGCATAACGGCTTTAAGATTTATGACACGACGGAGATGTTATCTCCAGTGTATAACGGCTTTAAGATTTATGACACGACGGAGATGTTATCTCCAGTGTATAATGGCTTTAAGATTTACGACACGACGGAGATGTTATCTCCAGTGTATAATGACTTTAAGATTTACGACACGACGGAGATGTTATTTCGAGTATGTAATGACTTTAAGATTTATGACATGACGGAGATTTTACCTCCAGCGCGCAACGGCTTTATGATTTACGACACGACGGAGATATTACGCATATAAACAAAGTGGCAACAATCAAGTTCCGTTTGATAAAGCAAACTCATACAAGTATCCGACAGTAGCATGTCGCCTTTGATTTGGTTTCACCTCAACCCCCACCCCCACCCCACCCCCATAAAACTACACAATACGAAAGTGAGTTTATTTCACAAATAGCAACGTGTTGTTTCACGAGTGTATATTTACAGTCAGGCTTATTGTACCTATACAATGCTCATACTTTGAATTGCGAAGTTGAGAAAAAGATAAGGTTATCTCCCAAATGGTGCCATCCAGAAGCTGGGTTTGAAGTTTATGGTGTCTTTTCCTTCCACAAGAACCAAAATAGATGGGTGGTACTGAGAATGATACATTGCAGTGTCGGAAACAACATATTTGTCTTAAAGTTAAACAATTACTTATGAACTTTCTTAGCAAAGATTTTTTTTGTGAAATCAGTATGATGCTCTTACTTACAGTTAAAACTAGAAGTCCTGTCATGAAATGCGCACAAATAGCACGTTAATGTGCGCGTTATGGCCCAAGTAAAGCTATCAAATTCTGTATATATGGCCTGTGCACAAGCAATGTTTCAGCCAATGGACCTCCGGGTAACCCGGAGGTCCATTGGCAGAAACATTGCATGTGTTTGCTATAAGTAACCAGGAAAACTTGTCGTGCTTTGGATGCCATTCAATATGGCAATTGCGCGCAATTCCAATGCGCAATTAATCCTAGATAAGCGCACTACTCGTGGCAGGACTTCTAGTTTTAACTGTATGTCATAAGGTACACCTATTCCTAAGAATGTTCATAAGTGTGTTAATGAAACTGGGCCCTGAACCTCAACTAAGAGAAAATAAACAAGAACTCATCCCAATTGTTAATCTGAAGCAGACTGTAATGTTTGCCGTGGCATGAAGAGCATAATAATTTACGTTGTATTTTGTAACTTATACCGTCTTAGTTGGGGTGACAGCAACGCAGAGTAATTGGGCAACAAGACGATGCGCGCAGGTAATGGGGGGTGATGTGCCAGCCCGATCTAGTATTGTTTACTCTGAGTTTCGGTTGATACAATGTAACTAAAGATCAGGTCACGTGTTTATTAGTTTGAGTGCCTGTTGTAAAATCTGTGTTTATAAAAAAGATATTATTTATACGTGTATTACATAAGTTAAATTCACTATTAACCCTTTCAGCACGGATGTCGAAGTATCCGAATTGTACAGTATGGTCGCCGTGAACTGGTTACGTTCCATGGGTAGGCAATATTCGGAATAATCATCAAAAAGTTAATTAGTGAAGTACCGGGTACTACCCAGTACTTCACTAATTACAATTTTGCTGATGGTGATTTTCATTATCTGTTATATGTATGCGTGGACACCACTGTTCACGCCTGGATAGCGACCAGTCAGTGGCTGCTGTACTGTACACAGCAAAATGTTCCCATAATGCAACTTGGAAATGAACCGATTCAGTTTTATATGACAGAGCTTATTGATCTCCGGTGAGTGAAAACCCTCGAAAATCATCAACGGATAGGAGTTCCCGTTCAAACTAATCCTTCCAAACTACAGTTAAAACTAGAAGTCCTGTCACGAACTGTGCGCTTATCTAGACTTAATTGCGCGTAGGAATTGCCATATGGAATGGCATCCAAAGCACGGCAGGTTCTCCTGGTTACTCATAGCAAACACAGGCGATGTTTCTGCCAGTGGACCTCTGGGTTACCAGGAGATCCATTGGCTGCAAAGTTGCTTGTACACAGGCCATATATTCAGAATTTGATAGCTTTACTATGGCCATAACGCGTAGATGAACGCGCAGATCGACGTCCTATTTGTGCGCATTTCATGACAGGACTTCTATTTTTAACTGTATGTAGAAAAACGGCTGAAGCATCCGTAATGTTTTAACGTCTGTCTTCCACACTCCTCCTATGTGATCTATTTCAACACAGATTACTACGTGGACACAAACTCTACTCCGTACCGTTGTGATGGCTCTACACCGGACTAGTACTGAAATGGTTAACTGGATAACCGGTTGGAAACCGGTTACCTACCTAACCGATTAAAACAACGTCAACCGGTTATCCGAAATATCGATAGTGATCGTCATTCCACGGTTAAAACGTAGTAAATCTGCCGCTTCTCCTTTGGGATAGATTACACCTCGATGCAGCGCCGTATATATTGAGAAATAATTGACTTTGGCGTTCAAGACTTCGTGAATGATAGGCAATTTTCTTGAGTTCTGAGTAACCACAGAAGCTATTCCGTAGTATGTATACAAACGAACGTTGTCGAGTACTACGGAATAGTTTCTGAGAATACAGCTTTCAAATTCCTATAGTTTTGATCCCAGATTCGGTGAAATAATGGCTACGGTTAACCGGATATTATCCGGTTATAGTTCTCGGTTAGTCGGTTGTGAGCCAACCGTTTCAGCCCTGCACCGGACACGCCTGATGATAGTATTCACTACGTTCGATTGAACGAGATTACATTACTGCATACATGTACCACAGAACAGTCTTTGTTTTATGGGCAACACTAATAAGTACGCCGTCGTTGCCAATCTTTGACGAATGTCTGCCTGTCGGTTAATTATCTGTTAGTACATGTGAACTAAAGCATTTGTTCGTACCTAACAAAACCATCTCACGTTTCAGTGTTAAAAATTGTTGTTTTTGAAGTCCAAGTCTCTAACTTTCTCGTGTCAATTAGCGGTGTGACGTCAAAATGTCCATCATGTAGATCGGGTATCTTTATTGCAATAACATATAGTTTAATTTTCCTACCTTATTGATGGTCGATTTCCTCGCATGTTATTGGTCGATGTTGAGTTTTTAATAACATGGTAATTGTGTTTCCTACCGTATGGATGTTATTCCTTTGTCCCAGCCCATTTAATCTAAAATCTATCTAACGATCTATTTATACTGTAATTGCTACAGGTTGGATTTTATACACGCGTTGCACCAAAACAATCATTCCTAATGTCCATTGAAATGTGAGTCGGTGCTGAAACCTAGCAAGGCTACATGTAACATATACTAATGAATGAATGTAAATTCGCAGTAGTTATCCTCTGAGTTGTCCGAGACCGCGTGTATTAGTCTACGTTGAAATACAAGAATCCCACTATCCTCTACACATTTGTTGTAACGACTGCAACGATAACCGCACCGCGACACAGTATAATATGAACAACCACTCTAAGTTAAATTATAAGAATTGAAATTAATTATCTGCCACTTTGTCAGGGTATGAATATGGGATGGGCTTGTTTAGTCGTATGAAGTTCTGCGTACTTTATACGACTTAACGCGCTCACCCCACACGCATAATGCGACAAATAATTTCATTTCAACTTTTATATGAAGAAATTTCGTATCGTTGGAGAGTATACCAAGAGTATTCCACAGATAACATATTTTCACCTGTGAGGAAGCACCACCTGATAATATTCTATTTTCTGTTTTTTTACGTGTTGGATGACTCAGTTAAGATGTGAAATATTCCACAGGGAGATGCGAGCAATCTCAATAACCTTTATAACGCTTCTCCCCGACCCACTAGCGTACACTATGGGAGATAAACACAGCAAAGACAACTCCGTGGGCTCGCTTTTTTCGAATACAACGTAGTGACTTTTAGTCTGTATGGAGTTCGACTCTCCCCACACATGTAGCGACTATTGTGCGCCATCACTCGACATCACTCGATAAAACGGAGCACTATAACACCATGTATTGCATAAGAGGGTGTTCTAGAACTTTCCTGACCGACGTAACCCCATCCCCTTGTACCTCTGGTAGGCGACACTAGTACACATATTCAATCTACACAATAATTTCGACAATCACTGAAAGCTCGTAGTTTCTTCCATTACATGCTTTTAACATTGCTTTTCTAAAAACATTTAAAAAATGATCGTAAAATGGACTACACCCCTACTTTTCACCCCCCCCCCCCTTTCACACTAAAAACTAAAGTGTTAAAACTGACACTGTCAAGGTGTTAAACCCATTCTAACTCTTAGGGTTTGATTTTAACACTCAAAGTGCAATGCATTAAGCACTTATATTACAATCGTCAGACATCTGAAGCTTGAATGGATGGCACTTCCCATGTGTCTCGCATTGGTGGTTCTTCCAGAATCGTCCATAATTTGATTTGCGCTTGGTGGGTACATAATTAAAAGGACACAACGCAGATGACGCGGATCAGGCTCGAGAGTTCGAGCCTGATCCGCGTCATCTGTGTTGTTTCCTTTTAAGTGTCGCGACATTACACTTGTCAAGTGGTATTATTGTAACACCTGTCAAGTTCTGGGATATCCACACTTGAACAAAGTGCTAGTTCAGCACTTGGTAAGTGTTAAATACAGCACTTCAAGTGTAGTTTTTAACACTTTAGTTTTTAGCGTGTTGTTACACGGAACACTTTAACAAGTGAGAGTGGAATATGACAGTTTCTGGCTGTTAGCGAATTTCCGATATAGCTGCCTTGGTCTCAATTTACAAGTTTGCAATTTGTTTTTGTGCATTCGTATGTCTGTTGCTCCCTTATTATTGTACCTGCGTTTTTTAATTGTTGATGGCTGTTTGTCGTGTTGTGCCCGACTGGACGCCGCAGTATGGGTCGAATTCTATGTGTTAAGCTATTGCTATCTTCTTTTTTATGTTGTTTTCCAACTACCTCTGTGCTCTTACTGTCTTTACCACAAGATTTTGCCATTTTTTTCCGGCAATTATATTAATATTTTAAAAGAGGTAATGGACAAGCGTACAGTACGTGGAGAGTGGATTGCGACAAAATCACCCGCGGAGTGGAGTTATCACCCACAGTATCACTTTCAAATTCTGTACATATGGCCAAAAAACACAAGGAATGTTTCAGCCAATGGACCTCCGGGTTTAACCCGGAGGTCCATTGGCTGGAACTTTGCTTGTGCTTGTTATGCTTTGCAACAAATTTGCAATTATTGCTTGGGTGGAATCTCCACTCTGCGGGTGATTTAGTGATAATACACTCTCCGCGTACTGTACAACAAGAAATCCGAAAGGAGCCTCGGGCAGGCGCTCTTGTATCCCTTTTAAATTGTGAACACAGCGACCTTACATGTAGCTATCTGAAAAAAAATAAGCTCTCGTTCCGTGATTCAATATTGTTGTCGACAGTTAAAATAGATCTACGGGTGGCCTCCCTTGATGCTCGCGATTGTTGCATAATTCACAGAGTTTGGGTAGCTTTCATTCGTTGGAAAATAAATGTTAAAATCCCGTAAGTAAAATCTCTGACTTTGACTAAAAGTCTGATGACAGAGGAATTAAGAAAGACTATAACAACTATATATTGGCAAATAAAGTGCATAAGAAATCCATACTACTGTATTGTTCTCAGTCAATATGCTTACAGTCTAATAAAAGACTTAATTATTCCAGTTACTACAGAAGAGAAGTCTTTGGCAGAGTTAACACATCCCTGACTAATATAGAATTTCAACAGAGTTTTCTCCCCTGACATTATCAGACAAGCCAGGAAGTATGTTGTACAGCTCAAAAAATTAAGAGATAGTTGTTTTTTCGATTCGGCACCATTTGGGTGCTTTTACGTCACTATAAAGTTTAGCCTATATTCCCTGTTCTTTATTATAAACCCTAATCTCTTGAGTCCAATTAATTACACGATAAACTTATGAAACTTACCACACCAATTTGTGACCATATCAAGTTGCTGACCCTATTTTTTTCATTTCTGTTTAACACATCCGATGCCAGCAATTCTACGTTTTTTCTACACGTTTTATTTTCAATCTCATTTTGATCCGCAGCCTTTCTAATTTAGGGGAATACAATCTCCACAAGAAACCATATCCAAACACGTGGTGCTGTCTTAGGCACGCATCGCAAATAATCGTTACACATCCGATGCCAGCGATGCCAATTCTACGTTTTTTTTCTACACGTTTTATTTTCAATCTCATTTTGATCCGCAGCCTTTCTAATTTAGGGGAATACAATCTCCACAAGAAACCATATCCAAACACGTGGTGCTGTCCTAGGCACGCATCGCAAATAATCGGTACCGGGACCGGACAGAGCCAGTTCCGTCGAAACCAGTATCGGTACCGGGACAAGTAAACAATTGGGTGACATCACAACCAGATGGGAGAAATTCGCATTTAAACCGACCGAGTCCCCAAAATCGCAAAGACAAACATGGCATCGTGCCAATTATTCTGCGGCGACATCAAAGTAATCATAAAGCACGAAAATCATGCTTTATGATTACTTTGATGTCGCCACAGAATAATTTCTTTTAAGTAGTCGATGACGGTGCTTTCATTCTCTTTGATGCCACGTTTGGAAAGTTAAAATGATCGGCCTTATCGAGGTGGTGGTGCGGACAGAACATGCCCCTTCAGAGTATTTTGATATGTTCATTCACAAATAAGCTGAAAGTATGTCGTGTAAATGTCTCATATACAACTATTAGCCCGTATACCCTCGTTCAGTTAGGAATTTCCCATAAAATAATTTTGTCCCCTAACCGGCGGGACAAAAGCTTCAGTACCGGCGCACAGGGGAACCAGCGGCACCGGTACCGGTTGACATGCCTCGTCCTAGAAAATGGTCAATCGTTATAACGGAACGCTGAGGTGACGTCATAGAGGGCCAAATGGTCAAAAATTAAAATGAGTCTGATTGTTTTGAAACTTTGGTATGGTGTAGTGCTCTGGTAATTAAGACATACCTGCTTCTTTAGTTTTTCAATTATCGGTCATCTTGGCGTTTTTGCGCCATTTCAAAGTTTAGCCTTTTTGACATATTTCATAAGAAACGAGTGCCGGGTACACCCTGTTGTGCAGCTCTGTACATAAAAGGGCGACAGACACCTTTCACCTCATTGTTGAGTGATTTAGCATTGACTGTGCTTCACTCGTTGACTTCTGGAAATTCGCTTTTTGACTTTAAAACCAGCTAGTTTTTAACCCTTTACCCAACGTAACGACCAAAACCGGCCATCTTTATTCTCAAAAATCGCCAATTAATTTTCATTATTTTTCTCATTTTTTGTCTCAAAAACATGGGTTATGACCCCTCATTGGAACGAGCTCGACGAGCTCGTTCCAATGAGGGGTCATAACCTATGTTCTTGAGACAAAAATTTAAAAAAAAAATTAGTCATTCAAGAATTTTTTTTGCAAGTGTCGCCTGCTTTTCAAGTTAGGTAAAGGGTTAAACGGGGGAATACTTGTCAAACGTTCAAACTGATTGTAAACACAATTTGAAAAGCCAGCTTCCGTGTTCTTTATACTACTCTGTCGGAAAATGCCTCGAGTTTGTGAAATTCGCACATCGTTCATACAAAGTCGCTTACATTTCCAAATTTCAATTTTTTTTCATGAAATTCCTATATCCTTTGTGTTAATTTACTGACAGCTTTAGTAAACTAAGGGGAGCTAACTTGCCTGTAATTGTCTCTCAACTGCGAAAAATGTCAGTCATGAAAACAATTTAAAAGACCATTATGAACTACAACTAGATGAAAATACAGAAATGTTTAGATTTTATAAAATATATTATTAACACTTTTGTGGGTGTTCTCTAGTATATTAACGGAGTTTTGCGGGGAGGTAAGACTCAGTAATTCAAGACGCTATACAACCGGAAGCGAGCCGCGGGCGTTAATGAAAACAAAATTCATTAACAGCCCGCCGCCCGCTTCCGGTCATGGTTATTATAGTAATAACATGATTTTGTCGAGCGTAACGGTTTATTAACGGTCCTCGAGGAATGAATAACAGCCCTCTGGCTTATTAACTTCGTCTCGTGCCGGTAATAAACCCTCGGGCTGTTATTCATTCCTCTCGGGCCGTTAATAAACCGTTACGCTCTCCAAACTCATGTGTTATATTAACATAAGCATAGGATTGTGAATGACTTAATTGTTGCGATAAAAGAGTTGTCGGCTGAATATGACTTCAAAACGTTTTTAAATGAAGCTCTCTGGGACAGACTAGAGTGTGGTCAGCGCAGGAGCGGACTGGGACAGACTAGAGTGTGGTCAGCGCAGGAGCGGACTGGGTCAAAAAAAATGTTACCGGGAAATACACCAAGGGTACTCCGGACCCGGACAAAATTTTGACTTTTCAAATTAAAGCAATGCTGCGTTCTTGCTTTTGAGCGGTCAATGACAGTCCACCATTGTATTATTGTATCACCCCGTCCAATCTCTGTCGTCAAAAATGATGCAATAAATAGCGGGGGGAGGGGGGGGGGGTTGTGGTGGTCGTACCCATAAGGCCGACTATAGCTCGGACCAGTGGAAGAAAATTTAGATTTTTCGAACTGAAAGCATGCTGTTTCCTTGCATCTGAACGATCAATGGCAGACTAGAATGCGGGTATATCGAAATGCCCTCTTTTCCCTCTGCACAGATGCTCTCTCTCACTCTCAATGGCTGTCCACATAGAGGCCATTTCGACATATCGACAGCCTATGCGATCAAATGCATTCACTTTTTGGCCATTTGTATGAAATATGCACCAACAGGTGTTGGACGACATCAATTTTGGGAGTCATAGGGGTGCCCACTGGGAAATGTCCCGCTGGAACATACTTCCAGTCCGCCTCTGGGTCAGCGGAAACTTTTGAATGAAAAAACAAGTATATTTTGAAAGAGCGTATGATATTACCAGATGAAAAGATCGCATGAAATGGCTATCAAAAACTAAAAGAGAGTATACATCACATATTAATTACTAATTATCATTATAATGTACCAAGGAAATTGCTCGTGCCATTTTCACCAAACCAAGGTAACACTTATTCATTTCGACCTTATCTGGATTTTAAAAAACTTCTCAAGAACAAATGAGGATACGGCACAAATGATTAACTGTCTTTGGAATATATGATTATTTTCTCAAACGGCATACCGAACGAAGAGGAGAAAGGTATTAAAAAATGAAAACACCTGAATATGGTGTTTGATACTTGAAAGTTTTTGAAATTCAACATTAAAGGTCAGATATTTGGCACCTATGTGATGTATTTATACCACTGACGCATCTACCAGGTGCTTCCAAGAAGCCGGTTCCAGAGGGAAATCTTGTAGTTGGCTATCTTGGAGCCGTGCGAAAGTAAAGTCGGCATTTAGGACAATAGGTTGTTTTAATTCACCATATTAGAATCAGTTCCTTGACGTTACGCCCCTATTTGCACGAACACGTAATTCCTTCGCGTCCCTGTCACATTATGTTTGAATCACAGTTCTGAAGCAAGATCGCGCGTTCTGATTCTTACCTCAGCTGACGCTTTCTTTTGCCTATAGTTAACCATTAGAGTGAAAACTCGGTAAACACATGGCTGAAACCACATCCTCCACAAAAAAGCAACAAATGCAAGGGTGAAGTATTTAACCCTATTGGTCCGTAATGGTATCTCCCATGTCAATTCATTGACATCAATTTAAAGGGTCCACATATATTATTTTGAAGTTGACCAATTAATATTTTCAACGTACAGCCTCGGGGCTGCACGCTGAAAATATTAACTGGTCCATCCCACAAATTCATCGAGCAACCATCGTGTATGAAATTACAACGTATCATGATTCTTTAACAGAACAATAATCTTGCGGGGATAAGGATTAAACAGTGTTGACTCATTCCTCTTGAGTGTAATCTGCAGCTCTTTGTGTAATTTCATAAATATCATATTACACATTTTAATATCCGCAAATTTTTTTTTCTAGGTTATTGCATCAGTCCCTGTATGCATGGTGGAATATGTGTGGGTCCAAATAAATGTCGTTGTCCTTCCGGGTTTTCTGGAGATCTCTGCGAGAAGGGCATAAAAAGTAAAGGTAAGAGGAACAATATATATGAGCTCGTTTAACCATTGGCTAACCGTAAAACTTCAAGCGCTATCCACAAAAAATACCGTAATAATTTATATTTCTTACAGTTTATGCCACCGAAACATAGATTATGACCCTTCATTGGAACGAGATCGACGAATGAGGGGCCATAACCTATACTTTTGAGGCCAAAAATAAAAATGAATTTCGAAGAATTCCGGCTGCAGTAATATTTTTTAATCCGTTCACAAAAAATAACCGTATAGGTCTCTAAGCCCGTGGAGCTGGCTAGTTTACATGACTGTCGGTGAACTTAAAATGAACAGACGGGCTATCGTGTTATTAAAAAGAGGATGTAATGGCGCTCTCCATGTGTCTATAAATCATCAGTGGTGACTGGGATGGTGGAGGGTAGCGGCATTTCATTCTCCTTGCTGGGCAGTTTTTACCTTCATTTAAAAACTGTTGCGCCAAAATGAACAGCAGAACTTCGGACAACACTGTTTGGGAATTGAACCCCACTGTTCCGACTGTGTTCCGATATAAGGGAGATCACTCAGAATCATAACACACACTATTGAATCTGCTGTTTATCGCCAGAGACCTGAACGGGAATGCAAACCCAAACAATTTGGCAAAAATCGTCGTTGACAATATTTTTGTATTCATATGTTATGATACAACCTTGGTGCACTTACAATTCTTTTTTTAAATAAGATATGCTGATGTCTCCATAAAATTCTTTTCAAAACTATTTTTTTTAGGCTTTTAATCGAAAAGTTGAGTGGTAATACCACTGAAATTCAATTCAATTTATTTTCATCTATATTTCACATTCGGGGTGTCACAGGGGCGGCGGGACGATTTTCAAAGTTGGGGGGGGGGGGGGGGGGGGTCTGGATCTGGCGATGGTCGTCGGTATGAAAATTTTAAATTCCAGGGTCCCAAATCCCACATTTCCATGCATCTGAGCGGATATTTTGATATTTTTCAGGAGATGTATTTGAAAGATTTCACACCTTGAGAGTCGTTAAAAAACGTCGTTAAAGCATTCAGGTGAGGTCTATTTATCAGCTTTGGTCGTAACGACCAAAGCTGATAAATAGACCTCACCTGTATGCTTTACCAGACGTTTACAGCAATTATACTGTCTGTGGATTATCTTGTCTGGGAGTGGATTTGGTACTTGTATGTCTGTAAGCTTACGATCTACTTCAGTTAACAGACTGTATACATTTTAGCGTTTTCTGCCACATACCGCAAAAAAAATGATCCGAAATCCATCGAAACTGAACCAGTACGAGAGAAATATAGCTGGCGAAAATATGGGGGAGGCTCTGGGTCCGCTCCTTGTTTCACCAGTAATTGGTTGTGTTAAAATATATGCATACAAAAAAACATGACCCGGCCAAAAAAGCTGAAGCCCCCACCACCAGCCCCCCCCCCCCCGGTTCCACCGCCCCTATGTCAGATACAAAAACAAATACTCCTTGTTGTGTATAGTAACAAATGTAAATATGACTAATGTTGTAAGATATATAATCAGTACATATATGTACCTATATATACGTCATCTAATTAATGTGCTCAACACACACACACACACAAACACACACACACATATCTCACACAAAAGGCGGATGGGAAATGCGAAAACCAATGTCAGTAGTTCTGGGGAGGTGACAACCGTTACATATTCCCAGTTCCTTATTAAACTAAGGCTGCAAAATATTGATTGGTCTTCCCCCAAGTGACAAATATAGACTCTTCCAGTTGATGTTCTAAATTGGCATGGAATATACCAGCAGAGTCCAAAGGTTTAAAACATGACAAAAGGCATTAGGACTGGACAAAGAACTTCAACACCGAGACGGCAGCGATCCATTGTATGGTCATGTTCACTGCAAATACACTCCACTACACTGCAGCGTCACTATTTTCAATTCGACACGATACTCAGCTGCAGCACCAGAAAAATGCTGTCATTTTAAATCTCTTTTCTCCGTTTAGTATTCCAAATTACTTCCCTTAGACTGCTGTTTGAAATCCAACTCGGCACCATCACACGTCAGACGCCTTCGGTTGAAATTAGACGTCCTGTCATGAAATGCGCACAAACAGCATGTCGATATGCGCGTTAATCTACGCTTTATGACCGTAGTAAGGCTATCAAATTCTGTACATGTGGCCTGTGCACAAGCAATGTTTCAGCCAATGGACCTCCGGGTAACACGGAGATCCATTGGCAGAAACATTGCCTGTGTTTGCTTTGAGTAACCAGGAGAACCTGCGTGCTTTGGATGCCATTCGAGCGCAATTCGTACGCACAATTAAGCCTAGATAAGCGCACAGTTCATGACAGGACTTCTAGCTTTAACTGTAGGAGGTGCGCTGAGTAGAGAACGGCCATGAAAAGTTTGAAAAAAGGTTTATCAAATGGAGCTCTGTGATAACATCCTATTTAACTTAAGATTTAAATTATAAGCACATTTGCACAATTCTATGTGAAAAAATACAAACAAACTAGATCGCTAAAGTTGATAAGCATTTTTTTTATTTTCCACAAACCGACATGTGTAATTTTGGCAGAAATTACACAGCTATAAGCTTGGCGTAACATAAAAGGCCTGTAACACAGCAACTATTTTCTGTGAGACGCATAGGCACGACTAGGCCATAATAAGTATCAAAAAAGTGCCTTCGCGTTTCACTACATGTAACATGCAATCGCGAACATTTATGTTTGAAAATAACTTACCTCGATATACCGTACTCTCTGTGACTATGCGGATTAAGTGAGGTCTCTCTATTTTATAAAAATGTTCAAATCACAAATGGGAGCTAGTCCCTCAAGACAACTTCAGCGTTTGCACCCGTTGCACCCGTTGCACCCCCCCCCCCTCCATGGCTACGCGCCTGCATTATCTGATAAGCAAATAACTAATGCCAAGAAAGCAGCTTCGGGAACTTCGGGTCGTGTCGTGATTGAACTTATTTCCTCGCCTCAGTAGTTAAGTGCACTCAGTAAAGTCACTGTTTTGAAGGTCTGTCATTATTTCGCGACATACCGGCTCAGTTCGATGTATAAATGATCTATATATCACATTCGGGGTGTCACAGGGGCGGCGGAATGATTTTCAAAGTTGGGGGGGGGGGGGGCTGGATCGGGCGATGGATGGTCGTCGGTATGAAAAATTTAAACCCACATTTTCATGGATCTGAGTGGATATTTTGAGATTTTTCAGGAGATGTATTTGAAAGATTTCACAATTTGAGAGCCGTTAAAAAATGTCGGTAAAGCATACAGGTGAGGTCTATTAATCAGCTTTGGTCGTAACAACCAAAGCTGATAAATAGACATCACCTGTATGCTTTACCAGATGTTAACAGCAATTATACTGCCTGTGGATTATCTTGTCTGGTGTTGGATTTGGTACTTGTATGTCTGTAAGTCCTGGCATGAACTGTGCGCTTATCTGGGCTTAATTGCGCGTAGGAATTGCGCGCAATTGCCATATCGAATGCCACCCAAAACACGACAGGTTCTCCTGGTTACTCATTGCAAACACAGGCAATGTTTCTGCCGATCTACTTCAGTTAACCGATTTAGTCACTATTTTGAGGTCTTTCATTATTTCGCGACATCCCGGCTCAGTTCGGTGTATAAATGATCACTGAATATTCCAATACCTATTTCGGGTTTAAATGTCTTCGCAATCAAAAGATTTCGCTGTTGCCTTGGTGAAAATTTATAATTTGTTTCAGTCGAACCTTCAGAAAAGTCGACGTTCTGCCAATTTCCAGGTACCTTGCGGCATATTGCACGATCTTCCACGATGTCGAATGTGGAGGTCATTGAAATAAACCTATTTGAACCTAACATGCCCTTTCCAATAGTGGTTTGTGTCCAAACGTTGAGAATGTCCTGGCCCAGCTTCGCGGTTGTGCGTATAATTGGAATTGTCATGCCGAATTGATGAAACGTTTCTGTGGGGAGTTCATGGTCAGAACCGTAACTAACAAATATTGTTGGGGATGTAGGACGTTGACGCCCGACGGCTGGGTCATATCGCTAAACTATTTGGAACATACCTTATAGTGAATTGCTTTTATTGAAGACGTTTTAGCTATACATATACTTTTCATTGATATTCGCAACAATTCATTCCTTTTGGTTAAACATCGAATTGTTGCAGAATCATGGATTTCGGGGTTGGAGTTAGTTAACACTTCGTGTAAAATAAGGTAAAAGATGAGACAGCAACACAGACTATGGCGGGCTATTTCTCAGGCACTCTCCATAAATTTTGATGTTACGAAATATAGTCGTCGTATCTATGTTAATTTCAATCAGTCAATCGTAAAATCAAAATAAATTATATGATGAATAGTTCCTATTAAGAAAGATCCAGGATTCTCTGTTTGGGAGAGGCGTCACATTTCAATCATGGGTCATGAAGTGACGACGTGCGAAGTGCCTATTTTAGGGCTTCCAGTTATATATAACAACCATGTGTCTCCATATCAACCAAGATGACGGCCTCCAGCAAACAAAACGAACGATGGCAACGCGCCTCACCCTAACACTCGCTGATACCACCCATCACCTTATTGATGACATCACAACATAGTCACTTACACAACCTTCCATGACAACCCGACACGGCATTACGTGGTCACGTGATTGCGACGTCACTTTCTCGTCCTCCACATCTGCTACTCAAGTTCTTGAAAACGCCGAAGGTATTGGGAAAGGCCTTGAATGGCTTTGACTTTTATGAGTTCTTGCTTATAGAAACTATGTCCCTGTTAACACCTAAAAACGGAAGTGAAGTCAACTCATCAACAATGTAATACACGAAGTGTTCTGGATAAAAGGGAACAGGTACATTCCTAAATTCTAAGCAGTTATATCTCGTAAAGTACAATTTACCTGAACACGCAGACCACACTTGACATGAACACAAATTAAAGGGCCTTGCGAATCAAGTGACACGAATCACGTCTGTTATACGAAATCGAGTCGAATCCCGAATTGAATCAGGGGCGTTTGAAGATGACCGATGAGGGGTGGGTGGGAGTGTTATAAAGGTGATTTGTTCCGACTGTGATGGCTCAAGTCCCAACTGATACAATATTCTAACTACATGATCAAGGCATGCCTTCGTTGAAATATTACCCCGACAGGATTATCGTTCCCGTCGACATTGCTTCTAAAATTAAAATTTAAATCTAACAGTGGTAGGGACTAGTGATACTGAAATTCGCAAGGTTGGTGGCATGAGTTAAGATTTTATTTATGTTAACCCTTTGAACCCCAGCGGCCGTTTTTCCGGGCGGCCAGGAACGTGATACGCCATAACGTCATTCAATAGGATGGCTGGTCAGTAAATGTGTGGGTAGACCAATCAATATTTTCAACGTGCAGCCTCGAGGCTGCACGTTGAAAATATTCATTGGTCTACCCCAAATAATGAATATGGACTCTTCTGATTGCTGCCATAGAACAGGCATGGAAGATACCACTATAGTTCAAAGGATTAATGAAGCGGGAGTTACACTCTGTCTATTATTTCAACATTATTTATGTCCAATTTCCCCCTGAACTATACATATTGTGAGACGACCCATAGGACTGATACCAAGCTACATTCTTGTGAAGAAGATTCGAGACGAAACGAATTGAGCAACCGATTTCGAATCGAATCGAATACCAACTTAAAATTCGAAATAGAATTGAATCTCGAAGCTTCGTATGGCCTTAAAACTTGAGGCACATGTGATGTTTAATAAATTCACTTTTTATTTCCCAGGATGGTTTGAGCTAATAACTGTATTTTATCACATTTTCATAATTTTCATAATTAGAGCTGGGAGCTTTCATTGGTCAATTTCAAAACTGGACAATTTGATTGGCTAAACAAGATACAACTGGGTCACATTTGCATAATTTCAATAGGGAGAATTTACGTTATCTGTCCTATTTAGGGTGGGTTATATTGTATTAATCTTTTACCTAACGTAACGGCAAAAACCGTCTCGCGCAATGCAAGAAAAACGCCATTCATTTTTTTTATATTTTCACTTTTTGCTTCCAAAACATAGGTTATGAGCCCTCATTAGAACTAGCGTGTCGCGCTCATTCCAATGAGGGGTCGTAACCTATGCTTTGGAAGCAAAAAATTAAAATTTTTAGTTGTACGAAGATGTTTTTTCCAAGTGCCCTCTGCAACTAAAGTTACTTGATGGGTTAAAAAGTCAAACTGAGTGGCTAATTTGTGCGTGTGTGTGTCATATGATAAATAGAATAATAGCCAGAGGCTCGCCCAAACGAAAAATTCTTAGACTCGTTTCATAAATATTATATGAGAAAAACACTCATTCCACATCCTCTATTTCTATGTTCATGCTAGATTTGAGAAGGGAGATTGATAGACCAAGAAGGAGTCATAACAAGAAGCGAAAACGGAAGAGAAAGAGGAAACGAAAGCGAAAGAAAAATAGAAAAAATAAACTGAGACACAGAAATAGGAAGAAACAGCGCAGAAGAATGCATACGCTGAAAGGTATAAATATTAATATCACCGCATTTATCAGAATGTATGTGAGGTTGTGACTTCACCAATGATTTGTTCTTGAAATTTAACTTCATCGTCGGGGGAATCACGGGGATCAGAGGACATATGTTTGGATTCATCGGTTTTCACCGACTTGCTACATGATTAAACAATGAATTTAACCTGTTACCCAATGTAACGGCCAAAACCGGCCAACGCTATTCACAAAAATTGCCAATTAATTTTCATTATTTTTTCCATTTTCTGTCTCAAAAACATAGGTTATGACCCCTTTTTGGAACGAGCTCGTCGAGCTCGTTCCAATGAGGGGTCATAACCTATGTTTTTGAGACAAAAAATGAAAAAATAGTTATTCAAGAATTTTGTATTCTAGTGTCGTCTGCTTTTCATGCTTTGTAAAGGGATAAATGTTTGGAATTATGTAAATGTGTCAATTTCTTTTTATTAGGGTTTAACGACACATTAACAGCCAGGGTCATATCATGTCGGTGACAGTTTTACGGGCGGAGGAAGCCGGAGAACCCGGAGAGAACCACCGAGCAACGACGAGCAGCTACCAGCTCCCCAACATCGTAACCCTGAACTCTGCACCGCAGCACAAGCAGGGTTAGATTGGTTGAAGACACGCGCACCTTCGACGTACAGTACGCCTTAGTACACGGCGTCATCGTGCCCCCATGTAGGCAATCGGGGTTAAGTGCCTTGTCCAAGGACACAACGCGGGAGCGCGAATCAGTCGCTGAAATGGTCACCCATCCAACTACTAATCGCGCTCGACGTTGCTTAACTTCGGTGTTCTGACGAGAACCGATTACCGCGACGCCACCGCGCCCCACGCAATTGTGTCAAAAACATTTTGTTACATAATCACCATCAAATAGCTCATCGTTCACAGCAGGTCTACTGGACACGTGACCTCAGACGTCGATATCGTTACATTACGAGTGAGTTGGTTTTCGGAAGTAGACATGAATTAATCTCTTCTTATATTTCATTAACTTTTCACCTAATAAGAACAGCAGACGACATTTGAGAAAAATCAGTTCCTGAATAAATAAAACATTTTATTTGTAGTTTTGAGAACATAGCTTTTGACGGTAGACCACGATTAGAAAGAGCCCGACTAGGGGTTATACAGTACACCCGTCATGGACTGGTCACTTTCCACGGGTGGGCAATATGGCAATAATATTAGATTCCTAACACTAATTATAGAGAACACAGTCCGAGCCCCGCGAAGCGGGGCTCACGGAGTGAGCTCCATAGGTAACACACGCGAGTGTGATTTCCCAATGAGTTACATACAACTATAAGCTAACAAAGTTAAAATTGCGGGTTCCGGTTTGACCCATTGGAGGCCGCCATGTTTTCGTTCGATATTGAATTCTGGGAAAGTTGAAAAAAATACCGTCAGTCGAACTGTTCTCCATTTTACCATCGGCTCGATGTTTCAGATCAATTTAAAAGGATATATATTGGTATTTGTAACAAATAAATATAGTAAATTTGGATACAATTTTAATGACAATTCACATTAAAGATTTATCGTACATTTTAAACATTATAAGGAATAATATTCGTGCAATGTTAGCAGCGTAAACAATGGGAGGTGTTTTGGGCGAATGTTGAACTCTGGGATGACTTGAAATAAAAATAGCATCAAAACACGAAGAGGCACGTGTGCGGGTCGCTGCGTCATTCGTTCGAAGTGACGTTTAGGGCGGGAGTTAGTCGTTCAAGGCGGGATTAAGACATGAATTATTCAGTCAGCTGACCCAGGTTATCAAATCAACGTCCTCGCCCAGAATGTTGACTTTGTCGTCTGCAAAACAACAACAAAGCAGGAAAAGCGAGTGGTGGTATTTGCCATTTATTTTTTTAAAGTTTATCGGGTTAGTTTACTTGTCTAAATTCTGATTTCACATTTAATGCGAAAGTGATTGTTTAACAATTCGATCCTTGTTATTTACAAACAATAATTTTCCAAATATTTTAATTACTTTTACAAAACTGTTCCCGCAACTGAAGCTCTCTGAATTTAGTGAAATCGACCGCCTGCTTGCACTATAATTTTGTATGTAGCCGGACTGCGTTCTCTTCTAGGTTTTACCTATTTTCATATTAGGAATAAACAACAAAAATTTAACAACCCGGTGCTTTATTAATTAAAATTTTGCTGATGATGATTTTTATTACGTGGTGAACGCATGCGTGGACATCACTTTCTCCCCCCCCCCCCTGCATGTGTAACATACGTCTGTTCAGGGTGAGATAGCAGGGAGAGACAGATGTATCCCACCCCACTCACGTGACGTTATACATTTGTAACGTTATTATGACGTTATGCATATCGTATCAGTTTCTTGCTACCAACTAATTCATATTGACGTCACCAGAATGCCGTGTGATCAAAGTTTGATGCTCTAAAACTCTTTAAACCCCAAAATGCCACCGTTCCTAATTGATTTCGTGGTATATACATTTGGTATATACATAACGTTTGCATTCTCTTTCTGATGGTGTCATTAGTTTTTCAAAACAACGAATACCAAATGAGTTGATTATATCAGCACGTGACCGCCGATAACCTCTGCTTACGTAACCGCAGTATGGTGAGGAGGGGGGAGGGAATAATCCCTGATGGGTACGGGTGTGGGATGGGAAAATTTACAGTGGTGTATTACACGACCATTGGGTGTTCTTGGGTTGTTCATGATACCTGGGAGAAGTCGCAGAAAAGGCCGAAAAACATTTAGTCGGACAAGATAGTGTACAGTGGAAAGTGGGTTACGGGCGACAGTTATCCGATTTATTGTAAATAATTCGAGGTCCTACTGTCCAAGGAGGTCAGATTCAAACATTAACCGTATACCTTTATCAATTACTAATCTCGTATCCACATTTATTCATTGCTGGCAATCACATTTGCCGTTTATACATTTTTGAACCTTTTCTTGGAAACTCACGAAGCCAACGGCGGCCATAGAAGCTAAGATGCTCACAAAAAACACCATATTAGCCAGGGGGTGGGGGGGGGGGGGGGGGGGCACTAATTACGTGGGCACTAAAAAGTTTGCAAGACGTGACGTCCTATTTTTTATTTGGCTCCTTTTTACATCCACCCACCCACTACGTGCAAATTTTCTACTACCGTTCTCAGACACCCACCCCCACTCTCCCATCAAAATCCAAAATAAACTTATAAACTTAGTACACTCTAAAATCGGTTGGGTTAAAAATCAACCCAAATCGACTGGGTTGAGTGAATATGAACCCAAATTGGGTTCATATTCACTCAACCCAGTCGATTTGGGTTGATTTTTAACCCAACCGATTTAGAGTGTAGGCACAGCTGTCTTTAGGGGGGTTTCATAATGTTCGTAAACTGGTACCACCAATTTAAACCTCTGTGGGCTGCTGTGGGCCCCAATCTACAAATGACAAGCTGTTCATTATCAGGCTTGCTTGGCCAGAGCAGGTGTACATATACGGGAACAAATTTTCATTTGAATTGTTCCCAAAATATTGTCTGCACATTTTCTACATTTCGAAAAGACACCCACCCCCTACTAACGTGTGACATTTTCCCAGATTAAGCCCAATATTCTCACATATAAAGCCTCCTGATGTATTTATGTTAAGAGTGTGATGTACAACATCATCTTTAAGGTTTGAAACACAAATGATGGTATATATTAGCTGATATATTGATATATTTTTAAAAAATTCCAAAAATTGCACAAGTTGGAAATGCACATTTCTGGCGCACTCAAGAGACCCACCCACCCCCACGTCACTTCTTGCAATTTTTTGGTGCCCCCCCCCCCCCCCCCCTGCATTGGCTACTATTTAAAACAAGCCAATGGGAGAATGGGGAAAAATTCGCCGTATCTATGGACGCGAAAAAACTTCATTAGATTTGAAGTGACGGCTATCGTTTTCGAAAAACGAATTGACAGCTAACAAGGTATAAACAGGAAATGTGATTGCAAAAAAAAAAAAAAAAATGTGGATCCGAGATTAGGAATTGCTAAAGGTATATGGTTAATATTTGAATCTGCCCTCCATAGACAATGGAACCTCAAATTATTTATAATAAATCAGATAATTGTCAATCGTAACCCACTTCCCACTGTACATTATCTTGTCCGACTAAATTTTTTTTGCCTTTTCTGCGACTTCTCCCAGTTATCATGAACAATCCAAGAACACCCAACGGTCGTGTAGTTCACCACTGTAAAGCTTATTCATTCCACTTTCCATTGATACCGGATACTGTTGGATACGTTGTGTGAATCAAATTTGAGGGGGGTATAACGAAGATGTGTGCTATCGTTTTTGAAAAGCGAGTTGTGTACCTTGTTAATATTTATACACCATTATCGGGGCACGTCAGCATCGATTCAAAAATGCTGTCAAATATAATTTTTCTTTCGATTTCACAGCTTGTGCCGAGCACTTGTGAACAGCGATGGTCAGTTTTTGTCGTTGCGGTGGGTCGATGGTTTAACCCTTTACCCAACGCAGACGATATAAAAATTTATTATTTCAAATATCATTTTTTTTTTCAAAAAATTTCAACAAAACCATATCATGTGACCCTTCTTTGGAACGAGCTCAATGAGCTCGTTCCAATGAGGGGTCACATGATATGGTTTTGTTGAAATATTTTGAAAAATTTAATTTTTGCAGCTGCTCAATTTGCATATTACGCGGGCGGATGCGGGCGATTTGTTAGGTAAAGGGTTATTTACACATTATTGATAAAATGAATTCGTCACGATTTGATGTGAAATGTTGTTCACTAAAATCTATGGAAGCCTTGATAAACCTTAGTGGATCCCATATCAAATCACCACTCATTAGAGATAGTCTATAAATACAGTAGGTTTGTTTATTGGAGTTTAACGACACTTTCAACAACTGGGGTCACATTTTCGGATAGTTGTTCGGGTGGAGGAAGTTGCAGTACCTGGAGAACCATCGAGCAGCAGCAAGTGACTATCAGACAGCCAGTTTACTAACCTAGAACAATTAATATTGGCTTCGGTTGAAGACAAGCACACCGTGCAGTATGCCTTAGAACACAGCGCCACCTTACCGCCACTTATGGAATGTGAATTAAACGTTTTTCTCAAGGACACAGGGCACATGGCAAGGGTGAGGATCGAACCCTCAATCTTTCGGTTTAAGGCCTAATATTCTAACGAATGATGCACCGTGCTCCAAAACATTGTCTTCCAAACAAAGGTTATCTTTCTCTGTAGAAGTAAAACATGAACAGAACGTTGGTCAGAATGTGGTACAAAATATCGTACTTTCACTAAAATACAGAACCTGACTTTTTACAATTTGTGTCACAATCAGTTTGAATGTTTGACTCCTTATAAGTTTTTGTGATGAATTGAGAGTAACGAGGTCTGAGATTTGCAGCTCCGGGCTTATGTTCAAACGAGACGCGAAGCGTCGAGGTTGAACATACGCTCCGAGCCGCAAACCTCAGACCATGTTACCGTCAATTTATCACAATAACGTATATGTTCCAATACGACCCTACGCTCAGCCCAAAACGTACATCGTGAAACACGAGAGGCTTATTTCCTGAACTTGTGATCGTTAAAAGTTGCCTTGTTCAAGGCAACTTTTAACGATCACAAGTTTAGTAAATAAACCTCTCGTGTACCCCACGACAGCAGTGAATAAACAATCAATAAATCAGATAAACTCATTCCATCTTAGTTCAAATCATAAATTTGTTTGTAGTTTAAACAACACTTCATTCGGAACACTGTCTAATACACGTGTGAAAAATCAAGAAAAATGAAGCGGCTTTCTGGCCACTCCGTTGATGAAACAATTACGAAACTGGCGACGTCATTTCAAATATTTCGCGTAGTGACGTCAGACGGTAACATTTGCTACTGGCGCCGTAAACATAAAAGAAACTACACCAGCTCTCATCCAATCAAAGGGCAAGGACTTTACTCCTATTAGATCATCATTCTCTGTTTAAAGTCATTTAAAAATTAAAAAGAACGTCTCTTTCACCATCCTTTGATGTTCTATAACTTTGTTTCTATTCATTATATCAACAGTGTCCGCATCATGACATATAATACATACACCATCCTTTCCATCAATATTATAAGTTAGTGTGATGAATTGACGGTAACATGGTCAGAGGTTTGCGGCTCGGAGCTTATGTTCAACCGAGACAATAACATGTTCCAATAGACACTACCCATTAGCCCAAAGCCTACATCGTGAAACACGAGAGGCTTATTTACTAACTTGTTCAAGGCACCTTTTAACGATCACGGGTTTAGTAAATAAACATATCGCGTGTCCACGACGGCACTGGATAAATAATCAATAAACCGGATAAACTCAATCCATCCAATCGTAATCGTTTGTAATTTAAACGACGCTTCATCCGAAACACCGTCTGCTGCACACGTGAAACTTGCAGAAAAATGAAGCGACTTGTTAGTCACTCCTTTGATGAAGCAGTTACGAAACGGACGACGTCATTGCAAATATTTCGCGTTGTGACGTCAGACGGTAACATTTGCCACTTGAGCCGTAAACATAGAATATACTAGGTTCTCGTCCAATCAGAGGAGGAGGATTTTAGTCTTATTGGAACATAAAAGTGTAGGGGGTGAGATTTAGTAATTCCTTTCATGGAAAGAATAAAAAGAATAAAAACTTACGAATTACTGTAAAAGTACATTCGCTGAACAAAGAGCGAAAGTGGCTGTTTATTAAGTGTTGGTAGGTGTGATAATGATAGATATTCTTAATGAAGGATTATTTGTGAAGTAGTTGCTTCTAATTAGCTTTCCACAAAAAGCCAAGTTTCCTTTTGTTACGCTTAATAAACGAAAACAACAGACATCTCAGACGTCACAAAAGGAAACGTAGCTTCATTTTCTACTGATGTCATACTGTACAGTCGCCGTGGACTGGTCACTTTCCACGCGTGGGCAATATTTCCGCGGACGCAATAATATTAGATTCCAAACACTAATTACAGAAATAATCATCAAAAATTTAATTAATGAAGCACCGGGTACAACCCGGTGCTTCATTAATTAAAATTTTGCTGATGATGATTTTTACTACCTGGTAAACACATGCGTGGACATAACTACCCACATGTGGATTACGACCAATCCACGGCGACTGTACTGTAGGTGCTTTCTCAACAATTACTTGATTCTTAAATGACCTTCCTCGCTTGTCTAGTAATTTCAAGGGAGATAACTTAATCGAAAATCGATTTTCATGAGGATATAAGCCAGGAAATGTCGGGTGCGGCTAATATAGAGGATCTCAAACGAGTGATGTTTGGATATAAGATTTTTTGAAACGAGTTTAATGAATTTGATTCATAACGAGCCTTTAGGCGAGTTGTGAATCGAATTCATCAAACGAGTTTCAAAAAATCTTATATCCAAACATCACGAGTTAAAGATTCTGTATATCATATGAAGTTTCGAATGTTTTTTACACTTTTTATTTAATTCATTGTCGCCAAATTCTACCAAAACAGCCGACAATCAGTTCGTTGGCTCAGACGCTTCACATCATGACGTCATGAATGCGCTTAACTTGCACCTGTTGTCGTAATTGACGTCATGTGAACTACGTACAATACAATGCTGCTGCTATGGGACCACGCGCCGATTAGACACTAGTTGGTAATCAGGAAATAAGACATGGGTTGTTACGTCGAAATTAACGACGTTTCATGTGATATATTGTTATTTTAGATCTTCAAGGCAAGTGATTGCGGAAAGTATACGTAACGTATACGGGTTGTCTGAGAATAACATTACTGTGGTGATCTTTTTGTCAAACTATAACGATTTGATCATCACGCAGTCATATCAGCGAAAAAATTAATAGAGAGGAGCAGCATTTCCCATGTTGGGTCACGTGAGGGGGGGGGGGCATAAGTCACCTTTGTTTTCAAAACAAGTCACACATGGATAAATTAACAGGCACAATCCTGGTCAGAAAATTTCGGAACTGAACTCGATTCAGCGTCAAATAAATAGATATTAGTATATTCCGCGCTCGATCATTTGTGTTTAAAATTAACTTTTACACTCCGCGCTCGATCATTTGTGTTTAAAATTAACTTTTACACTAAGTATCAACTGCAATATTATTAATAATATGGTTAATCCAAGTTGAAAACAAAACTTCAAGTTAAGAACACATTGAAAACTGACTGCGAATAGTCTGAATCGAGCTGCATACCTTTGTATCTTCGCAAAGCGAAACCGAGCTACTGAGCAACCATTTCAAAAGTTCAATATTCGAAATGCATTGATAAAAATAAAGTATTATAAATACTTGTGCCATAGATGGGGGCGCGGTGGCTCAGTAGGAAGAGGTGCAGGTTGCAAACCGAGAGGTCCTCGGCTCGAATCCCACCTGCGGCAACCGCGTTGTGTCCCTGGGCAAGACACTTCATCTCCATTGCCCGCGTGGGGGCACGGTGGCGTAGTGTACTAAGGCGTACTGCACGTCGATGGTGCACTTGTCTTCATCCAATGCTAACCCTGCTTGTGTGGAGTTAGTATGTTGGGGAGCTGACAGTTACTCGCCGTTGCTCGGTGGTTCTCTCCGGGTACTCCGGCTTCCTCCACCCGTACCCGTAAAACTGTCAGGGTCATGATTAGCCATTTTGCATAAATATGTGACCTTAAACACCTATAAATAAATAAATAAATAAATAAATAAATAAATAAATAAATAAATAAATAATATTCATTTCAACTTTATCTTTGAAATTATTGGACCAATACATAATTAACTGTGTCATAGGTGTTTGCATAGTTGAGTTACACGAAAGGAAATGAGTGACATATCGTATCGGGTGACTGGCGGTAACTGCCAGCTCCCTCCTTTGGCGCCACACGTTTTATTGTTTTGGAATCAAATGCAACGTGTGCCAACCCCACGTCGTGACCAAACATGTGGAATGCTTATAAGGTCTATATGGAATTCTACTCTCGAAACCAACTCTTTGTCATAATGTTACAACGTCACCTCGACTTCCGGTATTTATTTGACGTGTTACGGGCGGAAGTAGCGTAATGTGCATTTCGATCATGATTATGTGATAAATAAAGTTTTTCAGTGTAAACGCACGGAAGAAGTCTTATACATTTCGGGGAAAAAAGCAAAACCCTTGTCTTCATATCTGTATAAACGAATATTTATGTGATAAGGGAATAAAAACAAAAACGACCAATGGCCTTGTCTACTTTCACGGTTCCACCCTCCCATATCTTTACTCTCCATCTTTCCGAACGAGAAATGAAAAAAAAAAACAAACACTATGCTTTTTGTTCGGCGCGTGCATTGTTTGCAGGCGAGGATATAGGCCAGCTTTCCAAACATCACATAGGAAGTCACGCGTTTTGTACGCCACTGCTTTATTTTTCAGGCACTGTTTCTGATGCATCAGGAAACGTGAAGAAACGCAAACGACGGCGGGAAAGAAAACAAAATGGGAAAAGAAATAAAATAAACAAAGTGAGGACAAGAAAACGAAATGTTAAAATGTTTGTGTGAACTGTGGCAATGTACCGTGAACACACCTCTCAGAATATCGCGCGTGCTTCATACGCAAATGTTGTTCCATCAAGATGTACGAATGCATGTCATGGCATTTGGTAACGCTTCAACAATCGAGTATATCCACAAACTGGAGTGTCCCATACAGTTGACCAATTGTGTTATCGAAGCTGAAGAGATAAGAAACAAAATATCAGTACTTCACTTCCTTTAGCACAGTTTATTTCCAGACAAAAAACCTCTCAGCTTAAAACAAAACCACAACATTGTACCTGCGCATGTCAACGCCTGGCTGTCCAGCAAGCATAATGCATAGAAAGTTACACCCCTCGTCCAAACAGACAAAAACTTGACTTATCACCAATAGAGTTCTTTAGTGACATTTATAGATAAATGTAGATATGTCGTCTCCTGAGTTCCAATGCGTGCTATGTGCCAGTAGGCACATATCACGCATTGGAACTCAGGGGACGATGTGTGTGAACTACCGATATCAAAGGAATCGACAAAAGTAGTGATCAGCCATGCCCTGTCTCCATCGTCTCCTGAGTTCCAATGCGTGCTATGTGCCAGTAGGCACATATCACGTATTGGAACTCAGGGGACGATGTGTGTGAACTACCGATATCAAAGGAATCGACAAAAGTAGTGATCAGCCATGCCCTGTAAAACTGTGTATGGAAAGCGCGATGACTCACTGGTACAACATTGGACTTTAAGCCGAAAGTTCAATCTTGACTCACCCCATCTGCGTTGTGTTGTTATGCAAGATACCTGTGCCGAATACTCACGAGAGGGCACGGTGGAACTGTGTAGAAAGGCTCACCACACGTACACGATGCACTTGTCTTCAACCTCTGCGTACCCTGCTTGTGCCGGGTTGGGAGTTAAGTTGGAGAGTCTGATAGCTGCTTGCTACTTCTTGGTGTTGACTCCGTGTACTCCGGCTTCCTTCACTCGCACAGCTGTCCGAGATGATGTGCAACCCTGGTTGTTTGAAGTGTCCTTAAACCTCAAATAAATAAATAAATAAATAAATAAATAAATAAATAAATAAATAAATAAATAATTCCATGTGGCCAATCCCTACTCTTGCTAAAGGGATGTTTTAATCAGCTACACAGATGCAGATCTTAACTGGTTGAGGTCTATCAGGGCTTTCAAGAAAATGATAGTACCCGAGCAAAAGCCAACCTTTTTCTTGCTCATGTTACATATTCAGTCAAACGCAAATTATATTTTGTTTTATGAATTTGTCTTAATACAAATGATGGGAGAGTCCCAAATCAGACCACCAAAAATAATCTAGCCCTTAATCAATTAATTCCATATACAAAAAAACTATTACAAAATCATGACTGAATCACAACAAAAAAAAAAAAAAACGTCGAAAAATAATACCAAGTTGAAATACTTTTACGCTTTTCTATTGACGGGTGATTTTCTACAGTGTTGAGGTGCACGGAGGTTTTCAACGAGATCGCAGCCCAATCGCAATCAAGTTGATATGCTATATCCGCGTCGTTTTCGAATGACAACGTTATACACTATTCACACTTTGCTAAAGATCATTGTCACCCATCTACATAATTGATACATAAAAGGTCAGATGTTTATACAGTACAAGTCAAAATAAGTTATAGGATAACCACTATAAACTATGTATCTTTCTCTTCCTACACTGATAAGACCAGAAGCTGACATCATTTTCTGGAAAGCTCTCTCTGAGAGCTTTCCTGAAAATGATGTCAGATTCTGATCTTATCAGTACAGGTACAGGAGCAGCAGTATACTTAGTTTATTGCGGTTATGCTACAACTTATTTTGACTTGCATTGTAGTTTTAAGTTTGTTTATTTGTCCACTGTGGTTTAACGACAATTTCAACAGCATAGGTCGTACCATGCCAGACGGGTGGAGGGAGGCCGTGTAACCGAAGAGAACTACAAAGCAATGGTAATTATCTTTCGAGCTCTCTAATTTACCACCCTGATCTAAGTAGTTATCTCTTGTTGAAGGTAAGTGTTACGATGACATATTGTACATCTATGTCCGACGTGCCGTATGCCCAAGGTTCACTTGCCCTCAACCAATGCTAACCCTGCCTGCGCCAGGATGATAAATAAGAGATGACGGTAGTTACTCAGCATTGTTGAGTGCTTCCCTATGGGTACTCTGGCGTTCTGTACCTGTAAATTTGTACAGATTGATATAACCTAGACTGTTAAAGGTCTCATTGCTTCCAAATAATTAAACAAACCAATAATGTGCACATTTTCCTTTCATGTACAAATTATGTCGGTGAATAAGAGGGTAAAGCTAATCAAAATGCGTGTAGTTTATATAAAGAAACAATCTTGGTTGACGATATGCAATCGATGTAATGGACAGCTGAATGCTGAGGAGGATCTATAATCATATTATTTTACATCTGAAGCAGGGAGTGGGGGGGGGGGGGGGCACTAAAAATTTGCAAGACGTGCCGTCCTATTTTTTATTCAGCTCCTTTTTCCACCCACCCACCCCTACGTGCACATTTTCTACTACCGTTCTCAGACACCTCCCACTCTCCCATTAAAATCCAAAATAAAGTTATAAACTTAGTAGGCACAGCTGCCTTTAGGGGGGGTCCATAATGTTCTTAAACTAGTACCACCAATTTAAACCTCTGTGGGCTGCTGTGGGCCTCAATCTACAAATGACAAGCTGTTCATTATATCAGGCTTGGCCAGAGCAGGTGTACATATACGGGAACAAATTTTCATTTGAATTGTTCTGTCAGTATTCTCAGGTGTTTGCTACTTTCCTCTTCCATCCATACAAATTCTATTAATAAATAAATAACTTGGGTTGAATTTAGAGCATCAGAGAGAATTTTCCCAAAATATTGTCGGCACATTTTCTACATTTCGAACAAGACACCCACCCCCTACTAACGTCTGACATTTTCCCAGTTTAAGCCCAATGTTCTCACATATAAAGCCTCCTGATGTTGTATTTATGTTAAAAGTGTGATGTACAGCATCATCTTTAAGGTTTGAAACACGAATGATGGTATATATTAGCTGATATATTGATATATTTTTAAAAAATTCAAAAAATTGCACAGATTGGAAATGCACATTTTTGGCGCACTCAATAGACCCACCCACCCCCACGTCACGTCTTGCAAAGTTTTGGTGCACCCCCCCCCCCCCCCCCCCCCCCCCCGTCTGAAGAGTACTTTTTGATCAGACGGCCATTCCACCTACCCCACAAATACAAATAGACTCCCCATTTTTGGTAAAACTACACTGTATAAACGGAGGTAATCTTACAGTATTGGGGTGAAGAAGCTAATCTTTTCCATACCGTATTCCTGAGTGAAGTCATTCCACAACAGGCTCTCAATAATATTTGGCTGATTTGCATGGACATTTTGATGGACAAGGACGTTTTCCTGAATTGTGAACAAGTGTTTGTTTTTTGCTTTTTTGAGAGGGCGGCTGGGGGTCCAAATCCAGTCCGTATTGATGCATCGACCTAGAAAACATATTGAATGATGAAGACACCATATAATTCCAGGCACTTGGCTGATTTAATGGACTATGTCGGATATTACCTTAAAACAGATTGTACGTGAACATGGAACCTTGAAACCCGTGAAAGGATTTTGCGGGTGGTTCTCTCTCTCCTAGAATACACGATATCGCTTTAACCCATTACCCAACGTAACGGCCAAAACCGGCCAGCGCCATTCTCAAAAATCGCCAATTAATTTACATTATTTTTTTCATTTTTTGTCTCAAAAACATAGGTTATGACCCCTCATTGGAACGAGCTCGTCGAGCTCGTTCCAATGAGGGATCATAACCTATGTTTTTGAGACAAAAAATGAAAAAAATTAGTTGTTCAAGAATTTTTTTGCAGGTGTCGTCTTCTTTTCGTGTTAGGTAAAGGGTTAACACACCTTAGTCCATTAAACGAAGATAAGAACTGAAATGAATATCCGTCGCTTTATCGGAGTATTAATGTGGGATGGGCGTGTTCAGTTGTAGCAATTCATACAAAACTGAAGACGCCCATTCCATCCCACGCCCATCCCACATTTACAAGCGACAGATGATTCATTCCATTTCGTCGCCTGAGTGCTACAATGTAATGTATCATGTAATTAGTGAGATAATATTCTATTCGATCATCAGTTAACACCTCTGCTAATTTCTAAAAATAATTTAATTTAATTTTTGTTTTTTGTTCTTTAAAACCCAACTTATTACCGCTCATTGAAACGAACTCGATAAATACGTCTATTTCAGGAAGTGGAGCTTAAGAGGCGAAATGTAGAAAAACAATAGAATGCAAATGACGATTTATTTTGGTAAAGGGGCAGGCCAGATAGGATCCGTTCCCCTAAGCAAACGAACAAGCCTGGAAAATACTATATTAAGGTGGGGGAATAAGAATTCTCTTGGCTTTTAAGGCCTTTTCAGAGACTATGATTATTTTCCTTGCGAGAATCATTTGCGCGAATTAATTTTGATTCTCGAAAGAATTTTAACCCCTGGAAGGGACGCTTCAGACAATTTCACTTCATAGCTGCGAGACAAAAGTAAATCAAATAATCTTATTTTGATTTACTGGCTGAGTTGTTGCAATTTCATTTGGAAATCAAAACAAAAAAATGCTGTGAAACTGGGTGGATAAAATACATTCAGATGTTCGTTTATTCAAATACTTTCTTTTGTGCCTGTCTGATCTTCGTGTCACTCTCCTGTAGTTGCTTTGTAAGCATCAAACCACGCCACAATACAAACAAATAATCGTTTTCAACTATACAAACGGATTGGCAGCCCCGAAGCTAATGGGGGCGTCAGGGGTTTCGAATATCCTTTGTACCAAAGCGATCGTTATGGATATATGACAATCGAATATTCCTATAGCTTTAATTCGTGTGTTATTATTTTTTAAAAGAGCAAAAATAATTTTTTTAAATAATACTAGAAAATTAACGTTTCTGAAATGTTTCGTTTGTTATTGTTTCAACTGCTTGATTGCTGGAAAACCATTTATTTATTGGGGTTAAAACGACACCATTCGACAGGGTTCCTCAGTGTCAGACTGTTTTACGGGTGGAGGAAACCGGAGTACCCGTAGAGAACCACCGACCATCGGCGAGCAACTGCCAGCCTCCCCAACGTACTAACTCCACACATGCAGGGTTAGCATTGCTTGAAGACAAGTTCACCATCGACGTGTAGTACGTCTTAGTACATATCGACACCGTGCACCCAGGTGACCAATCGTGATTAAGTGCCGTGCTCAAGGACACTACGTAGTTACCCCTCGCGGGGATCGAACCGAAACCTTCCGGTTTGAATTCCGTGGCGTGACCACTGAGCTACCACGCCCCCATTGGCAATCCATATTTGGGCTCCATTCTTAAGAGCACGTACCGCAACTTAAATGTTTTATATTCCACAGAGTAGTTCACATTATCTTTCAAGTGAATTTATTTCATCTGTATGAATTTGCATTGTTATAATTTACTGGGGATTGCACATGTAGTTAAAACTAGAAGTCCTGTCATGAAAGGCGCACAAATGACACGTCGATCTGCGCGTTAATCTACGTGTTATGACCATAGTAAGGCTATCAAATTCTGTACATATGGCCTGTGCACAAGGACAAACAATGTTTCAGCCAATGGACCTCCGGGTAACCCGGAGGTCCATTGGCAGAAACATTGCCTGTGTTTGCTATGAGTAACCAGGAGGCCCGGTCGTGCTTTGGATGCCATTCGATATGACAATTGCGTGCAATTCCTACGCGTAATTAAGCCTAGATAAGCGCACAGTTCGTGACAGGACTTCTAGTTTTAACGGTAGGCAGTTTCCATAGCTTATTGCAAGGCAAAGACTTGTGAACAAATTTTGGCAACCAATAAAAAGTTCCAATCACTCCATCAGTTAAATAAGTAAATTGAATAAGGTTTCAAGTTTGTTCCGTCGTATAATACAGTAGTCGTGGATTGGTCATAATCCACGAGTGGGCAGGTGGTGTCCACGCATGCCTTTACCAAGTAATAAAAAATCATCATCACCAAAATTTTTAATTAATGAAGCACCGGGTTGTACCCGGTGCTTCATTAATTAAATTTTTATGATTATTCCTTCAATAAGAGTTTGGAATCTAATATTATGGCTTGCGTGGAAATATTGCCCACCCGTGGAAAGTGACCAGTCCACGGTGGCCGTAGCGTAAAATGGCACGGGTCTGCAGATTTGTCAGTCTTTCCATTATGCCGAAATATTTGACTTGTTGGAAAATATCACCGACGGGTAAATACCCCAATTGAGAAGCGGTTCGTTTTTACTTGCTGAAATCACGCGATATTCTCCAAACCAGAAAGGAAATCGCGCTAATTACTTACAGTAATATGATAAGAATGCGGACATAGAATTTCCGTTGATATTCACTCAACATCATTGATTTGAGTCGATTTTTTAACCCAACTGATTTCAGAGTGTATGCCAAAGTTCTATCATAAACATTTTTAAAATGCCAATTCAAAGATAACAAAAAGACAAGTCTATAATTTACAGCTTTAAGGATAAGAAATCTTTGTTGTTATGTTACATTAACAGTGAAGGAAGGATAACAACTGTCTTGAATTTAGAAAGCACGACGACAAATTTCTGTAACGCCCAAAATATGGAAGGCGATTGTTTGTGATTAGAGCACTGAACCTTAAACCGAAAGGTACACGATACTGACAGCAGAAACTGCATTGTGTCCTTGGCCAAGGCACTTAATCCCAATTGTCCATGTGGGTGCACGGTGGGGGCACGGTGGCGTTGTGTACTAAGGCGTACGTCAATTGTGCACTTGCCTCCAACCAATGCTAACCCTGCTTGTGCGGAGTCCGTACGTTTGGCAGTGTGACAGTTGCTCGCCGCTGATCGGAGGTTTTCCCCGGGTATCCGGCTTCCTGTACCCGTAAAATGTCCGAAACCCTGGCTGCCAAAAGTGCAGTTAAACCCCAATAAGTAATATTTGTTAATTTATGTTTTGGTTTTTAAGGTCACATATTTCTGCACAATGGCCAATTGTGACCGCAAGATGGATATAAAGTCGAGTTCAGCCAATCATTTTTACCCACGTTGCCCATTTTAGAGGACTTCCACCCCAAGCATTGGTTAACGGGTCCTATTTTGCCAATAAAACGGAGTTTGTCAAGGTAACCAAGCACCGATTCACTTTTCACGGATAGGGCGGGGACAACAAATAATAAATAAATAGATAATCTCCCACAGGAGATTTTACAACATGTTCCAGAAATTGTTCACTATCGTTTGTCATGCTGAGACATTCAACGTTCATATTGGAACTCGGCAAGTGATAGGCGATGTATTCTGTTATGTTCAACAGAACCGGAAGCGTGACAGAGGTACTGAGAATACGATGCTGTAAATCTGAAGTCGGTCTATTTCTCGACTGGATTGTGGTAGGATTGCTATCTGGCCGCGACACGTTCAGACCAGTGGTTCAAGATTTCATAAATAAATTATAACAACGTTATGATCACAGTAAGGCTATCACATTCTGTACATATGGCTTGTGCACAAGCAATGTTTCAGCCAATGGATCTCCGGGTAACCCGGAGGTCCATTGACAGAAACCTTGCTGGTGTTTGCTATGAGTAACCAGGGGAACGAACCTTCCGTGCTTTGGATGCCATTCGATATGGCAATTGCGCGCAATTTCTAAGCGCAATTAAGCCGAGGTAAGCTCACAGTTCGTGACAGGACTTTTAGTTTTAACTGTATTAGAGTGTTGACATGCAAACAAAGAAATATGACAATGTCACACATCCGATCGAAATTATATAATACCCCTTTGTAATGACAGAATGGTTTAAACCAACACAAGAAAATCGGATAACAACTGTATTCATTCCCAGAGGTAATTAAAACAAAAATACTAATAAGCTGAAACACATGTTGGGCTTTAGGGATAAGGTACACTTATTAAGGTGACGACATTAATAATAGCTGCATAGTTCAACATCCTAACTGGAAGCGTTGACGAAAAGTGAATTAAACATAGGCATTCGTAGATTAACTTATACCTGTAAACTGACTAATGCTTATTAAAGGACAGAAGAGAAAATTTGGTTGCAATGTATTTGCGTTTGTTTTTCGACAGATTTTATAGTGTTGTCCACAGACAAACTAACAGAGAAATCTGACAATGTCAGACCGACCATTGCTAGTTAGGTTTTTACGTAACAACTCAAGCTCTTAGGTCGCTAGTTTAATTCCGTAAGGAATCCAACGCTGTTATGGTGTGTTTGTTTACCTACTTGTCGTGAAGTTTCCGTACAGACCACCATTGACGTGATGTCCATGTATTCGCAAAGATACACAGATATTCTTTCGTGTTCCAATTATAAATATTCCAATCAGTAAATGTTCATTTCGCCGTGAAAACATTAATATATTAACAGAATTGTTGGAACTACGCGGTGTAATCATAAAAAAGCGGCTGTGATGCATTTTCAATTCTAATGGCCATGCCATAAAAATTCTGTCAAATGCAGTCTCGATTGATAAGTCTGAGAACCATTAGTTGATTCAAGAAAAATGAATGGTTGTCGTATTTTCTAAATTTACTCGTCTGGTTATATTCCAGTTGGTCGGAAAAGCGAACCGGCGGTTCGCTTTTCCTACCAACTGCAATATTCCAGAAGAGTAAATCTGAACAAAGGCTATGAACAATTTAAAGGCTAGACTGGTTCCATGCCATGACTGCATCATATTCCTTAGAGAATTACACTGCTGGCTAGAGAACTTTGGAACAACTCTCGAATTATTTTGAACAAGTCTCTGCTTCAAAAATAATATCAGTGATGGTTTTCGTTTTAAAGCGTCCATCAGTTAAAAAATTATATTTAGTTATCATGACGCATTCAAAAAGCTGCTTCAGTGTTTTAAGAAACCTACTGTCTAAAGGTTATTTTAATTTATTCTGTATCTGTCTACTGAACAATCGTTCTTATTCTTTTGACGCCCACGTGGGAACACATGAAAGCAAGCGGGGGAGTGTTTCTTTATTTTAGTAAACAAGTTCTGCTTGGTAAAATGGGAGCAAGTAACCAATATCCAGGGTTGAAATCCTCTAAAGAGGGCAGCATAGGTATAAACGACTGGCTAATTCTGATTCAAACACTTGAGGGAAAATGAATTAAACATGGATATACGTAGATTTACATGTACCTGTAAGCCGACCAATTCATGTTTGGTTTTGACTGGTAAAATAGGACCCAGTCACCAATGCAACGGCTAGAAGTCCATCAAAATGGGAAACATGGGCGTAAATGATATGTCTAAACCTGACTTTAGCTACATGTTGCGGTTACGAGTTGCAAATATGCAGAATAGGTGACCGTAAACACCAATAAATAAATAATATTCATTGGACTTTTCAGTCGTGTAATAGCAGGTATAATGACGCGACACAATAACACACAATGTAACCCAAAACACTCTCTGAAACAAAGAATTCCACATATAAACCAGAAGTAATTTATATTAATCCCTACATTGCAGAGGAGTTTTAGGAATTAGGTCGAAGTAACCTATTTATTGAAAACGCCTATTGTCATGTTTTGCACGGCATGGGATTAACAGGGTGCGAAAGTCTAGTGCTAGGATTGAACATCAATCTCACACTTCAGCAGAATGAGCGTATCGGAAACAACGAATCTGTCGCTTCATACATTATAAAATGATTTGTCAAATTCACTCCGTCTTTGCTTGTATATTGTAAATAGAATTGTAGAATTTTGGATATAATAACATGTGATTGTGGATGTATTTTGGAACTATGTTGTAATGTTGTCTACCTCATTCATGTCAACTGAAATATAATTGTAAGAAGAAAGTGGACTATTATTAAAAGGAGTGGATTTTCACGCGCGGATTGTTGTCATGGAAAAGTGTTCTCTTGAGCTTGGAGTTTGCTAGTGTATTTTCTGCATTTTAGGATAACTCTATACCTTGGCGAAAGCTTCTGCTTTACAGTACGGCCGCCGTGGACTGGTCACTTTACATGTGTGGTCAATATCCCCACTAACGCAATAATAGTAGATTCCAAACGAAATTATAGGAATAATCATAAAACATTTAATTAATGAAGCACCGGGTACAACCCGGTGCTTCATTAATTAAAATTTTTCTGCTGCTGATTTTTATTACCTGGTAAACGCAAGCGTGAACATAACTGCTGACGCGTGGATTATGATAGTCTACGGCAGCTGCCCTGTATATCTCTTGGTATGCATTTCGGCATTATTTATACTACATGTATGCAGCTTACATTTTGCATCTAGGTATAACAAATGAAAAGCGAGAAGAAACCTCGAGCCAGGAATATCCATCAGAAAGAAACATGATACTGATTTTTGCGCCATTTGCAAGCAATCCCTATTAAAATACAAATGTTTCAGTCTGTTGTTGACGGCCGTGCGTGCGGCAGTTTTGGAGGTCTAGCGTTCAAATTTGGCATCACATGATACTTTTCGTGCAACTAATATGAAATGCAATTCGGTTGTATCCAGACATGTCTTTTTGGGGTTGAGTGCTCATTTTGGGATTTCATTCCGAGAATATATTCGTTTATACCAACATTATCGAAAGATCAGCCGATTCACAAACTATTTTTCTCAATGGCGCGACAACTCCACATCCACTTATCCTGATCAAAATGACCCATCCTAAGTTTCCTCAATACTATTTTCGCGACTCACAAATAATATGAAGAAGGCGTCGTGATTAATCTTAACTCTTTACCTTACGTGAAAAGCAGACGACACTTGCAAAGACGATTCTTCAATAACTAATTTTCTTAATTTTTTGTCTCAAAAACATGGGTTATGACCCCTCATTGGAACGAGCTCGACGAGCTCGTTCCAAAGAGGGGTCATAACCTATGTTTTTGAGAAAAAAATGAAAAATAATGAAATGGGTAAAGGGTTACAGCCCTTTTCTAGTGCTTACTGTCACAAGTTCTTCACCATTATATCACATGTGTAGGAAGATAACGTTGCCTATGTTTGTAGACATGATCACGTGTATGTCGTGTGTGAACTCGGGTGACATATAGAAGCCGAATGTCATCAGAATGGAGTTATTTGTTACACATTGGGACATCGTAGAGGTCTAATCGGTTTATCTCTTTGCGTTCACCCTCACAAAATATGAAAAAGCAGAGGAAACAGCCCAAAGTAAGGGGCATATTATCAAACATTACAGCAGAAAATCCGACGTAAACAACCAACCACTGAGGTATTGCAAGTTCGTTTTCATCTTTCTGCTGTCGACAGACAATGAGAAAGCGAAGCAAACCTATCAACCCTTACCTGCGATTATGGGTTTATCTAATCTGGATATTTAAATGGCCCAGGTGGGGCGAGTTAGGTATCACGTACTGCAATCCTGGTATTTCCCAATCGGCGGTTTCAAAGTCATTACGAAAATCTCAGTTATGGTCCATAAAGCCACCAAGCTCTTGTAATTCATCTGTATCTCTGAAATTGAAAGGAAATATTGATTGAAAAATTCACTTACACTAATTTAATAATCCACTGTCTTCATACGATAGAAGTATGTATTATATTATCTAGACCGTGTGCTAGACTAATAAAATGTTGTATGATATATATATTGTATGCCGTATTTATGTACGTCCAATGTGGTGATTTAAACACAGTAATAAACGCAAGTAATAGCTCTAACAAGTTTGCCTTTATGATTTCTGTTTCACGCAGACATCTTGTTTCTGGTAGAGATGCTAAACCCTATACTGATCTGGCAGAAATCAGTGATTAAAAAGCTCTCCGCGTGCCAATAAAAATTGAAAACATATGGCTCGCCCAAAGTGAGCGAATGATCGTCTCGACTCATAAGCAGTATCACAAACATTCCCTCAACGCGATTAATAGAAATCGGGCAAATAACATTTTGTTGGATGTAATTAGTGTTACCTGTAAGGTGTTTAACGTTACGTTTAGTTTCCTTCTCTCTATTTGTTTTAATCATGCTCCAAATTTGGTCATAGATATGTATTGGTTAAGTTTGGAAACACAATTCTTTCAAGACGTTTTTCTTTCTTTTGTAAATCGTCTGACATTTATCCAGTTAATACGGAGTTTGTTCAACGTATTTGTAGTTGGTGACATATTAAATTCCCAGTTTGTAATCCTTTATAGCCTGTTTGTTATCATTATAGTATCGTGGTTTGATAAATCGTTTAGGATTTGTCGAGGTTTTAGGAATGCCCGTGTTTGCAGTGTGAGCTGCTCCTTAGTAAAATGTTCCACTTGGTCAACACTGTCTTGAGAAGAGATGAAAAAATCCACTAGGGTACCTTCTCAACCTCGACGGGAAGTTCACTTTCCAATGCAAGTGAAAAGTGGTTACTCTCGAACAAGTGATCTTCAACCTTCCAGGAAAAATGAACTGGTAGAGTGCTGGAATCCTATTTCTGGACTCTATTCTGAAGTACCGCAACAATGGCTTAAAGGCTTAATACTCTGTGGATGGTCTTCATATCATCTTAAAAGTGAAATTATTTAGTATGTAAAAATTTGCCTTGTAGCAATTTATGGTAGAGTGCCAGGTGAGGGCTACAGGTACCAGGTTCATTCCATCACTATACACTCACATGCTGTATTTTGTAATGAACTCGTCGACTATTTTCAGTTTAAATCTTCCTGGTTACAGAAATCACCCCTAAAGGCGCTTTTACATGAGGGAAATTTATACCACGTATATTTTATATACGGGTATATATTTTATTCTAAAAATTGCCATGCGTTCACATGAATTATTAGATTCTGGCGCAATTTTCTAGTATCGGGATCATTTCTCATTCAGCATGAACCCAGTAAGTCGTTTCAGGAAGCGGTCCTTACCGTATGTGTTATTTATCGGCACAATGAGAACCAGTACGCATTGGCAGCTACCACGGTCGAACGAATGGTACGCTAGCATAGTAATACGGACATTTATCGACCAACAATGGATGGAAGGTTACGTCCCTTTATTCCGAAGACCCCACTACTCCGAAGGTCCGATATTCCGATGGTCCAATACTCGGAAGGTCAAATATTCCGAAGATCCGTTACTCCGAAAGTGTTCTAAGGTAACGGCCATTTTTACCGCATGTAGATGAGGTTAAACGATTTTTACGGCAGCGTAGAAGCGCCAGGTGCAATTTAGTTTGTAATGCGTGCTAACGAAATAATAACGCGTAATTACGAGATACTAATGCATAATAACCATGTAATTAATGCGTAATAACGAGATGCTAATGTGTAATAACGAGATACTTAATGCGAAATAACGAGATACTAATGCGTAATAACGAGATACTTAACACGTAATTAGGAGATAAGTACCACCATCCACACAATTGCACACACTAAGTCCTTCTCATCTTACTTATGAAACGGCTCCCATTCTGACCCAAGTCAGTCATGGACCACCCTCACTAGCCGACTATTCATAATTCAAAAGATGGGGTAAGGTCTCCCCTTATTCCTATGGAAACCTCCCCGTAGGTCTTCTGGTCCGTTTCCACCCATCTGGCACCTTCTCCACCATGGACCTCAGCCCTCCGAACGCAACCCATTCACTGACCTCTTATTGCCTCCAGACCTAATGGACCCTCTTGTACTATGTCTGCGTCCTCGGCCAATTTACACGAGTCTCTTCAGTTTTAGTTGTCCTTAGCTTCCACCACCTTCATGCACCCCACAACGTCGTTCTGATCGGGTGTCCCCGCTACCTTAGCTTTAACCTCTTTGGGTTATAAACCCCTCTGCGGATTCTCCCGATTATCTCCTTTGCACCTTCATGGTAGGACAGCCTTGCTCAGCCACTAGCGCAGGTTCGTTGTTCATCCGTTCCTTAAAGAACCCAACACATATTTAACCGACCCTTACCACGGGTCACCACTGGCTCACCATCCTTGACCATCCATCAGGATCTCATCAAGGATGTGTCCTCCCTTTGGGTTCCCCTCCACTTCCTACGGTAACCCCATCAACCTATTCCAACGCACATAATGGCCCATTTGTTTGTTTGCCTCTGGTAACCTGAAGCCTCCCCCGGGAGTTTCCAGCATTGAGCACCTCCCGTCCGAGTCTGTCCTCGCCCCAGGAACATTCCCCACCACCAGGTAGTAAATGTGAACCTCCATGCACATTGCTTCCATATCCTCGCAGAAGAAGGGGTTATCCAACCTCACCCTCGCAAGGTGGGCACGCCTAACCGTCCCATGTATACATGAGCGGTCACAGCCTATCACACACTCATCTAGGCCACGCCTTACCACCACGCTGCAGCATCTCGTGTCGGCCTTAGCATGGGATCTTCTTCCCAGCCCCATACCCTGGGTACGCCGACATGTCATTCTTTTCCCGTCGTGTAGGAAATTCCTGGCACATATCACTAATAATGCCGATGGACTCTCTGCCTTTCAGCTTCAGCTGTACCTCCTTCGATAATACGGCCGTAATGAGCATTAATCTTCGGAGTATCGAACCTTCGTTGTATCGGACCTACGGAACAACGGACCATCAGAGTATCGGATCTTCGGAGTATTGGATCTTCGCAGTATTGGAACTTCGGAGTATTGGGTCTTCTGAATAAAGGGACGACACCGGATGGAAAATTTCCGGATGAAGAAGTCGTCCTTCATGAAGTTATGCCAGGAACTCAAGCCATTCATCGAGCCATCCGAAAACTGCGTCCGTGAACTGATTCCGACCGAGAAGCAAATTGCGTTAGTTTCAACTTTAAGGAGCAAATCGTAATTTGTACCGGCGACCATTTACATGCTCGACGGATGTCAATTTGTATCCCGTATAAACGAATTTACTCCACCTCTTGAGGTGGAGTATTTTCTCTAAACATATACGGGATATATCTGGATATACATGGTATATTTCCGTTCACATGGCGAATAAAATGTACCGGGTACAAATATTTGTACACAGAATCAGTTTGTACGGGGTATATTTGGTCTCATGTAAAAGGGGCTTAAGAGTGCTATGGGTATTGAAATTACCCCCAAAAATATAAGGAGTTGGGAATTGGTGAATCAGTTGTTGAAGATTATTCACGTGAAGGGTTACTTTGTGAAACATAAATAGAATTCTAGATTATTTTGAAAATCACAAAACTGAATTTCCAGAAGTCATTTAACGAAGCGCGACCAATGCTGAAGCGCCTAAAAATGAGGAGGCCAGGTGCGTCATCGCGTAATGTACAAGTCTGCTCGATAACGCCCCCACAGCCTAACAACGAGGAGAAGGTCATGTGTGTCAACACGTAACGTACAAGTCTGATCGATAACTCCCCTGGCACTGTTCCTCGCCGCTGTTCCCCGACGCTGTTCCGTGCAGCTGTTCCCCGCCGCTGTTCCCCACCGCTGAAGAATGTAAAAAGTAGGATAAATTTCGAAGTGACGTAAAAACGTAAAAGTGGCGATATATCGAAAAAAAAAAAAAAAACATGTGTCGTCAAATTTTCCGAGTTCTGTGAGATACAAGAATTTTATGAAAATTGAACGTACTTTTTAGTGTTCGTCACTACAAAGTAGGGCTGTCGCGACTATCATTTTTTGTAATCGACTAATCGTGACCAGTAATCGACGGTTAGTCGATTAATAGTCGCTTCCCATGATTTTTTAGCAAATCATTCTTCTGTTCGTAAACCTCTGAAAATGACAATGGCACCAGTGTGTTCAGACGAAGTGGGGTTGTGGGAACAACAAATCGGTCCCGACTGAAGCTACATGTAGTCCAATCTTGGACCCACAGTCCGTAATATAATTTTTGGGGTTGGTACGTCCTGTTGGACGTACCAACCCCAAAAATAATATTACTGACTGCGGGTCCAAGTTTGAACTAGATTGAAGCCGATGAATTAAAATGAATTTACCAAAGAACGTTCTGCATATGTTTCCTTTCTGCAATAAGTTTCTCGAAATTTTGAACATTGAGATCTATGCATTCCCTCGTCAGTTGTTAAAATTGGATCTTAGTCTGAAGTTCCGAACATTGAGAAGTGATCTGACGTTCTGACTTTCGTCATAATTTTGTCACTTCCGCGCTTTGGGTTTTCCAATGGGTGCATTCGTGTGTACAAGACTGGAGAAATTCAGAAGAATCTATTCTTCTCGAGTAACTGTGAGTGTTCTTTCTTACACAGTCAGTGGCAGTCGTACAGTCTTCCGGATATGAATGTTAACTATGGTTAGATATTTAAAGTTATTCACCGTCATTGATCATTCACCTCACAAAACAATGCAATTTAGCCCCGACGTGTAGTAGATGTGTACCACCTTGAAAATGAACGACGATCGACTTAAAATAAAAAACGTCGACTACTTCAATAGTCGACGGTTAGTCGACTAATCGAATAATCGCGACAGCCCTACTACAAAGCCCTGCATTAAGGCATGGGAATTTCCCGGGACTGCAACACAATTTTACGTATGGTTTTTTTGTGGTGTTTACGTTTCCGGAATTTCAAAAGGTAGAGGCTCAAAATGAGGCTGAAACAAAGGTCAAGGGCACGTAACATTGGTATCACTGGCACGGGGTAAAAGGTTTAATTCCCAATATGGATGTGCGAAAGTAGTATATAAGGGGCTTTTCGTGCCCCATTACCCGGACTTTTGGGGGAGCAGCTAGTGTTAAATTCCCATAGGAACCGGACTTTTGGGGGAGCAACTTTGGGGGAGCAAAGATACGGCTCTTTGCAGCTAGATCCGCCAAATGGTGTAGAAAAAGCCTATATCCAATGGCAATATTCCCGGGCACCCCAATTTTAGCACCCCTTTTTGAAAAAAACATATGACCTTCGGCACCCCTTTTTGTCATATGTGCTTATGTGAAAAGGCACAATGTGACACAATATGCCCTATCACATAGGCACATACGGCTATTTGAGGATACCTATGACCTGGTATTGTATTATTCGAGGATACCCGTATGTGCCTATGTGATAGGGCATATTGTGTCACATTGTGCCTTTTCACATAAGCACATATGACAAAAAGGGGTGCCGAAGGTCATATGTTTTTTCAAAAAGGGGTGCTAAAATTGGGGTGCCCGGGGATATTGCCATTGGATATAAGCTTTTTTTTTGTACAGAAGGGAGATAACTCTGCATACAGGTTATTGGAAATCAAGCAATCTGATGGGTTAGTTAGATAAATGAAACAACAAGAGTACTTGGAATAGGGTCAGAACTACTGGTATTACGTACCACCTTACCAGTAACAGGATGATACAAAGCATTTGGTAGGTTAATACTATCAAAGGTTGGGATGGAACCTACGGAGGAATATACCAACCATACTCTGCTGCCGTTCTGTATTACAGGCATTGACCCCACCCCAGAATACCGCTCAATAATATGAAGCACCTGGTGGATCAGTAGTACCAAGGGCCAGCAAGAGACCTACAGGGATATGTACAACCTATGCTATACTACCGTTCTAAACTACCAAGCGTTACCTCCACCCCCACAAAATCACTAGGTCTACCATAACGTGCTACATATACCAGTCATTGAATAGTACAAAGCAATCGGTCAGTTAATAGTACAAAGCACTAACAGGGTGTATATACCGCCATACTATAGTACCGTTCTAAACTACCAGGCAGTACCCCTACCCACAATACCTCTATGCCTAGCATTGCATACTACCTATACCAGTCATAGGATAACATGAAGCATCAGGTGGATTAACAGTACTAAGGGCTAACATGGTCCATGTAGGGACCCACAGAGTTATATATCGTCCATATTATACTGCCGTTCTATACTGCCAGACATTACCCCCAACCCCACTCCAAAATTCCACTTGACCTGCCATAACGTACTACCTATACCAGCCATAGAATAATACAAAGCAATGGGTTTGTTAATAATACCGAGGACTAACAGGGGACCTACAGCGGTATATACAATGCATCCTATATCCCACTTCTAAACAAACGATTATAATACTGCCCGCCCTAACACTAAACTACCAATACCATCCATAAGATAATACAAAGGATTCGGTAGGTTAATAGTACTAAGGGGGTAATAGGCTAACAGATCATTCATCCCATACTGTCCAATTTAAACCACCAAGGACTATCTTGCAATACCGCACTGGCCCGAACATACATGACCCCCATGCCCACAATACTGCTTGACCTGGCTATTGCAGACATAGCATAATATGAAGACCCAAGGGCTAATAATATACCAACATGGATATATACCACTACTACCATATCACCACACCCATAAGAGAAGCCCGACACCCACTGACCCGAATTACGTTATGTCACATTGTATACTGGACAATAACAGCGGTCAGCATCTCTATGACGTCGCGTGCGTATCATGACGTCACGACGTCAATAGCAACGTCAATCGTTTCGCGGGAAAAAACTTTCAAGAAAACCCAATTTTCCCATCATCTTTCCACCACTTACCCATAATATATACCTATAGCCTCATGCGTACATATATCATTATACATGCCATAGCATACTATATATACAGTACCTACACCATTTGGCGGATCTAGCTGCAAAGAGCCGTATTTTTGCTCCCCCAAAGTTGCTCCCCCAAAAGTCCGGTCCCTATGGGAATTTAACACTAGCTGCTCCCCCAAAAGTCCGGGTAATGGGGCACGAAAAGCCCCTTATATACTACTTGCGAAATATCAAATGACTAGAAAACAGTGTGTGAAGTTTCATAACCGAGGAATATATATATATGGAGCTACTTAAATCACAAGAGTAGCGTTTTTATTTAAATATGATCTAAAAATAGCATAACCGTAAAAAAACGTCAAAATGGCGAAAAGTAGAAAAACAGAAATTGCTATCCTGCAAGTATTTGAGCACTACAGCATATTGAAATTTGAAAAAAAAAATCGATGCAGTTTTCTTTTTGACTCTATGACGTCACACCAGAGTTTGGACATAATGGTTGGGAATTTCCTAGGGTGGAACCACATCTTTAGATATGATTTTTGGTAGAGATTATATTTCCAAAATTTCGAAACGGTGAGGCCCAAAATGAGGTTGGCACTAAAAGGTGAAGAAAATATAAAATTAGCATCGCTGGCATCAGAGTCATTTATTTATTTATTTATTTATTTATTTATTTATTTATTTATTTATTTATTTATTTATTTTATTTATTTATTTATAGGTGTTTAACAGCACTTTTGACAACCAGGGTCGTGTCGGACAGTTTTACGTGTGGAGGAAGCCGGAGTGCCCACGAGCAACTGTCAGACTCCCCAACCTACTTACTCTGCACAAGCAAAGTTAGCTAGCATTGATTAAATACAAGTGTACCAGCGACGTGCAGTACGCCTTAGCACACAGCGCCATCGTGTCCCACGTGGGCATTAAGCGCCTTGACGAAGGACACAACGCAGTTACCTTGGGCGAGGATCGAACCGTGACCACAAGTTCAAAATACTTCTTGGCAATATTGAACTTAGAGTTGAAACTAGAAGTCCTGTCATGACGTTGCCTGAGTGCTAAAATGTCCTATGTCCCATAGTGGAGATACATGTAGGACATTCTAGCACTCAGGTGACCATGAATTGCCCGCAAATAGCACGTCGCTCTGCACGTTGATCTGCGTGCTGTGATTACAGTAAGGATATCATATTTTGTACATATGTCCTGTGAACATGCAATGTTTCAGCCAATGCACTTCCTAGGTTTAATCCAAAGGCTCATTGGCTGAAACATTGCTTGTGCTTTGGATGTAATTTGATAGGAAAATTTCACGCAATTCCTTCTCGAAATAATGTCAAAATAAGCGCATAATTTGTGATAGGTCTTGTTTTAACTGCATTGGGCATGTGGCATCTGCCTGAAAGCTTTGATCTAGTGATAATAATAATAATAATAATAATAATAATAATAATAATAATAATAATAATAATAAAATTATTAATAATAATAATAATAATAATAATAATAATAATAATAATAATAATAATAATAATAATAATAAAGTTAATAATAATGAAATTAACAATAATAATAATAATAATAATAAAATTAATAATAATGATAATAATAATAAAAGTGATGGAAAATGCAGATTTAAAACTGTCGTGGAATAATAATATTATATGCATGCGCTGTGGTATGTGCTCTAAAGCGATTTGCAGTAAAACAAATATAATGAGCTCCTGATCATAAAATTAATCATTGGAAAAAGGAAAGGAAGTACTGCATGTTAAGAGTTAAAAGTTGCCAACAGCCTCTCTAATTTAGATTCTTTTTAAACTAGTTCACGTTTTGTCATAGACCTTTTTATGAAAAAACACGGGATCCCCACTGTTCTGTCTGTGCATTCAAAATGAAGTTGTATCGTACCTGTGGTGACACAAAACACGTTCTATTTCGTTTCCAATGTAAACAGAGAAGGAACCCGTCTAAATAAATCACGTCAATCATTGGTCGTATTCACCAGAGTCGAGATCGCTTGAAAATTCTAAGTTCCGCATTTAGATTTGTTTACCGGGGATATTTAAACAATCAGATTCGAGTCAAAAATTTACAAAATAAAAATAAAATTCTGACTGCTTGTTTCTTGACAAATCTTTTCCACAACTGATCATATAATGATGGAGTGTACTAAACTTATTAGCTATTTAATAAATGTTTGTTGTGTTATTCTCCACAGTTCAGTCAACATTTGAAGTTCGATCATCGTGACCGTGACACTGATCGGTATCTATTGGTTTCGACCAAACGAATGCCGTCAAAATTAAGAAGCAAATTAGGGTTGTTACCCGGCCAACTAACAATGACGTCTCGTTGGCAACGAAGAAAACGCAGCAATTATTCAGCTGAAAAGTGCTTTTAGTTCAATTTCGGTGTAGACTGGTTGGGTGTGTGATAAATACAGAACCGCACATGCCTTTGAATGGGTTAAACATTATCGCGCTCGATTGCTTTGGCCCAGGATATCACTCGAGCCTTCGGTTTTGCAATTCGAACGTATGTGTGGTATTTACTAGTATGGCGCTTTAAAAGGGCATATCAATTCTAATTTGTTCAGAAGAGCGTAAATACTTTTTTTGGCTTCCGAGTTGACAGGAGGTCTTGAAAATATCCAGAGTACGAGCCTTGAATAGATTTAAAAATAAAAACAAACATTTTGAAAATTGTCCGCTGCTGTGCAGGAAGCGAATGCAATTTTTTAAATAGTAGGCTTACAGTACGGCCGCAGTGGACAGGTCACTTTCCACGCGTGGACAATATTTCCACGGACGTAATAATATTAGATTCCAAACACTAATTATGGGAATAATCATTAACAAATTTAATTAACTGGTAGAGTGCTAAGTTAATTTTGATCATCCGAATTTGTCCACGTCTCTTTGCCTTGTTGCAATTTATGGGAGAGTGCCTGGTGGCACGCTCCCATAAATTGTAACAAGGCAAATCCCCAGAGAATAAATACCTTCAATTCAAAAATAATATGAAGCACATCCACAGAATATGAAGCCATTTAGTTGTGGCACCTGCACTTCAGAATAAAGCCCAAATATGGGCTTCCAGCACTCTACCAATTAATGAAGCACGGGGTAAAATTTTGTTGATGATGATTTTTATTAGATGGTAAACGCATGCGTGGACATCGCTGCCCACGAGTCCAATCCACGGCAACTGTACTGTATGTGATCATATTGCCTTGAGCCCGCGACGATGTGAGCAGCTTCATTTTCGATGATTTGCAGTTTTGAATTGTATGACTGTGGCAAGTCAATTAGCATTGAATTTGAAATAAAGACATGAGCCAAGGCTACCAGAGACTGCGGAGAACAGTATCGCCGAAGATGGTTTAGATTCCTAAGTTGTATCAAATAAGGTCTACAAATCGCGTTAACATTTCCCTCCACCGACAGATGTGAGTCAATAATCACCCGAATATTGCGAGCATATTCGATAACTTTTGTACGGAATTCCCGATAGCGAGTGACCTGATTTCAAAATTTGGAGGCCTTTTGGAGCGTGATATTACTAATACCCCAGTCTTGTCATTATTCCTTTAGTCTGTGACAGGTTATCCAGTTACGAACCCAACTTACATAATCTTCGATTTTAGTAACTGAAACATTTTGCCAGACTCACCTGTAGGGGTTAGCGACAAATATAACATACTGTTATCAGCATATATGTGATAAGAAACATCCAGCTTCCTCAGTGAAGCTGTATGTAATATAAACAATTTAGGGTCCGGGATTGAACCCTGGGGAACCCCACATGTAAGTGACATACTATCCGAGTTTTTTCGGAAAGAGTTATTTGTTGCTTACGTAGCGAGAAAAAAGATCGGAACCAGCATGGACTTACCCATGTATCATATGTATGTCAAACTTTTGTATTGTTGACAAGAGAATGGAGGGATTGACTGTTTCAAATTCAGCTAACAGATCCAACAAGATCAGAAGAACACTTCTGCGTTCACCTAATGAACATAGTATAACATTACAACCTCCTAAAAGCGCTGTTTCAGAGCTACGATTAGGTTGGTAAGCTGATTGATGTGGTTCCAAAAGACAGTTTCGTGCAGGGTATTTTCTAAGTTGCTCAGCAGCTATCTTTTCTAAAAGTGTAGACATAAAAGGCAAATTAGAGACAGGAAAATAATTTTTCAAGATATCAGGATCAAGAGATTTTTTTTTAATTAAAGGTGACACCAATGCCAGTTTTAACTCTTTTAGTACGGTACCCTCCTCCAGCAATGATTGAATAATGCTGGTTAAAATAGGCAACAGACAATCGATCGCTGTTTTGACCAGAGATGTAGGAATGAGATCCAGATCTAGGTCATTTGTCTCATTGGGACTTTTCAGAATCAACTTCGTCACTTCCTATACAGCTAACTCTGCCCAAGTGCAACTGACAGACAAGTCATCAAAAGCAGGTTCAATAGACCTTTCAATGCTTTTGTTTTCAGTTCCATTTTATTAATAAAATCAGTCCTGAAATGATTTGCCAGTAATTTGTTCACCCTTCTCTTACAAAGAAGTGGTTATTGTTCAATGAAAAGGCCTTTTCTGTCTGCCTAGACATCAATACACTTGCTGTAATACAATCGTTTGCCTACTCTTTGAGTCGAATTATAATGATTGTTTGTTCGCATAGCATTTGAAGATGAACTGTTAATTTAGTTTTGTTGAAAAGATCCTCCAATGCGCGTCGTATCTACTTATTGACTGTGATCTCGTTGTTAAATCACTTGGCTTTTTTCAGGACGTATAAAACTTTTTGGAGTGATAGGAGCGTATTGGTCTAATAGAGAACTTAGAACTTGCTTCTTGTGATGCATTTAGACACTAGAGTCGAAGTGTTTATGTCGTTCATAAAACTTCTGATGTTTATTTCTTTTGATGTTTCGCGTCTGAATAGTTGATGGTTTGCCATGAGGCCAGGAAAGCTGAAATGATGCCAATACAGCAACGAAAAGATGTCTAGAACAGAAACCAGAACACAACAAAGCAATGAGTGGAAGAAAACCAAAGAAGAATGAAGATAAAAAAAGATCAAAGAATGTTTACTATTCCATGTTTGATCAAGATGGCACTGAGTAATTATCAATCACAAAACCAAGCATCAAGAAATCCAAGATACATTGTAGAGAGCGTTTCATTCGAAATGCATTTTCATGATGTTCCACCACCTGTACTGGAGCATCTTTTACGTGGAGAAAATGGAGCTCGTTTAATATGCAAGTATCAGATCCAGTACAGAGACCACCGAAGCACATCAAGTATGCATTGGCGGAAACTCGTCTCCAGACATTCGAAGGCATATTACCAAGTGAAAGTGTGAAAACTCCAAATGAACTGGCAAGTGCTGAGTTCTTTTATTTGGGGACAGAAGACAAAACTCAATGCTTTCACGGTTGTATTATTGTTCATTTCGGGGAAACAGATTATGATGTTATGGAAGATCGCAGAAAATATTCTCCAGACTGTTATTACATTCATAACTTTTAACCTGAATTCATGGTCATAGAAAACGTTCAAATAGAAGGAATGAAGTAGAAGTTCAAGAAGAAGAAATGACCATCAAAGAAGATTCACGGAGGATGAAATGTTGTGTTTTGTTTGTTAGCTGAAGCCAATGTCGCTCCGCGACCATATAACCATTTGTGCCTGTGCAAAGTCTATTGTAAACCACTGGGAAGATGTTCAATCTGCAGAAATACTGTTTATCAATATCTGACAATCTACATACCATAGATGGGTGTGCAAGGAAGAAACTGCTTCCATGTATTTTATTTCATAAAAAGTTGTAATTTTGTTTGTTGTTGAGTGAAGGAATTTAAAATGTAAAAACTGTGTTGTTATTTTATCAGCTACCCATCCAATGAGTCCCCCTTAAGAGGCCCTGGATGAGAACAGAGGGAGTTGACTGCCTGGAAAATAGCTTCATGGTCTTCCTATTCTGCTATAGGTGAGTCCAATAGATCCCCAAACCACCGTTGTCTTCAATCCCCTAATGAGTATATGGGGAATGCGAGATTAGCTTCATGGCCTCCTCCCTGTACACAAACAGGGCCTTCATATACACATATTATGTGCTATGTGCTACTATTATAATTCTGAAAGAACCCGAACAAACAGCTTTTGGCAATTTGGGGAAATTGTCGGTTCTATTTTGGTAATTAGATTGATTCTTATGCAAAAGAACGTACATTGTAGCACTTAGTTCTATGCGCTACTCTTATAAGCCCAAAATAGGGATTCGCCAAGTCCGTTTCGGTAATTGTGGGTGGTTTTGATAATTTGGAGGGATTTTCGGGTTGTGTGTGGTAATTAGATTTACTCCTATTCAATCAAACACACCCGCCGAACATACCCCTTTTGTATTAGAGAAATTTGGATAACATAGCAACCACCTGTCACCATAGAAACCAAGATGACGACCCCCTTCATATAAAATGGACGACGGAAACACGTATCACTCTAACAACCCGCTCTGTGCATGCGTACTGACACCACGTATCACTATGGTTATGACGTCAAAAGATGGCCGCTCACGCGTGCTACCATGACAACAAAAACATGGCGCCACTGGGTCACGTGGCATGGCGTCTTCTAAGATACCTTGCGGGGACCCCCAAATCAGAGAAGGCTGGCCCCTGATATACTATTATGGTATATGGAATTGTCTGCGACAAATGTGACAAGATAGTGTATGTGGGCGAGACCCACACAAAATATTACGAGAGAATGCATAACCAGCTAAACAGAATAAAACTGAAAGTCTAAACTGAAAGTCTTGTATGAACCAATATCGCAATATTTTCTGACAGAAAATCAAAGAATAGAACAGATAAATTCAAAATTGTTGGAATTGATCAAATTACAAAAGAAAATACGACTTATAGTAGGGGTCGTGAGACATTTGGAGTCAACAAACTTTAACTGGTAAAGTGCTGAGTGTTTCTGACAACAACTCAAAGCTCATCATATACTGCTCTATTACATTTGATTGGATAGTGCCTTATAGGCACTATCCAATTAAATGTCAGAGAACAAGGTATTGTATAAAAAATCTGATTCATATCAGGGACAATTTATTTATTTATTGATGTTTAAGGTCACATATTTATGCACAATGGCTAATCATGACCGTGACAGTTTTATGGGTGGAGGAAGCCGGAGTACCCGGAGAGAACCACCGAGCAACGACGAGCAGCTGCCAGCTCCCCAACATCGTAACTTCGCACTGCAGCACAGACAGGGTTAGATTGGTTGAAGACATGCGTACCATCGACGTGCAGTACGCCTTAGTACACGGCGTCATCGTGCCCCCACATGGGCAATGGGGGTGAAGTGTCTTGCCCAAGGACACAACGCGGTTGCCGCAGGTGGGATTCGAACCGAGGACCTCTCGGCTTGCAGCCTGCACCTCTACCTACTGAGCCACCGCGCCCCCATCAGGGACAATAAAGGATTCCTCAGGTAGAATGTAGCTACAGACAGTTATTGCCTGTCACTTTTAGTAAAGCCCAAAATAGGGCTTCCAGCACTCTACCAGTTAAACATTAGAAAGGAATGGACTTACAGACAAGAATAGTTACATTTCCCAATTAATAGATTGGGGTATGACTGCAATGAGGAGGAGGGTGAGTCAAATGGAATTGATGAGTGGCATATATGCCAGGGCCTCGATAGGCTCATTGAAAGGAAAGGCGCATATGTAGGGGTTGCGTGGTGAAGGGGGCGGTATTTGTGCTCTGGGGCAAATTTAGTTGGATTGTGGTATGGCCACCGGAGCCAGTTTACGACGGCGGACAGTAGTGCAGGGCGTGATGTGGAAGTGTGCGTTGGGGTGGTGTTGCGTGCTTATTGTGTTGGTTATAATGGGGGCTTTGTTATAGATCACGCGAATAATGTGATTGCTTTGTTTATCTAATATGTTTACACGGAGACGTGTGATGAAATATAAGCCATGCAGAATAGAATTTAAGATGTTTTATTCGAGATCATCCAGGGGTTGCGAGCCGGAAGAAAGTATGGAAGGGACTTTGATGGAGGACAAGTTGAAACTTCGCGAAGGGATCGAACTCACCATCTGTTATCAGTGGGAGTTCTCATGTATACACGTTCCAGATTCTTGTGTGTAAAACGCTCTGTATACGAACGTTCCCTTGTTACCAGTGGGGGTTATTAAATTAAACCAGGATCATATCTTCACTTGTTGCCACCCAAAGAGGATATACTTTCAAAACGTGAATTTATTAATCAAAGCGGACGAAGTCAACATCAGTTATCAATGGGAGTTCTGATGTAAAAACACTCCAGACTCGTGTAAATGCGCAATGCACATGAACTCGCCTCTGTTATCGAGAGGGAAGGGAGGAGGGGAGGGGGGGGGCGTGTTCTTGGAAAAAATAAAAGGTACTAAATTTGAGGTGTGGGTCGGAGTGGAGGGGTATGGATATACAATACTAAGCTAGGGTTGTGGGTATGAGTGCAGCAAGGAACAAAGCGAGTTACATGGTATTGAGTGGTGTATTTGCATCTATTTTCAATTATATACCACTCAAAGTTTGCTAAGCACCACATATTTGACACATCATTGTGAAATTTTCTTGGGACACATTTGTGATATTTTTGATGGATATGATTGAGGAATGTATTGAGATGGTCCCCAGTGTTTACATTAGCTCTCTTGACAGACAGACGTTTCGTGACAGTCATGGAAAGCATGTACCCCTTGATTTCCGTGATGTTTTCGTGTAGTATCTACATGTACATGAGATGTGCAGGGTATTCAGTCTTCATTTCAACACAAACCCTTGTGATTTATTGATTGAATATGGCGAATGCAAATGTAAGAACACATTTGTCTGAAGCAGAAATGTGGTGGGCTGTAGGGATGGTGGAAGAAGGGGCTACCCATCGTCAAGTTGGTGAAGCCCTTGGCGTGCACCATACGGTGACCACCAGAGCCTGGGCAAGATTTCAGCAGTATGGCACACCAGTCAGACGACATGGTGGTGGCAGAGACAGGGCAACATCTGCAGCTGAAGACAGGTTTTTGATCATTCAGGCCCATAGGAACCGCTTTGACGCAGCAACCCAGCTTCGTAGTGACCTTCAGAATGCATCCGGGGTAAATGTTTCGACGCAGACGTTCCGGGCAAGGTTGCACGAAGGTGGTCTCCGATCGAGAAGAACATGTATTCGCATTCACCACCGCCAGGCACGATATGAATGGGCCATGGGCCACGTTGGATAAACCAGAGAAGATTGACGACCTGTCCTTTTACAGATGAGTCAAGGTTGTGCCTAGACAACACAGATAGGCGTTCTAGTGTATGGAGAAGACCAGGAGAGCGATTCCATGCAGCCAACATTGCTGAACATGACCGCTATAGTGGAGGGTCAATAATGGTCTGTGGCAGCATCAGATGGGATGGACGTAAAGAGCTCTGTGTCCTTGACCGTGGTACATTGACTGCACGGTGGTATATTGGTGAGATCCTGGATGCCCACGCCAAATTGTATGCAGGTTCAGTGGGTGATAGATTTATTCTGATGGACGATAATACCCGTCCTCATGTTGCCCATGCTGTCGGGGAGTACCGACAGAGGGAGGGGATTGAGCGTATGGACTGGCCAGCAAGATCCTCTGACCAATCGAACATGTCTGGAATGAGTTGCAGCTTCCAATTTCAGTCCGCCCAGTCCAACCAAGTAGTGTCCAGGAGCTTGGTGCCATGCTGGTCCAAGAATGGAACAACATCCCACAAAGGACCATCTGGAACCTGATTGGGAGCATGAGAAGCGTTGTCAAGCTATAATTAACGATAATGGGTCTCATACTCGACATTGAACCCATATCAGTTCGCTCCGTCAACATTTTGGCAAATTTGAGCAAATTTGAATAATTTCCTCTTTTACCAATAACATCCATTTTCCGTGGTTATCGTATTCAAAAGCTAAAAAATAATGTCAAACACAAACAAAATTTCAATTTCTGTGCTTAAATCATTAAATATATAATTAAATATATAAATTCGTCAATTAAATATACAATACAGTTAAAACTAGAAGTCCTGTCATGAAATGTGCACAAATAGCAAGTTGATCTGCGCGTTAATCTACGCGCTATGGCCATAGTAAGGCTATCAGATTCTATATATATGGCATGTGCACGAGCAATGTTTCCGCCAATAGACCTCCGGGTAACCCGGAGGTCCATTGGCAGAAACATTCCCTATGTTTGCTATGAGTAACCAGGAGAACCTGCCGTGCTTTGAATGCCATTCGATCTAGCAATTGCGCGCAATTCCAACGCGCAATTAAGCCTAGATAAGCGCACAGTTCGTGACAGGACTTCTAGTTTTAACTGTATATACACTTTTCATAACAATATTTCAACTAAAACGTAAAACAGATAGTTGGATATACTTGGTGCTTAGCAAACTTTGAGTAGTATAAATATAGAATCGTATTTAGCTATAGTAGGGTATGTTTAACCTGCATTCTTATTAAAGCAAATTTATACAACTCTAGCTGTAACAAAATATCTCAAGCTTAGAGGCTAAAATATTAAAGGTATATAATTCACCCTTGAAACCATCAAAGACTTGGTCAGTTCAAATCTCGACTGTGCACCAAGACGTTAATTCAAAGGAAATAAATGTTTATGGTATATTTAGATTCAAATGTCTGGAATATATCAATTGGTCTGATAAGAGAATCGTAGGTGAATCTAAACAGAGACGATAGAATATTTAAGGGCTAGACTGGTTCCTTGCCATAACAGCGTCGAATTCCTTAAAGAATTAGACTGATGGCCTGCGAGCGTATTAACACAGATACCATATGTTGTCCCTTGAGTGGAACGGGGCGCCATCTACGGTGCTAAGGCATTGCAAATGTAGCCCAATTCCACGATGGGACGACATACAGTTAAAATTAAATGTCCTGTCATGAACTGTGCGCTTATCATGGATTAATTGCGCGAAGGAAATGCGCGCAGTTGCCATATCGAATGGCATCCAAAGCACGACAGGTTCTCCTGGTTACTCATAGCAAACACAGGCAATGTTTCTGCCAATGGACCTCCGGATTACCCGGAGGTCCATTGGCTGAAACACTGCTTGTACACAGGCCATATATACATAATTTGGTAGCTTTACTATGGTCATGATGCGTAGATTAACGCGCAGATCGACGTGCTATTTGTGCGCATTTCATGACAGGACTTCTAGTTTTAACTGTAGTCTTGTGCAAAAGTAAAAGGAGGAATAAAAATGAAAAAGTACATTTATCCCAATCAAGCACCATGTTCTCCGACTCATTTACATTTATCCCAATCAAGCTCATATTCCAAGACGATTCTATTGGAAACGGTAGATAGAGTCACCTTTAGGCCCCACAAAGTAGAACTTTTATTTCTCATGCCAGTTTTTGTAAACTTGTATATTGGCGGGCGTTTTGTTTTTATTTTATTTTTTATTTTTGTAATTATTTACAGTACGTGGAGAGTGTATTATCACTAAATCACTCGCAGAGTGGAGATTCCACCCGAGGAATGATTGCAAATTTGTTGCAAAGCATAACCAGCACCAGCAAAGTTTCAGCCAATGGACCTCCGGGTTTAACCCGGAGGTCCATTGACGGAAACATTGCTTGTGTTTTTTGTCGACATGTACAAAATTTGAAAGTTATAGCTTGGGCGATAACTCCACTCCGTGGGTGATTTAGTTACAATCCACTCTCCACGTACTGCACTTTGCCATCAAAAGTTCATGTTCTTGGTTTGTTTTATGTTTCAGGTCTCATAATCGACAGAATGGCATCGGTAGTGGTTGCCTTGTTGCACTCAAGGGACAAATTTGTCAATTTTATTAACTTGGGTAAAATATCAGACATAAACCATTTAATTTTTATTTTTTTAAATTTACTTTGGTTAGAAAAAGAGAGCATATGGCAGCCAAAAGTCCCATGCGAGAGTTCCTGAGAAACAGATTTTTAACTTGTTTAGGCCTTAACTAAGACATTTCATGCTCATATGTATCCGTGAGCCAACAAAAAAGTTTATGCTAAACACTTTCACATCCATTTTAATGTTACATGCCAATGCGCTGGAGGATTTATTCATCTTACGCGATTTTTCCAAACTGCACGCTGAGTCACCTCCCTTGCATTGTTGTTCGTAAAATACATTTGACGCAAAGGTCGGTGAAATGAATTCGTGGCAAGTTAAGCACAAAACTGTCTGAAATGTGATGAATAATGGGAAAACAATATTTACTGGATGGATTGCATCGACTTGTTTCAACCCAAATACGAAGTGTTACCTTTTCAATTAAATTTTCTCTGTTGGACAAATTGTTTAAATTGACTGTGTTCAGTCTTTGCAGTAAAAGAATAATGCGAACAGCACATAGGAGGCGCGCTGGACTACAATCAATGTTCAACCGACGTCTGCTGGGATAGTGAACTGGAGGTAGTTACTTACCACTGCTTAGTGGATCTCTTCGGCTACTCCGTTTCTTCCTAACATAAAACTACCCCACACAATCTGACTTGGCTTTTGAAAGTGTCGTGAAACCCAAGAAAAGAAAGAAGGTGGCGCTGCCACTATTAACCCTTTACCTATCATGAAAAGCAGACGACACTTGCAATCAAAATTCTTAAAAAACTAATTTTTTTTCATTTTGTGACTCAAATCATAGGTTACGACCCCTCTATGGAACGAGCTCGACGAGCTCGTTCTAAAGAGGAGCCATAACTTATGTTTTTAAGACAAAAAATGAAAAAAATAATGAAAATTAATTGGCGATTTTTGTGAATAGCGCTGGCCGGTTTTGTCTGTTACGTTGGGTAAAGGGCTAAATGCAATGGTAGAACGTAGTTGTTATTCAAACGTTTAACCCAGACATTAATTCAAGCGAAAAGTTTCTCTTTTTCATATATTCTTAAATTTTTGCGTGAAGAAAAAAAGTCAGCCACCCGTGAGCATGCAGCAAAGTAAACACAAAACTGGGAAGGGGAATGTCAAGCTCTCAAGGCACCAGTCTAATTATGTGTGGAATTCGACGTTTTCATGGCCTGGAACCAGTCTAGACTTAATAGTCTATCACATGTGTTTTAATTCACTCGTCTGGAATATTTCAACACACGTTTCGCTTTTCCGACCCACTGATATATTCCAGACGATTGAATTTTAAAAAAAAATACCATAGAGATATATTTTTTATTACACGCCTGTTGAATGAAATCCCCATGAAAAGCAACAATAAACCATGCGGAAAATGAAAATCTGTTTCGCACATATGTGGGAAACGGAAATCGTTAACGGACAATTTTTATAAAGAAGCGAAATTTCACTGGCCTTTTCTACAAATCGTGCCCGGCAATCACAATTTGAATCGCCAACGATAGCTCAAAATCGCCCCTTGAGTTTCAATGTGTTCTATGCGCCAATAGGCACATAGAACACATTGGAACTCTGGGAACGAAATAGGTTCCCCTCGAAAATTTGGTTGGCGATAAAATCTGATCTTTTTGTTGATAGTAACTGTTGTCAACTGACTTGCTGAGTGTATAATAATTGTTTTTTTTATATAGACGTGAAGGCATGTAATAAACACAGAATGGCACGCGTGCGTGAATGGGTTATTCGATATGGCACTTGTGCCATCGCGGAAGGATAAAACTCGAGGCCTGAATCAAGGCTAGATATTTGCTCTGAATGGGAACTCGCTGGTAATGTTCGTGAGAAAACACCAACTGGCTGCAAAAATATGAATATAGATTTCGACTAGACTACAATCTTCATTTAAAAGTACCCAATAACTTTGCTCCCTGACAGCCATCATCTATCTCTCAAGCCACCAGCCCAACTCTTTCAGAATGGGAGTGCGGCGGCTCAGTGGTAGACTGTTGGACTTCTATGCTAGAGGTCTCGAGTTCGATCCCGGGGAAGACCCGCGTTGTGTCTTTGGGCAAGGCATTTTATCCCGGTTGCCTACATGGGGGCACGATGACGCCGTGTACTAAGGCGTACTGCACGTCGATGGTGCACATGCCTTCAACCGCTGTAACCCTGCTTTTGAGGAACTTGAACAGAGTTAGAATGTTGAGGAGCTGACAGTTGCTTGTCAATGCTAGGTGCTTCTCTCCGGGTGTTCCGGCTTCCTCCACCCGTAAAACTGTCACGGTCACGATGAACCATTGTGCATAAGTATGTGACCTTAAACATCAATAAATAAATAAATAAATAAATAAATAAATAAATAAATAAATAAATAAATAAATAAATAAATAAATAAATAAATAAATAAGTGTTTCGACGCTGTTATGGCATGGGACCAGTCTAGCCTGTAAATAGTCCACCGCCTGTGTTCAGATTCACATCACAATAATATTTCAATTGGTGTGAATTGCGAACCAAATAATGTATTTCAGACAATCGAATTTAAAAAAAACAACAATATCAAGATTCATTTTCGTTGAATCAGCGGAAATGTTGGTGATTGGTGACTCGGCTTTTGATTACATTACCATTGGAAATGACGACTCACCACGTCGTAGTTTTAAGATAACACCGCGTAGTTCCACTAATTATCTTAGTATCATAATGGTTTAATAGTGAACTAAATAATATTGATTGGAATATATATCACTGGAGTACGAAAGAATATCTGTATATACATGTGTGGGAAGGAACACTACATTACTGCAACGATAGTGTGCGTGCAAACACTACGAAAACTGGGTAAACAAAGATCTCATAACAGCGCCGATTTTCTTACAGAATTATACTCGTCATCTGAGACCTTGGGGCAGTGGCACGAGGAGGGTGGGGTGGGGGATGGGGGTTGTAAAGTAGGAGAGATGAGATGTTCCCATGAAGGGGGCAAGTTAGGAAGTGACCTTTGCTTGTCTTGATTGTTCTTTTTTCAAAATTGCCTTACTTGCATAGGATTTGCCCTAAAAAAACCCTGATGCCATATCGTCCACTGAGTTCCAATGTGTTCTATGTGCCAGTAGGCACATAGAACACATTGGAACTCAGGGGACGATATTACTGTACTCATGCCCTGAAAACTGCAAATATTGAAATAAAATACCCCTACATTCCAAGGATTGTCTCTGAAAATACCCTTTGTTTTCCCGAAAATTGGTGAATTCTCTGACTGCGGAGGGGCGGCAGACACACCCTTCCGGTCTCTTGCGCGTAAGGTTGTCAGAAGAAATTCATATAGGGTTTACTCTAGGTGTTTTATCAGTTAGATAACCATTATTTTCATGTTTTTTGTTTGACAGGCCTCAGACAAGGTGAGGGGTGAGGTATTGATACTACAGTTGAAACTAGAAGTTCTATCACAGTTTGAGTAGAACATGCTCGTTAGTTAATGCGCTCCCTTACTGCAGATGAATGCGGTAGTCTGACTGAAATCCACGGGAACATTTACGCTGTGCAATGCAAAATACATTGCACTATTAGCGAGGTTAGTAGTGAAATCACGAACTGAAAGGATTATACAGAAATAAAATATATTGAGACTACAGTTTGTGGAGGGTGGAGTCCTACTAAATCGCTGTGGGATAGATTTTTTTTCACTTAGCAATTACTTCCAACTGCTGAGGGCAAAGCAAAGAAGCATCTCATACTTTCATCACACCCGGTGAGTGTTTCTTGTGCTATTATGAAGAATAAAACAAAAACTTTCGAGTGAAGAATAAATGGAGCTGCGATTCAGTGGTAATCCACTCTCTTCATTATACAGTCGAATTTTAATATGTTTTTACGTTATTACATGTACATGTATACCAGAAGAGTATACATGTACATGTAATAGAAGAGGTTAGGAATGATGTTAACTGGTAAAGTGCTAAATCAATTTTGGCCATCAAATCTTGTGCACATGTCTTTGCCTTGTTACAATATATGGGAGAGTGCCTATGGGCACTCTCCCATAAATTGTAACAAGGTAATCGCTTACATAGTAAATAATATCACTTCAATGATAATACAAAGCACATGTAAAGAATATGAGCCTCCAAGCTGTGGTTCCTCCACTTCAGAATAAAGCCCAAATATTGGCTTCCAGCACTCTACCAGTTAATGATCTCTATTTACTAGTATAGAAGTGTGCAGAGTTAGGCACGCTGATCTTCTACAAGAATTCAGTTACGCTAATGGTGCAGGTCGATGAGGACAAAAGTGCACGATTACTTCAAAATAGTACACAATACACTGTCAGGACTTTTGTTTCAACTGTAATGTCACGATATCTCCCCTCGCCTTGATAAAAGATCTGAATACTTTGTAGAGTACATATATGGGGAAGGTATCTATTAGATGACCATCAGAACAAAAACTAATGACTAGTATTCTCTGTTAGATGAATGGTCACACTGTAAAACATATCTACTAAAATTCCTTTTTTTCAGAAAAGTTGCCGAACTGACCAGAAAAATCTATGTTTAGCAACAGCTATTGGGGATATCTAAATCTGTGAAGAAAAAATATATATCTATAAACTTGAAAAAAACAGGCTGCTGGGAGTTACGTGGGACCGGAGAGAAACTAGTTTTTTTTCCCACGGGGAAGATACGCGCGTAACGGACAGGGATGACCATTGTGGGAGCGGATATCAGTCCCCCCACATTTATTTATTTGCTTTCGAAGGCAGTGGTCTGGCCTACCATTCTTTTGCGATAGTCAGAGAACTATTGCCGGACAGAATTGCACACACACAAACGGAAAGCTTATCTTGAACAAAGTATGTAACTGTCTCGGGTTTGTCACGAAATTGAATTGTTGTCAGAGAGTTATATATCCAGCAACCTGCTGTGGGACGCGAAACCCGGTGCTGCGCCATTAACTGTGAAACTCTCCATAGTGCTTCTACTTACCATTCATTGCATGAAACTGAAAGCATCTTCGATTTTGCGGAGGAATATTGAAAGCAACCGCAGTTCTTGTATGAGTAAAAGAAATTTATTACAGGCCTGTTCTATGAAACCTCCAACTGGAGCAACACTAAACCATGCAGAAAATGAATGTATGACATATGAGCGGAACGGAAATCGTTGATGGACTATTTTTAAATAGAAGCGAACTTTCACTGGAATTTTCTACAAATCGTGCACCGCAATTACAACTTGAATAGCTAGCGATAGCTGAAAATCGTCCCCAAAGTTCCAATGTGTTCTATGTGCCAGTAGGCACATAGAACACATTGGAACTCAGTGGACGAAATAGTAACACGGGTTCCACTCGCAAATTTGGTTGGCGATAAATTGTGTTCTTTTTGTTGATAGTTGTCAAACGAATTGCTGAGTCCTTCTAATAATTGTTTTTATAGACGTGAAGGCGTGTAATAAAAAGAGAACGACACACGCGTATGGATGGGTTAATCGATATGGCACTTGTGCCATCACGAAAAGATAAAATTCGAAGCCTGCGGCCTCTCGTTCTATCCTTCCGCACTGGCACTCGTATCATATCGATTAACCCATTCACACATATTGGGCCCATTTTTTGTGGTAATACAAATGGAACATTTGCGACATAGTTTAGTTATTACTAACAAAACACGAGTGTAGAGACTGAAAAATTGATATAGTGTTATTAGTTTTCGTAAAAGGTAAACGCCATATCGTTTGATGAAATGAAAACTGTTACGCTACAACGAAACAGCTCTCATGTCATCAAAGGTCATGGCTTGTGACTAGTAATTACGTTGATTGACTTGACGAAATCTTGGGTGGGGACAGTTTAAGTGGCGGCGTATTTCGTTGATGTTCTAGCTGTTTGGAAATCAGTGAATGTGTCACATTGTGACAATAGCTGTAGCATTGCAGCTTGGTTTACAGCGTCAGCAAAGGCTATTGCACGGTAACCTCCCAAAACTTCTACAGCCAAAACTTCTACAGTCTAAAACAACACATTTCAGGGTCCAAGGCATGATCAATATTGTGCATGTTACCTTAACTTGTGAATGGGATTGTCCAATTAAATAAAAACACAGTATGTGAAAAATGGGTTGTTTATTATTAATTTTATGATTAATTAAAAGTTGTTTTGATTTTTGATACAAAATTAAATACAAGTAGTTCATAATAAATAGAAGTAGTTTTGATTTTTGACACAAAATTAAATACAGGATATAAGTAGTTTTGATTTTTGTCATAAAATTAAATACATTTTCCGTTTCTGTGCAGATACGTTTTCTGCTTGGTGGGGCTGCACCAAAATCTAATTGTCCAATTTTTGCTCTGTCTGCATTCTCTACTTTTTATGACTTCAATAAAATGGTAAATGTTGGGATGACAGTGAGGTAATGTCCTGTTCAGTCGGTTATGAAACCCTTCTAGATTGTTGTTTGTTCGTGGTCCAGTTGTGAGGTTATGATTCCACATGTAGATTGGGTACCTTGCATCATCGTCAACCCAGGTAGTCACTATGTAGTCAGTGAAGTCTGTAGCTCTTGAGACCTCTGGTGTAGAGCTCATGACATCAACCCAAGTGTCTTGTATAGTATTGTTGGGAAGGAGTACTAGGCCAGCAGCCATACGGACCCAATTTTTGATGCATGTCTTTCTAGCAACATTCTTGTTACAAGTATCCATCTAGGAGTACTTGGGAAGATCCTTTCTGTGACATAACAAACTCTACTTTTCTCAAACCAACCATTTTGATATTTGTGATGACATGAATGGGATGAATGAAAGGTTTTAGCGCGCCGAAGGCGCGCAGGGACGATGTGGGATTTACAAATCCCTTGCGACCCGGTTAACCTTATTTTTTTTTTTTTTCTTGGGTCACACAGGCCTAGCTTTCCTATTGCCCAAAATGGAGTCTGAGGGGGTTATGCACGCGGTTAGAATACCCGGCAGTTTAAGCTGGAGTGTTAGATGGTCAATACTCAATCCCCCAACGCCTTTAAAACTATTAGAGAGCGAGCTCTGTTCGGTTCCAGTTCGGCGATGGTAGAGGTTTGAGTCCCACCATGGTGGCGAGCCAGAATGTAATGTTGTGCGATGGCAAGTTAAGGGAAGAAGAGAAAAGAAAACCAAACAGCAACGCCGGTTTGGTAGCGGCCCCGGTATATGACCATAGCGGTTACAAAAAAGAAGTGGAGAAAGCTCCAACAGTTTAGTTTTAAGAAACCGGGAGTCATCCATCAAGCCTTCTGGGAGATAGGATGCCGTATGTGATTTTGAGGTATCTGGTTATCCTTCGGGAATCCCAAATGACCTCCTCCACCCCACCCCACCCCCACCCCCCCCCAAAAAAAAAAAAAAAAAATCAAAAAAAATCACTGACACACACCCTCAAGCCCTTAAAAGGGCTGTTAAATCTTTATTCAAATGTTTATTTATATCAAATGTACACTCGTTCCCAGCCAGACAAGCTTGTTTCAATCCTTGCCTAGCGTTTGGTGGTTTCTTGTATATGTTGCAGAAAGGTAGGTTGCACCAATTCCTCCTACGCTTTGTCTACCATTTCCATGCGTCTTCTTGATAAGAGTGTTGCAAGAAAATTTGAGAATGTTCAGTTAGAAAAGTAAAAGGTAGAGAGAAAGATAGGTATCCGCTATTGTATATTGTGCCTGCTGTGTGATTGTTGCTATGGATGGGGTAAGGGGTGTGTTTCTTCGGAGTCCACTCCCAACACGCAGAGTTGCGAGGCAATCCTCACAGACTCAATCCTAAAGACCTCAATGAGTAGCGAGGCAATCCTCACTGACTCCACGCAGTTTAATTCTATTGAGTAATTTTAATTTACTGTGGATTATTTTGTTTTTCTGTTTAGGGTTCGGTGTTCGTTCAGCTTCACCATTGATTCACTATCCTGGAGTATGTGGAGGGTTTTGTTATATAGATCTTATTAAACGCGTTTCAATCGCGCTTCAGCAGAGTTGCGAGGCAGTCCTCACAGACTCTATCCTAAAGTTCCCAATGAGTAGCGAGGCAATCCTCACTGACTCCACGCGATTTAGTTATATTGTATAATTTTTATTTTATTTTATTTTATTATTATTATTTTTTTTTTTTTTTTTTTTTTTTTTTTTTTATTTTCTGGAAACTTATTTTGTTTTTCTGTTAAGGGATCGGTGTTCGTTCAACTCAACCATTAATTCACTATCTTGGAGTCTGTTGAGGGTTTTGGTTTGTAGGTCTTTTAATCGCGTATCAATAGTTTCTATTTTTGCTAGCTCGTGAAGTTCCTTTATCGGTGTCCATTTCGGTTTGCATAGTGCCACTCGCAGGGCATAATTTTGAACCCTCTGTAGCTTCTGAATGTTGGTTTTGCTTAGGTCGCTTGTTATTATGGCACCGTATTCTAGTACCGGACGTATAAATGTTTTGTAGAGCTTGAGAAGCACATCTTTGTTTGCTCCCCAATTTCTACCTCTGATCATCTTCAGAAAATTTATACGTTTAGTAGCTCTAACCGTAATGGAGTTTACGTGACTGTTTAGACTGAGATTGCTATCTAGGATAAATCCCAAAAATTTGGCCTCTTTGTTTGCTTCTAGTTTGTGATCGTATAACTGGAGATCGATACTCGGGACTGGTTTTTTCCTTTGCTTTTTGAAGAACGTAACTTTTTGAGTTTTGGCGGCATTGAGTTTGATGCGCCACAGGGCACACCAGCTTTCAAGATCGCGAATGGTATCCTGCAGACGATTTTTAATTATGTTTCTGGACTTGCTGGCTGTCCAAATGCCTTTGTCATCTGAGAACTGCGATAGTTCAACAAAGTTTTTCCCTACTTTTTCTATATCATTCACATATATTATGAAAAGAAGCGGACTTAGAACCGACCCTTGTGGTGTTCCCGCTTCGAGTATTACTTCCTCTGACACCTCGCGATTAACCCTCACCTTGATTTTTCGGTCAGTTAGAAATGATGATATGATCCTTAGAATTTTAGTGGGTAATCCCATTTTCGCTAGTTTATATCTCACGCCATTGTGCCATACCGAGTCGAACGCTTTTTCTACATCCAAGAAAAGCGCGGTTCCGATTTCGTTTTGACTAAATGCTGTTTTCATATAATCGACCAGTCTATATACGTGTTCGATTCCCTCTTTCTGACTCCTATACGCTCTTTGCCATTTGTTGAAAAAATTGATTGATTCGAGATAGCTGCGAAGTCTCGTAGTGAGAATCCGCTCAAATATTTTCCCAACACAGCTAAGCAAGCTGATTGGGCGGTAGTTAGAAGGGTTGGTAAGGTCTTTGTCGGGTTTAGGTATCATGACTCCCATGGCCACTTTCCAGCATTTTGGGAAGTACCCACAGGAGAGACAGCAGTTTAAGAGTTTGGTAAGTCTGCAGTAGAAGATGTTGGGGCACTGTTTCATTATTTTGTAAGAGACTTCGTCTTCTCCTGGGGACGAAGATGACCTGCATTTTCTGATTATACCCATGACCTCTTCTACGCTTATTGGTTCGGTTAATTCATGGTCGTCCCCGTCTTCATGCCTTTTGTCGAAGTTCGGTTCATTGAAGATTGAGTTGTTTTCTTGGACAAATTTATTTACTCGTACCTTAAAATCGTTGTCATATCTGTTCCCTTCTTGTGGACGATGTGCCTTCTTTAGAAGTTCGGCAAAAGCACTGGCCTTTGCCTTGTCGTCTATGGCCATAGATCCGTCGCTAGTCTTTAGCGCATTATTATTGGCAATTTTGCTCTTTTGGCCAGTAAGAGTTTTAAATGTATCCCAGAACCTCTTAGGTTCTCTCAGCCCATTTAGGTTTTCGGTTGCTTTTTCCCATCTCACGCGATTGTCGTTAGCTATGGCCTTTTTTACTTCCCCATGAAGGCGATTATACGCGGTTTTAAGTTCTGCTCTTTTCATTTGATCATTCTCTGATTGGTAAGCCCGGAAGGCTTTTCTTTTTTGTTTGATTATTTGAAGAGTTGTTTGGGTTATTCTGTTTGTCCGCGTCTTTACTGTTTGCTTGGGACAGATTTCATCTAGCGTACTGTTGATAACGTCGTTAAGGTGGGTGCAGGCTTTTTCTAGTTCATGAACATTTGAGGGGTCATTTGCCTTTATTTTTACTTCGATAATGTTTCTGAAGAGGTTCCAGTCAATTTTTGATAGATTCCTCCTATTCACGGGAGGATACCTTGCGGGACCAGTATTACATTTCAGAGTGGCGTGAACCGGCAGGTGATCACTGCCTAGATCATCATCTCCTACAAATATGTCTTGCATTTGGCTGGTTAGTGATTTGCTGGTGATAATCAAGTCTAGGATATCTGATTGATGGAGTGGGTTGTTGCTTATGTATGTTACGTCTTGATCGTTATTTACCACGAATAGATCGAGTTCTTCAATGATATGGAAAAGGGCGTCACCATTAGGCTCAGTCTTAAATGACATGAAATGAAGAGATACTTCATTATATACCATTTTTTAAACTCATCACAATTATATTCACTGACTAAAATTCACTTTATTTAATATTATTTTGTGATTTGTTGATACTAAATACACATAAATAAATACACATACAACTCATCAAATTTTATTATTAAGATGAGCAGTTATTTTAGGTGATCTCCCAATCACTGTTTGGTTTGTTCCATTGCAAAAATAGGTGTGAACAATTTACTGATCAATCACAGTGTAGAAGTTCTGGGTTGTAGAAGTTTTGGCTGTAGAAGTTTTGGGAGATAACCTACCATGCATCGTGGTATGAAGCTAGTTCACACGTCCGTTCCGGTATGACGAAACAATATTGTTGCTTACGTAGTGTATATAACTGGATTGCTAGTGAGCACACTGCACCACAGCTATGCCATCACGTCCTAGTCAACGTTGCATTTTCAAAGAACACAGTGTTACAAAATTTATTTGCCGAATGTCTTTCAAGAACCTGACTATCCTTAAAACACATTGTACGCTGCATGTTACCGCATGTTGTGTGTGGTGTGTGACCATTGAGAACTATCACATCCGGGCGAACCAGGGTGATGTAGTTCCATTGTGGGGATAGGGATAAAGAGGGCTGTTGGGGAGTCTTTATATCGTCGCCTGAGTGCTAGAATGTCCTATGACCCATAAGGGACATAGGACATTCTTGCACTCAGGCGACGATATCGTGAATCCTGTATTTTGCATTTGTTTGCATGCACCTTATGCACTGGCACACATGGAGATATATGATGACGCGCGGAATGAAGGGAAAGGTCACATATGCCAAAGTGTTGCATGTATTAGTTGTACGTCAGGGATGACTCGGGCCGGGTCTTGTGGATCTCACGTAGTAGATCTAATGTGACGTCATAGTCACGTGACCCAGTTAGGTTATGTTTGGTTGACATGGTAGCCCGCGTGAGCGGCCACGATGTGACGTCATTCCCATAGTGATTTGTGGGGCCAGTGCCCATGAGTAGCGCGTGTTGTTAGGGTGACACGTTTTTCCGTCGTCCACTGTGTATACTGGATAACAACCATTAGGTATCCTCCAATAGTACTTTACCTTGTCAAAGGTATCCTTCAGTAACCCAGATGAGGATAAGATGGCTTTGTTGTAAGGCTTCATCGAGGGATTACTTCATAGTCCTCATGGTGTCAAATGGCAAAAATTGACTCTATAGACATAGTTGGACCAGAGGAATGGATTCCACAGAACGTAGTCTTTGAATACCCAGATGATGATAAGAGGGCGAAAGACGAACATCCCGGTCTAGGTACAATACGTAGTGGTAGTGGATGAGGTTAAGCCAAATGGACTGATCTGATTGGCTTAGGTCAGAGATCAAGACAGGTCCAGAGATACGTGGTAGAGAAGCTAAGACTAGATAGGGGTTAGTAATAGGCAAAACGGGTCAGGGAATAGAATAATAAGCCACTGATCAGAATCTGTATGAATGTTGAATCGAACACTGCTTACAAATACATCCCCGTCCTATTAGAGGGTTTGATGTCACATAGCAACGACGTGCCGCCATAGAAACTAACATGGTGGCCTCCAGTATACAACATGGACGGCGGAAACACGTATCACTCTAACAACATATGCGTATGCGCTCTGACATCACGTATCACAGGCCCGAGTCACCCCTGACATACTGCTTGTAATGACCGCACGCTGTGCTCAAAATCAAAAGCATATCTAGGACATTCTGACAAGTGGCCATTTGTTGCATGAGTTGTGCGCCAATGGTTCACTGACACGCCAGCATATTTTACACAACTTTAGGCGGGGGTGGGGGGGATGGGGGGGGGGGGCTTTGGGGGGGGGGGGGTCTGGGTCTGGTATTCGCATAGGAACGAAGAATGGTTATAGTGATAGAAAATCTCGTATATGCCGCTTATGTGCTTTGTGCTCAGTTTGCACAAATATACAAACAGATCCCAGCATATCTAAAATGTGCTATGTGAAAAGCGGGAAAAGTTTCCACTGGACCCTGCCCATCACGACCGAGCCCATGCGCTATTTCCCGCGACCATATGGTGTGCAGGACGGATCACAGATAGCCCCAAGCATCATTTCCCGCGACTGCAGAATTCTCAGATCAAAACGAACCCACTCGTTACAACTCTTGGATTCCGTCACACAGTTGCGCGACCACAAGAAATGGGACAGGGACGATTCCACCTATTGTCTAGGCCTACTCACCCCGCTGTGTTATTGAGGGAGGTAGGATGAAAATAGGGTTCAAGAAGGGCCCACTCCTTGCAACATTCAGTCGAACAAAGAAACCTCAGTAATATCTTACAAGGACACAAAGCAACAGTCAATCGCAAACACGACAATGGTCTTCAGTACAAACGAGGACTTCAACAGCGATTAAGCTGGAAATATGGACCTGCCTTTTGGAATCTATCATATTATAAAGAAGAACTCAGTGAAGATAGAATGAACGACTTTCACCCGTTGCCACAATTAAGTTCCGAGAAGGATGTAGTTTGGGCCACAAAGAGATTATCGACCGAACTAGCAGAAGGGCCAAAAATAATGTTCCTGCTTAGCAACCCATCCAGACAGTACAGGAACTTTGGTCTGACCTGAGATTTCCGAACCGCTCTTCGTCGTCGAAATCAAGAGGGAGCTTACTTCTGTTCTATCTTCAATCTGTGTCGTTAACATTGGGTAGTTTCCGGCCACGATCGGGATATGGGTCGCTTGAGAAAACCTGTGTGATTGCTGAAAGTGGGAAAGGTAAGGAAAAGTGCATGTGCTTACCTGAGAGCCATTTTGGCATCTCACGCCTCATCGCAATACCTGGCAGTCGTTGATGGCTTGCAACAGTTTGTGGACTGGTCACTTTCCACGTGTGTGCAATATTTCCATGGACGTAATAATAGATTTCACACACTAATTATAGAAATAATTATCAAAAATTTAATAAATGAAGCACCTGTAAAAGTATACGTGGACATGCGTGGATTACGACCTGCCCACATCGGCTGCACTGTAGCAAAGAATCATATGGGGACAAGGATGTGGCTAGAGGGTTTCAGCTGGGGGTGGGGGGGGGTGCCACCGGTGTAAATTCCAACTGTGAGTAGTTTCGATAGGTGGTTGCACTGCAGCGCTGGGTGATATCTTTTAACATTTCAACCAACGAATCGCCCGCATCTGCCTGCGTAATATGCAAATACAGCAGCTGAAAAAATATTATTTTTCGAAACATTTCAACAAAACCATATCATGTGACCCCTCTTTGGAACGCGCTCGTCGAGCTCGTTCCAAAGAGGAGTCACATGATATGGCTTTGTTGAATTTTTTTTTAAAAATTTTAAAAATGATATTTAAAATAATTAATTTTGAAATCGTCTGCGTTGGGTAAAGGGTTAAAGTGATTATATATATATATATATATATATATATATATATATATGAAGTTACACCGGTGGCACCCCCCCCCCCCTCCCCAGCTGAAACCCTCTAGCCACATCCCTGTCCACATATGATTCCTTGCTGCAGTGCAGTCGATGTGGATAGGTCGTAATCCACGCATGGACAGTGATGTCTACGTATACTTTTACAGGTGCTTCATTAATTAAATTTTTGATAATTATTTCTATAATTAGTGTATATATAATTATATAATAAAATATATATATATACACATGCTTATGAACCTTTCGGAAAATTTACAATAGTCCTGAAACGGGAAAAGCATCATTTATAAGGTGTCTGAGTCAGAAAATTTACCGGATTGATGTCAGAGTCGAAATTTTGAGGCCAATGTCCATTTTAGAGTAGGAAATTTGAAACTCAAGTTTCCAGTTGGAAATAAAAGATAAAAGATTAATATTTCTCATCATTAAGTTGGAATTTTAATATTTTTCATGAACAATGCTAATTTATTGAATTTCCAACTATTTGATTTTTGACCTCGGAATTTCCAACTAAAAAAATACACCTAACCGGGGGTGGGGGGGGGGTGGGGAGGTGAGACACCCCCACACACTCCCTGTCGCCACATCACTGTATGGGGATGAGAAATAATGTCTGCCCAGAGGGAAGTGACGTCGGTATTCGTAGAAAATGATTGTCTGGATGATTTATACTATCTGCCCAGCGGCCATTGGAAAATTGCACTCCACATTCATCAGAATAGAAAACTTTTGCTTTTCGTTAGAAATATTGGTTTCCTACATGGTCAAACGAAAAATATTTGTTTTGTAAAACATTTTAGCCGAACGGAAATTGGACGCTTTCGTGTCCACATATTGCAATGTGGGGAAAAGAACTGTCATTATTTGTAACTGTCAAACAAAAGGCTCACTTTTCCACGGGTTTTATTTAGAAAACAAATATGTTCTTGTTTTGCCATTACTGCGAAAACACCTCGTCATCTTACGAACAAGGTTGGGAAAAATATGATTCCTCATTCACAATCACAACATTTAATGACGAAAATAGTTACCGACTCACATGAACATCCGGTTCACTGGTAACTAGGCTATTATAAATGATTATTGTGTCGCCAAACAAGAACATGTTCGTGACTTCTTGAGTCAGCTCTTCATTTTTAATGATCTGTCAGTGAATCCTAAAAGGATTTCTACGTCAGTAATTATTTGTGTGCGGGGATTGCAGCCAGAATGGTGGTAATCTCCCTCGAGCGATGAATTACGGAAGTAAATGGTTATTTGTCAGACAGCTTTTATTATCTATTCATATTTTTAAAAAACCTTCTACAAAACCATATCATGTGCCCCATTCATTGGAACGAGCTCGACGAGCTCGTTCCAATGAAGGGTCACCAGATATGGTTTTGTTGAAATGTTTTGAAAAATAATTGTTTTGCTATGGTTGATTTTGTACATTACGATGGCGTATAGGACCCACGCGTTAGGTAAAGTGTTAAAACACCATCCTGATAAAATGCATGCTTATTCCAGTATCAAATCTTCCTATACGCATTCAAAACAAACATCTTTCTTCTTTTTTCCACATTTTATTTTTATTTTGGAAGTAAATCCTTAGTAGCCACCCAGACATCCGAAGGCAAGTATCGCCTCGGATGTAAAACAAGGAAAGACAAAGTTGACCATTTCTAAAGTCAATAAATGATTTTCAGTGAAAACGTCATGGCAGCACATGTACGATTTGAATCGATGGACCCTAGTGCTTAATCTAGGATGGTCCGTCGGTTGAAACACTGAATACGGGTCTTTTTAAACAATTTTAGAACTGAAGATATCTCCATGTTGATGGGCTGTGTTCTGCAAAAATACAATCTGAAGGAAATTATACCTTCCCAAAGAATTGGGAAAAAGAGAGCAAAACAAAATAATCCGTAGAAATAGAAATGCCTTTTCCTTTCGGTAAATACCAGATTGAACATTTTTAAATCATATATTAGGCCAAATAAAAAAAATGAATTGATTCTTAGGCAATTTTTTTTTCAAATCAGTGAGGGAGGGAGGATTTTATTTTTATTTTTTTTTTGGTTTTGTTTTTGTTTTCGTGTAAAGTGTTGAGTATACTCAGTAAATCTTTTTGCTGTCTTTCCACTTGAAAAGGAGAAAAGGTTGTATTTTAGTGTAATTATAGTATACCTTTTATAACTAACTGCCGTAACAACAGCTAAAAGGATTTGTATTTTATTGTTCTTTTTAATGGTATAGATCTGTCAAACATCATGATCCATTAGAATAGGCCCCAGTAACCAATGCTTGGGGTAGGAGTCCTTTAAAATGGAAAACATGGCTCTAAATGATTGGTTAAACTTGAGTTTATATCGGTGTTGTGGCCATTTTTAGCCGTTGTGCAGAAATATATGACCTTAATTAAACACCAGCAAATAAATAAATAATTAAATCACGATCCAGTATATCAGAATTTGCCTTGTTACAGTTTATGGGAGAATGCCTCTGGGCACTCTCCCATAAACAGCAACAAGAAAAACCAAATTACTGCAAACACAGCTAAATAATTATATGTCGAAAAATGTGGAAAAATGACCATTCAAAGTTTTCACAAATTCTTAAAAAAACATGACATAATAAAACTGTCTAACGAGGAGGTTCAAATCCAACGAGGGAGGGCCTGAGAATCAAAACATTATTTTTTTTAGCCTTAGCATACTTGATGAACAATTTCAAAACTGAGCTCCTGAATGGTGTAGAGTATTATTTTCAGCAAAGTTGGCGAATCTATTTTGTGCAAATAGGGAGCTTTGGTAATAATTTAATTCTATAGCTGGTCCGGAGAACTAAATTATTTCTGATTGATTATTCTCTTACCGAATTTTTTTTGTGAATTGTGTCATCGTGTCATAATTTACATACACAATTGTGTATGTAAATTATGACACGATGGCACAAACACAAAATTGAAATGAATTATCTAGTATTATCGGGGTATGAATGTGAGATGGGCATGATAAATTAATTTTCAGCGGTTCTTGAAAGAAGCTATACCCTCCCATGGTCTGCCTTCATTTGAGACAGTGGGCGATAATATAATATATATATATAACTGGGCATTGAACTACCACGACCCGCGGCATCCCATTTTTAGCACACCTACCAATCAAGCGATACGCTTTTTTTCAATCGGGGGGCAAGGGGGATATGCAAAAATACAGCACAATCATCATGGACTGGTCATATTCCACGCGTGGACAGTGATGTCCACGCATGCTGTTTACCAGGTAATAAAATTATCATCAGCAAAATTTTAATTAATGAAGCACCGGGTGGTACCCGGTGCTACAGTATTTAAATATTTGATGATTATTCCTATAATTAGTGTTGTAACTTAATATTATTGCGTCCGTGGAAATATTGGCCACCCGTGGAAAGTGACTAGTACACAGCAGCCGTACTGTATCTCGCTAAGATCTCATATCGTTATCTCGGTATTGAAAGACGAATCCAACAGACCTATGATTTCAGCCTACACAAAAAGACCATTGGGACCAGGAAGTCTGCATACGACAGCTAGTGGTGTTCTGTGAGCCATCACTATAAGATGCTAGTGATAGTAGCAGTATCAGTAGTATCAAAAGAATAGGACTTACAGAGTGAAAACAAAGTCTGTTCTGGACTAATGGTGCTTAGTAGTACATTTGATAGGGACAGTAGTAGAAACAAAAAACTACTGTTGGCAATCGTTGAATTAGAAACCAGTAGAACTATCAGCAATAGTGACTGAAAAACTTCCCCAAGTGGAATATACTTCCACTCTACCGAAGTACTACAGAACTGTAAAACAGCAGTATTATCAGGTCAACGCTAGAGCAGGCCATAAAACAAAACACTGTTTCTACACCAGGTTTTGGGCGTTTCTTCTCTAACGGAATACACCACGGATCAACTGAACGGATCCTTGGGAGCTCTACGTGGTTGCCGGCCCTATAGCACTACCTATTATACAAGGTCGTGGCTTTCGGAATCTATTTAGTTAAAACAGGCCGTTTCTGGTAATTTTAGATAGTTGCTGGGCTGTCTCCAGTAACTTGCCATATTCCTATTCAATAAACCACACCCTCGTAAAACACCCCCCCCCCCCCACTTTTTTGTTGTATGTGTGCATCATTGTAATTACGTGGCATTATAAGTTATCTCCGCCAACATGTATGGTATATGGGGATTTAATAACTGGATGTCGGTTTTTAAACACCGAGCCGCAGTTCCATTGCTGTCATAGAATCGCATTTCGACACGCCCTAACTGGCTCGCCGAAACATTATTCTGTTCCAAAAAGTAGATTTGATCCCAAATCCGGTAGTCACGCACTGTGGTGTTAACATATATAGAGAGTCATAGGTAGTCGTTAGTCTGGTGACATGTTAGTCGGATGTTACAACCCCTCCATGCCATATTAGAAGATGTGACACTCTGTTGATCACTGATCTCTGTACAACTGGATTGCTGGAAGGAAAGCTCATTGGTCACATATAGAAAAGTGTCTCAATAACGGGTCTCTAAAAAACTGGATTACTGGAACTCCCATTGTCACATATAGAAAAGTGTCTCAACCACTGATCTCTGTACAACTGGATTGTTGGAACGCTCATTGTCACATATAGAAAAGTGTCTCAACCACTGATCTCTGTACAACTGGATTGCTGGAACGCTCATTGGTCACATATAGAAAAGTGACTCAACCACTGATCTCTATACAACTGGATTGCTGGAACACTCATTGGTCACATATAGAAAAGTGTCTCAACCACTGATCTCTATACAACTGGATTACTGTAACACTCATTGGTCACATATAGAAAAGTGTCTCAACCACTGATCTCTGTACAACTGGATTACTGGAACGCTCATTGGTCACACATAGAAAAGTGTCTCAAACACTGATCTCTATACAACTGGATTGCTGGAACACTCATTGGTCACATATAGAAAAGTGTCTCAACCACTGATCTCTGTACAACTGGATTGCTGGGACCCTTATTGGTCACATATAGAAAAGTGTCTCAACCACTGATCTCTGTACAACCTGAATACTGAAACGCTCATTGGTCACATATAGAAAAGTGTCTCAACCACTGATCTCTATACAACCGGATGACTGGAACGCTCATTGGTTACATATAAAAAAGTGACTCAACAACTGTTTCTCCACCGCTAGGAGGCGGAAGCTGCTATAAATAAACAATTCTCAACAACAACATAAAACTCGAAACTTTTCCAGTCTCGACGCATCTCAACCACCTTTCTCCATTTTAATCCTTTACCCAACGTTACGGCCGGAACCGGCCTGGGCTATTCACAAAATTCACCATTCAATTTATTACTTTTTCATTTTTTGTCACAAAAACATACCTTATGATCCTCATTGGAACGGGCTCATTGAGCTCGTTCCAATGACGGGTCATAAGCTATGTCTTTGAGGCAAAAATCAAAAACATTAGTGCTTCAAGAATTTTATTTGCAAGTGCCGTTTGCTTTTCGTTTTAGGAAAAGGGTTAAGTATAATATACTTTGATGTTTGCGAGACATAAATATGTGGATGACTCATGATTCAGAAGCTTCAAAAAGTTCATAATACTGCTGCTAGGATAAATACTGGTACCAAACGCTCTGATCACATAACACCCGTTTTAAGACAACTGCAATGGCTTTCAGTTAAAAAAAGAATTGATTTCCAAATATTGATTTTAGTATTCAAATGTATCCACAAACTGGCTCCAGTTTACCTGCAAGAGTTCCTCACTGTATATACAAAATCATGCAGTCTCAGATCAAAAAGAAATTCAACTAGTTGTACCTTTCAGCAGATCTAATCTGGCTAATGATCGTGTGTTCTCCATCGTGGGTCCCAGATTGTGGAATTCCCTGCCTATTAGTGTCAGAATTTCAGAAACTCTCGATATATTCAAAAGAAATCTTAAAACGTTCCTATTTACTGAAGCATTCTCCTGAACCTCTCTAAGAGGCAACCGAAACAGATGTGACTCTTTATTTCAGAAAAGTGTATTTATTTCTGTCAAGCGTTTTGAGAACTATTTGTGGTTTTAAGCTCTAGAAAGTCAATTATTATTATTATTATTATTATTATTATTATTATTATTATTATTATTATTATTATTATATGTAAATTGCTCTTAGCACTGTAAATTAAATATATTTTAATTTTTAGAAACAAAAAACTAAGCGTCGTGATTCCATCTCCTGAGTGCTAGAATGTTCTATGTCCCATAAGGGAGATAATATATAGTCCCATAGGGGAGATAATATATAGTCCCATAGGGGAGATAATATATAGTCCCATAGGGGAGATAATATATAGTCCCATAGGGGAGATAATATATAGTCCCACAGGGGAGATAATATATAGTCCCATAAGGGAGATAATATATAGTCGCATAGGGGAGATAATATATAGTCCATAGGGGAGATAATATATAGTCCCATAGGGGAGATAATATATAGTCCCATAGGGGAGATAATATATAGACCCATAGGAGAGATAATATATAGTCCCATATGGGAGATAATATATTGTCCCATAGGGGAGATAATATATAGTCCCATAGGGGAAATAATATATAGTCCCATAGGGGAGATAATATAAGTTACATGGCGTGTAGCTGGCTGATACATTTCCATACAAGGCGATGAGTGTTCATATCAGGTGAGGCGAAGCCGAACCTGATATGAACACTCAGAGCCTTGTATGGAAATGTATCAGCCAGCTACACGCCATGTAACATATTTATTATGTCGAAAGTCCATGTAAATCAAGCGATTAATAATTTTCTCCATAAACAAACAACGGCCCGGAATTTATTTTTCAGGAACCACTATTGATAGCACCGCGCAGAATCATGAACAGTAACAGGCACCGGTACGTGTAACCATGGTAATTGTAAACAAATCATCACTTTGCGAAGGGCGATTGCCGTATTTGTTTACATTTACTGTTGTTACTACCTAAAAAGGACTAATAAAGCAGTTTTGAACATTAAAAATCACTTTTTTACTGTAGAGCAAACAATAACAATAACGCAACTTGAACTTTGAAGTTGAATCTGAAACGCACACCGACTTTCTGTTAATTCTGTTTGATCGGAATGTTTCAAAAACAAGTTTGTTCATTTATTATTTATAGTGATGTTGATGTTGCCGGTTTACATATTTGTTGTTTTAAATCACAAAATACGGTATCTTGAAAATATTTTCGGAACCTAAATTCTCTTATTTTGTTTTAATTCAGATTTTGAAAATTCGAAGTGAGGGGAATTGCATCAAAATAGTAATGGCGGCTACTCACCTGATATTAATTAATATCAGGTGAGTAACCCGATACGGTGGAATCTTTAGAAGGTATTCCAGCATTTTGATTGGACAAACTAACTTTGAGACATAATAATATATAGTCCCATAGGGGAGATAATATATAGACCCATAGGAGAGATAATATATAGTCCCATATGGGAGATAATATATTGTCCCATAGGGGAGATAATATATAGTCCCATAGGGGAAATAATATATAGTCCCATAGGGGAGATAATATATATTCCCAAAGGGAAGATAATATATAGTCCCATAGGGGAGATAATATATAGTCCCATATGGGAGATAATATATTGTCCCATAGGGGAGATAATATATAGTCCCATAGGGGAAATAATATATAGTCCCATAGGGGAGATAATATATATTCCCAAAGGAAAGATAATATATAGTCCCATAGGGGAGATAATATATAGTCCCATAGGGGACATATAACATTCTAGCACTCAGGCGACGATTGGAAAGTTGATAAAGTGTTATTAGTTTTTGTGTAAGGAAAACATCATGCCATTTGATGTGGTCAAGCTGTTATGCTGTGGCTGCAACCAAGGCGTAAGAGCTTTCACGTGACCAAAGGTCGTGGATTGGGAAGAGTGTCCGCATTGATTGACTTGACCGCACTTAGGGCTTGTGGGTATGATAGTGTGACTGGCGACTTTTTTTCGCTGACGTAACAGGAATTCAGTTGTGTAGAGGTCGATAGCAATGACTATTTGTCCGAATTGCTCGCTAAAGAGGAAATGTACATATGAAGTGTTGGTCAGCATCAATTAATGGTCTGGCAAACACGGGTCACACTCCTCATAACCCCGAGGATCGTTACTACCCCGTGTCCACGCCTTGACATCACTCCCGTTCTCCCATGCCGAGGTCCCCGAAATGGGCTACAATCGCGCATGTACAATACTATGCTCATGCTATTTGCAAAGCTTATTTCAGTAGTCCTTGGGGTCGCGAGGCTTGGAAACTTTATCAGCAGCCTATAATCACAATCCTTCTAAATGATATAAGCATTTACATAAATAGAGGATATGGAATGAGTGTTTTGCTCATATAATATTTATGAAACGAGTCTAAGAATTTTCCGTTTTGGCGAGCCCAAACGGAAAATTCGGACGAGTTTCATAAATATTATATGAGAAAAACTCTCATTTCATATTTTATTTATCATATGACACACACACGCACAAATTAGCCACTTAGTGTGACTTTTTAACCCATCACCTAACTTGAATTGCAGACCGCACTTGGAAAAAACATCCTCGTATAACTAAAAATTTTCAGTTTTTGCTTCCAAAACATAGGTTATGACCCCTCATTGGAACGAGCTCGTCGAGCTCGTTCCAATGAGGGGTCATAACCTATGTTTTGGAAGCAAAAAGTGAAAATATAAAAAAAATGAATGGCGTTTTTCTTGTAGGTAAACGATTAATACAATATAACCCACCCTAAATAGGACAGATAACGTAAATTCTCCCTACTGAAATTATGCAAATGTGACCCAGTTGTATTTTGTTTAGCCAATCAAATTGTCCAGTTTTGAAACTGTCCAATGAAAGCTCCCAACTCTAATTATACAAATTATGAAAATGTGGCCCAGTTGTATTTTGTTCAGCCAATCAAATTGTCTAGTTTTGAAATTGACCAATGAAATTGACGGCGGAAGGCTTTATTTCTAACTGATTAATATGAAAACAAAATATCAAATGTTTTTAAGTGAACAAAACGGACGAGTCATATGGTAAAAATACATATTTAATCCGACTGTAATTATGGTAATCATAAACACAGATTACGCTAACGAAATCCATCATAAGGAATAAGAGGTCCAAGACGTCACTCTATTTTTATACCTTGCGCTGTTTCTCCGATTCCGTAAAAATAGTTCCAATCAAACTCTTCTTAAAACACTCTTTGTGGTCCCGCTGTTGTAATATCGCAACGACGTTAATGGCCTTTGTCTAAATTCTCACTGATGACTTTAACAAGTCATAAACTTGGAAAAATGTTTTAGTTCAAGATATTTCAAGATCAGACAAATACGAAGGTAATTTTTACCGTTCATTTGGCAGTAGGCATATTAAGTTCACATTTCTGTACTTATTTCACAATTTTATCATGAAATATATTTACACCGATACTTAATTTAATTATTAAATACATTGACGTTCTCAGACTTCTATTTAAGGTTATAAGTAAATATATGGGCTATTGGAATATCCTGTTACACACGAATATTGTACACGTTACTCTTATATCGGAATCCAATTCATGCTTTTCACAGGAAGCTGCCATATCGGATGGAAATGAAATGTGTTCTTGTCTACATGAGTCGGAAATAGAAATTAATTAACTATTAGAGTATTGTGGAGTTCCCAACACACTTGGATGGAAAATAACGACAATTGATTAATGACACATTAGCATCTCCTTAAACACTCTAATCAAATCCTCGCCAAACATATGTCCAATTATATAATATTTTCTATTTATTTTATTCCAAACGTGATTTTAGTACCTATGTTGAGTACACCCGCAGAACTGTTTCCAATATTAATAAACGTTTTTTCGTTTTCCACGTGCCGCAAACTATCTTTGATCTGTTGACACAACGCAATTCCAAGTCGACTTTTGCATAAAACTGTGGTCACAAACAGGGATGTGGCGACGGGGGTGGGTGGAGGTGGGGTGGGGGGGGGGGGGTTTGGAGCGGGGGAATCTCATCCCCCCAGCTGGGAGTATTTTTTTTCAATAGTTGGAAATTGCTAGATCAAAAACCAAATGGTTGGAAATTCAATAAATTAACATTGTTCATAAAAAATATTAAAATTCCAACTAATGATGAGAAATTTTGATCTTTTATTTCCAACTGGAAACTTGAGTTTCAAATTGCCTACTCTAAAATTGACATGGCCTCAAAATTTCGACTCTGACATCAATCCGGTAAATTTTCTGACCCAGACACATTATAAATGATGCTTTTTCCGTTTCAGGACTAGTGAACATTTTCAGAAGGGTTCGTAACCCTTTACACAACGCAGACGATTTCAAAATTCATTAATTTAAATATCATTTTTTTAAATTAAAAAAAAAATTTCAACAAAACCATATCATGTGACCCCTCTTTGGAACGAGCTCGACGAGCTCGTTCCAAAGAGGGGTCACATGATATGGTTTTGTTGAAATTTTTCGAAAAATAATATTTTTTCAGCAGCTGTATTTGCATATTACGCGTGGGATGCGGGAGATTCGTTGGGTAGAGGGTTAAAATATATCACCCAGCGCTGCAGTGCAACCACCTATCGAAACCACTCACAGTTGGAATTTACACCGGTGGCACCCCCCCCCCCCCGATCTGAAACCCTCTAGCCACATCACTGGTCACAAATGCTGACAGATAGTTTCAAGCGGATCACGACTGCGTCGCGAACCGGTCAAAATTCTCTCTTCACCGCCTTCTCATTTTCATTGTAAAATCTCACCCACAAGGAATGAAATATTTTAACATTCAATCTGAAATGCACTTTTTGTTTGTTTTTTCTCCATTCGGAATCGATTTTGCAGTTTTAATTTTGAATTCGCGACCTACTGGTGCATAAGGGTGTCGCGACCGCCAGCAAAGAAATGTTTTAACATTGAATCTGAGATGCTCTTTTCGGTTGTTTTTCTTCATTCCGAATTGATTTGCAGTATTTTATTTTTGTATTCGCGACTCACTGGTGTATAAAAGTGTCACGATTTGATCGCGATCTGACCTAGAGAAATACCACTCTTATAATCAGAGAACTGTTTTTACCCTAATGAATATTTAATAATAAATTTTGCTATTGCCTACATTGGGTAAAGTGTTAATTACCCTGTTAATTGAAATATTACTTTACCAATGAAAATTCTTCAATTAACAGAGATTTGGTCACTTTCCTGTATTCTGGAGATAAACTGACCATTCATATATTATAGAGCTTTGTCAAACAAGATATAATATTTATTTATTTATTTATTTATTTATTTATTTATTTATTTATTTATTTATTTATTTATCAAACAAACTATAACGGAAGACATCCACGTGAACATACATTTTGCTCTGATCTGAATAGAAGCACATCCAGAGAATCACAGGATATAATTGTGCGGTGTTCAGAAGACCAGGAGCCAATTCTATAAACATTTTACAATTGTATTTTCTAGAATTGTATTTTCTACCTATTAATATAACTTATTAAAATGAAACAATAGCATTTTATAAGATAAGGCAATTTGCCAGCTGGCAAATTACCACATCTTTTGAAAATGCTAATGGTTCATTTCAGCCCATTTAAAGTTGTAACTAGAAAATACAATTCTAGAAAATACAATTGTAAAAGTTTTATAGTATTAGCCGCCGTTCGTAGTTTCAGTGACAGCTTTGTATAAACCTAAATAATAGCGCATGCGTCGTCGAAGAGGAGACGGAATTTATCCTCTAAGGCTGGCGTTGTATGCTGCGAACTGCTACGCTGCAGATTAAGATGGATTCGAGGATGTTTAAGCTGAAGTTGAATCCAATACGCATGCACGCCAAGGAATACATGAACTTTATCTTACAATCAACATGTATTTTGTCTGTATTAACTCCGCAACTGTCGTGTATCCGACCCCCTGATACAGATGTTTGTATCAGGGGGTCGGATACACGCACGTTCCTTTCGCGTGAGTTCCATTTTGTTCATCCGTACGAATAAATAGTTCGTTATATATTCGTCTACATTCTTGACTTATCCCCAATATATTGTAAGATAAAATTATTATTACCATTATGTGGATGTACAAAATATGTATCCGAGTCTCGGTCCGGGTTCATAAGGGTAGATCACGACTCGTGATCTGCCCTTAGAACCCGGAACTCGACTCGGATACATATTTTGTACATCCACATGATGGTAATAATCTTTATATATTTGCATGTTCCTCTGCGATTATTCTACTATGCCGAAGCAGCGATAAGTTGGGGTTCGCGAAATCAAATATGGGTTTAGCCTGTAGACTGACTTTAAACCGAGAACAAATTGATTTTAAAATATACATTTCTGTTGACATTCTTTGTTTCTATGTATCACAGTTCTTTAATGTAGAACGTTTTTTGTTGTGCTGAACGGTATCCCGTTAAATGAAAATCGTGATACTGAAAGTATAAATCATGGTTTGCGGTTATAAATAATCAGTAGATTGTTTTCGGAAGATGGCCTGAATGATTTTGTAAATACGGAAATGGAAAATATTCAGCTTGATGCACTACGGACGATATGTGGTACCACACGAGGTACGAGTCATGTCGCTATATATACTGAGACAGGATTTATTACACTGTGAGAAAGGAGGCCACAACACAAGCTTACTACTTTCTATAAAATGAAAAAAATGGGTATGCGCCGTCGTACTTGAGACATTTATTGCCCCGACAATTTTCTCAGGTCTCCGCATACAGTACGAAAAATTGTGATTTGGTATCAGAGCCTTTTCATAGAACCAAATCTTTATCTGATTCTGACGAATATACAACGAAGTATTTATTCGTACGGATAAACAAAAAGAAAAAAAAATGGAACTCACGCGAAAGGAACGTGCTTGTATCCGACACCCTGATGCAAACATCTGTATCAGGGGGTCGGATACACGACAGTTGTGGAGTTAATACAGACAAAATACATGTTGATTGTAAGATAAATAGAGGTTATTACCATCATGTGGATGTACAAAATATGTATCCGAGTCGAGCCCCGGGTTCTAACGGCAGATCACAACGAGTCGAAGACGAGTCGTGATCTACCCTTAGAACTCGGAGCAAGACTATGATACATATTTTGTACATCCACATAATTGTAATAATCATTTTATCTTACAATATATTGGGGATAAGTCACGGATGTGGACGAATATATAACGAACTATTTATTCGTACGGATGAACAAAAAGAAAAAAAAATGGAACTCACGCGAAAGGAACGTGCTTGTATCCGACTCCCTGATACAGACATCTGCATCAGGGGGTCAGATACACGACAGTTGCGGAGTTAATACGGACAAAATACATGTTGATTGTAAGATAAAAACAATATAACAGGATCAAAAACTCGGTTTTTTATCTATATAAACTCTTAAGCTAGTGCATACGCTATCCAGATTTTCTGTTTTAATTATTTGTTTCAAATTAAAATAAAAACATATAATGTGACACTTGAGCTCGTTCCAGTGAGAGGTCATATGACAAGTTTTGTTGAATTTAAAAAAAAGTCATTTATGTTTTAACTTCCCGATTTGTGAATTTCACGGACGGGTGTTGCCGATTCGTAGGGTAAAGATAAGGTAAAATATTAAGCTTCTAGCAAGGTTCTAAGCTAGCGATATGTCGGCTCATCGAAATTTAATGGTATCTTTATGGGTATTGATTTCCATACAAGAAAGAACAGGTAATATCGATAACTCTTATATACTCGCGGGATTTTAAACACGCTCCTTCCACATCAGCCAAAAAGCAACAACTTTAAAATTCATATTAGAAATGCTCTCTGGATACAAAAAGCCAATAGCCTAGTGGAATTCAGATCGAGACGTAACCTTTCCACTTGTATGTATTTATATTATAAAAATTTTCAACAGCCAACTTTCAGTGGCTGTCGAAATATTGGCTCTTAAAGATTTTTATTCAAAGTTATTAAATGAATTTGTCCCTATATCCCTCGGTCTTTTGGTTGGTCAGAATGCCTTGGACAAACAGCCACAGCAAAGGGTGCACCCAACATCCAAGGTGTATGAGAACGTGCAACATTCAGGGTACAAGCGCACGCGAAACATCGAATGTATATGGTTGAAACGAAAATTTCCCACATTTGCTCGCCTCGATATAAAAATCGAACTACAAAACCTGAAAATAGTCACAAATATCATAAGATTTCCGACAATTCGATCATATTTTGTCGTTATAAATTAAATAGTCGAATAATAAAAATGAAACAACTTGAGAAAAATCAAACAAGAGCAAATAATTCGTCCCCTGAGTACCAATGTGTTCTATGTGCCAGAAGGCACATAGAACACATTGGAACTCAGGGGACGAAAAAACACACACAATATTGTTCACTCGTTTCCTCAACGACCCAAGGGATGTAACTCTATCTGTTGTCTTCTGCGTTTGTAGAAGCAAAACAAGTATCCAACTGATTGCGGAGCGCGAGAAACGCGTCCGTAAATTTCTTTCACTCTGTTTCTATTGTGCTTTAAACGGGACAAAAACGTTATCTCCGCCGACATGTATGGTATATGGAGATGTAATACCTGGATGTCTCATTTAAACACCGAGCCGCAGGCTCGGTGTTTAAATGAGACATCCAGGTATTATATCTCCATATACCATACATGTTGGCGGAGATAACTTATATTATCGAGAATTAATGATAGCAATAACGTTTAGTAAGGATTAGGTGGATAAAGAGAAGAAAAACAAGAGTTGTACAGAAAATTCAACATCGTCAGCTCAGATTCGTCATAGTGCAGAAGAGTTAGTTTAGTTCAGTGAGGAAGACGAGACGTTCGGATAGCCGAACTATGAGAACACGAGACGTTCGGATAACCGAACTATGAGAACACGAGACGTTCGGATAGCCGAACTGTGAGAACACGAGACGTTTGGATAGCCGAAAGGTGACAGCACGAGACGTTCGGATAGCCTAACTGTGACAACACGAGACGTTCGGATAGCCGAACTATGAGAACACGAGACGTTTGGATAGCCGAACTATGAGAACACGAGACGTTTGGATAGCCGAACTGTGAGAACACGAAACGTCGTACTTTATAAAGAGAATGAGAAACAATAACACTGTCAGAAAACTGTAACAGATCTGACTACATTTCGGAATTATTTGTTTAGGTTTGTTTGGGTTTAATAAAGATTGAGGTTATTACTTGGTCGAAGGCTGATGTGATATTATCGCGGGTTCATAATAACGTCTAACTATCAGACAAAAATTGTGAAAACCTTCTACCAGTGGTGGCGCTTAGGGGGGGGGGGGGGGCTCCAGCCCCCCACCCCCTGTCGGAGATTTTTAGTCACTCCGTCGGAGAGTCTCGTAAACCCGATTTCACGAGAAATTTCCGACAATCTAATGTAGATATCTTGTCTTGTGTCGATCAAGAACGAGGTATATGGTTCTTCTTTGTAAGGCATTATGACAATTGTTATCCAACTGGCGTTCCATTACTTCCATTATAAAATAATCAACAAACATACTCAATTTGCTTCTATTTTGGTTCTCCAATTTACCAGTTTTCACTCATTTTCCTTCGTTTGGGATGTCAAATATTATAGCCCCCCTGTCGGAGAGGTCAGCTCCCCTATCGATAAATCCCTGGCGCCACCCCGCCTTCTACAAGAAAGAATGAGACAATCAGAAGATGTAGCAATCTTCAAAGAAAACGAGGATTAGAAAGAAAATGATTGCACGCTTGCTTGTCGTTCCTTTGAGCCGCTAATATACCTCGTTGTCCTTCAATATTCTATTATTGTACTATTGGAATTGTCAGCGGTATGTGAAGCTTCTCTTTAAAAGAGAGTTGATTTATCCGATCAATGACACCAATATCCGTCTCAATGTCAATCGTTCATCAGTGTTGGAGGAATAAAAGGATACGAATTTTTTTTGTCTCCCATTTTGACTCAAACCCCTACTCCGTACATTAACCCCTTTATCCAACGAATCGGCCACATCCGCCCGCCCGCCCGTCCGCCCGCCCGCCCGATCAATATGACACCAATATCCGTCTCAATGTCAATCGTTCATCAGTGTTGGAGGAATAAAAGGATACGAATTTTTTTTGTCTCCCATTTTGACTCAAACCCCTACTCCGTACATTAACCCCTTTATCCAACGAATCTGCCACATCCGCCCGCCCGCCCCCCCCCCCCCCCCCCGCCCGATCAATATGACACCAATATCCGTCTCAATGTCAATCGTTCATCAGTGTTTGAGGAATAAAAGGATACGATTGTTTTTGTCTCCCGTTTTGACTCAGACCCCTACTCCGCACTTTAACCCTTTACCCAACGAAACGGCCACATCCGCCCGCGTAATATGCAAATTCAGCAGCTGAAAAAATACTGTTTTTCAGAAAATTTCAAGAAAACCATATGATGTGACCCCTCTTTGGAACGAGCTCGTCGAGCTCGTTCCAATGAGGGGTCACATGATATGGTTTTGTTGAAAGTGTTTGAACAATTTAAAAAAAATGATATTTAAAAATAATAAGTTTTGATATTGTCTGCGTTAGGTAAAGGATTAATGGAAAGGGCGATGAATACCACCAATATTCACACCCATAATTGCAATTATTGCAACTGCTTTTCACGTTTGTTTTGTTGTGTTATTATTTGTTTATATAATAATGCGAAACTGTAACATAGAAATGAAATAATGCGGAATAATCGTCTCCAAAAATACCCAGGTTCTTTAAAATAAAATCATCATGTGCTTCGCTGTAATTTATTATCCTTCCCTATCTGTTTACTAAAATTATATTTTATAAACACAAAATTATATCATGAATTATCCTGATATCTTTATCATTTCCTACAGGTTCAGGCACGCATCTAGGGATTTTAAACGACAGAGACAATTTTGAAAAAAGAGTATCAAATGAAGCTTGGTGGTAGTATCTGGGAAAATATTATGTGAAAATTAGGATCTAAAATAAGAACTATTGTGTGTGAAAACTTTAATACAAAATATATCGGTAATGTTGAAAGGCTTATTTTATTTTCCAGATAATTTTTATAGACAATAGTTCGCTGCTCGGTGTAACAAATCGGGCCTGGTACGTCAGCGCCATACAGACATTCAACGGCGATAAGCTCGGGGTAACAAATAAGGCCTGGTACGTCAGCACCATACATACATTCAATAGCGATAAGCTCGGTGTAACAAATAGGGCCTGGTACGCCAGCACCATACAGACATGCAACAGCGATAAGCTCGGTGTAACAAATAGGGCCTGGTACGTCAGTACCATACAGACATTCAATAACGATAAGCCCGGTGTAACAAATAGGGCCTGGTACGTCAGCACCATACTGACATTAAACACTGATAAACTCTAGGTGTAACAAATAGGGCCTGGTACGTCAGCACCATACAGACATTCAACAGCGATAAGTTCGGTGTAACAAATAGGGCCTGGTACGTCAGCACCATACAGACAAATAACAGTGATAAGCTCTCGGTGTAACAAATAGGGCCTGGTACATCAGCACCATACAGACATTAAACAGTGATAAGCTCTCGGTGTAACAAATAGGGCCTGGTACGTCAGCACCATACAACTAGTCTCTGTGAAATACCGGCACTTTGAAACGTTTTATAGTCGAGGTTATTAAAAGAGTATCAAAGTAGTGGCCAGGAGTTTGACAGAAACTACATACAAAGAGAACAATTAAAACAACTTACTCCCATATATCATACTTTCTGTGGCTCAAAAGAGAGTAAGATGTATCGGGGATAATTAAGGTCGAACACTTTTATCGAAAAGGAGATATTTACCCAAGTAGAACTTTCAGAGTAAGATGTATCGGGGTAATTAAGGTCGAACACTTTTATTGAAAGGGAGATAGTTACCCAAGTAGAACTTTCAGAGTAAGATGTATCGGGGTAATTAAGGTCGAACACTTTTATTGAAAGGGAGATAGTTACCCAAGTAGAACTTTTAGAGTAAGATGTATCGGGGTAATTAAGGTCGAACACTTTTATCGGAAGGGAGATAGTTACCCAAGTAGAACTTTCAGAGTAAGATGTATCGGGGTAATTAAGGTCGAACACTTTTATTGAAAGGGAGATAGGTACCCAAGTACAACTTTAAGAGTAAGACATATGGGGGTAATTAAGGTCGCACCATTTTATCGAAAGGGAGATAGTTACCCAAGTAGAAATTTAAATTTCAGGGATGTGCGTTCGCACCTCCCCTGATGCGCTCCATTTTAAATGTCTCTGGATAAAAGAATAGGATTTATTTTATGATTTTCTAGCCATCAATACTATTTCGGTATATCCATGGTGAATGTGTATTCGTATGTTCATGTGCTGACGTTTTCCGACAATGGAGGGAGGGGGGGGGGGGGGGGGGGGGGGGCTCTTATTGATTTCGAATCCCAACTCTATTTTAAATCCCCACCGCAACCTTCTTCCAAATTCACAATGACCATGCGTACTTTCGTCTCAAGACACTGGAATCATATTCCATTAAGGTTATCAGTCAGAATTCGAATGGAAAACAAAAGTCGCCTGTACAAAACTTAATAATTTTAATTTTAGTAGAGAACGTTTGTTTCTATCCACTCTATACAAACCCTTTTTTCCTGCATTCTTCAAGAGAGTGAGGTGGGGGAGGGTTATTTCAGTTTTCTGGTTCAGTTCCGGGTTTTGGCAAATCGGAAACCCAAACCACACAACTCAGCAAAAACCGACCGAAGGGGTTTACTGTGTTCATGCATAACCTGATTTAACTATCTTACTGGGAGGAACTGGTCTAATGATGCATACCAAACCGGACAGCCTAGGGTGGTCCGGTCCACTAATCAGGCGGTTCCATCCGGCACAGTCCAGCCCCTAACGTTTCGGTAGAGCAGCATGGACCGGTTCAAAGCGGTCCGGTCCGACCAAAAGTGATTAAAATGCAAGTTATTCGGTTTCTTGTGTATATATCTGTTATATCAGGTTGAAAATGAACCTGAAACGCAGGCATTTTAATTGAAAGAAAATTTTACAATCACTAATATCCTTTTGAAACCCTATTATTTCTAAAATCTTCCCCAAGGAGAGATTTTCGAAAGGGCTAACCAAAATTCCAGGTTCCAAACGGACTTTGTTTCAGCGCTCACGACAGCGAAAATGATTTAAAATGTAGCCAACACGCTAAAAACTAAAGTGTTAAAAACTACACTTGAAGTGCTGTATTTAACACTTACTTAGTGCTGAACTAGCACTTTGTTCAAGTGTAGATATTCCAGAACCTGACAGGTGTTACAATAATACCACTTGACAAGTGTAATGTCGCGAACTTAAAAGGAAACAACGCAGATGACGCGGATCAGGCTCGAACTCTCGAGCCTGAGCCGCGTCATCTGCGTTGTGTCCTTTTAATTATGTACCCACCAAGCGCAAATCAAATTATGGACGATTCTGGAGGAACCACCAATGCTAGACACATGGGAAGTGCCATCCATTCAAGTTTCAGATGTCTGACGATTGTAATGTCAAAGTGCTTAAAGCATTGTACTTTGAGTGTTAAAATCAAACCCTAAGAGTTAGAATGGGTTTAACACCTTGAAAGTGTCAGTTTTAACACTTTAGTTTTTAGTGTGAATTTACACGTGATTCGTAAAAAGTTGTTCATTTCAGTACATTACTGATTTTCATTTTGCGTTCAAAATGGGTTAGCTACGCACGTGAACCCCCCCCCCCCCCCCCCCCCCCAAAAAAAAAAAAAATAAAAAAAATAAAAAAAATAAAAAATAAAAAATAAAATAAATAAAGCACCGATTTGACACAAAAGAGCGTGAAATAAATTAAAACGATGCGCTTCCCCTCAAATCACGAGGAACGCCGTTCGATCAATTCAGAGGACCAGCAAACGCGAAGAGAATGTTGTGGATGAAGATGCCGGTCGGAAGAAATCGAAAGTAATCCCGATAATCAATTTAGTGCGGGACATAATTATGTTCGGTTTGTGATTCTCACGATGACAAAAAGCCCAGGGAGGTGGGGATGCATCTGAGGCTCGAAACGAATGGTCCTTGTAGTTCTTTGAATTCATCTGAAAGATGATCATATTTTGTTGTTTGTTGGGCTACAGAGTACACATATCACTCAGCAGGAAGATATGACCTGCCAGATTTTATTTTCTAACCCAGGTGTAAAATAACACCCATGCGTGGTTATTGTGAGTGCATCGCATTGCATTCTGAGAGCGAGTGGCATGTCGTCCGCATGGTATTTGAACTCACAGATAAACAAATGACACTGTGGCCAATGACCTGGCGACACAGTCATGACACCTTGTCGCTGGATAGTTGCTTTGATTTTGTCGACTTTAGAACACACCTGATCACAAGTATGATGATGACAAGAGTATAAACTCACCGTTCTACCACCGTTCTAACAACATTGTCCAATTGGTATATGGCGATGTGAACCGGGCCGGGAAATACCAGACCGGAGTGGGTGGACCACCATGACCTAAATGACCTCTCCTCACTTAGTCATTCGGGAAAATGGTGATAAGTCATGTTCTCATTGTCACATTTTCGCCTTTGAGGACGTGTCTACCGCACGAGTGCATAAGGGAGAAAACGTGACAATAAGAACACCATACAGTATGGTTTAACTTTATTCATTCGTTACCATATTTTATCAGATGACTCGTCCGTTTTGTTCACTTTAAAACATTTGATATTTTGTTTTCGTATTAATCAGTGATAAATAAAGCCTTCCGTCAATTTCATTGGTCAATTTCAAAACTAGAGAATTTGATTGGCTGAACAAAATACAACTGGGCCACAGTTTCACAATTTGCATAATTGGAGTTGGGAGCTTTCATTGGTCAATTTCTGGACAATTTGATTGGCTAAACAAAATACAACTAGGTGATATTTGCATAATTTCGTTAGGGAGAATTTACGTTATCTGTCCTATTTAGGGTTGGTTATATTGTATTAATCTTTTACCTACAAGAAAAACGCCATTCATTTTTTTTATATTTTCACCTTTTGCTTCCAAAACATAGCTTATGACCCCTCATTGGAACGAGTTCAACGAGCTCGTTCCAATGAGAGGTCATAACCTATGTTTTGGAAGCAAAAAATGAAAATTTTTAGTTATACGAGGATGTTTTTTCCAAGTGCCGTCTGCAACTCAAGTTAGGTGATGGGTTAAAAAGTCATACTAAGTGGCTAATTTGCGCGTGTGTGTGTCATATGATAAATATAATATAAAATGAGTGTTTTTCTCATATAATATTTATGAAACTCGTCCGAATTTTCCGTTTGGGCTCGCCAGAGGCTCGCCTAAACGGAAAATTCTTAGACTCGTTTCATAAATATTATATGAGAGAAACACTCATTCCATATCCTCTATTTATGTATTTTTCTGGTTCAGTAGGCTTAGAAACAGTTCCTCTGGAAGGCGCAATAATGATCAGAGGTAAGTTAATATGAACTCATTAGAGATACTTACATACGGGTCCTTTTTGTGGTGAGTGGTATCGTATAAACTACTGCGGGATTTTTCCAACTTACTGAAACGTTATTTATTTGAAATGATAGATTGCCTCATGTCGAGCAACCATTCACTTCGATTACTCGTAGTTTACCGACCACCACCATCAAAAAGGAACAAACTTACATCAGCACAGTTTCTAAATGGATTTTCAGAACGTCTGTCCTTCTACGCCTTGTATGGATGTGATATAGCTATTGCTGGTGAATTCAACATCCATGTTGACAATTTAAATGACACTTTTGCCAAGCAATTCACAAATTTGTTTGAATCATTTGGCTATTCACAACTGGTCTCAAAACCTATCCACAAGAGAGGACACACCTTGGATCTAATTCTTGTTCGTCAAAGTAACAGCACGTCAGTACAAAATGTCCATGTCACAGATCCAGCATTGTCTGGTCACTATGCAGTCTTGGCAAAATTGCCACTAGCAACTTCAAAAATTCCTCCCAAGAAAATTACTTATCAAAAATATAAATATTGATGCCTTGAAAATGGATATCAGTTCATCAATTCTGTGTTCGAACTATTTTTGTAGTAGTCATAAATCATCTGAGCAATTGATATCTTTATTTGAAGAAACTCTTAAGGGTATCATGGCTGAACATGCACCACCCAAGTCAAAAATTATAACTCATAGGGAAAAAGTGGAGTGGTTTACAGAAGATGTTATAGCTGCTAAACAACAGCGTCGCAGACTTGAGCGTCTTTGCAGTAAAACGAAGCTTGAGGTTCACCGGCAGATGTTCTGCCACCAAAGAAATGCAACTAATAAGATCATCAAAAAGGCGAAGAGGGAGTACTACAATTCTCTTGTAGAGGAGTCATCTAATACAAGGGTGCTGTTCTCGCTAACCAATAGTCTCCTTGGTAAAGAACAAAAAGTCATTCTTCCAGATCATCTAAATACTGAAGAAATTCTGGAAAAATTCAGCGATTATTTCATAACGAAAATTCAAGTAATTCTGGACAGTCTACCATCATGTGAACCACCAGAGTTTAATCATCTTGAAATAAAAAGTGATTTTTCTAATTTTCACTCTGTCTCAGAAGACGACATTTGAAAAATGATTTTATCATCAGCCAATAAATCCAATGATCTAGATCAAATTCCAACATACCTTTTAAAAGAGACAATTGGTTATTTTCTGCCAACCATAACATCTATTATATCTGTATCCCCACATGAGAGGTTTGTTCCAAACCCATTGAAAAAAGCACTTGTTACACCACTCATCAAGAAACCGTCTCTTGATCCTGACAACCTGAAACATTATCGACCAGTATCGAACCTCTACTTTCTGTCTAAATTGTTGGAAAGGGTTGTTGCTTTACAACTCAAAATCATCTGCATGAAAATGATCGTTTAGAGCCCTTCCAGTCTGCATATAAAGCCAACAACAGTACAGAAACAGCCTTACAGCGATTCAACAATGACATTGTTAAATCAGTGTCTGATGGTAAGGCTGTACAGCTTGTTCTCTTGGATTTGTCAGCAGCATTCGACACAGTCGACCATGGAATTTTCATGCAGACACTGACACAGCATGGCATATGTGGAACTGTCTTATCGTGGTTTGCATCATATCTAGAAGGTCGCAGTCAACGCATATATATCAATAAGATCGGTCCAGAAAGCAGGACGTTAAAGTGTGGCGTTCCTCATGGCTCAGTTCTTGGACCACTCTTGTTTACTCTGTACCCTTCTTCTCTGGGTCGCCTTCTTAAAAAGCAGGGCATATCATATCATCTGTACGCAGACGACACCCAACTGTACATCACATTCAACCCATCTGTTCCAAGTGACTCCTTCACCGCAGTCAATAACATGGAAACTTGCATAAATCTTGTGTGGGAATGGATGATAGACTTTAAACTGAAAATGAATGAGTCTAAAACTGAATACTTAGTGATATCCGGGGTTCGCATGCCTACATGCCCTGTTACATCAATTCTGGTTGGAAACAACATCACTATGAAAAGTGAATCGGCCAGGAATATTGGACTGAATCATGGACTCAAATTTAAAACTAGACATCCATATCAATAAAATATGTCAAAAATGCTACTGGAAGCTTCGTAATGTTGGAAGACTGCGATCTTATCTTAACCAGTCAGCTCTTGAAAAACTTGTGCACTCCTTCATCACCTCACAACTAGACTATTGTAATTCAGTGTTAGTGGGGCTGTCCCAGTGCCTGATTCAGAAGCTTCAAAAAGTTCAGAATACTGCTGCTAGGATAATTACTGGTACCAAACGCTCTGAACACATAACACCTGTTTTAAGACAACTACATTGGCTTCCAGTTAAACAGAGAATTGATTTCAAAATATTGATCTTAGTATTCAAATGTATCCACAAACTGGCTCCAGTTTACCTGCAAGAGCTCCTCAATGTATATAAACCAACGCACAGTCTCCGATCTAAAAACCAAATTCAACTAGTTGTACCTTTTAGCAGATCTAATCAGGCTCATGGTCGTGTGTTCTCAATCGTGGGTACCAGATTGTGGAATTCCCTGCCAATTAGTGTCAGAATTTCAGAAACTCTCGATGTCTTCAAACGAAATCTTAAAACTTTCCTATTCACTGAAGCATTCTCCTGAACCTCTGTAAGAGGCAACCAAAACAGATGTGACTCTTTATTTCAGAAAAAAGTGTATTTATATTCTGTCGAGCGTTTTAGAGCACTATTTGTGGTTTTACACTCTAGAAAATAAATTATTATTATTAAATTATTATTATTATATGTCGTTAACACATAGAAAATATGAACTGAAACCGAGATTGTTTTTCCTGGGACCGTACAAAAACCGAGCCAATCTGAAAAAAACTGAATACACGTCTTGAATTACTGATCACCTTAAAGAGTGACTCATTTTATTGCATTTCTTCCTTCGTGGCCGCTTACACGAACCGATTGACCTCTACACAATTGGATCGTAGAAACGACCATTGGTCTCATATAGAGAACTGTCTCCATCACCACCGTCTTGGTTGCCATGGCGAAAGTTGTCATGAATAAACAATGCTCAAAACCTAGAGAAAAAACGAAAAAGAACCCAAAAGATTACAGTTTTCGAATGTCTAGTTTCCCGACGCCTGATACTCGTCAATCGCTTTTTGAATAACATATAGAGGATGTCTTAGTGAATATCGGGAATTATCGCATGAGTGTAGACTCAAGGATGTGGCGACAGGGGGAGTGTGTGTGTGGGGGGGGGGGGGGGGGTGTCTCCCCCCCATCTAGGAGTATTTTTTTTTCAATAGTTGGAAATTCCGAGGTCAAAAAGCAAATAGTTGGAAATTCAATAAATTAACATTGTTCATGAAAAATATAAAAATTCCAACTAATGATGAGAAATGTTGATCTTTTATTTCCAACTGGAAACTTGAGTTTCAAATTTCCTACTCTAAAATTGACATTGGCCTCAAAATTTCGACTATGACATCAATCCGGTAAATTTTCTGACCCAGACACATTGTAAATGATGCTTTTTTCGTTTCAGGACTCGTGGAAACTTTCAGAAGGGTTCATAACCTTTTACCCAACGCAGACGATTTCAAAATTCATTATTTTAAATATCATTTTTTTTAAATTTAAAAAAAAAAATTAACAAAAACATATCATGTGACCCCTCTTTGGAACGAGCTCGAGGAGCTCGTTCCAAAGAGGGGTCACATGATATGGTTTTGTTGAAATATTTCGAAAAATAATATTTTTTCAGCAGCTGTATTTGCATATCAAGCGGGCGGATGCGGGCTATTCGTTGGGTAAAGGTTTAAAAGATATCACCAGCGCTGCAGTGCAACCTCCTATCGAAACCACTCACAGTTGGAATTTACACCGGTGGCACCTCCCCCCTCCCTCCCCCCCAGCTGAAACCCTCTAGCCACATCCCTGTGTAGACCTAAAAGTTTTATTTTCACGAGCGCTTGAGCGAGTGAAAAATAATATTTCCAGGTCACCACGGAAATTAACTAAAATAGCGTAGATTTTCTTTTTATTATATGCTACGTGACATTTTACTGTGCAATATTCAACCCAATGCGACTGCAAATACGTACGTTTCAAAACAATAACAAGCCTGTACTAAGCCAGATCACTCTTAACATAAAAAATAGTCCCACTTCCAGCGACAATTAAACCAAATAATTGTTCAACACACAGATGAAATTGAATAATTATAATATTACAAATGAGAATATTCTCATATTTTTGATGAATGTGAATTTTTAGAACATTTTAAATTTCAATTTACAACAAGGAATTTTGAAATGAGTTCGCCGACTCATCGAAAAAAAAAAAAAAAAAAAAAAAACTTCGGCGAATCAATCAACAAGCTTTTTGGGAAAAGTTTCTAAACTTCTGTTGAGGCCATGAGGGCCATGAAAAAGTCCCTCAGTGAAGTCTAATTTACCAGCCCTCTGGGAGATACTCCTCGTTGTCCATCAAATCGATGTTCATCGAGAAATATCTTTTAGATAATTTGCGACAATTCACAGATTAGCATATAATAAATTTTGAAGTTTGTGAAATTTGACAAGGTTCACATTTTTCGTTGTAATATAAATTGAATATTCACAACAATTATACTTATTATTGATTAACCCTTTACCCAACGCAGACGATATCAAAATTTATTATTTTAAATATAATTTTTTAAACTTTTTCAAACAAATTCAACAAAACCATATCATGTGACCCCTCGTTGGAACGAGCTCGTTCCAACGAGGGGTCACATGATATGGTTTTGTTGAAATTTAAAAAAAAAAAATTTCAACTGTTGAATTTGCATATTACTCGGGCGGATGCGGGCGATTCTTTGGGCAAAGGGTTAAAAAAGAGCAAATGCCGAGATGAGAAAGTTGATACTGTATAACAAGTTTTAGAGCATGTGAACACCGTAACGATTATGAAGAGAATGTTGTTACGCTGTTGTTACGCTGTGACTACACCACAGCGTAACAGTAGTTTTTTAAGCCATCGATTGGGGGTGGGATTGGGGGGGGGGGGGGGCAACGTGAAGGAGGGGGGCGGGGGGCACTATTCCCGCTCACTGTACACTTTCTAACAACAGCCGTGATTTATTCTTAGTCGTCATACTGACAAAACACATGCTTTAGGGAGATATTTACCCCGAACTTCTGCCTCATTATGTCGAAGTTCGAGAATGAATTAATTGTCTTGTGCAAGGTTCTTGACAAAATGTTGTGTGCTTAGGGGTGAAATTTCGATTGGTGGTAATATTTCGGTGGTAATATTTCTGGTGGTAATATTTCGGTGGTAATTTTAATATTTCGGGTGGTAATATTTCGGGTGGTAATATTTCGGTGGTAATATTAGTATTTCGGGTGGTAATATTTCGGTGGTAATATTTCGGTGGTAATATTAATATGTCGGGTGGTAATATTTCGGTGGTAATATTTTTCCTCGGTTTGTTCGATATAATATAATAGTTACTGCACGGCAAGTCGTTTTCTTCGACAAAATAGTGGTCCGCGAGGGAAAATAGTCCGCTTTTCTTCGGTCAGGACCACTGTTTTTGCGGATGATTACGTGAAAATTTTCTAAGCCTTAAAAAAATATTGAAATAATGAAAAAAATGACATTAATCACTATTTTCTTTAGCTCGAAAAAAGAGCACAATTCATTGCGCACTACCATTAAATATAGACTATTTGGTAATTAGACAAATACTCTCTTAGACATGCGTATTAATGACACATCGCCTAAACAACGGACGTGACAAACTTTACTTACCAGTTCCTTATTCGACATTCGTTATCAACCGATTTTATCGGTTGATAACGAATGTTGAATAATGAGCTGGGAATAAGTAACAGTAACGGCTGTCACGTCCCGTCTGGACAATTAATCGGATGTGTGAAGCGTCGCTTAGACAATCCGTCGTTTAAACGAACTGTCGTGTGGTCAAACTGTTGTTGACGGAGTGTCTTACATCGGTTTTGGACTAGCTGACTCCCAGCAGTGCACTTTTTGTAATATATTAACTGTCTTGTCCTGTTTACCAAAGCAAACAGTCGATGTGTCTGTCACGCAGACTGGGTCATAAATATTCTTAAATGTTTAGCTTGCACAGACGCTGTAATTCAAGCGGTGCGCCTTGGCTGTTAATATAATTTATAAGAAGTAAACTTTGTCTGGTAGCGACGGGAAATAGACAAAGGTGAAGCATATCATTTTAGTCATATTTTTCTTGTATAACAGAATTACAATTGACTTCATTTGAAATAATAATAATCAAATATATGCGATTAAAATACATCCAACAGAGAACATAACACAATGGCCAATTAAAACATGAAAATTATCTATTAGCTTTATACTGAATTTTCCTTACAGAATAAAAGTGTGTCGTGATGCATGTAAACATCGGATCGTTGAACCTATTGCACCGATGTTTTGAAAAAATAAGCTGGTTCGTTTTAACATTCCAACTTCAATCTTTTTTGTGACTAAACGATAGTACATTTAGAACTCTACGAATCTCAAATTTGTGGATGCGAGGTGGCTCAATGGTTACCGCATTGAACTTCAAATCGAGATGTCCACGGTTCGATCTCTCTCAGGGTTAACTACGCTGTTTCCTTGGGCCAGACACTTTATCCCGATTGACCACGTGGAGGCACGGTGGCGCTGTGTACAAAGGCATACTGAACGTCGATGGTGCACCTGTCTTCAACCAATGCTAACCATGCTTGTGTGTAGCTAGTACGTTGGAGAGTCTGACAGTTGCTCGCCGTTGCTCGATGGTTCTCTCCGGGTACTCCGGCTTCCTCCACCCGTAAAACTGTCCGACACGAGTAACCCTGGCCGTCGAAAGTGTCGTTAAACGCCAATAAATAAATAAATATCTCAAATTTTCGTCGGCGTGGGATCAGACACAGGACTAAGTATCGAATCGATACTCTCAGGTCTTCAAGTTGAATATATTGCAACTTGTTACAACATAAATATTGCCAACCCCCCCCCCCCCCCACACACACACACCTAAAGTGTTGTTTATTATACGCCTATGCTTTTATTTCCATAAACTACACGCCTTTTCTGTAAAAACCGAAGCGAACAACAATTTTTTTTTGTTTTGTCCTTAAACAATACGATCACGTGCGCGGACTACATGTATTTAACTATTTCTTTTTTTTACGTTTTGGTTAGTTTGTCAATAATTTGTGTTTTTAATATTTTTTCAATAAACTGTAGGCGTGCAATAAATGAAGAACAGCATACGCGTTCGAATTGCCATTTTTTTACTGCACGAGATCGATTTCGGCGGAGGAATAATATTGAACAAAAACCCGAAATCGATTAATAGTTTTTTAATAAACTGCAAGCGTGGTTTACATGCAGAACGGCATACCCGTTCGAACTGTCATTTTTACCGCAGGAGATAGATCAGGAATGGACAGTCGATCGATTTTGGCGGAGGGATAATATTGAACTCGAAGCCTTCGGCTTCTCGTTCAATATTATCCCTACGCCAAAATCGACATTGTGCGGTAAAAAATGACAGTTGGAACGCGAATGCCGTTCTGTCTATGTAGTGTACGGCGACTCGTCTATTTGAGCAAGTCAGTCAATCAGCTGAATATTCCATAACCGAATCAAGGTAATAATTTCAGAAGATAATTTTGAGAACATCGCGACGATATGAAATTTGCTCTATTTGAGCAAGTCAGTCAATCAGCTGAATATTCCATAACCGAATCAAGGTAGTAATTTCAGAAGATGATTTTGAGAAAATCGCGACGATATGAAAATTTTTCGAATCAAGCCGACCTAAATCGAATTGATTCGAATCGTGGGGACAAATTCGAATTGAAGTGAATATCGCAACCTCGCAGGGCCGAAATACAATGTAGCAAAAAAATACAGTACAGTCGCCGTGGGCCAGTCGTAATCCATTACCAGGTAAAAAAATGTTCACCAAAATTTTAATGAATGAAGCACCGAGTTGATGATTATTCCTATAATTAATGTTTGGAATCTAATAATATTTCGTCCGTGGAAATATTGCCCGCTCCTGGAAAGTGACCAGTCTACGGCGGCCGTACCGTAGTACATGTACATTAAGTTTAGTATATTAGATGTAGAAAGCGTTGGTGAACGATTTACCCAAAACGACTGCCAGACAATACGTGCAACTAAAATTTATCACATATCTAAGACAAAAATGTCCCCCGAAACACAGCTTATGGTCCCCTCATTTGAAGGCGCAGGTCAAATTGTTTTATGGGCCATAACTATGTTTTGAAGTGTCAACGTTGAGAAACAAATGGCGATTTTGTGATTGTGAATGATATTTCCTTCATATGGCATGTGCCTTAATCATTTACCCAACACGGACGATATCAAAATTTACTATTTAAAAAAAAATCTTCAAATTCGAGACTAGGAATTTCTACCTTTCCATGATTTATTTCAGATTTGTCTCCCCTGATTACAGACAAATACGACGACAGCTGCAGTACAGCCGCCGTAGACTTGTAACTTTCCACGGGTGGGTAATATTTCCACGGACACAGTAATATAAGATTCGAAACACTAATTATGGGAATAATGGTCAGAAATTTAATTAATGAAGCACCGGGTACTTCATTAATTGCAATTTTGCAGATGATGATTTTATTACCTGGTAAAAGCTCAGCCAGAGGTGATTTAAAAAAAAAAAACCTTCTTTTGTGAAATAGAAGAATGAAGATAAGACTTATTTTGTTTGTATTTTCCTTTTCATTTAAAATATTCGATTTTTTCTTTTTCTGAAATGATGTTTGATTCGATGTTTACACAGACAGCAAATCTAGTAATTTCGGAGAAATCTTGCCTTCCCCACTGCCTAGAAAGTAGAATCGTGTAGCGTCTATCTCCCCATAAAGTGTAGAATGTTTAGTTAAATACTTCCGGTTGGTGTGTCGAAATGTTCTGATCCATAACCTATGTTAGCCCTTTGAACTCTGGTGGTATCTTGGAAGTAAGTTCAGTAGCACCAATTGGAAAAGTCCATATTCAGGATTTGGGGAAAGACCAATTAATATTTTCAACGTGCAGCCGTAGGGCTGCACGTTGAAAATATTGATTGGTCTACCTCACACATTAACATAACAGACATCCCACTTAATTAAATTATGAAGTATCATGTTCCGTGGCTGGAAAATGGGCTGCTGGTGTTAAAGGGGCTAAGTGTTATATAGAGTAACACGATGGGTGCAGTAGATTATACAAAACATTCACTGACCAGGTAAATCGCGCCCTGGCACGTGGTCCGATATTCTACGAATTTGTACAATTTCAGTGATTCCACCACCCCTCCCGCACCCCGCCTTTAAGGACTATGCTATTCCAGATATGTTAAGAAAAAGAAAGACCCATTTAGAGCCTAAAATGTAATTGCGTTCAAGTTAAACTCATTACAGTAACTTTTGTATTCATTTGCTTAAAAGGGAGTTTGGAGGCTCAGCGGTTACGAAAGTGGAGTTCAAACCGAAAGGTTGACGTTTCGATCCACACAAGGGTAACTGCGTTGTGTCCTTGGGCTAGGCACTTCATCCCGATTGCCCACGTGGGGGCACGGTGGAGCAGTGTAGTAAGGCGTACTGAACGTCGATGGTGCACTTGTCTTCAACCAATGCTAAGCCTGCTTTTGTGGAGTTAGTACGCAGGGAGTCTGACAGTTCCTCGTCTTTGCTTGGTGGTTCTCTCCGGGTACCCCGGCTTCTTCTACCCGCAAAACAGACCCTGGTGATCCTGGCTTTCGAAAGTGCTGCTAAACCCGATTAAATAAATAAATAAATAAATAAATAAATAAATAAATAAATAAATAAATAAATAAATAAATAAATAAATAAATTTGCTTAACAAGTTTTATTAAATTTAAAGCTTTCAACAAGAAATTTGTCTTCTAAATTGGAATTCGCGCAAACAAGCTCTACAATACCAGTCTTTCTTGCTCTCCCACACCTGTATGCACAGTGTTATATACAGTGCGCGGAGAGTGTATTATCACTAAATCACCCGCAGAGTGGAGATTCCACCCGAGGAATAATTGCAAATTTGTTGCAAAGCATTACCAGAACCAGCAAAATTTCAGCCAGTGGACCTCCGGGTTAAACCCGGAGATCCATTGGCTGAAACATTGCTTGTGTGTTTTATCGATATGTACAAAATTTGAAAGTTAAGGCTTGGGTGGTGACTCCACTCTGCGGGTGATTTAGTTACAATCGACTCTCCACGCACTGTATTATAGTCTACAGTATAAGTCAAAATAAGTTGTAGCATAACCGCAGTAAACTACGCATACACCTGTTTCTGCACTGATAAGATCAGGATCTGACATCAATTTCTGGAAAGCTCTCAGTGAGAGCTTTTCAGAAAATGATGTCAGATTCTGGACTTATCAGTGTAGAAAGAGAAAGATACATAGCTTACAGTGAGTATCCTACAACTTATTTGGACTTGTACTGTATGGTGCCGTAATGATTGTGTGCCTTGACTTTTCTTCACGCGCGGTTACAAGATTCGGAAAACAAATATTTAAAAAATTATAAGAATACACCCTTACTAGGGATCTTTACTAAAAGGTGTTTAAAAAACATCATAATTTAAAAATTTAAAATTCGCAAAAATTAGAGTAAAGTACTTTCATTTTTTTTAAAAGATACAGAAGGATATGAGGGTTGTGGCTCAGTGGTTCTCTGCTATAGATTTTCCCGCGTACCTGGATCGGCTTTCCGAACCGGAATCTTAGGAATTCCAGTTCCCGGGATTAAACCATAAGCAAAACTGATATTCAATTCCAATGTTACTTTCATGACAAGTTTCTTTTTTTTTGTTTTGTTTTGCTTTTCATATTCCTTCACTCGTCAATCTGCATGTCTGAACTAAAAATGTTATCAAAAGATGGTGTATTTTTATTAAAACTGTGTTGATTCTTTAGCATTGAGGAAATTCAGCTTTTAGCATTTCTTCACGGTGAAACAAAAATACAAAGCAATCCTTTCATTTTTAAAACTATTTAGATATATATTAAACTTATTTAAGTGATAAGTGAGCACAGACAGATGTTCGTTCTCTTAATAATTTTCGTTTAACTATTTTGTTGATATTCCTCCAAATTCGTTTTTAAAATAAAGAATTAAAAGTTATTGTATTCCCATTAAAATCACATATTTGAATCTTCATTTATCATTGGGGTGTTCTTTACTTTGAATTTTTCCAATGCAGTTGAAACCAGAAGTCCTGTCCCAATTAACGCAGAAAATGGTCGTTAGCTACAGTTAAAACTAGAAGTCCTGTTATGAAATGCGCACAAATAGCACGTCGATCTGCAGGTTAATCTACGCGTTATGACCATAGTAAAGCTATCAACTTCTGTACATATGGCCTGTGCACAAGCAATGTTTCAGCCAATGGACCTCCTGGTAACCAGGAGGTCCATTGGCAGAAATATTGCCTGTGTTTGCTATGAGTAACCAGGAGAACCTGCCGTGCTTTGGATCTCATTCGATATGGCAATTGTGCGCAAATCCTGCGCGCAATTAATCCAAGATAAGCACACAGTTCGTGACAGGACATCTAGTTTTAACTGTAATGCGCTCCTTACTGTAGAACGAAGTAAACTGAAAAACACAAAAGTGTTTACGCTGTGTAATGCAAAACATACATCTTGAATTTAATTAAGCACTCCATGTTTTTTCCACTGGTATTAATAGAAACTGTCATTACTTTCATGCTATCTTTCAGTTGCCAAAAGTGATTGTTTGCGGAAAGAATGGTCTCTTGACAAATGAAAGGCAACACAATGATAAAAGTATGGAGTATTTCAATGGGTTAATTACACATATCTGTCACTAACGTTTTTGATGGAAAAATGTTTTATCGACAAGTACACAGGACAACCGCCGTGGACAGGTCACTTCCCACTGCTGGGGACTATTTCCACGGACGCAATAATATTAGACTAATTATAGGAATAAACATCCAAAAATTAATTAATGAAGCACCGGTTCATTAATTAATGTTTTGCTGATGATGATTTGTATTACCCGGTAAACACATGCGTGGACATAACTGCCCACGCGTGGATTACAACCAATCCTCTGCGACTGTACGGTAGTGCTGGAACGGTCCATGATGAAACAATGCCGGCAGTTACTGACAAAAATGTAACTTGTGATCTCCTGAACACAATAGCAGTGTCTGACGTCAGAACGAGTATATCCACCACGTGCCCGCTTCACAGCCTGAACCCTAATGCTACCAGTGAGCCTTCTGATATGGTCCAGAGGCAACTGCTGCCTCTCCTTCTGCGATACAGCTTCGAAATTGGCCATATTCTGCTCAGGCGGATCTCTTGCTTGCACATGACGTCCAAGAAAGTCCAAGATGTGTTCTACGGGATTCAAATCGGAGCTCATTGCAGGCAAAGGTAGTGTTGTAATAGCGTTGTTCTGAAGGAGTGCCCTCACGGTATGGAAACGGCGAGACCATGTATTGTTGTCCATGAATACAAGGCGAGTACCAGCCAACGGGTGGTTGTCAAAATGAGGCACGACAACCGGATTGAGAATGTTCAGTGTGTACTGATGATCATTGAGACTCCCACGTACAGTCACAATATCAAGTTTACAATCATGAGAGACGCATCTCCAGATCATTACTGATCCTCCCCCGTAAGGGACAGTTGGTCTGATGTCCCTGGGCACGTAAGCAGTATTTCTATGCCTCCATACTCTCATGCGACCGTCTGTGACGTGAAGCAGGAACCTATTCTCGTCTGACCAATGGGCCCTCATCCACGTCCGGAGATTCCAATGTTGTCTTGTCGTGCCATACACCACTCTAAACGTCGTCTTCGATGCTGATCGGACAGAGCTGGTCGTTTAATGACCCTTCTGGGCTTCATTCCCAGTGCTTTGAGACGGTTTCGGACATGTCTGTAGAACAAACGGCTGTTGGGGAGAAAAAGGCGTTTCAAAACCCCCACTTGAAGCAAAGGGTTCACGCCTAACGAGGCGTGCCAGACTCCGATCTTCACGAGGAGTGGTCGTGTGGGGTTATCCAGGCCTTGGTCGGTCCTTAACATCGTTGGTTGTATTTATGATCTCGGACAAGTCTGCTGATGACAAAATGACTATAGCCAAGTTGCCTTCCTATATCTTTGAATAACATGCCTGTTGCATGCATGCCAACGGATTGCCATCGTAGCGATAGTCTCCTCATTGCCATGTCAACATTTATTGATAAAAGAAGTGACAAATTTTCTTGTTTTATACCCAGATATTGCATGTGGATGATAGTGTTTTTTTGTGATATTCGTGGGAAGCATGCTTCGCGTGGACGAGGGGGATGTGTTTTGGGTACGTTATCAACCAGAAACATCATGTTCAACTAGATGAAATGTACTGCAAGATATACCAATCATTAAAACATAATAATCGGTTACAGCAACTTCACTGTCATGAAACATTCCAGGAGGTGCTTAATTGAGTTCCGGGTGTATATAATGTTCTATTAGCGAGGTCGGTAGTGAAATCACGAACAGAACCGAACAAACCGAAAAGGAGATTGAGTTTCCATTATGTGGGGTTGGGGGGGGGGAGGTGGGGGGTGGAGTACTATTAAATAGCCGAGGGATAGATTTCACTTAGTGATTATTTACAATTCCTGAAGATAAAACACAAGAAGCACTTGGAAACGTTTATCACATTTACCACCGGGTTGAACCATGTGACGAACATTTGCAAGTTTTTCTTGTTCTGTTATTAAATACTTTTCGAGTGGAGAACACATGGCGCTGCGATTAAGTACTAATCCACTCTCGTCATTCTGTATATCAACCTAGAAAATAGTGGTTGGTTTACCACAAATATTTGCATTGTTTTATCTGATTCCTCGATTCCGAGTTTATGGGGATTTGCTTGTCATCAAGAATAATATATAAACACCAAGGCCCCATATGAGCGGTTAAACAAGACTACGTGTGAAGGTATGTGCATGTGTGACCTCGATATACTGGGAGCGCAGTGACTTAATAGATAGAGGTGCAGGCCGCAGGCCGAGATGTCCTCGGTTCGAATCCCACCTGTAGCAACCGCGATGTGCCCTTGGGCAAGACTCTTAATCCCAAAAGCCAACGTGGGACCACGGTGGCGTTGTGTACTGAGGTGTACTGCATGTCGATGGTGCAGTTATCTTCAACCGACGCAAACCCTGCTTGTGTGGAGTCAGTACGCTGGGGAGTCAGACAGTTGCTCTCCGCTGTTCGGTGGTTCTCTCCGGTACTTCCGCTTCCTCCGGGTGACCCTGGCTGCCGAAAGTGCCGCTAAATCCCAATAAATAAATAAAGAAATACCTCGATATACTAAATAGATGATCAAACCACCGTGTTCAAATTTGGCATCAGTATATTACCTTTAAATAGTTTATTCGTTAACTCATGAACCTTGAGCAATACGCTCATTGGTTGGAATAACATAAATTTGCAAAATTTACACAGACGTCAGTCTTTGACAGACCACTGGATTGGGTGTAAAGAATGGGGAAACGCGTCGCCCAATATGGGAATTTGAAATACCAGTTGATATAAATGGGCATTTACACATAAATGACACATTGAGACTCGATCACGCAAACAATTTCGCACATAGCTCAAAAGCTGTGCCAGAAAATGTACGAGTTGTTGACACTTTAAGATCTTTCTCTCCAAATTGAAATGCGTTTTTGAAAAGTGTGTTTGATGTGTATCTGCCAATACTGTTTCCTATCCCTGTCATACTATCACAGCCGGGGTCGTCCCACTTAGCCGGTTGCTATTGTTTCGGAATAAGGTGTGAGTTACTTTGGGATCAAGGAGTTGCCGACTATAGTCTTTATCTTATAAAGTACAGAATTCACTTGCTAAATTGGCAAATTTATTGATTGATTGTAACTTTTATACCGTTCTGAAATTGACAAATTTAATGATTGATTAACAAAAAAATAATTAATAATAATAATAAATATGACTGATTTCCTTATATACATTTTAAATAACTATTAATATTAACATCTTTTATAAAAATATAAACACTTTCAATATCCTGTAAGATGGGAAACAGAGTCTAAATAGCCTAAAAGTCCTATGTCACCACTCAAAAACTTTCTTCTAAAGTTATCAATAGAACTGTCAATTTTCCTATACTTCTTCTTTCTATGTTGAATTCTCCCACCAGCATCCAATTGTAGTATTATTGCTTCCTGGTAAGCTTGTTCTTTTTTGATAAAGTCAATCATCCTATACAAATTTGGGTGGGAGCCAGCAATAAAAAGACTAAGTTTTCGATGTCATCCTTCAATATGGTTGGTGGTACGGGGACCAACCGTGTCAAAATGATTCCACATGTAATGTCCGTGGTCACCTTCGACACAGTATGTAGTTACATAGTCTGTAAATTGCTCAATGTTTGTACCCTCAGGTGCTTCTTCCAAAACATGATGAATGAATGAAAGGTTTTAGCGCGCCGAAGGCGCGCATGGACGATGTGGGATTTACAAATCCCTTGCGACCCGGTTAGCCTTATTTTATTTCGCTTGGATTTTGGATCACTCAGGCCTAGCTTTCCTATTGCCTCAAATGGGGTCTGAAGGGGTATGCACGCGGTTAGAATTCCCGGCAGTTTTCATTGGAGTGATAGATTGTCAAAGACCAAATTAGCACTAATGAATGAAAGGTTTTAGCGCGCCGAAGGCGCGCAGGGACGATGTGGGATTTACAAATCTCTTGCGACCCGGTCTTCCAAAACAGACCACCACCATTTACATTTATACCATTGAGAGAGAGAGAGAGTGAGAATATCTCACATTAAATTAAGTTTGTAGCAAACCTTCAAACTAACAAATAAATGCTAAGAATATTAAAAAATAATTATTGCGGAATAAAAGCACCGACTCAAACATTAATGATTAATTATCATTAAATCAATCCAAACAGGCTGAGTGAGAACAAATCAGTGATACGGACTATAGCAAGTTTACTTACCAGTGTTTGGTGTTAATTACTTTCGCGCAACCGGCTAAGTGGGAATAACCCTCACAGCCATCACGGCGAGCTGATATCTCACAAGTAATCATTACATATCACTATTATAGCTACTACTGTCACATACTAAAGTACAACGATGTTACTTTATCCCATAAATGGCCGTTTATTTGAACAATAAAAGCCTTGGATAAATTTGCTTTATTCACTTAGTAGGGTGATAAATTTTCCCCTTAGGTTTAACTCTGAAAGAATTTATTCCCCCAGTAGCGACGGACTTGTTGACCTCTGGCCTCTACCACATTTGTCTAGCATAATTAATAGTTCGATTGTTGATTTCTTTAAATCTTTTTGAAACTATTACACAATGCCAGTAGAAAACACCACACACTGCTCATATAATAAAGTATTTTTGCAAGTTTAGCTCGAGTTTGTAGAGGAATTATTTTTAGACAGAAATGTATTACTGCGCCCTACTTATTTTTGCCAATTTTACTGGTCGATCGAACTGGACCAATGTGCTCCTCACTTCTCGCGGTGTTTTGTAGCGAATTATAGCACGATTTTGCCGCGACTGCCCTGTATAGAAGATTTATGGAATAAACAAAATAAACGTATAGTGTTTTCAAGTAAAAAAATTATTCTACTCATAGAATTAAGAATGAAACCGACTCGCCAAAGGCTCGTCGGTTTCATTCTTAACCTTTTACCTAACATGAAAAGCAGACGATACTTGCAAAAACAATTCTTGAGTAACCATTTTTTTCATTTCTCGTCTCCAAAACATAGGTTATGACCCCTCGTTGGAACGAGCTCGTTCAAACGAGGGGTCATAACCTATGTTTTTGAGACAACAAATGAAAAAAAATAATGAAAATTAATTGTAGATTTTTGAGAATAGCGCTGTCCGGTTTTAGCCGTTACCTTGGGTAAAGGGTTAATCCTACTCGTAGAATACATTTTTTATTTGAAAACACTATACGTTTATTCTATATATCCACCACTACTGCCATTACTACTAGTACATGCGATTTTTTTAATGTTACCAACCATATTGTCTTGTCTTCACTACTTGTATCTCCTAACCAAACCGCCATACCACTTCCGGTTCATATTACACCCTCTTCCGGGTCCTGTCCACTACTAGTCCACACCATAGCTGTAAATACTAGCCCTGACAAGATTAGTTAATTAATTAATTATCTTCATTAAACATTCCGACACATAGCATTGAAAGGGTTATTATCTATGGATGCTACAAGCTGAGAGGTCCCCGGTTTGAATCTCACCTGCGGAAACTGCGTTGTGTCCTTGGACAGGACACTTCATCCCAATTGCCCACGTGGGGGCACGGTGGCGTTGTGTACTAACGGGTATTGCACGTCGATGGTGCACTTGTCTTCAACCAATACTAACCCTGCTTGTGTGGAGCCAGTACGTTGGGGAGTCTGGCAGTTGCTCGCCGTTGCTTGGTGGTTCTCTCCGGGTATTCCGGCTTCCTCGACGCATAACACTGTCCGACACGAGGTGATCATGGCTGTCGAAAGTGTCGTTAAACCCCAATAAATAAATATCTACGGATATCAGAATGTAACAAGTCACCCCTTCGCCCACTCATTCTCATAATAAATTAACGCATTGATGCCAATGTTACTTTTACTTACTAATCTGTATGTTCAGAAAATAAAGGGTTAATTGTAAGCATTGCTACTACATTGTATGTACGGGGTTAATATTAATTGCATAAAGCGCCCTTGACAGTATGTTGCTCCTCGTGCAAATTCTAAAGCAATACTATTTCTGAAGAATCCAAGTACACTTGTATTAGAAGTTCACCCACACCAACACAATATCGGCTGTAGGAAATTAAACATTCATCCATACATTCATTCATAAATCCACTTACATCGCAAACTATTGATGAATGAATCGTGAGGCTTGCTTTGATGTATTTCAGGAGAATTAGCTTTCCTGTTGAGATCGTTGTTTTGGATTTACAACTAAAGGTTTCTGAATGAAATATAGAAGTTATTGAGAATTCCGTTAATTCTTCAGAAGATTTCTGTAAATTACTTCAGACACACTTCAATTACGGAGAGATAACAGGTCGTATATTGCTTAGTTAGTGACTAGAATATATAAAGTGTAGTCTACATTATCTTCCCTGATAAACACTGATAATCTTAATAATATATTTTCATTCTCATTCTTAAATCAAAAAGATGTTGTTTCGGCAGACGTAGGACCAGGCAGTCCGATGGGTACCTACTCCCCTTCTACTTTGTTCAGAGAGAGAGATAGACAGAGAGAGAGAGAGAGAGAGAGAGAGAGAGAGAGAGAGAGAGAGAGAGAGAGAGGGGGGGGGGGGGGGGAGAGAGAGAGAGAGAGATGATGGCGTCATTACAATTTTATTAAGATTTAGCATGGACTCCTGACTTACTTTAACTGATAGAGTGTTATTGGTAAGACAAATGTGGCCAATTGACTGAAATTTAGTGCCCCGAATTTAACAGTTTGCCTAATTTAGAATATATTGAGTCCAGTCAATATGTCAAATTATGCTTAACCAGTATTGTTTCACACAAAGTGACTACTAATGAATTTTTAAAACAGCACTAAGTTTAAAACTGAGACTGTTTTGTGAACAGTATTTAAAACTGTTTGTTTTACATGTACAAACATTATCTTTGATCCTCCATATCCCAAGAAATATGCCAATGTGACAAGGGATTCTGTTGAGCTGTTTAAGTCCATGATAATAACTCTTTGGCCAGCCGCTGATTTGTCGCGGTCCTCATAAGAGAAGGCCATCATTCCCCCTGCACCCCACCCCCTCTTCCCATCCTCTCCTCCCAGCACTCAGATATAAACTGCTTAATAGTGTCCCTCACTTCCTCTTTTTCAGTTTCTTCAATAAGCATTCCTACCCTCTCCCTCGTGTCCCCCTTCAGCCATCTATCCTTTGTTTCTTCACCCCACTTCTGCATTATTCTTCCAGTAAATTTTTTTCTATGAGGTATACTGTGGGCATTCCAAGAGAAAATGTTCCAGGGTCTCCACTACTCCAGAGTGGCACATTTGGCATCCCTTTTCCCCATCTCTCCCAATTTTTCCCCGAAGCTCCAGTGATCTTGATCTCAGTTTGAACAGCAGTGACCCTCCAAAGGTGCCATCTAGGTACTTCTCAAAAGCTGGCTTTTCTTTATATTGTAACCCCTGCAGTGATCTTTTCACGCTAACCCCTGCTCGCCAGTTTCGATTGCAATCTTCCATGACTCTCTCTTTGACAAACCTTTTGCCTTCTTTCATTCCTACTTCTATGTTTGTGACCTCTATAGAGTAATTGTCCATTAGTTCCCTCACATGTTTTGACCACCCCGTTTCTATATTAGAATTCCAAATGGTATCGAACATCAGTTTGCACCACCGGTTGTTAGGCAGGTTTCTCAAGTAGTTAAAGTAACACAGTTTTCCCAAATCTACCCTGTCCTTGATTTTCATCCACCCAAGCTCCCCCCTTACTGCTTCCAAAGCTGCAGCATTACTCGACCCTGTTATCCATCTGCCGGCATCATTTTGAGTATTTTCCAACTTCTTAATAACGGTTTGGTTTAATGGAATCACGTCCGTGCCATACGTTATACTTGGTAAACCCACCCTCCCCCACAGTGTTTTCCCCACAAAGACCTTGTTGAAACTATTTTTCCCTAAAAGTTTTAGTTGGTTCAGAATTCTTTTCCCCTTCAGAATCAGTTTGGCTGAGTAATTTCTGTACACCCCTCTTCCCGTGAGCATTGACCGTCTGCGTGTTCGACCGATGGCAAAGGGTGTGGTTGTAAGGTCCATATTATTTAAAGAATTCTCCTCTCGTTGTTACGTTGATCTCATCGACATGCAGTCGTTACCACGTGGTGTTTTCAAATGGATTCTGGTATATCAGGACCACCTTACACAATTCTGTGTTATACGCCCACTAAGATCAAAAAAACATCGGAGGTTGCCTATCAACTCATGGACATCTTTTTTCGATTCGAAGCGCCGCATATCCTACAAAGTGACAACGGTTCTGAGTTTACAGCTCGAATAATTTCGGGTTTGAAGGAGTTGTGGCCGGGGCTAATGAAAGTGCCTGGTTAGCCACGTCGCCCACAAAGTCAAGGATTACCTCTGCATATCCACGAACACTACCCTTGCATATCCTCGAAAACTCGTCACTGAGCAATTTAAAGATTTTTTTAAATGAAGAAAACTTACGACCACCACGGTTTTATGGTGGCGACAAGTCTCGCACTGCTCAAATTTATCATTGCAGATTGCGCTTGCACTGTAGCAGTCTTAACTCTCACTTGTACGACAATCACTTAAACATCTCATCCGCACTGTCAGTGTGACGCGTATGAGACATCAGAACATTTTTTTATTATATTGTCCAGTCTTTTCAGATATTCGAAACGATAGGATCGGCTACCTCCCAGTTATAATAGATGTATTCACCTTACTTTTTAGGCTTTTCCCTCTGGAAAAGACTATTGTTTTTCTACGGATTATTTTTATTTTTTTTTCCCCACACATTTTGTCCGTACGATTCAGAAGCCATTTTCGAACCGATTTTCACAAAAGTTTGCACACGCATAGAGGGGCAAAAAATCTAAAAATGTACACAAGCGGAATTTTCGATTTAACCCTTAATTCGTCAGAATTGGCAAAAAACTGTCAAAATTGCGGTTTATCGGCACTTTCTCGAAACACGTCTAGTAGATGTTTTTTAAACATTCATCACTGATAGACCTGTCTGTGACACGACCTTTGATACACTCGACATATCAGGCGATGCATATGGTAACCCTCCACAGGCTGCCAAACATCAAAATTTTGATGAAATGGGCTGGTTTCAGGCCCACAGAGCACCCCAACAATACATGAGAGATAAACATAACTTCCTTTATTGGGAGTGGAATTCACCGAGGATCATTTTTGTCAGTAATAAGGGTGTTCACAAAACCAAGCGTTAACCCGTTTTGGGCTGGTTAAACAGCAATACCCCCATAAAGCTCAAAAATTCGTATTTTCCGTGGATTTCTCTAAACGTGTCTTGTAGATTTTCAAGAAAAATTTGTCACTCCCAGGCCTTGGTGTGACAATAGAAGATGCATGGACAAAATACTGCGGTGAACATTTGTTAACCCTCCACGGGCTGCTAAAAGTCAAAATTTGTGATAAAATGTGCTGTTTTTGGACGCCAACAGCACCCACTTGGTGTACCACCGAGAAAGGTTCCTTCTTTTATCTGACGCAAAATTGATGGGGAAACATTTTTGATAGTGGTAAGGGTACTCAAAAGTCGAAGTCTTAACCCATTTTGGACTGGTTAAAGAGAGATACCCCTTAAAAGCTTAAAATTCCCATTTTCTGTGGATTTCTCTAAAATCAACTTGTAGGTTTTCAGGAAAAATTGTCTATTCGCAGGTCTTTGTGTGACATTACAAGTTGCATGGACAAAATATTCCGGTGAGCATTTATTAACCCTCTACAAGCTGCTAAGCATCGTAATTTTGTTGAAATAGGCTGTTTTCAGACGTGCGCAACACCCAATGCATACCCGAGAGATAAACATAATCTACTTTGTTGGAAGTGGAATTCACCGAGGACCAAATTTGTTAGTAATAAGGGTATTCAAAAAACCAAGCATTAACCCCTTTTGGGATGGTTAACAGCAATACCCATCAAAAGCTTAAAAAAATCATGTTTTCCCTGAATTTCTTTACAAACGTCTCGTAGGGTTTCAAGAGAAAATGGCCATTGATAGGTCTTAGAGTCACATTACCAGATGCATGGATAAAATATTCAGATAAGCATTTGTTAACCCTCCATGGACTGTTAAATGGTCAAAATTTCGAAAAAAATAGTCTGTTTTGGACACCAACAACATCAAATGGGAATGCTGCATAGAAACATAACTTCTCTTACCGGACGCAAAACTGATAGGGAAAATTTTTAGTAAGTAGTAAGGGTATTCAAAAATTGAGGTCTTAACCCATTTTCGCCCGGTTAAGGAGATGTACCCCTTGAAAACTTAAAATTCCCATTTTCTGTGGATTTCTCCAAAAAATCTGGTAAGTATTCAAGAGAAATTGACCATTTGCAGGTCTTGGAGTGACATTACAAGTTGCATGAACAAAAGATTCCGGTAAGCGTTTGTTAACCCTCCAGAGGCAGCAAATTTTGAGAAAATGGGCTGTACTTGGCCACCCATTACACCCAATGTGTACCTGCGAGATGAACATAACCACCTTAATTGGAAGTGGGATTCACCGAGGATCATTTTCGTAAGTAATGAAGGTATTCATAAAACCAAGCATTAACCCGTTTAGAGCTGGTTACAGGGTGATACCCATCAAAGGGTTAAAAATTCATGTTATCCGATGATTTCTCTAAAAACATCATGTAGATTTTCAAGAAAAATTGGCCATTCTCAGATCTTAGTATGAATTACAAGTTGCATGTAAACAATATTCCAGTAAGCATTTGTTAACCCTATGCTGGTTCTCAAACATCAAAATGTTGGAAAAGTGGGCTGTGTTTGCATACCCACAGAACCCAAAGTTAAGAGGAGAAATCAACATAAGTGGAAGTAGAATTCACTGAGAATTATTTTTATAAGTAATAAGCGTATTAAAAAAACAACCCTTAACCCGTTTTGGGCTGGATAAACAATTATACCCATCAACAGCTTTAAATTCATCTTCTCCCTAGATTTCTCTGAAAACATCTCGTAGATTTGTAAATAAAAATGGCCATTCACAGTTTTTGGTGTGAAATTACAAGCTGCATGAATAAATATTCCTGTTAGCACTTGTTAACCCTTAACAAGCTGCCAGACATCAATATATTGGATACATTTGAGATAAAACGGACCATTTTCAAATAGATACAGCACTCAGTGGGTATGTGTCAAACAAACATAACTCCTTTTGTCGGTCATTAACTTGTTGGACGACGATATTGATATTAACCCTCTCCACCGTTAATGATGGTTTTTACCTAAACAATTTTTTTTATCAACTGAGTCATTTGAGACTTCTATACTCACCTTTTTCATGACATCAATGAAGGAACTTCAGTGAGATAGTCAAAGGCAATTCATCATACACTGTGGGGTCATGACAAATCATGGAATCTCATCGGGAAAAGCCATGATTCTCCAGAATCATAAAGTCTAGTTGACTCTGTGTTTTTAAGCAATGCTGATAATCGCTGTATTTTTAGTACTGTACACGATTTTATTCTATTGAGCAAGCGATTCCACTGAACGTTAAAATAACCAAATGAAGATTAAGAAATGTAATCCATAGAAAGATGAGTGCTCTCCATCTCAACCGTGAGCGCCTGCCACGTACGTTGTCCCGACATAAACTCCTTCCCAACATTGTGTATGATAGCGGCTTCTTCAACACGTGTTTTAAAGGTACGGAAACTCATGTTTAGACTGATTACAGATCTCACAGAAGCAAGGACTCAGATTCCAGTATCCAACGAAATAGTATGGGCAAAAATCAAGTTAGGAAGCGGGAGTGTTGCCGTTGGTGTTGTATACTTAGCAGTGGAGGGAAGTAATCCCGAGTGGAATGATTCAATATATACAACTCTTAGATCGAATATCACAGAGCTTGGTAGCAGAGGGTTCAGTATTGTCCTAATGGGGGACTTCAATGGGCACATCGGGGATAAGGAGGAGGGCATACAGGGAGGTGATAGGAAAATTAACACGAATTGGAGGAAGATGTTGGACCTATCAAAAGAGCTTGGTTTAAAGATCCTGAACAGGGATGCGAAATGTAAGGGTAAATGGACCTGGGAGAGGAACGATAAGAAAACAATAATTGATTATATACTCACTGACATTGGCGTATGGAGGGAGGTTATAGATGTAGAAATAGATGACGAGGGAAAAAATGACTTGGGTAGTGATCACAACCTGATAACAGTTAAGATTATAGGCAAAAAGACGAATAGAGACAGAAATACCTTCAAGGAAGTTTGGGGACTAAAACAAGGAGCCGACTGGAAGCAGTTTCGGGAAAAACTAAAACCAAATCTTGATTGTATACCTAGGGATGCAAATGTCCAGAGTATTTCAGATGGCATAGTAAATAGCCTAACAGAGGCAGGGAAGGAGTGTATAGGAAGGGTGAGGGTCCCAACGAGAGAGCTTGGATACAGGGTTAACGAGGGACTGAAAAAGGCTATAAAAGAAAGGAAGGTAAAATGCGCTGCTTACAGAAGAAGTAGGAAGCTTAAAGGGGTGGATAACAATGACACGAGACTAATGAAAGGAGAATATGAACTGGCACGGAAAAAGGTGAATGAGATAAAGAATAATAATAGGAAGGAGCGCAATTGCAGTCTTGCCAGAACAATAAAGAAAACGGGGGGTTCGAGCTCAAACGTATTTTGGAACTGGGTAAATAAACGGGGGAAAAGTAGTGTACAGAGTATCAAAGTGGATGGGGAAAGTACAGAAGATAAAGGCCGTATCGCTTCAGAGTTAGTCAAGCACTGGGAAAAGATAAACGATAGGCGATGGGGCAGTGGGTCCCCACCAAAAAGAAATACACTGGTGGAGGAGAACCTATCCAATCGTGTTTGTAGCGAAATAACGACAGAAGAAGTGCGGAACGTGGTCTCGAAATTAAAAAATGGTAAAGCGGGAGGGACTGATGAAATTCCGAACGAATTCCTCAAAAATGGAGGGGAGGCACTTACTGAAGTCCTGACAAACCTTTTCAACCTGGCTCTGCGAAAGCAAGAGGTCCCCAGAGAGTGGAGGGAAAGTAAGGTGTCGTTCATACACAAAAGGGGGATAAGGAAGTTCTAGATAACTATAGGGGGATATCAGTTAGTAGTAACATCGGAAAAGTATTCTGTAAGGTCATATACGGTAGACTAGAGGAAGTTATTGAAGAGAAAGGTTTTTTAGGAGAAATTCAAAATGGTTTCAGGAAAGGACGAAGAGTCACTGATCACCTATTTACACTCACCCAACTGATAGAATCAACAAAGGCTGAAAAGAAAAAGATGTTTCTGGCATTTCTAGATGTGAAAAAAGCGTACGACCGAGTGTGGAGGGAAGGTATGTGGCGAAAGCTCGAGGGCATCGGACTGGGGGGTGACTTTGTGGGAATCATGAAAGCACTGTATACAGATGTGCAAAGCCAACTCAGTCTAGGAAGTATCACTACAAAACGAGTCCCTATGGATATAGGCCTCAAGCAGGGGTGTATCTTTTCACCGATTTTGTTTGCATTGTATGTTAAAGATTTAGGGGACGAACTAATTCAGAGTGCGGAGGGGGTAAATGTTGGAGACATAAAGATACCAGGCTTATTCTTTGCGGACGACATGGTGTTAATGTCTAGAACTGAACAGGGGCTAGAGAAACTGCTGGAAATTGTTGGTAGATATGGGAACACTTGGCGGCTCGAACTAAATGAAAATAAAAGCAAGGTAAACCCGTTGGACGCAAGGTAGATATGACGAAGAGATGGAGAGTGGGGGAGTTCTCAATCCCCGAAGGGGAAAGCAAACAAATCACTATAGGAGTAACGGGAGAGTATGAGTATCTAGGGGTAAGCATAAATATAACGGGAAGAGGGGTGTACAGAAATTACTCAGCCAAACTGATTCTGAAGGGGAAAAGAATTCTGAACCAACTAAAACTTTTAGGGAAAAATAGTTTCAACAAGGTCTTTGTGGGGAAAACACTGTGGGAGAGGGTGGGTTTACCAAGTATAACGTATGGCACGGACGTGATTCCATTAAACCAAACCGTTATTAAGAAGTTGGAAAGTACTCAGAATGATGCCGGCAGATGGATAACAGGGTCGAGTAATGCTGCAGCTTTGGAAGCAGTAAGGGGGGAGCTTGGGTGGATGAAAATCAAGGACAGGGTAGATTTGGGAAAACTGTGTTACTTTAACTACTTGAGAAACCTGCCTGACAACCGGTGGTGCAAATTGATGCTCGATACCATTTGGAATTCTAATATAGAAACGGGGTGGTCAAAACATGTGAGGGAACTAATGGACAATTACTCTATAGAGGTCACAAACATAGAAGTAGGAATGAAAGAAGGCAAAAGGTTTGTCAAAGAGAGAGTCATGGAAGATTGCAATCGAAACTGGCGAGCAGGGGTTAGCGTGAAAAGATCACTGCAGGGGTTACAATATAAAATAATGGCACCTTTGGAGGGTCACTGCTGTTCAAACTGAGATCAAGATCACTGGAGCTTCGGGGAAAAATTGGGAGAGATGGGGAAAAGGGATGCCAAATGTGCCACTCTGGAGTAGTGGAGACCCTGGAACATTTTCTCTTGGAATGCCTACAGTATATACCTCATAGAATAAAATTTACTGGAAGAATAATGCAGAAGTGGGGTGAAGAAACAAAGGATAGATGGCTGAAGGGGGACACGAGGGAGAGGGTAGGAATGCTTATTGAAGAAATTGAAAAAGAGGAAGTGAGGGACACTATTAAGCAGTTTATATCTGAATGCTGGGAGGAGAGGAGGGGAAGAGGGGGTGGGGTGCAGGGGGAATGATGGCCTTCTCTTATGAGGACCGCGACAAATCAGCGGCTGGCCAAAGAGTTATTATTATTATTATTACTGACTTACTCACCTTCTTCTTACCTTCGCTTTGTTCTCCTCTTGCTCTATTCCGTTTTATTCCCCATGTATCTGAGTTTAAAAATTTGAAAATATCGTCACCCAGGGACGGTGCTCCTTTGACCAACTCAGCATGTCTTTCACCAGCCGTCGCACCTGTTTTGTGGTGGGTTAGTTTGAGAGGCATTCTAGTTGAGTGTTTTCGATGGCGATTGCTGGTGCTGTGATTTTAACTAATTCTATTACTAGATGGCTGAAGGGGGACACGAGGGAGAGGGTAGGAATGCTTATTGAAGAAATTGAAAAAGAGGAAGTGAGGGACACTATTAAGCAGTTTATATCTGAATGCTGGGAGGAGAGGAGGGGAAGAGGGGGTGGGGTGCAGGGGGAATGATGGCCTTCTCTTATGAGGACCGCGACAAATCAGCGGCTGGCCAAAGAGTTATTATTATTATTATTACTGACTTACTCACCTTCTTCTTACCTTCGCTTTGTTCTCCTCTTGCTCTATTCCGTTTTATTCCCCATGTATCTGAGTTTAAAAATTTGAAAATATCGTCACCCAGGGACGGTGCTCCTTTGACCAACTCAGCATGTCTTTCACCAGCCGTCGCACCTGTTTTGTGGTGGGTTAGTTTGAGAGGCATTCTAGTTGAGTGTTTTCGATGGCGATTGCTGGTGCTGTGATTTTAACTAATTCTATTAGGTTGTCTATTGGGACCTTTGTCCCTGGGTGATGCTATACAAGTTCACTTACTGCCGCAAATCATATGGCGTAAATTCAGTGGCGTAGCGGAAAATCTCGTGGCCCAGCGAGACAGAGACGGGGGCCCTTTCATTATGGTGGTTGCCTTTAAACGGGAGCAAATTTAGTGTTGTGTTGTTACCGGGCACAGCATAAGGATTTCACGTAGTACATACGCCATAACTTAAATGAAGGTATAGCCTATAGGATCGATTCTAAAAGTACGACTCTGTAGATTTTTTCATTACATGTTTTAAGTTTCACCCCCACCATCCAACGATACACACATGCACGCCCAACATGTGTGACTTGAGAGGCACCATGTATGTATATTGTTCATTTCTCACCCCTATCAGTTGCAATGGTGTAGCGTTCACTTAACCCTTTACCTAACCTGAAAAGAAGACGACACTTGCAAAAATAATTCTTGAATAACTAACTTTTTAAATTTTTTGTCTCAAAAACATAGGTTATGACCCTCGTTGGAACGAGCTCGACGAGCTCGTTCCAATGAGGGGTCATAACCTATGTTTTTGAGACAAAAATGAAAATTAATTGGCGATTTTTAAGAATAGCGCTGGCCGCTTTTGGCCGTTACGTTAGGTAAAGGGTTAACAGAATAATACATAGACTACAAAGAGTGCGTCATGTGGAAGTGAGAGTTTGAAATTATGTGTATTTGGTACACAGTCTCTGTCTCTCTTTCCCTCTTTCTTCCAGCGTTGGGACGTCCTTCAAAACGCCCCCGCCCCCTTCTAGCAGCCCCCCCCCCCCCCCGCGATGCGAGCCCTGCGGGCCCATCCCCTACGCCACTGCGTAAATTTATTTCGAGCTAGGGAGACGACACACATAAGCTTAAAGCTTCCCGTCGAATCCCTAATCTATCTTGTTTTAAAATCGTCGACTGTCATGTTATGTGCTGTGTATTGTGTTCATCCTTTATCTTATACTGTGTATTCATGTAACATGATATTCATATCTTTTCCTTTTCAATAAATATTGTTTAAACTAAAGTCAAGGATGGGTTGAACGTGCGAAATACGACATTAAAAGACATGTGTGTTGCATGTATGAGTTAGAACGATTATATTATGTGTTGCATGTATTTGATTTGTTTATGTATTATGTCTTACATATGTATGTCATACTATATATTTTTTATTTTAATAAACATAAATAAAGATGACACATGGTTTTGTTATTTGCAAACCCACAGTGAATACTCCATAGGCATTTGGCCAAGTGCCTGGTGCTCGACAGCTGAAACTAGAAATCCTGTCACAATTAGCGCAGAACGTGCTCGTCAGTTAACGCGCTCCTCACTGCAGTAAAAAGGAAATAATCCACTGAAATACACAAGAATACAAGCAAAGTGATACAAAATATAAAGCGCCTGTAAAGTTTCATCATCTGGATCACCAGGTTGCACCCGGTGATCCATGTGATGAAAGTGTGCAAGTATTTCCTGTGGAATCGATAGAGACTGGTATGCACTTATCCAGCGCGCTATTTCTTCAGAACAGTGCGCAATACAGTGACAGGACTTCTAGTTTCAACTGTATTTCAGTCATTTGGACAAATGACTGGCTAATTCAGATATTTGACCAAATGGCTGAAGGTCACAGGCATTTGAGTCATTTGGCCCAATGACTGACGTGACACATTGACTGTAACATATACAAGAAGTGTGTTCCTTTTGAAGGTAATATGAAGCACATCCACAGAATATGGAGTTTTTTAATTGTGGTATGTACACTTCAGATTGGGGCCCCCAAAATGAGTTTCCAGTACTCTATTTTGATTTCTCTCTACTGTGGCCTATGACGTCGTGACAAATGGACTCTTTTAGCGACTCGATGGGAACATGTGAGAAATGTGGTTACAAAAACAACATACATTTGCTTTATGTTGAGGTGTGTGAGTTCCAAACATAGTTTGCATGTTGTATTCCTACTATGCCACGAAGGCAAATGGGTCAACACTGATTTATATCAGTATTCGGGTACCCTTGAATGACCGAGTTCGCTCCACCTCTAAGTTCAAGATGCTTCGTACGTCACTGATTGGAGGTGTGAAGACAAGCATAAAAGATACGTTTCGTTGGTGGGCAACCGCTTTGAGAATATTGTCTAATGTATCACCTTAAGACCAAACTTCCTGGTGGACAGTTGGTCGGATAGATCAGGGATAGATCAGATTCGATCAATCGAGAGCACCAAAAATGGACTTTACATCGGGGCATGGAGTACTCGCTAAACTAACCAGTCGTGTATAATTTCCATCTGTCTTTTTATCATTGTTCTCTCCATAATTACATTGTTAATGTAGTTATACGTTTTGGGTCCAAATACTCAATTCCCATTGGTCAGCTGGATGAAAACGTCATGACCAAATGTAATTCATTTTCCGATGAATACATTTGGTCGAACTTTGACCCGCATTTACGGTAGAGCGCAGTTGACAGAATGTAATTCAGGCGGTGTTTGGGTGGGTTTATAACTTTTAGCGCCTCTCGCAGTGATTATAATTTACTGATATGTTAAATAAATTGTTTTGAACATTCCAAGTTTCGTTGCGAATGACGGCAATTTGACAAATTTGGGTCAATGCCGAAAACCGGCGCTATACTCAGAGTTGTGCGCTTTGTCTTTTGTGTGAGGGTGGTGTTTCGCCTCGTTCGTTCGTACATGTTTTATTTCGTCTTTCTGCTTTGTTGTTTGGTAAAAAGTAGTTTAAACAGTTAGGGAATGTAATTATAAGAATTGAATGCAATTTTTATAATCTTTATTGGAGTATGAACGTGTGGGAATGGGTACAAATTGTACAATGCTATTCCTTGTTTGACGTGGTCAGTTTATGGACTACTTTATTTTGACGCGGTTGACGCGGTTGACGCGGTTCAATCGATCGGTGTTATCCTTATGCATCACCCTGCCCAAACATGCTTTCCATGTACTCTCGGTTTTGCCGCCAGCTCGTGATGGGCTGGCACAGCCCATCCCTCACCCAGTTTGGGCTCATTATAAATGCATGAAGAATGTAACGAAGAATTACAATAGCAATAAACTATGGAAAATATACCACAAATATTGGCTACCGCATCCCATATTATAGAATCCTGGCTACGCGCCTGATTGCAGTGAATTAGCCAACATTAATTATTATTTATGGGAAAGAAGAAGGAAAAAATGCATCGACAGTTAATCTGTTTACACTTGAAAAAACTATTAAGGGAATTGCTGGTTCAGTAAAGGCCATAAAATTGAGATCTTGGGAAATATTAGTTGAATGAAGGACGGAGTTCCAAGGTGTAAATGTATTAAAGATTGACAAGATCCTAGACATGTAAGCTGTTGCCGTTCCACAAAAGGCAGTTAAAAGAAATAGAAATAAAGGGATGATGTATTCAATATTAAAACAAACTTAAACCACAAACAGTTACAGACATAAAAAGAATAGCTGGTCAAATAATCAAAACAAATACATCAATTTTAATTTTCATCCGAACCGTCAAAATCATTTCGGTACGTTACATGAACATCAAAGTGAATGTGTACAGTGGACTGGTCACTTTCCACGGGTGGGCAATATTTCCACGCACACAATAATATTAGATTCCAAACACTAATTACAGGAATAATCATCAAAAATTTAATTACTGAAGCATCGGGTACAACCCGGTGCTTCATTAAATAAAATTGTATTGCCGATGTTTTGTATTACCTGGTAAACGCATTCGTGGACATCACTGCGCATGTGTGGATTAAGACCAATCCATGGCGGCTGTACATTACTGTGTATCACAACTCCATTCGATGGATTAAATGCAAGAAGTATGGCCACAGATGAAATAATTGTAGGGGACATGAAGCATGTTTCATATGTGGTTAACAACACCAAGTATCCTATTATAATACTGTAAAATATTGTAACTGCCAGGGTAATTATGCACCTTCATCTAAAGATTGCTCTCTCTGAAATGGGGGAAAGAGATATACAGTACAGTCGCCGTGGATTGTTCGTAACCCACACGTGGGCAGTTATGTCCACGCATCTGTTCACCATGTCGTAAGAATCATCATTAGCGAAATTTTAGTTAACGAAACATCGGGTTGTACCCGGTGCTTCATTAATTAAATTTTTGATGATTATTCCTGTAATTAGTGCTTGGAATCTAATATTATTGCGTCCGTGGAAATATTGCCCACGCGTGGAAAGTGACCAGTCCACGGCGACTGTACTGTAGAAAGTGAAATGTGAGAGACAAATCCGTTTTAAGGTGGCCAGAGAAACTGTAATATCAATGCCTGGTACGAATATAACAATACCATGATATAACAATAATCCGTATAATACACATGACTCAAGAACAACAACCTATTCCGTCCTTATTACAAGTCTTAGATAAACCCAATCAGAACCAACGTAAATCTAAACAAACAATCACGAAAACAACAAAAACAAAATATGAGCAAGAACAAGCAATTAATCAACCTAAATCAGAACAGAATAGAAATCAACATTCTAAACCTGAATAGAAAAATGAGTCGAACAAACCGAAGAAGACCAAGAGAAAGATCCCAGCAACAAAAGGGAGTCAGAGACAGAGGTGGAAACAAGAAAGAGACCAAAAGAAAAAAGAAAAAGAACAACAAAAACTAACATCAGACAGAATACAAAAACGCCTCCTTCAAATTGTTATTACCTGCAACATGTCTGAAGGAATCGAGGACACGCCCATCAATGAGTGCACCGAGGACATATTCACGACTAAACTACGCCTGAATTCATATGATGGGCCGCCAATAAAGAGTTTCATGAAGGTAAACTACCGGCGCAATATCTCCCATACATCATCCACCTAAAGCACTACACAAATATAGATCACAACGCTAATAAAATACTATAATGGAATTGTTGAGGTTTGGAGGCGAATCTAAGCCAAATATTGTAATCTGCTGCATTTAGCATACACTACTGAAGCATTTAGCATACACTACTGAAGCATTTAGCATACACTACTGAAGAAAACTGATACACCAGAACATTCTACATTTAACCGCTTAACCCTTTACCCAACGCAGACGATATCAAAATTTACTATTTTAAATAACATTTTTTGAATTTTTTCTAAAAATTTCAACAAAACCATATCATGTGACCCCTCGTTGGAACGAGCTCGTCGAGCTCGTTCCAACGAGGGGTCACATGATATGGTTTTGTTGAAATTTTTTGAAAAATAATATTTTTTCAACTGCTGAATTTGCATATTACGCGGGCGGATGCGGCCGATTCGTTGGGTAAAGGGTTAACATAATTTATTTTTTCAATAGTTGGAAATTCCGAGGTCAAAAATCAAATAGTTCGAAATTCAATAAATTAACATTGTTCATGAAAAATATTAAAATTCCAACTGAAATTTTGATATTTTTTTCCAACTGAAAACTTGAGTTTCAAATTTCCTACTCTAAAATTGACATGGCCTCAAAATTTCGACTCTGACATCAATCCGGTAAATATTCGGACCCAGACACATTATAAATGATGCTTTTCCGTTTCAGGACTAATGAAAATCTTCAGAAGGGTTCATAAGCATGTATATATATATATAAATATATATAACTTCGTCAGTTTCCCGTCATGCTCGGAAGATTACTTCCTTCTAAGCGGATTTCATTTTTGACTAATTCTTATTCCGTTACGTTAAGTGCCGTACCAATGTGTATCGCGTCACGGGAATGTAAAATTTAGCGTCACGCTTAACCTAATTGTTGAATGGGAATTATAAAATTGATCGAGATACGCATACGTGTTACAGATCGATTTATTATTGGCAAGTGGACGCCTAGCTCCTAATCACGAACCACAGTTCTGTCCCTTTACAAACAAATTTTCAGTCTGTGGTGGTACGGCTAACCGCAGACAAAATCCTTCACCTAAATGACCTTATTAACTGATTCATCAACCTTCAACACCAAAAAGAAGTATGTCTTGGATGATTTCAACGTATATAGCCTTATTTATAGTGATTTGTTTTGCAGCTAAGATGAATAAAATAGAAGATATTACCACTGGACCCGACGGAATACGCTATCAACTATTAAAACATCTGCCTCAACCTTCAATTAATTTTTTCTATCAATTGTGACCGGCCAATTTTCACCTCTCGGGTGAAAATGCAGCAATAATACCCATTCGAAAAGCTCATATCAATACAAGTAATTACAGATCTGTTGCATTAACAAGTTTGTCTGTGTACAAGCATGGAAGGGATGATCAATGATCGAATGGTCTGGTTTGTGGAATCGAAAAGTCTACTTGCGAATGCTCAGTGTGGTTTCAGAAGATAGAGAAGTACTGTGCCGTTTTTAAGAAATGTCCTTGCAAGGAAAGAGTGGATGGCCGCCATCTTCATTAACCTGTAAAAGGTATATGATACAACATGGAAGTACAGAATTTTACCATGTGGTTGAGAGAGCGTATGCCTCTTTTTAAAGGACCGTCCATTTCAAGTTCGCCTTGGGTCTACATTATCTGAACTACATGAGCAAGAATTGGGGGCTCTTTGGGTAGCATGCTATCTACTATATTATTTCCTGTTAAAATCAAAGGCATCATTGACGCATCGTCGGCGAAACTAAGAATATTATGGTATAGTTCGGCCACTGTGGACTGATCTCGTCCCATGCGTGAGAAATATTTCCACGGACCCAATAATATTAGATTCCAAACATTAATTGCAGGAATAATCATCAAGAATTGTATTAACAAAGCACCGGGTACACTACAGTCGCCGTGGACTGGTCACTTTCCACTCGTGGGCAATATTTCCACGGACGAAATAATATTAGATTCCAAACACAAATTACAGGAATAATCATCAACAATTTAATTAATGAAGCACCGGGTACAACCCGGTGCTTCATTAATTACAATTTTGCTAATGATGATTTTTACTACCTGGTAAACAGATGCGTGGACATAGTTGCCCATATGTGGATTACGACCAATCCACGGCGACTGTACTGTACAACCCGGTGCTTCATTAATTAAAATTTTGTTAATGATGATTTTTACTACCTGGTAAGCTCAGGTGTGGACATCACTGCCCACGCATGAATCACGACCAGTCCACGGCGTCTGTACTGTACATTATCTGATCCACATGAGCAAGAATTGTGGGCTCCTAGGGGTGGTATGCTATCTCTAACCTTATTAACTGTTAAGATTAAATACATCAATGACGCATCATCGGCGCACTTGAGAATATGGTAGATTCTTCACCGCATGTGCCTTCTAATTTGTTGTAGCAGAAAAGACACTGAGCGTAGATCTGAGTTGCATTTAAATAGAATTCAGAAGAGATTTGCAAAAATGATTTTAAGTTTTCTCGAAGTCCGAAACAAATTGTGTTCATTTCTATAAACACTTGAAATATCACTTTAATCTAGAGTTTAAAATGGATGGGAGAACAAGAAAAAGTTTCTAAAAAACTTAAATTTCTGGGTTTATTGTTTGACAATAAATTGAATTTCACTTCTCATATAAAACAACTAAAGGTGTGATGTCAGTTAACCTTCTAAGGATTGTTGTTAGCCGGGGTACTGACCACAAAACCCATTACTCCATCTGTCTAGATCAGTTATGAGACCAAAATTAGATTGCAGCTATGTTGTTTACAGTTCTGTGAGAAAATCAGACCTCAAGCCACGTAATGAAATCCATAACAGTAGTGTTAGAATTAGCCTGGATGCCTTCAGATTATCAGCAATAGATTCACTTCTCATTGATGCAAGGGAGCTTAGACTTGAGAAGCCCAGAATTAAATTGTCGCTACAACATGTTTCTAAATTGTTTTCAAACCCTTCGAAGCGCGCTTATAATGGTATTTTAAATTCTCAAGATGTTGCATTTTTTACCAGAAACCAGAAACATATTTCTCCATTGACGATTAGAATTAAACCTTATATGGAGCCCGCCACACTTGAATGGGATTCGATTGAAGAGAACCGCGAACCACATATCCATCCATGGCATCTAAGAAAGTCTACTGTTATTGTGAACCTTGCTTCGTCCAAACCATCTGAAACAAATACTTTGCAACTCAAACCAAAATATGCCGAAAAGGTCTCAATGTACATATATAGACAATATACATATAGTATTTTTTTATATCTGGTTTATACAACGAGTTGAAATATAGTTAATATTTTCGAGGCTCTGCCGAGAAAATATTAACTATATTTCAACGAGTTGTATAAACCAGATATAAAAAAATACTATATGTATATTGTTTTTATCTGATAACAAACAGCAGTTTCAGAAGTTGAGGCTTATATTCACTTTTATGCTCATTCCCACGGGCCTCCGTAGAAAATGAGACAAAGCAAACGCGATCTTTTGGTTGTTGCTGTACAGTCATAGCCACTGGTTGCAGTTGATCTATTATTCATGTTTTTTTTAGCTCTACCTGGCGACGATGATAATGTGTATTCAATCGAGAAGTTTCCAATTTCCATTAATTATGGTCCACTTTTGTTTTTGTTTACAATTCGTACGAAACGTTTTTTTCACGTGGCAGACGAACGTGTAATTGGAGCAGTACTTTGATCGTGGACGTAGACGTAGCTATAAATAGCGCATTACACATTACTGACAGTCTAGTAAGGTTTTGAACGAAGTAGGTTGTAATTATTTCTTTATTACAGCAAACTAAACTGAAAATTTACATGTTTATACTTATAGAAAATATGTCATATATATTTCGATTAAATTTCACTTGCTCCTTCAACGTAGAATTCAAACTTGCATTACGAAGTTTATGAATGAATGAAAATGGAATCGAACGAGGTCAAAGGCCGTTCGCATAAATTATAATTATATACAACACCCGTTGTATATACTTCAAGTATATACAACGGGTGTTATACTCTATGGTTATCAGATAAAAAACATATACAAGGATTTATACAGATGGATCTAAAATACAGTATCGTCGTCTGTTCTGAGTGGTAAACACCTCAGTCAGAATACTGAATAAGAGTTCTGTTTTCCTGAAAACCACTAAGTAATATTGACACGATGTCATATTGGTCATTCAAGGCTTATTCAGCTCTCTTTTGTTGGAGGGTAATATTAGTGTTGGAAATGAACAAAACTGACGGGTGCAGTTTTAAGCTCCCGTGAAATCAGAGACGGCAGTAAATTGCACCCGTAAAATGTTAGTATATGAATTTTCGAGAGAATACGGTGACCAAACACCAGAAACCTTAACCCTTTGAACTCAAGTGGTGTATTCCATGCCAGTCCAATGGTACCAATAAGAAGAGTCCATATTCATTATTTGGGGTGGGCCTCGGGGCTGCACATTGAAAATATTGATTGGACACCCCCACACATTTACTGAACAACCATCCTATTTAATGATGTTATGACGTATCATGTTCCTGGCCAGAAAAAGCGGCTGATCAGGTTTAAGGGGTTAAATGTATAAAGAATTGCGGAATTCTGACAGTAACTTGCCACTGGCCACAGTGTGCTGTTTTCTCAAAACAACATACATTTATATTCCCTCACAGTATATTAGTGTACCACAATATTTTTCAACAAGTGCATTTTTCAGCTCCCGGAAAAAAAGAAAACACGGGTGCTGACGGGAGCAATTGCACTCGCACCCGTCTCATTTCTAGGACTGGGTAATATGCGACCAGAGTGTGCTTGCCAACAGGTTTTGAGTGTAGAACTCATTCTTTTACATTGCACTGATTTTCACAATACAATCTCTAAGCGATCTGTTTTACAGTACTTACAAATTTCTGAAATTTCACACAAGTAATCAACCTTTTTAATAAATTATATATGTATTATAGTTTAACAGGTTGAATGATAGAAGCCACGATCAGGGCTTCCACAAAATGAGGGTAACAAAGCAAAGTCACCATTTCCCTCACACATATTTCATATTGAGTCAAACACAAATAATATTTTTTTTATATAATTTTATGCCTGTGGGCACTCTTCAATAATTTGTAATAAAGACGTTTCAGGAACAAATTCAGACCAGCAAAAATAATCTACCAACCATCCACTTAAAACTACAGTTAAAACTAGAAGTCCTGTCATAAAATGTGCGCTTATCTAGGCTTAATTGCGCGTAGGAATTGCGCACAATTGCCATATCAAATGGCATCCAAAGCACGGCAGGTTCTCCTGGTTAACCATTCATAGTAAACACAGGCAATGTTTCTGCCAATGGACCTCCGGGTTACCCGGAGGTCCATTGGCTGAAACATTGCTTGTGCACAGGCCATATGTACAGAATTTGGTAGCCTTATTATGGTTATAACGCGTAGATCAACGCGCAGATCGACGTGCTATTTGTGAGCGTTTCATGACAGGACGTCTAATTTCAACTGTAGTTCAACTCTTTCAAACGAGACTCCACAAGTCTGAATTCAAAAGGTTGATTTACAGTGTATTATTCATGGTGTGCAGACAAAATACTCATGGAGAAAACGCCCATGAGACAAAATGCCATGCACAAAATACCCATGGACAAATTACCCATGGACAAAACGGCCATCTGACAAAATGCCCATCTAGAAAAATATAAAATAGACAAAATGCCCATCACCTTTTTTTCATCCCAACTGTCCTTTTTTCCACTTTGTTTAACCCAGCTGTTGTTTTTTCTCATTCTTTCTTTGTTTTATGCATCATTTATGATGCAATAATGGGGTGTGTATGGCTTGTATTGTCACCTTTGATGACGGGCTCAGTATTTTTAACTGACTTTTTCTTAACCCCAACTGTTGTTATTTCACAGTATTAGTTGATTTGTCAATCTGTTGTCTTTTAATACAATAAAGAGTGATGGATGTAAACAAATGTTGTGTAATGTTGTTTTAAATGTTGAAAAAGTTGCTGAAATGTTGAGTAAAAAGTTAAATAAAAATAAGTGCTATTACCATTGGAAAATAAAATTTTATATTACTTTATGTTACTGTTATTTGTCTTTCATTATAAGAATCGATGGGGACTATTTTGTCTGATTGGGATTTTGTCTGATTGCGATTTAGTCCATGGGTATTTTGTCTGATGGGCATTTGTCCATGGAAATTTTGTCCGGGACTCATTATTCATGAAACTGTTTGCGTCATCACTGATTACTTTCCAAGCTACTCATGTGTCTCAGTTTATTTTTGATTATTATAAACGAATTAATTTGAACAATATTTGACAATTTAACTCTTTATCCAACCTTGTTATTTTAATTATAATTTTTCAGTTGCTTCTAATTTGTTTTAGTAAAAAAGTGATCACATGACATCCTCTTTGAAACGAGCTTCACAGAAGTTGATAGAATAAAATGTAAACGTTTAGCATGAGATGGGATTTATTGGCCTGGTATGAATCAATAGATTATCAACATGTTGAAAAGTTACAGGCCCGTCGGAACGAAATTTATATTGGGGGGGCTGATATTGCTAATTTGGGTGAACTGGCTGATACTAAATGGGTATGGGGTATCCAGATGCCGAAGGCATCTGGCGCAAGTGCTGAAAGCATGAGCTTTTTGAGGGGGGGGGGGGAGGGGATTCGGGGGGGGGGGGGGGTTACTCCCCCAGAAATTTTTTTGAAAAGGGCAATCAAAGGAAGCATTCTGGTAGCTTTTGAAGCAAAAACCTCTTGATTTTTTTAAATGGCAAAAGTTGTTTTTTTAACAAAATGTTTCAAAAATCCCAATAGAACCCCATAACATTTGGGGACGGTTCTCACACCGGACTCACCTGCAGGCCGTGGCCGTATTCCGTCATGCTAAAAAACAGTCAGGCCTTATGGTGGATTCATTAGTTTTATCATTACGCCAATGGTTGTCGTGGTCTTCTAAGCTGCCAAAGGAATTGCTCAAAACATTTGCACATCAACATATGCATGTGCATGTTATACATTCAGTGATAATTCTAATCCAGGGGCATAGTAAGCTAATTTTATTTGGGGGGGGGGGGGGGGTGTAGGACCTATATTCCCATGACGCGACACGTCATCCGAGCGGCGAGTGGGGGGTGAACACGAGAGGGGGTATCCTCCGTCTCGTTGGTGGGGGGTCCGGGGCCTCCTCCAGGACAATTTTTGAATTTAAGATGTAAAAACATGCATTCTGGTTGATTCTGAGCAAATAAATCGTATATTCCTATGACGCGAAGCGTCATCCGAACCGCGAAGAGGCGAGTGGGGCTGAGCACGAGAGGGGGTACCTCCCCGACTCGTTGGTGAAAGTCCGGGGGAAATTTTTTTAATTTAAGATGTACAAATATGCATTCTGAGTGATTCTGAGCAAATACATCGTCAATAAGGAAATACGTCAGCTCTCTGATCAATTCAGCGTGATTTCCGAGCAGAATTACAGGAATAGTGAACATGCAATGAATTACCCTGTGGTTGGTTGGGGTTTAACATCGCTTTCCACAATTAGGCGCAAACAACACTGTCAGTTTTATTGGTGGAAGAAAGCCCACATGGAACCCACTCAATCCAGTAATCATTAACAGCAATGTCGGAATATGGTAACCAGTGGGCATCCCGTGTGGAGAAACCACCAACCCAGCCCAGTAAAGCCTAGTTTTGACAAATTTGTGGGGGTGGGGGAATATCTCCCTTAATATCCCTCCCCTCTGCCCGGTTCCTACGCCACTGTTCTAATCTGAGTTAAATAATGTAATGTCCAGTTTTATTCAGATTACATTGGTTGCTCCCATCATGGATAAACTAACGACGAAATATGAGCAAATTATTGGGGGGGGGGGGGGGGGGGGGGCTGCAGCCCCCCCGGTTCCGACGGGCCTGAGTTATGATGTTTGTTTGAACCATCAGTGTTCCTAATGTAAGCAAGGAATGGTTATTGACGAAAAACTTTTCATCAATGGAAGAAAATTGGAGTCGATTTTTTCTCGTTGCAAGGAAAAGAATATCTATCGTTACTAGATCTTTATGGTAATTTTTCAGAAATAGCTTTCTGAGTGGTAGTACCTTATCAAATACTACAGTTAAAACTAGAAGTCCTGTCATGAAATGCTCACAAATAGCACATCGATCTGTGCGTTATGACCATAGTAAGGCTATCAAATTCTACACATGTGGCCTGTGCACAAGCTATGTTTAGAAGGTAGGATACTACCACTCAGAAAGATATTTCCGAAAAATTACCATAATAATCTATTACAGATAGATAGATATTCCTTTCCTTGCAAGAAGAAAAAAACACGACTCCAATTTTCTTCCATTGGTAAACCGTTTCTTCGTCAATAACCATGCTTTGCTGACATTAGACATACTTATGGTCCAAACAAACATCACAACTTTTCAACATGTTGATAATCTACTGATTCATACCAGGCCAATAAATCTCATCTCATGCTAAACGTTTACATTTTTGGTCATATTGTCATATGGTCATAGCGCGTAGATTAACGCGCATATCAACGAGCTATTCGTGCTCATAGCATGACAGGGCTTCTAGTTTTGACTGTACCTAATAGCAGACCGCAACTGAAAATAAAGAATATTTCCCCAGTAACGGAACATTTTTACTTTCTGCTTCGGAAACATAGCTTATGACCCCTCATTGGAACGAGCTTGACTAGGCAAAGGTTGAAAAAATAATAAAATTTGGTTGGCGATTTTTGTGAATAGCGCTGATCAGTTTAGACGTAACCTTAGGTAAAAGGTTAAAAATTTCACCTTATGTCATAAAATAATCTTAAATTCGTCACGATTTGACAAAACATTTCTGAACCTCGTTCACTACAATCGATCTGAGCATCGGTAAACGTCGGTAAACGTCGGCTCAGATAAATTTTAGTGAACTCGGTACAGATTTTCATATAAAATCTCGACTCATTAGAGATCGTCTCTTTCTAATATTAGGCCTTAATTATTTAAAGAAAGTGCGATGCAATGATATTAAAATTGTTATTTAGAGAGACTATTCGTAAACAAATCATGTTTCAGCATGTTTTACCCAGACCGAAACCATCATCGCGACATGCCCCCTTGAAATCGACAACTCAAATATCAGCTGATATATGTGTCCTATTTTTTTAAACAAAGTCCATCAAAACATGGTAGACGTCGTTTTGTGATAAAATAAACAGTAACACACGTGACTTCAGTCGACGATTTATCCAAAGAGTCCTTGCATATTGTTGTAAATACATTTCTGTTCTTTGTTTATATCTGAATTTTTGAAATATTTAAGAGCCGAAAAGCTAGATATATGTCATTTCACATTCACACCTTTGACCTCAAAGCACGAAGACCTACTGTTTACCATGACTAATCTGGAAATACTACTTAAACTGAAGAAAGATTTGTCAGCTCTGGACGTTTCTTGTCCTCTCGAGTGGACTCTCTAGATGAAAGACAAGAGCGTCCACCTGACTGTGGAGTTTGCTGCGGAGGAGACCGCCAATTCACCATCGGGGAGTACCGTTGGTGAGAGGATCCCCTCTCACACTGGTCCTCGCCAGGTGTCTGGTTCATCGGAGAAGAAAAAGAGAAAGAAGAAGAGCCCATTAACCAAGAGCAGGAATTCCCGGCACTTGGAAGTCTGGCTCGATAGGAGAAAGGCAGAGACGAAGAAACAGGAAACGGAGAGGGGGATAACCGGCGAATCCCCACCACCTTCCCCTCCCACGCTAACCCTCTACTCAAAAGGGAGGTCGGAAAGCGGGGAGATGGTGGAGGCGGAAGAGAAGATGGAAGTCCCCTAACTCGACCTGGATCTCCTTCCTGTCTGGACCTATCAGACCACCGCTCGGAAGAAGAAGAAGACACTCAGGCTTACTGTCAGCTGAGTTCATAGAAAACATCTACCAGCAGGCCATTACGCTCTTCGGCAGCTTAAAATAGTTTTTTTTCGGCTCCACCAATCATTATAGAAAATACGTCAAAAAGCAAGTACAAGGAACAAGAACAAAGAACATTACTACAAGACTACCCTGACAAAAAACTTGAAGCATTTAAGATCCGCGATCAAGATTTCTATCAGAACATAAGAACAATTCTTGCTCCTCCACAAAAAAGAAACAGAAAAAGAACAAACGCCGCTAACCTGGACCCGCCGCTTTCTTCCTTTGCTACGCTCAGACAAGACAACAATTATACCGTCAAAGAGGGTCGAAAGGGGCATGTCTCACGACGTCCCTGTACGCCTTGGCTCCGGAAACCATTGGATCTGATATATACAGTTTCATCGTTTGGCGACTGTATTTTGAACACACTGTAAAAAGATAATACGACCAAACATTGCAAAAATCCTGTTGCCGGTGCATTTATCGTAACATATTACGGTAAAATAAGATATTTTAATACGTTTGGCAAGGCCGACATTTTTTTGTCGATGTTGAACAAAAACATTGGGAGTGATATTTTATTTCACTTCTCCACACGAGAAGGTTGATAGTTTGTTGTAGAGATTAAATCAATTAATATCTTTAACTACTGACGTCAGCTACAGCTTACATATATTTTAATTAATCACGGACGTGAAAACCTTTACTCATTACCAGTTCCTTATTCTACATTCATTATCAACCGTTACTTATTCTCTGTTCCTTATTAGACATTCGTTTTCAATCGATAAAATCTGTTTATAACAAACGCCGAATAAGGAACTGGGAATAAGTAACGGTGGTCATGTCCGTTAATCAGTCTACATGTACACTGAAAAATGAGTCTTCTAAAACAAGCCATATTTCATCATGGACCACTCTGTTTTGCAAAAGCGCAAATTATGAGTTCAATGCCTTCGCTCTGTTAAAACGACTATGCTCCATTGTATATGAGGGCTTCTCAATTAGTTTTCGCATGTCTAAACTTTGAGAAGTAACTGTCATAACTCTAAAATCTACGATAGAAGTAAAGGCAATTGATTGTTAGTACTTTAAACACAATTTTAACGGCTATTTTTGCAGCGCAGATGAGACAATGAATGGAATAAAATAATTCACACCACTGTACATTAAAACTACACGAACTAAACTACAGTATACTCGTTGTGAACCGGTTGAAATCTACGTGTGGGTAGTGTTATCCACGCTTGCGTTTATCAAGTTATAAAAATTATCGTGAGCTAAGTTTTAATTAATGAAGCACCGGGTTGTATCCGATTCTTTATGAATAACATGTTTGATGATTGTTCTTCTAATTAGTTTTGGGAATATCATATTATTACGTCACTGGAAATATTGCCTGCCAGTCCACACCGAACCGTACTGTTGTAATAGAAAACAAAAAAAGATTTTTTTTTATTGGGGTTTAACGACACATTAACAGCCAGGGTCATATCATGTCGGTGACAGTTTTACGGGTGGAGGAAGCCGGAGTACCCGGAGAGAACCACCGAGCAACAACGAGCAGCTGTCAGCTCTCCAACATCGTAACTCTGAACTCTGCACCGCGGCACATGCAGGGTTAGATTGGTTGAAGACATGCGCACCATCGACGTACAGTACGCCTTAGTACACAGCGTCATCGTGCCCCCATGTAGGCAATCGGGGTTAAGTGCCTTGCCCAAGGACACAACGCGAGAGAACGAATCAGTCGCTGAAATGGTCACCCATCCAACTACTAACCGCGCTCGACGTTGCTTAACTTCGGTGATCTGACGAGATCCGGTTACCGCGACGCCACCGCGCCCCAACAAAAGGTGATTGGATTCCATATATTTTCCGATAAAATGCATTAGAATACAGTTAAAACTAGAAGTCCTATCACGAACTGTGCGCTTATCTAGGCCTGAATGCGCATAGGAATTGCGCGCAATTGTCATATCGAATGGCATCCAAAGCACGGCAGGTTCTCCTGGTTACTCATAGCGAGCACAGGCAATGTTTCTGCCAGTGGACCTTTGGGTTACCCGGAGGTCCATTGGCTGAAACATTGCTTGTGCACAGGCCATATGTACAGAATTTGATAGCTGGTCATAACGCGTAGATTAACGCGCCGATCGACGTGCTATTTGTGCGCATTTCATGACAGGACTTCTAGTTTTAACTGTAAACATTAATAGCAACAAAGGGATTGATAAATACAAGCCAGTTTACTGGAAAGGTGGCAAATGAAATAATATTATTTCATGTCGAAGTCTAGGATGCAGTGAGCGAACTGCGAATAGTGGAAAACGGACCGTGTGACACTTCCTCCAGAAGTAATATGATATCAGTCAAAAACAGCGTTTTATAAAATAGATAATAATAACAAACATCTAAGTCAGTATAATTAGTTGGTGTTGAAATGGTGAACAATTAAATGTTATTATCCCGTACAGACAAGAAATAATTGTTGGATGTCAGTCCTTCGCACGTCCTTAATACTCAAGGTCTGGCAAAATACCTGTCAGACCACACGTTCCTTCGCCAAGCTATTTATTTATTTATTGGTGTTTTCGATCACAACATATTTCTGCGCAATGGGTAATCGTGACCGCAACATGGAGATAATGTCGAGTTTAGTCAATCGTTTATACCAATGTTGCACATTATAGAAGACTTCCACTCAAGCTCTGGAAATTGGATCCTATTTTTCAGTAATACTGAGCTTTTACAATAAGCACCGCTTCACTTCCCGGGACCCTAATCAACCTAAATCGCCGATACGGCAATGTTTGGTGCCGAACAAATAGCATCTTGACGTCTGACAAGACAACGACAATATACAGGTGGAAACCAATTAACCCATTAACCCCCCCCCCCCTCTTCCCAAACTTTATAGACTCTGGACCCTTTTTCACTTTCCCATCTGAATACACGTTGCGTTGTTAAGACAGCAAATTTCGATGCGTGGAACACTTCATTCACAGCAAACTCTCTATTGAAATTCAACACATCTGTAATATTGTGCACAAACACTGAACTGCGCTTTAAAAAAGACGAGACAGACATTTTAAAAATGATATTGTGGAAATGACCCAACCCGTATCTAGACTTCCATTCAAACTATATTAATTGTCTCAAAAACATAGCCTATGAGAGTGTCATTGGAATAAACATGTTGAGCTCGTTGAGGAAATGACACAAACCGATGTCGTTTCGTGACTTCCCTTCAAACTATATTCATTGTCTCAAAAACACAGCTTATGACCAGGGGTGGCACCAGGGATTTCTCGACAGGGGGGGCTGACCTCTCCGACAGGGGGGCTACAACACTTGACCTCCCAAACGAAGGAAAATGAGTGAAAATTGGTATATTGGAAAACAAAAATAGAAGCAAATTGAGTATGTTTGTTGATTATTTAACCCTTTACCTAACCTGAAAAGCAGACGACACTTGCAAAAATAATTCTTGAATAACTAATTTTTTTCATTTTTTGTCTCAAAACATAAGTTTTGTGAAACATAACCTATGTTTTTGAGACAAAAAATGAAAAAAATAATGAAAATTAATTGGCGATTTTTGAGAATAGCGCTGGCCGGTTTTGGCCGTTACCTTAGGTAAGGGGTTAAAGTAAACATATTATAATAAGGTCGGGAAATATTTCATCTATAAAGCCAGTTTGACGAACGACATTAAGGAATTTCGTGAGAATCACTATTCTCTATCAAAGTTCCAGTGCTGCACGGGTTCGAGACTGACAAGACGAGATATCTACATTCGATTGTCGGAAATTTCTCGTGAAGTCCGGCTTACGAGACTCTCCGACGGACTGACTAAAAATCTCTAACGGGGGGGGGGGGGGGGGGGGGCTGGACCTCTCCGACGGGGGGGGGGGGCTGACCCCCCGACACCACCACTGCTTATGACACCCTCATTGGAACGAACTTGTTGAGCTCCTTCCAATGATGGGTCACATGACATTGTTTCGTTGAAATGCTTTGATTTTTTTTTCACCTGCTGAATTGAAAATGACGCGGGGTGATGCGGACGAATCGTTAGGTAAAGGTTCAAACGAAGACTGCAGCATTGTACGGTCCCCTGAATGTTAAGATTGATGCCGCCCGTAAGTCTAATAGCAGCTTGATAATCATCTTTTTTTCTATTTTCCTAGTAAACATATCTTTCCTAATCCGCCCAAACTCTAGATTATATATTTGTCTAAGCTTTCTCATTCAAATTCTAAAATAGCGCCTTGGGCCATACGGACAAGAGTCAGTACACTGCTATCATCAAATAAACGAGAACAAAATAAATACGTGATTCAATGTTTACTGAAGCTAATTTATAGTTATAGATCCATTGGGAGGAGAATTTCTTAATTGCAGAAATAAAATTCTATAATAGAATCAATTATTTATAATTATTTGAACAAATAACTCCGCAATGCTTCCTGGTTATGGCTGTAAAATATACCTTATGACAATTAACGACCTTCAAAAACCTAAGTTGTTTACAATTCATATCGACGTATCAATTCCGGTGTTTTTCCAATTTAGTGCTTAGCACGCGACAAAGAGAACCATAGCGTGTTAATAAACAGTCGTAATGTATTGTAAAAGACCTTCAGTGGTGAAGATTATACAGCTTTGTCTATAAAATTATTTTACTGATCGTATAGAAGTGACATGTTGCTAATCTAAATCATGCCACCAGAGATGTTGCTAGAGGGTTTTGATCACAGGGGGCCTGCCCCTCTGAACTTTTAGCTGTACACCTTCCTACCCTTGTGTGAGAATTTTCCAACTGCTACCTGATCATCTAAAAACACTGTAAAATGTCAACACATTCAAGAAAGATCTCAAGACAGATCTATTTCAAAAAGCCTTTTAGTGATGTTGTGGACTGTAAAATACTATATATATATATTCTGTTTGTATATTTGCACGAGCTCAGTAACTTGTACGGCACCATAGAATATTAGTCTTTATGCATTGAACTATATAATTTTGGCGCAATATAAATGGGTATATTATTATTATTATTATCTACTAATTTTCAGCTACTCTTTAAATCCTAATACACTCCAAAACCATATGGGTTAAATATTAACCAAAATCAACTGGACTGAGTGAATATGAACCCAATTGGGTTTATATTCACCCAACCCAGTAAATTTGGTTTGATATTTAACCCAACTGATATTAGAGTGTACAACCTCTCCCGTTGTGCGCGAAATGTATGACTTTTGGATTCGACAGTTAGAAACTCTCCCTTGAGCGCAACAAGGCACTGTCGATGCCACTCGAATCGAATCGAGAAAAAGAATTGAATTTCGAAACTGCACTGAGGCATATAAAGACAACAGTCACTCAACATAGTCACTGGCAAGTATGGAATATATAATCACTGAATTTAATTTCGAGGCAACGTTTTATTCATGACAACAATGTTCAGTAATTTTATATTTCAGTTTCCACGTTGCTCGCAAGATTATTAGTATTTGTCCTTGTTATACCGAGAGGCTCACATCAAAGGACTCATGGGCGGATGCAGGGTGTGGGGGTGGGGGTGGATAGGGTGGATTTCCACCACCCCCTTTGATACTTGAAAGGGGAGATAACAAGGTATTGTTCAAAGTCAAATTCAGCCTGTATTGAAATTATCGTCACACGAGGAGTTCTCGCGACTAGACACCATCGTATAAACGATTGGTACAATGTTTGGTCTGTAGTCTGTACCCCAATGAGGTGTAGTCTACAGACCATACATTGTACCAATCGTAGTCAACATAAATGTCGATTCATCAACAAAAATAGTCTGATACATGTTATTTGGATGAAATATTATCACCATAAGAGTTCATGCGATGAATATTTACTGGCTTGTTATACGCCGAGGGTGCTTGGAAATATAACGTTCACAAATTTCCAGTTTTGAAACAGGTAACTCAAACATTGCATTGCGATAACGGCGAGGTCCTATAAACGCTCAGTTGTCATGCTGCTTCGCAGCCACGAATGGATCCTCCGGATGCTGTACATGCATCCAGAATGCGTCTCCCGCGATCAAAATTTCAAAAAAAATTCGGGGGAGGACCCTCGTAAGAGAGGGGGGATACCCCCTCTCGAGCTCACCCCCACCCACTCGCGCCGGCGGCACTCAATTTTCCAACCCCTTTTTTTCAATCCTGGATCCGCCACTGAAGGTATACACCATGTAGAAACAGCAAGAGAGGGTAAAAATATGATATTTGTTACTTTATCGTAGGGCTCAGGTCGCTGGTCTCACTTCAAATGTATACACCATGTAGAAACAGCAAGAGAAGGTTAAAATATATTATTTACTTTATCGTAGGACTCAAGTCGCTCCTCTCGCATCAAATGTAGAAGATGCTAGAGTCGTGATTTTGTAGTTTCCATGTCAAAATTGAAAATGTTTTTATTCAAGTTAACCCTTTACCTAACATGAAAAGCAGACGACACTTGCAAAAAAAATTCTTGAATAACTAATTTTTTTCATTTTTTGTCTCAAAAACATAGGTTATGACCCCTCGTTGGAACGAGCTCGACGAGCTCGTTCCAACGAGGGGTCATAACCTATGTTTTTGAGACAAAAAATGAAAAAAATACTGAAAAATAATTGGCGATTTTTGAGAATAGCGCTGGCCGGTTTTGGCCGTTACGTTGGGTAAAGGGTTAATTTGTCGTGGTACCATCAAACTACGCAAAACGAATATCTTAGAAGAAAAGTATTTGTAAATTGGCCCCTTTGATAATAAATTTAACAATTCGTGTTGATGAAGATGTAATTGATGTACAGCTTTCACGGGTGGATGCTATGTTTTTAAACATATTGGAATTAGGCGCTTGATAAACCAATATTACTTTACTCCAGAAACAAACGGCACTGTAACCTACATGATTCAGTACAGTCATCGTGAACTGTACGTAATCTACGCATGGGTAGTGATGTCCACGCATGCGTTTACCAGTTATTAAAAATCATCAGCAGCAAAATATGAATTAATGAAGCACCGGGTTGTACCTCTTGCTTCCTTTATTAAACTTTTGGTGATTATTCCTGTAGTTAGTGTTTTCAGTCTAATATTACTACAACATAGGAAATACTTCCCACCCCGTGGAAAGTGACCAATCCACGACGGCCGTATTGTATCTCAACCAAGTCCATAGTTTTATTTTAATCTTACGAAGTCGGGTAGATAAATTTAGAATTGACAGAACATTTTGTTAGGTAGGTAGGAACCTAATTTGTTGGAGCAGATTTGTAAAATTCAACACAAACTGGGAAGATGTTGTCGAGTGTTTATATAACTGTGTCCCAGACCTGGAAAATACGCTTAAATGGATCGAGAAACAAACAACTCATCACACAAGACCTCGAAATAAAAACAACGAGTTATTAATTTTGACAAAGCATACAATCAAAAAATAATTCCTAATTGTGAGATGATTTGATGACCCTTCGTTAACAATATTTTATTGATACAATAGTTGAAAACTCATAACGTCAATTGCAGTGTACAATATGCTGTTCGATACCTATCGTACTTATGACAAGACGTCATGTCGCGTAAGAATACAACAGCGTCCATCCGGTGCTACTTCCGAAAAGTTATTGAATGATCGTGTTTAACTGCTGAACCATCTACAACTGACGTAAAACAATTAAAAAAATCCCAAATTACAAGTTTTGCAAAAGGAGTGGAAATATGGGTGTTCAAGAATGTCAACATAATTTTCAATTAAGGTTTCCTGTTGTGCGGCTATTTGGATCACGGGTATGCAATTGAACAATAAAGGCTAAATTGCTTCCATGATCTCTAATAGATCCGCGCAATCGTGTACCAATGCAGGTGTACCCGTACTGGATGTCTCTCCTGTTACCACACGTTTCCGATCTGCATGTTTGATTTTTTGCACTCTATGCCCAAATTGATATATCGTCGCGTGAGAACCATACGGTTCTATCTTCCTAGAAGATAGAACCATATGGTTCTCACTCGACGAAACATCAATTTGGTTCCAGTTGAAGGTAAAACCTTGTGGTTCTCACGCGACAAAATATCAATTTGGTTACAGTTGAAGATAGAACATTGTGGTTCTCATTCGACTAAATATCAATTTGGTTCCAGTTGAAGATAGAACATTGTGGTTCTCATGCGACGAAATATCAATTTGGTTCCAGTTGAAGATAGAACATTGTGGTTCTCATGCGACGAAATAACAATTTGGTTCCAGATGAAGGTAGAACTTTGTGGTTCTCACGCGATGATATATCAATTTGCTTCCAGTTGAAGGTAGAACCTTGTGGTTCTCACAAGACGAAATATCAATTTGGTTCCAGTTGAAGATAGAACCTTGTGGTTCTCACGCGACGAAATATCAATTTGGTTCCAGCTAAAGTAGAACCTTGTGGTTCTCACACGACGAAACATCAATTTGGTTCCCGTTGAAAATAGAACATTGTGGTTCTCACACGACGAAATATCAATTTATTTCCAGTTGCAGGTAGAACCTTGTGGTTCTCACAGGACGAAATATCAATTTGGTCCCAGTTGAAAATAGAACCATATTGTTCTCACGCGACGAAATATCAATTTGGTTCCAGTTCAAGGTAGAACCTTATGGATCTCACACGACGAAATATCAATTTGGTTCCAGTTGAAGGTAGAACATTGTGGTTCTCACACGACGAAATATCAATTGGGTTCCAGTTGAAGATAGAACTTTGTGATTCTCACGCGACGAAATGTCAATTTAGTTCCAGTTGAAGGTAGAACCTTGTAGTTCTCACGCGACGAAATATCAATTTGGTTCTAGTTGAAGATAGAACCTTGTGGTTCTCACACGACGATTTTCAGAACAGATTCAACCCTTCAGTGTCGAGATTGGATAGTCGATATAGTATTAATAGTTTTCTTGCTCGGTAAATAATATAACGTTTGTTGAATGAAAGCTGTTACCCTATGACTACGGCCAAAGCCTAGCAGCTTTCACATCATCAGATGTCGTTAATTGGGAGATATTACCGCGTTGATTGTCTAACCATCAGTTTAATGGTTGGGAGCAGTTTGAGTAGCGAAGTTTTGCGCTGACGTTCAGAAATCCAGTTGTGAATTCTTTTTCAGAATAATTGTATATTTGGGTACTCAAAAATCTCCAAAAATATTTTTCAATTGAGAGGACCTTTCGTGTGGTTATTTTCAACAAAGGTGTGCGATGGTCCAGAAAATACTCAAATACCATCTAAATCTATCACAGATCACACCAAAACATCCCCAATGCTGGTGTATTCGTGTAGTGTGTCTTTCCTGTTAGCGCACACTTTTTCTGCCTGCAAGTCTGATGTTTCGCAAATTTGATGTCTAAACTAATGCCTGCAGAATGAGTCTATTCCATCAAATGGAATTCTACCCAGTCGCGATATTGAATCAATTAACTGTGTTTGTATCCGCCATCAATCGTGATACTTTGCAGATTTGGTGATATTGTTGTCTCAGTCTGGGACAATTCTATTGAACCTTGATGTAACTGTGCTAAATCACGTAGTAATTACATTAGAATCACATCATAGTTGAAAGACTCCAACTGAAATTATTTGTGGAAGGGCAGAAAAGCTAGAAGATAACAGTTGGAACATTTTGTTTCTGGCGAAGCTCCGCTCTCAACCAAAACACAAATAAATAAATAATTTATGCTCGGAAAAGTTCTTCGTGAGAAATAGTAGAGAAGGTAAACGGATCATGTAGATACATTTTCCATGAGTAGAACACTGGAATAGATTCATATTGTTACAAAAATGAAACAGATAGTTCAATTCTCTTAGCACGAATACAATTACATAATAATTAGGTGATCACTAAACCTCCTAAACGATTTGCATACAGTACAGTCGCCGTGGACTGATCACTTTCCACGCGTGGGCAATATTTTCACTGAGGTAATAATATTAGATTCCAAACACTAATTACAGGAATAATCATCAAAAAGTTAATTAATGAAGCACCGGGTATAACCCGGTGCTTCATTAATTAAAATTTTGCTAATGATGATTTTTACTACCTGGTAAACACATGCGTGGACATAACTGCCCACGTTTGGATTATTATTATTATTTATTGGTGTTTAAGGTCACATATTTATGCACAATGGCTTATCATGACCATGACAGTTTTACGGGTGGAGGAAGCCGGAGTACCCGGAGAGAACCACCGAGCAACGGCGAGCAACTGTCAGCTCCCCAACATACTAACTCCACACAAGCAGGGTTAGTATTGGTTGAAGACAAGTGCACCATCGACGTGCAGTACGCCTTAGTACACAGCGTCACCGTGCCCCCACGTGGGCAATGGGGGTGAAGTGTCTTGCCCAAGGACACAACGCGATTGCCGCAGGTGGGATTCGAACCGAGGACCTCTCGGCTTGCAGCCTGCACCTCTGCCTACTGAGCCACCGCGCCCCCACGTGTGGATTACGACCAATCCACGGCGACTGTACTGTATTGTCATGTATACGAGGATGCATCTTGTTATTTTGGAATCTGAATTTGTCAGAAAAATAACACAGTTAGCCCAGCTCTAATAAACTGTATTCCTGTTATTAAAATGGTCCCTCCTGTTACCACGTTTCTCAAAACATGGATAAGAATTTGACGCGATGGCATCGGAATAATCGTAACCCCGATATTGATAACGATATAGGATTTTTTTTCACGTTTTACACGCTGATACCAAACTGTTCATTATTGATATTATATTCAAAGTAACAGTAAGGACATTAAAAGGAGGGGCAGTTGGGAGACTGTGGTGATGTTGATGTTTCCCCCGACACGTGCTCTGAGATAAATCAAAAACAGTATATGTTGTCCCCCACTGGACAACTTCCAAAACCTGTAGCCATTGTAACGGCTGGGTTTATATTGAAAATATACTCACCTGCTTAGTGTGTAATTCGGGAAAAATTATAAGTTATCTCGGGAAACATCCAGGATACATACAGATGCAATTCCTGGATGTCAGTTTGTAACCCTGAGGCTTAAAGCCGAACAGTTTAAAAGGATTCACAAGGGAATTAAATTTCCATGCACTGTGTCGTGGATGTTGCCCGAGCTAACAACTTTGTCCCATCCCTACCATAGAAATCATGCCGACCGAGATAACGACTTTGTCCAACCCCTACCATAGAAATCATGCCCACCGAGATAGCGACTTTGTCCCACCCCTACCATAGAAGTCATGATGAGCTATTTGCTCTCCGTTCACCGTACCATGGTTGCAACCCGAGATTACGACTATGTCCCACATCTACCATAAAAATCATACCGAGATATTTACTCTCCATGTACTGTACCATGGATGCAGCCCGAGATAACTTTGACCCACACCTACCATAGAAGTCATGCCGATCGAGATAACGAGTTTGACCCACCCCTAACATAGAAATCATGCCGAGATATTTAATCTCCAGGTACTGTATCGTGGATGGTGCTCGAGATAACAACTTTGCCCCACCCCTACCATAGAAATCATGCCGAGATATTTACTCTCCATGTACTGTACCGTGGATGCTGCCAGAGATAACAACTTTGACTCACACCTACCATAGAAATCATGCCGAGATATTTACTCCCCATGTACTGCACCATGTATGCTGTATGAGAGATAACGACTTTGAGCCACCGCTACCACAGAAATCATGCCGACCGTGATAACACCCTTGACCCATCCCTAACATAGAAATCATGCCGAGATATTTACGCGTTTCAGTAAATACGACAAAGCTCACCCTGCAGTGAGTCCCAAAAGCGCTGTGATATGCCCTCTGTAGACTGACGCGAACAACGCATAAATGTACCATTAGGGAGAAGACAAATAGGCCGATTATCAACTACATTTTGCTCATCTCGCCCTTCAGTTAACCCTTTACCTAACCTGAAAAGCTGACGACACTTGCAAACAAAATTCTTGAATAACTCATTTTTTTTCATTTTCTGTCTCAAAAACATAGATTATGACCCCCCTCATTGGAACGAACTCATCGAGCTCGTTCCATTGAGGGGTCATAACCTATGTTTTTGAGACAAAAAATTAAAAAATAATGAAAATTAATTGGCGATTTTTTGTGAATATCGCTGGCCGGTTTTGGCCGTTACGTTGGGTAAAGGATTAATAAAATTGTGGAATTAGCTTTTTATCTCAGGAATTCAGAATGAACCTCTAAGAAACCAGCTTAATTCAACACACTCAGAAACAATTTAATAAAACAAAAAAACAAAACAAAAAAAAAAAAAAAAAACAAAACAAAAAACAAACGCTATCTCTGGCCTAAATATAGATTTTATCTATTTTTAAAATTAGGCCGCTCTCTTCTTGTTTTCAAAGCGCATACTCTTCTTATGCCAATCGAATCGAATAGCAGCTTGAGATCTGAAACGAATCGGTTCTCGAAGCTTCACAGGGCCCTAGTGTAGCTACTGATCAGGGATGTGGCGACAGGGGGTGAGTGGAGGGATGCGACCCCCACCCCCACCCCACACCCCCTGCTAGGAGTATTTTTTTCAATACTTGGAAATTCCGAGGTAAAAAATCAAATAGTTGGAAATTCAATAAATTAACATTGTTCATGAAAAAGATTAAAATTCCAACTTAATGATGAGAAATTTTGATCTTTTATTTTCAACTGGAAAGTTGAGTTACAATTTCATACTCTAAAATTGACATTGGCCTGAAAATGTCGACTCTACATCAATCCGGTAAATCTTCTGATCCAAACACATTATAAATGATGCTTTTTCCGTTTAAGGACCAATGAAAATTTTCGGAAGGGTTCATAAGCATGTGTATATATATATATATAATCACTTTAACCCTTTACCCAACGCAGACGATTTCAAAATTAATTATTTTAAATATCATTTTTAAAATTTAAATTTCGTTCCAAAGAGGGGTCATATGATATGGTTTTGTTGAAATTTTTCGAAAAATAATATTTTTTCAGCAGCTGTATTTGCATCTTAAGCGGGCGGTTGTGGGCGATTCGTTGGTTAAAGGGTTAAAAGATATCACCCAGCGCTGCAGTGAAACCACCTATCGAAACTACTCACAGTTGGAATTTACACCGGTGGAACCCCCAGCTGAAACCCTCTAGCCACATCCCTGCTACTGATACATAGATCATTGAGAACAATATTTCGACTGGACAATTCATTCGTTGCATCAAAATTAAAACCAATGATTTTATATTTGTATTTACACATTGGTCTCCGCGAATTCAATATTTGTGTTCACCTGACAGCCGGTGGCGAATTTGGACATGGCGGACATGACGTAGGCCACTATGCAAGTTTTTTCCAATAAGTGCTTGCCTGCGGGCTTAATAAAAAAGTGTACTTTTATTCCCCACAAAAGACTGTGTGACTCGACAATATAAGCTTGGTATTTATTTTAGGTACTATTTGTTTAGTTGTAATGTATTCCATCTTTTATAAGTCCAGGAGCAAGAAAATGATAGCGAATACACAAAGATCCCATTATTACAGAGTATTATGTTGAACTGTGTACTGTCCTGGTATACCAAGGTACTTCGACTGATGGGACTTATATGCCCCCCCCCATACAGACACGTAGCGTGCCACATCATTGCATTGTCCTAAGATACCCTGGTATTGAAGAGTACACAACAAAAAATATAGGTTCTCTTTAGAACCAAAACTGGTTCTAATCTTGTCCCTGAGATGGAACCAGTTCTGTTTAAACAGTATTTATTTCAAATCAAATAAATTTATAAAGATTAACATTAAATATTAACAGAATTAAACATAAATTGAGGGGGTTTCAGTCGTAAGTTTAGAGCTTATACGAGGTTGTCTCAAATCATCATTAAGCAAAGGAGATATGAACATTTGGCATATCGAACCAGTTTTGGTTCTATACAGAACCAAAACTGGTTCGATATGCCAACTGTTCATATCTCCTTTGTTTCAAAATGTTTGGCGACTGCGTTTAATAAGCTCCAAGTTTACTGCTGAATCCACTTCAGTTCATGTAATATACTGTTAAAATTGAATGCTGATCTTGGTAAATTTATTTGATTTGAGATAAATACTGTTTAAGCAGAACTGGTTCCATCTCAGGGACAAGATTAGAACCAGTTTTGGTTCTAAAGAGAACCTATATTTTTTGCAGTGTACTACTCTGGACTAAGGAGGATGTTGGAACAATGCCACCTTTTGGCATGCCACTTCTCTGGGCACGGCATGATCTTAGATTACAAAGTATTTCATGCGGTCGACAAACTCGCATTTCCGTTATCGTTGAGTCCAAAACGCAACGAAATCCATAATCACTGGCCGAATCATATTCTTTAACACCAAATTTTACGGAATCAGATAGGAATCCCTTATATAGCCAGTTTATAGGTATACAGGGGAAATCTGACTGAATATTTTGAAGGCATGTAGCTAAGAAGTAATGGATGAGATATGGGGCAGAATAACAGAAGTCAATAGTACTGGTACAAGGCTGCAATGGAACAAGATTGTTGTAGAAGCTAATGATAGGACAGATAGACCATAGACTAGTAGTGGCCTTGAAGCTTTGGTGACAAAATGGAAGCGGTTGGTAAGACTACATTAGACCTCATTAAGGGATTTCTCATGGCCTCAAATGACAAAAAAAGGGATTCTCCAAAAGGTATCCTCGATAGGTATCCTCGAATAATACAATACCAGGCCATAGGTATCCTCAAATACTGAGGCTAAGAGTCGTAGTAAATTATACCTCATTGAGGGATTTTTCATGGCCCTCATGACCTCAAAATTCAATGAGGCTATGAGGGATAGTAAATTAGGCCTCATTGAGGGCATTTACATATCCCTCATGGCATCATACGACAAAAAAGGGGTGCCGAAGGCCATATGTTTTCCAAAAAGGGGTGCCGAAATGGGGGTGCTTGGGGATATGGCTGTTAAATACCGAAATGAGGCTAAGAGTCGAGGTAAATTATAACTCATTGAGGGATTTTTCATGGTACTCATGACCTCAAAATTCAATGAGGGTATGAGGGATAGTACATTAGGCCTCATTGAGGGCTTTTACATAGCCCTCATGGCCTCATACGACAAAAAGGGATTCTCCAGAAGTTATAATCGATAGGTATCCTCAAATAATACAATACCAGGCCATAGGTATCCTCAAATATTGAAATGAGGCCAAGAGTCGGAGTAAATTAAACCTCATTGAGGGATTTTTCATGGCCCTCATGACCTCAAAATTCAATGAGGCTATGAGGGATAATAAATGAGGCCTCAATGAGGGCTTTTACATAGCCCTCATGGCCTCATACGACTAAAAAGGGATTCCATAGCCACGGGTCTTTCCCCAAAAATGGAATTCCATGGGACGTGGCCATTGGATACAGAGGTGATGAGACTCGGACAGGACTTCATTGTTATAAGGGGAGATAACTATGCATGCAGTTTATGGGAAATCAAGCAATCTGATTGGTTGGTTATAATCTATATAAATGATCTAGATAAATGAAACAAGAGTACTCGGAATAGAGTCAGAACTAACAAGAATAGACAAGAAAAGCTAAATATAGTAATAATAAGTAAAGCTGTTCCAGTTGATATGCTCTTCTACGCTACTGGAGTATACTCCAGGCAAAGGAACATGCCTAGGTAGACGAAAGCTATTGCATATATAGATAGAAGCAGAGAAATGTTAAAGAATTCGAAGTAGTAAAACTTGTCGGGTTGTTTGTGGTAATTCGTGATACTCCGATTCAATCGAACACACCCTCCGAACATACCCCTGCCCTATAAGAAGTCTTTGGGTCACATAGCAACTACGTGCTACCATAGAAACCAAGATGGCGACATCCAGTATACAAAATGGACGACGGAAACACGTATCACCCTAACAACACGCGCTGCGCATGCGCACTCCCACCACGTATCACTATGGAGATGACGTCACAAGATGACCGTTCATGTGGGTTACTATGACAACCAAACATGGCGCCACCAGGTCACGTGACTATGGCGTCACATGAGATCCAGCATGAGCCCCATCCAACCTGGGCCCTCCGGGTACATGCTATACTACTAACGCTTTTGTCCTCCATGGCGGTCATCAGGTAATACATTTTCCAGAGCATGGAGTCAATCTGAATTTCGAGAATCAACGACTGCGAGGACCACTAAATTGGAATCTGAGATGTAATCAGATGAATTATATAGAATGGAAAATGAACGATGTGTTGGCGGAACTAAGCCGAATTCATTACACCATAGTAGGCCGATACGCCGATACTCCAAACGTTTGCACCCCCCCCCCCCCCCCCCCGGTAAATAAAGACTTTACTGCCGGTCATTATCTCTGGGGTTATACAAAGGTTGAAAATATACAGTACGGACATCGTAGACTGGTCACTTTCCACGAGTGAATAATATTTCCACGGGTACAATCATTTTAGATTCCAAAAACTAAGCGTAGGAGTAATCATCAAAAATTTAATTAGTGAAGCACCGGGTATAACCCGCCCCGGTACAACCCGCCCCGGTACAACCCGGTGTAAAAAGAATGGAAGTCCGTAGGAACGTTAGTCCCTTTGGACTATTATTCCGCGGAATTATAGTCCTAGGTCTAACATTTCTAGGAATAGTAGTCCGCCGGACTACTATTCCTAGAAATGTTAGACCTAGGACTATAATTCCGCGGAATAATAGTCCAGAGGGACTAATTTTCCTACGGACTTCCATTCCTGTTACACCGGTGCTTCATTAATTAAAATTTTGCTGATGATAATTTTTATTACCTGGTAAACACTTACGTGAATATAACTGCCCACGCGTGGATTACGACCAGTCCACGGCGACTGTACTGTAGGCCTACAAAGAAGCAATAAAAAAGCCAGTTCGGTTCTTCCGTAACGAATTCAATAACAAATTAGCATAGTTGCCCCTTTTCGTGCGATTCGAATCGAAATTTATTTCTACTTCGAATATCTTGCTTGATTCGATTCGAGATTCGATTCGATCTGGATATGTCCGATTCGCAGGACTCTAATGATTTATAAGTAACACATTTGACCAAATAGGGTTACAAAACCGAAATTGCAATAAAATTGACTGTCGAATGTTAGGTGCCACATAACGCGTGGCAATCGCGCTTAAATGTTGTATGATTTCTATACACATTGTTATTAACCCTTTGCCTAACGTAACGGCCAAAACCGGCCAGCGCTATTCTCAAAAACCGCCAATTAATTTTCATTATTGTTTTCATTTTTTGTCTCAAAAACATAGGTTATGACCCCTCCAACGAGGGGTCATAACCTACGTTTTTGAGACAAAAAATGAAAAAAATTAGTTATTCAAGAATTATTTTTGCAAGTGTCGTCAGCTTTTCAGGTCAGGTAAAGGGTTAATTAGTATACTAATTAGGAAATGATCACACACGCGGCAATAGGAATTTCAAAACCTGCTCGAATAACAATGAGGGTAACTACAAATACAACCATTATGGATGGCAGGGTGGCGTCACCTATTAGATCCTCAAAACAACTTGACTGAAACAGCTGTTGGTTCCAGTTTGGGCGTTCAAAATCCCACGTATGTGGTGATACAACCTTTTTATTACACATCCATTAAACTTTAAACCCTTGTATTCAACGGAATCGCCGCTATGATATAAATGATTCTGTATTCAACGGGTGATATTCAAGCTGGAACTTTTTTACTGCACCGTTTAGTTACGCTTCGAAAAGTTTCCAAATTTCGTTATACAATCATCGACCGTCTGTCGCATAGTGTGAAAATGAAAACGTCCAAAGCAAAATAAAGTCGGTTCACAAAAAATTAGTTGGCCAAAAATGAGATAATATTTTTTAAAAAACCCATCATTTCCAACCAGAACATTATCCCAATCCCGTGGCCGTCCCGTTTTGTGGATCCCATTATATCTAAATTGGTCAACTTTATTTCGGTAAATCTGCGTACATCTTGAGAGGCTTCGAACTTCTTTTAAAAATGTTTCTCCCAGCTGTTTTGCAAATCTGCACAAATTTGTACTAATATTTTTACTAACAGTAATAGCCACCAAATGGTTAGGTGTGAATGGGCACCAGCCGAAGAGAAACAGCGATACGAATTTCAACAAACACTGGTTCCGAAAAGGTTGTTTTGATTTTTTATCGATCCATTTGATCAGTACAGCTTTAGTCAAAACAAACTCTTCACCTTTGGGTTTAAACATTGGAATTAAAATTTGTTTATTTAAATGAACTTTAATGCATGGGTTGTGTAATAAACACAGAACGCGATGTGTGTTTGAATCGGAGGGTGTTTTACATAACTCGCTGGAATGGCGTAATCATATTTCATTCGAGCCTAGGCTCTCGCGAAATATGACTACGCCATTCCAAATCGTTCTGTAAAACACCCACCGATTCAAAGACACATCGCGTTCTGTCAAAATATGGAGCTTTAAAACAGTTTACTGAAATAGTCGCGAGAAAACATTAGCTGGAATTTGTGGAAAATGCGGTTAAAAATTTCAGTAATTATTCAACACGTGCACATCATTTTCGTTAAATGCACCAACAGTGCAGTAATTGGATGCATCAACAGTGAAGTAATTGAACGCAACTGTTTCACTGATAACCGAATTTACAAATAAAGAAAGCAATAATGCCTGGAAGTAAACTGTAAAAAGATTTCGGTCAAGGATTTATCTATTACGATGTAGTTCAGATAGTAGCATTCCTTTGTCTCTTAACATAAACAACCAGTGGCGAAATAATAATAGTTTCCTTCCGGACCGGTTATAGCAAGCTCTCAGACCACCAGTCAAATTTTCACCGGAATACGCCGCTGTTATGGGCTGTATGTTTACCCACTTATCGCGGACATTGCGCAAAGACGAATTTTTTATACGATGTGATGTCCTCTTACTAGCAAATGTGTCCAGATATTTTTTCGACCTCCAGGTATAGGTATTTCAATCAACAAAACTACAATTGCGAGGAGTTTCAATTTATAAGGTCTTGTCATCAAGGGTTCGGTCAAAGCAAGTCTCATGAGAACAAAAAATAATTTGTTCTTCCAATGTCCCGTATTGATATTTTTGTAAAACGCTTTACCCAACGTTACGCCCATATTCAGACATCAAATATTCGTATCTTTAAAATGTTTGCTCCGAAACCGTAGCTCATAGTGCATCATTGGGACGAGCTCATTGGTATTGGCGATAGCTGACAATTAATGCGCCACAACTAACTCCATATACAAATAAATGAATTTCTGTAACATCAGCGAGAACTTCGCTAATCTATCTGCTACCCCACTCAAGACGGACTTAATCAGTGTCATACGGTAACCGGTTCTCGTCACATCACCAAAGTTAAGCAACGTCGAGTCCGGTTCGTCCTCGGATAGGTGACCGTCTGGGCGATCGATTCGGACTCCCGCGTTGTGTCCTTGAGTAACGCTTGATGACGTATAAGTTGTGATGCTGTGACTGTGGTTAATAGATTTTCTGAGGGTCCAATTCAGTCTCTAGAAGCCAACAAATAAGCTTTCCGACAGCCGGTATTACAACTCACCACCCCTCCTCCTATCCCTCCTACCACCCCCTTCCCCCCCCCCAAAAAAAAAAACAAAAACAAAAACGTTTCTTAATTCGATTGAACAGACAGCAACTGATGTGACAAGTCTGCAATGTCCCCAGATTAGTCCAATCTAAATATTCGTGGGGTTGGACTATTAGTCGGTCGGGTTTATAGTAAAATAACTCGAGACTGCTTGTAAATTTATTTACGGGTACATAAAATATACATGTAGTAGTTTGTCTTATTTACATATTAATTGGTCTTTAACCCTTTACCCAACGAATCGCCCGCATCCCCCCGCGTAATATGCAAATTCAGCAGTTGAAAAAATATTATTTTTCAAAAAAGTTCAACAAAACCATATCATGTGACCCCTCGTTGGAACGAGCTCGTCGAGCTCGTTCCAACGAGGGGTCACATGATATGGTTTTGTTGACATTTTTTGAAAAATTTGAAAAAATGATATTTAAAATAATAAATTTTGATATCGTCTGCGTTGGGTAAAGGGTTAACCCTTTACCTAACACGAAAAGTAGACGACAGTTGCAAAAAAAAAAAAAACAAATAATCTTGAATAACTGTTTCTTTTCATTTTGTGTCTCAAAAACATAGGTTATAACCCCATCATTGGAACTGGCTCGACGAGCCCGTTCCAACGAAGTGTCATAACCTATGGTTTGGAGAAAAAAAAAATGAAAAAATAATGAAAATTCCTTGGCGATTTTTGAGAATAGCGCTGGCCGGTTTTGGCTGTTACGTTGGGTAAAGGGTTAATGTCACATATTTCTGCACAATGGCTAATCATTACGACGACAGTTTTAGGGTGGAGGAAGCCAGAGTGAACTGTCAGCTCCCCAACATATTAACTCAACATACTAACTCCACAAGTGCGCCGTCGACGTGCAGCACGCCTTAGTAAACAACGACATCGTGCCACCACGTAGGTAATTGGGGTGAAGTACTTTGCCCAAGGACACAACGCGGGTGTTGCAGGTGGGAATCGAACCGAGGACCTCTCGGCTTGCAACCTGTACCTCTACCTACTGAGCCACCTCGCCCTCCATGTAGTAATTTTGGGACAGCTTCTAATTTAATTAACACCTCGCGTACTTCAAACTAGTCCTGCCAACAGCCGCGAGCGGGTACTGCAGATCTGCATTTGTACGACATGCGACATGTGTGTGTGACATTTGTGTGTGACATGTGTGTGTGACATGTGGTCGCTCGAGTGCTAGAATGTTCTATGTCCCCTATGGGACATAGAACATTCTAGCACTCAGCCGACGATGTGTGTATAACATAAATCCAAGGTTAAAGTCGTTCTTCGTTTGAAACTACATGATTAATAGCAAGAGCCTATCGACATCTAAGAATCCAAATGAGATGAAAATGCCCCGACAGGAAATATTATTAGGGCGGGGGGGTGGGGGTGGGGGGGGGGGTGGGGCTTTCTTCACTACGCCACTATACAATGAACTGAAAGGTTATGTTAACTCCCTTTTTGATTCTTCTTAAACGAAGATTGTAAAATGAAAAACTTCTTTCGAGGAGGGATTCTGGGAAATTATTTCGCTTGTTTACTTGTGAGGATGGCAATAATATTTTCATGGAAGGTTTTGCTACAAGTGAAGAAATGTTATTTTTCGTCTACACTCCTGAAATAAGTTGTCCTCCAGAAAGGGCAGCCCAGATATCAGTTATTTTACACGTTTCAAAGGATATGTTATCATCCCGTTAGAAACAATGTGCCATCTGCAATTCTACAGCAACAATGACCACCTTTGGCTTTATCAGTTGGGGTGGGGGTGGGGTGCAAACAACCCCTCTCTTTCTATCACTTGGTATCTGGTTTTGTGCATACACCATTAAATAAGACCAACAGATCACAACAGCTGTGAACTTCGTCTAGAACATCTACAAATAATAGCTGTATTTACATCATAATACAAGTCATCAACTTTCGAAACATAGGGAATTTTTATACCTGTTTTAGTCCCAGTGGTTTGACTCTATTACGTATCTTAAAATTCTAACCAGTGACTTTTTACAGAAATATTATAGAATTGCAGTCCGTGAATTGGGATCATATTGCGAAATGTACCCCCCCCCCCCTCGGAAACACCCCTTATGTCAGTGTGTGATATTGCCATCAACACAAAATACTTACACACCATAATTCCATTCTATACTGCTGTCCACAACTAGGGAGCATTTATTACTTACCACAGTTGGTTCCCGTCCGCCCGCCCGCCCGCCCGCCCGCCCGCCCGCCCGCCCGCCCCCGCCCCCCCGCCCGCCCGCCCGCCCGCCCGCCCGCCCGCCCGCCCGCCCGCCCGCCCCCGCCCGCCCGCCCGCCCGCCCGCCCGCCCGCCAGTCTCCTTCTCTTATAACCTGAAAGACAAAATTGTTGTTATAAGGAATGATCGCTTGTTTCCGTCTATTTCTTGAGTTATGAACCCCTAAAAAACAAAGGCTAAATTGTGTAAATGGGCTACGCCCATTTACACAGTTTAGCCTTTGTTTTGGGGGGGGGGGGGGGGGGGGGGTTATAACTCAAGAAATAGACGGAAAGAAACGATCACTCCTTATAATTAAACTTGAGGGACAATAAATTTAAACACTCTCTACATTGTGGGTTAAAATAAAAAAAAAAACAGGTAGCATCATGCTTCCTTGTGATAACTGAATAAAAAAGGAATAGTTTTCTAAATCCTGTTTGGAATAACGATACAGGTCACTGAAACATGTTCTTGTGTCATTAAAACTTTTTATTGACCAATGAATTTCGTAGGTTAAAAGGAACATCATAGGCCACGCCCACACAAAACTTCAATCTCCTTTTCCACTTGTCGGGAGGGTACTGTCATTCAAAGCAACGCTGAGTTAAATTTAATTCTGATTTTGACCATTTCCCGAGAACCTGAAATCACAGTTTGCAAATGTGGAGTTCGATATAAACCCAGATGACATGAACTTTATCTCAGAAAGAGTTCATTCAGGCTCTTTGGAAATTGAAAAATTTTGCTCGCGTGAATTTCGTTTGTGGATTATTACGATCGGCCATTGTTTACGTTTGATTTGCGTAAAACGATGAACGCAGACGATCACCTATTGCGTAAAAACAAATTGAACATGGAATAAAAAGCATGATAAGAATTTCATTGTTTATTAAATTTTATTTTGAAAGTCTTTTTAATATGATGAGATTAATATTACTTATTTTCATATTGAAACAATATATGATCTTGCAGGGGTTCTTCTCCATTAACACTGTGCAGCGTAATTTTTAAGACAAACATTGGGGGGTGTGGTTTAGGGCGGGTCTGAATGCGTGTTTTGTTCGGTTCGCTGTATTACGAAAAAAAAAAAAGAAATACTTTAGCCCATCATTTTGCCTGAAAGTGCATGAATAGAAAAACGGTTTAATTATAAAACACTTGTGTCTGAAGATGGTCAAGTCGAGCATAGACTACAACACTTCTGTAGAGATAACATTTTTGTATTTGTTCAAGAGACCCATCATCTCATGTTCATTTATTTTATCTTACAATCAACATGTATTTTGTCTGTATTAACTCCGAAACTATCGTGTATCCGATCCCCTGATACAAATGTTTGTATCAGGGGGTCGGATACAAGCACGTTCCTTTCGCGTGAGTTCCATTTTTCTCTCTTTTTGTTGATCTGTACGAATAAATAGTTCGTTATATATTCGTCTACATTCTTGACTTATCCCCAATATATTGTAAGATAAAATGATTATTATCATTATGTGGATGTACAAAATATGTATCCGAGTCTCGCTCCGGGTTCTAAGGGCAGATCGCGACGAGTCTTCGACTCGTCGTGATCTGCCCTTAGAACCCGGAGCTCGACTCGGATAGATTATTTGTACATTTTTTTATTTTAACCCACAATGTAGAGAGTGTTTAAATTTATTGTCCCTCAAGTTTAATTATAAGGAGTGATCGTTTCTTTCTGTCTATTTCTTGAGTTATGAACCCCCAAACAACAAAGGCTAAACAGTCTCGCTCCGGGTTCTAAGGGCAGATCGCGACGAGTCTTCGACTCGTCGAGATCTGCCCTTAGAACCCGGAGCTCGACTCGGATACATATTTTGTACATCCACATAATGATAGTAATTTCTAATGGAGTAAAAATCCAATGTTACACTTTCTAATAATAATCCACAACCAGCTACATTTTAGAGTTAGATGAGGTTGTTCACATTTCCATTTCCTCACTTGGTAATTTTACCATCATGCAGTGTGACGGCAACATTAACCAGTCATCATTATTTCACGTATAATTACAAGTAATGACTCATCTCACAGAAGAGTTAACAATTTTTAGAAAGATTAGGAAGTCCCTGCATGTAAAGTAGAGCAATGTACTAGCTCCGCAAGTTCAACAAAACGTTATTTTAGTTCATCTTTTTTATAATATGGCAAAGTAGTTTCACACAAAATTGTGTCTTAATAAGATTGCTAATCTACTATAGAACAGATGATCAGTAATGTGTTACGCCCACACTAATGGCTTTTGGTTTGGTGACAAAAATCCAACGTTCTACTTTATAAACAACAACGGCGAGTATAAACTGCAAATCCAAGTACTGGCGGAAAAAAAGAAACGCAAATTCAGTCTTGGTAATATAATTTTTTTATCCGTTGACCAAATGTAGTAAAATGTGACACATAGATACCTCACTGTACTGTCTAAAGAGTCTTTGGTTAAAATTCAGTCAATCATGACCACGTGCGACGCTGAATGCTTTCAACCAATTTGTCGACAAAGCGTGCATCCAGGGCACACCCACGTGCTATGGGCTTGAAAACCATACCAAATCCAAATTTCGAACAGTACTCAACTCGACTGAAAAGCAAAATGCTGCGAATGTTCGAAGTTGATAGGGGTAGGGATATTGCTCTAATTGTGCAGCCCCAATCGCAAAGTCTCGTCGTCCAGCAATTTGGTGTCCATGAGTCAACTATAGCTCGTTTAGTTGGGCGTCTCAGAGGCACAGGACGATTAGCTGACCGTCCAAGGAGCGGACGTTACTTCGCCACGTCAATGTATATGTCTCTCACACCTCCATAACCGATTTCAGACGGCGACGGAGACGGCGAGTCAGGTTGTAAGCACTTATGGTGGACGAATGTGTCCAATAACAGTTAGGAATCGGTTGCTGGAGTTCGATTTAAGGCCGTGACGTTCCTACGTTGGTCCTCAACGTGCACCCAGGCGATGTTGTTAACGTCGACTGCAATGGTTGCGGCCACATTCAGCAAATTGGTTTTACTTGGCCCACTGCAGACGTGTGTCATTCACTGACGAGTCTCGGTTCACGTTTTACAGGTCAGATGGACGACAACGTTGACGCGTGCGTTAAGGGAAATGGCTGAGTCGGGGAAGGGTCTGTTATGGTTGGGGGATTTCTCATGGCGTGGAACACCTCTTGTGGTCACCCAGGGCAATCTAACAGCCGTAAGATATCAGGATCAGGCCCTCATGCGTCACGTCCTTCCACTTATATATGCACGCAACCTTACGTTGCAACAGGATAATGCTAGGCCGCATGTTGCTAGAGTTTGTCGTGACTTCCTCAACCAAAACAATGTCCCAGTTAACGATTGGCCACCCTACAGTCCATGTTTGTCCCCGATCGAGTATTTGTGGGATGACCTGGACATGAAGGCCAGGAAGCGCGTCAACGCCCAAGACAACGTCGCTCAGCTCACGCAGGCTCTTCTTCAGGAGTGGAATAACATCCCACAAAGGTCCATAAACAACTTGACGGGGCCAATGGTAAGGAGAGTTAGAGCAGCGTCTGAAACCCATGCAAACGCCGTCTGTGTTGAGACAAAAAACCCGTTGCTCAGCTCACGCAGGCCATTTTTCAGGGGTGGAATAACATCCCACAAAGGTCCATAAACAACTTGATGGGGCCAATGGCAAGGAGAGTTAGAGCAGCGTCTGAAACCCATGCAAACGCCGTCTGTGTTGAGACAAAAAAAACTCGTTGCTCAGCTCACGCAGGCCATTCTTCAGGGGTGGAATAACATCCCACAAAGGTCCATAAACAACTTGATGGGGCCAATGGCAAGGAGAGTTAGAGCAGCGTCTGAAACCCATGCAAACGCCGTCTGTGTTGAGACAAAAAAAACTCGTTGCTCAGCCCACGCAGGCCATTCTTCAGGGGTGGAATAACATCCCACAAAGGTCCATAAACAACTTGATGGGGCCAATGGCAAGGAGAGTTAGAGCAGCGTCTGAAACCCATGCAATCGCCGTCTGTGTTGAGACAAAAAAACTCGTTGCTCAGCTCACGCAGGCCATTCTTCAGGAGTGGAATAACATCCCACAAAGGTCCATAAACAACTTGATTGGGCCAATGGCAAGGAGAGTTAGAGCAGCGTCTGAAACCCATGCAAACGCCGTCTGTGTTGAGACAAAAAAAAAACTCGTTGCTCAGCTCACGCAGGCCATTCTTCAGGGGTGGAATAACATCCCACAAAGGTCCATAAACAACTTGATGGGGCCAATGGCAAGGAGAGTTAGAGCAGCGTCTGAAACCCATGCAAACGCCGTCTGTGTTGAGACAAAACAACTCGTTGCTCAGCTCACGCAAGCCATTCTTCAGGGGTGGAATAACATCCCACAAAGGTCCATAAACAACTTGATGGGGCCAATGGCAAGGAGAGTTAGAGCAGCGTCTGAAACCCATGCAAACGCCGTCTGTGTTGAGACAAAAAAACTCGTTGCTCAGCTCACGCAGGCCATTCTTCAGGGGTGGAATAACATCCCACAAAGGTCCATAAACAACTTGATGGGGCCAATGGCAAGGAGAGTTAGAGCAGCGTCTGAAACCCATGCAAACGCCGTCTGTGTTGAGACAAAAAAACTCGTTGCTCAGCTCACGCAGGCCATTCTTCAGGGGTGGAATAACATCCCACAAAGGTCCATAAACAACTTGATGGGGACAATGGCAAGGAGAGTTAGAGCAGCGTCTGAAACCCATGCAAACGCCGTCTGTGTTGAAACAAAAAAACTCGTTGCTCAGCTCACGCAGGCCATTCTTCAGGGGTGGAATAAGATCCCACAAAGGTCCATAAACAACTTGATGGGGCCAATGGCAAGGAGAGTTAGAGCAGCGTCTGAAACCCATGCAAACGCCGTCTGTGTTGAGACAAAAAAACTCGTTGCTCAACTCACGCAGGCCATTCTTCAGGGGTGGAATAACATCCCACAAAGGTCCATAAACAACTTGATGGGGCCAATGGCAAGGAGAGTTAGAGCAGCGTCTGAAACCCATGCAAACGCCGTCTGTGTTGAGACAAAAAACTCGTTGCTCAGCTCACGCAGGCCATTCTTCAGGGGTGGAATAACATCCCACAAAGGTCCATAAACAACTTGATGGGGCCAATGGGAAGGAGAGTTAGAGCAGCGTCTGAAACCCATGCAAACGCCGTCTGTGTTGAGACAAAAAAACTCGTTGCTCAGCTCACGCAGGCCATTCTTCAGGGGTGGAATAACATCCCACAAAGGTCCATAAACAACTTGATGGGGCCAATGGCAAGGAGAGTTAGAGCAGCGTCTGAAACTCATGCAAACGCCGTCTGTGTTGAGACAAAAAACTCGTTGCTCAGCTCACGCAGGCCATTCTTCAGGGGTGGAATAACATCCCACAAAGGTCCATAAACAACTTGATGGGGCCAATGGCAAGGAGAGTTAGAGCAGAGTCTGAAACCCATGCAAACGCCGTCTGTGTTGAGACAAAAAAACTCGTTGCTCAGCTCACGCAGGCCATTCTTCAGGGGTGGAATAACATCCCACAAAGGTCCATAAACAACTTGATGGGGCCAATGGCAAGGAGAGTTAGAGCAGCGTCTGAAACCCATGCAAACGCCGTCTGTGTTGAGACAAAAAAAAAACTCGTTGCTCAGCTCACGCAGGCCATTCTTCAGGGGTGGAATAACATCCCACAAAGGTCCATAAACAACTTGATGGGGCCAATGGCAAGGAGAGTTAGAGCAGCGTCTGAAACCCATGCAAACGCCGTCTGTGTTGAGACAAAACAACTCGTTGCTCAGCTCACGCAAGCCATTCTTCAGGGGTGGAATAACATCCCACAAAGGTCCATAAACAACTTGATGGGGCCAATGGCAAGGAGAGTTAGAGCAGCGTCTGAAACCCATGCAAACGCCGTCTGTGTTGAGACAGAAAAACTCGCTGCTCAGCTCACGCAGGCCATTCTTCAGGGGTGGAATAACATCCCACAAAGGTCCATAAACAACTTGATGGGGCCAATGGCAAGGAGAGTTAGAGCAGCGTCTGAAACCCATGCAAACGCCGTCTGTGTTGAGTCAAAAAAACTCGTTGCTCAGCTCACGCAGGCCATTCTTCAGGGGTGGAATAACATCCCACAAAGGTCCATAAACAACTTGATGGGGACAATGGCAAGGAGAGTTAGAGCAGCGTCTGAAACCCATGCAAACGCCGTCTGTGTTGAAACAAAAAAACTCGTTGCTCAGCTCACGCAGGCCATTCTTCAGGGGTGGAATAAGATCCCACAAAGGTCCATAAACAACTTGATGGGGCCAATGGCAAGGAGAGTTAGAGCAGCGTCTGAAACCCATGCAAACGCCGTCTGTGTTGAGACAAAAAAACTCGTTGCTCAGCTCACGCCGGCCATTCTTCAGGGGTGGAATAACATCCCACAGAGGTCCATAAACAACTTGATGGGGCCAATGGCAAGGAGAGTTAGAGCAGCGTCTGAAACCCATGCAAACGCCGTCTGTGTTGAGACAAAAAACTCGTTGCTCAGCTCACGCAGGCCATTCTTCAGGGGTGGAATAACATCCCACAAAGGTCCATAAACAACTTGATGGGGCCAATGGGAAGGAGAGTTAGAGCAGCGTCTGAAACCCATGCAAACGCCGTCTGTGTTGAGACAAAAAAACTCGTTGCTCAGCTCACGCAGGCCATTCTTCAGGGGTGGAATAACATCCCACAAAGGTCCATAAACAACTTGATGGGGCCAATGGCAAGGAGAGTTAGAGCAGCGTCTGAAACTCATGCAAACGCCGTCTGTGTTGAGACAAAAAACTCGTTGCTCAGCTCACGCAGGCCATTCTTCAGGGGTGGAATAACATCCCACAAAGGTCCATAAACAACTTGATGGGGCCAATGGCAAGGAGAGTTAGAGCAGAGTCTGAAACCCATGCAAACGCCGTCTGTGTTGAGACAAAAAAACTCGTTGCTCAGCTCACGCAGGCCATTCTTCAGGGGTGGAATAACATCCCACAAAGGTCCATAAACAACTTGATGGGGCCAATGGGAAGGAGAGTTAGAGCAGCGTCTGAAACCCATGCAAACGCCGTCTGTGTTAAGACAAAAAAACTCGTCACAATTTAATAAGTAATGAAGAAATAACATCAAAATCCAAACAATGAAATAATCATCCATAACACATTTGAAATATTTACCACAGAAAAAAACTTGCGTTTCTTTTTTCCTCTAGTATATATAACTAAATTATGTGAAAGGGACAGCCGGCGACGTCTCTTATGGGTTTGATAAATTATCTGTTCATATTATCTTTAGTTTTGTATCGAGGTCCCATTATTTCATTTGTTGTACACTTATCATCGCACGTGTCATTACAGTCGCCGTGGTCTGGTCGTAATCCACGCATGGGAACTGATGTCCACGCATCCGTTTACCAAGTAATAAAAAGCATCATTATTAATATTTTAATTAACGAAGCACCGGGTTGTACCCGGTGCTTCATTAATTAAATTTTTGGCGCTTAATTTTCCTATAATTAGTGTTTGAAATCTAATATTTTGACGTCTGTGGAAATATTGCCCATCCGTGGAAAGTAACCAGTCCACGACGGCCGTATCGTATATCTGTATTTAATGTAAAATAGGTAATTAAACATACAAGGGAATTTGTTCAAGAGAAAAATAATTAATATTAAATGTTGAAGTTATCCTTTTTGTGCAACAGAAAAAAGAAAAGTAATATCAAAGGTACAATATAATAATATTTCACAATAAAAAAAGCAAATAAGAAGACAGTATTTATTCAGCAAAAATACATCTACGACGAGTCAGTATGCTACAGCTGTATATACATGTAATAATGTTGCATAAACCAAATGTTATAATTATAAAAGATTAACATATAAACATTATTGCAATCGTACCATTGATTATCAATCGCTCAGATTGCTCAGTAACTTTTCCCATTCCTTGACGAACAGCTTGATCACGTTACAGATAATGGCACATAAACTGGGGTCGTTATTTTTCATGATGACTTCAAACTGAGGTTGTTTGTCTGCATCTGAAAAACTTGTAATCACCGCTTTTAAGATATCTAATAATTGTGTTCTGTTGTGTCCATACGCCGGGCAATCCATAACAAAATGTATTTCCGTTTCAATAGTGCCGACTGTGTTGCACACACGACATAATCTATTTTCTACCGATGTAACAGGTTGCGAATGTCTACCTCTTTCAATCGCAAGGTTATGATGACTTATTCCTAATCTCGTAAACATATTTCTTGCTTCATGTGAAATTAGTATGCAAAACTATGGTTCGAGTTTGTAAAAGCATGTTCTGGCCGGATTTCCATAGAGTTCTGGTCGGAACTGGAATGAGAACTAGAATTTAAATTCAGCCGGAATTATTCGGAATAAACTATTCTCCAATGCATCCATACACATAGGACACATAAAAAAGGTGAACACTTATCATAATATGGTTGACCTTGCAAGACTTGATTTTGGTGTCTTTCAACATCAGGAGCCAATACTGTAAATGTTCTACCTATTTATGTAACTGAATACAATCAATACTAGCATTTTAAAAGATATGGCAATTTGCCAACTAGCAAATTGCCACATCTTTAAAATTCTAATGGCTTATTTAAACCCATTAAAAGTCATAACTAGAAAATACAATTCTAGAAAATACAATTGTAAAAGTTTTATAGTATTGGCCCCAGGTCGGGTCTTTCACGCCAACTTTCGGGAACCCAAACTTACGCTGTTCTTAGATTTTGGAACATCGATCCCTTATTGCAATAATTCCGACCTTTTGTTTATTCGAGTGGAAATAGAGGGCGATGACATTACGTTTTGGTGGTGGGGGTACACAGAAGACGGTTTTCTGCACGGTACTTGTATAGGAATACGGCATTGTTTTAATGAATGTGAATACAATTCTGAGGTAAGGCCCCCCACAAAGTACATCTTCTATTTCTCAGGCCATTTTTGTAAAATTGTATATGGGCGGGCGGTTTTTTATTTTACTTTTTAATTTTTGTGTTATTTCTTTGCCATCAAACGTTCATGTTCTTGGTTTGTTTTATGTTTTATAATCCACAGAATAGCATGGGTGGTGGATTTAAATGTGAATAATTACATTGTTAATGTAGTTATACGTTTTGGGTCCAAATACTCAATTCCCATTGGTCAGCTGGATGAAAATGTCATGACCAAATGTAATTCATTTTCCAATGAATACATTTGGTCGAACTTTGACCCGCATTTACGGTAGAGCGCAGTTGACAGAATGTAATTCGGGCGCTGTCTGGGCCGGTTTTTAACTTTTAGCGCCTCTGGCAGTGATTAACTCCGCTGCTGTTTCTTTGATGATATTTCCCAACTGTGGCAAAAAGCCCGTTACTAAAATACTCGTTTCCATTTCCGTTCAAGTTAATAATTTGTGATATCTCAAACAACTTACAAGAAATGTCAATCGACAGTGTGAAATTATTTCAGTGATTTTATTTTTGAACTTGTCGTTTCACAGGTGATTATAGTTTACTGATATGTTAAATAAATTGTTTTGAACATTCCAAGTTTCGTTGCGAAAGATGGCAATTTGACAAATTTGGGTTTATGCCGAAAACCGGCGCTCAACTCAGAGTTGTGAGCTTTGTCTTTTGTGTGAGGGTGGTTTTTCGCCTCGTTCGTACATGTTTTATTTCGTCTTTCTGCTTTGTTGTTTGGTAAAATGTAGTTTAAACAGTTACGGAATGTAATTATAAGAATTGAATGCAATTTTTATAATCTTTATTGGAGTATGAACGTGTGGGAATGGGTACAAATTGTATGAATCCCTTCGGGATTCATACATAATTTGTACCCATTCCCACACGTTCATACTCCAATAAAGATTATAAAAAATGCGTTCAATTCTTAATTGTTTTTCATCAAAGTGATACCAATAACGATTGTTATGTATTCGGTTCGATATTCGATTTGATTCGCATATTAATGTGATTTATACAATGCTCGTCTACATTACTTCCTGTGAAAAGCCTATATGTTAAATTTTAGCTTTTAACCACATGACCGATGTATAGCTTCTACTACAGTTAAAAACAAATTAAACCTATAGTAGGAAGTTCATCCAGCTTGATCTTTGAATTGGCGCAATTTGCCACCTTCGATACATTCACACATCGCGATGTTTCATTCAAACATACGACGTTTTGTGCTACTATCTACTACCCCCACTGAATTATTAAGTTTAAAATACCTACAATTAAATATTTAAAATAAAATTTAGGAATTGTTATTAATTTCACAGAAAAAACGAGGTAAATTCAATCAACTTTGCCGATGTGTCTAACTGTCAATCAAACATTCACGTGCAGCCGGAAGTACCGCTCACCGGCGCAGATGTAAACAAAAACCCATGTGCTGGCGATAAACAGCATCATTTTTCACCATTTTAAGTGGCAAAGTCGATTATTTATTAAGAGTATGGTATAAATAAAACAAATAGGTGCTAGGGCTGGTAATTAAACAACTCGTAGAATAAGGGTTTTAACAAGCCTAGTGGTGTAAATCTGATTACCGGCACTAATACCTATTTATGCTATACGTATTTGATTAGGTATTCAATTAGCTCGAATTCGAATATTCAAAGTGATACGTGTCGATATCAGAAATAGTGAGGGAAAACTGTTAGCGCCTTGGGGAACACCGACTGTAACAACCTTTTATATACGTTCAACTACAGTAAAATAAAAAACGTATCCCCCACATTGAAGATATAGAAATGTTCACTTCAACTGCATCGAGAACGTGACGAAATCACTCCGTGTTTCCATGCTATTGTTGTTCATAAACGAGGAAATATGTTAACTGTTATAGTTTAGCGGGCGCGGTGGCTCAGTAGGTAGAGGTGCAGGCTGCAAGCCGAGAGGTCCTCGGTTCGAATCCCACCTGCGGCAACAGCGTTGTGTCCTTGGGCAAGACACTTCACCCCCATTGCCCACGTGGGGGCACTGTGACGCTGTGTACTAAGGCGTACTGCACGTCGATGGTGCACTTGTCTTCAACCAATGCTTACCCTGCTTGTGTGGAGTTAGTATGTTGGGGAGCTGACAGTTGCTCGCCGTTGCTCGGTGGTTCTCTCCGGGTACTCCGGCTTCCTCCACCCGTAAAACTGTCATGGTCATGATTAGCCATTGTGCAGAAGTATGTGACCTTAAACACCATTGAATAAATAAATAAATGTTATATTTTAGTGATATTATATGCTAGCCTGCGAATTATCGCAAATTATCTAAAAGATATTTCTCGATATCCATCGACTCGAATATCCCTCAGTAGGTTCCTAAATGATGTCACGCTTCGGCGCATGGCGTCGCCTCGAACGTCGCCTCGAGGGAACGATCAGCAGATCTTTGTTATTGTCGTAAAACTGTTTTCAGTCGAATTGGGCTGAATATTGAGCAGTAAAGTGTCACGTGGCATATAATAAAAAGAAAATCTATGCTATTTTCTCGTGTGGCCCTGAAAGAATTATATTTCACTTGCGCAAGCGCTCGTGAAAAATAAAAAATTCAGCTCCACACCCATGACATAATTACCGATATTCACTAAAACAGCGTAGATATCCTCTATATATTAATCCTTTGAGGCTTAAATTTTCCTGACGTTCAAACGTCACTGAGAATTCAGTTTCTTCAACGTTTTTCAAAATGCGACGTCAAACGTAGGAATTTACAAATAACAAGATATTTTTTCACGTTAGTGATTATCTGGTTGAGGGCTAGATTATTTTTGGTGGTCTGAATGTGTTATTCAAAATTTGTTTTATTACAAATTATTGGAGAGTGCCTACAGGCACAAATTTATATCAACAAAATATTATTTGTGTTTCACTGAATATGAAGTACACATGTATAAGCAACAGAAGTGTTGGCTTTTGCTCTGGTATCCCCATTTTTTGAAAGACCTGAAAGTGGCTTCTTGATTTCAACCAGTTAAGAAGTCTTGACAGCAGGATTATATTAGTGTTTTAAGCTGCGAAAACATTTGACTCAACGGTTGTCACTGAGCACAATTCGGGAGAAAATAGGAATTGAGGTGGAAACTTTAAAAAAAATCGAAAAATAATAACAACACAAATGAGCACAAAGTATCAAGGTGCTGTTTGATTCTATGCGTCATGAGATGTACAAAAGTATCAAAGGATTAAAATAGGCTATATGTTAAAAAATTGATACATATAGTAGGTATACCGACGGAAGTATATGGGAACTAGATTTTGTCACAGCGGCAACAGTCAGCGGTGGTCATTGTAGTTCAATTTGAAAACTCATCAAGGTGAATACCGCCGATATATTGTTGAAAACTATCAACTTCTTTTGAAACGCTTATGATATAGAAAGAAACTCTAGAGGTTTGAGTGGATACCGAAAATTATCCCATTCGTGACTACGACAAATGTTTATAAATGAATATTTGTCTGAGTAACTCATGGAATAATTTTCGGTGTCCACTCAAAAACACTAGATATCCTCGGTTATCTAAGCAAAGTTAATTTTAATTTGCTGCTTCCGCTGCTTCCTGAAAAGTTTGAATCGATCCTACACGCGACCAAAACTCACCTCATGTTACAATTTTAAAATTACGCCCCAAGCCAGACTACCGTTGCTGTTTTGTAATGTTCTTTCACTCAGGGGGATATACAAATATTCTTTCATATTCCAGTTGTAGATATTCCAATCAATAAGTATTTAACACACTTTGAAATCATGAAGATATTAAAAATTTTAAAATTACGCCTCAAGACAGACTACCGTTGCCGTTATGTAACGTTCTTTCACTCAGGATGATATTCAAATATTCTTTCATTCGCCAGTTGTAGATATTCCAATCAATAAGTATTTAACACATTTTGAAATCATGAAGGTATTAGCAAAATTAGTGGAACTACGCGGCGTAATTAAAAAATAAGTGTGCGGTTAGTCTTCATTCTTAATGGTAATCTCATAAGAATCGATAAAGTCGAGTCTCGATTGATCAACGTTTCTTGGAGTTGATTCATTGATAATCATAGTTTATCCCTTTACCTAACCTGAAAAGCAGACGACACTTGCAAAAATAATTCTTGAATAACTAATTTTTTTTCATTTTTTGTCTCAAAAACATAGGTTATGACCCCTCGTTGGAACGAGCTCGACGAGCTCGTTCCAGCGAGGGGTCATAACCTATGTTTTTGCTCGTATGATCTGGGCTCATATCTCATTTATGTTCATGTGCATATACGTTCACATAAACGATCTTGTGCAAATAAATGTGGCGAAAGAACGATCAATGTTTTATTCACAGTGGTAAATATTTTTTCCTGAAATTAAACTTTCTGCCTAAATCACGGAGAGCGACATTAACGAATCTAAATATCCCATTAGACCTAAAGTTTATTTTGATATACTTAATTTTTTCTGTATGAGTGGATTTGATTAGATCGTAAAATGGCTATTCAAATTTTATTATGCCCTCAGTGTTTATTTCAAAATACAGTTAATAAATACGGAAGTGTATTTAGGACATGGTGAAAAAAATGGAATCTACATGGCAGATTTTTTAAACTGGCAGCAGAATAGTAATCTGCCAGGACAGATTAAATAATACTCACAGGCTGCTTAACCCTTTACCCAACAAATCGCCCCCATCCGCCCGTGTAATATGCAAATTCAGCAGCTGAAAAAATATTATTTTTCGAAACATTTAAAAAAAAAACATATCATGTGACCCCTCTTTGGAACGTGCTCGTTCCAAAGAGGGGTCACATGATATGGTTTTGTTGAAATATTTTTTGAACAAATTTAAAAAAAATGATTTTTAAAATAATAAATTTTGATATCGTCTGCGTTGGGTAAAGGGTTAAAATGGTCATTCCGAATACCCACTGCTAGAGATATCGGGTCTCAGTCTTTATGTCATTTGCCCCCGTTTTCTTCTTGCCCAACCTGATTCGTTGCTTAGTCGTTCACGCAAGTTCTCGAGGAAACTGAAACGTTGAATCTGGATACGGACTAATGTGTATTAGATGGAATGTTCCAGTGGCAGAGATCACCCAAGTAGCTTTGCCCAACTCGAACATCACAATCAGATGAAATAATCTTCACGGGCAGATTGTTGATTTTTTCTCCATATTCTGAATACACTTCAATAGATAAGACTTCACTGGAGCGAACCTTCTAATGAGCGGCCAAAATCTGTGTTTTTGAGGTATTTGGATAAGTTAACCCTTCACCTAACACACTAAATAACACATAAATGATTCTCCGTTTCGGCGTCCCACAAGGATCCGTATTAGGTGCGTTACTCTACAAGTCTTAAGCTCTCCCTGTTTTTTGAAATTATCCGGAGCACCCACCTTAATTTTCACTTTTACGCCTATGATACTCAGCTATATAGTAGTTTCACCCCTGGCATAGACTACGATGCATGCGATAAAACTGAACGCTGTATTCAGACACCATGGATGATGGAAAACATCCTCAAATTGTCCCTTGATAAGATGGAAGTGATATGCATAGGTCTACCACATCAGCTAACGAAAATATTCAAGATTCAACGATTACTTCCAGCAGCTGTGGAAGTAAACTTGGTTATTTCGTGGATGAAAAAATCTGACATCTGAAGAACATGTTAACCCTCAATTTGCCCGTGTAATATGCAAATTGAGCACTTGAAAAAATTAAATTTTTCAAAATATTTCAACAAAACCACATCATGTGACTCCTCATTGGAACGAGCTCATTGAGCTCGTTCCAATGAGGGGTCACATGATATGGTTTTGTTGAAAGTCTTGGAAATTTTTTTAAAAATTACATTTAAAATAATAAAGTTTGATATTGTCTGTGTTGGGTAAAGGGTTAAGCTCATTTGTCGAAGTTTGGTAGCGTGGCTCCTCAGTGATTACGATATAGGACTTCAAACCGTAAAGCCCACGGTTCGATCCCCACCAGGTGTAAGTGCTTTGTGCCCTTGGGGGCCCCGTGGCGATGTGTACTAAAACGTACTGGTCGTCGATGGTGCTATTGTGACCAACCAATACTAACCCTGCCTGTGCTGAGTTAGTATGTTGAGGGGTCTGACAGTTACTCGCCGCTGCTCTGTGGTTCTCTCCGGGTACTCTGGCTTCCTCCACCCGTAAAACTGTCCGACACGAGGTGACCCTGGCTGTCGAAAGTGTCATTAAACCCCAATAAAACAAAACAATCTATCGGAGTTCTTTTTTTCATTCACGCAATACCAGAAAAATTCGACCTTTCATTTACATATGAAAAAATCAGAGCAGGTTGTTCACGCTTTTGTTACAAGGCGCCTTGACCATTGTAAAAACTCCATTCTTGATAAGCTACAGCACATCCAAAATTCTACTGCACATGTCATCATCCGCCATAGAAAGTACTGCCTTATTACACGTGTTCTTTTAGATCCCCACTTGCTTCTGATTCAGCAGATAATTCTATTCAAATTTTTTCGTCTTATCTTTAATTACATCAAATGATCTTCATTCTTACTTGTCTAACTTGCTTACATAAGTCACGAAGGTCTCTAATCTTTTACGTCAATTCGTGTTTTGGCACTGCACTTTTTCAGCCTAATTTTCAACATGTTAATGCATTATAATCCGGATTTTACCTTTTTGAAGTCTAAACAACAGAACCCCAATGCGAGTAGCGCAAATAAAAAAAAATACCCAAATCACTTATATAATGATCGGTACCTGCTCATGAAGATTAGGACGTTTTCAAGAAAATGCGGAATTGGCTATATGTCTGGCTATCTGACGTTAAAGAAACACCTTTTTAACACAACAGATTTATGCCTAAAAAACATACTCCCACACACCTTTCCGTAAAAAAAACCCAAACTAAAAAACAAATCCAACCCCCCCCCCCCCCCCCAAAAAAAAAAAAAAAACCAAAAACAAAACCAAAGAAGAACAGATTGCTATTCTTTAACTTGCAAACTCTTTCTTGTTTTAAACTTGTGTTTGGGACTTTCACGGAAAATGTTATTCGTGACAAAACCAAAAATATCGTATTGTTCTTAAAGCGATTACACTCGGCCGCTAACAATACTGTATAGTTTGTTGCGAATTTTTGGTTTACACTAGAACGAGTTCTTTGCGTTATATTTTTAGCAAATTTTGGCCATTTACAAAGATGGACTTTGATGAAGCAGACCTCCTCTTGTTATTGTGGAAATTGACTCTAAGAAGGCACCGTAGACGTCCGTATATAATGGACTTTGAGGAAGAGGAGCTCCACTAAACACAAGTATCTAATGTGATAATACAAAGCTTTTGGAGTGGTTGGTTGGCACGATGTCACCCCATGAAAAGCGAGAACAACGTCTCCAGCAATTGTTCCCGGTCGTCGCTCAGCGAAATTCCTTAGGTCGGTTTTTCGCAAGAAACGTCGTGTCCCGCGTGAGCAGTCCAATGGATATAATTGAAACTATTTTATTTCACGTCACGACCACCGTATACGTAGCGGACTTTAACTCTTTGGGACTTTAATTATCCTGACGTTCAAACGTCACTGGTAATTCAGTTTGTTCAACGTTTTTCAAAATGTGACGACAAACGTTGGAAAGTACAAATAACAAGAAATTTTTCACATTAGTTGTTATCTGGTTAAGAGCTAGATTATTTTTGGTGGTCTGAATTTGTTATTCAAACTTGTTTTATTACAAATTATTGGAGAGTGCCCACAGGCACTCTCCAATAATTTGTAATAAAACAAATTTATATAAACAAAATATCATTTGTTTGACTGAATATGAAATATAAAAGGAAAGTGATGGCTTTTGCTCTGGTATCCACATTTTTTGAAAGCCCTGATAGTGGCTTCTAGCACTCAACCAGTTAAGAAGTCTTGACAGTAGGATTATATTAGTAGTTTAAGCTGCAATAACATTTGGCTCAATGGTTGTCACTGAGCACTATTCGAGAGAACATAGGAACTGAGGTTAAAACTTTAAAAATTCGAAAACTAATTACAAAGCAAATGACCACAAAGTATCAACGCGCTGTTTGACTTCGTACGTCATAATACGTTCAAAAGTACTAAAGGGTTAATACCTTCCCATGATTTTCTTCCTTGTCTTTGAACCATTTGGAAAGATTAGAGTCATTATTATATGTTATATGTTCCATTATAAAGGCCGCTACACATTGCCACGAACGACATGGTGAAAAATAAAAGCGACAATTTCGCCTTGAATTTCAATTTACGCAAAGATGGACTTCCAGGAAGATGACCTCCTCTTGTGATTATGGCTATTTATTCGAAGAAGGCACCTTAGACGTCAGTATTGGGTACACCCGGTAAATGTTCGGAGGCCTTATTTAGGTGAATAACATTGGACAGAGGTGGACGTAAAGTTAGATTTCTCAAGATTTCGATAATATTTCAGAATGAACCCGGCGTTGATTTGGGAACTCTTAAATGTGGTTCCTCTATTTCCACGTGCTATTACCTACAGTGTGGTCCATTAAATCAGCTTTTTCCACAAAACAAAGGTGTTTTATATGATAATATATCATATGACTCGTCCGTTTTGTTCACTTTAAAACATTTGATATTTTGTTTTCATATTAATCAGTGATAAATAAAGCCTTCCATCAATTTCATCGGTCAATTTCAAAGCTAGACAATTTGATTGGTTGAGCAAAATACAACTGGGCCACATTTTCATAATTTGCACAATTAGAGTTGGGAGCTTTCATTGGTCAATTTCAAAACTGGACAATTTGATTGGTTAAACAAAATACAACTGGGTTACATTTGCATAATTTCAGTAGGGAGAATTTACGTTATCTGTCCTATTTTGGGTGGGTTATATTGTATTAATCTTTTACCTACAAGAAAAACGCCATTCATTTTTTTATATTTTCACTTTTTGCTTCCAAAACATAGGTTATGACCCATGATTGGAACTAGCGTGTCGCGCTCGTTCCAAAGAGGGGTTATAACCTATGTTTGGAAGCAAAAAATGAAAAGTTTTAGTTATACGAGGATGTTTTTTCGAAGTGCCGTCTGCAACTCAAGTTAGGTGATGGGTTAAAAAGTCACACTAAGTGGCTAATTTGTGCGTGTGTGTGTCATATGATAAATAGAACATGAAATGACTGTTTTTCTCAGATAATATTTATGAAACTCGTCCGAAACGGAAAATTCTTAGACTTGTTTCATAAATATTATATGTGAAAATCACTCATTCCATATCCTCTATATATAAGTCTCCGATTGGATGGTGGGCACGATGTCACCACACGAAAGCGAAAAAAAGTTTCCCAAAATCTCTCTGGGCCTTTTCTAAAAGAATTCGCTTAGACGTTTTTTTTTTGCCATGTCGCACCGCCTCCAAATGTGATTCATTTCATTGAAACTATTTTTTGCATGTCGCGTACATCGCCTCGCTCGGGTCAGTGTGAAGCGACTTGAAGATGGCGGTGAACGTCTAGCAAATATCTTACGTTATCTAACGTCACAATAAATGAATGCATAATTGAATATCTATCGGGAAGTAAGGCGATTGATGTCAAAAGTTTAGATCGATTTCCCTGAGTGTTTTTGGCGTTCTGTGTTTTAATTTCAGTTGATAAAATACATACAGCGTTTGAGAAGGAATCTTACTTATCAATATACTACTCAAAGTTTGTGCAGTCAATGTACCACGTTCAAGGATACAGAGCTCTGTACGTCCGCCCCAGACCACAATTGACCCTCCACCATAGCGGTCTTGCTTAGCAATGTTGGCTGCATTGAATCGCTCTCCTGGTCTTCTCCATACCCTAGAACGCCTATCTGTGTGGTCTAGGCAGTACCTTGACTCATCTGTAAAAAGGACAGGTCTCCAATCTTCTCTGGTCCATCCAACGTGGTCCATGGCCCATTCATATCGTGCCTGTCGGTGGTTCTGGGACAGCAAAATGCGAATACATGGTCTTCTCGATCGGAGACCACCTTCGTGAAACCTTGTCCGGATAGTCTGCGTCGAAACATTTACCTCGGATGCATTCTGAAGGTCACTGCGAAGCTGGGTTGCTGTGGCAAAGCGGTTCCTATGGGCCTGAATAATCAAAAACCGGTCTTCAGCTGCAGATGTTGCCCTGTCTCTGCCAACACCATGCTGTCTTACTGGTGTACCATACTACTGAAATCTTACCCAGGTTCTAGTGATCATCGTATGGTGCACACCAAGAGCTTCACCAACCTGACGATGAGTAGCCCCTTACTCCACCATCCCTACAGCCCGCCACATTTCTGCTTCAGACAAATGTCTTCTTACATTTGCATTTATCATATTCAATCATTAAATCACAAGGGTTTGTGTTGAAATGAAGATTGAATACACTACACATGTCATGTACATGTAGACAGTGCACGAAAACATCTTGAAAATCAAGGGGTACATGCTTTCCATGACTGTCACGAAAAGTCTGCCTGTCAAGAGAGCTAACGTAAACACTGGGGACCATCTCAATACATTCCTCAATCATATCCACAAAAAATATCGCAAATATGACACAAGCAAATTTCACAATGATTTGTCGAATATTTGTTGCTTAGCACACTTTGAGTAGTAGAATTCGTGACTGCTTTCAGCCGCAACTAAACACTTATATTTCTTCGCCATCACTTATGAGATAATTTTGGTAATTACTGAAAACAGTACGTGTCTTCTTTTTAGTATAGCATGTGCCTGAATGACCCCCATTTGCCGGACTTTTGCCGGATCAAAACTGGACGTTTTCTGCTTAACCCTTTACCTAACATGAAAAGCAGACGACACTTGCAATCAAAATTCTTGAATAACTAATTTTTTTCATTTTTTGTCTCCAAAACATAGGTTATGACCTCTCTTTGGAACGAGCTCGTCGAGCTCGTTCCAAAGAGGGGTCCTAACCTATGTTTTGAGACTAAAAAAGAAAAAAATAATGTGAATTAATTGGCGATTTTTGTGAATAGAGCTGGCCGGTTTTGACCGTTACGTTGGGTAAAGGGCTAAACGTTCCCTCGTACAAAACCTCGACTCTTTTCAAACGTTCATTCGGTATGACGTATACACACTGCATTTACTATTTTTGATAAGGAAGGTTGATGTTTCCTCAAATTTCCCCCCGCGACACGGTAGACGTTGCCAGTAACATCAGGGGCTATTGTGGCCATCAAACGTCATAGATACGTTACCGACCCTTAATGTCCGAGGAACGATCCAACAAACCATTGTTCGAGTGAAGGTATGTAGAGCCTTCGTAGTGGAATGGCATGGCAGTATAGTTTGGGCCGTCTGCACCTCTGTTGTTAGCACTACTACTAACCTCTATAAGGATTTGCAACAGAGTGTGACTTCTACAGGCAGCAAGCAAACCCACGGGATGATTAATCATGTAGGGTATTTTCAAGTATCCTTTCGATTTGGTGGGAGAGTACTGTAGCACAGAGGAGGAGCACCAAGGTCGGAGTAGAAGCGATGTTTTGTCACTATATATAGCCTTCTGGCTGGTAGTGACTAGTCTTAGACAATGGTTTTCCTTCTGTTGTTTGGTTCTAGAGTACTCCGGTAGAATGGAGGAATCACTCACTTGGAGCAGTTTTACATTCAATTCTTGTCTGTCCCAACTGTGTTGTATATTACCGCTATTGATACAGCCCCATAATAATACTACACCGACGGTTCTCTACCATTCTGACCACCCCTAAATACTGCACCCCCAATAGTACGCCGGAATTTCCGATGCGTTTTCGATTTCCGAGATGGGACAAAGATTCGTCAGAGAAGACACTCAAAACGTCCATTACTCTAACGACTTTTTAACTCTTTTCAGTACCCTGGTGTAGTGGAAGCAAAGTCACACGCAAAAACTGACAGTGACAATGAACGTGTAAGCCACGGATAACAAGACCCGTAGGAGTAGTAGCAGCAGCTAGTTGCACAGTGATAAGGAACAGTGAATAACAAAACCGGCAGTAGAAGAAGTTAGTTGTACAGTTAAAACTAGAAGTCCTGTCCTGAAACGCGCGTTAAGCTACGCGTTATGACCATAGTATGGCTATCAAATTCTGTATATATGGCCTGTGCACAAGAAATGTTTCAGCCAATGGACCTCCGGGTAACCCGGAGGTCCATTGACAGAAACATTGCCTGTGTTTGCTATGACGAAGTGGGAGAACCTGCCATGCTTTGGATGTCATTCGATATGACAACTGCCCGCCCGCAATTCCTACGCGCAATTAAGCCTAGGTAAGCGCACAGTTCGTGACAGGGCTTCTAGTTTTAACTCTATGCATGGAAATAGCCCGCGAACGACTGTTTAGATTACATGAGGGTTTACAGCAGTTGTAAAAATGACGAACGAACAACAGGTTGCGACAACTAATACAACACGAACTAAATTCCCAAGCCCACATGTTTTGAAAATTAGACAGTACAATCTTTCGGGAAGTTCGACTGAAAGGTAACACGATGAGTCCACATATCAACAGAGAGACATACCGTTTACAATAAGCCACAAAAAAGTAAGATGACATGACCATTTGACCACAATGTTCGTTTGTGCAAAAGCCCCCTTATGTTTCGTATATCATTCGTCTGGACGCGCGCATATCGCTTAAATAATTTAACTTGAAGGCGAGAATTTATCGAAAAACTATGCCACAGTGTTTCATCCTGATCTTGTTTCCCGATCACTTACGGAAATTAACGACACAGCGCAATTTTCCTCATTCGTCGAAACTAGATCTCTCAGTCATATAAAGGTAGGTAATAGTTACCAACCAATCTGGAGGTATTCCTTTGAACAACCCGACAGCGTGCGGTAAGTGATAGCGTAGGTATAGCGGCGCGGCGAGTTGTTACAGCATACTTGCAGGTTGTTTAAATTCATGAATACCGACAGCCAGATTGGTAACTCGTCGCCTGAGTACTAGAATGTTCTATGTCCCCCATGGGACATAGAACATTCTAGAACTCAGCCGACGAACTGACATACACCCTGTCTTTTGTTCAACCAATAAATCAGGCGGACTCGGGTATACTTAGTTCACTTAGTACACGAGATGTATTCAAGTGATGTAAATTGAACACATGGCCCATTGTTCTATGAGATATTTTAAGTTGGGTACCAAGCCCGAAAAACAACAAAGCCAGGGAGTAAAGTTTATATATACCTGTTTTCTATTTGTATCTTATGCGTCCATGAACACTATCTCTATTTGCTATTATAGATACTTGCTCTGTTGGTTTTATTTATTTATTATTTATTTATTTATTTATTAAGGTTTAACTACACTTTAACAGACAAGGTCATATCGTGTCGGTGACAGTTTTACGGGAGGAGGAAGCCGGAGTACCCGGAGAGAACAACAGAGCAACGACGAGCAGCTGTCAGCTTCCCAATATCGTAACTCGCACTACATCACAGGCAGGGCTAGATTGGCTGAAGACATGCGCGCCATCGACGTGCAGTACATGTCCCTATGTGGACAATCGGGGTTAAGTGCCTTGCCCGTGGACATAACGCGGAAGTCCGAATCGATCGGTTAGACGGTACCCATCCAAGTACAAACCGGGCTCGACTTTGCTTAACTTCTGTGATCTGACGAGAACTGGTTACCGCAACGCGATCGCGCGCCCTGTTGGTTTTATTGAAAATATAACTGCAACTGGACCTCGTTTGAAATAATATGAAGTTTGTGATCTGATTAGTGTTAAAATAATGCGTAATTTTTCTTCGTGGCGATGAAATATTCGGAATGCAGCTGAGGTATTCAATTATTTCCGCGTGTATCAAAAATTAAAACACGCTGTTTTCTGTTTACATTCGATAGCTTCGGGCAAATTCTTTTATAACTTCGCAATGTCGTATCTTCTGCAAATTCTTCTACATGAAATAATTTTAATTACTGATTTAAGTAATTCGTTGTTGCTTCTGACGCCCAGCACTTTGTACACGCGGATTTTAACATGCTCTCTCACATGCAAACAAAAATCGACGAGTCGATATGTTATTCAAACTATCAAGGCATTGTCCCTTTAAGAAATTTACCGCGTAAATGAATGACAATAATTAACGCTAAAGCGAGATTGCGCGTTCTTTGTGGCTATTTTGTTTGGCGAAAAATCTGTTAAGACGTAAAAAGCATAGCCAGAGCAGTGAAAACAAACGGAGATGGTGGAAACGCGTTGCAAAATATTCTTCCCACACTTTATCATTATGTTACATAACATAACATGCTAACGGATTATGACGTTAGCTCTTTATGCTCAGGCTTGAATTACAGTGAGCAAATTAAATACAGTGCAGTCGCCGTGAACTGGTCGTACTCCACGAGTGGACAGTGATGTCCAGATATGCGTTTACCAGGTAGTAGAAATCATCATCAGCAATTGTAATTAATGATTCTCGAGGTCGTATCCCGTGCTTCATTAATTAAATTTTTGATGATTATTATTCTTATTATTGATGTTTGGAATCCAATATTATTGCATTCGTAGAAATACTGTCCACCGGATGAAAGTTATTTATTTATTTATTTATTTATTTATTTATATATTGATTTATTTATTTATTTATTGGGGTTTAAGGTCATATATTTCTGCACTGTGGCTAATCATGACCATGACAGTTTTACGGGTGGAGGAAGCGGGAGTACTCGGAGAGAACCACCGAGCAACGTCGAGCAACTGTCAGCTCCCCAACATACTAATTCCACACCAGCAGGGTTAGCATTGGTTGAAGACAAGTGCACCATCGACGTGCAGTACGCCTTAGTCCACGACGTCACCGTGCCCCCAGATGGGCAATGGGGATGAAGTGTCTTGCTCAAGGACACAACGCTGTTGCCGCAGGTGGGATTCGAACCGAGGACCTCTCGGCTTGCCGCCTGCACCTCTACCTACTTAGCCACCCCCCCCCCCGAGGAAAGTGAAAAGACCACGACAGAAGTACTGTACAGCGACATACCCAGAGATATGTCCACAATGGGCTAGTGATATAAATACATTAACGCTGGCTGTGTGTTGGTGTATGCCGACTCTGCATATTACTATGGAACTATTTCCTGTTCAATGAGCTTCGATCAGATTATATATGCCAGGCATTCATATTATCCAAATTGTGAGGGCCATTCAATTTAACCCTTTGAACACTAGCGGCCACTTTTCCGACCAGGAACATGATACGTCATAAGGTCATTATATAGGGTGGCTGTTCAGTAAATGTGTGGGGTAGACCAATAAATATTTTCAACGTGCAGCCCCGAGGCTGCACGTTAAAAATATTAATTGGTCTACCCCAAATAATGAATATGGACTCTTCTAATTGATGCCATTGAACTGGCATGGAATATACCATTAGAGTTCAAAGGGTTAATGATCGGGTACCGAGGCTAATTATTTAATATTTGCTCAACCATCAGATCATCTGATACATTCATCATACCGATGATGCAAAAATACGTCGTCAGATATTGTTTGGAAATGTCATTGAGACCGACCCTTTGATAGATTGCTCGATAAAATTCCAAATCGAGACAAAGGAAATATTTTATGTGAAGTTCAATATCAATAAAGTGGGACTAAATACACCTTTTACGTAATTTATTGCGGCGTTGCAGGCATCACACAACTATTCGGCAAATTTACGAGAAAATAGAAGGAGTATGACGTGATTTACCAGATGAAAGTCTGATGAGTGTGTCCATTTTTGTAAGAATAATTTTAATTTACTGGAAGTATATTGCATTCAAGGCTTCCTTCTGGGAGAAATCCTAGGTTCCTATTTTCTGTCCCACCTGCGCTGAGATGGACATATTAATTGGAGTATTATGCCCCTGGCTTTGGTCGGGTAGCATATATAGACTGAAGTGTGGGTGAGTGTGCGTGGGTATGTGGTTGTGTGAGGGGGAGAGATCTGTTTTCCCGATGTTGTGATTACCTAGTTTGCCTTCCCACAAGGATTTCATTCATTTTCTCAATACCCCCACAAAGAAAGCTAGAACGGTGTCATTTGTGCGCAAAGCACACTGTGGTGTGTATCCACGCACTTTCAGTTTGCCATCGCGATGATCACAAATCAATTCACATACAACCAAAGTTTTAATATATAGTGATTTATAAAACTAGGAGACCTCCATGCAGATCAGGGAATCCTATCAGAACATATGAAAACACTTTAACCCTTTACCTAACATGAAAAGCAGACGTCACTTGCAAAAATAATTCTTGAATAACTAATTTTTTTCATTTTTTGTCTCAAAAACATAGGTTATGACCCCTCGTTGGAACGAGCTCGACGAGCTCGTTCCAACGAGGGGTCATAACCTATGTTTTTGAGACAAAAAATGAAAAAAATAATGAAAATTAATTGTCGATTTTTGAGAATAGCGCTGGCGGGTTTTGGCCGTTACGTTGGATAAAGGGTTAAACATTTTGAATATTACACCAATGTTTCAGGTCTTCCAGCTTTATACATGCCAGAAAAGCATTTTTCTTTCGATGTGAATTTTAATTTGGGTTTTTTGGTGAACCTGATAGCTTTGTCCTTCCTGTAATGATGTAAGATTGATGAAAAATAATGTGAGACCCCGAACGTCATTTCCAAACCTCATATATTGATAAAACTTGTATATAAACGAATTGCAAATCGAAAAGCGTCATGTCGCCAAAGTATGAACCTGAAGATTGTTTCAATTTGACGAGTAGGCAAACCACACACTCTACTTGTACAAATCTACCGCTAATATGAAATCAAATGTGAGACGAATTATGACAACATTCTTACTCGTCATAATTTTCAAACTTATCAAAGCAAGATATAAATACTCGACCATATTTCTATCCTGAAACAGTCTCTCTCCATACAGATAAAACTATCAAAAGGAAGAGTGGAATACGTTATTGGAGACAGAGGTTTCTGGTCATTTGGATGCTGTTGAAAATTTTCTCCATGATAATTCACTGGTGTGCGTGAAATTGCTAACAGACTGTCCTGTAAAATTTACAACAACATATATTAAGGGATGAACATGTGAAAAGACGAGTTTAGTATTACCGAAGAAGCCGTATTGTGTTACACAAAACACTATTTTAAAAGAAAAAAGGAGATGTTATTAACTCTCTTTCGGTCAATCAGATGCAAAATGCATCCTGTTTTTGAATCAAGCTAATAAATGAGGACCCATTGCACAGCGGGCAAAAATACCAGTGTCGAGCATCAAATACGTTGATACCGTCCCAAAGGGCAATTAAACAAGCATTTTCTCCCTCTGGGGTTTTAGAAAAAATGGATATTTGGGTACTCAATTCTGTGCGTTTATTTTGATAAGAGATATGCGGTAGACAGCAAAAACTAAAATGACATCTTTATCTCTCCTAGATTTCACTAAATCGGCACCAAAGCTGATTTGCCCGTGATGGGTGTGCCTTGTTACCACACACGTTTCCTGCATGTATGTCTAATTTTTCGCGTTTTTAATGTCTAAACAGATCTTTGCAGAGCATGTCTACCCCTGCCTTTCCATTGAGTGGAAATTTGTCCAGTCATGGTACGGAATTAGCGAATTGTGCCAGTGTCCTAAACAATCATGAACGTTTCCGGATTCGGTGATGTGGTGTTCTCAGCATGAGAACATAATCCAAGTATCTGAATGGTGTGGTAATTACCCCATAAACACATCAAAAGTCCAGCAACTCCAACATAAATTATTCATGACATGACTGACAAAGTGGGTGGTAGCAGATAACTTCATTCTCAACCAAAACGCATTCAAAATACTAGAGAAGGCAACCATTTGGTATAGATACAATTTTAGATGAATAGAACTCTGGAGGAGTTCCATATTTGTAGCATAAAATAAAATAAGCCATCCGTGTTTCCAATAATATAATAAAACAATAGTTAGGAAATCATTAACTCTAAACCCGCTCAAGATTTTTTAAATATTTTTAATCAAATCTAGTCATGGCTGCTTTGAAGCAGCCATGACTAGATTTGATGAAAAATCAATCTAAATAAATGTAACACAAGAAATCATTGATGAAAAGGTCCATTCAATTCACAGAAGGGAAATATGATTGAATGTGTTGGAATTATACTTATTTTAGCTGCACTGGGCAGGAACATCCATCCGCCAGCAGCTTGCAAACCTTTTAACAGTTCGAAGTCATGTTGTATATTTGCGTAGCATCATGTATATCATCGAATGAGGGTGCTTCTTGTAGTTTTTGGAAACTGAATGTGTCAGTAAAGTAACAAAATATTTTTCCCTGTTATCGAAGTGGTCTCTCTTGTTACCACTTCTCAAAACATGGACAGGAACGAAATGCTGAGAAACTTTCTATGGCTGAAGAAGAAAATAACTAAACAAGATGACATCAGCCCGGTTTTAACACCGATATTGGAAATGATTTCTTGTTTTTATCATGTTTTTCTTCCTCCTGGCGTCACAATATTCACTATTGGTATCATTTACGAGGTAACAGTGAGGCCATAAACAGCGGGGCCGTTTTGAGGTTTTGATTGCAATCCCCGAAAATGTGATGTCAGATGAATCAACATGTATATGTCGTAAGTTTTAGGTCACGTTGGGAAAAACTAACAGGGGGAGTCTTAATTAATAAAACCACACAGTCCATAACCATGGTAACAGTGGGGTTTAGCTGGAAATATACACACCTACTTACCGGATGGTGATGAGAAATGTTGGAAAATCAACTTCTTCTCTTAGCAGGAAGCGCTGTGGCTAACTGGCTACGGAATTCGACTTCAAACTGAATGGTTCCCGGTTCCGCGTGGGGTCACGGTGGCACTGTGTACTAAGGCGTCTTGCGCGTTGATGGTGAATTTGTCTTCAACCAATTCTAACCCTGCTTGTGTGGAGTTAGTACGTTGGGGAGTCTGTACGTTGGGGAGTCTGCTTACTTGCTCACCGTTGCTTGGTAATTTTCTTCGGGTACTCCGGCTTTCTCCACTCGTAACACTGCCCGAGGAAATACTATTTTAAAAGAAAAAAGGAGGAGATGTTATTAACTGGTAGAGTGCTGGAAGCCCATATTTGGGCTTTATTATGAAGTACAGCTACCCCAGATTGAGGGCTTCATACTCAATGGGTTTACTTTGTATTATTTCTGAAGCAAAATGATTTAGTCTATCAGAATTTGCCTTATTATGTTCTATGGGGGAGTGCCTATAGGCACTCTCCCATAGATTATAACAAGACAAAGACACTTGAACTTGCTTACTTGCTCATCGTTGCTTGGTGATTTTCTTCGGGTACTCCGGCATCCTCCACTCGTAACACTGCCCGACTCTAGGTGACCCTGGCTCTTGAAAGTGTCGTTAAATCCCAATGAATAAATAAATAGCAGACAATAGTAGACAATATACTTTCAGCCATATCTTTAATGGAGTGGAATCGTCTACCAATTACATTTGCTTAGTCCTCTGAGAGTATTGTATGGTTTACACTTTGGTCAACAGTAGGAACGAACACTTCCTTGTCATTCAAAAATATGTTGAGCCAACCATAACCACTGACCTTGTAAATTTGCTGAGAATTCCGCAAAACAGTCGAAAACATTTGAAACTGAAATATGTGATACTTTGGTGACTTTTTTCCTAAAAGATGAAAATTGGGATATGCACTTTTGTTTCCACTTTTCATCAGAAATTGACGAAATGGAGGACAATGTAGACGTAGTTTCAATATTACAACATCGTTTGTCATTATCGATAGTAATATGAAAATCATATTAATGTATTCATAACTCTTGGCTTATCTTGAAATGGATCGTTTCATTTTTTCACATTCCAGCAATAAATAAAAACGGATTCAATGCTGACTGTAACAAAGTGATTGGTTAGGGGTAAGGGGAATTTATTCTGAGATTTCCTATCTGAGAACTGGGGTTGGCAGTGGGGACAGGTTGTTGTAGATATCTTGAAGCGTAATTTTCTCCAATAATAAGTGGAAAATATCAACGTACTATTAAGAGTTTTTAAATGATCTGCATCGCATCCACGGTTGACTACCCATATCATTCCGTGATAAGGTATTGCTTTATTATCTATTTCGGGTGCTTTCTATCGACTAGAAACGTATCATAAAAGTGTTACATAAAAACGAGTGGATTTTCAATTACCATGGCCCACCATTTTTGGACAGGTATTACTCTAGTCTGACATAAAATGTTTGCTCAATAGAATATTTGTTTGTTTACTCTTTTTTAACCCTTTACGCAACGTAACGGTCAAAACCGGCCAGCGGTATTCGCAAAAATCGCCAATTAATTTGCTTTATTTTTTCATTTTTTGTCTCAAAAATATAGGTTATGACCCCTCATTGAAACGAGCTCATCGAGCTCGTTCCAATGAGGGGTCATAACCTATGTTTTTGAGACAAAAAATGAAAAAAAATTAGTTATTCAGTAATTGTTTTTGCAAGTGTCGTCTCCTTTTGATGTTATGTAAAGGGTTAACGATTCTTTCAATAGACGAGTCCTTATCCGATCGGACACTTTTTCCTTTGGAGGGATCCCAAATGCCCAGAGAGAACCACCGGGCAACGGTGAGTACAACTGCAGCTCGATGCGTCGTATGCCTTTGATACCACTGGCCCAAACTTACAAACAACCTATCTTTCGATATGAGACCCACTGTGCAAAACAGATTTTATTGGTAAGTTTGTAGATCTGTCATTTTGTTACGTCAAACGTACCGTCGATTGTCATTTATTTACTAGAGAAGTGCATTCAATAAATAAAGGATCTCCAACTCGTCTCCAGCTTATATCGAAATTTATGAAACGAGTTCAGTAAATTAGGTATGGACCGAGATAAATCTCGGTCCATACATAATTTACTGGTCGAGTTTTTTAAATTTCGATTTACAATGAGAATGATTTAAAGATATTATTTATTATATGATCCAGGAAAAAAACACAAAAGACAATTAAACGGGACGAGAAATATACCGACATCTATAAGGATTACGTTATAACTAAAGAAGCGTTGTATGTCCGCGTAGGAAAATAGTCCCCGATAAAGAATAGATTGCGAAATATAATGATACAAATTTAATGATATAATTTTCTAATAAACGTCAACTTCTATCATAGACAACAAATGTTTATCGTCCTTCGCCCCCAGAGCCTGAATCTTCGATAATTCCTCGGTGCCTGATGGACTGTGAATTAACATATTTAATGAACGGGCTTAATATCAGTACCAAGAGTCAGATCAGTTAATTAACTGCTGGAAGATCTTGTATAAGCAACCGATGAAGTTTTGATTTACACAAATAACCTTTGTCAAAATTAATAGTCGAATTGAATACAGGATACATAAAACACTCATTCGTCGCCTCGTTGCACCTGACTTTCAGTTGAAACATGAAGTTCTGTTTCGGTACTGTACACAATTTTGAAGTAATAGCGCGCTGAGTAAGTGCACCCTTACCCCTGTCAAACTATACCATTAGCATAACTCAATTCCTGTAAAAAAACGGTCCCAACTTTGTACTACTAAACAGAGATCAGGAACATCATTCCTTATCGCTACTGAGATACATGCACATGTAAGGACGTAAATAGATAATAAAATCCGAGTACATATACAGAATGAAGAGAGTGGATTACTACTTAATCGCAGCGCCATATATTCTCCACTCAATAACCGGGTACAAGTCGGTTGCTCAAGTGATGAAAGTTTACAAGTGCTTTTTGCATTTTGTCCTCAGAAATTGTAAATAATTACTGCGTGACAAATCTATCCCACAGCGATTTAGTAGTAATCCACTGGTCATAATATTTCTTACTGTTTCATCGGTTCAGTTCATGATTTCACTACCGACCTCGCTGATAGCACATTACATTTTGCATTGCACAACGTAAACGTCCTTGTGAATTTCAGAATACTTCATTCTCCTGCCGTAAAGGGCGCTTTAACTAACAAGCATTTTCGGCGCTTCTTGTAACAGGACTTCTGCTTTTAACTGTACTGGTTGTTTCACCAACATCTGCTTGACCACAACCCTGCGTACTATTGTCAACCTGCGCTTCATCCATCCGACCGATCACCCAATACCTTACAATCTGAACCCATATACGATACGCGTTACATATTGTCTTAGTGTGTGCGCAAAACTGCATTAATTATTCAAACGTTTAACGTTATTTCAGCCATATGCATAAGAAAAAAGAAATAGGAATGTACGAAGTGAAATACAATTCCATATGTTTTAGTCGATGTTCATTTTCTTATGCGCATGTCTTAAAGAAAGGGAAATGAAATAAAAGTTTTCAGTTCCACACGCACATTGAGGCTAGCTTACTTGCGTATTGTATTATGGAGCGTGAAACTTTTTAATTTTAAAACAGCTGCAGCTTATATGAGACCTTCAGATGTGTGCTAGAGGGCTGTGAGGGAGACAAGACTTTCTGTCAAATATTTCCGGATGTATTGATCGAGCGGCGAACGAATCACTCGAAAGAGACATATGAGGCCGAGATTGTGACGTTTTTCAGCATTTTTACATAATGGCTTTAACACTTCATTATGTCACACACACAGTAGTCGCTATTGTCCAATATTCCTAATCCAGACTGTCCGATATCTGCATCACAAACAGATCGTCGGCTGAATCCTAGAATGTTCTATGTCCCATAGGGGAGATAATAAATAGTCCCACAGGGGACATAGAACATTCTAGCACTCAGGCGACGAGATGATGAAAGAAACACTACATTCTATCATATGATGTATAGAGGATATGGAATGAGTGTTTTTCTGATATAATATTTATGAAACTGTCTAAGAGTTTTCCGTTTGGGCAAGCCTATGGCGAGCCCAAACGAAAAATTCGGACGAGTTTCATAAATATTATTTGAGAAAAACACTCATTTCATATTTTATTTATCATATGACACACACACGTACAAATTAGACACTTAGTATGACTTTTTAACCCATCATCTAACTTGAGTTGCAGACTGCACTTGGAAAAAACATCCTCGTATAACTAAAAATTTTCATTTTTTGCTTCCAAAACATAGGTTATGACCCCTCATTGGAACGAGCGCGACACGCTAGTTCCAATGAGGAGTCATAACCTATGTTTTGTAAAATATAAAAAAAATGAATGACGTTTTTCTTTTATTGCGCGAGACGGTTTTTGCCGTTACGTTAGGTAAAAGATTAATACAATATAACCCACCCTAAATAGGACAGATAGCGTAAATTCTCCCTACCGAAATTATGCAAATGTAACCCAGTTGTATTTTGTTTAGCCACTCAAATTGTCCTGTTTTGAAGTTGACCAATGAAAGCTCCCAACTCTAATTATGCAAATTATGAAAATGTGGCCCAGTTGTATTTTGTTCAGCCAATCAAATTGTCCATTTTTGAAATTGACCAATGAAATTGACGGAAGGCTTTATTTATCACTGATTAATATGAAAACCAAATATCAAATGTTTTAAAGTGAACAAAACGGACGAGTCACATGATAAAAGAAAATAACATTTTGTTTTAGAAATTAAAGAAACATAAACACAAAGATGCTAACAATGATGCACCAATTTGGGTCCCTAACCATTTCAAATAATGCTACTTAGCAACACAAGTTTAGTATAGAAAGTTAATGACGTATCTATCCATAAACGTTGAGAACAAATATATGAGAATCTCACAAAATGGCACACAGAACACACTGGAACTCAGGAGTTGCCGAGTTTGATTCACTGTTTTTATAATTAGGAATACAAAGTACAAACTCGTTTGGAGCAAGCGTGTTCAACTTTCTCTCAAACTGATTGTACTAGCTCTAGCACCCCCCCCCCCCGCCCCCAACAAACACACACATTCGAACGGCCTCGTTGGTCCATCCATATCTGTCTGTTGGTGCTGTAGTCTGGTAAAATACAACACTGTGATGACAGAAAACTTCGATCGCATCACGACATGGTCTAATTTCTCTGACCGGGTATCCACCAACAGTACTACTGAATCTCACCTATAAAACAAGAAATGAAATTTATTATTTATTTATTGGGGTTTAACGACACTTATGACAACCAGGGTCTCGTCGTGTCGGACAGTTTTAGGGGTAAAGGTAGCTGGTGTATCGAGTAACGGCGAGTAACTGTTAAACTATCCAACGTACTAACTCCACACAAGCAGAGTTAGCATTGGTTGAAGACAAGTACACCACCAACGTGTAGTACACCTTAGAACACAGCGCCACCGTGCCCCCCCCTCCCCCACCATGTGGACAATCGGGATTAAGTGCCTATCCCAAGGCCAAGGCGCAGTTACCCTTGGCGGAGAGCGAACCGTTGACCTTTCGGTTTGAAGTCCGATGTTCTAACCACTGAGCTACTGCGCTTTCTGCAAGAACGACGAATCGGAGATGTCATTTCATTTGTTTTTGTTGATACGATCTTGATTTAGCAGTATTATGAGAAAAGTATGTGGCGATGGCATCACTATCTGATCCCGATAGCGACCACTTTTATGATGAGAGTGTTGCAAGGTTCAGTTTTCCCCAGATGAGATCAGAATATGTTGTTTTGTGAACTTTATACCATGACTACATATTCTACTTATAAAAAGCCTATATGACATAATTTTTAGCTTTACACGCCAACCGCTGTGAACACGTGTGTCTGTAGGTAACAAGCCAGTAATGTGATTTCGATAGTTAAAATTTACACCTTCAGTGGAACCACATCCAAGTTAACCTTCGGTGACCTCAACCTGAATGCAAACTTGTCTAAATTTACCGCTTCTCGCCTCGCTAAGTATGAAATGAAAGCGGCAATTATTTATAATGTTTTTAAATGAGTTTACCCAATAAGATACCAAAAATTAACAAGCATGCGTTGTCTCATGTTAATAAAGCATCCACAACTCGAAATTATATGTTATTTTGTTATTAAAATGAAAAAGGCCCCGTGATTTGCGCGTCTCTTTTTCCATTTCGTTTCAGCGATAAATTGACAGCGGAAGTACCGCCCACCGGTGCTCATCTAAACAAAAACAGGTTCGCACGTGTGTTCGGGTATTGTTTAGAATTTAATATTGAATATTGTATTATTCAACATTTAAACTCTTAATATCTGACGATTGTGTTATTTATTATTTATTTATTTATTGGTGTTTAATGTCACATATTTCTGCACAATGGCTAATCATGACCACGACAGTTTTACAGGTGGAGGAAGCCGAAGTGCACGCAGAGAACCACCGAGCAACGGCGAGCAACTGTCAGCTCCCCAACATACTAACTCCACACAAGCAGGGTTAGCATTGGTTGAAGACAGGTGCACTATGGACGTGCAGTACGCCTTAGTACACTACGCCACCGTGCCCCTACGTGGGCAATGGGGGGGGGGGGGGGGGGGGGGGGTGAAGTGTCTTGCCCAAGGACACAACGGGGTTTCCGCAGGTGGGATTCGAACCGAGGGCCCCTCAGCTTGCAGCCTGCACCTCTACCAACTGAGCCACCACGCCCCCGACGATTGTGGTATAAATAAAATATACCAAAAGTACCTAGGTGTACCAAATGTTCACCACTCGTGGTGAACATTTGGTACACCAAGCTACTATGGGTATATTCTATATGTTTTCTTCATTATCGCATTTTATGGTATCCGGAAGTGCTTGATATTGAGTCGGATCAGCAGGTCCAACAAAAACGCGCAATTTTATTGGAAAGTGGGCACACTGGATGAAAAACATTCGAAAATTGTAGAAAGTTCATCTTCATGACCGTCCGGGAATCGAGGACTCAGCCATTGTCGACCTGTCTACTCTACTTAACTTGTTCTATTTAGATTCAATACGATAAACTGAACCATTTTGAAACGCCAAGGATAAAAGCGCATGACCACGCAACGTTGTAAAAAATAAATACATGTTGAATGAACAATATGTATCGAAATTTGACTGCTGAAAATATGGCCTTGTAAAGTACATGCAAGATATTTCCCTTCTAATTGAATTTCAAGGTCATTCCATTTTTGGTGCTATGAATTTGTTCTGTTACAGTTGATAGGATGGCGCCCATCTGCAATAAACTGTTACAAAACAACTGCATACGCACAAATGTTTATCTTCTAAAAATAATCTAGCACTTTACCAGTTAAATGATGGATTTAAAATTGCAAAAATGATGTGTTTTACTTATTATTTATAAGCTGATGGCATAAAAGTGTTCATCACTAATGGGATTGCAATTGGATTCTGCAGGAAATCTTCCTTTTTAAGGTGTCTGTAAGTCCGCTGTTTATAAAACGGCCTTCCTCAGGTGGATACTTGACCATGGTTTCTGAGGACACTGGGAAATGCCTTTTAAGGAGGTACTAGAGTTCAAGCTTAGTTAGAACACTCCTGGGACAATGGTGCCAAGCGTGTTGCCAGGATTCTATGATAGGGGTGTCGAAGCCATGATTTTTTGGTGATGGTGGAGGGCACACATGATATTTGGAAGACCGCTATTGGAGAGGGCAGGGGTTCCTCAGTCCTAACTTGGATCCTCCGGTCGTTACCACCTCCCACTTCGCTGAAGGGGAGTAGGGGGAGAGGGATAACAGCTGGAGGGTCCTAGTTAGGTTTAGCACCCCCATATTTTGAAAGATTTAGTGCCCTACGAGAGTATCTGTGGTATTTATGACGCGACGTGTGTAGCCGTATAACGGAGACCATTTTAGGGATCTACGTTATGTGGAAGTTGCATTGGGTCAGTGTTTTTTTTTTGGGGGGGGGGGGGGGTTACGAAAATTTCAAGGGGCGACTGATAGGTGCTTGCCTATAACTAATAACTGTTGAATACGGATGTTTTTTTAAAAATATTTTGTAGATAACGGTGACGGTATAGTGCCCCGAAATGTCGATAAACGTGAAAACACAAACTGTACTTGTGTGTATATAGTAGACGATGATAAAGCAACTACTGAGGATGTAAACACATAGTCTGGTGATGCGCAGTCAGCCAAACGATTTCCCATAAAAGAAATAAAAGGATTCATTTTCAGTCAACTGACGTCCTCTTCCAAAGCGATACTTATACAGCTTAACCCGACAATATCCAATAGCCCACTTCGCATTCCTCCTCCACCTCCCCCTCCACCTCCAAGAGTCAACCCTTGATGCGAAATCAAGCAAAGAAATTTGTTTACCTTTGAAAATACTCAAATATGTTTAACTTGAAGTGATGAGTCGATTTGATCTTTTGACACACATTGAATCGACTGAAAGAATATTATTTACTTCACTGTGATTGCTATACGCTAAAAACTAAAGTGTTAAAAACTACACTTGAAGTGTTATATTTAACACTTACTAAGTGCTGAACTAACACTTTGTTCAAGTGTAGATATCCCAGAACTTGACAGGTGTTACAATGATACCACTTGACAAGTGTAATGTCGCGACACTTAAAAGGAAACAACGCAAATGACGCGGATCAGGCTCGAACTCTCGAGCCTGAGCCGCGTCATCTGCGTTGTGTCCTTTTAATTATGTACCCACCAAGCGCAAATCAAATTATGAATGATTCTGGAAGAACCACCATTGCTAGACACATGAGAAGTGCTATCCATTCAAGTTTCAGATGTCTGACGATTGTAATGTCTAAGTGCTTAAAGCATTGCACTTTGAGTGTTAAAATCAAACCCTAAGAGTTAGAATGGGTTTAACACCTTGAAGGTGTCAGTTTTAACGCTTTAGTTTTTAGTGTGTATACATTATCATGACCATGCTCCTGTCCTGTACTTTGTATCAGATTCGAGGTCATGTTGACAGTCGAATTTCAACACGCCCGTCAGTGGCGTGTAATGCGGCTTGACACAAACGTTTTTTCCGAGTTTTTGGGTGCACATTAAGTTGATTGTTAGATAAAATATACGAATGGTTGATAAACAGACAGAACGCGACGTGTGTTTGAATCGGTGGGTGTTTTACATAACGAGTTGGAATGGCGTAGTCATATTTCGCGAGAGTCGATGTCTCGAGCGAAATATGACTATGCCATTCCAACGAGTTATGTAAAATACCCACAGATTCAAACACACATCACGTTATGTGTTTATTACACATCTAATGCATTAAAATTCATTTAAATCAACACATTTTAATTCCGATGTTTAAACCCAAAGGTGAGGAGTCCATTTGTTTTGTTTGAGGCTGCACTGATGAAATGGATCGATAACAAATCAAAACAACCTTTTGGGAACCAGTCTAAAATACATTCGTTATCTTTTCTATTGGGTGTGCTTGTTGAAATTGGTATCGCCGTTTCTCTTCGGTTGGTGTCCATTCACGCCCAACCATTTGGTGGCTACTGCCATTAGTAGGTGGCTATTTACTATTAGTAAAAATATTAGTACAAATTTGGGCAGATTTGCAAAACAGCTGGGAGAAACTTTTGGAATGGAACGAGTATAAACGGTGCTGGGAAAAGGTTCCGGTGTAAAAGGAATGGAAGTCCGTAGGAACGTTAGTCCCTCTGGTCTATTATTCCGCGGAATTATAGTCCTAGGTCTAACATTTCTAGGAATAGTAGTCCGCCGGACTTCCATTCCTGTTACACCGGCTTGTACATCACCAGTTCAATACAGGAACAGTTATGCCATAGCGGCGATTCCGTTAAATACAACGGTTTAAAGTTTAATGGATGTGTAATAATATTTTCTATGTTATATTTTCACAGTATATATCATTTAAAAGAATATCAATAAATTGAAAAAAGCGAGATTCTGTTCGGTTCGAAGCTATCTGTCTGATTCGAGTTCACACGATATAAAGCTTTAGAAATCACTCCGCCGGTTACATAGTTACCTTGTCTAGTGATTATCGACCATTATCCTCACCATTTCCCCCAACAGCATTGACGTCAAGTACGCTGAGAACGGAAACTCAAGAGTTTCTCAGTTACATTTCTCCTAAAAGAAAGTTGTTTCCTCTGTTGTACTTCTGGCGAAAAAGAGCACGCGCTGCTCCCTAACCTCTGGCCAAGTGGGAATCTCCCCCCCCCCACTCATTGCTTCTGTTTATGGCGGCGACCTTGTCTGACCAAATTGATAGTGATTTTTGCAATGTATTTCCGAATAACTATAAGCGCTGGCTAATCGGGTACTTGTAAATAATATCGCGAGTGGCACTTGTGCGGTTTTGCAAATAATTACACCTCTACACACCGAGGCTGAAATATCTGAAATTCCAAAACTGCAAATTTCCCCCATAATGCAACAAAGAATGTAACCTAACCGATCAATCTTGTTTGACAGAGCTCATTGAAATAAAAAATAAAATAGGGTAGATGTTCTTTTTATTTTTTTGCCATGTGACAGCAGTAATATTCAACCCAATTCGACTGCAACACCGAATGTTTCCATACAATAAAAAAGATCAACTGATCATTCTTTCAAGTCTGTACGAGCCAAAGTACTCAAACATAAAAAATAGTCCCACTTCCAGACGATAACTTACCAAACTAATTGTTCAATTCGCATATGAGATTTAATAATTTGTATACTACAATGAGAATATTCTCATATTTTTCTTTAATGTTAATGTTTACAACATTTTAAATGTCAATGTACAAAACGGAATTTGGAATTGAGTGCGCCGACTCATCCAAAAAAAAACTTCCTGAGCGAATCTATCAAGATTTTTCCGAAACGTTATCTAGTTCAAGGATCAGTATCAATCTTGGAGTCACTTTCTATATATCTAATTATTTTACTTTATTATTTTATTATTATTATACATCAACGTTTTCAGTCATAGAATCACCAGAATGGCTTGGAATAACATGAACTTGTACTGCTGGTAAAGCCTGTACTGAATCGCTTGTAACAGTATCGAAGGCGAAGTGATGCGCCGAAGCGTGATGTGACGTCATTTTGAGAGCTGTTGGGGAATATTCCTAGTTATCCATCAAGTCGGTGGATATCGAGAAAATATATTTTAGATAATATGTGATAATTCACAGGCTAGGATGTAATAAAGTTCAAGATTATTATATGACTAGTAATGCAGTAACTTTCGAATCTCCTTAAATAAGTCTCCAAAAACACTTGTAAAGTACTGACATCTCTGGTGAAGGATCAATTCGAAATTTGTTTGGGCCTAACTTCAGGCCTTAAAATTCGTCCCGAATTGCGAGAATCAAATATCAGCTCTCAATTCAGAATTTGATAGTACTGTAATACCCTTGTTCTTGTGAGTACAACCAGTCCATAATTCCTACTTAAAAAGAAAACTCATATATTAAAAAGAAAACTTATATATAAAAATATTTACTGCAGTTTAACCCTAAAGGACCTATTTCCAATTTTTGTGTGACTCTTGCCTTGTGTGCACTGTAGAACATGTGTTCCAACACAGATAGTGATCTTGCTGACAGAAGTTACAATACTCTGGCAGTGGTTTCTGGTGAAGTCTTGGCTGCCTGCATAGGCAGCCAAGACTTCACCAGATACCACTGCTAAATCAAAGCGTCACCATATTAGAGAAAGCTTGTACTGCTGGTAAAGCCTGTACTGAATCGCCTGTAACAGTATCGAAGGCGAAGTGATGAGCCGAAGCGTGACGTCATTTAGGAGGAAGCTACTGGGGGATATTTCTCGTTATCGATTATGTCAATGGATATCGAGAAATATCTTTTAGATGAATTTTGATAATTCACAATAAAAGTAATTATTATGTGCTTTATAGATAACCACATTTCTATTGGCCGGATCTTATACGCGTGACTGGTATTAAACAATCTATGTACACCGGTTTTCCAGTGAATATCGACTTTCCAAATATAGCTTTTGGAAATCCCTTCTCCAGTTCTATTTCTGTCGACGTAATCTCTATAACGTTGTTTATTTTTATGTTATTCTGCAGATGGTAACTATTCTATTTTTAAATAAAAGTATTTCTGGTTGATATAATTGAACTTTTAATTGACAAATAGAAGATTGTTTTTTTTATAACAAAACAGTTATGGACTAACGCATCGGTCAATATATGTTTTTTTAGGTTCATATCACATCATATTCACCACCAAAAAGTCCATGATTGTATATTATTTACCTAATTTCTGCTTTTTATCCACGGATTTTCGATTACACATTGAAACGTTGTGCGTGGTGAGTGGTTTGATAGCATGACAATCCACAGTATAACAGCTTTAAATATTAGATTATACTCGTATAAATGATTTGCAATGGGAACAGTGTTAACCTTTTACTGTGTCATTAGTTCATCAATCTAATTTGGGGGTTAAATCCGTCTATCCACATATTTGCTTGAAAGAAATTTATTTCCAAATATAATGGTACAAATACAAACTGGCGGGGTCTACAGACCTGTTGGGTCGTTAATAAACCACAATGCCCGACAAAGTCATGTTATTACGTTTATTACCAGTGGAATTCTGAGAAAGTTTTCCATTTCGACAGGATGATAATATCATCTGCTGTCAAACAAACCGGTGTCACATGATTATCACGTGATCGGCACCGGAACGCTTTGAATTACAACGAAGTTAAAAAGTTAAAAACAGCCCCGATGTTTACCGCTTTTAAGCCAGGAATAAAAGCTTAAAATATATACAGACTTACTTATTATATACAGCTGCTTGTTCTTATGGGTTTAGCTTTGCTGGACATTTTACATATTTAATAATTTAAATAAAATCACATTGTTTACAAGCTGAAGCCATTTCCATTTCCGAGTGTTCGCCAAGAAGGAACAAAAATCACGTGACGTGTCAGGCTGTTAATGATCGTTTCCACCCATTAACGGCCCGACACGGCAAGTGACTTTTTGAAGTTGGGCGTTACGTTCTTGTAATGCCCTATTCAACTTTGTTAATATACCAGAGAACGCACGCTAAAGTGGTAATAATTTACGTCATTCGAACTTCAACCATCTAAAATGTCACTTGGTTTCATCTTTATCCAGTTAAATTTAATTCTGAGCCATTTTCCTGTATTTTAACGTAGCGACGTCAAACTAGGACGCTGACCTCCATGTTCTATAGTTGCATCTGTGTGCGGACTTTTATAGCTCTGTATTTTATAATTATGGCGGCGGGCGTGTCTACACTTCTCACCTGTAGAAAAACGGAAATTAACGAAAAAACGTAGAAAATAGCCATAAATTGAAAAAAAAATATCTGGTCTTATTTATTTATTTTTTGGAGTTCTACAACAAACTAAAATTTCATCCAAATCGGACCAACTTTAATTTTTTTCAACTCCTTAGGTGCAACTGTACTAAAATGTCATTTGGACTAAAATGAACTACAATGTCTCTTGATTTCTACTGACATTTTATTTTCCACATTTTCCGTCGTTTTGGAACATCGGTCGGTCTTAACGTCACAGCGTCAAATATTTTCTGTCAATCGAAATCAAAAAAAAAAAAAAAAAAAATGTTGCACACCATTAATTAATTTGCGTGTTTAGTGAAAAATGTCCAAACTGTCCTTAAAATTTCGAGTCACATTAAAATGTCAAACATGGTGATAAATTGAAAGAAAAAAATAAATTTATTTTATTTTTCTCTCTGCAACATATTAAAATTTCATAAAAATCGGACAAACTTTAATTTTTCAGTTCATGTCTCTTCATGATGCCACTGGCTAGTTTGGAAATAATCATTGAGAATATCCTATAATGACAAAACAGTTTAGATACGGCTTGTGTGGAGATTATAATTACAAATGGATACGCTTAAGATAATTTCGGCTCACGAGTTGCGACAACTGATTACTGAAGGTAATTTCTTTATCAGCTGGGTCAGAGCAAATCATTTTGATTCTCATGGCGAGATGGGTGAACAGTTCCTTACAATATGTTTAGGTTGGTAACTGGACAGATGCAAGTACTGGTGTTAGTCTGTAGGTTTGCAATACAAATTGGCAACAATGCATTAATTTTGTTGCCAATGCGTGACGTAGAGTCAAGACATACAGTTAAAACTAGAAGGCCCATTCGCGAATAGGGTGCTTATCTAGGCTTAATTGCGCGTTGGAATTGTGCGCAATTGCCATATCGAATGGCATCCAAAGCACGGCAGGTTTTCTTGGTTACTCATAGCAAACACATGCAATGTTTCTGCCAATGGACCTCCGGGTTACCCGGAGGTCCATTGGCTGAAACATTGCTTGTGCACAGGCCATATATACAGAATTTGGTAGACTTACTATGGCCATAACCGCGTAGATTAACGCGCAGATCAACGTGCTATTTGTGCGCATTTCATGACAAGACTTCTAGTTTTAACTGTATAATGCTCTCTGATGACATTCCAGTAGTGACTTTTATGCTATGGTGAGGGTGTTGCATGATTGGAATATGAATTCCATGAGATCAGACTCGGTTCCAGTCCCCTTTAAGTCAATATACCCAATAAACCGTAGCCATGAGATGGGCACTGCAAATGGCAGAAGAGAATTAGTTTCTTGAGTCGCCCCATAAAAGTGCTGGCATAAGATTGAACCACATACATGTATGTATCTTTCCTTGCGTGCAACAATGTACAATCTGCAATGATTTAGATGACACATTGTTTCTCTGTAGAGAGGTTATGTTAATAACGTTAATACTATTGAGTATCACATTATATGCTTACGATGTAATTCGATGATCGAGGTCAACGTCGGGACTTAGTGAAAATGAAACATATTTCCACCTTCTGTAGGTTATCACACCTATCGATTATGTACTGATAACCTCAAATATCTAACAATCAGCATGTATTTTGTCTGTATTAACTAAGCAACTAATCCGACCCCCTGATACAGATGTTTGTATCAGGGGGTCGGATACAAGCACGTTCCTTTCGCGTGAGTTCCATTTTTTTTCTTTTTGTTCATCCGTGCGAATAAATAGTTCGTTATATATTCGTCTACATTCTTGACTTATCCCCAATATATTGTAAGATAAAATGATTATTATCATTATCACTCGTCGTGATCTGCCCTTAGAACCCGTAGCCCAACTCGGAAACAGATTTTGTACATCCACATAATGGTAATAATCTCTATTCACTATTATTATGCCTCACGTTTGTAACATCAGCCGTGATTGGTTAATTTGACACCTTCTAAAAGTCATAGTACTGGAGTTTTGGGGCAAAACACGGGTACTATCGGAACGTTTTTCCCTGGAGACAAGAGAACGAAGAAAATGTAAGCGCCACCTCCATTGATCAGCGTCGATTGGAATTTCTCAACGCCAAACGCTGGCTCCATGTCCGTTTAACTTTTTTCAACACCGGTAGACACAAACTTACCAACAAATATATCATCTTCAGTGGGTGTGTTTTCAATTTTAACTACAAACAATGAATTCAAAAGAATCAGAAATATTAAAAAACTCACTCACGTGTTGTACACCACTTCAGTGAATCCTGAATATGAGTCTCAGTTATGACTTCAATCAATTATATTTCCACAAGTTTAGTGCTCCTCGACCTTACTGAGCCTCCGCCTAAAGTTCAAAATAAATTGTTTCACTCCGCTTAATTCTATCAACTGTTGTCGTCCGAGAAACATGAATTTATATTCCATTAATTTTTATCACTTTTCACACAAGCATTAACAATGAATTATAACAGGAACAGCATGATGCAGTTGTAAACACTGGCATTTGTTGACATAGAAACTCCCAAAGCGCCGGCACTTGTGACAAGTCATTTTCGAAGAGACGTCATTCGTTCGAAATGACGTCATGTTTTTGGATTCGACTACATTGTTATTACAAGATTGACGGCATGTTGCAGTTAACGCTTAACAATGAAAGTCATTTTTTGTTCGGCATAATAAAATAATTCGCTGCTTCAGGTTTTATTTCAGAAATCACACAAACTCAGGTACTATCGACCGACAGAACAAGAAAAGAAACGTTCTAATATTATAATGTGACTATTTCACAGAAAGAAACAAAGACTTTGTTCCTCCTTCGCAGATAGATTTAACATGTGTATAGGGTTCTTATGGCTGTATGAGAGTTTATGCAATTCACTGCAGAAAGTAATACCGCGTTGAGTAAGTGCACTTTTATCGCGGTGAAACTGTACCATTGGCGTAGCTCAATTTCTGTAGAAAAACAGCGTGCTCATCTCTGCACAATTTGAGACTAGTAAATATAGACCATTAACATCATTACAAACCTCTACTGAGATACATGTACATGTACAGTGCAGTCTATAATAAAGTGGAAATCTGGGCGCGTAATAATGCGCAATTTGGACGATATTTGCGTCACATTCATATCTGAATATCGCGATATTTTTATTGTAATAACATGTCAGTTGGTCATGATTTGGCCAGTCGAACGCGCTAAGATGAGGAAATTAATAAAAAAACATATACTTGCTTGTCCCACATGTACGTGTCTGTGTTGTGAAAAAGCCCCCATCCCAACCCCCCGCACACAGAGGTTTTTGTTGAAAAAAAGACGTGCACATGCGTTTTTCACCAACAAGTAAAAATCGCCGTGTTGTACACTCGTCATTCAATGCTGCATTAAAAAAAATGCTTCTACAATCTACAAAAGAAATGCTTCTGCAATCTTGATACGGCGAATCACTTTTAGAAGTTTGTAGGGGTGATAATGTCCTGGGACTAGTGCCCAAAAAATGGACACTTTTGGGTGAATTGGTGAGATGAACAAATATTTCATTTGTTGAAAGTGTGTTTTTCTGAAGACTGCGTTTCGTCCACAAAGCACTCAGCAAAGGACTGGAGGTCGGATGTCATAAGGAAAATGTGAGTAATGTATTTTTTCACTACGCAGCTAACGTAGACACCACACCCAAACATCATGGCCAACCTCCTTGTCGCAGTCTAAACGATACGAACTTCACGATGGGACTTGTTGCCGCCCTCATGTGTTATGATAAGTAGTGGAGGGAGTCCTATAGGCAGGTTGCTTCTTGCCTACCTTGAATCACCGTCTTTCCGCTGGCGAAAATGAAACACTAATACTCTAATTTCAGAAAAGTAATGATTCGATCGTCATTCTCCATCATGTGTCACATAATTGGCTCTCAGTTCATTCTTTCAGTCACAGTCTGTTTGCAATCACCCCATCTTATTCCAGGGGATGGCAGGTAGACAGCCAATCTGGCTATGCCACTTCCCACGGTATACTTCTCATTACATTTGTGCAATATGTTTATTTGTAACCATTTTACATGTATGTGTACCGTGAATAAAGAATCTGAATCTGAATCAACGCATATTGCAGGCCCGGCACGCCCATACCAGCTAAATATCTGGTCGCGCCGCTCCTGTAGTTTAAGATTTAAACACAGTTGCAGGCCGTTTTTCCTCCCCCACCCCGCCTCTTCATCACGCTGTGTTCGTTTACCTGTTATTTGGAAATATGGTCTCTTGCACATCCAAACTGAGCTATCAGTCAGATGCAGTTTAATAGCGAGGTCCTGGAATTTCTCTTACCTTTTTTAAAATAAATTTTACACATTTAAGTAGACCATTTCGTTGCTTTCACGAATATTTCTGTTTCATTTTACATTCTACCTATTCGTACTTGATATCGTCGTTATCGAAGGCGAAGGGAAGACCCCCCCCCCCTCCCAACCCCCCACCATTTGACTTGGGCAGTCATATATTTCAAAACTGCAAACCATTCAAAATACAGCTGCACGTATCATCACAGGCTCTAGACGCTACGATCATATAACCCCAGTACTCAAACAATTGCATTGGCTTCCTGTACGACAGCGGATAAGTTTCAAAGTTTTGGTATTTTCTTTAAATGCATTCATGGCTCGGCACCAAAGTATTTACAAGACCTTTTGACAATTAAAAAACCTGAAAGAAATTTACGTTCTTCCAAACAAATTAAGCTTCAGATGCCCTTCTCTAGGTCAGTTCTTGTGAATAACAGAGCTTTCTCATTCGCTGGACCTGCACTTTGAAATTCTTTACCTGATCAAGTTCAGGCATCAGAAAATCTTGATCAATTCAAAAAAAATTGAAATCTCATCTTTTTAGAGAGGCTTTTGGTGATATGTAATTTTTGACCCCCTTCTTTCTCACTCCATAAATTGCTTGATGGTCCGGAGCTCGATTTTTTATTTTGTTGTACAGCGTTTTAGAGCGCAGCTTGTGATTTTACGCTATATAAAACTCCCTTATTATTATTATTATTATCGAGAGCTTTATATTTATATAAGTTTAAACCGCAGTTATGTAAATATACTCTCGAGGACTCTCGTGAAGCTGGGAAGGTCTATTATAATCCCTGATGGGTACGGGTGTGGGATGGGTAAATCTCACTCTCGGGACAAGATATATGGTCCAGACACTCGGCTATCTCACCCGAGGGCAAGATATTTGGGCCAGACACGAGACTTGCCGAGTGTCTGGACCATATATCTTGCCCCGAGGGTGAAATTTACCCATCCCACACCCTTTCCCAACAGGGATTATTTTTCTCCCCCCACCATACAGCGATTGCGTTAGCCAGAGGTAATCGGCGGTCACGTGCTGATGTAATCAACTCATTTGATATTCGTTGTTTTGAAAAACTAATTACACCATCGGAAAGAGCATGCAAAAATTATGTATATACCAAAGGTATATACCACGAAATCAATTAGAAACGGTGGCATCTTGGGGGTTTAAAGAGTTTTAGAGCATCGAACTTTGATCACACGGCATTCTGATGACGTCAATGTGAATTAGTTGGGAGCAAGAAACTGATACGATATGCATAACGTCATAATAACGTTAATATGAACTTTGGTAAAACCAAGAAGCGCGCGCAACTCACAGTGTTTTACAAATTATAATGACATAAACTTAACAAAATATAATAATTTAGAGATTTTAATAAAATAGTGATTTGGATGGTTATTTCCACTTTGGTCAATTCCACTTTGATCAATTCCACTTTGATCAACTTGACATAAAGAGTAATTTTCTGGTGATTTCCACTTTGACCAACAAGATAAAAAATGTTATTTATTCTCATTTTTTCTTGATTTTTGTTATCAGGTAATGATAGTTTGAGTACTTATTTGTTTTTAATTTTTTAGATTTATTTTTTTACAAGATAAAAGATAGTATTAGATATTGATTTGAGTAGGTATTTGCGATGATTGTTATTAGGCACTGACAATTGTATGTATTTTGTTATGTGTGTTGACTATGTTCAGACCAACAACTTGGAGGGGTGGCACAATAAGTTGAATAGAGTTGTAGGCAAAGCTGACCCTAACATATATGAACTGGTTTGTGTTCAAACGTGAGGACTCTATAACAAGAGTTAAATTATTCAGCTCGAAAATGGTGCAGCACCCAAAAAGAGGTGCAGAAAGTACATAGAAGTTGATGTGAGATTTGAGAAGATTAAAGTGCAAACTTATAGATGGTGAGGTAAATGCTAGGACATTCCTTGACCAAGCCAAATACCTGTGTAATGTTTAAATATTTTAAAAATTAGCATCTATGAATCGAAGTGGCTTATTTTACAAGTAGCTAAAGATATATGATTAATTTTGCCGATGAAATTATAGAAAAGTGAGTTTGATTGGAACAAGCTCTTTGAGGTTGTACCATTTAAATCCACATTTCTATCATTTCTTTGACAAATACATTTCTTTACTGATGTACTACATATTATATATATTCGTGTTATTTTTGTAAGTTCAATCTGGGAAAAGTCTAAGATAAAGTTGTTTTCCTATCATTAAAAATACCAGTCTACGATATTGAAAGTTATTTGCTATCTTCAAGAATGTTACTTGCTGGTATTTTCTATTTTTAATTTAATGTAGTGTTAAAGATATATGATTAATTTTACCAATGAAATTATAGAAAAGTCCTATTTAACTAGGGTAATGTCAGCTAATCTTCTTAGGTATGTCTTATTATGATGTCCATATCACCTTTTTACCTAATTCTAATTGAGTAATTTTAATCCTGATTATTGAGTAATTTATGGTGACATTCCATGTTTTCATACTGTTATGCAATAAATAAACATTTAAATAATTTTGATTTTTTTTTCAACCCTTGAATCACACACTCCCCCTCCCCCCCCCCCCCCCACCCACTTTTGTTCCTTGTACAAATAATTCCACTTTGATCAATTCCACTTTGACCAACGTTGGTCAAAATGGAATTGATCAAAGTGGAATTGATCAAAATGGAGTTGGTCAAAGTGGAATTGATCAAAGTGGAATTGACCAAATTGGAACACACCATTTGGACTTGTGAATTCGACAAGATATCATTGCCACAAAATGTCAAAAAGACCCCCACCTAAGCTTCTATTTTAGAGGTGTGTTGACCCACTGCAGACTTTGTCTGGAGAGCAGTCGTTCCCCAAGATAAGTTGACCCGCGAGAGAAGTCCACCCCAAATGCTACAGAAGTGCACCTAATCAATCTGGGAGAAGTCAAGAAAAGTCAACCCCATAAACTACAAAAGAACTTGGGGTCCCAATGCAAAGTTGACCCAGCCAACTTTGTGAGAGGTCTGAAGACATAACCTGGAAGGCACATGCCCCCTCCCCACACTCACACAAGTTAAAGCAAAATTAAATTCTCTCAAATATATTGTATTACTGTAGTAAATTAGTCACATATGTTGCGGTTGATACCAAGGTGCCACCCCTCCCCAAAAAGAAAGAAACCAGACCAAGGTTGAGGAAAACTCAGCCTTCTACTCAGAGAAGTCGACCACCAAAACTACAAAAGAACTCGTCCCATAGGCGAAGTCGAGCCCAAACTAGTATACAGGAAAACTCAAATAATAAAAGAAACCACACCAATTTTTTTTGAAAATTCTTTGGAAAGCACCTTGAGTTGTTAGTCAATAACCCGACCAGACAAAACATAAAACAGAATCCACCTTAAGTGGACAAATAAATTGAACCGAAGAAGCTTGAGGCCTACAATCCGAGAAATTATCATGAATAAAGTAGTTGCAAAATAATTTGAGGAAATTATTTGAAACCATACCCCCGTGGGAACTCTAGGAAGTGAGGTAGTGCTGGTTTACTTTGGTAAACAAGCTCTGTTGTACTGGTAAAATAGGCCCTGGTAAACAGTGCCTGGTGTGGAAGTCCTCTAAAATAGGCAGCAGGTGACGATTAATTGGCTATACTTGACTTCATATCCATGTTGTGGTCACGATTAGACATTGTGCACCTTAAACAGCAATAAATAAATAAATAAATAAATTGAAACCATACAGTTGTTAAATATTGTGTAGGACTGCATTTTTGCACTCTTGGGCTATATGATGTTTTGAATAGAAAATATTTCTAAATAATTTCGAAATAACAAAAATACAGTACAATAAACAGCTGCAGCATTGAAAAAAATAATTTGAGAAAAACCTACAAGTATTTCATTTGGGGCTGAATTGTTCCCTTGTGTGCCAACTTTGTTAACCTTTTACCCAATGCCGTCAATATTAAAATTTATTATTTTAATTTAAATTTTCTAAAAAATGTCAACAAAACCCCATCATGTGACCCCTCATCGGAATGAGCCCGTTCCAAAGAGGGGTCACATGACGTGCTTTTGTTGACATTTTTTGGAAAATTTTGAATTTTACGCAAGCGGATGGGGCCCGATTCGTTAGGTAAAGGGTTAAGGACCAACTTTTCCCACAGGCTCAATCCGGACTTTGTTTTAGGTTGACCCATCTTAGCTTTGTTTTAGGTCGACTTATCTTGTGGGTCAACTTCTCTTGTGTACTGACTTCTGTGTTTGATAAAATTAAAACACTTGCCTAGGAGGTGGGTAAAGTGGCAGATTTTATGGACCCTGAAAGGCCATGTGTGTGCTTGCCAAAAAAGTGTGATGTTGATGTTCTACAGTGTTCCACTTGAAAAACATGACTGGTACGTGTAGAATAGAAAGTACCAGTCTGAGTGGCTGGGATGGAAGGAGACATGAATTGACCAGTCAGGAAATAGAGCAACTGACCAGTGCTCCAACAAACATAAATTGAATCTGATGTTTCTAAGTTAATGTGTTCAGTTTGGTACTTGGAACAATTTGACAAAGTGTCTTGCCACTGCTGGGTTGTATAGTGAAAGTTTGTGAGAATGCCTGCACCACCTTGTTATTCAGCTGATATGATCTCTCAGTTCAATTCTTGGGATGTGGATCCAGAATAACACGGGGTCATTCAGTGGTCCAGCATGGGTGTCTGGATGACTATGTCTCTTAACGTGAGCTGAAAACACTTTCACCTGAAAATTCCTTAAAAAATAAAAAAAAAAACTCCACCCCCTTCAAAGGAAAAAAAGAGACAAAAATTTAGAAAAAATATCCTCATATTTTCATCCGTAAAATTATTCTTTCATTCAGGAATCACTCCGCAGTCAACACTTTTTTCTTCAAAAAACATTCATTATTTCTTTTTCATTTATCAGAAATGATCATTAATGATGAAAAATTGCAGTGCAGTCAATGTGAATATTGGCAATTATAAAATAGTTCATGAATTTAATATATCCAATGGGATGAAAAAAACAAGCAAAGATACTTTTAAGTCATCTGGAAAGTGGCAATTAAATTTACTGATATCCAAATTACAAAACAAGGAAACCTATTCCTGTTTTTATGATTTCAATTGTCAGATCAAAATCCACAAGTTTCTTCCCAAGCGTGATCACTTCCCACCTAATTTTTTATTTTTTACCCCAGATTTTGGGCCTATTTTTTTCCCCATTCTGGTAGCATTATCAATTTATCTTTCCAAACATCCTATAAATATTGTGGCCAAAAATAGGAAAGTTGAAAATTTGTAAGGAAAAGATATCTTTCCCAACCAGTGTCAAAGGTGTTTTGGCCTGAAATTGTGGAAGCTGGTTTGGCTGAAATTGTGCAGGCCGGTTTGGGTGTAATTTTCGGAAAGTACCCTACAAAATAGACGACAACAGATTAATATTTTGTCCAGAATATCGCCATTATCCAACCTTCAAAAAAAAATTTTTGGACCTCAACAAGTTTTTCATTCAAGATCAACACCACTCCCACCCTATCTACACACCACCATCCACATATGTTTTTAAATAAAAATTGAAATTGACCAGGCAACTACATAACTTATTTTTATAAACAACCAAAGAAAAAGGTTGAACATTTTTTTGTACATGATACACAACATTGACAGCGATGACTTTTATTTAGATCAAGTCTGAACATTCACTGATCCAAAAGTACAAAAACTAACCCCTTGAATATTTTTGGTAATGATTAAGAAATAGGCTTCAGGTTGATTGTGGGCTTTGTCAAGAAACAATGGATTGCAGTGAACCCACACCCTATCCATTTTTCTGGAAGAAATGGAAGCTTTATTTTTTCATTATCTTTCGAAAATTTTCAGCAATATTATGAATTAAATATGAGCTATTTGGACAATGGAGAAATATTTCAGGTTATCTGGTTTTTTTTTATTTATTTTCATCTGGTGCGAATTTAAAGAAAAAAAGAGTTTCACTGCAACATTTATTTTTATTGTTTTTTTAGGGTTTTATTTGGTGGAGGGGAGAATAGGCGTTTTTAAATTTCACAAGTTGGACAGCTTTAGTAATGGTCGAGCACAATAAATTGTGCGCACAGAAAAAACATTACAATTGTCAGAAACGAGAAGGCATGCAGTCATTGTGATGGGTAAGGCGTCTTCGCTTGAAAATTGGCCTCGAAACGTATTGTCGAAAATTTATTGTTTTTGTTTCGCTGGGGTGCCTACATTGTGGAACGGAACTTCTGTTTTGGAAATGGTAATTCGTGGACGTTTGTCAGACAGTATTTCACTTCGACATCTTAGGTTCGTAATAGCGGAATGAAAACGACCTTTGTCACAATCCGACCTGTGCGTACTTTTAAGTTACAACAAACGGACGTGTTGTTGATGCTTTTCATTTGGTAACTTTGTTCCAACAACACGCAGTTTGAAGTGAACAGCGTTTTGCACTTGCAAATGCAAAACAGATAAATCACGTGACAGAATACTCCGCAGAATCGAACAACAGCGGGATCCCAACAGCCAGCCAGCAGACGATGAAATCCAATGTGCATATATGGGAACATTTAGCTTTTCGACAATTTCTGTCATTTAGTCAGCAAAGCAAACGACAGTTGAGTTTGTTTGGAAAAACTTTAATTTTGAAAAGCATGTTCAATAAATTATTCACAGTCTGCATGGAATGATCTAAGGAGAAATCTCGCATTACTTTTTAGTATTTGTACTTTTTATGTGTGAAACACCACATCTCCCCTGTGTTTTTATACGCGTCATCGCGGTTTACACAGTAACTCTATTCAGATTCAGATTCAGATTACACCGTTCGCTTTTTAGGGGGCGTCATTCGATTTGTTCGCTTCTGAAAACGAGAGCTGGGGTTCCCCATGTTTTTACTTCCGGTTTCCGGTTGAGATTGGATGGCATAGCATTCCTTGGTTTTTCCAATTTCACGTACACGTTGTCTATTAGGCTTGCTTCAAAGCAGCCCTTCGGGCTGCTTTTGCGCGCGCTATAAATGTATAACGTCACGTGGGTGGGGTGAGATACATCTGTCTCTCCCTGCTATCTCACCCGGGACACACGTATGTTACACATGCAGTGGGGGGAGGGGGGGGGGGGAAAGGGAAATCCGTGCTTTAATTGCATCGACAACAACGAATATATCGACTATGTCAAGCTCGTTTAACATAAAAAAAGCTTTGATTGGCTCAAAACGTCCGTATTATAAGTATTTGCTCCTCTTCTTTCATCCAAAAAATTACAAACAATAGTCATGAAAATATCGCGCAACGCGCGTGTTTGTCTTGCGATATTCGCCACAACATGTTGAAAATATCACCTTAATGCTATAGGACTATCGCCCTAATAAGGCGCCAACATGGCGTCATTAACAAACGAATATCGCTTAACGGTATTCTTTGTTATAGGCTGCACTGTAATGACGTAAATAGATATTAAAATTCGACTGCATATGTACAGAATGAAGAGAGTGGGTTACTACTTAATTGCAGCGCCATATATTCCCCACTCGAAAAGTATTTATAATTGTTTATAACAGCGCAAGAAGCACTTGCAAACTTTTATCACATGGACCACCGGGTGCAGCCCGGTGGTCCATGTGATTAAAGTATGCAAGTGCCTATTGTGCTTTGTCCCCAAAAGTTGTAAATCAATACTAAGTGACAAAAGTCTATCCCACATCGATTTAGGAGTAATCAACTCTCCATATACTGTAGTCTCCATATTTTCTTTCTACTTTGATCGGGATCGCGGTGGCTCAGTGGTAGTCTGTTGGACTTCTATGCTAGAGGTCCCGAGTTCGATCTCCGTCCGGGGCGACCCGCATTGTGTCCTTGGGCAAGGCACTTTACCCCGGTCGCCTACATGGAGGCACGATGACGCCGTGTACATAAGGCGTACTGCAAGTCGATGATGCACATGTCTTCAACCGCTGTAACCGTGCTTGAGCGAAGCTTGAACAGAGTTAGAATGTTGCGGAACTGAGAGTTGCTCGTCGATGCTCGGTGGTTCTCTCCGTGTACTCCCCCCCCCCCCCCCGCCCCGTACAACTGTCACTGTCACGATTAGCCATTGTGGCCGTAAACACCAATCAAAAAATAAATAAATAAATTCTGCTTTGACTACCGACCTCGCTAATTAGTGAATTGCATTGCGCATTGCACAGCGCAAAAGCTTTAGTGTATTTCAGACTACACCATTATTCTGCAGTAATGAGCACGTTAACTAACGAGCATTTTTGCGCTAATTGTGACAGGACTTCTAGTTTCAACTGTATAGTTAAAATTCTGTTCAAGAGTTTTCCGTCTAACTCGTTCATTCATTATAAGCAGGACCGAATGCATGGAATTGAGAGGAATGCTATTCAAGATTATAGAATCTCCACGCGTCAAAAATGCATCTGTCTCTGAAATACAGTCAAGACAATGTTCAGTGTAATTAGAACCAATTATGTTTACAGGAGACAGAATATATTTTTACAACTTTGGAGTGATTAAATCTCACGTTTCAAGTATATCATGAAAATATATGAATTGGGAAGAAGGCGACGAGGGCACGGGAAAACGAACAACATACGACTATCGTCATGGTACTCCCACTACATCTATCCGAAGCCTCATTTTATCCTTGTTTCATAATGAAACGTATGTGGTCGGTAACAATATTGCATGAGATGGTTTTGCGAGTTGGCTTTTCTGCACTTTCTTCTCAATCTATTCCGGTCGAAGGAAAGCCAACCCCACAAAAGGCCCTCACCGATCAACACCATTCTAAATCACCTGAAAATGGGAGAACGTCCCTTCAAGGAATCCGCCCTTTTTGTTTAACTGCGACGACGGAAAGAGGTGTAACCCATCAAACAATATGTGTACACAAGCACTGTCTACGTTGCTTCTCGTGTTGAAAAGTAAAGTTATGCGTCAATAAATAAAAGTACAGAATGCGTCCAAATATCCTACTAAATGCCACGGGGGTGCTTTGCAAAATTGAACATCCGTAAGTTTATTGTGTACAGCGATTTGGGATTCGTAAAGGTAATTAGCCAAAAATGTTTAGCAGATGCATCCATTTTCTCACAATTACAGTCTACGGGCTCATTTCCGTTTGTGGAATTGTTAATAATTTAATTACCGGTTCCTCTTCGTCCGATGCCATAGTTATGTTCCTAGTCTGGACATCGTCCCCATATATTGCGTGGACTTCAATCACATTTATAAATTACATGTAGTCACATCTAGTGATCTCATATATCAATGAGACATTTTAAGTGATTATAATTAGATTAGCCCTTTACCCAACACAGACGGTTCAAAATTTAGTATTTTATAAATTATTTTTCCATTTGTTTCAAAACAATTTCACCAAAACCCGTCGAGATCGTTCCTATGAGGGAGTCACATGAATGGCTTTATTGAAATATTTTGAAAAATACTATTTTTCATCCGCTAATCTTGCATATTACGTGGGCGAATGCGGCCGATTCGTTAGGTAAAGAGTTAGGCTAAGTAAAAAAGTGACGTCATAGTTACGTGACCCAGTGGCGCCATGTTGTGTTGTCATGCTGACCGCGAAAGCGGCCATATCGTGACGTCATCCTCAAAGTGGTACGTGGTGTTAGTGCGCATGCGCAGCGCGTGTTGTTGGGGTGATACGTGTTTCCGTCGTCCATTTTGTATACTGGCTGCCGCCATCTTGGTTTCTATGGTAGCACGTGGTTGCTATGTTACTCAAAGGCTGCTTATAAGATAGGGGTATGTTGGGAGGGTATGTTCTTTTGTACAAGAGAGTAATTTCCCGATTCGTAGAATAGGATAGATATGTCGTGGGGTGGCCTAGAATGTTGGGCCAAATAGGTAATAGTGTCCTTAGATAAGTGTCCTATAAAAGGTATCACCGAAAGGTATCCTCAAATAATACAATACCAGGCCGTAGGTATCCTCAAATTCTGAAATAAGGCTAAGAGCAGTATGTGCGAGTCACTCGAACGAGCAATTGCTCCATAGCTCCATAGCTCGTTGGCCCGATGGGCTTCGAGTCGTTCGAGCAATGGCTTATCAGTAACTACTCTATAGATTCTTGACTTTAGGGATGATATAGGCTTTCATGGAGGTTGTCTATCAGCTGGCTATAATCCAAAGTGCCCCACTCGGTACAATAACACTACGAGCCTTTTATTGGAGAAAAAGGTCATGTTCTAAAAAGGGATTCTGGGGCGAATCCGAACCAGAAAAACTACTCTAGTTTAATCGAACGTACCCTAGGGAGCTTTCTCGGTACCTGAGGACCTCTCTGTACCATGTTATGGCGGTCCTAAAAAGGATTCTGGGGGAAATTCGTAGTAAATAAAGTCGTTTTGGAAAGATTGTCGGGTTGTTTGTGGTAATTCTACGAATCGGGAAATTACTCTTGTACAAAGGAATATACCCTCTCAACATACCCCTATCCTATAAGAAGCCTTTGTGTAACATGGCAACCACGTGCAACCATAGAAACCAAGACGGTGGCCTCCAGTATACAAAATGGACGAAAGAAACACGTATCACCCTAACATCACGCGCTGCGCATGCGCACTAACACCCCGTATCACTGTGGGGATGACGTCACAACATGGCCGCTCTTGCGATCACCACGACAACACAACATGGCCCCACTGGATCACGTAACTATGACGTCACTTCCGGGGTCCTACCCGGAGTCCTGCAACGTGGAGGTGAAACGTGCATGACATTCTACTCCCGATACTAACCTTTTTATATGAAAGTTAACAAAAATATTCCTTCGTTTAAAATGATATGAAAAGACATATATCAACTAGGCTTCAAATACATCTACGCCACGATAATAGACCATACATTTCACACTTCACCTAATCCAAATAGCATTCGAAAGTTTAAAAAAAACCTAAAAACTAAGCATTTTAATGTTTTGTCTCAAAAACAAAACTTATGACCTCTCACTGGAACGAACTATGCGAGCTCATTCCACTGAGGGGTCAAAAGCTATATATTTGAGACAAAAAATGAAACAGTTATGAAATCTGAAGGGCGAAGGTTGTAAAAAGCGTTGGTTAATTTGGGTTGTTACGTTGGATAAAAGGTTAAGTGACTGTACAATAAAATATGGAACCAAAAAATAAAAATAAACATCCCGACCGACCCAATCAATTTTTCTACTGCATGTAACCTGAAGCAACCATTTATTATCTCCCTTTAATAATAAACATTACAAGAGGAACAGAAGTGGACACAGAAAAAGCAAGACACCGAAATTCGACCTTTATGCTGTAAAAGTAGCTAAATATAGAAACGTTACAGTACCTTACTATTTTACGGGTACAGAAATCACAAACCTTATTACAGATAACAGAAATGCAATACATCTAATGGTGCTAAGTGGAGGGTACGATGTGTTGGTGGGTTGGGGACTCCGTGACAATACAAGAAACAGACCATCGATTTGGCATACTGGAAGTATACCATCAGTTTGTTTTTCTTCACGATACCAAAGCGTTAGGTCATCAATACGTGTCACTTGACTTGTATGGGGTCTGAAAAAATCACAATACTGTTATTTGATTCAGAGCAAGTATTCGTCGTTAGTTATACTGGTATCCCTTTTGTCCATTCCTTTACCCATATTCAGAATGGGTGTACCTTTTCTTGGACTTGGAAGAGGTATGGACATTTGAAGCTAAATAAAAAAAAACCTTCTTGACTCCGATAAAATTGTATCCTTATAAAAAAGTACCATGGTAAACCATGGTAAATCCCAAAATACCCTGGTAATACCATGGTAATACCGTGGTATTACCAGGATATTTTGGGATTTACCATGGTTTACCATGGTACTTTTTTATAAGGGTATTTCCAAATCATCGTAGAACTTCGCCACACACTAAAAACTAAAGTGTTAAAACTGACACTTTCAAGGTGTTAAACCCATTCTAACTCTTAGGGTTTGATTTTAACACTCAAATTACAATGCTTTAAGCACTTAGACATTACAATCGTCAGACATCTGAAACTTGAATGGATGGCACTTCCCATGTGTCTAGCATTGGTGGTTCTTCCAGAATCGTCCATAATTTGATTTGCGCTTGGTGGGTACATAATTAAAAGGACACAACGCAGATGACGCGGATCAGGCTCGAGAGTTCGAGCCCGATCCGCGTCATCTGCTTTGTTTCCTTTTAAGTGTCGCGGCATTACACTTGTCAAGTGGTATTATTGTAACACCTGTCAAGTTCTGGTATATCTACACTTGAACAAAGTGCTAGTTCAGCACTTAGTAAGTGTTAAATACAGCACTTCAAGTGTAGTTTTTAACACTTTAGTTTTTAGCTTGCAGTATTTACCAACAAAAGAAATTCCAATGGCACACTCGACAGTGAGGGTGTGGGGGATAAATCACATCGAAATCTAAGCAGTTATTTTTAGTCAAGTGTCGTCTGTCTGAAAAGGCAGACGACCCTTGAATAGTACAACCTGGTTGGAATACATCTTGAGGAATTTGTGATAATTAAGATATTGTGAGATAGTTTATTCAATCAGTTGACACCCACAGAGTGTTAATGACATAGTAGGGGGTTCGAACAAACGCAGAGAGAGAGTTTCCTTCGGCACCAATCGCCTAGCGAAACTATACTAAACCACGCACTTGAGGTTCATTGAAGATTTCCCACTTGCCCTTGGAAATCTTCCCTATCGCGCCATTATAGAACACAGATGTTCACGGAAGAATACCACATAACACGCCTTTGGATGTCTTCCTCATCCCCCCTTTATAGATCACAAAAATAGCGATATTTATCAAATAATATCTCACAATCGGGGCGTTTTTGCACTGTCACGCAACTAAAGTTTGATGTATTTGGGCCCTCGTTCCGAATCCGTATCCAGCAAGGGCTCCTGATACAAGCGCATGATTCTGCTGTTGCCAAACAACGGCATTAATATCATTTTTCGATCGCTTCGCGTTTTTTCCTTCAGAGAAAACAATATTAGGTGAGGCGTGTTACAACCGATAATGTTACAACGCCGCATAATGTTACACCAACGCATAATGTTACAAAAAATGTAGTAAACAACCGATAATGTTATAAACTCCGCATAATGTTATAACTTTTTTCAACCCGTTATGTTATAAAAATCGACGCATAATGTTATAACTTTTTTCAACCCGTTATGTTACAAAAAATTAACTGATAATGTTATAACTTCTGTATACTAATTCCAGTTACAGCTATTGCAGATGGACTTTACCAATTACCATTTATTGCCGCATAAAGGTATGTAATATTTATACTACAGGTTTCTGCTCTGCTTAAGGCAGGGAGACACCCCCCCCCCCCCAATTCCCGGGGATTTATCATAGAATGACCTAGTCATGTTACATAGACGCGGATTGTCCTGGTAACTCAATCGTATGACGTCATTACCATGATCGTGCAGTGCCCAACATGGAGAAGGCGGGAGTGGTTGGGGAGGGGTGCTATTTTATCCGGTTGGAATGTTTACCAACATGCGTAGTCTCCGCTTCCAGAAATGTAGTGTACCATGGTCCCCTGAGGCCTTTGGGGATGGGCAAATGCCTCTGTTTCTGCTTGTTTTTGGGCATCTAAAACTCATTTGTCGCATATTTCTTAGTCATAAGAATATCTTATTGTTCATTAATAGCGAGGTACATATGGTGGCTGTGGCAGGTTGGTAGTGTCGCACGGAAGCCGAAGAATAAGATGCGAGACTGGGTAGGAAGAGGAATGGGGTCTAGGTGGATTGAAAGGGGTGGGCAGGGATTAGGCTGAGAAAGAGAGGAGGTCATGGATTAGTACATCAGGGTGATTGTGCAGAGAAAGCTGTCTGAAAATACTGTAAGAGAGTAGTGCTAAACGGTATGATAATATAGATGGTGGAGATGTTGGAAGAAGTGGAAGTGATGAATTTTGGGATTACAGGTTCTGGAAAAGGCGGAATCACTAGAACAGGCAGTATAGGAAGAAGGGGGAGATTGTGGAGGAGGAGTTGTGTTGATGTTGGTGTTGTGGCGGTGTTGGTGATGGTGTTGAGTAGTTATGTATGTTGAAAATGAGCCAGTTTGTAGAACTCCGGAAGTGACGTCATGGGTGGTCATGTTGGATTGTCATGATAGTGCACGTGGGTGGCCATGTTGTGATGTCATTATCATGATAATAGGTGGTAGGAGTGCGTATGCGCAGCGAGTGTTGTTGTGGGGACACGTGCTCTCCGTCTCACCCCTAACAACCCGACAATAGATATCGAATTAATCCCAACAACCCGACAATCTTCAGAAAACTGACCAAACACCCCTGAAAACACTCCTAAATAAAGGTAGGTTAGTATCCTTAATGGGGGTATGAGACGCATGAAGGGGTACTCATTGCGCTCATTTTCATAGCTTTCATTTTGAGACGTATGATTTTGCGCGCATCGTGCTCATTTTCATAGCTTTCATTGCTTCATACGACGAAAAGGGGGATACCGTGGGTTTAGTATCCTTAAAATATAGGATAGTATCGTTACGTAATGTCCGACCATATAATGGACGCGTAATTTATCACAGAAATGGGTTTATTACAATAATGGTTGGTTTATTACAATAGTGTTTTTTTAAATGAGAGATAAACTGGAAGGGGGCGGCGCCGTCCCTGTCTCCGTAGCCCTACTGCCCCTTGCCCCTGGAGCTCCTGAAGTACCGGTCCCTCGAGTTTCTGGCGAGTTACTAAATCGGTACTGGCAGGATTCGGGAGTGTTTTCGGGAATGTTTTGATCAGTTTCCTGAAGACTGTCGGGTTGTTTGGATTAATTCGATATCTATTGTCGGGTTGTTAAGGGTGAGACGGAGCACGTGTCCCTATAACAATACGCGCTGCGCATACGCACTCCTACCACCTTTTTCATGATAATGACATCACAACATGACCACCCACATGCACTATCATGACAACCCAACATGACCGCCCAGTCACGTGACATGACGTCACTTCCGGAGTCCTGCCACGGGGTCCAACAAACTGGCTCATTTTCAACATACATAACTACTCAACACCATCACCAACACCACCACAACATCAACACAACTCCTCCTCCACAATCCCCCCCTTCTCCCTATACTGCCTGTTCTAGTGATTCCCCTTTTCCAGAACCTGTAATCCCAAAATTCATCGCTTCCACTTCTTCCAACATCTCCACGATCTATATTATCATACCGTCTAGCACTACTCTCTTATAGTATTCTCAGATAACCTTCTCTGCACAATCACCCTGATGTACTAATCCATGACCTCCTCTCTCTCTCAGCCTGATCCCTGCCCACCCCTTTCAATCCTCCTACACCCCATTCCACTTCCTACCCAGTCTCGCATCTTATTCTTCGGCCTCCGTGGGACACTACCAACCCGCCACACCCACCATATGTACCTCGCTCCATCCAACTTTTTGACCTCTTTTAACTCCACCTCATTTTTGTTCACTGTTAGTTGTTAACATGTCAAATTAATGAACAATAAGATATTCTTATGACTATGGTACACAACATTTCTGGAAGCGGAGATTACGCATGTTCGTAAATGTACCAACCGGATAAAATAGTACCCTTCCCCCACCACCCCCGCCTTCTCCATGTTGGGCACTGGATGATCATGGAAATGACATCACACGATTGAGTTACCAGGATAATAATCCGCGTCTATGTAATGTGACTAGATCATTCTATGATAAATCCCCGGGAGTTGGGTGTGTGTGTGTGGGGGGGGGGGGGGGGGGGGGGGGGGTCTCCTCGCCTTAACCAGAGCAGAAACCTTTAATATAAATATTACATACCTTTATGCGGCAATAAATGGTAATTGGTAAAGTCCATCTGCAATAGCTGTAACTGGAATTAGTCTACAGAAGTTATAACATTATCGGTTAATTTGTTGTAACACAACGGGTTGAAAAAAGTTATAACATTATGCGTCGATTTTTATAACATAACGGGTTGAAAAAAGTTATAACATTATGCGGAGTTTATAACATTATCAGTTGTTTACTACATTTTTTGTAACATTATGCGTTGGTGTAACATTATGCGGCGTTGTAACATTATCGGTTGTAAGAAGGAGAAGCCGAACCTAATATTGTTTTCTCTGAGCCATATATGACTCTGTATCTGCCCACTAAACGCCCTGTAACGTATTTATTATACACGGCATTCTAAAATGTCACTGGGGAAGTTAACTCAACGAATAGTTAAATTATGCATACTTTTCGGCATCTTGGGCTGGTTTGTAGCCTATTATTGGGATTTTCCCGAATGCTCGAGTCGAGGCTTCTCTTTTGAAGTTAAAGGATTAGCTTTCGCTATGACATGTGGAACACTCCACCTCAATAAACCATGAACGGCATATTTTAAAATATAATAAACCTTTACACCAAGAGGGATATTTAATTCATCAGTAATTGTTGCAGAAGTTACAACCAAATTCACGTTGACGAAACACACTCTTCGCAAGACAGTATTCAGTAAAGTGAATCCCAGTGACGTATTTTTTCTGAAGTGTTACGTCATCACTGACCTCAATGTGGAGATCAATGAACGCTATTCTATTTTTCAATTCTTTCCATCGACAAGGAAAATGAAAAAGTCCTTTATAAAAAAGTACCATGGTAAACCATGGTTAATCCCAAAATACCCTGGTAATATCATGGTATACCATGGTATTACCAGGGTATTTTGGGATTTACCATGGTTTACCATGGTACTTTTTTATAAGGGGTACCTCTTAAAATAGTTTTGTAACACATTTTGTGGTCAATATTGTGAGATAAATTTATCATCACCACAGTGTGTGTCTCCAGAAATTCTGATCAAGTCTCGTTGTAGGCACAGAATTGCATTTCGTCTAGCCCTATACTATTCTGGTCCTAAAACTCGGCTTGATCTGAATTCCTGGAGACACACACTGTGGTGATAATCTGTATTTATCACACACCTACTAATGTAAAACACTGGATTTTCACTGTTCTGCCTGTACGATAAAAAGAAAGTTGTATCACACATGTGGGAATACAAAACACATAGGATTTCATTTCCAACATAAACAGAGAAGGAACCTGTCTAAATAAATCACGTCATCATTGGTTCAATGCACCAGAGTCGAGATCACTTGGAAATTCCAAGTTCCTCTTTTAGATTTGTTTACCCGGGATATTTAAACAATCAGATTCAAGTCAAAAATATACAAAATAAAAATAACATTCTGACAGTTTGTTCCTTGACAAATACTTTCCACAACTGGTCATATAATGATGGAGTGTACTAAACTTATCGGCTATTCAAAATGTTTTTGTTGTATTATTCCCTGCAATTAAGTCAATATCTGAAGTTTGCTCATCGTGACCGTGACACTGATCAGCATAGTGTTGAAACGATTAATGCCATTTGGATTTTTACTATTCGACTAATCGTTGGGTTGTAGATGACAATTAATCGACTAGTCGGCTCGTCGAAATACTATTCTGTTCCTACAACTCGACTTGATCTGAATTCCCGGAGACACACACTGTTGTGATAATCTGTATATATCAATGCCCACATGCCTCTCCCACCCTCCGATAAGTAATGCTGCATCAGCACCCCCCCCCCAATCCCGGAAAGTGCTGTCCAGTAAATATCACATGAGTATTTATTTATTTATTGGTGTTTAAGGTCACATATTTCTGCACATTGGGTTATCGTGACCGCAACATGGAGATAAAGTCAAGTTTAGTTAATTTTAGAGAACCACCCCACGCATTGATGAGTGGTTCCTATATTTTAACAGTAAAACAGAGTTTGTTTACAACAGTAAACGAGCACTAAGCACTACATCACTTGCCGGGTACCCACGGTGAATCACAGGAGTAGTCTACCCTTACGAAGAGATGCTGCCCAGTAAATATCACTGGAGTATTTTCCCTTACGAAGAGGTGCTACTTTTTACCTAGTACACCCGAGTGCACTGCTGAAATATTACAGAAGTAAAAATACAAAGAACGAGACTTAAAACGAGACACATGCCATCCAAGCCAAGTGAAGTGCCATTGTGTGGATAAACAGCAAATACGCCCCCCCCCTCCGACCCCCCCCCCCCCCCACACACACACCATCAAAAACAAGTTAAATTATAGAGGTGGATGCCAGAAGTTTATTCTGTAAGTTTGTAAACAGCGGACTGGGTAAAAGTGATATTTATTGGGCAGCACTTTCCGAGGGTGGGAGAAGCATATGCGCACTGAGATCGTTTGGATGTATTTTACCGTAAACTTTAGGAAGCTGTGTAGTCGGGTGTATTACATTCTTATTTACCGTTAGCGAACAGATTGGCAAATTCGATGGGTAAAACTAGAAATTTTATGGGCGTGGACTGTTGTACTCTTCCGGAAAAAAACAATATACTGCGTGGAGGGCCATGATTTTTTAATTTTTTACTGGGGTTTAACGATACTTCCAACATACATATGAGGGTCATGAGAGGTTGAAAAGGAGGCAATGACCGCCCCAAACCCAGTTAGAAATCTCAAGGAAGGTGGGGTGGGGAGAGTGGCATTCGTGTCCGTTAGATAGGGTGATAAATTGTTAGAAATCAGAAAGTCGGTGTTTCATTCTTTACACTCTAATGCATATATAGGGGGATTATTCTTCTCATCATAGCCTTATCAACACAGTGTGGTGGTGGCTGCTCGCGCGTGTATATGTGCGTGTGTGGGGGTGGGGGTGGGGGTGGGGCGTACATGTATCCATTTCTAAATAAGACAGGTATAGGGAAAGTATATAGCCAAACATTCACATACTTGGAAAGGTTTAAGTATACAGGTATAGGTAAGGAGGTTACAGTTTTTAAAATTATGAGTTTTTCCTTCTGGGTGCGGGCTTACCCTGTTGGATATCCATGTTTGTTTTCGGGGGAAGTTTGTTTGTTTGTATTTAACATTTCCAACAGGGTCACATCGGGTTGGGCAGTTTAACCCTTTACCGCACGAATCGGTTACATCCGCCCCTTTAATATGTAAATTCAGAATCTGAAAAAATACTAATTTTCAAAATATTTCAACAAAACCATATCATGTTACCCCTCTTTGGAACGAGCTCGTTCCAATGAGGGGTCACATGATATGGTTTTGTTAAAATTTTTTGAAAAGTTTAAAAAAATGATATTTAAAATAATAAATTTTGATATCGTCTGCGTTAGGTAAAGGGTTAACGGAGGTGGTGGGGGGGGGTGGGGAGCTGTAGAGAACAATCGTGCAGCGTCTAGCAACCGTCAGACTCTCAAACTTACTGACCCTGCACAAGCAGAGTTAGTTGCGGTTGAAAGAAAGTGGATTATCGACGTGTCGCACGGCTTTGTACACAACGTCTCCGTGTCCTCTCCCCCTCCTCACACGACGGGATTAAGTGTCTTTACCCAATGCTGTTACCGCTGACCAGGATCGAACTGTCGATCTTTCGGTTTAAAATCCAATGCTCTAAACACCGCTTCCCCCATCGGGGGGGGGGGGGGGGAGGGGGGTGGCGTCGGAATGGCCTGTTATATTACATGTTGTAAGGGGTAGGTTAATGGATATTTTTACTCTTCGAAATTTACATGTTGCTTACACTTATATGAGTCTCGGCAAATGGAATTTTACTCGTATCGAGTGGAATTAACTTTATTTTGGGGTTAAATGTGCAGGGTGTGGGAGAGAAGGGGTTACTGTCGATGGCAATGTGTTTAATGAACAAGTGTTCTTTTTAAACATTTCAATGGCCCTGATTGGGGCCGTCTTATGGATGAATCGAGAGGTGCATTCAAGCTTGCCAGTGATTGGAGCTTTAACCTTCAAACCGAGAGGTATACAGTTTGATTATGACTAGCGGTAACGGCATTGTGCCTTTGGGTAAGGCACTTAATCCTGAGTTCCCACGTAGCGGCACGATGTCGCTGTGTTCTAAGGCGCTCTGTACGTTCATGCCTTCAACCAATACTGACTCTATGCAAAGTTAGTACGCTGGAAGTCTGACAGTTACTCAGCGCTGCTGGGCGGTTTTCTTCGACTTCCACCACCCGTAAAACTGTCCGTCACGAGGTGACCCTGGCTGACCGTAAGTGATATTAAACCGTAATAAACAATTCAAGCTTGCAGTTATTGCGATGCCAAAACCAGGCACAGAGATAGAATCTCAGAATTTCCAGGCGTGGTGTGGTGAGTCGAGAGGTAAATATTCCAACAGTGTTCCCGGTTCGTTGACCGTCGCTACAAACTTGAATCCTCACTCAATATACTCCTTAACCCTTTACTCAACGTAACGGCCAAAACCGTTCAGTGCTATTTATAAATATCGCCAATTAATTTTCATTATTTTTTCATTTTTGTCTCAAAAACATAGGTTATGACCCCTCTTTGGAACGAGCTCGACGAGCTCGTTCCAAAGAGGGGTCATAACCTATGTTTTTGAGACAAAAAATGAAAAAAATTAGTTATTCGAGAATTTTGTTTGCAAGTATCGTCTGCTTTTCATGTTAGGTAAAAGGGTTAAAACAATATAAACGAAAAGGTCCCCAACGTTCGTTTAAAACTATTATTATTTTCAAGAATTACTTTCGTTTCACAAACGTAATTCTTTGAAATTTATTTATTTATATATTGGTGTTTAAGGTCACATACTTATGCACAATGGCTTATCATGACCGTAATTCTGTGAAATAATAATAATAAACGAACAAGCGTTCACACACAAAGGATATATGAAACTTAAAGGCAATTTTGCACAAGGAAATTGTTGCATCGTTGTCGTGCGGGGGGCCAACAATTTTTCAGACAGACAATTTAACTTAAAAAATTTCGACACGGACAGGGTCATGGAACGCACCCCCCCCCCCCATCCCCATCCTTTTAGCTTGAGGCCTGGGACATACTATTCTAGCGTTAGTTTCATCATAATGTTGGACGCCAGTGTAAATAAACTATGGAAGCGTACTGGCGTCGCCATCACAAGGGGATGGTCTACATGCAGCTCTCTCAGTCATAGTGACCGAAACTCTGCTGAAACAACCAACACTTACCTGGCTATACCTACCCTATACCTGTCTTATCCAGAATTGAATACATGTGAGTCAGTTTGGGGTAGGCCTCCTTTTCATTCAATAATGACCACTCCAAGTGAGATATTGTTTTCCGAACGAGTACAACAGACCTCACTCATACAAATGCCCAATTTTGTCCATCGACTTTGCCATACGTTAGCTAACGGTAAAGAAGAATTTAGTCCAACCCGCTCAGCATCCTAAAATTGGACGATCAAATAAACTGACGATCTATTCCAAACCGAATTAACAAAGGATTTAACTTGGCAAATGCTGTTCCACGTGGAATTTACCAATCCCCCCCCCCATCCACACACACCTTCCTCATCCCGCCATTATAACTCACAAAAAGATCGATACACCCAAATCATATCAGTACACGCATGTTTCTCCCACCCGCCAGTGAGCAATGCTGCGGAAGTTGCCTACCCCCCCCCCCCCCCCCCCGCTCTCCCACACACACAAACCTCTGCTGCTCGGAAAATATCACTGGAGTGGTTCACCCTTACGAAGATATCCGACTTTTACCAGTGCAGTGCCCCAAAATTACAACAGAAAATAAACAAAATCGTGAAAATAATGGCCTTCCACCCCTAATTCAACTTCCACCCCACCCAGCGTTTCTCCATTTCCAATCCCGGCGCACCAACACCCATAACAGATAAAGATCAAAATGGAACACACCCCACAAAAGCAAAGTGAAGAAACATCATTGTGTGCATAAACAGTAAATACATAACACCGTCGCAGCTGATAAGGTTACAAAGTGTACGACAAAAAGTCGAAGTTTCGAGATTTTAAGTGAAATTTCGAGATAAAAAGTCGAAATTTCGAGATAAAAAGTCGAACTTTCGCGATAAATAGTCAAATTTTCGACTTTCTGGGTCTGGGAATTATTTTTTATCATGTCCCTAATACGCTTCCGTACGAACTTCACCAATTCTGATGAACTGGAGTGACGGCGTCGAAGCTGGAGCAGTAAGTAATCCGCTTCCCCAAATATTTCAGATGGTCAACAAGGTGTGAAACAGTTACTGGAACTGACTGTCCTGGCTTACTGTTGTCAGTTATATACACCGAGAAACATGACTGATCTTGTGCAGGTTGCACAATCATGCTGACTACAGCATCAAGCAATATCACCAAAGTCAGTCAATCGATCAGGTGACACCCTCTACCAAGGCGGTAACTCCACTGCACCCTAACACTAATGCTCTGGTTTCAGTTAACTCTAACCCCAGTCAATGTGCCACCGCGCCCCCTTTCAACTCGTTGAAATGAATAGAGAAAGCTTGAGTGAAGCAGCTGAACTGTTATTTTTGTTAATTTTTGCGACAGTAATGAAACAGCAATGACAAATGTATGCGAATGTGTGCATTCAACTGACATGCCATGGTCTGATTACTTACGACTCACGATATATACGAGACAGGACACACAAGCTAATGTGTGTATGAATAAAGTCATTAAATATTCCTGGTAATCGCCAGCTTATGTGTTTCATGGCTCCCCGCCTACACACACCCCCACACACACTCTTTTGCCCAAGAAAAATTACCATTTGATTACTAACACAAAAATTAACACGTTGCTCACCCAAACAGTCAACTACATCACTCAATATTTCTTTTTCATTTAAGCGATTTAAAGGGGAGCGCGGTGGCACATTGGCTACATTATCGAACTTGAGACCGAGGGGTCGAAGGTTCGAGGCGAGTCCGTGTCATCCACGTTCAGTGGCGTAGCCGGAGGGGGGGGGGGGGGGTGAGGGGGAACATACTCCCCCAATTTCAGCCATGCCCGGCCCCGCCCCGCATGTTAACCCATATAGGGATCATCAGGCAAGAAATTTTAATATCTATCTATTTATAGTTGTAAGATGTTTGCGCCATCGAAACAGAATTCAACACATTTGGACTCGGAGTCAAGGAAATTGCGGTTTTTTGTCTCGAATTTCAATATTTTTTTTCCGGGGGAGCCTCTCCAACGAGAGACTGGGTGTCCCCTCTCGTGCTCGCCCCATCTCTCCACTACGCGCATCATACTCTGTGCGCCTCCCTACATATTACACTTGTCCCCTAACTTTGGTATCCAGGCTACGCGCCTGCTCACGTTGTGTCCTTGAGCAAGACACTTAATCCCTATTGCTTATGTGGGAACACGGTGGCAAAGTGTGCTAAGACGTATGACACGCCGATGGTACACACGCCTTCAGCCAGTTACCCGCCGCTGTTCGGTGGTTCTATCCAGATACTCCGGTTTCCTCAACCTGTTAAACTGTCCGATACGATATAACCCTGGCTGTTGAAAGTGTCGTAAAACCCCAATAAATAAATAACAGTGAGATAAAGCCTAGTAAAAACAATACACCTACATAGCAAACCACTACGTCCACAAGACGTCGTACATGTTGGTCCGCGATTTATATACCCTGTATCTTAAAGAATGAGACTTCTATAAATCGCAGACCTACGATGTCTGATGGCGATTTGCTTTTGTGGTTAATCGGTTATGATCCGGTCAACTCTGGTGGTTAACCGGTTAAAAATGTCAAATCGTCTCAACACTAGTCGTATTGGGGAGGGTGGGGTGTTGAATATCGCATCAACAAAATATGTACAAAACTAGTCCATCTTGCAGTCCAGTCCTATGGTGAATGTATTTACATGTGGAAATATCAATATGGTTAACGTGTATTTTCGCAATGGACGAGACTAATCCGGCAATTATGCAAGAATCTCAGTGTTTTTTCAGCAACTTTATACTTCTAGTAGCAGAAAAATAAAGGTGTGCAAAATCAATACAAACGGTGATGGAGGGTTTAATATATTGTAGATTGACACATGGCGCGGATATTATTAGTTACACAGTTTGTTGGTGGCCTAATATGGTATATATGGTGTCAGTTAATTTCATATTGGACGAGAGCGAAGCTCTCGTCCAATATGGAATTAACTGACACCATATATACCATATCAGGCCACCAAAAACTGTGTAACAAATATATCTTACCGACTGCTGCATCAATGCACAGAACTAATAACAACAGCGATCAAAATTAAATGAGAGAATTCTCACAATATGTTCACGTGTGTTTACGTTGTTACAATTTATGGGAGAGTGCAGGAACTCCCATAAATTGTAACAAGGCAAATTCATACATACCAAACAGTTTCATTTCGAATGTAACATGACACACATCCACAAAATATGAAGCCTTTTAAGTTGCCTAACCTGCACTTCAGACCAAATATGGGCTTTCAACACTCAATCTTTCAACCTGAAGTGTTTATCGACTGCCGCCATTGTGAATAATCAATGAACAAAGGGGAGATTACCCATATCTGTCAGCGTATATTGACGTTGACAGGCAATATATGGTCTTATAAGCAGTCTGCATGTGACATCTTTGAACCAATGAAATTCCCTGATACTTGTAGGAGGTAAGATATATGTACATGTAAGAGAAGTAATGAGATGAAAAATTTTCAGAAAATTCCATTGGAAAAAAAAGTTTATTGCATAATACAATTTTTGTCGAGTCATTTTCGTTGCATTTTGAAGCAGCTGTTACATTTTGCAACGTTTTTCCTGTCCATGAAGTTGCATTTTGTAATAAAAGTTCGAAAATCTACGCGTAGATGTGCACATTATATACCCTATGGTATTCGTAGAATCATAGAGACACAAATTTATTTTAATATTTGTATAATAATATGAATTATTTTCTGATTGCCCGCTTGAAAAAAAAGTTTATTACATTTTGCAACGTTTTTCCCGTCCATGTACATGTAGTTGCATTTTGTAATAATTATTACATTTTGCAACGTTTTCCCGTCCATGTAGTTGCACTTTGTAATGATTATTACATTTGGCTACTTTTATTACGAAGTGGGTTGTAACAATGCAGCCACGTACAAATATTTGCGACTTGACTGGCAGAATGTGCTTCCCAGACATTCACTTTAATACAAATTGTCTCCGCCTAGACCATTGGAGTAATTTTGTGATAATTGCGTATTATCAATATTCTCATGACATTATTTGATCTGTAACGTGTGTACCTCCCGATTGACATTCAGGCGAGTCATTGTTACTTAAACAATGCTAGTTGATTGTCAGCCAACAAATCGTCAATTTTGTTAAATGGAGACAGCCGTCTTGATTTCTATGGTGACGCGTGGTGACCCATTGTCCTCTAATTGGAAGGGGATATGTTCGGAAGGTGTGTTCTTTTCAAGTAGAGTAAATAAAATTTTCACAAGCAAACCGGCAATTTCTATGACGCGTCATTTTCCTTTTTTTATGATAAAACTTGTTTTTATCGAGTTTCTTTCTATTTCCCCATGCCATTGAGCACCGTAATTAAACTTAAATCTCTAAATAAAACTAATTATAATTTAATTTTAATTATTTTCATCAATTAAAATTTAACAAACAGTTAAAATTTAATACGGTTTAAAATTTCAATCCGGCTCCTGCATCGAGAAAAGGAGTTTGACAAGCACATATACACCACTATCGCGTAATAGCAAGGTTTCACATATTTGAACCCCAGTGCTCAAAATAACTTTTTTGCTATGCGTAGCAAAATGCAACACATTTCCAAAAAATGAATAGCATTTTGTAAAAATTCCATAGCTATTTTTGTATACCAGAGTTATGTTATGCTGTTTTGTATTGAATTCTCCTAAGTAGATAGAATAGTTTCCATCCATTTCTGGGCATTTCCAAATGATCTGCAACACATGAAACATTTACTATGTTTTTTTTTTAACTGAACTGCCTTTAAGGGTTGCATGGACTTGGATATTTTCAAATGACGTCTTGGTTGTTTAACAGAGTTCTCAAAATGGAAGTTGGGATTTTTAATTTGATGGGCTTGAAGTTATTTTTAATGGACGTTTTATGCAAAATGTTGTAAAAACAGGAAGAATGTAAACCAGTAGAATTCATCTTACATATGAAGTTGCTAATGATGCTTGATGGAGAGTTAATCTGAGTTATGCCTGCAATGTCCCACAATCAGAAGTAAAGCAACAGTGAACTAGTTTTCAAATTTGTTTGCAAATTTTCATTTCCATTTTGCGATACAAGATAATCAACTGCAGACTAATAGGCTGCAGTTGATTATCTTGTATCGCAAAATGCTATACAAAATTGAACATTGTGTAGCTTTTTGCAAGTTTTGCATAGCAAAAAGCGACGCGACACTGCTTATTTTGAGCCCTGTTGAACCCTAACGACATTTGTGAGTGACTGACTCTTTAAGGTCAATAGCATGAACTGACAAATGGCATGGGTCACACGAATCGATCGTTATCGATTCCAATCGAATTGTGCCTACTATACGAAATCGAGTCGAATATCGGATCGAATCAGGGGTGTTTTGAAGATGACCTGTTGTGGGCAGTGAGATGCTGCGAGCCGGATTTATTTCCACTGTGATGGCGCAAAGCCTGACTCATAAACTATTCATAATGCCTTAATGTAGGGCTGCACGGTATATCGATAAACCGATATATACCGGTATTCAAACCAATATCGATTGAATAGAGGTGTAATTATAAAAATATAGGTTTAGGCCACACAAAGTAGATCTTCTGTTTCTCAGTCCATTATTTGTGAAATTGCATGCGAGCGAGCGGTTTTTTATTTTAATTTTTATTTCAGTAATTACTTTTTTGCCATCAAAAGTTCATGTTCTTGGTTCAAGTTTTAGGTCTCATAATCTACAGAATAGCATGGGTGGTGGTGTATTTCATCCCTTGAGTGCAAGAAGACTTTGCAATGCTAAAGCATTGCAAAGCCTTCTTGAACTCAAGAGACAAATTCATCAATTTTTTTTAACTTGGGTAAAATATCAGACATAAACCATTTGATCCACCGCGTTCCCCCCCTCCAAAAAAAAAAAAAAATAGTTATTTGAGAATTTGTTTGCAAGTGTCGTTTTTTTAAAGTTTAAATTGGTTATAAAAGGAGAGCATGCGGCAGCCAAAAGGACCATGCGGGAGGGCCTGAGAAACAGATTTTTTTAATTTTTTTTAGACCTTATCGCCATTATTTATTTACCCACAATTTAATTTTCAAGATGTCGAGTTTTTTTAACTGTAGCCCCGAATGAATAATATTATCCCTTTATCGGAGGAATCGTCTGCTTGTGCCCTCGTAACATGCAAATTCAGCAGTTGAAAAAATAATTTTCAAAAATTTCAACAACACTATATCATGTGACCCCTCATTGGAACGAGCTCGTTGAGCTCGTTCCAATGAGGGGTCACATGATATAGTTTTGTTGAAATCTTTGGGGAAAATCTGATAAATTAATTTTGAAAATAATAAATTTTGATATCGTCTGCGTTGGGTAAAGGTTTTTCGAATCGCATCATCAATGTATGCTAATTCGTTCCGACTGTGATGCCTCGAGTCTCGATTGTGGTACGTTTGTTCATATATCTGAACAGTTTTCGATATACCGGTATACCGCGGTATTTTTTTGAATTCCGAAACCGGTATTCAGTTTTGATTCAGTTGTAATAATACTCAGTAGGGATTAAAGTTCAGAAACAGAAAGTCCAGGAAGATTACTGGTACCGCGTACTACACATGGCTGACCCCTAGCGGCAGCTCATCGCAGACATTCTTCGGAAAATTTAAATTTTCTTTTCTAACAGTGGTACTTGCACGTGAGACTGGAATCAGCATAGATGGGGGCAGACGTTGTTTGTGTTAATATTCCCAAAATTATACCCAACTTCTATTGTCAGCATTATTTATGCACAATGTCCGTCTGAACTATACGTTTTGTGAGACTACGTAGATGACCGATACCAAACTATATTCCGGTGAAAATATTCGGAAGGAAACAAATCGTGCAGTCGATTTCGAATCGAACAAGATAGCAACTCACGATTCAAAATGGAATCGAATCACGAAGTATAGCAGGCTCGACACATTTTATATTGTTTATTTGTGACCGTGACAGTTTTACGGGCGGAGGAAGCCGGAGTACCCGGAGAGAACCACCGAGCAACGACGAGCAGCTGCCAGCTCCCCAACATCGTAACTCCGCACTGCAGCACAGGCAGGGTTAGATTGGTTGAAGACATGGGTACCATCGACGTGCAGTACGCCTTATTACACGGCGTCAGCGTGCCCCCACGCGGGCAATGGAGATGAAGTGTCTTGCAGAAGGACACAACGCGGTTGCCGCAGGTGGGATTCGAACCGAGGATCTCTCGGCTTGCAGCCTGCACCTCTACCTACTGATCCACCGCGCGCCCCCCACTCCAAAAAAAAAAAAAAAAGTTATTTGAGAATTTGTTTGCAAGTATCGTCTGCTTTTCATGTTAGGTAAAGGGTTAAACTAGTTAATATAATCCAAACACAGTTTCAGAGCATCTCAGTGAAAATATCAATTCTTCCCTTCAGTTCAACAAGACACCATCCGCATTACTTGTATTGTAGAGAACAACTCGTTCCATTCAAGGGACAATTAGGTTTACTCCACAAATTACCTGAACATTCATTTATTATATGAACCTACAGCGTTATACGGTATAATTACACACACACACACACACACACACACACACACACACACACACACACACACACACACACACACACACACACACACACACACACACACACACACACACACACACACACTACACTTCCTCTACCTCCTACTCCTCCTCAGCCTTTCTTCTCTGGTTCTCCTAGTGCTCTCACTAGAACTCCTCCTCCTCCTCCTTCTGTTTCTTCTCCTGCTTCTGTTTCCTCTCCTGCTTCTGTTTCTTCCCCCCCCCCCCTTCTCCTGCCTCTAGTGTGGTTCAACCAGGTATATCGTACTCAGAGAAAGTCAAATCACCGAGCCGCAACTCGGGCCGCTCATTTGATTCTAAATTCTCCCAGTTTCGGCATAAAAGCGGAGTTAATTTTGACAAAAGGAATTGGCGCCTCCCCGATGTTTGTAAAAACATCCTTATGATTGGAAGTTCAAATTTAGGACGCATTGATCGAAATCCCCATCCGGACATCCAGGTGGAGTGTTACCCCGGCGCCAAATTCAATCATCTGCGCTCTATGTTTAAAGGGCACAGGGGCCAGTCCAGTCCCCAAAAAATATTATTAAATATTGGCGTGAATTCTCGAAACGATAATTCTGATCTCGTAGTTTAGCAGTTGCGGAATATGCTTAGCGATATCAGGGTCAAGTTTAGATCAGCAAAAATTTATTTCGCTGAACTAAACTTTTCGCAAAAACTCCCTCAGGCTGAGAGGAGAACCCTGAGCATCATCAACGAAACCATTCGGAAAGTGAAGGACGTTAACGTTATACCTAAAATTGATGACGCGAAGTTTGATGTTGCTCAGGATTTAATCCATTGGACCACGAGAACCGCCAATATTATGTACGATCACTGGTTGAACCACCTAAATTTAAACTAAGTAAAGGCAAAGGTAACAGCCGCCTAACAGATGTGGGATTAGGAACTAATGTGGTAAACCTGTCTGGCACCAATGACCTAACAACCCAAGAGAAATCTCTTTTAGATCGCGGTTTAACTTTTGTACCAGCACCAAAGCCTAAAACTGATAACCAAACAAATTTACCATCATACAACTGTAATTTTCTTAGGCAAATGAAATTAGCCGACCGCTTTAGAAACTCCAGCGGTCGGAAACTTCCTTTTACAGAATCATCTGGTTGGTCACCTCCAGATAGTGAAGTAGATCCCGAAATTATTGAGGCTAGCAAACGAATCATCAAAAAGGTGTTCAGCATGAACATACTCTCCGATAAAGACAATTTAACAGCTGGTGAACGGAGAGCCCTCACGAAACTTCGAAAAAATAAGAAATTAGTAATTAAACCAGCCGACAAAGGTGGGTCGGTAGTTGTTCTATCTCGGGATAATTATATAAAGGAAGCCATGAGACAACTCAGCAATACTAAACATTATAAGAAAATAGATTCACTTATTTGGCCTAGTAATATCGAAAAATTCAATAAGATCTTAAAATTTCTCCTCGACGAAGGTCACATTACCAAAAAACAATTGAAATATTTAACAGCTAAGCTCAGTGCTCAAACAAGACAATTTTATATCCTACCAAAGATCCACAAGGACCGTTCTTCATGGACGGATGACTTAACTCCACCCGGGAGGCCAATTGTATCAGATTGTAATTCGGAATCTTATGCGATCTCGGAAGTAATTGATTATCATCTGAAACCTATAGCAAATAGACATCCGAGCTATCTAAAAAATACACCGGATTTCCTGTCAAAAATTTCGAAATTGAAAATATCGAAAAATGCAATTCTGGCTACTTTGGATATCGACAGTATGTATACGAACATTGATATTGATAAAGGTGTTAAATCAGTTAAAAATGCATTTGAAAAATATCCGGATGCGAAACGCCCGGATGAACAAATTTTGGATCTTTTAGAGCTGAGCTTAAAAGGTAATGACTTTCAATTCAATGGAGAATATTTTCTACAAATAATGGGTTGTCCTATGGGCAAAAGATTCAGTCCTAATTTTGCAAGCATTTATGTAGCGGAATGGGAGGAAAATGCCTTAAGCAAATGTGCAAAGCATCCTCTCGTATATCTCAGGTATTTAGATGACATTTTTATTATTTGGGAACATTCAAAAGAAGATTTTGATGAATTTTTAGAAATTTTGAACAATCACGATCCAAATATTAAATTGAAAGCTACTATCAGTGAAAATTCTGTTGATTTTCTCGATGTGACCGTGTATAAAGGCAAGCAATTTCAGGCGTCCGGTCATTTAGATTATAAAGTGTATTTTAAACCAACTGATTCACATCAATTGTTGCACACAAAATCATTTCATCCTCAACATACATTTAAAGGTATCATCAAATCACAACTCATTCGTTTCCACCGCAATTCCAGTGATAAGGTAAATTTCAATGAGGCTTGTTCTACTCTATTTGGCGCCCTCAGATCGAGAGGGTACTCGCTGCGCCTCTTGCGTAGCCTGAAATCCCAAACCCTGAAAAAGCTCGAAAGTCCAGCTGAAACTACCGATTTCGAACCACTGAAGATTGAACACAACAGACCGTTGCAGAATGGTAGTGGCGCGGTATTTAATTGCAAAAAGCCTCGTTGTAGACTGCATACTTTTATGCCTGATCAGAAAGAGGAATTTTTCTCCGAACAAACGAAAAATCATTATCAGATCCGTAACCCCCTCCATTGTGATTCACCAAACATTATTTACCTTATCACTTGTAAGCGATGTAGGAAACAGTATGTTGGTCAAAGTCAAAATCCTTTCCGAGAACGTGCTACTAGACACAAACAGGATATAAAACATAATGCTGATGCCGCAGTAGCACAACATTTTAACCTTCCTGGCCATTCTTTGGACGATTTCGAAATCCATCCTATTGAACAACCACCAATTAAAGACACATTAGAAGAAACGGATGAATTTAGAAAAAAACGTGAAGCTTTTTGGATCAATACGCTTCAAACTCTCTGGCCATTTGGTATGAACATATCAGAGGGCGAATGCGAAAGGAGGTCCATCATTCCTTTCACTTTAACGTACAACAGAAAGAATATCGAAATAGCAAAAATGTTAAAAGATGAATTCAATTTTACCAATGCTAAATTAAATGAACCTTTGAATCTTCGACCTGTCATCGCCTATAAGAAAAACAAAAGCTTGCGTAACATTCTTGTAAGGACTAAATTAGAGCCCATTAATGAATAACATCAATTTTTGCCAGTCAGTTTAACCAGTTCCTAAGCTCATCACTTAGTTTAAATCAATTTTGTGTAATTTTTTGTCATGTTTGAAGCCCATCAGGGTTCAGTAAATGAAAACAATTTTTCGGCGGCATATTAAAAGAAAAAAACGTTTCAGTATGAAATGTCTGTGCCAGTGCGATTTTTTAACCTCAAACACACACACACACACACACACACACACACACACACACACACACACACACACACACACACACACACACACACACACACACACACACACACACACACACATAGTCTTGTTTTCCCTACATACCGAGGTACCCCATTGTCTGTCCTTTGTGTGGACTAACGGTTTCAACCTCGTTTTGCCGGTACAGTTCTGGGAAAACAACCGAGGTAAAGGGTTTCTTTTGTCTTTTGTACCTCGGTAAGGCGAAACACGCAAACTCTTTTGTCTAGTTACCTCGTCAAGTTGGTAAGACAAACGCACACACACACACACACACACACACACACACACACACACACACACACACACACACACACACACACACACACACACACACACACACACACACACACACACACACACACACACACACACACACACACAGAGTCTTGTTTACCCTACATACCGAGGTGCCCCATTGTTTGTCCTTTGTGTGGACTAACGGTTTCTACCTCGTTTTGCCGGTACAGTTATGGGAAAACAACCGAGGTAAAGGGTTTCTATTGTCTTTTGTACCTCGGTAAGGCAAAACACGCAAACTCTTTTGTCTAGTTACTTCGTCAAGTTGGTAAGACAACCCCCCCCCCCCCCCCCCCCCACACACACACACACACCACTCTATCAACACGCACACGGCGCCACACCCAGTCTTATTTAATCGACGCTTTAGGGACTAGTGGTAATTTTCTATTGTTTCCGTGACAAACGATGACTAACAAATCCCCACACATTCGGGAAGACAAATCCTAACCCACTGTTTTCTTTGTGCCAACCAGAAGATAACAAAGGGAGTCCTTGTTGGGACGCAAATACAATTGTCTAGGTCCTCAGTCGGGAGCACAGACGCATCCCCCACCTTCTCACACATAAAACCACACACGCAAACACACACAAATGACTTTAAGGAGCGCTGACACATTTGTACAGCCCATCGAATACCGGAACAGCCACCATAGTACATTAATTAAACGGATGGCAATGTGATTTATCCCGAAACAAAAGAATGTTTGGTGTTAATATTGGGATTGGGTTTTGAAATTGTGTTAGAGAAAGGATTGAACCTGCACTTCGAGTTCATCAAATGCAAAGCACGAAGTTAGAATATTATTGTTTATTTGATATTGGTAGTTCGGAATCCTAACATTGTCAAGAAAATTCCAATGGGGATATTTCATCCAATTTTTATTGAAAAATAATGAATGATTATTCGAAGAAGCATGCGATCTGCTTCCCATAATTGGACATTTTGCCATCCCACGAGAAGTCACTAAAATAGATAAGGTTCACGCGTTTAACTGTAATTGAGTAAAGCATGGCTAGTACATTTGATCGATTGAATGTTCCGTAATAGAATTGAGTTGGGATCAACTTGCTTCATGATTTTATTTTCAACAATGCTTAATACAGGTTTATCATATAATCACCACCAAATAGCTCATTACAGAAAATATCGTACACACAACATGTCTAATACGGAAATGACGTCAGAATTTTTATCCTCCGCCAAATCGAGGTTTGCTGGGGATCTAGCAATGGGGTCCGTCAGTCCGTCCGTGCGTAACAACTATCTCGGTCAGTGCATGTCGGATTTGAATGATCTTTGGTATGTGATGGACCATCAATGGGGAAAGGATATTCACAAGGAACGGGTTTTGACGAATCATTCTTTCTACAGCACGTGGAGAATCTATTATCACTAAATCACCCCGTAGAGTGGATATTCCACCCAAGCAATAATTGCAAATTTGTTGCAAAGCATAACAAGTATAAGCAAAGTTTCAGCCAATGGACCTCCGGGTCCATTGGCTGAAACATTACTTCTGTTTTTTTGTCGATATGTGCAAAATTTGAAAGTTAAAGCTTGGGTGAAACTCCACTCTGCGAGTGATTTAACTACAATCCACTCTCCACGTACTGTAGTTAATTTCTTGCGAGTTAAAGGCAAGATGCCTGAACAAATATGAATGAATGTCATCAAAAACACAAAACACTGTAATAATAAAACTACAGGTAAAAGCTAAAATGCCAACTTTGTCAATTCTAGAAATCAGGTGTGGGAGGGGGTGGGGTGGGGGGGGGGCAGAGGAGAGGCTCGGTTTCGTTGGTATTTCTCGACATGGCCAGTTCGGCTTCAACATCTGCTTTGAAGCAGACAATCACTATTGTCATCTTCACGAAAGGGGATATGTAGACCAGCAAGCATATTCAAGCATACTTCGTAGAAATAAACAAACTGTGTTCCTTTGACATAACTAAACTATTCCTTGAAGAAAGAAATTATTTGCTTGACTACTCCGAAGTGGAATGTGAACACTGATATCTATACAACTGAGTTTCTGGAACGTAGGCGAGAAACGGCTCCCATTGGATTGAGTGAATAAACACCTTCTTCTTCAGGTTCCACACTTTCTTCTTTAAGATGAGCTTCGATTGGTGAATTGTCGTAAGGTAAACGACAGGACGATTGCATTACACTTCTACTCTTCAACAATTAAAATCGTTAAGTGTCTCGTCTTGTATTCTACAAACATTCGTTGAAATTGCAGTTGCGACGGGTCGCAACAGTTTTACCAGAAGTCACTAGGATATCCACCATTCCGTATCTATGAGGGACGGGTTTAGCTCACACGGCTTTTGTAATTTTGTAAATTTCATTCCAAAAGTTTTGGCATTGTCACACATATAATGATTTCATTTATCAGAGAAGTCTTAATCGCATTTTTTGTTTTTCAAGCATCAATTTGCGAGCAAAATGATATGTCGATTAATGGTTTGGATGGAATGTAACCAGAGAAGAGTTTAGAATAAATACAAAATCTGGGGGGAGGGGGAGGGGGGGGGGGGGAGACTGTACAATTATTTGTCCGTTAGACAGTAAAAAATAAGGATTTTACACCACATACACCAAGACGACCGTCTCATCACTCAACATAGATGACGGTAATATTTGTTATCAAGATATTGTACGAGCACCGTATTTCCTTGACAACCGATGATGTCATTGATGACATCGTTGATGGCGTTATTGATAATGTCGCTAACGTGCGTTGTCATACCAACCGATCACGTCACTAGCCATGTGGGTTATGACGTAATCTGATAGGTCTCGAGTCTAGGTCCCACATATATATTGAGTCAAAAAAGAAAGTATAATAAACTTTGAGGAGAATTTTTTTTGGTATTATCGACTTTAATCCCAAACAAATTATTGTAAATTCATATTTCGAATCTAGCTCTATGAATTTGCATAATTTCATGTTTTTACTCTTGCCAGCGTCACGCCACGACGTCGCAATTCAGACATGGGGTGAAATGAAAAGTTCATACATGCAGTCAATAGCGTGTATGTCCACCGTTTGCCTCTTGGATGGCAAGACATCGACGGCGCATGGACCTGATAAGTCTCTGGATGTCACCCTTTGGTAATGCGTTCCACCCCTGCCTTAGAACATTACGTAAATCGCCTAACGTCTGAAGATCATGAAGTCGAACCTTGCGGTCGATTGGCGTCAAATCTGGCGAATATGGGGGCCAGGGAAAGAGTTCAATGCTCTGCTCCTCAAGTAAGTCACGACAGATACGTGCCACGTGACATCGGGCATTGTCTTGCTGGAATAACGGCAATCCGACGTTAGCGTTGAACAACTGGACAACAGCAGCGTTAAGAATTTCGTCCCTATATCACTGTGCATTCAGATTACCGTCGGTGAAGATCAACTGCGTTCGATGGTGCAAGGAAATTCCTGTCCAAACCATTCGATAACCCCCGCTGAAACGGTCGCATTCCCGCACGCCAGCATCAGAAAACCGTTCTCCTCGTCGGTAATACATCCTACCCTACCATCAGCGCGCAGAAGACAAAATCGTGATTCATCACTAAAAAGAAGTGTGCTCCAACGCTGCTGAGCCCAACGAACATGCTAACGTACTCATTCCATTCGGACGGTACGATGACGTTGGGTAAGGATTGGTCCGTGGTATGAACGCCTACTTCGGATGCCGTGTTCACCGAGTCAGTTGTGGACAGTTTTGCACTGTTTCTAATGTTAATTCTACCAGGAGTAATTGCTGCTGTCCTCGTCGCCTGTAGGAAGCGATCCCGCAAGTGAGGCGTCCTGGTGTGGCGGTCTTGTGCTGGGGTCGTAACTCCTGGTCGACCTGATCGCGGTCGGTCTGCAGTAGATCCAGTGGTTCTATACCTTCCAGTGAGATGATAAATAGTGGCCACATTGACTCCGAACTCAGCAGCGAGCTCATCTGGAGGTACCCCAGCCCCATGCATACAAATGGCACGCAACCTATGATTTTCGGTTAACCTTGGCATTTTTTAAATGTCGGAAGACAAAAAGTTATGTGTTTTCTTTCTTTCTTTCTTTTTTTCTCAATAACCCAAGCTCTCTAGCACAACTTAACACAAAGAAAATCGTCGGTCACTCATTCAATTTGACATTCTCGGGTAACACGTGCTATTTTGAAATCCGTAGCAACACTGTATACGGCTGGGTGAACAACAACATGTCATTAAACTCTTTGCACGACTTCTTGTCCACGAACATGCAACATTAAAAGTATTATATTTCAACCTTTATGCTATTTTTCATATTTGTTTCTATTATACTTTCTTTTTTGACTCAGGATATAATCTGAACGCTACACGATTCGCGACTACAAGTGGAGATAAATTGTTGGTTCAGTAATAAATTAATTCTACAGCCCTATATGGCTCACAAGCACCGTATAGGTCGTAAGTAGTATGTGTCGTATGTTTCAGGGATCATTTGGATGACCTCGGTGGATGACCTCGGAAGTGACGTCATGCCACGTGACCCAATGGCGCCATGTTGTGTTGTCATGGTAACACGCGTGAGCGACCATGTTGCGACGTCATCTGCATAGTAATACGTGGTGTTAGTGCGCATGCGCAGCGCGTGTTGTTAAGGTGAAACGTGTTTCCGTCGTCCATTTTGTATACTGGAGGCCGCCATCTTGGTTTCTATAGTGGCACGTGATTGTTATGTTACCTAAGGCCTACAACAGGACAGGGGTATGCTTTGGGGGTATGTTCGATTAAATCGAAGTAAATCAAATTACCACAAACAACCCGACAATCCTTCCAAATCACTAAAATCCACCCGAAATCACCGAAATTGACTTTATTTCTCCAATTATCGGCTTAGCACGTAGTGCTATAGTACCGAGAGGGTACCGTGGGTGTGTTCCTTTGTAGAAGAGTATATTTCTGGTTCGGATTTTTCCAGAATCCCTTTTTGGATCCCTATCCCATGACGTTTTTCCCATTAAAAGACACATTCCTTTGGTCATTACCCAGAATTCTCTGCTTCTATCTGTATATGCAATAGTTTTCGTCTATCTGGCCCTGTTCCTTTGTTCTAGAGTATACTCCAGTAGCGTAGAAGAGCCTATCATATGGAACAGCTTTGCTTATTATTACTATATTTAGCTAGTCTAGTCTATTCTTGTTAGTTCTAACCCTATTCCAAGTACTCTTGTGGTTTCATTTATCTAGATAATAATTAACCAATCAGATTGCTTGATTTCCCATAACCTGTATACAGAGTTATCTCCCTTCTGTATAATAAAAGCCTATATCCAATGGCCATATCCCCAGGCGCCCCACTTTCGGCACCCCTTTTTTTTAAAAACATATGACCTTCGGCACCCCTTTTTGTCATATGTGCTTATGTGAAAAAGAACAATGTGACACAATGTGTCCTAGCACAAAGGCACATGATTTATGTGCCGATATGTGCTTATGTGAAAAGGCACAATGTGACACAATGTGCCCTAGCACATAGGCACATATGGGTATTTGAGGATACCTATGGCCTAGTATTGTATTATTTGAGGATACCTATCTAGGATACCTTCTGGAGAATCCCTTTTTGTCATATGTGCCTATGTGAAAAAGCACAATGTGACACAATGTGTCCTAGCACAAAGGCACATGCTTTATGTGCCGATATGTGCTTATGTGAAAAGGCACAATGTGACACAATGTGCCCTATCACATAGGCACATACGGGTATTTGAGGATACCTATAGCCTAATATTGTATTATTTGAGGATACCTATCTAGGATACCTTCTGGAGAATCCCCTTTTGTCATATGTGCTTATGTGAAAAAGCACAATGTGACACAATGTGCCCTAGCACATAAGCACATGTTTTATGTGCCGATATGTGCTTATGTGGAAAGGCACAATGTGACACAATGTGCCCTAGCACATAGGCACATACGACCAAAATGGGATTCCATAGCCACAGGTGTTTTCCAAAAGGGATTCTTTAAAAGAGATTCCATAAAATGGAATTCCTATCCGACTCCGTAAAATGGGATTCCGTGTTTTATCATCGACACTCGAGGGTATGGAAAGGGACTGATAGCACCCAATTCAAGAACTACTACAAAAACCAGAACAGATACAACTGACAACCAAGATCGAAGGGAACACAACATAAACTTTGACTTAATCTTAACACCCAATATATACAATAAATTTTTTAACCTTAATGGACTGTAACCCCTAAATACTACATGCAACAACCTAACTAAACAGACGAAACATGAACGAAGATCGACCTAGTTGGAAACAACTGAACAGAGACAACCAACCACTACAAAACAATAAAAGTACAGAACGAAGATCCAACACAACCAAGATCTAAGTGAACATAACAAATTGAAGAATATCGTACTGATCTGATCGAACTAGTTGGACAGACTGACCATAAAAAGTGAACAAAGATCCAACACAGCCAAGATCGAAGTGAACAGAACAAAGTGAACGAAGATCGAACTGATCTGATTGAACTACAACCCCTAAATATAACCCAATGTTAACCCTCTTGAACTGTTTGAAATGAACTACAACCCTAATGAAGGTATATATAATTAACCCTCTTGAACTGTTTGAAAGAACTATCACCCCTAAATATATCCCAATGTTAACACCCTTGAACTTTTTGAACTTTTTGAATGAACTTTTTTATATCTAATATAAATAAACACCCTTTGAACTGAACGACATTTAACTGAATAAATTTTAAACTTAATGAACTACAACCCATTGAACTGAATTCTTCTAATAGGGAAGGGGATTACCCTCCTGTGTCGATGATAAAACACGGAATCCCATTTTACGGAGTCGGATAGGAATTCCATTTTATGGAATCCCTTTTAAAGAATCCCTTTTGGAAAACACCTGTGGCTATGGAATCCCATTTTGGTCGTATGCGCCTATGTGCCAGGGCACATTGTGTCACATTGTGCATTTTCACATAAGCACATATCGACACATAAAACATGTGCTTATGTGCTTGGGCACATTGTGTCACATTGTGCTTTTTCACATAAGCACATATGACAAAAAGGGATTCCCCAGAAGGTATCCTAGATAGGTATCCTCAAATAATACAATACTAGGCTATAGGTATCCTCAAATACCCGTATGTGCCTATGTGATAGGGCACATTGTGTCACATTGTGCCTTTTCACATAAGCACATATCGGCACATAAAGCATGTGCCTTTGTGCTAGGACACATTGTGTCACATTGTGCTTTTTCACATAAGCACATATGACAAAAAGGGATTCTCCAGAAGGTATCCTAGATAGGTATCCTCAAATAATACAATACTAGGCTATAGATATCCTCAAATACCCGTATGTGCCTATGTGCTAGGGCACATTATGTCACACTGTGCCTTTTCACATAAGCACGTATCGGCACATAAATCATGTGCCTTTGTGCTAGGACACATTGTGTCAAATTGTGCTTTTTCACATAAGCACATATGACAAAAAAGGGGTGCCGAAGGTCATATGTTTTTAAAAAAAAGGGGTGCCGAAATTGGGGTGCCTGGGGATATGGCCATTGGATATAGGATTTTATTATACAGAAGGGAGATAATTCTGTATACATGTTATGGGAAATCAAGCAATCTGATTGGTTAATTATTATCTAGATAAATGAAACAACAAGAGTACTTGGAATAGGGTTAGAACTAACAAGAATAGACTAGACTAGCTAAATATAGTAATAATAAGCAAAGCTGTTCCATATGATAGACTCTTCTACGCTACTGGAGTATACTCTAGAACAAAGGAACAGGGCCAGATAGACGAAAACTATTGCATATACAGATAGAAGCAGAGAATTCTGGGTAATGACCAAAGGAAGGTGTCTTTTAATGGGAAAAACGTCATGGGATAGGGATCCAAAAAGGGATTCTGGAAAAATCCGAACCAGAAAAATACTCTTCTACAAAGGAACACACCCCCGGTACCCTCTCGGTACTATAGCACTACGTGCTAAGCCGATAAACTGGAGAAATAAAGTCAATTTCGGTGATTTCTGGTGGATTTTAGTGATTTGGAAGGATTGTCGGGTTGTTTGTGGTAATTTGATTTACTCCGATTTAATCGAACATTCCCCCCAAACATACCCCTGTCCTGTTGTAGGCCTTAGGTAACATAACAATCACGTGCCACTATAGAAATCAAGATGGCGGCCTCCGGTATACAAAATGGACGACGGAAACACGTATCACCTTAACAACACGCGCTGCGCATGCGCACTAAAACCACGTATTACTATGGGGATGACGACAAAACATGGCCGCTCACGCGGGTTACCATGACAAGACAACATGGCGCCACTGGGTCACGTGACATGACGTCACTTCCGAGGTCATCCACCGAGGTCATCCAAATGATCCCTGAAACATACGAGCTATACTACTGTCGTATAATCACCCATCCCTGTAGAGCTCAGTCACCCATCCCTAGAGGCTTGTAGGATTAGATGACTACTGATTTCCATCTGTTGTGGTGGGTCAGTCATATATGCATACTTGCCAAAAAGGATAACTTTCATTATATGGTCTATAGGAGTCTCATGATATGGTTTTGTTGAAATTGTTTGAAAAATTTGAAAACATTATATTTAAAATAATAAATTTTGATATCGTCTGCGTTGGGTAAAGGGTTTAAATGACTCGAATTCGTCACGATTTGATTTCGTTCATTAAAATTGATCAGACTTCGATAAACGTCCGCTCAGACCGTTTTTGTGAACTCGGTACAGAAAATTCATTTGAAATCGCGACTCAGTAGAGACCTTCCATGTGATCAAAAACTTAAATGCATGTTGGAAAATTCAGTTATACATCTCAGTTTTTGTGACAATACTGAGGAGCGTTTTCTTTCAGTATTTTCACCATGTGCTAATCTTCATGTTGTAGATAGATGTGTTAATCTGTTTACCTCTTTGTCTGTTTCATTTGAAGTTTCTTTTTTATTTTTATTTTGTATTTTATTTCAGCTGAGCAATGAGATACCGGAAAGTAGCAAGCTTTTAACATTTACGGATCAAGAAATAATATGAAACCCCCGCTAAATTTAATATTTTCCCATCATGCTCGGTTTCTTTTATGTGCCTATTTCCTTACAGATATGTGTATCTATTTTTTTCAATTTCCACTCAAAAGATTTCAATTTATCCCCTCCCCCTCTACTTAACACGATTAGCATAGCGGGCGACACACGTAAATTGTTTTAGATAACTAAGTAAAGTAATTTTTGCCACCAAAATATAGCTGGTTGGAAGTCCTCGACCAATTCGTTCAAATAAGAGGTCAAAAACTATGTGTTTGGGGCTCTAAAACTGAGAATACAATAAAGTTTCAGTGTTCCAATAAGCGTAAAACCCTCGCCCTCTTGGATGAGAGCTGGCGTACTTTATTGTATGTGTACGGCTGCAGTAGCAAATGCTACCGTCTGACGTCACAACGCGAAATATTTGAAATGACGTCGCCCGTTTCGTAATTGCTTCATCAATGGAGTGACTGGCAAGCCGCTTCATTTTTCTGGATTTTTCACACGTGCAACAGACGGAGTTCCGGATGAAGTGTTTAATTTTCAAACCGATTTATGATTTGAACTGAGCGGGGATAAGATTGTCTGGTGTATTGATTTTTTTATTCCTGAACAAGGCAACTTTTGAAGATCACAAGTTTAGTAACATAAGCCCCGAGCCGCAAACCTCAGACCACGTTGTCATCAATCCATCACAATAACTTATAATATGGTTATTGGCTGTTTGGCATAGACACAACTTGGAACATTGAATGATATTCTGCTGGTATAGGGAGACTCCAGAAAACTTCAAATATTCTTACTTTTATAAGCTTCCGCGGCTATATGGGCTACTCGGTGGTGTCTGCTCTCCGCTATTTAATCAACTCCAGATAAATTGATTCACCTTCTGAATCCTGGTGGCGTCTTCCAAGTTACTTCAATGATAGCAATTGGAAGAGTCCATGTTCATTACCTGGGGTAGACCATTCAATATTTTCGCCGAAAATATTGTACAGTTTTGGAAGTGCCATCGGAAAACGGACAAAGCCATATTACGAGTGTCATTACAAAGAGTACCCGCTAAAGAATAAAAAGATTGATTCAACATCGCATCGTTGTATTTCTAATTAAAGGCATCGATTTTTCAATAATTAATGTTGATAAAACATTTCTTTGTTAAATTTTATAAAGGCAACAAGTTTGATACGATCTAGGATTTTGTGAGACGATCTGATAGTATTTCTCAGTATTGTAAAGGGCTGTGTTTGAGAAGTTGCTGTTATCCAAGTGACTGGAGTTGAGGTGAGGGGCTCGGGAATGGCGAGTAAAGGGCGTGCCAAATGTGCAACTTACGAGTAACGCATGCCCTGAAACATTTCATTTTAGAATGCCCAAATATTTGAACAAGAAAACCTTGAGAAACTTTTGGAATGGAAAAAATGGGAAGAATCGTGAGGGATAACGGATGAGGAATGACAAGAGTCAACATTGTAGCCGGGGAGATGGAGAAGGCGCCCATGGTATAAAATATGAAACAGTTCTTGTTTGAATGTTGGGAGGCTAGGAGGAAGTGTGGGGATGGAATTACCTGGTGGAACGGAGTTAGAGGGCCGTAATAGACATTACTTTATTGGTTTAGAAAAGATATTGCCACAGATTATACTATACACGGTTTGATACGATACACAGACAGGGAGCGCGGAGGATTAGTGGTTACAGCATTGGAATTCAAACAGAAAGTCCACAGTTCGATCTCGCCAGGGATAACAGCGATGTGTCCTTGGGCAAGGCCCCTAATCCCGATTGTCCAAGTGGAGACACGGTGGCGTTGTGTACTAAAGCGTTCTACACTTTCATGGTGCACTTGTCTCCAACCAACGCTAACCCTACATGTGCGGAGTACGTTGGGGAGTCTGGCAGCAGCTAGCCACTACTCGGTAGTTCTCTCCGGGTAGTCCAGCTTCCTGCTCCCGTCAAACTATCCGACATGAGATGACCCTGTTTGTCGGAAGTGTCGTTAAACCCCAATAAATAAATGCAGACACCATCCATATAGTTTGGTTGTCGTCCGGAAGAAATTACATGGCCCAGTTAGTACAATTGTTGTACATTGTGACGAGGAGTCACATGATATGGTTTTGGTGAAATTTTTTGAAAAATTTTATTTTTTCAACTATTGAATTTGCATATTACGCGGCCGGATGCGGCCGATTCGTTGGGTAAAGGGTTAAGACATAACGTGTAATTTAACCTTGTAGCTAACGTAAGGCCAGCGTTGTTCCCAAAATTCCCCATCAAAATTATATATTATTTTCTTCTGCGATTTGTGCCTCAAAAACATAGCAAATGACCTCTCACTGAAAAGATCTCGTTGAACCCGTTCCAACGAGGGGTCGTAAGATATGTATTCGAGACAAACATGAAAAAGTTTATTATTCAGAAAATATTTTGTGCAAATGTCGTATGCCATTTGTATTGGGTAGACAGTTAAAGAAAAATAAGAGACGATAAAGTGAATTATACTTCCGAAACCAACGCACAACGACGTTACTACGTGAGCGTTTACTTCTGACGTCATTCCCGTATCAGAAGTGTTGTGAACGATATTTTTTCGTGATGAGCTATTTGATGTTTGTTGTGTGATGAAATTATATATTCTCTATTTTGATGGTGGAATCAAGTTCATTTTTGGGCCGTACTTCCTTTTAGCACCTACCACACTAAACGTTAACTTCAAAGTTTGATCTAATGGACAAACTTTAACGTCAAATGTTGGAACCATGCCTACAGAACACACTTTCTCTTACATTCTTAGTTCAACCATTTATCCTAACATCAATAACAGATGACATTTGAAAATAACTAAAAAAGACAAATAAATAGTTGCCTGAAAAACAATGAGAGATCAAAAAGTATGTTTTTAACCCTTTACCTAACGTTACGACAAAACCGGCCAGCGCTATTCTCAAAAATCGCCAATTAATTTTCATCATTTTTTTCATTTTTTGTCTCAAAAACATAGGTTATGACCCCTCGTTGGAACGAGCTCGTCGAGCTCGTTCCAACGAGGGGGTAATAACCTATGTTTTTGAGACAAAAAATGAAAAAAATTAGTTATTCAAGTATTATTTTGTCAAGCGTCGTCTGCTTTTCAGGGTAGTTAAAGGGTTGATAGAAAATTTAAATGACCATTTTCGTGAACATTGCTTGCCAATGTCAGCCATTAACTTTGGTGCAGGGTTATATATTTTCCTATTTGCTAGTCAAACAGCAAACGATACTTGCAAAACAATTTTTGAATAACTAAAAAAAGAATAAAAAAAAAATAAAAAACAAAAATGAAATGAAAAATGATAAATGATAAAATGAAAATAGAGAAATTCGAGTGATCTTCTGTGACATCAGTAATGCGTTCAATAAAGGTTGGCATACAGGACCTCTGTATAATCATTAACGCATTGGAATCACTGGTCTCCTTCTTCACTGTTTCCATAGCTACTTGAAAGTCAGGCAACAACGCGTGCGCATTCTCCCTCTTGAAATATGTTACTGTTGGCGTTTCCCAGGGTTCAATCCTGTGTCCTCTGTTATTCCTAATATATATATGTTACAGGGAATCTCCGTCAGGGAATCTATAGATTCCCTAAGATTTTCAGGGAACCTGACAGATTCCCTAAAAAATTGGACCAAAAGTATTAGAGATTCCCTGAAGAGATATTTGACATTTCTGGAGGAGTAATTCGGGTGAAAATATTCAGAGAAATATATAGGGAAAGATATCTATGATGTGGAATTCGAAAACATACAATTCATTGAGAACAAGCACATTCTTTATTTCGGTCACTTGGCTGCAATCATTTGAGGTGTGAGTTCATAATCTGTTACTTTTTCATTCACAAGTTAAAAGGTTTGATAGCTTTCCAGACTCTATCACCCTCGGCCATGCAGAACAAACAAATAGAACAACAACAGTGATAACATATTCATTATAATTAGATCCAAGATAATCTTTAATTAAAACTATTAATATGTTATTCAGATATTTTGAAGAAGTTCATCCCAAACCAAAAAACAAATCTGTTGCTTTTTTTATCATTCACAATTTAAAAGGTGAGATAGCTTTCAAGACCCTATCACCCTCTGTAACCAGTAATTCATTGTAGTTAGATCCAAGATAATCTCTTTTTAAAATTATTAATATTTGCAGGTATTATGAAGAAGTTCATCCCAAATAAAATACATAACTGGTTTGATTATATGGACTGGTTTCATAAAAAAACTTCATCAAGAATTGCAAAAATATCGTTTCAGGGAATCTCGAGATTTTTTAAACGATTTTTCAGGGAATCTATAGATTCCCTATAGAGAATCGGATAGATTCTCTGACGGAATCAGGAAATCTGACAGATTCCCTAAATATTTCAGTGAATCTATACATTCCCTGATTTTGGAGATTCTCTGTAACATATATACGATATAGTTGAAGATATTAATTGCCACATAAGACTCCATAACATGTGCAACGACAGGAACCATCACGAGTTAGTCAACTATTATAGCAGATAAAGTGTCTACTGTGCATAAACATACATAAGCTCCCGTGCTGGGTTTCCGAATGTGTTAATGTAATAGTGTTTTAATAATGATCAGTCTCATATGTTATTTTACTCGTCAAAATATTTAACTGGAGTCAGCAGAGTTTTAACTTTTAGCTGGTGCTGAAGCCACTTCCAAAATATTTGTATCCACTATTGTAATGCTTAATTTGAACATAATACTTTGGAAATAAATACAGTTTAAACTGAAAAAACAAATAAATGTTTGCCTCAAAAACAACTTATGATCCCTCATTGGTACGAACTCGTTGAGCTCGTTCCAATGGGAGGCCATAAGTAACATTTTTATGTTTAATTTATAAAAATAAAGTTTGAATGAAAATCTTCGTGAATAGTGCTTGCCCTTTTCGGGCTTTACCTTTGTTGTAGGGTTAAATGGGTTCGTATTTACAATACGGCCCCCATGGACTAATCACTTTCCACGGGTGGGCAATATTTCCACGGATGCAATAATATTAGATACCAAACACTAATTATAGGAATAATCATCAGAAATTTAATTAATGAAGCACCGGGTACAACCCGGTGCTTCATTAATTAACATTTTGCTGTTGATGAGTTTTATTACCTGGTTAACCTATGAGTGGACATCACTGCCCATGCGTGGACTACGACTAATCCACGGCGACTGTACTGTATAGCCTTCTAGCTTGATGCTGACTAACTTCCTTAATAGTTCTATGCTCTCTTGTAATGCTTAATTTTGTACATTATACTATGGAATATATGCAGTTTAAAATAAACTAAAAAAAAAACAAAACAAATTTTTGCCTCAAAAACATAACTTATGACCCCTCTATGAGCTCGTCCCAATGGGAGGCCATAAGATATGTTTTTTAATTTTTGAGAAAAAAATGGAATGGCGATGTTCGCGAATAGTGCTTGCCCTTTTCGGCATTTAGTTTAGGTGTAGGGTTAAATGATCTCGTATTTACTGGACAAGTGTAGTTATACAATTGTTTATTCTCCAGCTGAATGTTTGTTTGGTTTGAACGACTACGTTTTGCTCTAGACTACACTTTTTTTAGAAAGTCCAGAGAAAAAGTGTCTAATTTGCGAATGTGCGTGTACGTAGGATAGGGATGTGCACCACTGTCCTCCCCAGTTTTGGGCATTTGTGTGTTCTCATTCACCTACATGGCTGTTTTTATTCTTTACAATAACACACGGATATCACTCTGTATGGGCGAATTTGTTAATCGTGTTGCTGATACCAGTTTATTGCCATATAATCTATTAATACAAAAATCAATTCACCGAGGAGATAACTTTTAGGTATTGTATTCACGTAAACATGTTTACTGTTACAGTCATATTTTGCAAATTAAAACTGTACATCGATAAATATTGACTAATGGATCAGACGTGTGCCTTTTAAGCGGCGTGGTAATTTTAAGAGTTTCAACGCCACGAATTTTAACAAAATGGACAAAGAGCCTGAAAGAGCGGTAAATTTCCCAACACTTCGTCACTTGCTACACATGTAGGTCCCACAAAACCATGCTTATTATAAGTTGATAATTCGTCGCCTGGGTGCTAGAATGTTCTACGTCCCATAGGGGACATAGAACATAAAACAGGTACCCTTGCAAGCATGTTTCTATCTGTCGTTGTACATATGATCATTAGTATGAATCTGCGATTATTCGAATTTTGAATCGATTCTCGAATCGGCCTCCCGATTCGACCCTACTGTTTACCGAATCGAGAGAGAGAGAGAGAGAGAGAGAGAGAGAGAGAGAGAGAGAGAGAGAGAGAGGGAGGGAGGGAGAGAGAGAGAGAGAGAGAGAGAAGGAGAGAAAGAGAGAGAGGGAGAGAGAGAGATGGGGTGAGAGAAAGAGAGAGAGAGTGAGAGAGACGGGGAGAGAAAGAGAGAGAGAGAGGTGAGAGATAGAGAGAGAGAAGGAGAGAGAGAGAGAGAGAGAGTGTGAGAGAAAGAGAGAGAGAAAAAGAGTGAGAGAGAGAGTGAGAGAGAGAGGGAGAGAGAGAGAGAGAGAGAGAATGAGAGAAAGAGAGAGAGGGAGAGAGAGAGGGGGGTGAGAGAAAGAGAGAGAGAGAGTGAGAGGGACGGGGAGAGAAAGAGAGAGAGAGGAGAGAGAGAGAGAGAAGGAGAGAGAGAGAGAGAGTGAGAGAGAGAGAGAGAGAGTGTGTGTGTGTGTGTGTGTGAGAGAGAGAGAGAGAGAGAGAGAGAGAGAGAGAGAGAGAGAGAGAGAGAGACAGACAGACAGACAGACAGACAGACAGACAGACAGACAGACAGACAGAGACAGAGAGGGACAGAGAGAGGCAGAGAGACACACAGAGAGAGAGAGAGAGAGAGAGAGAGAGAGAGAGAGAGAGAGAGAGAGAGAGAGAGAGAGAGAGAGAGAAGTTAAGTGGCGGAAACAGGAAGTCGCGAACGATTCAATTCAGTCGAGTCTTCAAAAAAAAGATCGAGGTTACCAATTTGTTGCTCCATTCGATTCGAAAATCGAATTCATGTCGAATGCCTTACTTACAGGGCCCGAATGATTAGCAATGAGCTGTATAGTGGTATGTAAATACAACAACCATTACACCACACGCACCCCTGGTATTTCCGTTTGTTTTATAAAACTATAATGCAAATTTCTAGTTTAGACGGTGTGGTAAAATGCTAACTTCTGAGTTCACAAACTTACTCCTTCCAACTGCATATATTTATGAGTATAGCAACAGTTACAGTCTGTAAGAAAACAACACGATAAACACACATGCGACTGTAAGATTAAATTATTACTGAACATCCCCACAATTTCAAAATAGACTCAACCATTTCTCTAGATACAGTGGTGGATAACACGATAGTACTTGTGGCTTCAGGGTTGTTAAAAGGTCATGTCACACAGTCGGCAAGTTTCCGAACAATTTGTTCTCAAACAACGCTGTGTCATTATGCCGTTGAAGACGTAAAGATGCAGCTACAATATTTCGCAGACAGACTCGCTTGAAGCCACAATGATAGCGTCTTTCTTGTGATTCAGTTAACTAAAGCCATAGGGGACAGAAGGTAATTTACGTAGATACATCGCAAGGGTAAGCATTTTGGAATTCATGCTTCAAAAATCTGTATTGATAAAAGCACTAATGCCAGATCTCTTAATTCATCAAAACCTGCAATTGCTTAGCCCAATGCATGCTAGGGAACTTTACATATAATAACAGTCTTTTCTTATTAAAGCTCTAATGTCACATATCTTTTTGTTAAATGCAAATATTTTGCATATCATGCAGAAATAGATCGTCCATTGTTATAATAATAATAAATTTAGAGACTGAATTCCAAAACACGGCGCTCCGTGACTGTATAAACGTCCAGTCACACCTCTTAACTGGTCAGGTACTAAACAATTACTATTGATTTGTAACACGAGTATATTTTCTAAGGTACCGTGATACGAGCACAGTGAGTCACAGGTTAACCATTTGAACTCCACAGGCCGTTTTTTTCCGGCCGGGGTCACAAACTGCGTCATAATGTCATTAAGGGGGGTGACTGCAAGGTAAATGGGTGGTGTAGACCAATCAATATTTTCAACGTGCAGCCCTAAGGCTGCACGTTGAAAATATTAATTGGTCTACCCCCAGATAATAAATATGGACTCTTCGTATTGTTACCATGGAACTGACATGGGAGATACCACCGGGATTCAAAGGGTTACTATGCTGAAAATAACTATCCTGTTTCAATTTACTGAAGAATGCGTTGTGGAACCCTCTTTATATCAACAGATCATTGCATATTGTTTAGCATTAGCATTGCAGGCAGAGCTGTTGTTGCACCCAATGGGTGATCAATACTTTAAATTCCATATAAGAAAACACAAGCCTGACAGACACGGTGCACTATTAAAGGGCTTCGATTCAATTCATTCCATGTGAGACATGGTGGCTGATAGCACTGGGCCAGTTAATCAACCCTAACCCTTCAAACTATAACATTCGCCAAATCGTGTTATGCTTTACTTCACCATTATTGGAGTGTTCTAGCATCCATTCGGCCTTGTACCATGAGACTACTATGGGCTTTCTAGCCATGTCTGACCTTGTTCCAATTTCTGCCCTTCAGCAAGTCTTTAAAAAGTTTAATTAGATCGTTCAATCATCAAAACCTGCAGATTCTTGTCCCAGCTAGGGTACCTTGTACATAAGAAATGTTAGTGTATTAGAACAACAGACAACATGAATCTGCACCATAAAATGAAGGAAACGTGCTTACGTCACACTGAGCCCAAACTCTTTTTTCGAACTTCAAGCTTCAAAACACAAACCTTTTCAAGTCTATTGCATCGCTAGATCATAACTTCGTCTCGGACCGCTAATAGACCCTTGAGCTGTTTATCATTTCTGTAGGGCCGTTAATAAATAATAACGCCCTCAAAAATCATGTTATTGGTATATTACTGAGTAAAATGAAACATTAGCAACCGGAAAATTGCCACAACTTTGAAAATGCTAATGATTCATTTCAACCCATTTAAAGTCATAACGAGAAAATACAATTCTGGAAAATACAATTGTCAAAGTTTTATAGTATTGGCGCCCGGTTGTTCATTGTGTAGGTCATGACACAGTAAGTTACAGTTTGTTAGGCACATAATGTGGTGTGGGTGGTGTCCGTATGTTCCATTGACGGTGTCGGTAAGCTCCATGTCAACACCAAAACGGAATGTGTTAACATTGCGTATGTCATACCAATTCAATGATATTTTACCGACCACGTTTTCTACACCTTCAATTAAATAAACAGGAACATAAGAAGACAGCGCCAGGGCATTTGTTGAGGTGAAAGTTGTTACGCTGTGGCTTTCACGTAATGCAATGCCATATATTGGGTAGAGCTACCTTGTTGATTGAGTTATTGGGGACGTTTTTCACTGACGATCCAGCAATCTTGTTAGATAAACATCAATGGTACGAAGTGTCCTATACTAAACCAAGCCCATTTTGGGAGCTCAGTCAAACTTTAAACACGTGAAGGAAACCAAACACAATTCAAACGTTCAACAGATTTACACGAGAATGAGAAAGGTCAGTACAAGACATCATACGTCTTCAAATAAGAGATAATAATTTGTCATCTCATCAAAAGACTTGAAAAAATTACGCTCTCAAAATGCTTCTAAATGGAGATGGGTTGTTGTACACTTAAAAGAGTTGTCGGGTTGATGCTGCCACAGTGTACCGTCCTATTTGGCGGGGATGTAAAATGGCCGCCCTTTGTGCGAAGATAAACACACTCCGTGCAGGCTAAAGATTCCTTCGCAGTATTCGAACGGAGCAAGGCCACGAAGTTGCCGCCACGAAGGTCACCCCACACACTTGCGCCATTGGGCCAAGGAGAGGCGTTAATATGTTGCATAACATGTTCGCCAATCCTTGTAAAACAGATTAAATAACCCTTAAAGAATGTTCAGGTGCCTCCCAAAGATACCCAAAGCCAGGAGATCATGGAATTCCACCATTTAACTAATTGCCACGGAGAGTAAATACTATAATTCTATATCGTCTTCCATGTAAATGCAGATGGAAATGTCTCGCCACCTACCATTATGGCAAGTCATCTAAGACTGGATATATAATAATGCGAAAGAAAGTGGGAAAAATTATCCAGCAGTGTTTATTTCTGTACAAATTCTTTTTTTGTCCATTCCCAAATGCACAAGCTTGAGCAGGAGTTAATCAATGGAGGGACAAATACAATATTAGGAGCACTTCATGGTTAGGTCTTCCCAACTGAATTTCTGCTATTCCTAAAAGAAGGGCACAAGAATCGTTAACATCCTTTAAAGTCCATGGACCACCAGGCGTTACGCATAGGTCCTTGAAATGGATATTTGCTAATTCATTCTAATTTTATAACTTGTGGAAAAAGTTTCTTTGAAAAATTTACATGTGATGATTTTAGCTGCAATACGCATAGAAGGCACAGTTACATTTCTCAAATATGGCAAGTAACAACCTACACGTACGCATTTAAATCGGCAATTTTTAAGGCGTTTTAGGGCGTGATCAAATCACTGAAAATGAATTACAGTACAACCACTGTGGAATGGTCAAGATCCATGTGTGGGCAGTTTTGCCCACGGACACTTTTGTCAATCACTCCCTGTAGTTTTCAGCAAATAATCAATGAAAGAAGCACCGGATCGTACCCGGTGCATCTTTCATTGATAATTTGAGGGCGATTCCATTGTTTGATGCCGGGAATTCATTGTTAACGCATTACCCACGCGCAGATTTTGATCTTTCCACGATGAACGTACAGTTAAAACTAGAAGTCATGTCACGAAATGTGCGCTTATCTAGGCTTAATTGCGCGTAGCAATTGCGCGCAGTTGTCATATTGAAAGCCACCCAAAGTACGGCTGGTTCTCCTGGTTACTCATAGCAAACACAGGCAATGTTTCTGCCAATGGACCTCCGGGTTACCCGGAGGTCCATTGGCTGAAACATTGCTTGTGCACAGGCCATATGTACAGAATTTGATAGACTTACTATGGTCATAACGTGTAGATTAACGCGCAGATCGACGTGCTATTTGTGCGCATTTCATGACAGGACTTCTAGTTTTAACTGTACTGTACTTTGGAAGAAAGTAAATCTTCTCAGATAAAAATGTCTTTGGGAACTGTAAAGTAGGTGTCCATTATTTTCTTTGGCCGAAAATAGTTTTCGGAATTCTTTAACAATAATGTTACAAAGATTATAAAAGTAAATTTAAAAAAAGAAAAATTCCACTCGCTAGTAAAAAAGGGAATTAGTCATGGTTACATTTGTTGTACTTTAATATAATTAATATATTACATTTTAAAACACAATTTTTTACTTTCTGCATGTCTAGAATAAACGGCACGTGATGCATCCCCACACACAATGACGTCCACGTTCTTTGTGCAATTCGAGAACGTCGTAAGAAAATATCAATTCCTTTGACCATCTGTGCAGAGTTTGATCTACTGTTGTTACAAATATAATGTGTTAAAGGCATTATCAAATTTCTCTTATTTGTCGCGGATTTATGAGACCAGAATTCTCGGTAAACCTCGGTTCAAACGGAATTTCGTAAACTCAGATTAAAAATTGTACTTAAAATAGAAAACATTTGAAACCCTCCTTATAGGTGAGGCTCTATGGTTGCATCTCCGACAATTGGTGGAATAGTCTGTTTTTGTTTTTAGAAGGGACAGAAAATGTTTTGGGCAGCGCGGAAGATTCAATAAAATGAGGTTTATACTAAATATTTATTTCCCCACCAGCTTGTTCCTTTTGAAATATCTGAATGACAGAAAGAGATAAGAACCAATTCGGGATCTAGTATGCACCATAATTACGTGGTAGACATCTTAAATCTTTGAGTCGTTAAATGGTATCGTGCCAAGACTCAAAACCCACAGTGAGTTTGAGGAAAACATGTTTTATTCATAGGCAGGTTGAGTAATATATGGCTGTGAGATTAAAATATTGCTGATCCTTTGTTTCCAATTTGTTGCGTGTTATATCATGTTGTCAGCATTCCCCACGTTTTTTTTTCTTTAAGCAAAGGATATTCATATAGGAATTGAGATGAATTTACCATGGCCTTCTGAAGTATGACTGTGAGATGTCATCTTGTTAGCATTCCCCACTATTTTCTTTATGCAATGGAAAAGCGTAAAACAATTAAGATGAATAACCATGGCCTTATGAAGATGAGTGTGGGATGTCATCTTGACTCCATTCCTCACCATTTTCTTTAACCCTTTACCCAACGTAACGGTCAAAACCACCCAGCGCTATTCACAAAAATTTCCAATCAATTTTTATTATATTTTCATTTTTGTCTCAAAAATATAGGTTATGACTCCTCTTTGGAACGAGCTCAACGAGCTCGTTCCAAAGAGGGGTCATAACCTATGTTTTTGAGACAAAAAATGAAAAAAAAATAGTTATTCAAGAATTTTGTTTGTAAGTGTCGCTGCATTTCATGTTAGGTGAAGGGTTAAGCAATGGAAAAACGTATAACAATTGAGATGAATTAACTATAACCTTATCAAGTATGAGTTGGGTTGGATATCATTAACCCTTTATACAACACAGTATTTTTAAAAAATAAAAAAATAAAGTTCACATTTCTCGAAAACAATCTTCACAGTTTTTCAATAAATACAAACAAATATGGATATAATTAGAACCAGCTCGACGATTTGAGAAACTTTCGAGATATTTTAGGCTGTGGTAGGCTTATTCTGATTAATTGTCGGTCCTTTACCTGTTATGTTATGTGAGGGGTTAAAGAAAATTAAATATTTACAGGTTGAAAACTTGAAAGAATTAATACCTCTGTAACCCTATGACGATAGAGTATACACCAACACAATCCTCATTAATGTGTTAAACTTCCAAAATAAATGTATGGGTCGAAGTACACTCCATTCGTATCTTAGTTGCAATCCACTAATTGATTAATTTTATCCAATATTTTACGAGAAGTTCGTTTTCGCGGAAGTACCAGCATTTTGAAAAGGTGTTAGGTATTTCATAGAGCACACATCGGCAGGGAATGTTATTATTATTATTATTATTATTATTATTATTATATTATTATTATTATTATTATTATTATTATTATTATTATTATTATTATTATTATTATTATTATTATTCTATAAATGGGGAGTGGGTCTAGATAGAGCAACCGATGTACACCATTTGTCGCAGCACCCCCGATTGTTACACGTCTCTTGATACTTCGCCTAATCGAGCCCAAGCGAGGTGTTCGCAAATGTTCCATTGTATGCCCAGTTTCAAGCCTCGAAGCATGACTTGTGCCCCACCACCGGTTGTTGAGCTCGGACTGATGAATGTTTGGCCATGCAGGACAGAGTGTAAAGAGAAGTAGCATACTCTAAAGATAGAGATAGAGAGAGAGAGAGAGAGAGAGAGAGAGAGAGAGAGAGAGAGAGAGAGAGAGAGAGAGAGAGAGAGAGAGAGAAAGAGAGAGAGAGAGGGGGGGGGGAGCTAATCCCTGATAGCCATATTTGGGGTTTCTATGAACCAGCATGGACTAATGTGGAATTTGTGAACTATTGGAGACCAATCTCACAGGAACATTGTTTAGGGACTATTCGGACAACTGAGGATTGGTCGCAAACGATTGTGGTTTGGGAACTATTGGAGAAGAGTTTTTGGGACTGATGTAAGTGGTTTGGAGGCTACATGGGACTGTTAGGGACTGAAGACAGTGGTGGCTTGTGGACTTTGGAGGAATGTTTAAGATAGAGCGGACTAGATATTGGTTGCTGGTGTAGCAGCTGCTGTAGATGTTAGTGTAAATGTTTGTTTGCTCAAGTAACTGTAGTATTGGTGTAGCAGTACTTGTGGTTATTGGTGAGGGTCTTGGTGTCGTTGCTGCAGTGGTTTATTTTGTTATGTTAGGTGTTGGTCTATTTAGTGTTGTATTGTGGTGTCACAGCTCTTTCGGTTGGTGTTATAGGTGTAGCAGTTGGCGCTGTAGTGACTTTGGTATATGTAGTGGTTGTAGTTATAGTTGTTGGTGTAGTAGTGATCGTCGTTTCAGTTGTTATGTTGGTTGCTGTAGTTGTGGTATTAGATGAAGTAAAGGTTGGTGTAGTAGTTGTAGTGTTTAATGTCGTAGTTCTATATCAAACCCTACAACTACTTCCCCGACAACTAACACGACGACCACTACTCTATCAATCACTTCTACACTAACCGCAGCAACTACGTCTATGAACACACTATCTACTATTCATACCTTTACTACATCAACACCACAACTCCTCCAACAACTAATGCAACACCATCCACAACATCTACTATACCGAGATCTGGACAACACCAACAGCCAAAACCGCATCACCAATCTCCGCAACTACTCTACCATCCACTACACATGCAGAACCAACTGTAACATAAATCACTACAACTCCAACACCAGTCATCACAACTAACCCACTTACCACAGCTATTGCACTAGCAGCTATAGCGCCATGAACTACAATGACTGAACCAACTACAGGACTAACTACTATAACTTCGACACCAACCACAACAACACCAACAGTTGCAACTGTTTCACTAACAACTACGACACCAACACAAACCACCTCAACTACAACAACATCCACAATACCAACCACTACCTGCAATACAGTTGCCGTGGGCTGGTCACTTTCCACGCGTGGGCAATATTTCCAAGGACGCAATAATGTTAAATTAAAAACACTAATTACAGGAATAATCTTCAAAAATTTAATTAATGAAGCACCGGGTACAACCCGGTGCTTCATTAATTAAAATTTTGCTGATGATGATTTTTACTACCTGGTGAACACATGCGTGGACATAACTACCCACGGGTGGATTACGACCAATCCACGGCAACTGTACTGTAACCACATCTACAGCACAGACTACTCTTATATAACAACCACATTACAAATAGCCATAACCACACTGACCATTAAAACTGCTTGACCAAATACCACACCAGCCTTTACTACATGTACAACCAGCAAATATAAATATAATATAAACAACTTCAAACACCACTTCAGCCATTACATTTTCTAAACCTACTTCAACCCCCACCACTACAGCTATTCCACTAGCAGAAAGAGCTATGACGTCAACAACTGCAACTACATTGCAACTCCAACCACTATGACACCAACCACTGCAACTATAACATCAATAACCTCAATAGTAACCAATACAGATACTGCACCAGCCACTACAACTACTAAAACCTGAACAAACACACAACTACACCCACAACATCTACCGCATATATGTTTCACCAACAACAATATATAAAGAACACAATAGTTCCACGTACTACTCTAAAGTCTCCGAGGCACTATTTTCCTCGTCCACCAAATGTCCAGACAAGTTCCCAAACCACTTACATTAGTCCACAATACCTGGTCCACAGTAGTCCCCAAACCACTATATCCGGACATCACTCCCCAGTAGACCGAATAATTCCCAACCCATGTTCCTTTAAGATTATCCTCAGTAACCCACACACATCTACACTGGTGCAGACTGAATCACAGCTGTCACAAAGAGAGCTATATTCTGGGATCTAGGAATCGTAACGGCTATAACACTAACGCTACAAGGGTACTTCTATGAAGTCGAAATGTAGGAAAATAGCACAAACTCAACAGGGCGATACATTAGATTGCTTTAGGCAACTAGCTGGTGTCATCACGGATAAAAGACTCAAGGGGGTACAGACACTCCATACTATGCTACCATATTAAACAACTATGCATCATCAACAATATCACATGCACTAGAATTAGGAACTATCCATAGCAACCATAGAATAGTAAAAACCATAACATGAGCAACTGGTAACGCGGGTTAACATTATACTAACAGAGATACACAAAGTCCATAATATACTACCGTACTAGCTAATCAAATATACCCAACATAATCGCTTGACAAGTTACCATATTTTAATTACAAGTTAGCTATCTTAAATTACAACTTTTCAGATAAGATAATAACTTGTAATTAACTATATAGATAGTATCCTGTAATAACATCTTATAATTACAATTCAGTATCTTATGATTACAATTTAGTATCTTGTAATTACAAGCTAGTATCTTGTAATTACATTTTAGTATACAACAGTGGTGGTAAATTTAGGAGTGTTATACAAACAAAACAAGAAAATAACCCCCCCAATACAAACAAATTTAAAACCAAACAAATCAAGACATAACAGAAAAAATGCTGGAGTAATGTCCGCAGGGGAAACATCCGCACGCCATCTAAGGGACAATGTCCCGCCTGAGGAAGTGGCCGCCGTTGAAATACCCGTGCACCAAATACACATTTCGCTGAGTAATTTTACAAAGAACATTAGGTTTCGGGTGATTACCTAACCACTATAAAAACATCAGAGTCGACGATTGTTCTGTGGGTGATAAAGAAACTAATTTATCACCTGTTGGTGTTTTATTTTCGAATACACATGCTCAAAGGAAAATCTATTTCTCCACGATCGTCTGAAAGGACCAAATGAAGGCAAACAGCTATCTCATTAGCAATAAAATACTCGTAACTGACAACAGGTTGTTGCAAAAATCGGAAATGCAAGAGAATAATTGGTAAGAAATAATCTCTTTCCAGACGTTTTAGATTTCACTGTTTTAATTCAATCCTTTTAGAGCTATTAGCGCATATAATTGATGTGTTTCGTGTAATTATAGAGGAAGCAACACGATCTTCAACAGTTTATCGAATGGACTGTGTGCGTGTGTTTTGTGTTGGAGTGTGTGGGTTTCTGTGGGGAGAGAAAAAAGGAGCTGGGTACAAGTGGTGGTGAGATATATAAAAACGTGCTTTTAGTCGTAATATTGTCTTTATTGTCATTGCTTATATGTGTATCGAATATTCCCCAAGTCTCTTTGTCGTGTAAGGACAGTTAAAACTAGAAGTCCTGTCACGAAATGTGCGCTTATCTAGGCTTAATTGCGCGTAGCAATTGCGCGCAGTTGTCATATCGAAAGCCACCCAAAGCACGGCAGGTTCTCCTGGTTACTCATAGCAAACACGGGCACTGTTTCTGCCAATGGACCTCCGGGTTACCCGGAGATCCATTGGCTGAAACATTGCTTGTGCACAGGCCATATGTACAGAATTTGATAGACTTACTATGGTCATAACCCGTAGATTAACGCACAGATCGACGTGCTATTTGCGCGCATTTCATGACAGGACTTCTAGTTTTAACTGTATGTTAGTTACTTAAGACAATAATAATAATAATAATAATAATAATAATAATAATAATAATAATAATAATAATAATAATAATAATAATAACAGATTTTCGGAACAGGCAGGTATCACAACTTCCTTTTCCACCCAGGACATTTTGATTTCAACAGCTGCATGCACATTTGAAAACATGTCATGTTATATTGGAAGTATTACAGCACACGTTAAAATTCGAAGCAGCAATTTTCTTCCTGAAATCGATCCTTTTTCAAGAATCCCTTTGGAAAACACATGTGGCTATGGAATCCCTTTTTGGTCGCATGTGCTTATGTGCTAGGGCACATTGTGTCACATTGTGCCTTTTCACATAAGCACATATCGGCACATAAAGCATGTGCTTATTTGCTAAGGCACATTGTGGCACACAAAAAGGCATTCTCCAGAAGGTATCCTAGATAGGTATCCTCAAATAATACAATACCAGACCATAGATATCCTCAAATACCCGTATGTGCCTATGTGCTAGGGCACATTGTGTCACATTGTGCCTTTTCACATAAGCACATATCGGCACATAAAGCATGTGCTTATGTGCCAGGGCACATTGTGTCACATTGTGCCTTTTCACATAAGCACATATTACAAAAAAGGCATTCTCCAGAAGGTATCCTAGATAGGTATCCTCAAATAATACACTACCGGGCCATAGGTATCCTCAAATACCTGTATGTGCCTATGTGCTAGGGCACATTGTGTCACATAGTGCCTTTCCACATACGCACATATCGGTACATAAAGCATGTGCCTATGTGCTAGGGCACATTGTGTCACATTGTGCCTTGTCACATAAGCATATATGACAAAAAAGGGGTACCGAAGGTCATATGTTTTTCAAAAAAAGAGGTGCCGAAATTGGGGTGCCCGGGGATATTGCCGTTGGATATAGATGCTTTGAGATACGGATACAACTTCGTTGTAATAAGGGGAGATAACTCTGTACGATTAAGTACATGTTATGGAAAATCAAGCAATCTGATTGGTTAGTTATAATTTATATAAATGATCTAGATAAATGATACAACAAGAGTACTTGGAATAGGGTCAGAACTAACAAGAATAGACCAGAATAGCTAAATATAGTAATGATAAGCAAAGCTGTTCCAACTAATAGGCTCTTCTACGCTACTGGAGTATACTCTAGAACAAAGGAACGTTGCCAGATAGGCGAAAAGTATTGCATATATAGATAAAAGCAGAGAATTCTGAAAAAATTCGAAATAGTAAAACTTGTTGGGTTTATTTGGGTAATTCTACGAATCGTGAAATTACTCTTCTACAAAGGAACACACCCTCCGAACATACCCCTGTCTTGTTAGAAGGTCTTGGGTCACATGGAAACCACGTGCTACCATAGAAACCAAGATGGCGGCCTCCAGTATACAAAATGGACGACGAAAACACGTATCACCCTAATAACATGCGCTGCGCATGCGCACTCCAACCACGTATCACTATGGAGATGACGTCACAAGATTGCCGCTCATGCGGGTTACCATGACAACCAAACATGGCGCCACCAGGTCACGTGACTATGACGTCACATGAGATCCCACATGAGATCCATCCAATGTGGCACGTTCGGGTACATGCTATACTACTAGCAAGTTATGGTACATTTACCGATATACGATTGTAACCTTTTTCACACTGGGTCGAACAATGGTAGTATCGTGAATTTGTGCCCCTCCACTTTTATACAGATTCCGCCACCCCTGGGTGCTTCATTAATTAAAATTTTGCTGCCAATGATTTGTATTACCAGGTAAACGCATGCGTGGAGATCATTGTCCACGCGTGGATTACGACCAGTCTCCGACGACCGTACTGCACCTACGTGTTCAATGCTCATGCAACGCAAATATAGGAAAAGTATTTTAGCCCTTCACCTAATCCGTAGAGCAGACGACACTTGATAAAACAGTTCCTGAATAAGAATAAATTTTAAATGTTTGCCCCTAAACATAGTTTATGACCCTTCATTGGAACAAGTTTAACGAGCTTGTTCCAATGAGGGCCATGAACTATGTTTCTGAGACCCCCCAAAAATGAACAAATAATGAAATTTAAATGCCTGGCTGGTTTGTCCCAAACTTTGAATTAATGGTTAGGCTCCTGTATGAGAATATCTAATATTAAAATTAAAAATCCAATTGACTGTTGGGATTTCCCACTAAAAATCTGATGGGGATTGTTATCTGCGTGATGGCTTTCTTTTAATACATTTTCTCCCCTCGCCCCCCCCCCGCCCCCACTATACGTGAAACATACGCGTGTCCCGGGTGAGAGAGCAGGGTGGGATTATTATGATCCCCGATGGGTACGGGTGTTGGATGGGAAAATCTCAACCTCGGGACAAGATATGTGGTCCAGACACTCGGCAAGCCTCGTGTCTGGCCCAAATACCTTGCCCTCGGGTTAGATTTTCCCATCCCACACCCGTACCCATCAGGGATTATTTTTCAACCCCCACCATACAGCGGTTACGTTAGCAGAGGTAATCGGCGGTCACGTGCTGATATAATCAACTCATTTGGTATTCGTTGTTTTGAAAAACTAATGACACCATCGGAAAGAGCATGCAAAAGTAATGTATATATCAAAGGTATATGGTTCTCGTCAGATCACCGGTAGTTAAGCAACGTCGAGCCCGGTTAATACTCGGATGGGTGTCCAATTGAGCTATTGATTCGGACTCCCGCGTTGTGTCCTTGGGCAAGGCACTTAACCCCGATTGTCCACATGGGGGCACGATGACGCCGTGTACTAAGGCGTACTGCACGTCGACGGTACGCATGTCTTCAACCAATCTAACCCTGCCTGTGCTGCAGTGCGCAGTTGCGATGTTGGGGAGCTGGCAGCTGCTCGTCGTTGCTCGGTGGTTCTCTCCGGGTACTCCGGCTTCCTCCACCCATATAACTGTCACGGTCATGATTGGCCATTGTGCATAAGTATGTGACCTTAAACACCAATAAATAAATATAAATAACCAAAAGTATATACCACGAAATCGATTAGGAACGGTGGCAGCTTGAGGGTTGATGAGTTTTAGAGCATCAAACTTTGATCACACTGCATTCCGATGACGTCAATATGAATTAGTTGGCAGCAAGAAACTGATACGATATGCATAACGTCATAATAACGTTATAAATGTATAACGTCACGTGGGTGGGGTGGGATACATCTGTCTCTCCCTGCTATCTCACCCTGGACAGACGTATGTTACACATGCAGTGGGGGGAGAAATTTCTATCCCACCCACCCACCCCACGTGACATACTCATTTGCATATTTTATTAGGTCGCCGAAACTGTTTCATCATCGCCTGCACAATTGTTAATAAACAAAATGGCTTCACGATTTCCCGCATCTAATCCACGTGCCATTCAAAATCAACAATGTTGATTTGTTTCAACCCCATGTTCCTCTGCAGATTTAATAAAAACACTGCGCGAATTTATCGATCGATCAATAATCTTACAATGCCCTTTACATTAGAGTTTGACACGCGCAAATTCATTAACCCCCTTAACGGACAGTGTTACAAATCAATTTTTACTATATACCTATGGTATCTACCTAACTTTTGTACGATCTTTCCGATGAAATTGTTCGTTTTTCGAAAAGACTACGACTTGATAAATTGGGTATGTCAGCACGTGACCGCCAATTATCTGTAATGACGTAATCCTCGTGTGTGGGGAGAAAAATCATCCTCGATGAGTCTGAAGGTGGGAATGGTGAAATCTCACCCTCGGGGCAAGATATTTGAACCAGACCCGAGGCTTCGGCAAGCCTCGGGTCTGGTTCAAATATCTTGCCTCTCGGGTGAGATTTCCCCATCCCACCTCCAGACTCATCGGGAATCATAATAATCTCTTTACACCAGTGGAATGCTAGTGCCACTTTATGCTGATGCGTATTGCTGATGAGAATTGATGTCGCTTTATCGAAGTTAATCCTAAGTTGACGCTCATTTATACTGCGACAACGCGAAAGATATGTATTATAAGGAACAATGAACAATTACACGACCGATGTCTCCACGCGTGCAATATGGTACACGTACCCGCTTTTGTGTTGACGACAGTGTTTTTTTATTTTTTTTCAGCCACGTCTGACAATTTCGGCCATTGGAAGAGATTTACAGGGAAGTTAACTCCTTAATTTCCTAAAGCTGTCAGTAAATTTAACACTAAGGGCATGGGAATTCATATAAAAAAATGTAATTTCGAAAAGGTAGCAAATTTGCATCTTCGGTGAGCGCATCATTTCAAAAACCTCCGGAACTGAACTGGACTGTATGAAAAATACAGAACCGGACTTTTTACGAATTTTTTCTCGCTCTGTCTGACTCTGTTGAACGTTTAACAATTATTCTCTGTTGAAACTCATTGAAAAATAAGAAAATGGCATTTTCACCATCTTTTGCTGTTGTTTATTATTTTCTGTTCATTATAGTGACAATGTGCGCATCGTGACATACAGTACGTGGAGAGTGTATTATCACTAAATCACCCGCAGAGTGGAGATTCCACCCAAGCAATAATTGCAAATTTGTTGCAAAGCATAACAAGCACAAGCAAAGTTCCAGCCAATGGACCTCCGGGTTAAACCCGGAGGTCCATTCGCTGAAACATTGCTTGTGTTTTTGGCCATATGTACACAATTTGAAAGTGATACTGTGGGTGATAACTCCACTCCGCGGGTGATTTTGTTACAATCCACTCTCCACGTACTGTATAATACAGAAGTAATATGTCTTGAACCTCTCATGACATATTTTTTTTTTTGGGGGGGGGGTGGGGTAGGGAGGCCCGGAAGTGTCGTAAGATCACGTGAAACAGCGACGCCATGTTGGGTTATCATGGTAGCCCACATGAGGGGGCCATGTTGAAACGTCATTACCATAAGATATGTTGTGTAAGAGCGCACGCGCAGCGGTGTTGTTAGCGTGACACTTGTTTCCGTCGTCTATTTTGTATACGGAAGCCCACCATGTTGGTTTCTATGGAGGTATGCGGTGGCAATGTGACCCAAAACCTCTAATAGGATGGGGATTTGTGCGGGGGTATGTTCGATTAACTGAGAGCATATCTGGTTACCCAAATGGACCCGACAATGCCCCCAACACCCCAGAATCCATGGATTTTTCCAGGTTCTTTTTTATTAGAGTAGTATGTAGTACTATAGGATCCTAAATAGTATGAGGTCTGTTAGAAGGGTTTGTTCGATTAAACTAGAGTAAATATAATTATCCAAATGAACCCGCCAACCTCTCCAAATCACTAAAAGACACAAAAAATCACCTAAACGAACTTGGGGAAGCCCCCATCCTGTACTAATAACAGGAGTACACAGTTTTATAAGACCGTGTGGTTGTTGTTCTATTGACCATAGACACTTTTTGTTTGTTTGGATTGCCCAAGAATCCTCAGGCTCTGATGTTTCCCGTCCTTACTCTCTCCACAACTTGTCCTGTTTTACATATAATATGACTTCCTAACTGTAACTGTCTGAAAGTACACAATTTGTGCGCCCTGTTATTTGTCTAATATGGGGCTTCGACAACTCAGTTTGGGTACTTCTGTGTGTTATTTGGTGATTTGGAGAGATTGGCGAGTTGATTTTGGTAATTAGATTTACTCAAGTTCAATAAAACGTACCCTTCGAACACACCACCATACTATTTAGGGCCATATAGCACTACTTACTACTCTAATAAAAATGATTTTTCGGGTTTTGGGGATATTGTCGGGCTCGTTTGGATTATTAGATATACCCTCATTCAATCGAATACAATCTTCACACATATCCCCGTCCTATCAGCAGAAACTTTATTTGTATATTTGATTTCATTTACCATAATATTTAATTTGGTACCAACATATTTCAGATGGTGCCATATTTTACCTCAAAGGACGGTACGTGGTTAATTTGTTCCATTAACAACATTGACAATCAGATTCCAGGGGGCGCGGTGGCTCAGTTGGTAGAAGTGCAGGCTGCAAGCCGAGAGGTCCTCGGTTCGAATCCCACCTGCGACAACCGCGTTGTGTCCTTGGGCAAGACCCTTCACTCCGATTGCCTACATGGGGGCACGATGACGCTGTGTACTGAGGCGTACTGCACGTCGATGGTGCGCATGTCTTCAACCAATCTAACCCTGCCTGGGCTGCGGTGCAGAGTTCAGAGTTACGATGTTGGAGAGCTGACAGCTGCTCGTCGTTGCTCGGTGGTTCTCTCCGGGTACACCGGCTTCCTCCACCCGTAAAACTGTCACGGTCACGATTAGCCATTGTGCATAAGTATGTGACCTTAAACACCAACAAATAAATAAATCAGATTCCATTTCCAGCTTTCATTTGGTGCCAAAAAATCATTTGACACCAAACAAAAAATCCACTTGGTACTAATAATTCATAATTCGCGCCTGTCAAGTAATATAAAATCAAAAGGTACACCGTATTGTTTGTAATCATTTAACACTTTACCCAACGCACACGATATCAAAATTTATTATTTTAAATATTATTTTTTTAAATTTAAAAAAAAACAAAAACAAAACCATATCATGCGACCCCTCGTTGGAACGAGCTCGACGAGCTCGTTCCAACGAGGGGTCACATGATATGTTTTTGCTGACATGTTTTTAAATATAATATTTTTTCGACTTCTGAATTTGCATATTACACGGGCGGATGCGGGTGATTCGTTGGGTAAAGGGTTAACCTGATTCTTAACAAACTTTTCCTTTGTTATGTAATCTTTTTGATCTTGTATAATCATTTTTATAATCCTTTTATAATCCTGGAAGATACAAAGAATATCTGATTCGATGAGCTGGTTATAATGATATCCATATTTGTAAGGTTTTATTAAGAACATTTCCAGTTATTTTAGGCTGTGGTAGGCTTGGTCTGGTTAATTTTCTGGCCGCTTTTGGCCGCTATGTTAGGTAAAGGGTTAACTTTTTGACACCGTTCGACAATAACATGTTATTGAGCCCCCATATTGTAAGAATAAAATCCTACACAGAATGAATGAAATGTCAATTTCAAGAGATATACACCATTTAAAACTCTATTTATTTAACATGTAAATGCGTAAGTGCTCAATTAGTGAAAGCGTTCAGAACTGATTAAAGTTTTGAATCTGTTAACATTTCTATAATTCCCGGTTACACAACAGAAAATCAATTGATTTTTCTAATGACGTACAGATTCAACAAAAAACAGGGATTTCTGTCTGTCTTGTTGGTCACAGAGGGGCGTGGCGAAGGGGGAGACATACCTTAATCATGTTCTCAGTCGGGATAATTTCGTCTTGATAAAATTCTTAACCATTTACCCAACGTATGCGATATCAGCATTTCTTATTTTAATTAACTTAATTAATGTTTTTTCAATTTGTTTTATTTATATAGAGAGTAATCGCTTGACTGGACTGGTTATTTATTATTTATTGGGGTTTATGGTCACATATTTATGCACAATGGCTAATCATGACCGTGACAGTTTTACGGGTGGAGGAAGCCGGAGTACCCGGAAAGAACCACCGAGCAACGACGAGCAGCTGCCAGCTCCCCAACATCGTAACTCTGCACTGCAGCACGGGCAGGGTTAGATTGGTTGAAGACATGCGCACCATTGACGTGCAGTACGCCTTAGTACACGGCGTCATCGTGCCCCCACGCGGGTAATGGATATAAGTGTCTTGCCCAAGGACACAACGCGGTTTTCCGCAGGTGGGATTCGAACCGAGGACCTCTTGGCATGCAGCCTGCACCTCTACCTACTGACCCACCGCGCTCCCGACTGGACTGGTTACGTGAAATAATTCATTCGAGGCGACGGACTATATTGTAACACACTCGTGTTTGTACAACGTCCCTCACCTCTCATGAATTATTTCACGTAACCAATCCAGTCTAGTGATTACTCTGTTTATTACTTTTCATTATTAACGATAATTATATTGTTTAACCCTTTACATAACGTAACGGTAAAAACCGGCCAGCGCTATTCTCAAAAATCGCCAATTAATTTTCATTATTTTTTTCCTTTTTTGTCTCTAAAACATAGGTTATGACCCCTCATTGGAACGAGCTCGTCGTGCTCGTTCCAATGAGGGGTCATCACCCATGTTTTTGAGAAAAATATGAAAATAATAGTTATTCAAGAATTTTTTCGCAAGTGTCGTCTGCTTTTCATTTTTCATGTTAGGTAAAGGGTTAAAAAAAACCCCCAAAACAATGATGTCCCCATTACACCTACATCAATGGGGGGGGGGGGGGGGGGGGGGGGGGGGTGGCGTCGCGGTAACCGGTTCTCGTCAGATTACCGAAGTTGAGCACCGTCGAGCGCGGTTAGTTGTTGGGTGGGTGGGTGACCATTTCAGCGACTGATTCGTGCTCCCGCGTTGTGTCCTTGGACAAGGCACTTAACCCCGATTGCCTGCATGGGGGCACGATGACGCTGTGTACTAAGGCGTACTGCACGTCGATGGTGCGCATGTCTTCAACCAATCTAACCCTGCCTGTGCCGCGGTGCAGAGTTCAGAGTTACGATGTCGGAGAGCTGACAGCTGCTCGTCGTTGCTCGGTGGTTCTCTCCGGGTACTCCGACTTCCTCCACCCGTAAAACTGTCACCGACATGATATGACCCTGGCTGTTAATGTGTCGTTAAACCCTAACAAAAAAAAAAAAAAAAAAGCCTACGTCAAAGCGTCTTCGTTTGCGCGCGCAGATACATGACACAATTGTTGATTGCATAATTCACTTGTGAATTTATCGTTTATAATCAAACCCGGAAATCCCAGTAAATCACACTTTGGAAAGTAATAATTATTTTTATTTATTTTTCATTATCAGTTTTAGTCTTTAATTATCAATAATTTTGTCATATTTAATCAGTGGAATCGTAGCCAATGTGCGAATGGTACAGAAGAAGAGAGACGTCATAATGAACAAAACAGAGTTAAAAGGGAGTGATAAGGATTAACACGCATGTACAATCCTAAAGGGCTGTTGAATTAATCTATTGTTTATCCTCTCAACAAGGGAGCGCGGTGGCACAGTGGCTACGACATTGGACTTCAAACCGATAGGTCCACGGTTCGATTCCCGCTAGGGGTATCAGAGTTTTGTGCTTGGGCAAGGCACTTAATCTCGATTGCGCATGTGTGGGCAGGGTGGAGATGTATACTAAGGCGTACTGCACGTCCGTGGTCCACTTGTCTTCAACCAATGTTAACCCTGCGTATGTGGAATGAGTACATTAGGGAGTCTGGTAGTTGCTCGCATTGATAGGTGGTTCTCTCCGGGTACTCCGGTTTCCTCCACCCGTAAAACTGTTCGACACGAGAAATAAACAGATCATTTCAACAAATAGCGGAAACGGTTCGTCCCTTGAGTTCCAATGTGTTCTATGTGCCAGTAGGCTGCCTGTATGGTGCCAGTAGGTGCGCAAGTAGACTGCCAATAGGCGCGCCAGTAGACTGCCAGTAGACTGCCAGTAGGGTGCCAGTAGGGTGCCAGTAGGCTGCAAGTAGGCTGCCAGTAGGGTGCCAGTAGGGTGCCAGTAGGCGCGCCAGCATGCTGCCAGTAGGGTGCCAGTAGGCTGCCAGTAGGCTGCCAGTAGGCTGCCAGTAGGCTGCCAGTAGGCTGCCAGTAGGGTGCCAGTAGGGTGCCAGCAGGCTGCCAGTAGGGTGCCAGTAGGCTGCCAGTAGGCTGCCAGTAGGGTGCCAGTAGACGCGCCAGTAGGCTGCCAGTAGGGTGCCAGTAGGGTGCCAGTAGGCACATAGAACCCTCTGGAATTCAGGTTACGGGTTGTCAACATATCTCAGTACCAAAGCCATATCTGATCAAGTCATTTTGGACGAAGGAGGATACTCACAAAATCTACATTTCCAACATTTTTGTAATTGAAATAGAACCAATATCGGATTGCACTTTGTCATAACTGGGCATCGGAAGTACAATTGTAGTATGGGTTCATCACTTTCAAAATAAGTAAACTTTTATATGAAGAAAATAACCACAATAAAAACCAAATTGGTAGGAAGGATCATTAATCATTTAATAATAAATTATTACTAAACCTCCCTATAGATGCAAAATAGATTCTAATATATTTCGAGACAGACAACTTTGGCGATTAACAAACACACGTTACAGAAACTAAATTATTAAGCTTCAAGGACATAAAGTTACAAGTTATACTAAACAGTACGAAAAGTCAATGAGAAAATCACTATTTGTAAAACGGTATTAGGCGTGGTATTGAAGGTAGGAAAAACACAGGTCTCCACATGGTTTGTTAAGTGAGCCACAGATGATATCTTCGCGGGCTGCATATACATGTCTCTCCACTTGGTTTGTGAAATGAGGCACACATGATGTCTATCCGAGCTACATATACAAGTCTCTCCACTGGGTTTGTGCGATGGGCCGCAGATTAACTCTATCCGCGTTTCATATACGAGTCTACACTGGGTTTGTGAGATGAGTCGCAGATGATCCCTATCCGAGTTTCATACACGAGTCTCTACTCTGTGAGATGGGCCGCAGATAATCCATATCCGCGTTTCATACTCGAGTCTACACTTCGTTTGTGAGATGGGCAGCAGATGATCCCTATCCGGGTTCCATACACGAGTATCCATTGGGTTTGTGAGATAGACCGCAGATTATCCCTATCCCAGTTTCATACACGAGTCTACACTTGGTTTATGAGATGGACCGCAGATTATCTCTATCCAGGTTTCATTCATAAGTCTCTCCACTTGGTTTGTGAGATGAGCCGTAGATTATCTCTATCCGAGTTTCATACACGAGTCTACACTTGGTTTGTGAGATGGATCGCAGATGAGCCCTATCCGAGTTTCATACACGAGTCTACACTAGGTTTGTGAGATGGGCTGCAGATGATCCCTGTCCAAGTTTCATACACGAGTCTACACTGGGTTTGTGAGATGGACCACAGATGATCCCTATCCGAGTTTCATACACGAGTCTACACTGGGTTTGTGAGATGGTCCGCAGATGATCCCTATCTGGGTTTGTGAGATGGGCCGCAGATGATCCCTATCCGAGTTTCATACACAAGACTACACTTGGTTTGTGAGATGGACCTCAGATTATCCCTATTCAGGTTTTGTTCATAAGTCTCTCCACTTGCTTTGTGAGATGGGCTGCTGGTGTTGTCTATCCGGGTTTAATACACAAGTCTCTCCACTTGGTTTGTGAGATAAGCCGCAGATGATGTCTATCCGAGTTACATGTACAAGTCTCCACGTGGTTTGTGAGATGAACCACAGAAGACCTCCATTCGAGTTACATGCACTGGGGAGCAAACGAACAAGGCTTCCAAAAATTGACATCTATCACGAAAAAGAGAGCAAAAAATACTATAGAAAGCAATTTTGAACCACCCCAGTTTTCTCAAATTTTTCGAAAGTATATTGAGCCGAATGTTTTATGAGCTTTAACATTGAATCCATTTTGTTACACAAGAAAATGTTAAATTTGAAATGCACCCTGGAGTTGTGTTTCGAAAATAACAAATTGACTAGCAACATGTATTGCATGAAATGTGTGTGTGTGTCAATGTTAGATTTGTTTATTACGCGAATGTTATAAGGCTACACTGTAGGTTGCCACGGGCAGAGGATTTCGGCTGAATAGGTCCGCAATAGTAGTATGTGATGGGTTTTCATGCCCTATTTGTACGACCCCGCGGATGACCCCGGAAGTGACGTCATGTCATGTGACCCAGTGGCGCAATGTTGTGTTGTCATGGTAGTCCGCGTGAGCGGCCTTCTTGTGACGTCATTACAACAATGAAACTTGGTGTTAGTGCGCATGCACAACGCGTGTTGTCCGTCGTCCATTTTGTATATTGAAGGCCACCATCTTGGTTTCCATTGTAGTACGTGGTTGCTATGGACCTTGAAGGCCTACAGCCGAACAGAAGTATGTTCGGAGTATGTGTACAAGAGCACATATAATTACCCAAATAGACTCGACAATCCTTCCAAATCACCAAAATCAACCCAAAACTACTCAAATGGACTTGGTGTAGCCCCATTTTCGGCTTATAAGAGTAGCATGTAGTGTATAAGGAGCGTTCGATTTCGTAACAGTGCTTTTCTGATTCGTTTACTTCGTTTAATTACCACAAACAACCCGAGAAGTTGTACTTGTTCGAATTCTTTCAGAATCTTCTGCTTCTGTCGTTGCTATCTTTATTGTCTACCCGCCCTGTTTGTTTGTTCTGGAGTATACTCCAGTAGAGTAGAAGAGCCCATCAGTTTGAACAATTTTGCTTATTGTTACTAATTTTAGCTTTTTTGTCTGTTCTCATAGTTCTTACCCTCTTCCGAGTACTCATGTTCTTGATCTGAACACCTTAAGATATGATTCTTTTGCCTGGATTGTCCAAGCAGATAACTTTACTTTACCTCCACGTACCGTGCCACCACAATTCCAGCACCCTTAAATGACAAACGACAAACCTTCGGCACCCCTTTTCTATTGTATGAGACCATGAGGGCCATGAGAAAATCCCTCAATGAGGTCTAATTTATCAACCCCTTAGCCTCATCTCGGTATTTAACGGCCACATTCCGTGGCACGCCAATTCCAGTACCCTTAAACGGAAAACGACTGGCATTCGGCACCCCTTTTCTAACGTATGAGGCCATGAGTCCTTGAGAAAATCCCCCAGTGAGGTATAATCTACCATCCCTCTTGCCCTCATCTAGGTCTCGAACGGCTACGTCACCCCAATTCCAGCAAATAACAAGCGACTAACCTTCGGCATCCCTTTTCTATCGTATGATGCTATGAGGGCCATGAGAAAATCCATCATTGAGAGATAATTTACCATCCCTCTTATCACCATCTCTGAAAAAGGGGATTCTCTGACCCTCCGAACATACCCCTGTTCTGTTGTAGGCCTTTCAGGTCCATAGCAACCACGTGTTACTACAGAAACCAAGATGGCTGCGTCCAGTATACAAAATGGACGTCGGAAACACGTAACACCCTAACAACAACACCCTAACAACACGCGCTGCGCATGCGCACTAACACCATGTGCCAATATGACGTCACAAGACGGCCCCTCACGCGAGCTACCACTGGGCCACGTGACATGACGTCACTTCCCGGGTCATCCGCGGGGTGATCCAGGCATAAAACCCACATCACATACTACTCGCAATGTCAATTGCGTTCGATAGTCGATTTGGACCACGAAACGCGATTCGAGTGCGCTCGCTGCCAAGCCGGCATGGGTTTTGTTTGATTAGATGATGAAGAAATATCGCTTTCAGTAATTTAACAGTCTAACGGTATTCCACCTGCGTTGGTTGGCAAAGGAGTTACTCCTCTCTGTTCGCAATGACTGACAGATATTTATATATTTATTGATGTTTAAGGTCATATATTTATGCACAATGGCTAATCATGACCGTGACAGTTTTACGGGTGGAGGAAGCCGGAGTACCCGGAGAGAACCACCGAGCAACGACGAGCAGCTGCCAGCTCCCCAACATCGTAACTCCGCACTGCAGCACAGGCAGGGTTAGATTGGTTGAAGACATGCGTACCATCGACGTGCAGAACGCCTTAGTACACGGCGTCATCGTGCCCCCATGGACTGACAGATCAGTTGGCCGTTCTAATTTTTTGTGTCAACTTTCTGTCAGAGATGTGTTTCAGAAGCTGTTCTTCAGAAGTCCAAACATTCATGCAATTCTATTCTGACAACAGTGTTTGACATGTTGGGTGTTATCTCATTACTTTTCTGGAAATCTTTGGATGAACAGAACGTCAGCATTTGGTGATACTTATCGCCAATTGTATGCAATATGTAAAGTCGTTTAACCCTTTACCCAACGTACCGTCGAAACCGGCCAGTGCTATTTACAAAAAAAAAAACATTTTTAATTTTTTTGTCTCAAAACATAGCGTATAACGAGCTCGTTGAGATCGTTCCAATGAGGAGTGGTAACTATATTCTTTAGGCTAAAAATGAAAATATTTACTCATTAAACAATAAGTCTTTCAAGTGTCGTCTGCTATTACTGTAAGGTGAAGGGTTAAAATGTATGGCCTATATTGGAGATGTACATATCTCCACACAAACAGGATTAGCATTGGTTGAAGACAAGTGCACCATCGACGTACAATACACCCTAGTGCACAGCGCCACAATCGGGATGAAGTGCCTAGCCCAAGTTACTCCTGGTGGTGATCTAACCGTGAACCTATAGGTTTGAGGTTCAGTGCCGTAACCAGTGATACACTGTGCTCCTCTTTAACTAATACAACTGCAGGGCATTGTGAAGGTGACCAATGGGTTGGGGTGGGAAGGGGTAAACCTGATTTGTCCTGACTGTTAAAATTATCACTAACAAATATTCCAACTACATTATCAGGACATGCCTTTGTTATGATTATTGTTAAAAAGCACAAATGTCTGTTCCTCCTAATTGGCTTGACATAAAAGCCAAGTTTCCTTTTGTTCCTTTTGATAAAGGAAAACAACAGACAACTCCCGAGAGTTATCAAAGTAATGAAAAGGAAACTTGGGCTTTAGCTTCCATTGATGCCATGGGTGTTTCCTAGACAATTACTTGCTTATAAATTGGACCTTCCTGGCTCGTGCAATAGTTTCAAGGGCAGTCGATTGTCATGACGAAAGTAAAGGGATGACATGATTTCCTTTAAAAGTTGTCAAACATACTATACTTGGTTTCTGATAATAACTTCGAATACAAATCCAAACTCACTTCCAGAAGCCCGAATTAGTCCAAAGGAGTCGCAAATATGAGGTATTTTTTTTTTGGGGGGGGGGGGGGGGGAGGGGCGTGTAAACCTGATTTGTCTCGTCTTTGATGACCCAAGTCCCCACTGATTAATATTGCAGCTACACCATCAAGGCATGCCCTCCCCCGACGTATTTGGAATATTAGTGAGTCAGGATTATAGTTTAACCCTTTACCCAACGAATCGCCCGCATCCGCCTGCGTAATATGCAAATTCATCTGTTGAAAAAATATTATTTTTCAAAATATTTCAACAAAACCATATCATGTGACCCCTCGTTTGAACGAGCTCGTCGAGCTCGTTCCAACGAGGGGTCACATGATATGGTTTTGTTGAAATTTTTTGAAAAATTAAAAAAAATTATATAAAATAATAAATTTTGATATCGTCTGCGTTGGGTAAAGGGTTCAAAACTGAAGACTTCTTGGGACTTTTTTTATTAGGGTTTAATGACACATTAACAGCCAGGGTCACATCATATCGGTGCCAGTTTTACGGGTGGAGGAGCCGGAGTACCCGGAGAGAACCACCGAGCAACGACGAGCAGCTGTCAGCTCTCCAACGTCGTAACTCTGAACTCTGCACCGCGGCACAGGCAGGGTTAGATTGGTTGAAGACATGCGCACCATCGACGTGCAGTACGCCTTAGTACACAGCGTCATCATGCCCCCATGTGGGCAATCGGGGTTAAGTGCCTTGCCCAAGGACGCAACGCGGGAGCACGAAGCAGTCGCTGAATTCTTGGGACTTAACTTGTGAATAAATAAAATATGCACATAAGTCGTGAGACATCTTCTTTTGTAATTAACACTTACCGTATCGGTACTCTAAATTAGTCATGATAGGCCCCGAACAGCCAGAATCGGGTAATGTAGACCTCCATGTGTATGTCCTACTCTGTGTGTGACACGTGTCCAAATATCAAAACTAGTTTTTAAAGAAAGTATTTGATTAGTAACTGGAGAGAATCGATATCTCAGTCTTCAATCCTGACGAAAATGTCCAGACTGCAAAAATTAATGGGGAGGGCGTTACTTTCCCATAACCCCATTGGCGGCACCCCAAGGGAGAGTAAAATAACTAAGACGAACATGGAACTTAAATCGAAAGGTTGAAAGGGCGACACTGACTTGCGCTTCATGCGTTATGTCATTGGGCAAGAAACTTAATTCCATGGACGGTGGGGAAAAACAGCCCGCGTCCTTAAAACAAATTGTTGTTCTTTTCGTGTCCCGTAGTATGTATTAATAGTATCGTTTGTATCGCTTGTCTCTCTGTTTTAAGAAATTAAGAACCCCCCTGATTTTCTCGTTCTTATTGATTTTACTGTAACGATTTTTATTCTAGGAAGGGTGCAAGATACTTCAGAGGGTTTCGTTTGTCTAAAAGTATGTTATGATACACACTATTTATTAATTTCTCATGATGAACTTTAGCAACTATGCAATAGAGTATAGTTGCGTCTTCAGCGCGACATTAAATTGGTGTTGTTCATTCCAGAGTGACTTCCCTTGAAATTAACTGCTCGTCATATTTCCTCAAGCTGAACTTTTCCATTTCGAGTAATCTTGAAGACACACCTCTGACGGGGGACTTTCCTGACTACCTATGGTAAGCATGGAATGTCCTCATTTTGCTTGGGAGTTAAATCTTGAGATTAAAAAGTAAACAGTAACTTTCTTCTACAATCATTGTTGCATCTATCCATAACAAAATAATTGCTACAACAACCTTGCAATTAGAGGAAATGAGAACAGATGTTTGCAAAATTCACTGAAAATCAATTTTTTTCAGACAGTACTATTCTTTACAATGCCAAAGCTTATGTTGTGTTAAGCCCCAAAGCATAACTTACAGTAGAGGATTTGTTCATTAGGCATCTCTACCTATAGCAAAACAAAGTGTTTAGAATTAACCCTTTCCAAAATGACAGGAAGATGCAATCACAGTTAGCTAATTTTGGCATTTTCGGATGGTACTCTTACCCTCATTTGCTTGAGGGTTAAAGATGAGATTAAAAACTAAACAGTAACATTCTTCTGCAATTATTGTTGCATCTATGCATACAAAATAATTGTTACAACAACCTCGCAATTAAGAGACATTTTCCCATGAAGTTAGTAAATCTTGAAGATAAAATGGTATATTAATATCATTTGTGGCCAAAGGGGTTAATGTTGAAATATTTGTGTGGTGAATTTAGTGTATCATATTATGCTCTTAATGTGTGAACATCAATCGCAGAATGAGTGTCTGAAAAGAGACATGGACTAATCTTGAATCTTGGTATTTGAATGAACATGTACAAGTTGAGGGTCTCCCAATTCAAGTCCCGACAACTGGGTGAGGGTTAAAACTTGGAATAAAACATATAACAGCAAAATTGTTTCTGGATGAATGCCCTATCTTCTCATGGAAAAGGTTTTGAGACAATAGGGCTCCAGTGCTGAGAAATTGCATGTAAAAGTTGGCGAAAATAACAATTATACCGACAGTACCTTTATGGGAAGTCTCAAATCTGCCAAGGGTTAAACTTTTAATAATAACATATAAAACAAAATTTGTCATAACTTGACTGCTGCATGCAGCTATAGAAAACATTCAGAGCTCAATCAATTAAAAATGGAGTAAATCGTCACCTGAAGTTACTAAATTCTGAAAAAAATTGGAGTTTGTTTTGGACGGCGGTACCTACATTTATGCAACCAGAATGGGATAAGATTAAACTTTACAACCAAACTTACAACAGCAAATATGCTCGGTAGTCAATTGTGAATACGTACATGAAAAGTGTTTGAAAAAATGATTGAAAAAGCAACCAAAGTTGGCCAATTTTGACATTTTCAAATGGTACTCTTATTCTCGCCCTCATTGTGCTTGAGAGTTAAATCTGAGATTAAACAATAAACAGTAACTTTCTTCCACAATCATTGTTGCATCTATCCATACCAAAGTAATTGTTACAACAACCTTATAATTAGAGAAATTTGCCCTTGAAGTTGGTCAGTTTTGAAGAAAAAAGCTATATTGATGTAAGTTTTGGCCAATGGGGGTTAACATTGACAGATTTGAGTGGTGATTGTGGTGTATCATATTATGCTCTAATTGTGTGGAAAATTTAAGCTAATTAACTGTAAACAGTTTTGAGACTTTCGAAAAAAAAATTTGAAAGTTTTGGCAGAATATTTTGAAAATACGCGTCTTCACAGATATAACGATACCGCATTTCACCAGATTTTATGACATTACATAAATATGCCAAATTTGGTTAAAATCATACAGCTTGTTTTTGATCAGTTCAACAGACAAAATTCACGGCGGAAAAAAAGAAAATAGAGAAGAAAAATTTTGAAAAAGAAAAATAACAAGAGTCTTTCCCAAACTGGGTTTGGGAAAGCCTAATAAAAATCCATTTGTTAGATCAAATGTCAGTTTGTACATAGACACCTGAGTTTGTGAGTAAGAACTGCGTGGGTATAATGCACTTTCATAACTGTCAGGCATGTACTTTAGAAAATATTGCTATTGAATTATATTGTATTTGCGTGGCAATAACTACACATCACTGTTATGAAAGGACATTGGTTGGTTTTCAAAACCATAAATACATATTTTTGAGAACCTAAATTATTGACACAATCAACAATAATCTCTGTACACTTGAAAATCAGATGAGTTAAGAATTAACCCAGTTGGGTTCATATTCACTCAGCCCATTTGATTTGGGTGGACTTTTAACCCAACTGATTTTAGAGTGTATAATAGTTCATATTAAATTCGTCGCATGTATTTTGTTCATACATAGCAATTGATGGCGGTCTTTGCTTGTATCGTGATCCTGGTAATGACGCCTTGGTGTCTCAGCAGTCAGTTTTAAACTATTTTAATTGTCATTTCCTCTGACTAAATAGTTGAGAGGGAGGGTGAGGTGAAAGAGATATGGAAATAGAGGGAGGGAGAGGGAGGGAGAGGGAGAGGGAGAGCGAAGGAGAGAGGGGAGAGATAGATGGAGGGAGAGGGAGAGGGGTGAGAGAGGGAGAGGGGAGAGATAGGGGGAGAGAGAGAGATAGGGAGAGAGGGAGAGAGAGAGATAGATGGAGAAAGAGATGGAGAGCGAGAGAGAGAGAGAGAGAGAGAGAGAGAGAGAGAGAGAGAGAGGGAGAGAGCTAACATTATCTTTACCGACATGTCATAACAATCTTATTGTGCATTAGTGGGAAGTGATTTCGATTGCACAGTCTCTGTACTCTTAAGATGAGAGTGAAGATTTTCTGTCATTACTGCGGTCTTTAAGGTCTAGAAAAATGCACAGTTTGGGCTCCACATTTAACAAATTTACACTGTTTCAGCCCTGTGGGGATGCCGCACTGAATATGTTTATTTTGCTTAAACTTCGTCGCCTGAGTGCTAGAATGTCCTACGTCCCAAAGGTGACATAATATACCGTCCCAAAGGGGACATAATATGCCGTCCCAAAGGGGACGTAATATGTCGTCCCAAAGGAGACATAATATACCGTCCCAAAGGGGACATGATATACCGTCCCAAGGGGACATAATATGCCGTCCCAAAGGGGACATAATATACCGTCCCAAAGGGGACATAATATACCGTCCCAAGGGGACATAGGACATTCTAGGACTCAGGCGACGTTGTGTGGAGGTGCGCGATTTCTAAACATAGTTTTGTGCAATTTATTCCTAGCATATCACTAAGGTACGTGGGTCATCTCTGATGAAATGTATCAGTGTGTGGGTTCTCTGGTATGGCTGTTCACCAACACGAGATTGAAATCTTCCCCACGTTCCTGCGTAACTGTTTTTAGTTCGGGATTAATGTTTCTTTTAGTTTATGTTACCTCATTCAAATATGAACCATACTGGTTTGTATCGTCTAACTGGGATGAAAAATATGCTAGTTTGTTTTCAGCAGAAACTGAAATTTAACCTCTTAATAGCCGATTAAACTCCAAAGTTTTCGCTGGAAGAAACTGACTTAAACTTCTCACTCCAGTCCCTTGCAATATAAAGTGTAATGTCTATAGACAGAATCTTAGATTGTATGAGGTTTCTGATTGCAATAGTAGCTTGTCATCAACCAATCGTGTGGAAGATGTTTTGTTATGGGAGACGATTTGACGCATGATGTCTGGAACGCACAAAACACATGAGTCGAATCCGTAATACAGTTTGATAAGTTGCTTGTTGGGGAAGGTTCCCGGGCGTATGCTTGATTCGATGAAGAGAATATTTTGAAATAAAGACCACAATAAGAAAGCAGGCGGATATAGCATCTCAGATTTGATATTCTGGTAATTTTATTTCGAACTGGAGATTCTACAGTGTTATGATGATAAAAGCAGCCAAGAAAGTTTCGACCAGAGCGCGGCACATTCACCATGACGAAACCCTCTGTCGGCCTTTGCACTCCGGCGTTACATTTCCTGTTTTCTCCAAACAATGTTCAATTCATGTCTGGAACTCTATTTTAATACAAGAAAACTGAGATTACTGACAGCATGATAAAAATATATAGAAAATCCAGACGATAACGCACGGGAACGTTCAAACATTTGATGTTTAGAGAACTTCAACGTTTATAATAAATCAATTTTATGATTTGAACGTACTCATTTTGTAATCATACTAAAACCATGATTGCTTGCTGTGTTTATTTAATGTTATCCTATGCAATACAGACATTGAGAAATGTGCTGGGTACACTTCGCGTGGAAATCGGCTTACACGTAAGAACTCATCTGATTGGTCGCTAGGCATCTGAGTGACGTTATGACGTGAGTGAATTACTTTGACACAAAGCAGTGTTCAGCAAAAATGTAAACAGACCGCGGAAGAAGATATTGTTCTTTTAAAATCGGGCTATAAACAGACAACACAACTCGGGGCGCGAGTGAATTGAAAGGTAAATCTCCAACCCAGGTTATCGATTCTAATCCCCTCGTTGTGTTCTGTTTTAGTATATACAGTTAAAACTAGAAGTCCTGTCCTGAAATGCGCACAACTAGCACGTCGATTTGCGCGTTAATCTACGCGTTATGACGATGGTAAGGCTATCCAATTCTGCACATACAGCCTGTGCAAAAGCAAAGTTTCAGCCAATGGACCTCCGGGTAACCCGGAGGTCCATTGGCAGGAACATTGCTTGTGTTTGCTATGGGTAACAAGGAGAACCTACCATGCTTTGGGTGCCATTCGATAAGGCATTTAGCGGGCAATTCCTACGCGCAACTAAGCCTAGATAAGCGCACAGTTCGTGACAGGACTTCTAGTTTTAACTGTACTTAGCAATTTTTTATGACAAATTCAACAAAATGCTATTTGCTGACATATTTGATAACATTTCAAAACAGTTCATCACTTCTGAAGAGAATCGATCGCATATTTATCCATTATATTTTGTAGTGGACTTCACAGCATATACAGAATAGCGAGAAAGCTTACCTAGCATTAACCCTTTCAACACTAGTGGCATCGTTCATACCAGTTCAACGGCAGCAATTAGAAGTAGGGCTGAACGGTATATCGATAATATCGATTGAATACCGGTGTAATTACAAAAATATCGGTTTATCGTCAATATTTATTTACCCACAATTTAATTTTCAAGATGTCTTGACTTTTTTAACTGTAGCTCCGAATGAATAATATTATCCCTTTATCCAAGGAATCGTCTGTTTGTGCCCTCGTAATATACAAATTCAGCAGTTGAAAAAATAATTTTCAAAAAATTTCAACAAAACTATATCATGTGACCCCTCATTGGAACGAGCTCGTTGAGCTCGTTCCAATGAGGGGTCACATGATATAGTTTTGTTGAAATCTTTGAAAAAAATCTGATAAACTAATTTTGAAAATAATAAATTTTGATATCGTCTGCGTTGGGTAAAGGTTTTTGAACCGGATCATCAAGGCATGCTAATTGGTTCCGACTGTGATGCCTCGAGTCTTGATTGCGGTGCGTGTGTTCATATATTTGAACAGTTTTCGATATACCGGTGTACCGCGGTATTTTTTTGGATACCGATACCGGTATTCAGTTTTGAATATCGTGCAGCTCTAATTAGAAGAGTTCATATTCATTATTGGGGGGGGGGGGGATCAGTATTTTCAATGTGGGTTTGCAAGGGTGATATAACCAATACCAGAAACAACAAAGTCTTAGAGGGTCATAGGGTAAAAAATTAATATGCGTCGAATTTTCCTGAAATGTCTGTATATTGTAGGGCTTGTAGAGACGTATCTACGCCTGAAATGTCGGTATATTGTAGAGCTTGTAGAGACGTATCTACGCCTGAAATGTCTGTATATTGTAGAGCTTGTAGAGACGTTTCTACGCCTGAAATGTCTGTATATTGTAGAGCTTGTAGAGACGTTTCTACGCCTGAAATGTCTGTATATTGTAGGGCTTGTACAGACGTATCTACGCCTGAAATGTCGGTATATTGTAGAGCTTGTAGAGACGTTTCTACGCCTGAAATGTCTGTATATTGTAGAGCTTGTAGAGACGTTTCTACGCCTGAAATGTCTGTATATTGTAGAGCTTGTAGAGACGTTTCTACGCCTGAAATGTCTGTATATTGTAGAGCTTGTAGAGACGTTTCTACGCCTGACATGTCTGTATATTGTAGAGCTTGTAGAGACGTTTCTACGCCTGAAATGTCGGTATATTGTAGAGCTTGTAGAGACGTTTCTACGCCTGAAATGTCTGTATATTGTAGAGCTTGTAGAGACGTTTCTACGCCTGAAATGTCTGTATATTGTAGAGCTTGTAGAGACGTATCTACGCCTGAAATGTCGGTATATTGTAGAGCTTGTAGAGACATATCTACGCCTGAAATGTCGGTATATTGTAGAGCTTGTAGAGACGTTTCTACGCCTGAAATGTCTGTATATTGTAGAGCTTGTAGAGACGTTTCTACGCCTGAAATGTCTGTATATTGTAGAGCTTGTAGAGACGTTTCTACGCCTGATATGTCGGTATATTGTAGAGCTTGTAGAGACGTATCTACGCCTGAAATGTCGGTATATTGTAGAGCTTGTAGAGACGTTTCTACGCCTGAAATGTCTGTATATTGTAGAGCTTGTAGAGACATATCTACGCCTGAAATGTCTGTATATTGTAGAGCTTGTAGAGACGTTTGTACGCCTGAAATGTCTGTATATTGTAGAGCTTGTAGAGACGTTTCTACGCCTGAAATGTCGGTATATTGTAGAGCTTGTAGAGACGTTTCTACGCCTGAAATGTCTGTATATTGTAGAGCTTGTAGAGACGTTTCTACGCCTGAAATGTCTGTATATTGTAGAGCTTGTAGAGACGTTTCTACGCCTGATATGTCGGTATATTGTAGAGCTTGTAGAGACGTATCTACGCCTGAAATGTCGGTATATTGTAGAGCTTGTAGAGACGTTTCTACGCCTGAAATGTCTGTATATTGTAGAGCTTGTAGAGACATATCTACGCCTGAAATGTCTGTATATTGTAGAGCTTGTAGAGACGTTTGTACGCCTGAAATGTCTGTATATTGTAGAGCTTGTAGAGACGTTTCTACGCCTGAAATGTCTGTATATTGTAGAGATTGTAGAGACGTTTCTACGCCTGAAATGTCTGTATATTGTAGAGCTTGTAGAGACGTTTCTACGCCTGAAATGTCTGTATATTGTAGAGCTTGTAGAGACGTTTCTACGCCTGAAATGTCTGTATATTGTAGAGCTTGTAAGACGTTTCTACGCCTGAAATGTCTGTATATTGTAGAGCTTGTAGAGACGTATCTACGCCTGAAATGTCGGTATATTGTAGAGCTTGTAAAGACGTTTCTACGCCTGAAATGTCTGTATATTGTAGAGCGAGCTTGGAGAGACGTTTCTACGCCTGAAATGTATATATATTGTAGAGTTTGTAGAGACGTTTCTACGTGTGAAATGTCTGTATATTGTAGAGCTTGTAGAGACGTTTCTACGCCTGAAATGTCTGTATATTGTAGGGCTTGTAGAGACGTTTCTACGCCTGAAATGTCCGTGTATTGTAGAGCTTGTAGAGACGTTTCTACGCCTGAAAGGTCTGTGTATTGTAGAGCCTGTTGAGACGTTTCTACGCCTGATATGTCTGTATATTGTAGAGCTTGTAGAGACGTTTCTACGCCTGAAATGTCTGTATATTGTAGAGCTTGTAGCGACGTTTCTACGCCTGAAATGTCTGTATATTGTAGAGCTTGTAAAGACGTTTCTACGCCTGAAATGTCTGTAATTTGTAGATCTTGTAGAGACGTTTCTACGCCTGAAATGTCTGTATATTGTAGAGCTTGTAGCGACGTTTCTACGCCTGAAATGTCTGTATATTGTAGAGCTTGTAGAGACGTTTCTACGCCTGAAATGTCTGTATATTGTAGAGCTTGTAGAGACGTTTCTACGCCTGAAATGTCTGTATATTGTAGAGCTTGTAGAGACGTTTCTACGCCTGAAATGTCTGTATATTGTAGAGCTTGTAGAGACGTTTCTACGCCTGAAATGTCTGTATATTGTAGAGCTTGTGGAGACGTTTCTACGCCTGAAATGTCTGTATATTGTAGAGCTTGTAGAGACATTTCTACGACTGAAATGTGTGTATATTGTGGAGCTTGTAGAGACGTTTGTACGCCTGAAATGTCTGTATATTGTAGGGCTTGTAGAGACGTTTCTACGCCTGAAATGTCTGTATATTGTAGAGCTTGTAGAGACGTTTCTACGCCTGAAATGTCTGTATATTGTAGAGCATGGAGAGACGTTTCTGCGCCTGAAATGTCTGTATATTGTAGAGAATTTGGAGAGACGTGTCTACGTGTGAAATGTCTGTATATTGTAGAGCTTGTAGAGACGTTTGTACGCCTGAAATGTCTGTATATTGTAGAGCTTGTAGAGACGTTTCTACGCCTGAAATGTCTGTATATTATAGAGCTTGTAGAGCCGTTTCTACGTCTGAAATGTCTGTACATTGTAGAGGTTGTAGAGACGTTTCTACGCCTGAAATGTCTGTATATTGTAGAGCTTGTAGAGACGTTTCTACGCCTGAAATGTCTATGTATTGTAGAGCTTGTAGAGAAGTTTCTATGCCTGAAATGTCTGTACATTGTAGAGCTTGTAGAGACGTTTCTACGCCTGAAATGTCTGTACATTGTAGAGCTTGTAGAGACGTTTCTACGCCTGAAATGTCTGTATATTGTAGAGCTTGTAGAGACGTTTCTACGCCTGAAATGTCTGTATATTGTAGAGCGTGTAGAGACGTTTCTATGCCTGAAATGTCTCTATATTGTAGAGCTTGTAGAGACGTTTCTGCGCCTGAAATGTCTGTACATTGTTGAGCTTGTAGAGACGTTTCTACGCCTGAAATGTCAGTATATTTAGAGCTTGTAGCGACGTTTCTACGCCTGAAATGTCTGTACATTGTAGAGCTTGTAGAGACGTTTCTACGCCTGAAATGTCTGTATATTGTAGAGCTTGTAGAAACGTTTCTACGCCTGAAATGTCTGTATATTGTAGAGCTTGTAGAGACGTTTCTACGCCTGAAATGTCTGTATATTGTAGAGCTTGTAGAGACGTTTCTACGCCTGAAATGTCTGTATATTGTAGAGCTTGTAGAGACGTTTCTACGCCTGAAATGTCTGTATATTGTAGAGCTTGTAGAGACGTTTCTACGCCTGAAATGTCTGTATATTGTAGAGCTTGTAGAGACGTTTCTACGCCTGAAATGTCTGTATATTGTAGAGCTTGTAGAGACGTTTCTACGCCCGAAATGTCTGTATATTGTAGAGCTTGGAGAGACGTTTCTACGCCTGAAATGTATATATATTGTAGAGCTTGTAGAGACGTTTCTACGTGTGAAATGTCTGTATATTGTAGAGCTTGTAAGGACGTTTCTACGCATGAAATTTCTGTATATTGTAGGGCTTGTAGAGACGTTTCTACGCCTGAAATGTCCGTGTATTGTAGAGCTTGTAGAGACGTTTCTACTCCTGAAAGGTCTGTTTATTGTAGAGCTTGTAGAGACGTTTCTACGCCTGACATGTCTGTATATTGTAGAGCTTGTAGAGACGTTTCTACGCCTGAAATGTCTGTATATTGTAGAGCTTGTGGAGACGTTTCTACGCCTGAAATGTCTGTATATTGTAGAGCTTGTAGAGACGTTTGTACGCCTGAAATGTCTGCATATTGTAGAGCTTGTAGAGACGTTTCTACGCCTGAAATGTCTGCATATTGTAGAGCTTGTAGAGACGTTTCTACGCCTGAAATGTCTATGTATTGTAGAGCTTGTAGAGACGTTTCTATGCCTGAAATGTCTGTACATTGTAGAGCTCGTAGAGACGTTTCTACGTCTGAAATGTCTGTGCATTGTAGAGCTTGTAGATACGTTTCTACGCCTGAAATGTCTGTATATTGTAGAGCTTGTAGAGACGTTTCTACGCCTGAAATGTCTGTATATTGTAGAGCGTGTAGAGACGTTTCTATGCCTGAAATGTCTCTATATTGTAGAGCTTGTAGAGACGTTTCTGCGCCTGAAATGTCTGTACATTGTAGAGCTTGTAGAGACGTTTCTACGCCTGAAATGTCTGTATATTTAGAGCTTGTAGCGACGTTTCTACGCCTGAAATGTCTGTACATTGTAGATCTTGTAGAGACGTTTCTACGCCTGAAATGCCTGTACATTGTAGAGCTTGTAGATACGTTTCTACGCCTGAAATGTCTGTATATTGTAGAGCTTGTAGAGACGTGTCTACGCCTGAAATGTCTGTACATTGTAGAGCTTGTAGATACGTTTCTACGCCTGAAATGTCTGTATATTGTAGAGCTTGTAGAGACGTTTCTACGCCTGAAATGTCTGTATATTGTAGAGCTTGTAGAGACGTTTCTACGCCTGAAATGTCTGTATATTGTAGAGCGTGTAGAGCCGTTTCTACGCCTCTCTGAATTTTAATCTATTTTCTCTATTCTTCATTAAAAGTCCTACGTTCTTGATTCCAATTGTGCCATATTACTATACGATACACTTATGAAACTTACCACATCTATTTGTTATCATATTAAGTTGTCAACTCTTATCTTCCGATTTCAATGTGGTACTCCCGATGTCAGCGATGTAAATGTAAATTTATTTCAACCTCATTTTGAGCCTTTGCCTTTCGAATTGTCAGGAATAGAATTGCCTCAAAAACATATCTAAAAATGTGACGTCATAGAGGGTCATAAGGTCAAATATTAAAATGCGCAGAAGTTTTCTGAAATTTCAGTATGTTGTAGAGCTAAAAACTATTTGGAGAAAGTTGGGTATCTTTTTTGTTTTTGTTTTTCGATTTGGCGCAATTTTGACGTTTTTACGCCACCTCAAAAGTTAGCCTATTTCTGACATATTTTATTAAAACGAGCGACGGTGGACGCTTGGTCAGATTGGTACTTAAAATGGCGTTATAGGCTGGGCGCTTCAGCGTTTGCAGTGCTTCGTTGGATGACTTCTGAAAATTCGCGTTGCATTTTCAAAACCATCTTGTGCTCGGTTGAAACCATTCAAAAATACCAAAACAACCTTTTCACCATCTTCTGTTCTGGAACTATTTTTTCTTTTTATTATGTCAGCTGTGCGCTCATCATGATAAATGATACATACGCTGTGCTGTCCATCCATATTACAGTGCAGGGGTGTAAGTTGCTATTTATTTCTAGGAAGAATAAAAGTTTGCAAATTACTGTAAAAACACATTATTACCACTTTAGCGGGGCGGGCGTTCTCTAGAACAAGAATGTAACGCTCAACTTCAAAAAGTCACTTGGCGTGTCGGGCTGTTAATGGATGAAAACTCTCATTAAAAGCCAGACATGTCACGTGATTTTTGTTCCTTGCTGTCGTATTTATTTATTTATTGGGGTTTAAGGTCATATATTTCTGCACTGTGGCTAATTAAGACCATGACAGTTTTACGGGTGGAGGAAGCCGGAGAACCCGGGAAGAACCACCGAACAACGTCGAGCAACTGTCAGTTTCCCAACATACTAACTCCACACCAGCAGGGTTAGCATTGGTTGAAGACAAGTGCACCATCGACGTGCAGTACGCCTTAGTCCACGACGTCACCGTGCCCCCAGATGGGCAGTGGGGGTGAAGTGTCTTGCCCAAGGACACAACGCGGTTGGCGCAGGTGGGATTCGAACCGAGGACCTCTCGGCTTGCAGCCTGCACCTCTACCAACTGAGCCACCGCGCCCCCTCCTTGCTGTCGTACACTCGGAAATGGAAATTGCTTCAACTTGTAAACAATATGATTTTATTTAAATTATAAAATATGTAAAATGTCCAGCAAAGCCAGCCCCATAAGAACAGTATACAGAAAGTAAGTATGTATATATTTAAGCCTTTATTCCTGACTTAAAAGCGGTAGATATCGGGTTTGTTTTTAAATTTTCTAACTCCACTGCAATTGATAGCGTACTGGTGCTGATCACGTGATAATCATGTGACACCAGTTCATCTCGTCTTCTGAATTCCAATGTGTTCTATGTGCCTACTGGCAGTCTACTAGCGCATAGAACACCTTGGAATTCAAGAGAGGGTCTGTTGAAATTGAAAGCTTTAAAAATGACATGTAAGGTACAGGGTGCAAACTTTCTCAGAATCCCTGTGGTAATAATAGCAATAACATGACTGTGTTGGGCCTTGTGGTTTATTAACGGCCCAACTGGTGTGAATAACAGCCATTCAGCTTATTTTTTATTTTGTAAGCTGTCGGGGCGTTAATAAACCACAATGCCTCATTATCTGTGATGTAATTGCTTTCAATTAGCTTTCCATAAAGAGCTAAGTTCCTTTTTGGAACTTTTAATAGCTGCCTGTTGTTTTTGTGGGTGGGTGGGGGGGGGGGGGGGGGTTGGGGCCGCGGTGTCGTCGCGGTAACCGGTTCTCGTCAGATCACCGAAGTTAAGCAACATCGAGCGAGGTTAGTAGTTGGATGGGTGACCATTTCAGCAACTGATTCGTACTCCCGCGTTGTGTCCTTAGGCTAGGCACTTAACCCCGATTGCCTACATGGGGGCACGATGACTCTGTGTACTAAGGCTTACTGCACGTCGATGGTGCGCATGTCTTCAACCAACCTAACCCTGCCTGTGCCGTGGTGCAGATAGAGTTCAGAGTTACGATGTCGGAGAGCTGACAGCTGCTCGTCGTTGCTCGGTGGTTCTCTCCGGGTACTCCGGCTTCCTCCACCGGGACAACTGTCACCGACATGATATGACCCTGGCTGTTAATGTGTCGTTAAACCCTAATAAAAAACAATCTCAAGCGGGGAGGTACACTTTATTCCCCATGCATCTATCTACATTTCCTAAAACTGCGTTGGGTGCGTTAAGTTCCGTTATGGCCTCGTCCATCAACATCAAAGTACAAACAGTGCATATTCTGCACCAAACAACACGGCACCATCTGTTTACCTATGAGGGTAGGGCAGCATAATACGTCCTGAAAAAAAGTGATTCATTTATTCTCAATTTGATTATCGCATACGTGACATCGCTGGAGAAATCTATATGTTTTTGATCTGACGTATCGCAGATTTCCTATAACTGTCAGTGCCATTGAAATAATACTCTCTACCACGTTGCATTTCAAACCTATCTGATTACCCGATCAATGTCTGCGTTCGTTAGGTTCCAGTTGAAGAAATAAATAATTTTACTGCTGTTGCAGCATGCAACCTGGTGTATTTCAGAAGAGTGTAAACGCACCTGACAACTGCTGAATTAACATGTTTACAAAACAAGGATTAACCTTCTGTTACGTAAGACTGATATTGTACTGCGAAACACTGACAGAGTACATATAAATTTTGTCCTCATACACCATCGAGTTGACGAAACTGAATCCGATAGATTAAATAAGACACCGTAAGCGTCTTGTGTGTCCTGGCTGATCTGGTCTAGTCAACAAGGCGGAAATCGGACAACCCAGACGGGTTGACAGTTGTAATAACTTATGTAGCAGATGTGTTTTTTATATTTCTTTCAGAAGGACCAGAATACGATTTTGTTTTTATTGTTGCCATTACTGAGCCCCTTTCAGTACTCGAAGTAAGTCGTCCCCGGAGTTCCAATGTGTTCTATGTGCCTACTGGCACATAGAACACATTGGAACTCAGGGGACGAAGTGTTGGTTGGTTTTCAAGGTTGCGTCACAGGCTACCGTAGTTTTTGGCGGGTTTGAGTGGTGACGTGGGAAGAAAGGTTGATCTGTTGTTATGCTGGACATCTTTATTATAACTCCATATTTATTTTTACTGCCACTGACTGGGTTCAAGCCCTGCCGGTGGGTGTCTGGTTAAATTATCAGATACCAGTGAAACTTGAATCTGGTCAATGGCCGTAAATGTGGTTGATGCACATCAGCACTGTTTACCTTTTTTTGTGATCAAACCGATTACAAACATGATTGATATCAGGTGAAGCTGGAGTGTGAATGAAATGAAAGTGGAGTGTGATAATATTTAAGAACTGAATGCAATTTTTATAATCTTTATTGGAGTATGAACGGTTGGGAATGGGTACAAATTATGTATGAATCCCGAAGGGATTTGTACCCATTCCCACACGTTCATACTCCAATAAAGATTATAAAAATTGCATTCAATTCTTATAATTACATTCCGTAACTGTTTAAACTACATTTTACCAAACAACACAGCAGAAAGACGAAATAAAACATGTACGAACGAACGAGGCGAAAAACCACCCTCACACAAAAGACAAAGCTCACAACTCTGATTTTTAATTTTCACAACTTTAGAAATGGATACGAGTATTTTAGTAACGGGCTTTATGACACAGTTGGGAAATGTCACCAAAGAAACAGCAGCGGAGTTGATCACTGCGAGAGGCGCTAAAAGTTAAAAAACCGCCCAAACACCGCCCGAATTACATTTTGTCAACTGTGCTCTACCGCAAATGCAGGTCAAAGTTCGACCAAATGTATTCATTGGAAAATGAATTACATTTGGTCATGACGTTTACATCCAGCTGACCAATGGGAATTGAGTATTTGGACCCAAAACGTTTAACTACATTAACAATGTAATTATTGTACTATGGTATCATGATATTATTATTATTCTGATGATTATGATGATTTTAATGAAGTTGTTTCTTCCAGCAGTAATAAGTGTTGATATTCTTTGTAATTTGTAAATTTATGTATTTTTTTGTATTTCAGAATCCTTTTTATCTGTAATTAACACTTTACCTAACCTGAAAAGCAGACGACACTTGCAAAAATAATTCTTGAATAACTAATTTTTATCATTTTTTGTCTCAAAAACATAGGTTATGACCCCTCGTTGGAACGAGCTCGACGAGCTCGTTCCAACGAGGGGTCATAACCTATGTTTTTGAGACAAAAAATGAAACAATTAATGAAAATTAATTGGCGATTTTGAGAATAGCGCTGGCCGGTTTTGGCCGTTACGTTAGGTAAGGGGTTAAAATGGTTGCTCAAGTTATACTGAGTTAGTTGTGTACAGTCCCAGTGGACATGATGACACTGCATCTTCTACCCTAACCTAGGCCTGTTTCATTTATTCATCATATGACAGTGGATATTTAGAAATGTTAGGAAAAAGATAAATTATGGAATATTTGTCCAGAGTCTTTAGCGTGATGGAACGCGAGGTTTTATTTCGCGTTTCTAAATTTGTAACCGCACGCCAGTGACTTCGCGTGCGCCTCGTTTCATACAAGTATGATATGAATTTGGAGAAGTTGGGACTCTCCAGTTTCGGAGAACTGGAACTGATGGGCAACCTATAGAGGAAATGAACAGCTCTGTGGTAATATCGTAACAACGGATTCTACAGTCAACAAGGGTGGTATATTGAGTTTTGGTTGCATTTGTTGCCCTTGTACGATAGTAGAGGGTTGATCGGCGAATGCAGCAGCCATTGAAATGATCTAGAATTGTATATAGATCAAGACTTGGAAATTGATATATAGACGATATGGAATGAGTGTTTTTCTCATATGATATTTATGAAACGATTCTAAGAATTTTCCGTTTGGGCGAGCCTCTGGCTCTGACACTGCATTTTCTACCCTAACATAGGCGTTGCTCAGTATAACTTAATCAACACCTAGGTTAGGGTAGAAGATGCAGTGTCATCATGTCCACCAGGACTGTACAGAACTAACTCAGTATAACTTGAGCAACGTAAATTCTCCCTACTGAAATTATGCAAATGTTACCCAGTTGTATTTTGTTTAGCCAATCAAATTGTCCAGTTTTGAAATTGACCAATGAAAGCTTCCAACTCTAATTATGCAAATTATGAAAATGTGGCCCAGTTTTATTTTGTTCAGCCAATCAAATTGTCTAGTTTTGAAATGGACCAATGAAATTGACGGAAGGCTTTATTTATCACTGATTAATATGAAAACAAAATATCAAATATTTTAAAGTGAACAAAACGGACGAGTCATATGATAAGTGAGTTTATCGTCTCTGATACGTACAGAAACTCCATTATAAATTTGGTGTAAAAATGACAGCGTTTGTGTAATATAATAATGGGTTGTTTGAGACTGAAAAAAGCTGGCTTGCAATTTTCATGTGGACGATCGCCCTCACCATCAGTCGCCTGCTTAAACTCAATTTTCTGCGAGCAGTAAACCTCCTCTATTCCGAGGGCGATGAAAGGCAATTCCGTGCGTGACGTCGGAAAGCTTTGAAATTTCACCGTTCAAAATCGTATGCAATGCTCGCCCACCTATTTGATATGGTCTATAGACAATTCTCTGGGGAAATTGCAAATACTTTTTGATTACATCAGCGGACTTTCATCGCTCGTGTGGCATCTCGAGTGACTCATTTCCAAAGTAGATCATTGTGTGGCATAAAGAATATGAAAACGTAACAAACACCGTTATAATTTCGACATCCAGTTGAAGTTTTGATACACGTGGTACTGTCGAAATTGAAAAGCTAAGTTCAAAATTCTTACCAAAGGTAAGAATTTTGAACTTAACTTTTCAGCTTCGACATTACCATAGCCATAGGTAAGAATGTTCAACTTAGCTTACCTAAGGAAAGAATTTTCAACTTACCTTTTCAGCTTCGACAGTACCATAGGTAAGCATTTTGAACTTAACTTACCTAAGATAAGAATTTTGAACTTAACTTTTCAGCGTCGACAGTAACATAGGCAAGAATTTTGAACTTAGCTTTTCAGTACCATGTACGTTAGTTACCTGATATATGATATTTCTGGTTACTCAGTGTAACAATGCAGACATTTCTGAGAGTTAGAAATTCTGATCTAGTTTTTGCCAATATTCTGCATGATGTCTGTTTTATACTTATGTTTCATTGTCCCTCGCATACGATTATAGAGAGTGACTATTTGGGGTATTCCATGTCCGAATTTGCAACCCACATCACGGACACTAAGCCTGAGCAGTCAGACAAATAGATATTGTGAAAAAAAAACAATCTTCAAAATAGCTCTCAATGATTACCCTTGAGATAAATTACAGTTAAAACTAGAAGTCCTGTCACGAATAGTGCGCTTATGTAGGCTTAATTGCGCGTTGGAATTGCGCGCAATTGCCATATCGAATGGCATCCAATGCATGGCAGGTTCTCCTGGTTACTCATAGCAAACACATGCAATGTTTCTGCCAATGGACCTCCGGGTTACCCGGAGGTCCATTGGCTGAAACATTGCTTGTGCACAGGCCATATGTACAGAATTTGATAGCTTTACATGGGTCATAACGCGCACATTAACGCGCATATCAACATGCTATTTGTGCGCCTTTCATGACAGGACTTCTAGTTTTAACTGTAGTGCTGACCACTGGTTAGATCATGAGTAAAGGTAAGACAAAGTAACCTCATGTTGGACAATTTTACGGAGGGGTGGGGGGCGGTGGGGGTAGAGGAAGCCGAAGTACCCGGCGAGAAGTACCGAGCAGCGGCGAACAGCTGTTAAACTCCCCAACGTACTAACTTCCATCAAGCTGGTTTAGCATGGGTTGAAGACGAGTGCACCATGGGCGTTCAATACGCCTTAGTACACAGCCCCCACCATGCTCCCACGTGGGCAATCGGGATTAAGTGCCTTGCCCAAAGACACAATGCAGTTACCCCTGGTGGTGATCGAACCTTTCGGTTTGAAGTAACCACTGAGCTACCGCTCTCCCCAATCAGTTCGGTGAAATATTAACCCAATTTATGTGTGATGGGTGAATATGAACCCAAATAGATTCATATTAATTCATTCCATTTGATTCGGGCGGTGCGGCCATCATGTACCCTGAACATAGGTTTGTGTGGCTACTGGGAATGGAAAATTGGTAAGATGCTCCACTGGTGCAATAAGTCCTAAGGTCAAAACACATTGCAGGTGTGTAAAGTGTGTGTAGAGTGTAAGTTGTCAATATCTTCATGGCGACGTGGAGACTGTTTTTTGATGGTCTCCAATCTTTTCAAGAAGACCTCAGATGCATTATGTTCGGGCCGACATAGTGTTGAGTTGCAATTGGACGGTACAACCCGCAATACGACAATGTATTGCATATAGAACTGTGCTGGCGGTATGTTTGGATGATGAATGCCCGTTGAAAGGAAGAGTAAATGTGCGGGTAGGAGTAGGACGGGGTAGTACAGATTAGTATAAACAAAATCCCATAACAACATCTGATTGTTTGAAGAATTTAACTGGCGGCCTGACAGCTTTGCACCTTACATGAGGGCCGTGGGGTTATGTCTCAGTTGCATTCGTTTGGGTGACTTTCTAAAGGATCATTAGCAGTAAGCTCTTTTTTAACCGTCTGCTCACTGATGTCAAATTACCGCAAAGTAAAGTATAATATCCTCAGTTGGGGTCTGTCGGTGGCCGAGTGGTGTGCGTGGTTCAGTATAGTTTCGGAAGGCGGTTGGTGCCGAATGAAACTCTCTCGGCGTGGGTTCGAACCCCCCGCCCCGCCATGCCAATGTAAACAAAACCAGCGTCCTTTCTTAATTCTATGGCATCCGAGAATTTTGAAAAAGACAAGTGTCGCTGATTTCTTCTGAGGTGCAGTTCGTAGAATTAAGTACTTAGATGCAACTATCTGATGAATAAATAAAGTATAATAGTTTACCCATAATTCAGCGCTTCCAAACAAGATTGGTTAAATTCTTAGTTGCGTTTGTGGGAAAACTTTCTTTCTTGAAACTTTGATATACCGGCAACAGTGCTTAGAGGATCAAAGACATGGCAACTGATAGTTGAAGTGATGACGTCATGAGTTACGTGTAGCATTCGGCTGGAGTTGACGTCATTCAGAACCGGCGTGTTATTATAATATTAGAACGTTCCTTTTCATGTTCGAAGCTGCTGAAGGTTTTATTTCAGAAATCACACAAACTCAGGTACTATCGACCGATAGAACATGAAAAGAAACGTTCTAATTATTTTATTATGCCGAACAAAACATAACTTTCATTGTTAAGCGTTAACTGCAAAATGCCATCAATCTTGTAACAACAATGTAGTCGAATCCAAAAACATGACGTCATTTCGAACGAATGACGTCTCTTCGAAAATGACTTGTCACAAGTGCCGTCGCTTTAGGAGTTTCTATATCACCAAATGCCAGTGTTTACAACTGTTCAGGTTATAATTCATTGTTAATGCTTGTGTGATAAGTGGTATAAATTAATGGAATATAAATTCATGTTTCTTTGACGACGATAGTTGTTAGAATTAAACGGAGCGAAACAATTTATTTTGAACTTGAGGGCTCAGGCGGAGGCTCAGTGAGGTCGAGGAGTACTAAACTTGAGGAAATAATTGATTGAAGTCATAACTCATATTCAGGATTCACTGAAGTGGTGAACAACACGTGAGTTTTTAATATTTCTGATTCTTTTGAATTCATTGTTTGCAGTTAAAATTGAAAGCACACCCACTGAAGATGATATATTTGTTGGTAAGTTTGGGTCTACCGGTGACGAAAAAAGTTAAACGGACTCGGAGCCAGCGTTTGGTGTTGAGAAATTCCAATCGACGCTGATCAATGGAAGTGGAGCTTACATTTTCTACGTTCTCTTGTCTCCAGGGAAGAACGTTCCGACAGTACCCGCGTTTTGCCCCCAAACTCCAGTACTATGACTTTTAGAAGGTGTCAAATTAACCAATCACGGCTGATGTTACAAACGTGAGGCATAATAAAGCATGGTATATAATCAGATGGAAAATATGACGTTTTTTCGAGTTCTTTGGTATTGATTGCAAGAAAAACTATCTCGTTGCTATCTTGTTTTAACAAATCATCTATTTTGACATAACAACGTAGCTATCCTGTCGCTATCTTGTTATAACAACTTAGCAATCTTGTTATAACAACTTTGCTGTCTTATCACAACTTAACAGTCTTGTTATAACAACTTAGATATTATTATTATAACGATTTAGCTATCTTGTTATAACAGCTTACTATATATGATTGCATGGCGCCAATACGCTGACGTATATATACAGATTATCACCACAGGGTGTGTCTCCATATGGTCATATACCGGGGCCGCTACCAAACCGGCATTGCTGTTTGGTTTTCTTTTCTCTTCTTCGCTTAAATTTGCCATCGCACAATATTACATTCTGGCTCGCAACCATGGTGGGACTCAAACCTCTACCATCGCCGAGCTGGAACCGAATAGAGCCCACTCTCTAATAGTTTTAATGGCGCTGAGGGATTGAGTATTGACAATCTAACGCTCCAATGTAAACTGCCGGGAATTCTAACCGCGTGCATACCCCCTCAAACTCCATTTGATGCAATAGGAAAGCTAGGCCTGTGTAATCCAAGTGAAATAAAATAAGCTTAACCGGGTCGCAAGGGATTTGCAAATCCTACATGGTCCCTGCGCGCCTTCGGCGCGCTAAAACCTTTCATTTCATCATTCATTCGTGTGTGTCTCCGGGAATTCAGATCAAGTCGAGTTGTAGGCACAAAACAGTATTTCGACGAACCCGTTAGGGCGAGTCGAAATGCGATTCTGTGCCTACAACGAGACTTGATCAGAATTTCCGGAGACGCACACTGTGGTGATGATAAATTTATCTCACAATATTGACCACAACATGTGTTATAAAACTATTTCAAGAAGAACTTTTTCATTTGCCTTATCGAAGGAAAGACGCAAATTGAAAAAATAGAATAGCGTTCATTGATCTCAATATTACGGTGGCTGATTTAGGCCACCCTCAATACTTTTTTTGTCTCGAGATAATATCTCAAGATCTCGAGATAATATCTCAAGATCTCGAGATAATATCTCAAGATCTCGAGATAATATCTCGAGATCTCGAGAAACTATGTCGAGATCTCGAGATAATATCTCGAGATCTCGAGATAATATCTCAAAATCTCGAGAAACTATCTCGAGATCTCGAGATAATATCTCAAGATCTCGAGAAACTATCTCAAGATCTCTGAGATAATATCTCAAGATCTCGAGATAATATCTCAAGATCTCGAAATAATATCTCGAGATCTCGAGAAACTATGTCGAGATCTCGAGATAATATCTCGAGATAGGCATATATAATCGGTGTCACCCTTTGATCATTTGTACGAATTCACTCCTGTCACACAAACTGTTTATTTACTTATCACATCTTTTTCGACTCCAACATATTCATGCCTCCCATGAGAATTACACTGCATGAATCCACTCCTGTCACTCAGAAAAGTGATTAACTTATCAACCAACCACTTTGTTGCGTATTAGTTATGAGAGCCCACACATCTCAGTCTAGCACTAATATAAACAGAGTCCCGTCATCCGAGCTTGCACTTGCTGGTGTCTTGTTCCCACTCCAACCCCAAAGTGTTAGCCCAGCACCCGGTACCTCCCAGTACCTACTGTAGCGCCTTTACCCTAAAACACAACGTTTTCTCACTACTTTACAAGATGAAAAGTATGTGTCTGTCTGACACTCCAAATCCAAAGTGTTGATCCAGTACCCGGTACTTCCTAGTGCATACTGTAGTGTTTTTTACCCTAAACCTCACTGTTTTCTCACTTCTTTTCCTCTCAGCTCCACGCTGATTGTAGTGAGTTTTACCCTAAAACACAAAGTTTATTCACTACTTTACAAGACACACACCCATAAATACCAAATATTTCCTTCCAGCTCCACATTGAATGGAGTGATTTTTACCACAACTCACAAAGTGTACTCACTACTTTGCAAGATACAGACCCGTAAATACCAAATAGCTCCACCAGCTCCACGCTGAAAGGTTTCATCCCCACAGTGAAACCAATCACCCACTCCCTTGGTGGATATTTCACCTACTTTCCACTTTGGTGACTGAGACGCATCGTCTCTCTTGACACGCTGTTATTCCACGGACCTGTCATACAGCATAACTTTAACCGCATCCCGAGTCCATTTTGACCGAGCAAATCGACGATGCTACTCGGTGTATAATAACCTTACACCAGCGATAGCTATAAATCTACCGTCGGATTCCCTTTCCTCTCGTTGGTTTGAAAAGTCTGGATTAAGCGTCACTATAGTTACCCCCTGCGGATAATGCTTCCGGACGAGTGATTAAGGCCCTAACGTATTACCAACGTCTGTGTTAGAAAAGGGTATGCCCAGTACAAGGCTGCAGAAGCCAGACAAAACCGTGAATTTATGGTCAATACCCAGCAATCTCCTGACCCCAGGACCAAGTTGAAAAATTGAAACCCATAATCCTGAGCCCAAGAGGCGAATGGAATCGCCCCCCATTCCCCGGTGAATCCCAAACGTGGCAGGATGAGCATGACTAACATTGTTTCTACACAAAACCCAATTACATGTAGAAATAAAAAGATTGACCTGTCACCCGACAAGTCTCAACGGTCCATACACTTTTCACACTTATCCAGGGAGATACCCCAAAGTGACAACTCCAACGGTGAAGTATCCAGTCCCGCACATATAAAGAAGGACAACTTGAACCCGATTCCCAGTATCACGGAACGAGATGAAGCCCCACTCAACGTCGTTTACTGCCACTCTTAACCAGATACAACATGGCACCCCAATTAACAATACGATCCTCCGTGATCCCATAGTCTCACCCGGTCACAGGAGAGCCCCCCCCCCCCCACACACACAAAACCACCCAGTACTTGTGACCCCCATCTTCAATGTCAACTCATGAACCGACAGTAATACAGGACATCCCGTATCACAAGATTGATTGGTCCTGGAGGCGCCGTGGCTCAGTAGGTATACGTGCAAGCTACAAGCCGAGAGGTCCTTGGTTGGTTGGGCAACCGCGTTGTGTCCTTAAGAAAGACACTTCACCCCCATTGCCTACGTGGGGGCACGGTGGCGCTGTGTACTAAGGCGTACTGCATGTCGATGGTGCACCTGTCTTCAACCAATGCCGACCCTGCTTGTGTGGAGTTAGTATGTTGGGGAGCTGACAGTTGCTCGGTGGTTCTTTTCGGATACTCCGGCTTTCTCCACCCGTAAAACTGTCATGGTCATGATTAGCCATTGCGCAAAAATATGTGACCACAAACAACAACAAATAAAAAAATAAATAAACAAATTGATTGGTCTCCTATGTTCTTACCGACTGAAACCCATTCCAGCCTGGGAAACCTTAATTTCGCCATCCATGAGAGCATAGTTCCACCAGGAATACGTGTCACAGACCACTCCCCCTTAACTCACAAGGTGACACAGACACACACCCAATTTATGAGAGCAACATTTTGCACACCCAAACCCCAACAGCGCATCACACCATTGATTTGTCCAGCTCCCCAAAAAATGTTTGACCCAATTGGCGGTCCTCCCAAATAAGCGAAAATGCCCCTCCCGCCCGCCAAACAGTAAACCCCGCAATATTGTGTTGAAAAGATGTCCCCGCGACATTTGAAACAACAAGTAGCACCCCACTTTCTATTTTGCCACTCCCGGTCCCATAAAGGGATTTCCTCCCAAAGATACCCATAGTAGCATCCCCACCGTAGATTAACTGGCCATCTGGTGCCTCCCTCCAGCCTATATCAAGCAAACCCCTCATTTGGCGCAACAACAGTTCCCCTTCCTTCTGGCACCCCAAGAAGAAAGAGGGACAATCCTCCAGAGGATTGAATCCTGCCAATGATATAAGGGAAAGATGCTCCCATGACACGAGAGCATCGCCTATCCCTGCCAGGTTACAACGCATCCACCCCCTCCTTTTCGCTACTCCATTTCCCACAAAGGGCCCCTTTGCCGGCTGACCTAAGTAGCTCCCTAGATCCCCGATTTACCGCCAATCTGATGCCTCTTGGTCTCTATATGCCCTCCTGCCCGGAGAGTTCTGCCTAGCTTGGGTGCATCACCATATCCTTTTCTTTTCTGCGTCTAAACAGTGAAAGTTCTGGAAAACCCTCTCATCCAAATGCTGCATGCGGTAGGTAGACAGCTGTTAGATGCAGGCCTGTCTGCCCAGAAATGCGTGCAATTTTCATAAGATTCTTCCCAATCTTCACTGTCATATTTGACTTAACGATTGGGTTTTAACAGCATTCTCCCTGCCAGCTATATCAGTTCTATTGGTGTAGAAAACGCATTAATGCGTTCAGAACAAATGTTATTTGTTTGTTATATTTTATTACCATAAAAAACCATTTTAGCTTATTTATGTGGTAAACATTGCATTGTCGAGGACCGTTTTTTTTAGCAATTCTGGGCATTTCGTATGTGGCCCCGAGAATTTACATAGCTATTTTGACACGGGGAATGTCATGCAGTTGGTTTTAAAAAAAAAACATTTTTGAAACACGAACATGTGTGGCCCTTTAAATGTTATATATATACTTCTCACCTTCCGTTCTTGATTAATAGTTTGTTCAGACTCTTAGAAAAATCCGAAGCGCACTCGGTTAAAGGCTTCTGACATGGTCAACTCACCTCCCCAACAATAGTTGGCATTAGTTTTGAGCGCACTTATGTGTTTTCTCCACCAATAGGACTGATATAGTCGCTATTTGAGCTGGCAGGGAGAATTCTGTCAAACCCCAATCATTAATTCAAATACGACAGTGAAGATTGGGAAGAATCTTATGAAAATTGCAAACATTTCTGGGCACACAGGCCTGCATCTAACAGATACCTACCACGCGTAGCATTTGGATGAGAGTTTTCCAGAATTTTCAGTGTTTAGACTCAGATTAGAAAAGGAGGTGGTGATGCACCCCAAACAAGGCAGAAATCTTCGGGGAGGGGGGCATATAGGGACCAGGAGGCATCAGATTGCCGATAAATCGGGGATCAAGGGAGCTACTCGGGTCTGTCGAGAAAGGAGCTCTTTGTGGGAAACGGAGTAGCGAAAAGGAGGGAGTGGATGTGTTATAACCAGGTAGGGGCAGGCGATGCTCTTGTGTCATGAGAGCATCTTTCCTTTATATCATTGGCAGGCTTCAATCCTCTTGAGGAGGGTCCCCCTTACCTTTTAGGGTACTAGGAGGAAGGGAAACTGTTGTTGCGCCTCGGGAGGGGTTTGTGTGATATATAGGGTGGAGGATGCTACTATGGGTCCTTTATGGGACCGGGAGTAGCAAGTAGAAAGTGGGGTGCTACTTATTGTTTCAAATGTCGCGGTGACATCTTTTCAACACAACATTGCGGGGTTCACTGTTTGGCGAGCGGGACACTTTCGCCAATTGGGTCAAACATTTTTGGGGACCTGCAGCAGCGATAGGTCAAACCGGGCGGTATGTTCACGGGTTTGAGCTTCGACTATCATTGCAGGGTGGTTCGCAGTTGTGTCGTTTTGAGGGGTATTGTTGGGAGTCCCACTGGAGAAGTATGAACAGTGTTTTCATAGTTGGGTATTGTTGGAGGACAAACCAATGGTGTGATGCGCTATCGGGGTTTGGATGGGCAAGATGTTGCTCTCATAAACTGGGTGTGAGTTTGTGTCATCTTGTGAATTAAGAGGGAGTGGAGCGTGGTCCTGGTGGAACTATGCTCTCATGGATGGCGAAGTTAAGGTTTCCCAGGTTGGAATGGGTTTCAGCCGGTGAGAACATAGGGAACCAATCAATCTTATGGGACGGGATGTCCTGTATTACTGTCGATTCATGAGTTGACGTTGGGGGTGGGATCACAAGTACTGGGGAATCTCCTGTGAGCGGGTGAGAGTATATGATCACGGAGGTTCGTATGGTTAATTGGGGTGCCAAGTTGCAGCTGGTTAAGGGTGCAGTAAACGACGTTGAGGGTGCTTCATCTTGTTCGGAGATACTGGGAATCTGGTTCAAGTTGCCCTTCTATATATGCGCGAGACTGTATACATCACCATTGGAGTTGTCACTTTCGGGTATGTCTCTGGAGGAGTGTGAAAGGTGTATGGACCGTTGAGACTTGTCGGGCGACAGGTCAATCTTTTCATTACTACATGTAATTGGGTTTTGTGTGGAAACAATGTTAGCCATGCCCATCCTGCCATGTTTAGGATTCACATGAGGGGGGATTCTATTCGCCTCTTGGGCTCAGGATTATGGGTTTCAGTTTAGGTGTGTAATTGTGAGAACGGCTCCTGTGTGTCAGGAGATAGCTGGGTATTGACCATAAATTCACGGTTTGGTCTAGCATTTGCAGCCTTGTACTGGGAAAGCTCTTTTCTAACACTGACGTTGGTAATACACGAGGTCCTTAATCACTCGTCCGGAAGCAGTATCCGCTGGAGATAACTAGTTACGCCTTAACCAGACTTTTCAATCCAACGAGAGGAAAGGGAATACTAGGGTAGGTTTATAGCTGTCGCTGGTGTAGGTATTTGTTTATTATTTATTGGTGTTTAAGGTCACATATGCTGGTGTAGGGTTATTATACAGCAGGTAGCACCGGCGATTTGCTCGGTCAAAATGGACGCGGGAAGGGGGTTAAACGTATGTTATATGTCTCAGTCAGCAAAGTGGAAAGTAGGTGAAAAATCCACCAAGGGAGTGGGGATGAAATCTTTCAGCGTGGAGCTGGGAGAGCTATTTGTATTTACGGGTCTGTGTAGTGTAAAGTAGTGAGTAAACTCTGTGAGTTGTGGTACAAATCACTCCATTCAGTGTGGAGCTGGAAGGAAATATTTAGTATTTATGGGTGTGTGTCTTGTAAAGTAGTGATTAAACTTTGTGTTTTAGGGTAAACATCACTACAATCAACATAGGCTGGGAGGAAAAGAAGTGAGAAATCGTTGAGTTTTAGAGTAAAAAACATTACAGTATGCACTAGGAGGTACCGGGTGTTAGGTTGACACTTTGGGTTTGGAGTGGGAACAGGACACCAGCAAGTGCAAGTTCGTATGACGGGACTCGGTTTATATTAGTGCTGGTAGTGCTGGTCTGAGAGTTGGTGGCTGTCATAACTTCTCAACAAGGTGATTGGTTGATAAGTTTTCTGAGTGACAGGAGTGGATTCGTGTAATTGTCATGGGGGGGGGGGGGGTGGGTGCACGAATATGTTGCAGTCGGACAAGATAGGACAAGTGAATAAACAGTTGGAATGAATTCATACTAATGATCAAAGGGTGACACCGATTATATATGCTTATCTCGAGATCTTGAGATATTATCTCGAGATCTTGAGATAGTTTCTCAAGACCTTGAGATATTATCTCGAGATCTCGACATAGTTTCTCGAGATCTCGACATAGTTTCTCGAGATCTCGAGATATTATCTCGAGATCTTGAGATATTATCTCGAGATCTTGAGATATTATCTCGAGATCTTGAGATAGTTTCTCGAGATCTTGAGATAATTATCTCGAGATCTTGAGATAGTTTCTCGAGATCTTGAGATATTATCTCGAGATCTTGAGATAATTATCTCGAGATCTTGATATAGTTTCTCGAGATCCTGAGATATCATCTCGAGATCTCGAGATATTATCTCGAGATCTTGAGACATTATCTCGAGATCTTGAGATAGTTTCTCGAGATCTTGAGATTTTATCTCGAGATCTCGAGATAAAAAAAGTATTGAGAGTGGCCTAAATCAGCCACCGTACAATATTGAGGTCAGTGATGACGTTACACTTCAGAGAAAATTACGTCACTGGGATTCACTTCACTGAATACTGTCTTGCGAAGTGGAGCAACTGTGTGTTTCGTCAACGTGAATTTGGTTGTTTCTTTTGCAATACCTACTGGTGAATTAAATATCCCTTTTGGTGTAAAGGTTTATTATATTTTAAAATATGCCGTTCATCGTTTATTGAGATGGAGTTTTCCACATTTCATAGCGAAAGCTAATCCTTTAACTTGAGAGAAGCCTCGGCTCGAGCGTTCAGAAAAATCCCAATAATAGGCTACAAACCAGCCCAAGATGCCGAAAAGTGCGCATAATCTCTGACTATTCGTTGAGTTATACATCCCCACTCCAGTGACATGTTGGCATGCCGTGCATAATAAATACGTTACATGGCGTTTAGTTGGCAGATACAGTGTCATATACGGCTCAGAAAAAACAATATTAGTTATATTGTTTTCTCTGAAGGGAAAAACGCGAAGAGATCGAAAAATGATATTAATGCCGTTGTGTTGGCAACAACAGAATCACGCGCTTGTATCAGGGGCCCTTGATACGGATTCGGAACAAGGGCCCAGATACATTAAACTTTAGTTGCGTAACAGTGCAAAAACGCCCCGATTGTGAGATAAACCTTCATATTCGATCTTTTACCAAGACAGAATGGCAGAGAATACTTGCAAAAAAGGTTTCTTAGACAGCTCAATATTTTCACTTTCTGCCTTGAACATTAGCTTATGACACATCATTTGAACGAGCTCGCCGAACTGTAGACTGTGCTAAACAAATCTAGATCATGGTTGCCCGATCATGGCCAAAATATGTTGTTCTCATCTAGACATTGCAGTGAGTCATCCTACCAATTTACAATGAAATCCTTCATGAATGCAAGCTGACTATAGAGTGTAGCCTGTGCTAAAGGAAATGTGAACAGACTCACAGACTTACAAACTTCCACAAGCGTGATGGCAACAGCTTATCTTGACTGTCAAGTTACATTCAAGATGGGTGTCTTAAGTGCCCAGGGATCCTATGGGGCTACAAACATTTTTCAGGGCATCAACCAAATACTTCTGATCCAATTAAAGTACATGCAAAATTGGTCCCAATCTGCCCATCGGTTCTTGAAATACAAATTTTGGATGGAGCCTAAATTTGACATGCTCCTAAAGAGAGCCCCAATATTGACCTACAAACTTGCCTAAGCTTTGAACAAACATTAATCTTCACCACCAAGGGCAGTTCCACACTAGATATCAAAGCAATCTCTCTGGTGGTTCATGAGAAGATTTTTAGGTTTTTGTGGAATTATTCCCAGCCCAAAGTTGGCAGCAGCTTCATTTGAACAAAGTAGAAAAGATATACTCCAGATATGGACTGTGCCACGAGGGTGTCATAAGCTATGACTTTGAAGCAAACAATTAAAGAATACTAAAATCTGAATGGAGGATTTTGTTAATAACTGTGACCAATTTGACATTTACGTTAAACAAAATTACATTTTGTTCCCGAAATAAGTGTAATTTTATTTACAAAAGTTTTCAATGATAAAATGCAACTTGCCAGGGTTTAGTTTAGTGCTTTCAAACTACATATGAAAACGTGAGCCAAGTCTTTCGTGATGACGGTGTTGAAAGTATGAGATTCCAGTTAGAAGAATAGTTACCTTTGTTCCTTATCTCTCGTCATTGTTAGTTTATTTACTTCTAATAAGAAAGACACCTGTTAGTGATGTATGCCTGATATAATTCCAACACAACTCAGATAAATTACGTCAGAAACATATTGTCGATCCTTGATTTTTCAGTGTGAACACCTGATACACATGCTATGCAGTTCACAAAAATACAGTACGTGGTGAGTGGATTGTAACTAAATCACCCGCGGAGTGGAGTCACCAGCCAGGCTATAACTTTCAAATTTTGTACATATCGATAAAACACACAAGCAATGTTTCAGCCAATGGACCTCCGGGTTTAACCCGGAGGTCCATTGGCTGAAACTTTGCTGGTACTAGTTATGCTTTGCAACACATTTGCAATTATTCCTCGGGTGGAACCTCCACTCTGCGGGTGATTTAGTGATAATACACTCTCCACGTACTGTACATAACGCTGGTAAAGTTTAAAATTTGATATATTCCTACATTTTTGAAATCTCTTCTTCCAAAAATTCAAAACACCTGTGTTGCGGGAAAAAGATGAATGACTTTAAATAACGACATAATAAAGAAAGTATAGTGCAAGTTGAACATTCTGAGAAGAATTAAGTAGTCGAAAATACACAAGCGCGTCTGCGCTGTGCCCTGCAAAATATAGTGCGCTATTAACGAGGTCGGTAGTGAAATCACAAACTGAACCGATCAATCAAAACAAAAATATTGAGATTACAGTATGTGGAGTGTGGATTACTACTAAAACGCTGTGGGATAGATTTCCGCTTAGTATTTATTTTAATTTTCCGAGGACAAAACACAAGCTGCACCCAATGGTCAATGTGTTGAAAGTTTACAGTCGTTTCTTGTGCCGTTATGAACAATTATAACAATTATAAATACTTTTCGAGTGGAGAATATATGGCGCTGCGATTAAGTAGTAATCCACTTTATTCATTCTGTATATGCAGTCGAATTTTACATCATTTCATGTACATGTATCTCAGTAGAGGTTAGGAATGATGTTAATGATCTCTATTTACCAGAATAGAATTGTACAGAGGTGGGCACACTGTTTTTTCTACTGGAACGCTAAAGTTGCAGTTTGACAGAGACAAAATTGCACTTAAACGGCGCGTAATTACTTCAAAATTGTGCTCAATACAGTGACAGGACTTCTAGTTTCAACTGTAACTATGGTTTTAATGGTCGACGGGCATAGCGCTGATACAGTACAGTCGCCGTGGATTAGTCGTAATCCACACGTGGGCAGTTATGTCCTCGCATGTGTTTACCACGTAGTAAAAATCATCATCAGCAAAATTTTAATTAATGAAGCACCGGGTTGTACCCGGTGCTTCATTAATTAAATTTTTGATGATTATTCCTGTAATTAGTGCTTGGAATCTAATATTATTGCGTCCGTGGAAATATTGTCCACGCGTGGAAAGTGACCAGTCCACGGCGACTGTACTGTAGGTCCTAACTTCAGGAGGGATTACATACAGTACTTATTAGCTTAGCAAATGGTAGGTTACTAGTCATGTAAAATGGTAGGTTACTAGTCGTGTAAAAAGTAGAAGCAGAGGTTGAGGGTAAAAACCGTGTAGTAAAGGAGAGAAATTAGAAGCAATGGTAGATCGGCGTTGGGCAGGATCCATAACTATCCTCAATTGGCTATTCCCCCAAAGGTATCATCAAATAGTACATCACCATATAATTGGTATCCTCAAGCAGTACATCACCATATAATTGGTATCCTCAAACAGTATTTATTTATTTATTTATTGATGTTTAAGGTCACATATTTATGCACAATGGCTAATCATGACCGTGACAGTTTTACGGGTGCAGGAAGCCGGAGTACCCGGAGAGAACCACCGAGCAACGACGAGCAGCTGCCAGCTCCCCAACATCGTAACGTCGCACAGCAGCACAGGCAGGGTTAGAATGGTTGAAGACATGCGTACCATCGACGTGCAGTACGCCTTAGTACACGGCGTCATCGTGCCCCCACGCGGGCAATGGAGATGAAGTGTCTTGCCCAAGGACACAACGCGGTTGCCGCAGGTGGGATTCGAACCGAGGACCTCTCGGCTTGCAGCCTGCACCTCTACCAACTGAGCCACCGCGCTCCCATCCTCAAACAGTACATCACCATATAATTGGTATCCTCAAACAGTACATCACCATATAATTGGTATCCCCAAACGGTACATCGCCATATAAATGGTATCTTCAAACAGTACATCACCATATAATTGGTATCCTCAAACAGTACATCACCATATAATTGGTATCCTCAAACAGTACATCACCATATAATTGGTATTCTCAAACACCGAAATGAGGATATGAAGAATGTTAGATTTTATATCATGATTACCTATTCTACAATATATGAAAAGCCTATGACATAAATGTTAGCTTTACACACCAGCCATGGTGAACACGCCAGCAATGGGATTTCAATAGTAAAAATTCACACATACAGTGGAACTACATCCAAGCTGACCTTTGGTGACGTCGACCTGAATGCAACTTGTCTAAATATATCGCACGTCGCCTCACGAAGAGTGAAATGAAAGTGAGAATTATTTATTACGTTTTTAAATGAGTTTACCCCATAAGACAACAAAACTTAACAAACATACATTGTCTCGTGTTAATAAAGCATCCATAACTCGAAATGGTATGTCATTATGCTATTAAAATGAAAAAGGCCCCGTTTCATTCTCCATTTCGTTTCGGCGATAAAATTGACAGCGGAAGTACAGCCCACCGATGCTCGAGTAAACAAAAACAGATTCGCACGTATGAACGTCTGGTGCTCAGTAAAATCGAGAAAAAATAATAGCGACTCTTAATAATCTGACGATCATGGTATAAATAAAATATACCCAGAGTAGCTTGGTGTACCGTATGTTCACAACTCGTGGTGAAGTGGTGTAAACCGCGCGCCAAACGCTCGCGGTTAACACCACTTCACCACCTGTGGTGAACATTTGGTACACCAAGCTACTATGGGTATATGCTATATATACCTGATTGAAGGAAAGTGGTCGATACCCGAATAAGGATATTAGGGATTATATATCGTGCCAAATTGAGGGATTTTTCATTGCCCTCGGAGCAACGTATTCCCAAATACCAAGATGAGGATATAAGGGACTCGAGGTTACGGAAATAGAGTCAGGGAGGGTTAAAATGCTTGTCGTAGATCTAGATATCAATAGTAATGGTACAAGGTTGGACGAGTGACCGGACACTGTTATAAAGGCGAATAGAATACCGGTTGCTAATGGGATATACAGTTAACCCTTTACCTAACGAATCGCCCGCATCCGCCCGCGTAATATGCAAACTGAGCAGTTGAAAAAATTAAATTTTTCAAAATATTTCAACAAAACCATTTCATGTGACCCCTCATTGGAACGAGCGCATTGAGCTCGTTCCAGCGAGGGGGTCACATGACATGGTTTTGTTGAAATGTTTTGAAAAATGTAAAAAAATGATATTTAAAATAAAAAATTTTGATATAGTCTGCGTTGGTTAATTAAAGGGTTAGAGTGGGAGTAGATCTATGGTAGGACTGTTAGAAGCTGTATAATAGTTATACAGGGTTGATAGAGGAGATAAGAGCTGTATAGGAGCAACATCCTAGGCATCCTCAAATACCCTGGTGGAATGTGAGGGATGTTAGATTATGCCTCATTGAGCGACTTCCTCGTGGCCCTTATAACCCCATATTCTCAAGTATCTGGATGAGGATATGGGGGATTACAAGTTAGACATCAGTGGAGTATTTCCTCGTAGACTCATACGATGCCAGGTGAACTGATACGCCTAGGTCTAAACACAATATGTAGGGATAGTGAGAGGGGCGTAGGTTAAATGAGCCATCCGACTGATTAGTTATGGTAAATAAATATCTTTCTTTGGGTGTTTGGAATAGGCGATAACGGATGAATAGGGTATCCGGGTTAGTTAGAATCGGAGGATTCTGAAGGAATCCGATCGAGCAAGCATACTACTATACAGTTGAACGATTTTTTTAGGGACTGGAAACAAAGATGGCGGCCTTAAGTTAACGACGGAAACACGTGTCACCCTAACATACGTTGCGCATGCGCGCTGACACCAAGCATCATTATGGTATGACTTCATAACATGGCCGTTTACGCCGGCTACCATAAGCCACATGACGTAACGGGGTCACATGACTATGATGTCACTTCCTTTGTTCTTCCAAGTCTGGATCGACATCACATACGACTAACATCCTTCGGCGGATTCAGGCGGAACCGGTCCAACGCAAGCCCCCTCCTCCCACCTCCGCCCCGTCCTTTAACGTTTTCCTTATTTGTTCGAATTGCTCACAAGGGAAACTATCGAATTTCTTCTTATTTATTTTCAGTAAGCAAGATAAACAAATTACAGTCGTGATAATTATTTCAGTTCTAATATCTCATCAGACTATTATAGTTATACACCAGCCTTCAACCTTCGGTCCATATCAGCCTTCTGTAACTTTACACCAGCCTTCAACCTTCGGTCTCTGGATGATATAATGTTACCCCGGACTGATATATTGAAAACATATTATAATGGTTCTGTGACAATAGTATATTTACATGAAGGGCTTGCAGAACGATTCATCTACCAGAGTTTTTGGGCGGCCCTGGATCCCTAGACCGTTCAGTGTAGACACATACTTCCGTGGCCCACCCTGACATCAGCTCAATAGCCTACCAAAGAATAGAATCTTGAGATAACCTTTCACCGTTCATCTGGATGTAACAAAGAGGACCGATTACAATACAGACACCGTGGAAGGGTCAAAATCTATGGGTGTGCATTTTCCACGCGTATAATTCAGAGATGATCCGCGGTGACATCTAGCGAAATTTCCACCAATGAAGCACCGGGGGTAATCCCGGTGCTGCATTGGTGGACATTTTGCTAGGTGTCATAGCGGATCATCTGTGAATTATACGCGTGGAACAAATGACAATCCGTGGATTTTGACCCTTCCAGGATGGCCCTACTGTATGACAGTTTACAGATTTCGAAAGCATCTTCGGCAAGCACAGGGAACGTCAGCTGCCTTAGGGAGTTTGCGCATTGAAGAGAGGGGTGTTCCAACAGGAACATTTTAAAGCAATGCTATCAAACAAGGTGATAAGACACAATTTTTTGACGAACTGTTTGTAGTTCCAGATGAACAACTTTTCGGTTATCTGTTTTTTCATTTAGATAACCTCCAGAGGAACTATAAAATCGTTCCTCTCAAATTTTATGGCCTGCCTACTAACGTTTGTACTGCAGGTTTTCTCTAACAGAAGACGCCGTAATGCAGAAAATTTAGTAATAAGTTAATAACATTGGAAACTAGGTACAGTTAAAACAAGAAATCCTGCCATGAAATGCGCACAAATTGTACATCGATCTGCTCGTTAATCTAAACATTGCTTGTGTTTGCTATGCGTAACCAGGAGAACCTGCCCGTGCTTTGGATGCCATTCGATGTGGCAATTGCGCGCAATTCATACGCACAATTAAGCCAAGATAAGCGCACAGTTCATGACAGGACTTCTAGTTTTAACTGTATGTGTGGCATCTGGTGATTGCAGCAATAACAAGTTCGGAGGTTTACTGGTTTATTGTATTACTAGCAGGGTTACGCGGCGTTGCTCGGGCTGAGGAGAGTAATAAAATTATCCCAGGAAGACCCCTTTGAAGAACTATATCGGTGAGAAAAATTTTGGTCATAACTGTTGGTGCCCCTCTACACCCCCACCCCACCCCGGCACTTTTTAAACCTCACCATTAGATTCCTAGTAAAAAATTACCCCTAGTAGACTCTTTTGAAGACCTATATCGGTGAGAAAAATTTTGGTCATAACTGTTGGTGCCCCTCTACACCCCCTCCCCACCCCCACCTCACCCCGGCACTTTTTAAACCTCACCATTAGATTCCTGGTAAAAAATTACCCCTAGTAGACTCTTTTGAAGACCTATATCGCTGAGAAAAATTTTGGTCATAACTTGTGGTGCCCCTCTTCACCACCCCTCCCCCACCCCCACCCGGTACTTTTTTAAACCTCACCATTAGATTCCTGATAAAAAACGTACCCCTAGTAGACCCCTTTGAAGACATATATCGGTAAAAAAGAGTTTGGTCATTACTTTCTGAATAAAACACAGACGTCACAATTTGGCTCATCTTCTCAGTAGTATGTGTTATTCTCTCTCAAAGTAATACAATTTTTCTCCATAAAGAGGATTTCCAATGAGTCGCCATTTCATATGAAATTTCTATACCGAGTTCACTAAAACTAATCTGTGCCGAGGTTTAAGGAGACGCGGAGCGATTTTAATGTACAAGGCTCAGACATTTCATGCAGGGCTCAAAATACCTTGTTTTCTATGCGTAGCAAAGTGCTACACATTTCCGAAAAATGAATAGCATTTTGTTTAAATTGCATAGCAGCTCTTGTATACCAGAGTTATGCCATACTGTTTTGTATTGAACTCTTCTGAGCAGATAGAATAATGTCCATCCATTTCTGTGCTTTTTCAAACGAGCTGCAACACATGAAGCACTAGCTATGTTTTGTCAGCTGAACTGTTTTTAACAACTGCATGGACTTTCCAAATGAGAAACATCTCTTAATTTGATGGACTTAAAGTTAATTTGACTGGGTATTTTATGCAAAATGCAGAAACAATGCAGGATGAATTTAAACCAATAAAATTCATGTTACATATCAAGTTGCTAATGCGAGACGGAGAGTTAATCTTATATCAGGAGTAAAGCATTAGTGAACTAGCTTGCAAAGTTTGTTTTGCAAATTTTCATTTTTACATTTTGCAATACAAGATATTCAACTGCAGCCTATTAGGCTGCAGTTGAATATATTGTATTGCAAAATGCTATACATAATTGAAAATTGTGTAGCTTTTAGCATGTTTTGCATAGCAAATAGCGAATCGAAACCACTTATTTTGAGCCCTGATTTCATGTCACGTGACGAATTTGAGATTCTTTTCATCACATTATGTGCAATTTAACCCTTTACATAACCTGAAAAGCAGACAACACTTGCAAAAATAATTCTTGAATAACTAATTTTTTTCATTTTTTGTCTCAAAAACATAGGTTATGACCCCTCGTTGGAACGAGCTCGACGAGCTCGTTCCAACGAGGGGTCATAACCTATGTTTTTGAGACAAAAAATGAAAAAAATAATGAAAATTAATTGGCGATTTTTGAGAGAGTACTTATCTATCCTAATTTTTGAATTTATTGTGTTAACCGAATACCTGCCTCTATTGTTCCATATTAAATTTATAATTAATGCCACCGAAAGTTCCAGTGGGTTCATATTCACTGAATCCATATGATTTAGGTTTGTTTTAACCCAATCGATTTTACCGTGCAGGGAGACGACCCACATAAGATTTCAGCTTGATATCGAATCCCGTCATTATTCACTTAAAAATGCAAACTCAGTAATACATGTAATGTCTATTTCTAACGTAAATCTTGCACACTGCTTCTGCTAAATGTATGCGAGATACGAATTCAATAAAAATACTTCTTACTGGTTTTCGCTTCAAACAAAGCAACACAAAGTGATGGTTATTGAAAGAACGAATTTCAACCACATCCCGTAAGAACTGACACCAACTCATGAAATTAAAATTTTGCACCAGCTGGATTCGAGCCACTAAGCCTCAGGAGTCATTCGCTCCATTTTCGTCCTTATGTTGGTTTCTCGGTTGTTGTTTCGGTTACTTGGCTTGTGTGTATCAGTTTCCTGGTTTGCCTGGTGGGTGATACAGTTCCCACTGTGGGTACTGGTGTTTCGGTTATTTGGCCCTCATGTATCAGTTTCCCGGTTTGCCCGGCGTATAATGCATTTCCCACTGTGGGTCCTGGTGTTTCAGTTATTTGGCTTGAAAATATCAGTATCCAGGTTTACACGGTGTGTGTTGCATTTCCCACTGTGGGTCTTGGTGCTTCGGTTATTTGGCCCGCATGTATCAGTTTCCCGGTTTTCCCGGTGTGTGATGCATTTCCCACTGTGGGTCCTAGTGTTTCGGGTATTTGGCCCGCATGTATCAGTATCCCGCTTTGCCCGCTGTGTAATGCATCTCCCAATGTGAGTCCTGGTGTTTTTGTTGTTTGGCCTGCATGTATCAGTTTCTCGATTTGCCCGGTGTGTAATGCAATTCCCACTGTGCGCCCCGGTGTTTCGGTTGCTTGGCCTGCATGTATCAGTTTCCCGGTTTACCCAGTGTGTGATGCATTTCCCACTGTGAGCCCCGGTCCTTCGGTTATTTGGCCCGCATGTATCAGTTTCCCGTTTTGCCCGCTGTGTGACGCATTTCACAAGGTGAGTCCTGGTGTTTCGGTTGTTTGGCCTGCATGTACCAGTTTCTCGATTTGCCCGGTGTGTAATGCGTTTCCCACTGTAGGTCCTGGTGTTTCGGTTGTTTGGCCTGCATATATCAGTTTCCCGGATAACAGGGTGTGTGATGCATTTCTCACTGTAGATCCTGGTGTTTCGGTTATTTGGCCCGAATGTATCAGTTTCCCAGTTTGCCCGGTGTGTGATACATTTCCCACTGTGGGTCCAGGTCCTTCGGTTATTTGGCAGGCATGTATCAGTTTCCCGCTTTGCCCGCTGTGTGATGCATTTCCCAATGTGAGTCCTGGTGTTTTGGTTGTTTGGCCTGCATGTATCAGTTTCTCGATTTGCCCGGTGTGTAATGCACTTCCCACTGTGGGTTCTGGTGTTTCGGTTGCTTGGCCTGCATGTATCAGTTTCCTGGTTTGCCTGGTGTGTGATGCATTTCCCACTGTGGGTCCTGGTGTTTCGGTTATTTGGCCCGCACGTATCAGTTTCCTGGTTAGCCTGGTGTATGATGCATTTCCCACTGTGGTTCCTGATGTTTAGGTTATTTGACCCGCATGTATCAGTTTCCTGGATAACACGGTGTGTGATGCATTTTCCACTTTGGGTTCTGGTGTTTCAGTTATTTAGCCCGCATGTATCAGATTCCCGCTTTGCTCACTGTGTGATGCATTTCCCAAGGTGAGTCCTGGTGTTTCGGTTGTTTGGCCTGCATGTATCACTTTCTCGATTTGCCCGATGGGTAATGCATTTCCCACTGTGGGTCCTGGAGTTTCGGTTGTTTGGCCTGCATATATCAGTTTCCCGGATTACATGGAGTGTGATGCATTTCCCACTGTGGGTCCTGGTGTTTCGGTTATTTGGCCAGCATGGACCAGTTTCCCAGTTTACACGGTGTGTGATGCATTTCCCAAGGTGACACATTTCCCAAGGTGAGTCCTGGTGTTTCGGTTGTTGACCTGCATGTATCAGTTTCTCGATTTGCCCGGTGCGTAATGCATTTCCCACTGTGGGTCCTGGTGTTTCGGTTGTTTGTTCGGCATGTATCAGTTTCCCGGATTACAGGGTGTTTGATGCATTTCCCACTGTGGGTCCTGGTTTTTTGGCCCGCATGGATCAGTTTCCCGGTTATTCCCACTGTAGGTCCTTGTGTTTCGGTTGTTTGGATTGCATGTATCAGTTTCCCGGTTTGCCCGGTGTGTGATGCATTTCCAATTGTGGTTCCTAGTGTTTCGGATATTTGGCCCGCATGTATCATTTTCCCAGATTACACGGTGTGTGATGCATTTCCCACTGTGGGTCCTGGTGTTTCGGTTGTTTGGCGTGCATGTATCAGTTTCCCGGTTTTTCTGGGGTGTGATGCATTTCCCACTGTGGGTCCGGGTGTCTCGGTTGTTTGGCCTGCATGTATCAGTTTCCTGGTTTGCCCAGTTTGCCCGGTGTGTGATGCATTTCCCACTGTGGGTCCTGGTGTTTTGGTTATTTGGCCCGCATATATCAGTTTCCCGGTTTGCATGGTGAATGATGCATTTCCCACTGTGGATCCCAGTGTTTTGGTTATTTGGCCGTGTGGACCACCAGTGTCCCGGTTTACAAGGTGTATGATTCATTTCCCAGTGTGGTTCGTGATGTTTCGGTTAATTGGCCGGTCTGTATCAGTTTAGTTTCTCAGTTTGCCCAGTGTGTGATGTGTTTCCCACTTTGGGTCGTGATGTTTCGGTTATTTGGCTTGTATTTTTCAGTTTCCTGGTTTGCCCGGTGTGTGATGCATTTAATACTGTGGGTCGTGATGTTTCGGTTATTTGGCCCGCATGCATCAGTTTACTGGTTTGCCCAATGTATGATGCAGGTCCCATTGTGGATCTTGACGTTTTGATTATTTGGCTTGCATTTATCAGTTTTCCGGTTTGCCCGGTGGGTGATGCAGTCCACACTGTGGATAGTGATGTTTCGGTTATTTGGCTTGCATGTATCAGTTTCACGGTTTGCAGAGTGGATGATGCAGTTTCCACTGCGGGTCATGATGTTTCGGTTATTTGATTTGCATGTATCAGCTTCCTGGTTTTCCCGGTGGCTGAGGCATTTCCCACTGTGGATCATAAAGTTTCGGTTATTTGGCTTGCATTTATCAGTTTCCTGGTTTGTCTGAAGGGTGATGCAGTTCACACTGTAGGTCGTGATGTTTCGGTTATTGGCTTGCATTTATCAGTTTCCCGGTTTGCCCAGAGGGTGATGCATTTCCCACTGTGGATCGTAGCGTTTCGGTTATTTGGTTTGTGTTTATCAGTTTCCCGGTTTGTCCAGTGGGTGATGCATTTCCCACTGTGCATCGTAGAGTTTCGGTTATTTGGCTTTCATTTATCAGTTTGTCGGTTTGCCCGTTGTGTGGTGCATTTCCCACTGTGAGTACTGGTGTTTCGGGTGTTTGTTCTGCATGTATCAGTTTCTCGATTTGTCCAGTATGTGATACATTTCCCACTGGGGTCCTGGTGTTTCGGTTATTTGTCCTGCATATATCAGTTTCCTGGTTTGCCTGGTGTGTGATGCATTTCCCACTGTGGGTCCTGGTGTTTCGGTTATTTGGCCCACACATATCAGTTTCCTGGTTTGCCTGGTGTATGATGCATTTCCCACTGTGGTTCCTGGTGTTTAGGTTATTTGACCCGCATGTATCAGTTTCCAGGATTACACAGTGTGTGATGCATTTTCCACTTTGGGTCCTGGTGTTTCGGTTGTTTGGCCCGCATAGACCAGTTTCCTGGTTTACATGGTGTGCGATGCATTTCCACTGTGGGTCCTTGTGTTTCGGTTGTTTGGACTGCATGCAGTTTCCCAGTATTCCTGGTGTGTCGTGCATTTTCCACTCTGGGCCCTGGTGCTTTGGTTATTTGGCCTGCATATATCAGTTTCCCGGTTTGCCCGGTGTTTGATGCATTTCCCACTGTGGGTCCTAGTGTTTCAGTTGTTTGGCCTGCATGTATCAGTTTCCCAGTTTGCCCGGTGCGTGATGCATTTCCCATTGTGGGTTCTGGTGTTTCGGTTATTTGGCCTGCATGGACCAGTTTCCTGGTTTGCCTGGTGTGTGGTGCATTTCCCACTGCGGGTCCTTGTGTTTCTGTTGTTTGAACTGCATGTATCAGTTTCCCGGTTTAAACAGTGTGTGATGCATTTCCCACTTTGGCTCCTTGTGTTTCGGTTGTTTGGCCCGCATGTATCAATTTCCAGGTTTACATGATGTGTGATGCATTTCCCACTGAGGGTCCTGGTATTTTGGTTATTTGGCCTGCATGTATCAGTTTCCCGGTTTACACGGTGTGTGATGCATTTCCCACTGTGGGTCCTGGTCTTTCGGTTATTTGGCCCGCATATATCAGTTTCCAAGTTTACATGGTGTATGATGCGTTTCCCACTGTGGGTACCAGTGGTTCGGTTATTTGGCCCGTATGGACTAGTTTCCCGGTTTACACGATGTGTGATGCATTTCCCAAATGCTGTGTCGTGATGTTTCGGTTATTTGGCCAGCCTGTATCAGTTTCGTTTCCCGGTTTGCCCAGTGTGTGATGCATTTCCCACCGTGGGTTGTGATGTTTCGGTTATTTGGCTTGCATTTTTCAGTTTCCTGGTTTTCCCGTTGTGTGATGCATTTAATATTCACTGTGGGTCGTGATGTTTCGGTTATTTGGCTTGCATGTATCAGTTTCACAGTTTGCCCAGTGGGTGATGCATTCCCACTGTGGATCGTAGAGTTTCGGTTATTTGGTTTGTATTTGTCAGTTTCCATTATTTGGCCCACATGCATCAGTTTGCCGGTTTGCACAATTTGTGATGCAGGTCCCACTGTGGATCTTGACGTTTCGGTTATTTGGGTTGCATTTATCAGCTTTCCGGTTTGCCTGGTGGGTGAGACAGTTCCCACTGTGGGTCGTGATATTTCGGTTATTTGGCTTGCATGTATAAGTTTCACGGTGTGCCCAGTGGATGATGCAGTTTCCACTGTGGGTCATGGTGTTTCAGTTGTTTGATTTGCATGTATCACCTTCCCGGCTTTCCCGGTGGGTGATGCATTTCCCACTGTGGATAGTAGAGTTTCGGTTATTTGGCTTGCATTTATCAGCTTCCTGGTTTGCCTGGTGGGTGATGCAGTTCCCACTGTAGGTCGTGATGTTTCGGTTATTGGCTTGCATTTATCAGTTTCCCGGTTTGCCCGTTTGGTGATGCATTCCCACTGAGGACCGTAGAGTTTCGGTTATTTGTTTGTATTTGTCAGTTTCCCAGTTTGCCTAGTGGGTGATGCATTTCCCACTGTGGATCGTAGAGCTTCGGTTATTTGGCTTGTATTTATCAGTTTCCCGGTTTTCCCGCTGTGTGATGCAGTTCCCACCGAGGGTCGTGATGTTTTGGTTATTTAGCTTGCATGTATCAGTTTCCGGTTTACCCAGAGGGTGATGCATTTCGCACTGTGCATCATAGAGTTTCGGTTATGTGGATTGCATTTATCAGTTTCCAGGTTTGCCCAGGGGGTGATGCATATCCCACTGTGCCTCATAGAGTTTCTATTATTTGGCTTGCATTTAGCAGTTTCTCGGTTTGCCTGGTGTGTGATGCATTTCCCACTGTGGGTCCTGGTGTTTCGATTATTTGGCCTACATGTTTCAATTTCCCGGTTTGCCTGGTGTGTGATGCATTCCCCTCTGTGGGCCCTGGTGCTTCGGTTATTTGGCCCGCATGTATCTGTTTCCTGGTTAGCCTGGTGTGTGATGCATTCCCACTGTGGGTCCCGGTGTTTCGGTTATTTGGCCCGCATGTATCAGTTTCTAGGTTCACCCGTGTGTGATGCATTTCCCACTTTGGATCATGGTGTTTCAGTTATTTAGCCCGCAAGTTTCAGTTTCCCGGTTTGCCCGGTGTGTGATGCATTTCCCACTGTGGGTCTTGGTGCTTTGGTTATTTGGCCTGTATGTATCAGTTTCCTGGTTTGCATGTTGTGTGATGCATTTCCCACTGTGGGTCCTTGTGTTTTGGTTGTTTGTCCCGCATGTATCAGTTTCCAGGTTTACATGATGCGTGATGCATTTCCCACTGAGGGTCCTGGTATTTTGGTTATTTGGCCTGCAGTTTTCAGGTTTACACGGTGTATGATGCATTTCCCGCTGTGGGTCATGGTGTTTCGGTTATTTGGCCCGCATGTATCAGTTTCCCGGTTTACAGGATGTGTGATGCACTTCCCACTGTGAGTCGTGATGTTTCGGTTATTTGGCCGGCCTGTATCCGTTCCGTTTCCCGGTTTGCCCAGTGTGTGATGCATTTCCCATTGTGGGTTGTGAGGTTTCAGTTATTTGGCTTGCAATTTTCAGTTTCCTGGTTAGCCTGGTGTGTGATGATTTTAATACTGTGGGTCATGATGTTTCCGTTATTTGGCCAGCATGCATCAGTTTGCCGGTTTGCATAATGAGTGATGCAGTTCCCACTGTGTGTCTTCATGTTTCGGTTATTTGGCTTGCATTTATCGGTTTTCCGGTTTGCCTGGTAGATGAAGCAGTTCCCACTGTGGGTCGTGATGTTTCGGTTATTTGGCTTGCATGTATCAGTTTCACGGTTTGCCCATTGGATGATGCAGTTTCCACTGTGGGCCATGATGTTTCAGTTATTTGGTTTGCATGTATCAGCTTCCCGATTTTCCCGATGGGTTATGCATTTCCCACTGTGGATCATAGAGTTTCGGTTATTTGGCTAGCATGTATCAGTTCCCCGGTTTGCCTGTTGGGTGATGCAGTTTCCACTGTAGGTCGTGATGGTTTGCCCGGTGGGTGATGCATTTGCTACTGTGGATCGTAGAGTTTCGGTTATTTGGCTTGCATATATCAGTTTCCCGATTTGCCCGCTGTATGATGCAGTTCCCCCGTGGGTCGTGATGTTTCGATTATTTGGTGTGCATGTATCAGTTTCCGGTTTGCCCAGATGGTCATTCATTTTGCACTGTGGATCGTAGACTTTCGGTTATGTGGTTTGCATTTATCAGTTTCCAGTTTTACCCGAAGGGTGATGCATATCCCTCTGTGCATCGTAGAGTTTTGGTTATTTGGCTTGCAATTATCAGTTTCTCAGTTTGCCCGGTATGTGATGCAGTTCCCACTGTGGGTCGTGATGTTTCGGTTATTTTGCTTGCATGTATCAGTTTCCCGGTTTGCCCAGTGGGTGATGCATTTTCCACTGTGGATCGTAGTGTTTCGGTTATTTGACTTGCATTTATCAGTTTCTCAGTTTGCCCGGTCTATGATAAACTTCACTCTGTAGATCGTGATGTTTCGGTTATTTGTCTTGCATTTATCAGTTGCCCGGTTTTCCCGTTGTGTGATGCATTTCCCACTCTCGGTCGTGATGTTTCAGTTATTTCGTTTACATTTATCAGTTTTCCTTTTGCCCGGTGGGTGATGTTGTTTCCGCTGTGGGTCGTGATGTTTCGGTTATTTGGTCTGCATGTATCAGTTTCCTGGTTTTCCCGATGTGTGATGAATTGTCCACTATGGGTCCTGATGCTTCGGTTATTTGGTTTGCATGTATCAATTTCCCGGTTTGCCAGGTGGGTGATGTAGTTTCCACTGTTGGTCGTAATGTTTCGGTTATTTGGCTTGCATGTACCAGTTTCCCGGTTTGCAAGATGTGTGATACATTTTACTCTGTGGATCATGATGTTACGGTTATTTTGTTTACATGTATCAGTTTCCCGGTTTGCCAGGTGTGTGATTTAATTTCCACTGTTGGTCGTGATGTTTCGGTTATTTGTCTTGAATGTATCAGTTTCCGGGTTTGCAAGATGTGTGATGCATTTTACTCTGTGGATCATGATGTTTCGGTTATTTGCAATGCATGTATCAGTTTCCCGGTTTGCCAGGTGGGTGATTTAGTTTCCACTGTTGGTCGTGATGTTTCGGTTATTTGGCTTGAATGTATCAGTTTCTGGGTTTGCAAGATGTGTGATGCATTTTACTCTGTGAGTCGTGATGTTTCGGTTATTTGCAATGCATGTATCAGTTTCCCGGTTTGCCAGGTTGGTGATTTAGTTTCCACTGTTGGCCGTGATGTTTCGGTTATTTGGCTTGCATGTATCGGTTTCCTGGTTTTACAGATGTGTGATGAATTTCCCACTATGGGTCCTGATGTTTCGGTTATTTGGTTTGCATGTATCAATTTCCCGGTTTGCCAGGTGGGTGATGTAGTTTCCACTGTTGGTTGTAATGTTTTGTTTATTTGGCTTGCATGTATCAGTTTCCCGGTTTGCAAGATGTGTGATACATTTTACTCTGTGAATCGTGATGTTTGGGTTATTTGGTTTGCATGTATTAGTTTCCCGGTTTGCCAGGTGGGTGATGTAGTTTCCACCGTGGGTCGTGATGTTTCGGTAATTTGGATTGCATGTATCAGTTTCCGGTTTGCCCAGAGGGTGATACATTTTGCACTGTGGATCGTAGACTTTCGGTTATGTGGTTTGCATTTATCAGTTTCCAGGTTTGCCCGATGGGTGATGCATATCCCTCTGTGCATCGTAGAGTTTCGGTTATTTGGCTTGCATTTATCAGTTTCTGGGTTTGCCCGGTATGTGATGCAGTTCCCACTGTGGGTCGTGATGTTTCGGTTATTTTGCATGCATGTATCAGTTTCCCGGTTTGCCCAGTAGGTGATGCATTTTCCACTGTGGATCGTACTGTTTCGGTTATTTAACTTGCATTTATCAGTTGCCCGGTTTGCCCGTTGTGTGATGCATTTCCCACTCTGGGTCGTGATGTTTCGGTTATTTCGTTTGCATTTATCAGTTTTCCTTTTGACGGTGGGTGATATAGTTTCCGCTGTGTGTAGTGATGTTTCGGTTATTTGGTCTGCATGTATCGGTTTCCTGGTTTTCCCGATGTGTGATGCATTTCCCACTATGGGTCCTGATGTTTCAGTTATTTGGTTTGCATGTATCAGTTTACCGGTTGCCAGGTGGGTGATGTAGTTTCCACTGTTGGTTGTGATGTTTCGGTCATTTGGCTTGCATGTATCAGTTTCCCGGTTTGCAAGATGTGTGATACATTTTACTCTATGGATCATGATGTTTCGGTTATTTGGCTTGCATGTATCAGTTTCCCGGTCCCCCCCCCCCCGGGGGGGGGGGGTGATGTAGTTTCCACTGTGGGTCGCGATGTTTCGGTCATTTGGCTTGCATGTATCAGTTTCCGGGTTTACAAGGTGTGTGATACATTTTACTCTATGGATCGTGATGTTTCGGTTACTTGGCCTGCATGCATCAGTTTCTCGGTTTGACCAGCGGGTGATACATTTACCTCTGTGGATCGTGATGCTTCGACTATTTGGCCTGTATGTATCCGTTTCCCGATGTTGCTCGGTCTTTCCCGGTGTTACCCGGTGTTACCCGGTGTGTGATAAATTTTCCCGATGATGCATTTGATCATTCTGCAGCTACACAATGCTTGGATGCAAATACCGTAGTGCATTCATAATTGTTAAGGACATTTAAGTCCGATTTTGTTCTCATCAGTTTTGTTTAAGCCATCAGTATAAAGGAAGACAAATGGTAACATAACATGGTATAGAATGGTGTATTACAAGTGTATGCTTATTGCTAACTAATATTAATTGATTAACTAAGAGAGTATTAATGGTACTTAACAACTCTGAGGTTGTTAAGAGTGAAATAAAATGCATAGTTAATTTAATTATATATCTTCTGTTACACTTCCCGAGACACTATGTGTGGAAGATAAAGGTCTGCAGTGTCATGGGGAGTGTCGTGTCTCATGATTAATTCAAATTTCGTCTGAGCATGGAATCCTTTTTTCTGAAATGAGTCATCGAGCAGTATTTCGAGTCACTCGAACGAGCAATTGCTCGTTGGCTCATTTGCTAGATGGACTTTGAGTCGTTCAAGCAATGGTTTATCAGTAACTGCTCGATTGCTTATTGGGTTTGGGAATGCTTTTGATATACACAAGGGAGATAACTGCATTATGGGAAATCAAGCACTGGTAATTATAAGACTTGGACGAGAGAACCAGAGATAGTTTGGACTGGATAGACTGTTAGTGATAGAGAAACAATAGGCATTAAAAGTGGGATTCTGGGAAAATCAGGCCCTGTACTCCTATTCAATAGAACATACCCCCTGTACCCCTTGGTACTATAGCACTACGTAATAAGCCGATAAAATGGGAAATCCGTATCAAATAAAGTCAATTTCAGTGATTTTGGGTGGATTTTGGTGATTTGGAGGGATTGTCGGATTGTTTGTGGTAATTAGATTTACTCCTGTTCAATCGAACATACACTCCGAACATACCCCGTCCCATTGCAGAAAAATTGGGTAACATAGCAACCACGTGCTACCATAGAAACCAAGATGGCGGCCTCCAGTATACAAAATGGACGACAGAAACACGTATCACCCTAACAACACGCGCTGCGCATGCGCACTAACACCACGTATCACTATGGAGATGACGTCACGACATGGCCGCTTACGTAGGTTACCATGGCAACACAACATGGCGCCACTGGGTTCTCGTGACTATGACGTCACATGAGATCCTTCAATGAGATCCTGCCAACCATGCCCCAGAGGTACCTTACATACTACTCTGGTACTCGTGTTCATATATCTGAACAGTTTTCGATATACCGGTATACCGCGGTATTTTTTTGAATACCGATACCGGTATTCAGTTTTGAATATCGTGCAGCCCTAGACAGTACACGTGAAAAAGCAGTTTTCATGTGAGTTTTGTGAGAAGATATTTACAGGAGAAGACAATAAGGATAGACACGGGAAGTATCACCTGGAGAAGTTCACTTTAGCCTGCCGATTCTGTGATTAGACGTATTCTACAAAGTTTAACAGAAACATTCACGAGTTTGGAAGCCACCCCATAGATGGGCTATCATAAGTAAGAAAAAGTTTCAATGAGAACACTGTTTTAAAGATTACACGAGAAAGGAAGATTTAGTCCACCATAATAAAACCTGCCGTACGACAAACACTTGCCGTAACAGTGGAGAGACTTTTCACCAACTGCTTCACTTTAACCGATGCAACAGTTCACCGAGATACAAAGAGACCAGCTTCAGCCACCACTCCGAAACCACCAAAAATATGCCGGGAAGCCGTCAAAATCAATGATATCGACCCAGAAGATTTCACCGAGGAGTTGTTGGAAGAAGCGTTTACCAGAGAACCGGAGAAGTATCTTGTAAGAGACATACTGTTGGATGCTGTGACAGATCAGTTGTGAAAATCCCAGCTCCACTCTCGGCTTCGCACCTGTCATTTTAAGGGCACCCACATTCTTAAAAAGGATACTTTTTCACATACACACGTCACATAGATAAGCCTCTCCCACCCTCCCCAACAAAAATATAAAAATAACTAAATAAATAAAGAGTTTCCTTCCTTAAACCCACTCCCATCTATAAAAAGGCTGTGGATATGACAGTCTCGGATCAGTATAGAACATGGACCCCTGGTGGTCACACCCCTTTACTTGTGTCGTAAGCGGACGATCGTTTTCTGAAAAAAAGACCTTTATCCATACATTTACCGAAACCCTGAACGTCCTGGTGTACCCCGTACCACAAAACATCATCTGTTAGACCCTGTATGACACCCTGCCCCATGTGGAGTTTGTGGGGGGAACACCCCAAGAGTTCAAGCCCAGTTCTCTCAGTGGGTCACTGTTGGATCACCGTCTGTAAAATGATACACTTCTTCTAAAACTGCAGATAATGCACCTTCTCTCAACTATAAACATCTCCAGTGGCTACTCAAATTTTGTATTTGGGTTATAGGTTATGAAAGCCTAAAACATTCCATTGACAACAGTGCTAATTCTTCACTCTCTGTACAACACACACAAGTTGTATTGAAACAACTCATGCATCCACAAAGTACATCATCTCTTTAAAAAAAAGAAACTGAAACAATATGGTCCCACATCAAATTTAAATTTAAATTTCGAATTTTCACTACTACGTATGGCCTTGCACTGAACGCACTTTTTTTCAAGCCTCATGTTTTTGAGAGATTCTCACACTTTCCGGCACAGAAGTACAAACAAACTTATTAATCCCACCAAAAGTAGACCTGTCAAAATTTTAATTAATGGTTTCAAAGCCAAAATATATTGAACCAAACAGCCGATTTGCAGGTGTGGCTAGAGGGTTTCAGCTGGGGTGGGGGGGGGGGAGGGTGCCACCAGTGTAAATTCCAACTGTGAGTAGTTTCGATAGGTAGTTGCACTGCAGCGCTGGGTGATATCCGCCCGCGTAATATGCAAATACAGCTGCTGAAAAAATATTATTTCTCGGAACATTTCAACAAAACCATATCATGTGACCCCTCGTTGAACTGTACAACAAAGCAGAGATCGGTGGATGAGAACTCACATAGTAATTGCTTAATTGGTGTCGCTATTTCACACCTCATTGTCATTCATCCACGCACATCAAGTCTCAGAAATTTCACACCTCACCACCCACATTCACTGCCTTCTTAATTGGATTTCGTCTCGCAAGTTCAGTAATCTCAAGGGAGAAAATTTAGCGTAAGCTATTATTTTAATCAATATTGATGGGTACGGAGTGACTATTTATTTATTGATGTTTTTAAGGTCACATATTTATGCACAATGGCTAATCATGACCGTGACAGTTTTACGGGTGGAGGAAGCCGGAGTACCCGGAGAGAACCACCGAGCAACGACGAGCAGCTGCCAGCTTCCCAACATCGTAACTCCGCACTGCAGCTCAGGCAGGGTTAGATTGGTTGGAGACATGCGTACTATCGACGTGCAGTACGCCTTAGTACACGGCGTCATCGCGCCCCCACGCGGGCAATGGAGATGAAGTGTCTTGCCCAAGGACACAACGCGGTTGGCGCAGGTGGGAATCGAACCGAGGACCTCTCGGTTTGCAGCCTGCACAACGGAGTGACTCGCTTCATCTGTGACATGATGTTGATGATGACTTTTGAGGATACCTTTTGGAGGATACCTTTTGGAGGGTAACTACCGTAGGATATCAGATTAGCACAAATGCGGTTTGTGGTTTCTAGACCACTCTATAGTCTGCATACCTCCAGGGCCACTACTGATGACTTGCAAATCAATCTTCTACAATCACATTCTTATGTTGTCATCAAACAATATAGTCTTCTACCCTGTAGCCTTACACAATAGTCTTCTATCACCCTTGCAGCCTTACACTATAGTCTTCTATCACCCATGTAGCCTTGACTATAGTCTTCTATCACCTTTGTAGCCTTACACTATAGTCGTCTATCACCCTTGTAGCCTTACACTATAGTCTTCTATCACCTTTGTAGCCTTACACTATAGTCTTCTATCACCTTTGTAGCCTTACACTATAGTCCTCTATCACCCTTGTAGCCCTACAATACAGTCTTCTATCACCCTTGTAGCCTTGACTATAGTCTTCTATCACCCTTCTAGCCTTACACTATAGTCTTCTATCACCATTGTAGCCTTACAATACAGTCTTCTATCACCCTTGTAGCCTTACACTATAGTCTTCGATCATCCTTGTAGCCTTACACTATAGTCTTCAATTACCATTGTAGCCTTACACTATAGTCTTCTATCACCCGTGTCACCTTACACTATAGTCTTCTATCACCCTTGTAGCCTTACACTATAGTCGTCTATCACCCTTGTAGCCTTACACTATAGTCTTCTATCACCCTTGTAGCCTTACACTATAGTCTTCTATCAACCCTGTAGCCTTACACCATAGTCTCCTATCACCCATGTAGCCTTGACTATAGTCTTCTATCACCCTTGTAGCCTTACACTATAGTCTTCTATCACCCTTGTAGCCGTACACTATAGCCTTCTATCACCCTTGTAGCCTTACACTCTAGTCTTCTATCACCCTTGTAGCCTTACACTATAGTCGTCTATCACCCTTGTAGCCTTACACTATAGTCTTCTATCACCCTTGTAGCCTTACACTATAGTGGTCTATCACCCTTGTAGCCTTACACCATAGTCTTCTATCACCCATGTAGCCTTACACTATAGTCTTCTATCTCCCTTGTAGCCTAACACTATAGTCCTCTATCAACCTTGTAGCCATACACTATAGTCTCCTATCACCCATGTAGCCTTGACTATAGTCTTCTATCACCCTTGTAGCCTTACACTATAGTCTTCTATCACCCTTGTAGCCTTACACTATAGTCTTCTATCACCCTTGTAGCCTTACACTATAGTCTTCGATCACCCATGTAGCCTTACACTATAGTCTTCCATCACCCTTGTAGCCTTACACTATAGTCTTCTATCACCCTTGTAGCCTTACACTATAGTCTTCTATCACCCTTGTAGCCTTACACTATAGTCGTCTATCACCCTTGTAGCCTTACACTATAGTCTTCTGTCAGCCTTGTAGCCTTACACTATAGTCTTCTAGCACCCTTGTAGCCTTACAATACAGTCTTCTGTCACCTTGTAGCCTTACACTATAGTCTTCTATCACCCTTGTAGCCTTACACTATAGTCGTCTATCACCCTTGTAGCCTTACACTATAGTCTTCTTTCACCCTTGTAGCCTTACAATACAGTCTTCTATCACCCTTGCAGCCTTACACTATAGTCTTCTATCACCCTTGTAGCCTTACACTATAGTCGTCTATCACCCTTGTAGCTTTACACTATAGTCTTCTACCACCCTTGTAGCCTTACACTATAGTCTTCGATCACCCTTGTAGCCTTACACTATAGTCGTCTATCACCCTTGTAGCCTTACACTATAGTCTTCTACCACCCTTGTAGCCTTACACTATAGTCTTCTATCACCTTTGTAGCCTTACACTATAGTCTTCTATCACCCTTGTAGCCTTACACTATAGTCTTCTATCACCCCTGTAGCCTTACACTATAGTCTTCTATCACCCTTGTAGCCTTACACTATAGTCGTCTATCACCCTTGTAGCCTTACACTATAGTCTTCTATCACCCTTGTAGCCTTACACTATAGTCTTCTATCACCCCTGTAGCCTTACACTATAGTCTTCTATCACCCTTGTAGCGTTTCACTATAGTCTTCTATCACCCTTGTAGCCTTACACTATAGTCTTCTGTCACCCTTGAAGCCTTACACTATAGTCTTCTATCACCCTTGTAGCCTTACACTATAGTCTTCTATCACCCTTGTAGCCTTACACTATAGTCGTCTATCACCCTTGTAGCCTTACACTATAGTCTTCTATCACCCATGTAGCCTTACCCTATAGTCTTCTATCACCCTTGTAGCCTTACACTATAGTCTTCTGTCACCCTTGTAGCCTTACACTATAGTCGTCTATCACCCTTGTAGCCTTACACTATAGTCTTCTATCACCTTTGTAGCCTTACACTATAGTCTTCTATCACCCTTGTAGCCTTACACTATTGTCTTCTATCACCCTTGTAGCCTTACACTATAGTCTTCTATCACCCTTGTAGCCTTACACTATAGTCGTCTATCACCCTTGTAGCCTTACACTATAGTCTTCTATCACCCTTGTAGCCTTACACTATAGTCTTCTATCAACCTTGTAGCCTTACACTATAGTCTTCTATCACCCTTGTATCATTTCACTATAGTCTTCTATCACCCTTGTAGCCTTACACTATAGTCTTCTATCACCCTTGTAGCCTTACACTATAGTCTTCTATCACCCTTGTAGCCTTACACTATAGTCTTCTATCACCCTTGTAGCCTTACACAATAGTCGTCTATCACCCTTGTAGCCTTACACTATAGTCTTCTATCACCCTTGTAGCCTTACACTATAGTCTTCTATCAACCTTGTAGCCTTACACTATAGTCTTCTATCACCCTTGTATCCTTTCACTATAGTCTTCTATCACCCTTGTAGCCTTACACTATAGTCCTCTATCACCCTTGTAGCTTTACACTATAGTCTTCTATCACCCTTGTAGCCTTACACTATAGTCTTCTATCACCCTTGTAGCCTTACACTATAGTCGTCTATCACCCTTGTAGCCTTACACTATAGTCTTCTATCACCCATGTAGCCTTACCCTATAGTCTTCTATCACCCTTGTAGCCTTACACTATAGTCTTCTGTCACCCTTGTAGCCTTACACTGTAGTCGTCTATCACCCTTGTAGCCTTACACTATAGTCTTCTATCACCCATGTAGCCTTACACTATAGTCTTCTGTCACCCTTGTAGCCTTACACTATAGTCTTCTATCACCCTTGTAGCCTTACACTATAGTCTTCTATCACCCTTGTAGCCTTACACTATAGTCTTCTATCAACCTTGTAGCCTTACACTATAGTCTTCTATCACCCTTGTAGCCTTACACTATAGTCTTCTATCACCCTTGTAGCCTTACACTATAGTCTTCTGTCACCCTTGTAGCCTTACACTATAGTCTTCTGTCACCCTTGTAGCCTTACACTATAGTCTTCTATCACCCTTTAGCCTTACACTATAGTCTTCTATCACCTTTGTAGCCTTACACTACAGTCTTATATCACCCTTGTAGCCTTACACTATAGTCTTCTATCACCCTTGTAGCCTTACACTATAGTCTTCTATCACCCTTGTAGCCTTACTCTATAGTCTTTGGTTACCCTTGTAGCCTTACACTATTGTCTTCTATCACCCTTGTAGCCTTACACTATAGCTTCTATCACCCTTGTAGCCTTACACTATAGTCTTCGATCACCCTTGTAGCCTTACACTATAGTCGTCTATCACCCTTGTAGCCTTACACTATAGTCTTCTACCACCCTTGTAGCCTTACACTATAGTCTTCTATCACCTTTGTAGCCTTACACTATAGTCTTCTATCACCCTTGTAGCCTTACACTATAGTCTTCTATCACCCCTGTAGCCTTACACTATAGTCTTCTATCACCCTTGTAGCCTTACACTATAGTCGTCTATCACCCTTGTAGCCTTACACTATAGTCTTCTATCACCCTTGTAGCCTTACACTATAGTCTTCTATCACCCCTGTAGCCTTACACTATAGTCTTCTATCACCCTTGTAGCGTTTCACTATAGTCTTCTATCACCCTTGTAGCCTTACACTATAGTCTTCTGTCACCCTTGAAGCCTTACACTATAGTCTTCTATCACCCTTGTAGCCTTACACTATAGTCTTCTATCACCCTTGTAGCCTTACACTATAGTCGTCTATCACCCTTGTAGCCTTACACTATAGTCTTCTATCACCCATGTAGCCTTACCCTATAGTCTTCTATCACCCTTGTAGCCTTACACTATAGTCTTCTGTCACCCTTGTAGCCTTACACTATAGTCGTCTATCACCCTTGTAGCCTTACACTATAGTCTTCTATCACCTTTGTAGCCTTACACTATAGTCTTCTATCACCCTTGTAGCCTTACACTATTGTCTTCTATCACCCTTGTAGCCTTACACTATAGTCTTCTATCACCCTTGTAGCCTTACACTATAGTCGTCTATCACCCTTGTAGCCTTACACTATAGTCTTCTATCACCCTTGTAGCCTTACACTATAGTCTTCTATCAACCTTGTAGCCTTACACTATAGTCTTCTATCACCCTTGTATCATTTCACTATAGTCTTCTATCACCCTTGTAGCCTTACACTATAGTCTTCTATCACCCTTGTAGCCTTACACTATAGTCTTCTATCACCCTTGTAGCCTTACACTATAGTCTTCTATCACCCTTGTAGCCTTACACTATAGTCGTCTATCACCCTTGTAGCCTTACACTATAGTCTTCTATCACCCTTGTAGCCTTACACTATAGTCTTCTATCAACCTTGTAGCCTTACACTATAGTCTTCTATCACCCTTGTATCCTTTCACTATAGTCTTCTATCACCCTTGTAGCCTTACACTATAGTCTTCTATCACCCTTGTAGCTTTACACTATAGTCTTCTATCACCCTTGTAGCCTTACACTATAGTCTTCTATCACCCTTGTAGCCTTACACTATAGTCGTCTACCACCCTTGTAGCCTTACACTATAGTCTTCTATCACCCATGTAGCCTTACCCTATAGTCTTCTATCACCCTTGTAGCCTTACACTATAGTCTTCTGTCACCCTTGTAGCCTTACACTATAGTCGTCTATCACCCTTGTAGCCTTACACTATAGTCTTCTATCACCCATGTAGCCTTACACTATAGTCTTCTGTCACCCTTGTAGCCTTACACTATAGTCTTCTATCACCCTTGTAGCCTTACACTATAGTCTTCTATCACCCTTGTAGCCTTACACTATAGTCTTCTATCAACCTTGTAGCCTTACACTATAGTCTTCTATCACCCTTGTAGCCTTACACTATAGTCTTCTATCACCCTTGTAGCCTTACACTATAGTCTTCTGTCACCCTTGTAGCCTTACACTATAGTCTTCTGTCACCCTTGTAGCCTTACACTATAGTCTTCTATCACCCTTTAGCCTTACACTATAGTCTTCTATCACCTTTGTAGCCTTACACTACAGTCTTCTATCACCCTTGTAGCCTTACACTATAGTCTTCTATCACCCTTGTAGCCTTACACTATAGTCTTCTATCACCCTTGTAGCCTTACTCTATAGTCTTTGGTTACCCTTGTAGCCTTACACTATTGTCTTCTATCACCCTTGTAGCCTTACACTATAGCTTCTATCACCCTTGTAGCCTTACACTATAGTCTTCTATCACCCTTGTAGCCTTACACTATAGTCTTCTATCACCCTTGTAGCCTTACACTATAGTCTTCTATCACCCTTGTAGCCTTACACTATAGTCTTCTGTCACCCTTGTAGCCTTACACTATAGTCTTCTCTCACCCTTGTAGCCTTACACTATAGTCTTCTATCACCCTTGTAGCCTTACACTATAGTCTTCTGTCAGCCTTGTAGCCTTACACTATAGTCTTCTGTCACCCTTGTAGCCTTACACTATAGTCTTCTATCACCCTTGTAGCCTTACACTATAGTCTTCTATCACCCTTGTAGCCTTACACTATAGTCTTCTATCACCCTTGTAGCCTTACACTATAGTCTTCTGTCACCCTTGTAGCCTTACAATATAGTCTTTTATCACCCTTGAAGCCTTACACTATAGTCTTCTATCACCCTTGTAGCCTTACACTATAGTCTTCTATCACCTTTGTAGCCTTACACTATAGTCTTCTATCACCCTTGTAGCCTTACACTATAGTCTTCTATCACCCTTGTAGCCTTACACTATAGTCTTCTATCACCCTTGTAGCCTTACACTATAGTCGTCTATCACCCTTGTAGCCTTACACTATAGTCTTCTGTCACCCTTGTAGTCTTACACTATAGTCGTCTATCACCCTTGTAGCCTTACACTATAGTCTTTTGTCACCCTTGTAGTCTTACACTATAGTCGTCTATCACCCTTGTAGCCTTACACTATAGTCTTCTATCACCCTTGTAGCCTTACACTATAGTCTTCTATCACCCTTGTAGCCTTACACTATAGTCGTCTATCACCCTTGTAGCCTTACACTATAGTCTTCTGTCACCCTTGTAGTCTTACACTATAGTCTTCTATCACCTTTGTAGCCTTACACTATAGTCTTCTATCACCCTTGTAGCCTTACACTATAGTCTTCTATCACCCTTGTAGCCTTACACTATAGTCTTCTATCACCCTTGTAGCCTTACACTATAGTCGTCTATCACCCTTGTAGCCTTACACTATAGTCTTCTGTCACCCTTGTAGTCTTACACTATAGTCGTCTATCACCCTTGTAGCCTTACACTATAGTCTTCTATCACCCTTGTAGCCTTACACTATAGTCTTCTATCACCCTTGTAGCCTTACACTATAGTCTTCTATCACCCTTGTAGCCTTTCACTATAGTCTTCTATCACCCATGTAGCCTTACCCTATAGTCTTCTATCACCCTTGTAGCCTTACACTATAGTCTTCTATCACCCTTGTAGCCTTACACTATAGTCTTCTATCACCCTTGTAGCCTTACACTATAGTCTTCTATCACCCTTGTAGCCTTACACTATAGTCGTCTATCACCCTTGTAGCCTTACACTATAGTCTTCTATCACCCATGTAGCCTTACCCTATAGTCTTCTATCACCTTTGTAGCCTTACACTATAGCCTTCTGTCACCCTTGTAGCCTTACACTATAGTCTTCAGTTAACATTGTAGCCTTACACTATAGTCGTCTATCACCCGTGTAGCCTTACACTATAGTCTTCTATCACCCATGTAGCCTTACACTACAGTCTTCTATCACCCTTGTAGCCTTACACTATAGTCTTCTATCACCCTTGTAGCCTTACACTATAGTCTTCTATCACCCTTGTAGCCTTACACTATAGTCTTCTATCACCCTTGTAGCCTTACACTATAGTCTTCTGTCACCCTTGTAGCCTTACACTATAGTCTTCTATCACCCTTGTAGCCTTACCCTATAGTCTTCTATCACCCTTGTAGCCTTACACTATAGTCTTCTATCACCTTTGTAGCCTTACACTATAGTCTTCTATCACCCTTGTAGCCTTACACTGTAGTCTTCTATCACCCTTGTAGCCTTACACTATAGTCTTCTATCACCCATGTAGCCTTACACTATAGTCTTCTATCACCCTTGTAGCCTGACACTATAGTCTTCTGTCAACCTTATAGCCTTACACTATTGTCTTCTATCACCCTTGTAGCCTTCACTATAGTCTTCTATCACCCTTGTAGCCTTACACTGTAGTCTTCTATCACCCGTGTAGCCTTACACTATAGTCTTCTATCACCCTTGTAGCCTGACACTATATTCTTCTGTCAACCTTGTAGCCTTACACTATAGTCTTCTATCACCCTTGTAGCCTTACACTATAGTCTTCTGTCAACCTTGTAGCCTTACACTATAGTCTTCTGTCACCCTTGTAGCCTTGACTATAGTCTTCTATCACCCTTGTAGCCTGACACTATAGTCTTCTGTGAACCTTGTAGCCTTACACTATAGTCTTATATCACCCTTGTAGCCTTCCACTATAGTCTTCTATCACCCATGTAGCCTTACACTATAGTCTTCTATCACCCTTGTAGCCTGACACTATAGTCTTCTGTCAACCTTGTAGCCTTACACTATAGTCTTCTATCACCCTTGTAGCCTTGACTATAGTCTTCTATCACCCTTGTAGCCTTACACTATAGTCTGCTATCACCCTTGTAGCCTTACACTATAGTCTTCTGTCACCCTTGTAGCCTTACACTATAGTCTTCTATCACCCTTGTAGCCTTACACTATTGTCTTCAGTTACCATTGTAGCCTTACACAATAGTCTTCTATCACCCTTGTAGCCATACACTATAGTCTTCAGTTACCATTGTAGCCTTACACTATAGTCGTCTATCTCCCTTGTAGCCTTACACTATAGTCTTCTATCACCCTTGTAGCCTTACACTATAGTCTTCTATCACCTTTGTAGCCTTACACTATAGTCTTCTATCACCCTTGTAGCCTTGACTATAGTCTTCTTTCACCCTTGTAGCCTTACACCATAGTCTGCTATCACGCTTGTAGCCTTAAACTATAGTCTTCTGTCACACTTGTAGCCTTACACTATAGTCTTCTATCACCCTTGTAGCCTTACACTATAGTCTTCAGTTACCATTGTAGCCTTACACTATAGTCGTCTATCTCCCTTGTAGCCTTACACTATAGTCTTCTATCACCCTTGTAGCCTTACACTATAGGCTTCTGTCACCCTTGTAGCCTTACACTATAGTCTTCTATCACCTTTGTAGCCTTACACTATAGTCTTCTATCACCCTTGTAGCCTTACACTATAGTCTTCTATCATCATTGTAGCCTTACACTATAGTCTTCTATCACCTTTGTAGCCTTACACTATAGTCGTCTACCACCCTTGTAGCCTTACACTATAGACTTCTATCACCCTTGTAGCCTTACACTATAGTCTTCTATCACCCTTGTAGCCTTACACTATAGTCTTCTATCACCCTTGTAGCCTTACACTATAGTCTTCTATCACCTTTGTAGCCTTACACTATAGTCTTCTATCACCCTTGTAGCCTTACACTATAGTCTTCTATCATCATTGTAGCCTTACACTATAGTCTTCTATCACTTTTGTAGCCTTACACTATAGTCTTCTATCACCTTTGTAGCCTTACACTATAGTCTTCTATCACCCTTGTAGCCTTACACAATAGTCTTCTATCACCCTTGTAGCCTTACACTATAGTCTTCAGTTACCATTGTAGCCTTACACTATAGTCGTCTATCTCCCTTGTAGCCTCACAATACAGTCTTCTATCACCCTTGTAGCCTTACACTACAGTCTTCTATCACCCTTGTAGCCTTACACTATAGTCTTCTATCACCCTTGTAGCCTTACACTATAGTCTTCTATCACCCTTGTAGCCTTACACTATAGTCTTCTATCACCCTTGTAGCCTTACACTATAGTCGTCTATCACCCTTGTCACCGTACACTATAGTCTTCTATCACCCTTGTAGCATTACACTATAGTCTTCTATCACCCATGTAGCCTTACACTATAGTCTTCTATCACCCTTGTAGCCTTACACTATAGTCTTCTGTCACCCTTGTAGCCTTACACTATAGTCTTCTATCATCCTTGTAGCCTTACACTATAGTCTTCTATCTCACTTGTAGCCTTACACTATAGTCTTCTGTCACCCTTGTAGCCTTACACTATAGTCTTCTATCACCCTTGTAGCCTTACACTACAGTCTTCTATCACCCTTGTAGCCTTACACTATAGTCTTCTGTCACCCTTGTAGCCTTACACTATAGTCTTCTATCACCCTTGTAGCCTTACACTATAGTCGTCTATCACCCTTGTAGCCTTACACTATAGTCTTCTATCACCCTTGTAGCCTTACACTATAGTCTTCTATCACCCTTGTAGCCTTACACTATAGTCTTCTATCACCCTTGTAGCCTTACACTATAGTCTTCTATCAACCTTGTAGCCTTACACTATAGTCCTCTATCTCACTTGTAGCCTTACACTATTACTACTGACTTGTCACACTACTATAGATTGATGTGTATCTCTGTTTCTGCCATCTGCCATCAACCAATCAAAACATTGCTACATTTCCAATAGTCTGTGTCTCTCTACACAGAGTTATCTACCTTGTATATAATGAAGGGTTGTATGGTTCCCAAGTTTAACCCTTTACCCAACGTAATGGCCAAATCCGGCCAGCGCTATTCTCAAAAATCGCCAATTAATTTTCATTATTTTTTCATTTTTTGTCTCAAAAACATAGGTTATGACCCTCGTTAGAACGAGGTCGTCGAGCTCGCTCCAATGAGGGGTCATAACCTATGTTTTTGAGACAAACAAATGAAAATAATATTTATTCAAGAAATGTTCTTGCAAGTGTCGTCTGCATTTCATGTTAGGTAACGGGTTAAAGATTAATAATTTAACTGTTCATTCACTTCATTATACAATAGAGTTTAAACCCGACTTGTTCCACTTTGAAAATAAATGACGATCGACTAAAAATGAAACACGTTGATTACCGCAATCGTCAATGGTTAGTTAACTCATTAAATAATTGTGACAACTCTACTTTGATGAATCTGTTCTGGAACATTCCACTTTTTTATTAACTTTCCCCAGCCAACATGTCACTGTTGCATACAAAACTTGAATGGAGACTAGTGATATTTTCGCTTGTAACAAAGAATCATGATATTCGTTTGAGATTCATGTTGATTTGAAATTTTCTACTGGATTTGATTTGAGATCTAATTCAATCTAAAATAAGCGAACTGTAGGCAAGCCAGAAAATAAGCAGACTGTCATCTGCAAAATGAGGTCCCCAGAGGGGGAATTTAGTGATGCTACCCTGCAAATTTACCCTCTGTGAACTTCAATCTGAATCAAGGTAACTAAACGAGCTGTGACTGGGGCGTTGCTCCGACGACTCTAATCGTGGCGCGCAAATGAACAATCAAGCAATTACTTGAAAGAGTTACTTCTGGTACGACTCTTCGACTGATGTTTGGATTGGAGGATACATTGACATGGTGATGCACGGCGGGCAGAATCCCTTTCACGGAACAGATATTTTGGATTATATGGGATACATATGTGATCATAGAATCCCCTTTTCCGAAATGAGTCGAAGAGAAATGATGTAATGTCGGATTGTACAGAGAACGGTCAACGTCTCTACAGCGTCGCGCGTCCACCATGGCGTCACAACGTCAATACCAATGCCAAGCGTTCTGCGGCGAAAGTTTCACGAAAATCGCCCTCTCCATATCAATCTTCTATCATATCCTTGTACATTGTACTGTATACCCACAGACATGTATAGTCTCAGCAACACAGGCCATAGAACATTGTATGTACAATAGGTATATGACTTGCCTGGTGCAGTTCTGAATGGAACCGATGTTTTACATCGGGGAAATTTTGCATCAGTAAAAGTCCGGTTTCTATGGGAATCTAAGCCTTGCTGCACCGGCAAATGTTCAGTCAATGAGGGTCTATTCATACGTGCTACACTAGTTGTGGAGAAGAAAGCAGATAATTCTAACAGGATCGCGACGCAGTGATGATCCGGTCGAAGTTTTCTGTCGGCTTCTGTGATTTTAACTAGTACAAAAGCCTCAGAATTGTAATTACGTCTTGGCGATATATGTATAATCTTTGTAAAACAAACTCGATGGTGTATACGTTCACGCACATGCGTAATGAAGGAATATAAACAAATCTCCATGACATCCTAACTAATGAACGAATGGCGTTACGGACAGTTGGTATCTCCACGTAACGATCAAGATAACAGAGATAACCCCATATTAAATTGGAATGAACGACGCTCGGCCATTTTGATTTTAAAAGAACATTCTCTCACTTAAAATGTCAATGTATAAATTATTTAGTAATTAATTCACCAGCTACGTTGAACATTGTTACCAATAACTGCGGCTACTCCAGTGGGAAAGGTACATTCCTTAGAAACATGCGGCTACTCCATTGGGGACGACGTCACATACCTCAGAAACAGAGGAAATATTCTGATCATTATTATTTATTTATTGATGTTTAAGGTCACATACTTATGCACAATGGCTGATCGTTACCGTGACAGTTTTACGGGTGGAGTAAGCCGGAGTACCCGGAAAGAACCACCGAGCAACGACGAGCAACTGTCAGATCCTCAACATTCTAACCCTGTTTAAGCTCCGCTCAAGCAGGGTTACAGCGGTTGAAGACATGTGCTCCATCGACGTGCAGTACGCCTTATTACACGGCGTCATCGTGCCCCCATGTAGGTAACCGGGATAAAGTGCCTTGCCCAAGGACTCAGCGCGGGTCGTCCCAGACGGGGATCGAACACGGGACCTCTAACATAGAAGTCAATGTCAACCACTGAACCACCGTTTTCCCTTTCTGATCATTGAACAGCCCATTGCAGTCCGTTATAAGTTATGCCCCTTGATATGTTTCACCTGCGTTGTTAAAAATTATTGTAAAACAGCTGTGGGTTGTTTTTAAAACGTGTAGTTCTTTTCTCAGTCGACTCTAGTGTTGTATTGATTGTCGATAAATTATTTGATGTGAATGCGTAATACCGTCATAACGATTCGGTGCTAGTTCTCAATGTACTATCAAGTGTCTCCCTGCGAACTGTTTTTCTGTCACAAGGGACAAATACTATAAAACTTTTACAAGTGTATTTTCTAGAATTGTATTTTCTACATATTAATATAATTGACTAAAACGAATCATTAGCATCTTAAAAGATATGGCAATTTGTCAATTGCCAGATCTGTGGAAATGCTAATGATTCATTGCAACCCATTTAAAATCATAACTAGAAAATACTATTCTAGAAAATACAATTGTAAACGTTTATAGTATTGGCCCCAGGATGGTCTCCTATAATAAAGACATTGAGCCAATAAAACTGTTAAAATTGTATTTTCAAGAATTGTATTTTCTGCCTATTAATATAACTGACTAAAATGAATCATTAGCATTTTAAAAGATATGGCAATTTGCCAACTGACAAATTGCCAGATCTTGAAAATGAGAATGTTTCATTTTATCCCATTTTGAGTCATAACCAGAAAATACAATTTTAGAAAATACAATTGTAAACGTTTTATAGTGTTAGCCTCAGCTGGTTATAGAATAAGAGACCATGGAAGCTCCGCATTCGAAACTATTCAGATTCCGTTCTGGAATATTTCGCTTTTTTATTGATTTGCTCGAACAGAAGAGTCGCCGACTGCAATACTTGACAAATCGTCCACTGAGCTCCAATGTGTTCTATGTGCCAACTGGCAGCCTACTGGCGCGCCTACTGGCAGCCTACTGGCACATAGAACACATTGGAACTCGGGGACGAAATGTTGAAATTCAATTAACGATTCGATTCGAATAAAAATCCTCTGCCTAATTCGATTAGGTTTCCAATTCGATTCGAAATTTGAGAAAGGCAGGTCCCAACGTTTTACTCATTTAGAGTTTAGTTTAGTTTGTCGTACGTACACTGGTCGAGAAAGGCAGGTCCCTACGTTTTACTCATTTAGAGTTTAGTTTAGTTTGTCGTACGTACACTGGTCGAGAAAGGCAGGTCCCTACGTTTTACTCATTTAGAGTTTAGTTTAGTTTGTCGTACGTACACTGGTCGAGAAAGGCAGGTCCCTACGTTTTACTCATTTAGAGTTTAGTTTAGTTTGTCGTACGTACACTGGTCGAGAAAGGCAGGTCCCTACGTTTTACTCATTTAGAGTTTAGTTTAGTTTGTCGTACGTACACTGGTCGAGAAAGGCAGGTCCCTACGTTTTACTCATTTAGAGTTTAGTTTAGTTTGTCGTACGTACACTGGTCGAGAAAGGCAGGTCCCTACGTTTTACTCATTTAGAGTTTAGTTTAGTTTGTCGTACGTACACTGGTCGCGAAAGGCAGGTCCCTACGTTTTACTCATTTAGAGTTTCGTTTAGTTTGTCGTACGTACACTGGTCGAGAAAGGCAGGTCCCTACGTTTTACTCATTTAGAGTTTAGTTTAGTTTGTCGTACGTACACTGGTCGAGAAAGGCAGGTCCCTACGTTTTACTCATTTAGAGTTTAGTTTAGTTTGTCGTACGTACACTGGTCGAGAAAGGCAGGTCCCTACGTTTTACTCATTTAGAGTTTAGTTTAGTTTGTCGTACGTACACTGGTCGAGAAAGGCAGGTCCCTACGTTTTACTCATTTAGAGTTTAGTTTAGTTTGTCGTACGTACACTGGTCGAGAAAGGCAGGTCCCTACGTTTTACTCATTTAGAGTTTAGTTTAGTTTGTCGTACGTACACTGGTCGAGAAAGGCAGGTCCCTACGTTTTACTCATTTAGAGTTTAGTTTAGTTTGTCGTACGTACACTGGTCGAGAAAGGCAGGTCCCTACGTTTTACTCATTTAGAGTTTAGTTTAGTTTGTCGTACGTACACTGGTCGAGAAAGGCAGGTCCCTACGTTTTACTTATTTAGAGTTTAGTTTAGTTTGTCGTTCGTGCACTAGTCGAAGATCATTTGGGTAAATTGTCGATTCGCCTCCAGAACTTCCAGACAAGAAGAGCATCAGCCTGCGTTTGGAAACCTACGTCGGACGTTGTGATACCAGATGCTATACGTGACGTTTAGAGTTAGGTTGATGTCATATTGCGCGCACCTGATATTGTTTCTCTTCGCTTTAACCATTTACCCAGTCAGATTACGAAAGCGCTAGGGCACAATGGTTAGAGCATTGGACATTAATCCGAAAAGTCGATAGTTCGATGCTGACCTGCGGAAACCGCCTTCTAGCGTTGAGCAAGACGCTTCCATACCGACTGCGCTTGCCATAGTTCGGTGATGTTGTTCACTGAGGCATACTGTACGTCGATGGTGCATGTCTTCAACCGTTTCTAACTCTGGGTTAGTAAGATGGAGAGTCTAACAATTGTTCCCCGCACTTCGTTAGTTTCTCTCCAGGTATTCCGACTTCCTCCACCCGTAAAACTGTCCGACTCGATATCACCCTGGCTATTGAAATTGTTGTAAAAAAAAACCCAACAAACTCAACCAGAACAGCACTTGCAAAAATGTTTCTTCAGTATCTAATTAATTTCATTTTCCTTTTATACATACCTTTACTCCTAATTGGAAGAAGCTCAACGAAGCGAAAGATCATTAGCTACGTTATTGGACAAAGAAATATGAAATAAGGGCCCAACAAAGTAGATCTTTTGTTTCTTGAGCCATTTTTTGTTTTTTATTTTCGTAATTATTTCCTTGCCATCAGAAGTTCATGTTATTGGTTTGTTTTATATTTTAGACCTCATAATCTACAGAACAGCTTGGGGTGGTGTATTTCGTCCCTTGAGTGCAAGGAGGCCCTGCAATGCTAAAGCATTGCAACGTGCAACGCCTTCTTGCACTCAAGGGACAGATTTATCAATTTTATTAATTTGGGTAAAATATCAGACAAACCATTTAATTTTAATTTTTTTTTAGTTTGCATTGGTTGCAAAATGAGAGCATGCGGCAGCCAGAAGGACCCATGCGGGAGGGCCTTAGAAACAGTTTGTGACTTCTTTAGGCCTAACAGACTTTGAGTGTAGATTTCTGTGAATACATTTTGGCCGTTACGTAGGACAAAGGTCTAAATAGAGCGTTATTTATGAGATATGAATTTTCCCCAGAACTACCTGTTATCATGTTCGGCAGATATGACTATAATCTCGGCTGATACGACGTAGATCTCTACCGACATAAACCAAGCTAGAGTTGTGCCGCTGTGATGCGCTACTAGGCGCAACCAATTTGATTACATATAAATATTTCCAGTAATTCATCGAACGCAATCAGCAAAATTGTCCTCGCCAGACACAGAGGTGTTGTTTCGATGACAAGTTTTTGTATGGAATTAACCCTTTACCCAACGCAGACGATATCAAAATTTATTATTTTAAATATCATTTTTTAAAATGTTTCAAAAAATGTCAACAAAACCATATCATGTGACCCCTCGTTGGAACGAGCTCGACGAGCTCGTTCCAACGAGGGGTCACATGATATGGTTTTGTTGAAATTTTTTGAAAAATAATATTTTTTCAACTGCTGAATTTGCATATTACGCGGGGGGATGCGGCCAATTCGTTAGGCAAATGGTTAATGATGGCAATAAGGAAGGATTGGTTGGATGAACAGAAGAAAGAAAAGAGCTGTACAGGAAATTCACGGCAAATTAAGATTCAGTGCCATAAGAGGAGATTTGTCAATGTGGGAGAAGAGACAGTCAGCTGCCCGAACGTGGCGACTTCTCCAGTTGGAAAGCCGTGGTGTTCGGGTAACTGCACTAGGAGAAGAGGAAGCGTCGGACTTTGTGAAGGGAATGAGACTTTATAACACTATTAGAAAACAGTAACAGACCTGATGACATTTTGTACTTCTCTGTTGAGATTTAACAAATAAGGAGGTTGTTACATGTTTAGTGATACATCGTTGGAGAAGTGTGACCTCGGTAACACTCCGTCTCCGGCTGATAATTATTTATTTGTTGGTGTTTAAGGTCACATACTTATGCACAATGGCTAATCGTGACGGTCACAGTTTTACGGGTGCAGTAAGCCGGGGTACCCGGAGAGAACCACCGAGCATCGACGAGCAACTGCCAGCTCCTCAAGATTCGAACTCTGTTCAAGCTCCAGTCAAGCAGGGTTACAGCGGTTGAAGACATGTGCACCATCGACGTGCAGTACGCCTTAGTACACGGTGTCATCGTGACCCCATGTAGGCAACCGGGATGAAGGACCTTGCCCAAGGACACAACGCGGGCCGTCCCGGACGGGGATCGAACTCGGGACCTCTAGCATAGAAGTCCAACATTCTACCACTGAGCCACTGCGCTAGCCTCCGGCTGATAAGTTACTTCGGGCTGATATCTCGGTCGATATGAAACCAATCAGGTAATAATTTCTAATTATTTACTAGATATAATTGTCTTTCCCAAAATTGCCCTTTATCAAGCTCGAACAATATGACTTCAAAATCGCCTGATATGATGCTGATCTCAAGTTGGAATTGTTCCCCTTGATGCATTGTTACTGGGCGCTTCCAAATAATTTGCATCGAACTCGTCGAACCTAGTCAGGAAACAAGTCGTCGCCTGAGTGCTAGAATGTCCTATGTCCCATAGGGGAGATAATATATCGTCCCATAGGGGACATAGGACATTCTAGCACTCAAGCGACCAAGTGTTATCAGGCAAGGGCAATGGCTTGACGCGGAGTTTTTGAATGTCGAAGAATTAATGACGTCAGTGAATGAGATAGGATGAAGGAAGAGAGTTCTACCGATAATCCAACGCCGACAAAGACTATGAGTCGTAAGTAGAGATATTTGTCCAAGTAGGATTAGAAATGGTTCAGCTATCTGAATGTCCCAGCTTCCGAGGTGGAGAAGTGGAGACGTTCAGATACCTGAACTAGGCGGCAATAAGAGGAAACTTCGAGCTTTGTGAAAAGAATGAGAAACAATAAGAAAGGATCGGAGAACATGTTGTAATCATTTGTTTTGGTTTAACCCTTTCACTGCCACGCCCACTTTATCCATACATGGAGGTCTTCCATGTAATACCTTTATACGAGGAAGTTTAATAAAAATTATGACATACATAAAACTCTATCATCTGATTTATTGTTAACGGGCTCACTTATCTGCGCATACCAGAACCTACAGGTGATCATCATAAAACATGTGACAATAGTCGCATTCGGCAGGATAAGTGTTAAAGCCTCCAAAATCGATCCCTAGTTGGAACCCCTTGAAGTGAAGCAGTGCTTGCTTAACACCACTTCTCCACTCGTGGTGAACATTTGTTACACCAAGCTACTGTGGATATATTCTATATGTAATCATTTATTTTGGTTTAATACAGGTTATTATACTCGCCCAAAAAAGAGAGTGTGCATTGCAGAAATTGATCAAACTCCATAAAAATAATTTCGTAGGTGTAAAGAGTGTTAACCTGTTCATGAATAAGTTATATTGAACACAAAAACAGCTTTCCCCGTTAAAATTGCATTAACGTTAAATGACGTGTTGCACGTTTGTGAAAAGGCATGTTTTGCACGTGGAGAGTCTGAAAATTCATGCAGCAGTGTGAATCCTTGGGTATTTAAACACTAAAGTAAGGTCTTCCTATCATTCACATTCAAACTTGCGCTGCTGTTAAAACGACTCCACATTAGCATGCCAAGATTGACAATGAATCAACGTCTCCTTGCCCTGGGTATGATTAGAGCTGGCAGAACACACGGAGAGGCTGCCCAGCACTTGAACTGCCACTGTAACACTGTAGACAGGCTAGTCCATCGACATGCACAACATCATGACGTTCGAGACCGACCCTGCTCTGGGAGACCCCGAGTTACCACCCTTGCACAAGATCGGTATATCCGTGTCGTCCATCTCCGGAACTGGCAACAAATGGCAACGACGACAGCCAGGAACATCCCTAACCTGAGACGGATACATCCTCAAACAGTAATCAACTAGCTGAGAGAATATGGCTTACATCCTCGAAGACCTGCAATTCGTCCGATTTTGACGTTACGTCTTCGTCGTGCTCGACTGCAGTGGTGTAGAGTAGGGTTAGGGTTAAGGTTAGCCTTACCTAACCCTAACCCTACCCTAACCCTAACCCTAACCTAACCCTAACCCTAACTAACCCTAACCCTAACCTAACCTAACCTAACCCTAACCTAACCCTACCCTAACCCTAACCCTAACCCTACCTAACCTAACCCTAACCCTACCTAACCCTACCCTAACCCACTTCCATGCTAACTTGTTCGCTTCCATGAGGCGTAGATGCACAGCAGTAGTTGATGCAGACGGAGGTCATACCAGATATTGAGTGTGTGACTTTTGTGTTTGACCCTTAGCGTCTTTGACTCTCCATGGCACCAAGAGTATTTGTCGTAGCGTAATGAAATTTCTCATGTTGTTCACAAATTGATTCATCTGTGATTGAATCAAATTTCCATGAATGAAAATGATATATATCTTTTTTTAGTGTTATTTTTTTAGCATGCACACTTTCTTTTTGGGGAGAGTATATTATATCTCAGACTGATATGATACTACCAAGTAATAACTAATAAATCACGTGACCCGTAACGGGCCTAGGGCAACACGTCGATACACTGGAATATTGCAATCGTATCCAGTCTGTTGTGAGTCATCCATAACCACCTTACAGTACGTGGAGAGTGGATTGTAACTAAATCACCCCCAGAGTGGAGTCATCACCCAAGCTATAACTTTCAAATTCTGTACGTATCGATAAAACACACAAGCAATGTTTCAGCCAATTTTAACCCGGAGGTCCATTGGCTGAAACTTTGCAGGTGCTGGTTATGCTTTGCAACAAATTTGCAATTATTCCTCAGGTGGAATCTCCACTCTGCGGGTGATTTAGTGATAATACACTCTCCACGTACTGTACATTTTGATTAAATTTGCCCATTTTGGGGGGGGGGGGGGGGTTGTACGAGCCAAACTTTAGCCTCACAGTACATCCACCGTGGACTGGTCATTTTCCACGCGTGGGCAATATTTCCACGGACGCAATAATATTAGATTCTAAACGCTAATTACAGGAATAATCATCAAAAATGTAATTAATGAAGCACCGAATACAACCCGGTGCTTCATTAATTAAAATTTTGCTGATGATGATTTTTATTACCTGGTAAACGCATGCGTGGACATAACTGCCCACACGTGGATTATGACCAGTCCACGGCGACTGTGCTGTATATGCACTGTTCACTTCGAAAGTATACCCAGTGCCAAGGTCGATTGTGAAAGTTGATGTTGTCTGTGCGCACTATTTGGAAACTATAACAGTCCACCCTTCCCACTCTACCTTCCGCGCTAAAAGTGTAGTATTTATGCAATCTAACAATAGTATAGAAATGTCAAAAGGAAACCATGAAATCTGTAACCTCGTTAGAAATTACATGATTTCTATCAAGGGCGAATCGATATAAAAGACTCCAATACAGACGAAAATGTCGCGACTGGAAAAAAAAAAACATTGGGTATATCATCTAAAATGCCCCCTCTACGTACTGTACACATAAACACCCTTCCACTCACTCACGCACTCTCAGGAACGAACACTCAAACAAATTTGTAACAATTTTTATTAGCATTTTGAAATTATACAAACTTCCTGATTGGTCAGCAACCAATGCACAATGTATCTGACGTCCAGTATGGACTGATAGAGAAATCTAAAGTAAGTGAAATTGCTACATTGATCGAAGCAGAGGACTTTGATTTCATGGGCTTAAGCGAGACGTGGGTAAGACACGAGGAACGGATATACCAAGTAAGGGGTGTGTGTATGGATAGGTGTAGGGCGAACGGAAGGCCAGAACCGGGGGGGGGGGGTGGGGGGTGGGGAGGGTAGGCATTTAAGAGGATTTAAAACCGTCGCTGATCAGAGATCTGAAAGATGTCATCACCTCGGCTGAGGTATCGAAAGAAATTGGAAGGGTAAAGATCAATCCGAGAAACAAAAGTATTGCCCTTGGGGTTGTGTACAGTGCGGTGGAGGGTAGTAAACCCGAGTGGAATGACTCGATATACTCAACACTAAGGTCCAATATCACAGAACTAGAAAACAGGGGGCTCGGTATAATTTTGATGGGTGACTTTAATGGACAGATAGGTGATAAGGAATATGGCATGGAGACAAGAAAGTCAACATGAATGGAAGGAAGCTGTTGAACTTCACAAATGAGCTCGGTCTGGGGACGCGGGGTGTAAGGGTGTAAGGGGAAATGGACCTGGGAGAGGAACGATAGAAAATCAATAATCGACTATATTCTCACAGATATTAATTTATGGAGAGAAGTGGTAGGTGTAGAAGTGGATGACGAGGGTAATAGGGAGTTGGATAGTGATCACAACTTGATTACAGTGACGACCAGGGCAAAAAACCTAGTAAAAAGCAAAGGAAGCTTCAAGGAGATTTGGAACTTTAAAAGGATGGTGACTGGGCGAAGTTCGAAGAAAAATTGAAACTAAAGCTTGCAACCGTACACAAGGGGGCCAGTGTCCAGAAAATGGCCGACGCCATAGTTGCGAGTCTAGTGGAGGCAGGGAAGGAAAGTGTAGGAAAGATTAGGGTGCCAACACGGGAACTTGGGTACAGAGTGAAGTGAACGAAGAACTGAAAAGGGCCAAAAAGGGTAGAAAAGCTAAATGTGCTGCGTACAGGAGAAGTAGAAAACTCGAGGAGGAGGAAAGCAACGAGGCCATGGTAGCAAAGGAAGAATACCAACAAGCACGAAATAAAGTCAATAAGATTAAAGACGATAATAAGAGAGTGCGAAATAGAGGTCTTATTAGGACGATAAAAATGACAGGGGGGGGGGGGGGGGGTCGAGTTGGAAGGTATTTTGGAAATGGGTGAATAAGCGTAACAACGGAAGTAACCCACAGACACGGAGTATTAAAGTAGATGGCAGGGTTACAAGATCTCGGAAAAGGTAAACGGTAAGCGATGGGACATGGGGAACCCACCGGAGTGTCCGAACCAGGTCGAGAAAAATCTACCGAACTTAGTGTGCAGCGAAATTAAAACGGAGGAGGTGCGAAATTAAGGAATGGAAAAGCGGTAGGGGTGGACGAAATTCTTAACGAGTTTATCAAAAAGGGGGAGAGGAACTCTCGGAAAGCATAACTGCCCTATTCAATTTAGCCATAGAAAAACAAGAGGTCCCAAAAGAGTGGAGAGAAAGCAAAGTGTCATTTATTCACAAAAAGGGGGAAAAAGACGTTTTGGATAATTATCGAGGGATCTCTGTCAGTAGCAACATTGGAAAAGTTTCCTGTAAAGTCCTGCATGGGAGATTAGAGGATGTGATTGAGGAGAAGGGTTTTGGGGGAAAGATTCAGAATGGTTTCAGGGAGGGAAGGAGAGTCACTGACCATCTTTTCACGCTATCCCAAATGATAGAATCCGCGAAAACAAAAAAGGAAAAATATGTTTATGGCCTTTTTAGATGTTAAAAGGCATATGATAGAGTATGGAGGGAGGGTATGTGGCGAAAGCTTGGGGCTCTGGTTTGGGCGGCGAGTTCGTGGGAATTCTCAAAGCATTATATAAAGATGAACAGAATGAACTTAGCCTGGGTAACATAACAACAAAACGCGTGCCTATGGAGATAGGCCTAAAATAGGGGTGTAAAGTGGACCCCACTCGAAGGTGGAGAGTGGGGGAGTTCTGTATTCCAGAAGGTAGCAACAAACTTCTTAGCGTAGGAGAGACAGGTGACTACGAGTATCTGGGGGTAAATATAAACATCACAGGAAGAGGCATCTACACATATAAATTGATTCTGAAGGGTAGGCGAATCCTTAACCAAATGAAATTTAGAGGGAGAAACAGTTTCAACAAGGTTTTCGTGGGGAAAACCAATTGGGAAATGGTGGGTCTGCCAAGTATAACATACGGTACGGAAGTGGTACCCCTAAACAAGACGTCTGTAAAAAGCTTGAAAACCCTGCAGAACGATGCAGGCCTATGGATAACGGGGTCGAGTAATGCCGCAGCACTAGAAGCAAGCAGGGGTGAGCTTGGGTGGATGAGGATGAAGGACATGATAGACTCATTGAAACTCGGTTATCTTAATTATTTAATAAATCTCCCCGGCAGCCGATGGTAGAAAGTAATGTTCCAGAGAATTTTCAGCTCAAATACCAAGACAGGGTGGATGGTCCAAGTGAGGGAGCTAATAGAGAACTACTCATTGGAGATCTGGGATCCAGAAGTCGGGGCAAACCAGGGTAAAAACAAAATCGTCAGAGGATGGTAACCTTAATTGGCGAGAGGAGGTCATATCAAAGAGGTCTTTGGGTGGCCTGCGTGATAAAGAGAAGCCTGGTTTTGGAGAGTACCTTGATCGCATATTTGGGGGGGGGGGGCACTGTTGTTCAAGCTGAGGTCGCGGTCTATGGAGTTGGGGGAAAAATGGGGAAAGCAGCGAAAAGGAGTGCCAGATGTGTAATTTAGGCGTGGTGGAGACCCTGGTACACCTTCTTATAAAATGCCAAAAATATCAGTCTAAAAGAATACGATTCACTGGGAGTATAGTGGGGAAGTGGGGTGGAAGAATGAAGGACTTGGGGTTAGTGAGAGACTCAAATGAAATGATTAATATTCTAATCGAAGAGATTGGTAAGAGTGGGACAAGGGATGTCATCAAACAGTTCATCTCCGAGTGTTGGGATGAGAGAAAAAGCGTGGGAATAGGGAGGCAGTTGGGAGTACAGGGGTAACCAAAGCCTTCTCACCCGAGAACCGCGACAAATCACCTGCCGGCCAAAGTGTTATTATTATTATGTTTACCAATGACAATATTTCAACACTCCGATCCCTGCACTTGTTTTTGTCATTGATAACTAAAGTGTACGTTATTGCTGTAAATATTTAATTTGTATTGCCGTCAAAATACATGCACATCTTCAGCATATTAATTTTTCACAAAGTGTATTCCCTTACCCTTTAACTAAGGAATTGACCGCATCCGTCCTCGTAATTCGCAATCTCAGAAGTTGATAAAAACAATATTTTTCAAGAAATTTTAAGAAAATCATTATCATGTCACATGAACCAGGAATTTCCATATAGAGTTACCTGCCTTGTTTATTTAAAAAAAATGCCGTTTTCGCCGCCTAATTTACAAATTAAGAAGTTGCATTTCTAAAAAATTCATCAAAAACCATATCAGGTGACTCCTCGTTGGAACGAGCTCGTCAAGCTCGTTCCAATGAGAACTCACATGATATGGCTTTTGCGGGAGTGCGATGGCTCAGCGATGGCTCAGTAGGTAGAAGTGCAGGCTGCAAGCCGAGAGGTCCTCGGTTCGACTCCCACCTGCGGCAACCGCGTTGTGTCCTTGGGCAAGACACTTCATCTCCATTGCCCGCGTGGGGGAACGGTGTACTAAGGCGTACTGCACGTCGATGGTACGCATGCCTTCAATGAATCTAACCCTGCCTGTGCTGCAGTGCGGAGTTACGATGTTGTGGAGCTGGCAGCTGCTCGTCGTTGCTCGGTGGTTCTCTCCTGGTGCTCCGGCTTCCTCCACCCGTAAAACTGTCACGGTCATGATTAGCCATTGTGCATAAATATGTGACCTTAAACACCAATAAATAAATGAATAATAATATGGTTTTGCTGAATGTTTTTAGAAACTTTTTAGAAACAATAACTATAATAATAAATAATGCTATCGAAGGGTTAAAAAGCAATGGGTGATTGTCGGGCGTATTCCACGTGTGGGCAGTGATGTCTAGGTATGCATTCACCAGGAAAAACAAATCATCAGCCGCAAACTTTTAATTAAATGAGCACGGGGTTGTACCCGGTGCTTCGTGAATGAAATTGTTTATCATTATTCCTGGGTGCGCGGTGGCTCAGTTGGTAGAGGTGCAGGCTGCAAGCCGAGAGGTCCTCGTTTCGAATCTCACCTGCGGCAACCGCGTTGTGCCCTTGAGCAAGACACTTCACCCCCATTGCCCACGTGGGGGCACGGTGACGCTGTGTACTAAGGCGTACTGCACGTCGACGGTCACCTGTCTTCAATCAATGATAACCCTGCTTGTGTGGAGTTGGTATGTTGGGGAGCTGACAGTTGCTCACCGTTGCTCGGTGGTTCTCTCCGGGTACTCCGGCTTCCTCCCCTCGTAAAACTGTCATGGTCATGATTAGCCATTGTGCAGAAGTATGTGACCTTAAACACCAATAAATAAATAAATTATGATTATTCTTACAATTAGTGTTTGGAATCTAATATTATTGTGTCCGTGGAAATATTTCCCATCCGTGGAACCAGACCAGTACTGTATAGCGCTCCATGCACCGGGAAACCCTTATAGAAGAGTACTTTTGCCCCAGGTCCAAAATACTCCTGAGTACTAGGCAACAGGCTATTGCTTGGTATAACAAGGTATTTAGGGACAATATCATGGTTTATCCCATAAATAGCCATTTATTTGAACAGTAAAGTCCTTGGATAATTGTTTTCTTTATTCACCTAGTAGGGTGATAAATTTTCCTCATAGGTTTGACACTGAAAGAATTTAATCCCCTAGTAACGACGGACTTGTTGACCTCCGGCCTCTACCACATTTGTCTAGCATAATTAATAATTCGATTGTTGATTTCTTTAAATCGTTTTGAAAGTATTACATAATGCCAGTAGAAAACACCACCCACTGCTCACATAATAAAGTATTTATGCAAGTTTAGCTCAAATTTGTAGGGGAATTATTTTTAGACAGAAATGTATTACTGCGCCTTGTTTATTTTAGCCAATTTTGCTGGTCGATCGAATTGGACCAATGTGCTCCTCACTTCTCGCTGTGTTTTGTAGCGAATTACAGCACGATTTTGCCGCGACTGCCCTGTAGAAGATTTATGGGATAAACAAAATAAACGTATAGTGCTTTCAAGTAAAACATTTATTCTACTCGTAGAATTATAAATGAAACCGACTCGCCAGAGGCTCGTCGGTTTCATTCTTAATCCTACTCGAAGAATAATTTTTTTTTACTTGAAAACACAATACGTTTATTCTATATGTACCATGCTACTTTTCTGTGTCGGGCTCGGAGAACGCCAAGCACCTGATGCCATGTAGCTGTACTCTTCTATTTTTACCCGCTCCAGTAACCATAATTCCTGAATTCGCCCCAGAATCCACGGGCTCAAACACACACAAATAAACATATACACAATCTCACCCCCACAGATACGCTCACATGATTCGACGTTCGTCAGTATGAATGAAGCCTGTCTCGATCAAAGACGGGACGACCATCAAAACTCAGTTATCATTATTATTTCCGCGAGATACAGTTAAAACTAGAAGTCCTGTCATGAAATGCGCACAAATAGCACGTTGATATGCGCGTTAATGTACGCGTTATGGCCCAAGTAAAGCTATCAAATTCTGTACATATGGCCTGTGCACAAGCAATGTTTCTGCCAATGGACCTCCGGGTAACCCGGAGGTCCAACTGGCAGAAACATTGCATGTGTTTACTATGAGTAACCAAGAGAACCTGCCGTGCTTTGGATGCCATTCGATATGGCAATTGCGCGCAATTCCAACGCGCAATTAAGCCTAGATAAGCGCACTATTCGAGACAGGACTTCTAGTTTTAACTGTATGTTCCTCACTTTCAGCTACCACCCACAAATAACATGTTTACCTACGTTATCATACAATGCATGGTCAACCTGTCAGTGTAACACCTTTATCTGTATCTATATATGAAACAGTTTGGTCACGGTGAGGGGTTAGTATTGGCACGATTTCAGCCACTTTGTTTGACATTTCTATGAGTTACCAATCCCAGCACGTAATATTGTGGGAGTGTATTGACAGAGAAATGATATCTTCCTTGGTACAGGACTGTGTTAATTACACGCAGTACGGGAAGTGAATGAACGTATACATTGATCGGATAATCAGAAAATCGTTGATAAATTGCAATGTAAAAAGTGCACTTAACCAACGATACTGACAGATGTTACAACTAGGGGAACTGTTGGAGTGAATACTTGGTGAACTTTGCGGCATTGTCACTGATGAGATAAGAGTGTGGGATTGGAATGAATGCTCTACCTGACAAGTTCATCGTAGTCTAACCACCCTTGAATGTACAGTGGTATACAGCGTTCAGAATAGTGCCTCATCTCACTCGCTGGCAGCTCTTGACGTGACTTAACTCACATATACTATATGCCTACATGTTCATTTATTTGCAAAAACAACCCTTTCGGGCAGTGTACATATAAAATATACCCAAAGTAGCTTGGTGTACCAAATGTACATTTTGTACACCAAGCTACTTTGGTTATATTTTATTTATACCATGATCGTCAGGTTATTAAGAGTCGTTATTATTTCTTCTCGATTTTACTGAGCACCAGACGTACATACGCGCGAATCTGTTTTTTGTTTACATGAGCATTAAGCTGTCAATTTTATCACCGAAACGAAATAGAAAAAGAAACAGGGCCTTTTTCATTTTAATAACATAATAACATACTGTTTCGAGTTATGGGTGCCTTATTAACATAAGACAATGTATGTTTGTTAATTTTTGGTGTTTTATGGGGTAAACTCATTTAAAAACATAAGAAATAATTGCCATTTCTTTTCACTCTTCACGAGGCGACGTGCGATAAATTTAGAGTTTAAAGTTGGCATTCTGGTCGACGTCACCAAAGGCCAGCTTGGATGTAGTTCCACTGTAGGTGTAAATTTTAACTATTGAAATCCAATTGCTGGCATGTTCACCACGGTTGGTGTATAAAGCTAAAATTTATGTCATAGGCTTTTCATATATGGTAGAATAGGAAATTTTCTCTCTCTCTCTCTCTCCCTCCCTTATTCTAATAAACGACAAACCTTTAAGTTGCAATATATACTAGCGGAAAAAAGAAAAGTTGTTTTCTGTGGTAAATATTTCGAACGTGTTTTCGATTATTATTACATTTTTTTGATTTTGATGTCATTTCTTAGTTGTTTAGTTGTTTTAACACGGACGGCGTTTGTATGGATAACGTTCAAACGTTTGTACCCTACGCCATTTCCCGATCAAAATCATTAGAGAATTTACCTACCCCGGGCTTCAGTGGCTGCACTAACTCTCCTTACCACTGACCCCATCAAGTTGTTTATGGTTCTTTGTGGGTGTTATAGAAGGGTCTGTGTGAGCTGAGCGACGTTGTTTAGGACGCTGACGCTCTTCCCGACCTTCCTGTCCAGCTCGTTTCACAAATACTTGATTGGGGATAACACTGGACTGTACACCAATGTTTGTCGTGACTTCCTCAACCAAAACAAAGTCCCGGTTCTCAATCGAGAACCGGGACTTTGCTTTGGTTGAGGAAGTCACGACAAACCCTCGTATTGTCCTGTTGCATCTTAAGGTTACGCGCATGGAGAAGTGGAAGGACGTGAGGCATGAGGGTCTGATCCCGATATCGTACGAGAGGTGTTGTCATGCCATGAGAAATTCCACCCCAAACCATAACAGACCCTATCCGAATCTGTGTAGTTTTCCGTAACACAGGCGTCAGAATATCACTCACCTCGACGTCGATAGCAACGTTGTCGTCCATCTGACCTATAAAGTGTGAACCGAGACTCGTCAGTGAATAACACGCGTCTCCAGTGGGCCAAGTGAAACCGATTTGGCGCATGTGCACGCAGCCACTGCAATCGACGTTGACGTCGACTTGTTGCGGACCAACGTAGGGACGTCGTGGCCTTAAATTGAACTCCCTCAACCGCGCAACCGATTCCTACCTGTTCTGGGGCACACTCGGCCTCCATGAGTGCCTACAACCTGACTCGTCTAACGTCGGTTACAGAGTTGTGAGAGACGTTTGCAGTTTGCATCTTGACGTGACAACGTAACGCGAGGACGTCCGCTCCTGGAACGGTTAGCTAATCTTCCCATGGCTCAACTAAACGAGCTATCGTTGACTCCTGGACCCCAAATTGCTAGGCGACGAGACGTTGCGATTGGATCTGCATAATTTGAGCAATAGCCCTATCCCTATCAGCTTCTGGCATTCTCGGCATTTGGTTTTCGAATCGAGTTGAAATGAAATGTTGTGTAATCGACGTGAACTGTTCAAGAACTTCGATTTGGTATGGTTTTCAAGCCCAAAGTATGTGGCAGTACCCTGGATGCACGTTTTGTCGAAAAATCTGTTGAAAGCATGCAGCGTCGCACGTGGTCATGGTTGACTGAATTTAAACGAAAGACTGTTTAGACAGTACATTGAGGTTATAGCTATGTGTCAAATTTGACTACTTATGGTCTACGGATAAAAACAGTATATCAGCAAAACTGAAATTGCCTTTTCTTTTTTCTGTCAATATAGATAACAAATTGTGATATTTCGAAATTCGAAAAATTTTTCTCTGTCTCTCTCACTCACTCACTCTCTCTCTCTCTCTCTCTCCGTGCGTGTGTCTGTCTCTTCTCGGGGTCTCTGTTTGTCTCTATGTCTGGGTCCATCCGTCCGTCCGTCCGTCCGTCCGTCCGTCCGTCCGTCCGTCCGTTCGTCCGTCCGTCCGTCCGTCCGTCCGTCCGTCCGTCCGTCCGTCCGTCCGTCGTCCGTCCGTCCGTCCGTCCGTCTCTCTCTTGCTCTTGCGCCCTCTCTCTTTCTTTCCCTGTCTATATTAATCTATTAGTACATAATTTGAGAATGAGAATCCACAATGTGAGAGACATAACAGGACTTTGATTTTTATTCCGTCTTGAATACATTTACTAACTCTCTTTTGAACTTATAGATCACCTGAGAGACAGCCGTAATATCATATCTGATTTTATTATACTCTGAACGATACATTATCGAAAAAAATGCGGAAAGATAGAAATCGTATCCTCCACTATGAAGATATACAAATTCTATCTTTCACGGTATCAATCAAAGTGACGGCTTTCAAAGCATTATGATGAATACGGTTCAAATTATCACTGGAAATGATCAATTTGTTCTAAAAACGTATAATGAAAAGAAAATCTAGTGTTTTTGAGTGGATACCGATCATTTCCAGCAATAATTCAACCCTTATTCACCTTGAATTGATGCATGAAACCCACCAGCTGAATCAGATCGCAAGACACTACCTGCTCCAAGTATCGACCAAATCGCTTCCGCATATCAATGCGCATCAACTGTTTACTTACAATTCAAAGTTGAAACGAGCGGAATTATCGAGAGGAATGATCAGATTCTTATAAAAAGCGAAAAATAAAAATAAAATCTAGTGTTTTTGAGTGAATAACGGAAATTATCTCACTCGTGACAGAGACAAGTGGTTATTTTCATTTATCTGGTTCTCCCATGAGACAATTTTCGGTATCCACTCAAAAACACTAGATATCCGCTATCTACACTTAAATCGGGCTGTGTCATTCCAGGTCATAAATACTGGAATGGCAGCAGCCGTGTTCTCGAATAACTGGCACCTCAAATCATCGTAAACACTGTAATGTAGTATGAAGTGTTTTTATCTACACTTATATTCCTTGAACGATTAAAACATAATTTTGCGAAATCAGGAGAGAATCAAATCATCATAGATTCTATGCCCTTACAGTTTCTTTCCGACGGGTGAAGTTGGTGCTGTTCAAGAGAAAGGCGGAAATATACTTTCGACTGGATCGCAACACAACCGTGATCCACTCGAAGTTTTCGGACCAATTTTTTACATTGTTAGGCTTTCCCAAACCCAGTTTGGGAAAGACTCTTGTTATTCTTCCTTTTCCAAATTTTTCTTCTCTATTTTTTATTTTTTTTCCTCCGTCAATTTTGTCTGTTGCACTGCTCAAAAACAAGCTGTACGATTTCAAACAAATTTGGCATACTTATGTAATGTCATAAAATCTAGTGAAATGAGGAATCCTCATGTCTGTGAAAACGCTCATTTCCATAATATTCTGCCAAAACCGTCAAAATTTCACCATTTTTGAAATGTCTCAAAATTGTTAACAGTTACTTACAGTACGTGGAGAGTGGATTGTAACTCACCCGCGGAGTGGAGTTATCACCCAAGCTATTACTTTCAAATTGTGTACATATCGACAAAAACACAAGCAATGTTTCAGCCAATGAACCTCTGGGTTTAACCCGGAGGTCCATTGGCTGAAACTTTGCTTGTGCTGGTTATACTTTGCGAAATATTTGTAATTATTGCTTGGGTGGAATCTCCACTCTGCGGGTGATTTAGTGATAATACACTCTCCACGTACTGTAGCTCAAATTTCCCACACATTTAGAGCATAACATGATATACGAAAATCAAAATTTCTCTAATTTCATGGTTGTTGTAACAATTATTTTGGTATGGATAGATGAAACAATGATTGTGGAAGAAAGTTATTGTTTACTTTTTAATCTCAGATTTAACTCTCACGCGCAATGAAGGGGAGAATAAGAGTACCGTTGAAAATGCCAAAGTTAGACATCTTTATTTGCTTTTTTCTATCATTTTGGAAAGGGTTAATTTCAAACACTTTGCATGTTTCTATTCACAATTCACTACCGAGAATATTTGCTGTTGTAAGTTTGCTTATAAAGTTTAACCCTATGCCCATTCTGGTTACATAAAAGTAGGTACCGTCCAAAAAACTCCCATTTTTCAGAATTTGGTAAGTTTAAGGGACAATTTACTCCATTTTTGAATGATTGAGCACTGAATGTTTTCTATGGCTGCATGCAGCAGTTAATGTATGACAACTTTTGTTTTATATGTTGTTATTAAAAGTTTAACCCATTGGCAGATTTAAGACTTCCCATCTGGGTACTGTCGGAATAACTGTTATTTCGCCACCTTTTACGTGCGATTACTCAGCACTGGAGCCATATCTTCTCAAAATGTTTTCCATAAGAAGATAGGGCATTCATCAAAGAACAATTTTGCTGTTATCCCAGTAAGATAGGTTGATCAGTTCCCTGCCAGTAAGATAGTTTGGTCAGTTCCCTCCCAGTAAGATAGGTTGATCAGTTCCCTCCCAGTAAGATAGGTTGATCAGTTCTCTCCCAGCAAGATAGGTTGACCACTTCCATCCCAGTAAGATAGGTTGACCAGTTCCCTCCCAGTAAGATAGTTTGATCAGTTCCCTCCCAGTAAGATAGGTTGAACAGTTCCCTCCCAGTAAGATAGGTTGATCAGTTCCCTCCCAGTAAGATAGGTTGATCAGTTCCCTCCCAGTAAGATAGGCTGATCAGTTCTCTCCCACTCCCAGTACGATAGGATGATCAATTCCCTCCCAGTAAGATAGGTTGATCAATTCCCTCCCAGTAAGATAGGTTGATCAGTTCCCTCCCAGTAAGATAGGTTGATCAGTTCCCTCCCAGTAAGATAGGTTGATCAGTTCCCTCCCAGTAAGATAGGTTGATCAGTTCCCTCCCAGTAAGATAGGTTGATCAGTTCCCTCCCAGTAAGATAGGTTGATCAGTTCCCTCCCAGTAAGATAGGTTGATCAGTTCCCTCCCAGTAAGATAGATTGATCAGTTCCCTCCCAGTAAGACAGGTTGATCAGTTCCCTCCCATTAAGATAGATTGATCAGTTCCCTCCCAGTGAGATTGGTTGATCGGTTCGCTCCCAGTGAGATAGGTTGATCAGTTCCCTCCCAGTAAGATAGGTTGATCAGTTCCCTCCCAGTAAGATAGGTTGATCAGTTCCCACCCTGTAAGATAGGTTGATCAGTTCTCACCCAGCAAGATAGGTTGATCAGTTCCATCCCAGTAAGATAGGTTGACCAGTTTCCTCCCAGTAAGATAGGTTGAACAGTTCCCTCCCAGTAAGATAGGTTGACCAGTTCCCTCCCAGTAAGATAGGTTGATCAGTGCCCTCCCAGTAAGATAGGCTGATCAGTTCTCTCCCACTCCCAGTAAGATAGGATGATCAATTTCCTCCCAGTAAGATAGGTTGATCAATTCCCTCCCAGTAAGATAGGTCGATCAGTCCTCCCCCCCCCCAGTAAGATAGGTTGGTCAGTTCCATCCCAGTAAGATAGGTTGATCAGTTCCCTCCCAGTAAGATAGGTTGATCAGTTACCTCCCAGTAAGATAGGTTGATCAGTTCCCTCCCAGTGAGATATGTTGATCACTTCCCTCCCTGTAAGATAGATTGATCAGTTCCCTCTCAGTAAGATAGATTGATCAGTTCCCTCCCAGTAAGATAGATTGATCAGTTCCCTCCCAGTAAGATAGGTTGACCAGTTCCCTCCCAGTAAGATAGGTTAATCAGTTCCCTCCCAGTGAGATATGTTGATCACTTCCCTCCCTGTAAGATAGATTGATCAGTTCCCTCCCAGTAAGATAGGTTGATCAGTTACCTCCCACTAAGATAGGTTAATCAGTTCCCTCCCAGTGAGATATGTTGATCACTTCCCTCCCTGTAAGATAGATTGATCAGTTCCCTCCCAGTAAGATAGATTGATCAGTTCCCTCCCTGTAAGATAGATTGATCAGTTCCCTCCCAGTAAGATAGGTTGACCAGTTCCCTACCAGTAAGATAGGTTGATCAGTTCCCTCCCAGTAAGATAGGTTGATAAGTTCCCTCCCAGTAAGACAGGTTGATCAGTTCCTTCCCAGTAAGATAGGTTGATCAGTTCCCTCTGAGTAAGATAGGTTGATCAGTTACACTCCCAGTAAGATAGGTTGATCAGTTACACTCCCAGTAAGATATGTTGATCAGTTCCCTCCCAGTAAGATAGGTTGATCAGTTCCCTCCCAGTAAGATAGGTTGATAAGTTCCCTCCCAGTAAGATAGATTGATCAGTTCCTTCCCAGTAAGATAGGTTGATCAGTTCCCTCCCAGTAAGATATGTTGATCAGTTCCGCCCCAGTAAGATAGGTTGATCAGTTCCCTCCCAGTAAGTTAGGTTGATCAGTTCCCTCCCAGTAAGATAGATTGATCAGTTCCTTCCCAGTAACACAGGTTGATCAGTTCCTTCCCAGTAAGATAGATTGATCAGTTCCCTCCCAGTAAGACAGGTTGATCAGTTCCCTCCCAGTGAGATTGGTTGATCAGTTCCCTCCCAGTAAGATAGGTTGACCAGTTCCCTACCAGTAAGATAGGTTGATCAATTCCCTCCCTGTAAGATAGGTCGATCAGTTCCCCCCCCCCTAGTAAGAGAGGTTGGTCAGTTCCATCCCAGTAAGATAGGTTGATCAGTTCCCTCCCAGTAAGATAGGTTGATCAGTTCCCTCCCACTAAGATAGGTTGATCAGTTCCCTCCTAGTGAGATATGCTGATCAGTTCCCTCCCTGTAAGATAGGTTGATCAGTTCCCTCCCAGTAAGATAGGTTGACCAGTTCCCTACCAGTAAGATAGGTTGATCAGTTCCCTCGCAGTAAGATAGGTTGATCAGTTCCCTCCCAGTAAGATAGGTTGATCAGTTCCCTCCCACTAAGATAGGTTGATCAGTTCCCTCCTAGTGAGATATGCTGATCAGTTCCCTCCCTGTAAGATAGGTTGATCAGTTCCCTCCCAGTAAGATAGGTTGACCAGTTCCCTACCAGTAAGATAGGTTGGTCAGTTCCCTCGCAGTAAGATAGGTTGATCAGTTCCCTCCCAGTAAGATAGATTGATCAGTTCCTTCCCAGTAAGATAGGTCGATCAGTTCCCTCTGAGTAAGATAGGTTGATCAGTTACACTCCCAGTAAGATAGGTTGATCAGTTCCCTCCCAGTAAGATATGTTGATCAGTTCCGTCCCAGTAAGATAGGTTGATCAGTTCCCTCCCAGTAAGATAGATTGATCAGTTCCTTCCCAGTAAGATAGGTCGATCAGTTCCCTCTGAGTAAGATAGGTTGATCAGTTACACTCCCAGTAAGATAGGTTGATCAGTTCCCTCCCAGTAAGATATGGTGATCAGTTCCGTCCCAGTAAGATAGGTTGATCAGTTCCCTCCCAGTAAGATAGGCTGATCAGTTCTCTCCCAGCAAGATAGATTGATCAGTTCCCTCCCAGTAAGACAGGTTGATCAGTTCCCTCCCAGTAAGATAGATTGATCAGTTCCCTCCCAGTAAGACAGGTTGATCAGATCCCTCCCAGTGAGATTGGTTGATCGGTTCGCTCCCAGTAAGATAGGTTGATCAGTTCCCTCCCAGTAAGATAGGTTGATCAGTTCCCTCCCAGTAAGATAGGTTGATCAGTTCCCACCCAGTAAGATAGGTTGATCAGTTCTCACCCAGCAAGATAGGTTGATCAGTTCCATCCCAGTAAGATAGGTTGACCAGTTCCCTCCCAGTAAGATTGGTTGAACAGTTCCCTCCGAGTAAGATAGGTTGACCAGTTCCCTCCCAGTAAGATAGGTTGATCAGTGTCCTCCCAGTAAGATAGGCTGATCAGTTCTCTCCCACTCCCAGTAAGATAGGATGATCAATTTCTTCCCAGTAAGATAGGTTGATCAATTCCCTCCCAGTAAGATAGGTCGATCAGTCCCCCCCCCCCCCCAGTAAGATAGGTTGGTCAGTTCCGTCCCAGTAAGGTAGGTTGATCAGTTCCCTCCCAGTAAGATGGGTTGATCAGTTCCCTCCCAGTAAGATAGGTTGATCAGTTCCCTCCCAGTGAGATGTGTTGATCAGTTCCCTCCCTGTAAGATAGGTTGGTCAGTTCCCTCCCAGTAAGATAGATTGACCAGTTCCCTACCAGTAAGATAGGTTGATCAGTTCCCTCCCAGTAAGATAGGTTGATCAGTCCCCTTCCAGTAAGATAGATTGATCAGTTCCTTCCCAGTAAGATAGGTCGATCAGTTCCCTCCGAGTAAGATAGGTTGATCAGTTACCCTCCCAGTAAGATAGCTTGATCAGCTCCCTCCCAGTAAGATATGTTGATCAGTTCCCACCCAGTAAGATAGGTTGATCAATTCCCTCCCAGTAAGAAAGGTTGATCAATTCCCTCCCAGTAAGGTAGGTTGATCAGCCCCCCCCCCCCCCCAGTAAGATAGACTGATCAGTTCCCTCCCAGTGAGATAGGTTGATTAGTTCCCTCCCAGTAAGATAGGTTGATCAGTTCCCTCCCAGTAAGCTAGGTTGATCAGTTCCCTCGCAGTAAGGTAGGTTGGTCAGTTCCATCCCAGTGAGATAGGGTGATAAGTTACCCCCAGTAAGATAGGTTGATCAATTCCCTCCCAGTAAGATAGGTTGATCAGTCCCCCCCCTAAGATAGGTTGATCAATTTCCTCCGAGTAAGATAGGTTGATCAATTCCCTCCCAGTAAGATAGGTTGATCAGTTCCTTCCCAGTGAGATAGGTTGATCAGTTCCCTCTCAGTAAGATAGGTTGATCAGTTCCCTCTCAGTAAGATAGGTTGATCAGTTTCCTCCCAGTAAGATAGGTTGATCAGTTCCTCCCCAGTAAGGTAGGTTGATCAGTTGCCTCCCAGTAAGATAGGTTGATCAGTTCCCTCCCAGTAAGATAGGTTGATCAGTTCCCTCCCAGTAAGATAGGTTGATCAGTTCCCTCCCAGTGAGATAGGTTGATCAGTTACCTCCCAGTAAGATAGGTTGATCAGTTCTCTCCCAGTAAGATAGGTTGACCAGTTCCTACCAGTAAGATAGGTTTATCAGTTCCCTCCCAGTAAGATAGGTTGATCAGTTCCCTCCCAGTAAGATAGGTTGATCAGTTCCCTCCCAGTGAGATAGGCTGATCAGTTCCCTCCCAGCAAGATAGATTGCTCAGTTCCCTCCCAGTAAGATAGGTTGATCAGTTCCCTACCAGTAAGATAGGTTTATCAGTTCCCTCCCAGTAAGATAGGGTGATCAGTTCTCTCCCAGTAAGATAGGTTGATCAGTTCCCTCCCAGTGAGATAGGCTGATCAGTTCCCTCCCAGCAAGATAGATTGCTCAGTTCCCTCCCAGCAAGATAGGTTGATCAGTTCCCTCCCAGTAAGATAGATTGATCAGGCCCCTCCCAGTGAGATAGGTTGATCCGTTCCCTCCCAGTGAGATAGGTTGATCAGTTCCCTCCCAGTAAGATAGGTTGATCATTTGACTCGCAGTGAGATAGGTTCATCAGTCCCCCCCCCCCCCCCTCTGTTTTACGGTTCGGGTTTCCAGTTTTCCACAAAAACAGGGGAAAAAAAACCCCAAAAAACCGCGCAAGTTCCAATGTTCAACAAAAGATAGTTTTCGGTAGTGTGACTTATACCATTTATTTCGATACAAATCCAAGAATACAACAGAGTTAGAAAACGTTTTAACGTGTCATTTTTCCTATAGAGAGAGATCTCAGAAAATAAAAAAACGTCTCTTAAAAGGAGTTTGGTGTCAAAGAGTCAAAAGTCCCGAGTGGATTTAAATAATGGCTTCACCAATAAGAATTTAATTTGTTTGTACTCCGGCTAGCATTTATCAACGGGTGATAGAATTTATAGTGTCTCCTGAGAATATTCACAGGTCAGATAGGCATTCCAAGTTAGTTAAAATCCCGAATGGACAGAATGAGCCAGGTGTCAAAGTCAGCTGAAAGTCGCAATTGGTATTCACAAACAACTCCCTCCCTGCACACTCAATCATTCCATTCATTCATCTTGTGAAAGAAATCTCATATGACTCCTACAGTTAAAACTAGAAGTCTTGTCACGAACTGTGCGCTTATCTAGGCTTGATTGCGCGTAGGAATTGCGCGCAATTGCCATATCGAATGGCATTCAAAGCACTGGTTACTCATAGCAAACACATGGAATGTTCTGCCAATGGACCTCCGGGTTACTCGATGGTCCATTGGCTGAAACATTGCTTGTGCACAGGCGATATATATAGAATTTGATAGCCTTACTATGGCCATAACGCGTAGATTAACGCACAGATCAACGTGCTATTTGTGCACATTTCATGACAGGACTTCTAGTTTTAACTGTACACTCTTTTGATTGGTGTATTCATTACACCCCCCTTACAATAAACCTTTTCATCCCCTAGTTATAAGGGAAGTATAATGCTAAACTCGAACATTAAGCATTCTTTCAACCATACATCCACCCCAATACCGCTCCACTCCCCGCCCTCAAAATATTAATACACTCTGTAAATACACAGTACGGTCATGTGCAGTTCCGTGACCAAAGTTTCATGCCTAGTTACCACTAGGGCTGAAACGGTTGGCTCATTTTCACAACCTCCTAACCGATAGCTATAACCGGTTAATGTTCTGTTAACCGTAGCCATTATTGCACCGAATCTGGGATCAAAACTATAGGAATTGGAAAGCAGTATTCTCAGAAACTATTCCGTAGTGTGTATACAAACGAACGTTGTCGAGTACTCGACAGCGTTCGTTGGTATACATACTACGGAATAGTTTCTGCGGTTACTTAGTACTCAGGGAAATTGCCTATCATTAGCTAAGTCTTGTTCGCCAAAGTCGATTATTTCTCAATATATACAGCGCTGCTTCGAGGTGTAATCTATCCCAGAAGAGAAGAGGCAGATTTAATACGTTTTAACCGTGGAATGACGATCACTATCGATATGTTGGATAACCGCTGGACGTTTTTTTAATCGGTTAGGTAGGTAGCCGGTTTCAAACTGGTTATCCGGTTAACCGTTTCAGTACCAGTTACCACCCGATGCTTTATTAATTAAAATTGTGCTGATGATGATTTTTATTACCTGGTAAACGCATGCGTGAACATCACTACCCACGCGTGGAATATGACCAACCTACGGCAACCGTACTGTACATGTAGTAGTACTGACGTAACTTTGTATTCAATTAACACTTACTGTACAGGTACTCCTTATTGGTCATGCTGGGCTATTAAAAGCTTGGATAATACAGACTACAGACAATACAGACCACATATAATACAGACCACATATAATACAGACCACGATTTGTATGACCGACTGTGTGTGTGATACAGGCTCCAGTCAAATATAGTCTTTTAACTGGATGAATGCTAGAAACCACTATCAGAGATTTCCATCCTCAACTTTTATCGTCATAGATATTGACTCTTGGGAAAGTTATCTCCCCTTGTAAATACTGGAGTCTTGCTGTAATCCAATTAACATTGAACCTCTAAAAGGTGTTGTGACTGAAATCTTGATCGCCTGTGTATAGTTGTCGGATGAGAATGAACCGGCCGGCACTATTCACGAAAATCGGCATTCAATTTTTCATATTTTCATTTTTTGCTTCCAAAACATAGGTCATGATCCCTCAATGGAACGAGCGATTAATTAAGACGCTTAGGGGTTATCGTACCTTTTCATTTGTACTCACGTGGAAACCTATCTGATATTGTGGACTGCGGTTTTAACTCTTTTTACTACAATAAAATTTTCTTGGTTTTAACATCAAAGAGTAAAAAAATGGGCAAATGTCAGCTTGTATATTTTTATATAGTTAGATAGGACATTATCTATTATGTATGCCGTTATGCGCACAGCATTGCTAATATGAAGCAAAAAAAAATATAGTAACCGCTAAAAGTTGACGAAAATGCAATTTTGTATCCTTTTACATGGAATTGCACAGGAAATAACAGTGGTATTTTAAATCATCGTGGGAAAAAATTGGTCTAATGAAAACGTTCGATAATATCACCAACTGAGAGCATATATATTGTTCTTAAAGGATCAATGCGCACAGCGAATATAACTTTCAGAGGTTTTATACAATTTTGAGAAATATAAAAATTCCCCATTCAATTGGTGTTAATTTTTGCCAGCCAATTCTTAGCGAAGAGGGGAGATAACCTTTTCGTAAGTCGAGGTGAATGACGAGAAAAGTTGACCATGAAAGAAATGAAGGTACCAGAGAATAAGCCAAAATTTTCCTTGCTCATATTTCATATTCAGTCAAACACAAATAATATTTTGTTCATATAAATTTGTTTTATTACAACTTATTGAAGGGTGCCTCTCCAATAATTTGTAATAAAACAAATTTTGAATAACAAATTCAGACTCCTAAAAAAATCTAACCCTCAGTTAGTTAAGAAATAATTGATATTTTAGACGCCAAACCTATCGAAAATGTCCCAACTGGAAAATTTATTGGGAGGGGTGTCACACATCCTAACGCCCCTTACCGACGCCCATATTCACTGTTCATAGAACATTGAAAAGTCTCAACTTGCAAGATATCAGTCTACACTTTGTTACACTCTAGAGTTGACACCTCCCCACAGGCAGCCCACAGTTTTTTTACGAGATACGCCATAACAGCTAACACAGATCCGACTGACCAGCAACAGTATACATAGATTTAGGGGAGTAAGCAGGTAAGTTTTGCAGCTGAGGAGATAATTATTGTACATGATATCCCAACACTGAGTCGAATTGCGATAATTGACACCTACAGACACAACACATGGCTCTCAACATCCATGGGCGTCAAAAACATACAAATTTGAAGTAACAGTACGTAGTCATAACGTCGGTCAGGAGTGCTGATAACCTGTTCTGGTAAGGCTTTAATACTGCAGATATAAATTGACAAAGCAAAGCATCACTTGGTCTTTTGGGGCACTCGAAGATGTTTCGCTCCAGTAATTTCGATCGGATTATATCCTTTTTACTATTACGGGCAATTTCCGAAAGAAGGGTGTCTGAATAGCCTATACTGTTTATTCACTCAGACTACTAGGAATTATTCTTGTTGTAACGAACCATCTTGCATGTTTGTCGAAAAGAAACTCGCATGTAAATCTACATTTCTAACAGAGTCGAACAAGAATCTACGACATCGGGTTGAGTAATTTAGTTATTCATATGCTGAATAAAACAGAATAAAAGTGGAAAGTCGGAAAATGGGACGTACACTATTTGCTAGTTTTCACCACATAACAAGCCTACGTGGAAATGCCACATGAGTAGCATGGAAGAGTAGATCTGCGTTCTGTATGAAGTCTATCTCATCATCGAATACGGTTGAACGCTTATAAATTCATTGTTTACAGTTGTGTTTTAGAAAAATTGATTGATAAAAAATACACCCCCACCTTAAAAAGAAAAACACACACACAGTACAGTCGCCGTAGACTGGTCATATTCCACGCGTGGGTAGTGATATCCACGCATGCGTTTGCCAGATAATAAAAATCATCATCAGCAAAATTTTACTTAATGAAGCACCGGGAGGTACCCGGTGCTTCATAAATTAAATTTTTAATGATTTATTCCTGTAATTAGTGTTTGGAATTGCGTCTGTGGAGATATTTCCCACCCGTGGACCAGACCACGGCGGCCGTACTGTGTCATTTCTAATTTAAACCTCAACTTTTCTAACTCGATAGACCGATTTTCCGACAAGGGTTGTGATGCGACCTGGATTCTTGACGTAGATGGTTCTTCCGTGGACGTATGTATTAGACAAATCAATATCTTTAACGTGCATCCCAAAGGCTGAACATTAAAACTATTAATGGGTTTCCAATAAATGTAGACTCTTCCAACTGCTGGCTCTGAACTAACATGGGAGATACTATCACAGTTTAAGGGGGCGCGGTGGCGTTGTGGTAACCGGTTCTCGTCAGATCACCGAAGTTAAGCAACGTCGAGCCCGGTTAATCCTCGGATGGGTGACCGTCTGAGCGATCAACTCGGACCCCCGCGTTGTGTCCTTGGGCAACGGACTTAACCCCGATTGTCCACATGGGGGCACGATGACGCCGTGTACTGGGGAGTACTGCACGTCGATGGTGCGCATGTCTTCAACCACTCTAACCCTGTCTGTGCTGCAGTGTGGAGTTACGATGTTGGGGAGCTGACAGCTGCTCGTCCTTGCTCGGTGGTTCTCTCCGGGTACTCCGGCTTCCTCCACCCGTACAACTGCCACGGTCATGATTAGCCATTGTGCATAAGTATGTGACCTTAAACACCAATAAAATAAAATAAAATAAAATAAGCAAAGCACAGTTTAAAGGGTTAATTCCCACTGATTTAGCTTTATAACCTACAATACAGATAAAACATATACTTTCCCAATCGATGAAGCCAGAATTGCAGACGATAATCTCATTCGGGAAAATTAGGGTGGAAATGTTTAATAAAGGTTATAAACTGATGCGCTGCAGTATTTTTCTGTTTTTCTGGGGAATTTTTTTATTTTTATTTTTTTTGATTGGACACGAATGTGGGGGTATTGTTGCAAATATTATTTTATCCGTTACTTTTTTTTAAATCTCTTCTATTTTTGAAGACCCATTCTATGTCTATCATCCGCCCTCATAAATCATGAGCGGGAAATGATTTGTATGTGCGCGGGGTGCCGCATTCGGAATGGGCCTAAATGTCCCGTGGGTGGATACCCTGGATTTGTTTAAATTTAAGAAAGAACAGAATCACCATTCTTCCTTCGATCGGATTGAACGCAAGTAAATACCTTGTGGCATAACCATCACATACGTCACATATGTTTTAAAAAGGGTTTCCTCTGTAAATTTGCTATATCGTTAACTGATCGCGTGGTTACAAATTAATTAATGTGTGACTTATTATCAAGTCTGTGTACAATTATTTATTCACAGTTTTGTGTTTGCATTATTCGCAAGAACACATAATAATGGAAGTGTCAAGAAAAACACACACATCTCCTTTGAGAGAAAACAATATTATATTGTGATGTGGATTGTAAATACTTTTATCCACGTCAGCTGCACTCACAGCTATTGTCGTCCAACTTCTTTAAGAATCATCTGTTTAATATGATACACAAACAAAACACTGTCAGAAACAAACTAACAAATTCCTTTCTCTATATGTGAAGGTAATTAATTTGACGGCGGTGGTTTTGTATTCAGATGCTGAGAAGCTTATTAACACCTGTTTCTGACGTAACTTGAACCATCTCGTGCTGCGATAACTCTGTCCAATCGTTATATTTTAATCCACTGGAACTCTCCAAGAAAATGTAACTCTGCGAATTGGGTAAAGAGCGGAAAAGATAACTTTATATAATTTCATTTTTTTGAAAATTCGCCAAAGCACGCCTAAATGGCGGAGTTTTTACTGAGCTATCCACCAACAGGAATTTAAAAGCAACAGCTCAAATCCAATATAGTTTACATAGTATATACAGGGATTACGTTATAAATGGAACACTTGCTGGTATATAGAAATGGCAGTCCACATGGAGAACATGTCAGTATACCGGCATTCTATACAATCAGATCCATTTCGTCTGTTGGGCGTTTTCGCGACATTTCAGGCACCAACAGGTGTTGGGCTGCATCAGTTTTGGGGGCCCAAGGGGCAACCCAATAGGAGGCCTACCAGGAGTTTTCCTAGTGGACCGTACGGACATTCTGAATTCGATCAAACCATTGCGGATACTATTCACTCGAGTTTTGTGGACAAAATCGGACTTGTGAACTAATTCGGCCAAACTTAACGTTCAACCACAACTTATCGAGATAATTTTCAAGTTGTAAAGATCAAGCGAAAGATTCAGATATATAGAATAAATATATAGAATAAAATTTACCCAAAGTAGCTTGGTGTACCAAATGTTCACCACGAGTGGTGAACATTTGGTACACAAGCTACTTTGGGTATATTTTATTTATACCATGATCGTCAGATTATTAAGAGTCGCTATTATTGTTCTCGATTTCACTGAGCAGCAGACGTACATACATGCATGCGAATCTGTTGTTGGTTACATGAGCAAATTTTGTCAACTGCTGAATTTGCATATTACGCGGGGGGATGCGCGCGATTCGTTGGGTAAAGGGTTAAGCAATTTATAAATGACAATAACTCTAAAAGCTTACACTTCACTCTCTCACAACTGCATGTGTAAACATTCTTAAGTGTAATACCACATAATGAGTTTTAAAATAATTTTTAGAGTTTTTTTTTTACCTAGTTTTTCACCTTCCTATTTAACTCGTCGAAAAAGTTTAACGTTCAATCAGCTAACACATTCTGTTACACCATTGGGCCGCTCCTCTATGATGTCTTTATATAAATTCACTTTACAGAATTTAACATTTTCTAACGGGTGGGAATAATTATTTCCTTCAAGCAAGTTTATTTAAACTTAAACAGAACAGTTACACAAAAATAGAACGTTAGTAAACAGGTCACTTCAAGGCAATTCAAGGAATAGAGCCACAAGCCCCCCAAGATGATATTCTCGTGAAACAACATGTAAAAATAACATTAAACTATTTGGAACTGATAACTCTAGATCATCCAATCATAATGTTTGCAACCTTCCAATTTTCACAACGGCTAAAACGTTATTGGTTTTAATCTGCGCCCGATTCACAGGAAATGGGCATTCAGATCAATTTCATGTGAATCGTGAAACCTATACTCTAGCTCCTTGAGCTCATACCCCGAGCTTGTCTAGCCCTGAATTGATAAACATCTGACAGACGTAATAATAAAAATTTATTTTACAGCAATGGACCCTGTAGTTATAAATAATTTACACCAATGGACCCTGTAGTTATAAATAATTTCCACTAATGGACCCTGTAGTTATAAATAATTTCCACTAATGGATCCTGTAGTTATAAATAATTTCCACTAATGGACCCTGTAGTTATAAATAATTTCCACTAATGGACCCTGTAGTTATAAATAATTTACACCAATGGACCCTGTAGTTATAAATAATTTACACCAATGGACCCTGTAGTTATAAATAATTTACACCAATGGACCCTGTAGTTGAAATAGTTATTTCCTTTCTAGAACCTTCATGAAAAAGTATTTAGTTCCCAGATATACTAAATTGCTAATTACTGTGCGGATCTTGTAACAATGAAGCACCTTGGCTGCTCTTCTCAAATGCTGCGAGGCGGGGAGATAATTAATAACTCATAAATTTTGAGTCGCGTCTGACTTCCGAAAATGCTCAATATCCTCTGGTGATATTACCGTTCTCAACCAAATTTCAAGAAAGTTCTCAAGTTATTAAATCTAATTATCGCCATGTGATCCATGTTTCAGGACTAGAAGGTACCACTTGGACAAGCAGGCAGATGTCCGATGTCAGGTGGTGGTAGTGAACAGATGTTCTTATCTCTCTATCTTGGTATCGTACTTTGGCGAGTGGGATCCCTTACGAGGTTCACACTACAAATTAAGTTACATTTATCGCAAGGTCTCTTGGCTCACCATTTATGCTTACAACTGATTTATACGAATACTCATCTTGTGTTCCTGGTTCACATGGATTTTCTGTGAGCAATTTATTCGCCTCACTGTCAAGCTTCCCAATCAGATTCCAGGAAGCTACATTCAGAGGCAAGCCTCACCACTTGATGGGGTACCTGTCACACTCATATCTCAGAACTTTCTCAGTTACCAGTTTTTTTCTGATTTTGTATGCTTTTGTGTGAGATTCCCACGAATTTAAAAGGCCGGTTTGGATGATCCTAGGTCTTAGTTTCAATTTTTGAGGAGGAGTTCATTGCCAACTTATGAGGATCAGAATTGAATTTATTGTGCTGGATCCAGAATATGCTTGGATACTGTTATCTGTCATAATAGTGCCCTTATTAGTCATTGTAGACACAATTTGGAATGAGACAGTGGTTGAAACGTTCGAGTCGGATAACTTGGCTTTGGAAATAGAAATTGTTTACGCACTTACAGTGTTCGTTGAAACTTCTGGCTTGGGCTCCGTCAATGTATTCACAAACTGCAAGCTCTGGATGTAATGAAGAATTGTCCTGAGCTTGTTTATGCTCTCCCTGGAGGACATGAAGTAGCATCTGCTCTTTATGAACTAATTCATTCTCAGCTCATCCCGCATCCTGTTAGAATATGATCTTTTGCTGTGACTTCTCCCATTTGATCGACATAAAGGTTCTCTACAACGTGAAGTATCAAAATCATCTTCTGATCATCAAGATGAAGCTTTTGTAGCACCAACTGCGTGTGTTCCTGATGTCTGTAGAACATCTTTGTAGATAAATACCAAGATCAGACCGTTGAATAAACTAAAAATGATATTCTGCCAGGTATTATCCATAAACTTCGTACGGACACTGTGACAAGGGTTGGTCTTAAAAACTATCTGTAGCGAATAGAGGACTGACTATAAATGTTTTTTCATACAACTGCTGGATTCCTGTGCACTCTCAAATTAACCTCGCACTGTGGTCGAGTTTACTGGAAGCTGGAACCCCCAAAACTTTATGATGTCTTCAGCAGTCAACATTTATATACAGTGAATGCTCAAGTAATCTTTACAATACTTACACAAAGAAAATAGATGACATACACCGTTAGCCATTACGCTCGGTAAAGGGTTATATTACACATTATATGATAAAAAGAATCTCAAGTTCGTCTCGATTTGATATGAAATGTCTGAGACTCTTTCACTAAAATCCTCGGCGTAGGCCGATTTTAGTATTTGTAGTTCAGAAACATCACATAAAATTGCCTCTCATAAAGCATTCTCTATTTAGACATCTCCAAGCAATTTCACGTTGTATAAAATCAATTATTATTATTATTATTATTATTATTATTATTATTATTATTTATTATTATTATTATTATTTGTTATTATTATGATTATTATTATTTATTATTATTATTATTATTATTATTATTACTAATATTATTTATTATTATCATTATTATTATTATTATTATTATTATTATTATTATTACTAATATTATTATTTATTATTATTATTATTATTATTATTATTATTATTATTATTATTATTATTTATTATTATTATTATTATTATTATTATTATTATTATTATTATTGTTGTTGTTTTGTTACCTTTTTTGCCTGGGAAAACGAGTGTTTCCGGATACACGTCATGCACCTGAGGATTTATTTGATTAACAGGTGATGGAAATTGTCTTTCTCAATATATGTGCTGTACCAAGTAGGATCGTTTTCTATAGGTATTTCTGAATATACATGAAGTAAAAAATAGAACCGTTTTCTGTAGTTGTTTATTATTATTATTATTATTATTATTATTATTATTATTATTATTATTATTATTATTATTATATTTTTTTTCTCCCCCCGTTAACAGTAATCCATAATACGATACAATTCGGGGCAGCAGTATGGAGAGCGTTACTACATAGGTTTAACCCGGTCAGCAATCATTTCCTGGAGTGGTATCGCCTTTGTGTATAAATGAGATGGGTCAGTACAATATCAATATATAGGGAGAATAAAATAATAACTGCTGTTTGCAGCCATCCGGCTGCAGACTGCAGTTATTATTTTGCCATTAATTCCCCGTGTATAGACCTCTTACGATAACAAAAATGGACGAAATTATTCCCTGGACCGAAAAATCGACCTTGCGAGTTCAAATGGTTAAAATTGTCGTTATTCCATAGATAAATATCTAACTTTCGTCACACATCCGCTAAAAAGCAAAATATTATTAATCAATAAGTTTCGTTTCTAAATGAATCCCATCATTATCCATCTTGACTTTATCAAATTGTTAATCACGTTATGATTCACTGACCTCTTGTCAGTACAATATACGTACCTGTGTTAGTGCGTTCATTCTAATGTATGCTCATAGTAACTGCAATTAAATATAGAGGTTTTAAAATGGTAGCATCCACCAATCACCGATATGCTTCCAGCGCACTCCCATACTTTTGGCCATTTCATTATAGTCATCACAATTCATTGAATTGTGGCAGAGACAGGAAGTAAAATTGTATTTTTTATTTGCCTGATTCAAGAAGGTATCAGGTTCGGATGAAATTCTTAATCGGGATACGTTCATCATTGAAAAATTCCTGTACAAGTTTTACACTCTCTATTAAAAACAGAATATATGCATAACAAATGTACTGCGAGCCTTTGCGGCCCCACCAAGATCTTTTCTTCTGTGAAAAGTATGTAACCGCGAAGTGAAAACAAAACCAACGCCCCTCCTTAGGAAACGGCGAATCCCGAAGTTCGGAACGAATCGAATCTCGAATTTAATCAGGCAAAAGAGGTTCACATCAAATTAATCACATCTTTAACAAGTGCGTCTATTTTAGTTTGACTCGACAACGTATAAACGAAAATGGTCGATTCGTTCAGCGAAATAATGTTTGCAGTTCGAAACCGGAAGTTATGTACCGTACCAGCGCATATGTAGTAGAGGTACTTGACTATTATCGTACACGTCTAAGAGCTCCGGAAGCATCAGATGGCAAGTGAGAGCGGGCTAGCAGAGAGGCCACTCGACTCGGGGATATGTTAAGACTGGGAGTTTATAACGTATCATGCATTGTAATGCACTACTTAAGGAATAGTGCATGGCTTGGAGTTGACTACGCCCATATAGTGCCCAGTGAGGTGGTGTAGTTCCCTCCACTTCGCGGCGAGAACTACACCACCTCACTGGGCACTATATGGACGTAGTCAACGACAAGACATGCACTAATCCTTATATTATATCGAACACCCATCAAGAAAAACAGTTGTCCGGTTTGTTAATCTGTTACCAAGGTAGCAGCCCTACCAACCAGCGTTATACAGAAAAAATACCATGTAGTTTTTAAAAAAACATTTTCTTCTTCCAAAACACGGCTAACTTGGATTATTGATATGAACAGAAGACAGATTTTGAAAATTTCGACAAGGGTAAACAAAACATTTTCCCCAACGGAACTGTGTATTCTAGAATCGCGCAACTCGCGAATGAAAACTAAAATTTTCGAAATCTGACAACGCAGTCTGATAATTTCCACACATTTGTCACACATATACATTACCGAATGGGTCAGTACGGAATACAAACCTCCGAAGATTCAAATGAATTCCATTATTTATTCGTTTACTGCCCAAAACATACAATTAAATAGCGAAATAATATGAGCAACGAAACAAACGATTTTTAATGTCCGGACACGTTCTCATGAAAGTTGGATCCAGGTATGGATCATTCTCTTCGAAACGAGATATGGATCATCTTCTCAAGAAATAAAATGAACGCCTCGGAAAATGTGACTTCAACAATGGAAAAGCGATGCATTTTTACAAAGATTTCTTTCCGGGTCGCTTTGTGGATGTTGTGCCTCTGTGAATCGATTTTTAAATTTAGCCTGATCAGTTTTATTCGCCCAGAATGAAAAGAAAACTGATATAGTAGTGTGCTAAAAATAGAAAACGTGTAGTGCCTGGGTGTAGTGCCTGGTCAGTTCTGTGGATGCAAACTACACGAAATAGGGTATCATCCTTCAGCCAATCAGAATGCAAGGAAGTCACGTGAGATATAATATTCTATATTACTGACATTATATATTTTATATATATCGTTCCCTGAATGTAACAACGTGACATCTGAAAGGTTTTGGCATTGCTGCTGGCACGTTATTGCATTCAAAGGACGGCATAAATCTTCAGAACTCACCGGGCAGAGTTTTGATGATTATTAACCTTCTTCCGTTATACCCGTCATTATAGCCTTCCCCAAGTTGCCATCGACACCAGGGGGTGTGGGGGGGGGGGGGGGGGGGCACTACAAATTTGCAAGACGTGACGTCCTATTTTTTATTCAGCTCCTTTTTACACCCACCCACCCCTACGTGCAAATGTTCTACTACCGTTCTCAGACACCCACCCCCACTCTCCCATTAATATCCAAAATAAACTTAGTAGGCACAGCTGTCTTTAGGGGGGTTTCATAATGTTCTTAAATTGGTAACACCAATTTAAACCTCTGTGGGCTGCTGTGGCCTCCGATCTACAAATAACAAGCTGTTCATTATCAGGCTTGGCCAGATCAGGTGTACATATACGGGAACAAATTTTCATTTGAATTGTTCTGTCAGTATTCTCAGGTTTTTGCTACTTTCCTCTTCTCTCCATACAAAATCTTTTAATAAATATATAACTTGGGTTGAATTTAGTGCATCAGAGAGAATTTTCCCAAAATACTGTCTGCACATTTTCTACATTTCGAACAAGACACCCGCCCCCTACTAACGTGTGACATTTTCCCAGATTAAGCCCAATATTCTCACATATAAAGCTTCCTGATGTTGTATTTATGTTAAGAGTGTGATGTACAACATCATCTTTAAGGTTTGAAACACAAATGATGGTATATATTAGCTGATATATTGATATATTTTTAAACAAATTCAAAAAAAGTTGGAAATGCACATTTTTGGCGCATTTTGGTGCCCCCCTCCACCCCCCCCCCCCCCCCCTGTCGACACATGCAAAATAATGTTGGAAACGAATACTCGAGACTTCTTCAGTTACAGTTGTTGGAAGTAAAGTTTTGTTCCACCAGTGCACTTCTGGCGAAAAAGGGCAATGAGTGTGCTAGAGGGCAGGCAGCAGCGCTCACCTTCATTATATTTATTACACGCATGTTCTATGATATCCCCACCTACAACGACACTAAACCATGCGGAAAATGAAAATCTGTTCCGCACATATGTGCGGGACGAAAATCGTTGACTGACTATTTTTTATAGAAGCGAAATGTCACTGGAATTTTCTACACATCGTACACCACAATTACAATTTGAATCGCTAGCGATAGCTAAACATAGTAACACGGGTTTACCTCAGAAATTTTGTTGGCGATAAAATGCGTTCGTTTTGTTAATAGTTCGTCCCGTGAGTTCCAATGTGTTCTATGTGCCTACAGGCAGCCTACTGGCACATAGAACACATTGGAACTCAGGGGAGGCGTTGTCAAATATATAACGGTTTAACGTTAGATCTATCCCTGTCTCCCTGTCATTTTTCTAAAATATATATTATATATTATTTCATTTTTTATATAATATTTGCACTATCCATCGCTTATCTCTTTATTCTTATCTGCTTATCTGAACAGATTTATTATAATGTTTCCGACACCACCGTAAAATGACCTTTTAAAGCAGTTGAGTGCTTTTGTACTGAAATTCTGATGGGCGGACGTTTCATCCGACACATACTGCACGTGTCCTGGAAAAGTAATTGCCGATGTAACCAAACAAGCTCATTCACCACACTGTTACTTCCGGTGGTCTATGGCGTGAACGAGGTTGCGTACTTCTCCTGTTACCGTGGGTGGAATTTACAAGCATTCATCGGTTGGATAACAAGTTCTGCAGTGTTGTATGTATTGGGTTTGGCATGATAAATTATTTTCGGACTCCCGTGACGAGCAAGCCCATTATTGATCTTATTGACATTTGTAGTGCTGTACGTCACTAGGTTTGGTAGGATATGTTTCGGTGTCGAACCTCAAACATACACACAAAATACGAAGATGCAGATAACGATTGGATTTTGATATTGTCGCCTGAATGCTAGAATGTCCTATGTCGCCTATGTCGCCTATGTCGCTTATGGAACCTATGTCGCCTATGGAACCTATGTCGCTTATGGAACCTATGTCACCTATGTCGCCTATGTCACCTATGGAACCTATGTCGCTTATGGAACCTATGTCGCCTATGTCGCCTATGGAACCTATGTCGCCTATGTCGCCTATGGAACCTATGTCGCTTATGGAACCTATGTCACCTATGTCGCCTATGTCACCTATGGAACCTATGTCGCCTATGGAACCTATGTCGCCTATGTCGCCTATGGAACCTATGTCGCTTATGGAACCTATGTCACCTATGTCGCCTATGGAACATAGGACATTCTAGTACTCAGGCGACGATATATTAAGAAAATATGGCGACCCTTTACTCAGATATGCAATTCTAAACAGTCATAGACAGATATAAAATAAATTAGTTCAGCAAAAAGTTCTAGAACTTAATTAACCCTCTACACACTGAGCTCAAAATATTAAACTCTTTAACAGTATATTCTTGTCGTTATACATATACATTGTCGTGACCATGTGCGTGTCCTGTAATTTGTATCAGATTCGAGGTTGTGTTTATAATCAGATCGCAACGAGCCCATCAGGGTGAGTTGTGATCCGATTGTAAACGCGACCGAGAATCTGATACAAATTACAGGGCATGCATTTGGTCATGACAATACATTTATCAAACTGTCGTAAAGCGTATGCTGTCGGGGAAATTAGCTCACTCAAAGCGCTTGTTAACGTTATAAATTTATTCACATTTAGCGGCGGAATAGCCAACCGTACTTCTTTCTCAGCCGGTATAGCCAGACTGTTGAATTCATGAAATACATTTATAGTAAAACAGTTACTCAAAACAACGGTTACTTATTAACATAAATTCTAAACAATAATTAAACCCTTGGGGAACAGGACTTGTTATCAAGCGGGTTGTACTATTATAGAAGGACAATTGCTGAGTACCAGATTATGAATACATTCTAATATACTCGACAACAAACTCTGAAATTACTGCTCAATCACCAAAATAATATAATTTGGAAAAGCATCTTGGAATTTTGTTTTGAATTTCACTTCAAAACCAGCCTATGACAGTACACCCTGTCTAAAAAGTCTTTGGTCCTCCAAAGAGAAAGAAAATGAATTTGCGTTCGAATAAGGTGTAATAAGCTCGAAGTGTCCTTCCTAACACCAAACGCGAATTTGTGACATTTTTTTTTCACCAAAATTATTTCTTGAGAACTCGTCGACCTCGATGTGCTTCAGGAATCGGTTGATCACCTGATGTCCCGATCATTAATTTCAACCATTTCCTGTTCCTCGGTTTTCTATAAAGTGATTTCGCAGGAGGGTCAGAAGGACCAGACTGTATACTATTCGGATTGTCTCTCATATATAACTGCGTGCTCTTTCATCTATCTCGTCAGCATGAACCCACGCGTTTTCGCTGAATGGGCGGTCTTTCCATTTTATAAGATTATAAATTCCATGCTGTCTGTATCCAAGTGCCCGTAGTACTTTTTCCGTAATTTTGGTTGTTTGACGTGTTGCGAATGAAAGAGTCTCAAGAACTTGGGGCTTATTGTGATCGTCACAAGTCTGAGTTGAAACGTTCGATGTAGCAGGTACGTTTTGTACAGATTTGGTGAGGCTTCTGGGCTGGACTGATGTGCATCAGTCAGCTTTTGAAATCTGAAAAGTTTGTGTACTCACGTCAGCGTGTTTTTTCCTCCTCTGAAGAAATTAAATTGAACAATCCTCTATTGCGTTTATCCTCGTCCTCCAAAAACACCTTTTCTTCCTGTTTTGTTGGTGTGTCCTCGCATGTGTCCAATTGCTTTTCTTTTCGTTCCAAGTACATCATTGTACGTTTGTGGTCTCGTTCCTTCTTTGCTTTTGACCTGGGTTTGTCTCTTCTCTCCTGTCGTAATTTATTCTAGTGAAACGATACGATCACGGAAGTTTCATTTTCTTGAATTCTCCAAGACAGCGACATATTTTTCACGTCGAGACTTCCGAAAAAGCTTTTTAACGTGATCTGGAATCGTGTCCATCTTTTGGATCTAAGCTAAAATATTAGTCTGCCCGGATTCTGTCCACCAATTCGTCCCCCGAGTTCCAATGTGTTCTATGTGCCAGTAGGCACATAGAACACATTGGAACTCAGGGGACGAATTGTCTTAAAGCGTATACTGTGGGGAAAATTAGCCCACTCAAAGCGCTTGTTAACTTTATGCATTTGTTCACATTTAGCGGCGGAATAACCAACCGTACTTCTTTATCCGCCGGTATAGCCAGACTGTTGAATTCAGGAAATACATATATTTTATAGTAAAACAGTTTCTCATAACAACGGTTACTTATTAACATTAATTCTAAACAATAATTAAACCCTTGAGGAACAGGACTTGTTATCAAGCAGCTTGTACTATTATAGAAGGACAATTTCTGATTACCAGCTTATGTATACATTCTAATATACTCGTCAACAATACAAACACTGATATTACTGCTTCATCACCAAAATAATTAATTTTAGAAAAGCATCTTGGAATTTTATTGTTTTGAATTTCACTTCAAAACCAGCCTATGACATAACAATCCCGTTACATAAAGCCCGTTATTCCGTTTTTCAGTTTAAATTGGGTTGGAATTCGTCAAAATTTTGAATTTCATATTTTAGTGCGTAATAATGCATATAATGATATTATTTGTCATAGCGCGGTCATTACCGGAAGATGAATCTATATGATATGGAATCAGAATAAGTCGTCTATGTGATACGGAATCGGAACACATTATGTGATACGTACCGTTTCTCGTGGTTTTCAGGCCAAAATCTATATGTTTGTTAGATAAAATTAGGAATGTAACCAATTCAATCTTGTTTGACAGAGCTCACCGAGCTCTGTCAAACAATAGCGTATTGGTTAAATTCTTAGTTGCATTATGAGAAAGTTTGGCTGTTTGGAATTTTTGTATTTTGACATCTGTGACTAGGAGGCGGGGGAGGGGGAGGGGTTAAACAGGAAATTAACCCCTGTACTGTACTGAGGAATCCTCACAAACACTACACTCTTAAATTGTGGTTGTGACAAGACAAAGAGTATCATCATTTATACAGAACTCTCTAACCCAACATCTGTCACAACCAGGGCTGGCCGTCCCCCCAAAGAAAAAGAAACGACATGGTGCAGTAACGAGAAAGGCATCAGGGACGTTTGTAAGTTAAAGATCACAGTGATATTGACATACGACAAAACGACCACAAATTACATAGGGTTCTTCCTCTCTTCATCTCCACCCCACAGATCAAGTTTGGTTTCTATCGGCAGAGTAAATCTGCAGTTATAGAGCGGAAACCTTAAACATTTGTACGTAAAATATCACTGTGACCTTGACTTTTGGCACAATGACCCCTAAATAAATAGAGCTCTTCCTCTCATCATACCAAACCCACATGTTAAGTTTTGTTTCGATCAGCCCAGCGAACGTTAATTAGAGAAAGCTGAAGCTGGGAACATTTGTATTTTGAGGTCCATGTGACATTTTTGTTAGGTGTAGTGACCTCACAATCTACAGAAATTGTCGTCCCATGATTCCTAAGCAGCATGCCAAGTTGGTTTCGATCGATCTAGCGGAATTTTAATTAGAGAGCTGAAACACATTCCCTGCAAATTTTCAAGTTCAATATCACTGTGACGTTGACCTTTTGTGCAGTGACCCCAACATTCATAGGATGTCCCTCTCATACTCAATCAAATCGGCCAAACGGAACTTATTTACAAAATTAGAGAACGGAAACCAACTTCGTCTACAGGCGAAGAGACGGACATCGCCGCGGCTATATGTCTACCCCCCCCCCCTCATCCGCACTACACCCCGAAATTGTGTCGGGGGATAAAATGCGCAATGTTCAACTCCGATAGAGATTTAAATCAACGACGAAATTCCGAATGAAAAAGGCTTGAATGGATGGTCATGGGACATGTCGCGAGAATTTAGGAGCCCCTTTGTAATTATCAAGGGGTGCATCATGCTTCTTGTTCATATATTTATCCGATCTTTCCGACCACTCCCGAAAGCATATTCAAGGAATGATAAATAATTATTAGGTGAGCTTTTATTATGTCTTCTGGAAAATAACCTTTCTTTAACTGGTAGAGTTCTGAATGCCCATATTTGGGCTTTATTCTCAATGCAAAAAACTGAAGTGTTAAAAACTACACTTGAAGTGCTGTATTTAACACTTACTAAGTGCTGAACTAGCACTTTGTTCAAGTGTAGATATCCCAGAACTTGACAGGTGTTGACAATAATACCACTTGACAAGAGTAATGTCGCGACACTTAAAAGGAAACAACGCAGATGACGCGGATCAGGCTCGAGCTCTGATCCGCGTCATCAGCGTTGTGTCCTTCTAATTATGGACCCACCAAGCGCAAATCAAATTATGGACGATTCTGGAAGAACCACCAATGCTAGACACATGGGAAGTGTCATCCATTCAAGTTTCAGATGTCTGACGATTGTGGTGCCTAAGTGCTTAAAGAGATGCACTTTGAGTGTTAAAATCAAACCCTAAGAGTTAGAATGGGTTTAACACCTTGAAAGTGTCAGTTTTAACACTTCAGTTTTTAGTGTGTACAGAACTTAACGGGTTCATATTCCGTACACATGACTTGCCGTTATATAACTTAGCCTGTATTATTTGCCTTGTCACAATTTATGGTAGAATGCACAAAGGCACCCTCCCCTAATTTTTTTCAAATCAAGGACATGTGAATACGTTTTGACGACCAAAAATAATTTAGCACTCTACCAGTTAAGTGTGACAACTTTGTCATTAACTCGGCCATATTTCGCAAATAAAAATAATCCCGGATCAAGGGAGGTGGAAGGACATGCCCGTATCTTCAAATTTAAACTAGTAGAGACACCAACATAACATCCTGTGATTTCGTGTTAACGGCTCCTTCGATGGGTATTCTCAAACTTAATTCATTCCATATCACTCCGCCGTATTGGCCAACTACTCCTAGGGCGGTGACAATATCATGGCGTTCGGCTATATTTTTGTTTTAAAAAATGCCGTTCTGCTGCCAGATTGTCTCTTTAGTTTAAATGACTGGTCAGGGGTATGACTTCCACCAATCTATTTTTTAATCGGAGCATTTTCTTCAAATTTGGAGTCTTGGATAGCGATTCACTCTTGCTGGTAATACTGTGCATTCGTACGAGACAACATTTATTATTTAGACTTGTGTCACATACAAAGTTTGTTATAGAAATCCCGTGGTAGCCGTATCGGGATGTTGGGTGCCAAGCATTACTAGTGTGCAGTAGGTAGTGACTATATTACACGCCTGTTCTATGAAATCCCCATCCACAGAAACATTAAGCCATGCGAAATCTGTTCCGCCCATATGTGCGGAACGGAAATCGTTGACGGACTATTTTTAAATAGAAGCGAAATTTCTCGGGAATTTTCTATAAATCATGCAACGCAATTTGAATTTGAATCACTAGCGATAGCTAACAATCGTCCCCTGTAGGCACACAGAACACATTGGAACTAAAGGGACGAAATAGTAACATGGGTTCCTCTCGCAAATTTGGTTGGCGATAAAATATTTTCTTTCTGTTGAAAGTTCGTCCCCTGAGTTTCAATGTGTTCTATGTGCCAGAAGGCACATAGAACACATTGAAACTCATGGGACGAGTTGCTGAGTGCCCTTCTAATATGTTTTTTTATAGACGTGAAGGCGTGTAATAAACACAGAACGACACGCATGTGTGAATGGGTTAATCAATATGGCACTTGTGCCATCGAGGTAGGATAAAATTCGAGGCCTGTGGCCTCTCGTATTATCCTTCCGCGCTGGCACTCGTGCCTGAGATAAAATGTGTTCTTTTTTGTTGATATTTGTCGAATGAATTGCTGAGTGTCCTTCTAATAATTGTTTTTATAGACGGGTAGGCGTGTAATAAACGCAGACCGACACGCGCGTGTGAATGGGTTAATCGATATGGCACTTGTGCCATATCGATTAACCCATTCCCACACGCGTGTCGTTCTGTGCATATATGTGGTTAAAATTAAACGTAAGCGTTTCAGAAGGCTTGGTAATTTATCAACAGATAAATGGCTTCCGGGATGCCAGCCACGATCTTCAATTATTTATATTACAGGATGAAAAAATAATTATGGAAAAACTAGTCCTCAAACACAACTTCAGCAGAGACGGAACCGATTTATCAGAGCCATGTGGTTAATCGACAAAACACTCTCCTTTATGGCTTCACACAAGGTAAAACCAATGAACGTATTTATGACCCTTACATCCTGTTTCTTAAGATAACATACGAGTACCAAGTTCTTGGATTTTGTAGATCCGTTAAAATAAATTCAGGTTGTGCTAACAACATGCAGTCGACTGTTGTAGTCAGAGATTATTGGTTGGTTAGTTACATATCGGCCGAGATATCAGCTCATTGTAAGTTCCTGTTAGACTGAGACCGAAGGTTGAAGACAAATGTGAAGTTACTGAGGGCTGATAGCTTTGCCGATATGAAACTAAACGAAGTAATAACCTCTTTATTAATAAAACCAAAACAAATAAAAACAAAATGTTCTCAGATCTGTTAGAGTTTTCTGATAGTGTTATTTTTTCTCATCCTTCTCACAAAGCCGAAGTTTCCTCTTCCCCTACAGTTAAAACTAGAAGTCCTGTCACGAACTGTGCGCTTATCTAGGCTTAATTGCGCGTAGGAATTGCGCGCAAATGACATATCGAATGGCATCCACAGCAGGGCAGGTTCTCCTGGTTACTCATAGCAAACACAAGTATTGTTTCTGTCAGGGGACCTCCGGGTCACCAGGAGCTCCATGTCTGAAGCATTGCTTGTACATAGGCTATATGTACAGAATTTGATAGCCTTACTGTGGTTATAACGCCTAGATTAACGCGCAGATCGACGTGCTATTTGTGCGCATTTCATGACAGGTCTTCTAGTTTTAACTACATTTTAGCTTTCAGAACATCCGGGTTTTCACACCATGGAAGCCGCGAAGTAAGGATGGCTGAATTATCTCTTCTTCTACTTCTACAAATCTCCATTTACGACGCTGAATGTTAGTTTGCGTTTCATTTTCTGTAAAAATCTCTTCTTTTTTCTCTTCATCTACATCCACCTAATCCAAAATTATTGCCATCTTTAATTCTTCGCCATACAAAAACCCAGTTTCAAATCATTTCGTTATGCCCGGTCCCACCAATTTTCCTGATTGCGTTCGGTGGAAACAGTGAAAGTGTTACATGCAAACAAATTAGTTGCACCTAGTAACTCATCGAGGATGGGGGGGGGGGGGGGGGGGGGGTTTGGGGGGGAGGGGGACGCCAGCTTGGTTCATATCGGCCGAGATCGGTGTCATACCAGTCGGGTTTGAAGTCATATCTGCCGAGTTTTATAATGGGAATGCTGGGAGAAAAATCATGCCATATCGGCAGGGGGAGGGGGAGGGGGACGCCTGCTTGGTTCATATCGGCCGAGAACGGTGTCATACCAGTCGGGTTTGAAGTCATATCTGCCGAGTTTTATAATGGGAATGCTGGGAGAAAAATCATATTTGACTCTTTCAACACGAGAGGCTGCTTTTCCGGTCCAGGAACACGATACGTCATAATTTCATTAAGTAGGATGGCTACGAAGTGAACGTGTGTGGTAGCCTGAAGGCTGCACGTTGAAAATATTAATTGCTCTACCCCCCCCCCCCCCCCCCAAAAAAAAAAACAAAACAAAACAAAAAAAATGGATATGGACTCTTCCAATTTCTGCCATTTAACTGAGTAAATTAAAACCAAGTCATAATTATATTATGAAAATACAGAGTAATTAGATATGTGCATTTTTAGCCTATTACCTAATGAATGGGGCTCAGGCAATTTACGAACTAAGCAGTTGAAAAAAAAAATTCTGAAACGTTTTCAACAAAACCAGGTCAGGTTTCGACATCGTTCCACTGAGGGGTGGGGGCGTCATAAGTCATGTTTTGGAGGCAAATATAGAACTATTCAGTGTATAATCTGCGCAAGAGTCGTCATCCAATAGTGTAAGATTAAAGTTTAAATAGCCGCTGTATGTTTGTCCCATTAGAGTTTAACGGCACTTCCTGGAGGCGGGCTCAGACCGAATGCGTTTCTACGATAATATGCAAATTTTGATTATTCCCAGGAAAACAATTAGTAAACCTTACCTCCTAGATTTTTATATTAATGGAAAGGCTAGCCTGTGTAATATATGTCACGATGTGTACACTGTTGATATAATGAACCAAGTTTATATTAATGGAAAGGCTAGCCTGTGTAATATATGTCACGATGTGTACACTGTTGATATAATGAACCAAGTTTATATTAATGGAAAGGCTAGCCTGTGTAATATATGTCACGATGTGTACACTGTTGATATAATGAACCAAGTTTATATTAATGGAAAGGCTAGCCTGTGTAATATATGTCACGATGTGTACACTGTTGATATAATGAACCAAGTTTATATTAATGGAAAGGCTAGCCTGTGTAATATATGTCACGATGTGTACACTGTTGATATAATGAACCAAGTTTATATTAATGGAAAGGCTAGCCTGTGTAATATATGTCACGATGTGTACACTGTTGATATAATGAACCAAGTTTATATTAATGGAAAGGCTAGCCTGTGTAATATATGTCACGATGTGTACACTGTTGATATAATGAACCAAGTTTATATTAATGGAAAGGCTAGCCTGTGTAATATATGTCACGATGTGTACACTGTTGATATAATGAACCAAGTTTATATTAATGGAAAGGCTAGCCTGTGTAATATATGTCACGATGTGTACACTGTTGATATAATGAACCAAGTTTATATTAATGGAAAGGCTAGCCTGTGTAATATATGTCACGATGTGTACACTGTTGATATAATGAACCAAGTTTATATTAATGGAAAGGCTAGCCTGTGTAATATATGTCACGATGTACACACTGTTGATATAATGAACCAAAGACAAGTTACAGAACATCAAGAGATGTTGAAAGCGCCGTCTTCTTATTTTCAAATGTGTTTAATCCTTTACCTAACACGAAAAGTAGACGATACCTGTAAAAAAAAACTTGAATAACTAAGTTTTTTCATTTTTTGTCTAAAAAACAGAGGTTATGACCCCTCATTGGAACGAGCTCGACGAGCTCGTTCCAATGAGGTGTTATAACCTATGTTTTTGAGACAAAAAAAGAAAAAAATAATGAAAATTAATTGGCAATTTTTGAGAATAGCGCTGACCGGTTTTGGCCGTTACGTTGGGTAAAGGGTTATACAGAGAATAAGAGTCAAACATTCAAACTGATTTAGAAAACAAATTTACAAAGCAAGCTTCAGTATTTTTATTCTGCTCTGAAAAACGGTAAGTCTGCGAAATGATGTGCACACTTGTAATAAGGTGATGTACTAACTCAAGATACTTATATCGAAATTTTTCAGAGGATAGTTATCACTGTTTTACAATCGCTGAGGGCATTGGAAATTGATATACCCTAGTAGAAGGAGAGCGATGGATCGTCCCTTATTGGCAGGACCCCGGGCAGGACCCCGAAAGTGACGTCATGTCACGTGACCTGGTGTCGCCATGTTGTGTTGTTGTGGTAACCCACGTGAGCGGCCATCTTGTAACGTCATCCCCATAGTGATACGCGGTGTTTGTGCGCATGCGCAGCGCGTGTTGCTGGGGTGATACGTATATCCGTCGTCCATTTTGTATGCTGGAGGCCGCCATCTTGTTTCTTGTGGTAGCACGTGGTTGCTATGTGTCCCAATGGCCTGCAACAAGACAGAGGTATGTTCGGATGGTATGTTCCTTTGTACAAGAGTAATTTTCCATTTCGTAGAGTTACAACAAACAAGCCGACAATCTCTACAAATCACAAAAAACGAATCAGAATCCGTTTTAGGCCCGCCATACCGTGGCTTATGATAGTAACACGTAGTGCTATTGTATTCGTGTTATGGCCAACCGATAGACAACCTCCATGAAAGCCTATATCATTCCTAATGCCAAGAATCTATTGAGTAGTTACTGATAAGTCATTGCTCGAACTACTCGAATCCCACCGAGCAAATATGCCATACAGTATTTACTCGAACGAGTGACTCACATATACCATTCTAAGACTCATTTCGGTATTTAACAGCCATATCCCCAGGCACCCTAATTTTGGCACCCCTTTTTGGAAAACGTCTGGCCTTCGGCACCCCTTTTTAGTCGTATGAGGCCATGAGGACTATGAGAAAAGCCCTGAATGAGGTCTAATTTACTATCCCTCTCAACCTGATTTCTTTTGAGGGCATGAGGGCCATGAAAAAATCCCTCAGAGAGGCCTAATTTACTATTCCTCTTAGCCTCACCTCGGTATTTAACAACCATAGGCACTGGGACCCCAATTTCATCACCCCTTTTTTGGAAAAAAAACGTCTGGGCGTCGGCACCACCCCCCCCCCCCCTTTTTTAGTCGTATGAGGCCATGAGGGTCATGAGGGCCATGAGAAAAGCCCTCAAGGAGGTCTAATTTACTATCCCTCTTGGCCTCCTTTCGTTTTTTGGTGATTTGGTGGGATTGTCGGGTTGTTTGTGGTAATTCTATGAAATGGGAAATTACTCTTGTACAAAGGAACATGCCTTCCGAACATACCCCTGTCTTGTTGCAGGCCATTGGGTCACATAGCAACCACGTACTACCATAGAAACCAAGATGGCGGCCTCCAGTATACAAAATGGACGACGGATACACGTGTCACTTTAACAACACGCGCCGTGCATGCGCACTAACACCACGTATCGCTATGGAGATGACGTCACAAGATGGCTAACGCGGATTACCATGACAACACAACATAGCGCCACCAGGTCACGTGACATGACGTCACCTCCGGGTCCCTGCCCGGGGTCCTGCCAATAAGGCACGTTCCATCGATCTCCTACTACTTACCCCATACCTTGAAAACCATACACATCGACTGCACAACATTTCATTTCAACACGATTGAAAAGCAAAATGCCGCGAATGTCTGAAGCTGATAGGTGTATGGCTATTGCTCCAATTATACAGAGTCAATCGCAACGTTTCGTTGACCAGCAATTTGGCTGTCCCTGAGTCAACGATAGCTCGTTTAGTTGGGCGTCTCAGAGCCACAGGACGATTAGCTAACCGTTCCAGGCACGGACGTCGCCTCGCCAAGATAGAGGAATACGTCTCTCACACCCACTTAACCGATTTCAGACGGCGACGGGGACGGCGAGTCAGGTTGTAAGCATCCATGGTCGCCGGGTGTGTCCACGAACAGTTAGGAATCGGTGGCAGGAATTACTCATAGCAAACACAGGTAATGGTTCTGCCAGTGGACCTCCGGGTTACCCGGAGGTCCATTGGCTGAAACATTGCTTGCGCACAGGCCATATCTACAGAATTTGATAGCCTTACTATAGTCATAACGCGCAGATTAACGCGCAGATCGACGTGCTATTTATGCGCATTTTATGACAGGACTTCTAGTTTTAACTGTAGCTGGGTTCATATCGGTCGAGATCGGCATCATATCAGCCGAGTTTGAAGCCATGTCAGCCGAACTTGATAATGCGCAATTCTGGGAGAATGAAAATCCTGTACAATAAATAATCAATGGGTATGGAAATGAGAATAAATGAATCATGAATTAAGGAAGGCGATAAAGGACCGAAGAAGTCAACTCATCCTTCGACAAGCCACCTACACACAAGACCACAACCTCCGACAGTACACCGGTACATGGCAACACAAACAATGGATTTCCAACATTCCGCGTAGGCCGCCCGAATCAGGTTTCCCTGAATATCGCCACCCTTTTTTGCTTTAATAAATATGCATTGCTATTTTTATTCTAGAATGTGAGAGAATACGGGATGATCAAAAGTAAATTACAAACGAGATCTATAGTCTGTCATCTTTCATTAAAATACATTACTTTGACAACTATCGAGCTTTGAAGGTACGTTTATAGTTTAATTTATTTTTCCTGCGTTATTGAACTCTTAAATCGTGAACGATTCTCATCGATCCGACTATAAACCGCGTCCTCAATATGAGTTCACTTGTACTTACTGTTTCAAGTAGAATAAGTTAGAAGATATGCGCCTTGTATTATTGCCGTATCTGAGCACCATTAATGCACACAAAACAGATATAAATAACGTTGTAGGGTAGCACATCTACCCACTTTGCAGGGTTCCATTCACAGAACGAATTGCTGACAGAATCGTAATGTAAGGATAACAAAAAACAATTCATAAATTGCCCGTACACCGTGTGCGCGCCGCACTTCTCCAGTTACAGTACGTGGAGAGTGTATTATCACTAAATCACCCGCAGAGTTTAGATTCCACCCGAGCAATAATTGCAGATTTATTGCAAAGCATAAACAGCACCAGCAAAGTTTCAGCCAATGGACCTCCGGGTTAAAATTGGCTGAAACAGTCCTTGTGTGTTTTATCGATACGTACAAAATTTGAAAGTTATAGCTTGGGTGATGACTCCACTCTGGGGGTGATTTAGTTTCAATCCACTCTCCATGTACTGTAAGGTGGTTATGGATGACTCACAACAGACTGGATACGATTGCAATATTCCAGTGTATCGACGTGTTGCCCTAGGCCCGTTACGGGTCACGTGATTTATTAGTTATTACTTGGTAGTAACATTGCTTGTGCACAGGCCATATCTACAGAATTTGATAGCCTTACTATAGTCATTAACGCGCAGATCGACGTGCTATTTATGCGCATTTCATGACAGGACTTCTCGTTTTAACTGTAGCTAGGTTCATATCGGTCGAGATCGGCATCATATCAGTCGAGTTTGAAGCCATGTCAGCCGAACTTGATAATGCGCAATTGCTTGTGTTTTTTGTCGATATGTACAAAATTTGAAAGTCATAAATTGGGTGATGTCTCCACTCCGCGGGTGATTTAGTTACAATCCACTCTCCAAATACTGTACCTTACCCCAAAACTGGATCATAATGGCTAGACGAATATCGATTTATTTATTTGAGTTTTACGACTCTTTAACCCTTTCACTGCCACGACCACTTTAACCATATATGGAGGACCGCTATGTACGCCTGTATGAGAGGAAGTTTAATAAGATTTGTGACATACTTGAAACTCTATCATCTGATTAATTGCTGGAAAGGTCTCTCTGAGCCCTTTGCAAGAAGTAATCAAATGGTATGTTTGATCTGCGCTTACCAGAAAGTACAGATAATCATCATAAAATAGGAAACAATAGTCGCTTTCGTCAGCGTAAGTGTTAGACAACCAGAGTAATATCATGTCCGATAGTTTTCACTTGTGGAGGACGCAAGAATATCTGGAGAGCAGTGGTTACTCTACCCGATAGTTTTAGTTTAAACAATATTTATCCTTAGACATCTATGTTACATGCATACATTTCATGTTTAACAACAACAACAACAAAAAAAAAGGTTTAAAAATACCGACATACACAGTGCAACGGCTAACAATTTACTATCAAGATGAGGGATTCGACAAGAAGCGTCAGGCTAAAGTGAGTCATCTCACAAGCTCAATACAAACTGACTTCAGAACATGACAGGAATCAGTGGGTTGGCTCATACATCAACGTCCGAGGGCCGACAGCTGCCCTCGTACTATTCTGTCGAAAGTATCACCTAGCAACCCTCCGAAAGCTAGACCGAAATAGACCACAGCCAACGCATTGAGTTGCATCGCCAAAATTGAGAACATGAGGGTCAATAAAATAAAATAACCATCATTTTCACATGGTATTGAACTACGAGAACTCAACACACAACCCTTTTCAGTAGAGGGACGCTGCCCTCGGCACAACTCGGGGAGGCAGACGATGCTCATTTTTTTTCAAAACAAAGTTGACTATCGGGCCCGCGCCCTCCAGTCAGAAATATATGAGATTGTTTAAACTTAGGATGGAGGTGATAAGTGGAGATTATAGAAGGGAAATAGGAAATGAGACACAAAAAGAGAAGAGAAAAGAAAGGAACTACCAGGGATGTGGCTAGAGAGTTTCAGCTGGGGGGGGGGGGGGGGGGGGGTGCCACCGGTGTAAATTCCAGTTGTGAGTAGTTTCAATAGGTGATTGCACTGCAGTGCTGGGTGATACCTTTTAACCCTTTAACCAACGAATCGCCCGCATCCGCCCGCGTAATATGCAAATACAGCTGCTGAAAAAATATTATTTTTCAAAAAATTTCAACAAAACCATATCGTGTGACCCCTCTTTGGAACGAGCTCGTCGAGCTCGTTCCAAAGAGGGGTCACGTGATATGGTTTTGTTGAATTTTTTTAAAAAAACAAATTTAAAAATTTAAAAAATGATATTTAAAATAATTAATTTTGAAATCGTCTGCGTTGGGTAAAGGGTTAAAGTGATTATATATATATATATACACATGTTTATGAACCCTTCCGAAAATTTTCACTAGTCCTGAAACGGAAAAAGCATCATTTATAATGTGTCTATGTCAGAAAATTCACCGGATTGATGTCAGAGTCGAAATTTTGAGGCCAATGTCAATTTTAAAGTAGGAAATTTGAAACTCAAGTTTCCAGTTGGAAATAAAAGATCCAAATTTCTCATCATTAGTTGGAATTTTAATATTTTTCATGAACAATGTTAATTTATTGAATTTCCAACTATTTGATTTTTGACCTCGGCATTTCCAACTATTGAAAAAATACTCCTAGCTGGGGGGAGAGCCCCCCCCCCCCCCCCCCCCCCCCCCTGTCGCAACATCCCTGGGAACTGCCAGTTTAGAAGCAAAAAATTTCATCCTAAGATATGATAGAAAATCAATTTCAAGGGACCGGCTTAAATAATTTATGAGGACAATGGCCCACATGCGAATGCGAATGATGGCGAACCTGAACATTAGCTATAAGTATTGGAAACAAGAAGTATGATTTGTATTTTTAAGTGATCCAGAAATTGTCCAATGGATTTCCATGGTAAAGGGTGAGAACAAATGGACACAAGCTCCAACTATAAACAAAAACAAAACTGACTACGGACGCTAAAACACGGGTCTTTTTGGGACTCCCATAGTAAAGGGTGGGCAGGAAATAACACAAATGTGTACAAATAACTCCGAAAACTCCCAAACAACAAACTAAGTTTAGGGAATTTGGACATTCACACTGGATTTTACACAGGGAATAAACAACTTTTGAGAGATTTTTTAGGTGGGCCATAGGCTTGTTGAAATGGAAAATGGACATAAATTTTTAATGTGTGAATTAGATTTAACACTGTAAGTTCCATAGTCATACCAATTTTCCAATTAAAGTCAAAATCTATTTTTGTTAACGTTTTGGGGATTTTTTGGTGAATTGGAACACCAATTTTCCTCTCCTGTCGTTAAATCTCAATATATAATTTAATAGAATCCCTTCCTTTCAGGGAAACAAAATATTGTAGTATTTCCTACACTACAATCTTCCCTTCTCACAAGTTTATGAAGCCACCTGTATTATGTAGTATGTTACGTGTTAAGGATCTGCAAATTATTTTGAGTTTCTGCAGTACAACACTGAAATATATTTCACTTTGCAGCAAACGTTCTAACCTACGTGATTACTGGCATAACCCTTTTATGATCAGTCAACATTCGTGTCTTATCATAATTGTTTACTGTGTAACGGTTTTTATACCATTAGCAAGAAAATTACCTAGCTTCTTTAGAGAAATGCTCCCTACAAAATGAAAATGATCAATCTTATTCGCAACATATGTTATTGTTAATATGATAATGTCATTTGTCAAGTATTTCGGTACATACTTAACATTTATTTACAACATTGTTACGAATTTGGATCCTTTAGCCTTTTCCCAAAGTAACGGTCCAAACCGACCAGCGCTAATCACAAAGTAACGGCCCAAACCGGCCAGCGCTATTCACAAAGTAACGGCCCAAAACGGCCAGCGCTATTCACAAAGTAACAGCCCAAACCGGCCAGCGCTATTCACAAAGTAACGGTCCAAACCGGCCAGCGATATTCACAAAGTAACGGCCCAAACCGGCCAGAGACATTCATAAAGTAACGGTCCAAACCGGCCAGCGATATTCACAAAGTAACGGCCTAAACCGGCCAGCGATATTCACACAGTAACGGCCCAAACAGGCCAGCGATATTCACAAAGTAACGGCCCAAACCAGCCAGCGCTATTCACAAAGTAATGGCCCAAACCGGCCAGCGCTGGTCACAAAAAATCATCATTCAATTTTCATTATTTTTTTCATTTTGTGTCTCAAAAACATAGCTTATGACGCAAAAAATGTTATTCAAGATTTTTTTTTGCAAGTGTCGTTTTCCTTTCGTGTCAGGTAAAGGGTTAACATAATTGACTGGTAAAAGAATGAAGAATCATCTAGTTAGTAGAGAAGAGAAGAAATGTGGACAAATGGACAGATACACAGAGGCGTGATAAAGATGGGGTGGGGAATTGGACTGCCAAATTGTTAACAAACAGGATTTAAAATGTACTATGCAGGACTTCCATCCATGTGGGTCTCATTAGAAAAAGGCAGGGGTGAATCCAACAGAACAGAAGAGCAGAACAGAGCAAAGCAGAATCACAGAATCAGGTCAACCAATTGCTCTTTCATTTGGGTCTCAAATTGGGAAAAGGTGAAAGAGAAGAACAGTGTGAATATACAGTTAAAACTAGAAGTCCTGTCACGAATAGTGCGCTTATCTAGGCTTAATTGCGCGTTGGAATTGCGCGCAATTGCCATATCAAATGGCATCCAAAGCACGGCAGGTTCTCTTGATTACTCATAGCAAACACATGCAATGTTTCTGCCAATGGACCTCCGGGTTACCCGGAGGTCCATTGGCTGAAACATTGCTTGTGCACAGGTCATATGTACAGAATTTGATAGCTTTACTTGGGCCATAACGCGTACATTAACGCGCATATCAACGTGCTATTTGTGCGCATTTCAGGACAGGACTTCTAGTTTTAACTGTAATTCACAGCATCAAGTCAACGAACCTTCCATTCTCTGTACCAGGCACTCCCACATTCCATTTGTTATCTTTGAATTATCGCTCGTTCTTTCAGACAAGTTATCTGCAGACAAAACAAAAGGGAGAGAGAGAGAGGGGGGAGGAGAGAGAGAGAGAGAGAGAGAGAGAGAGAGAGAGAGGGAGAGAGAGAGAGAGAGAGAGAGAGAGAGAGAGAGCTTGTAGCATTGAATGGATCCATAACATAAGGGAAGTAATGAATGCAAGTGTGAATGTAATTTTCTTTAGAATGGCAGTATTTGACTCTATTAAAGGAGTCGCTACAGTTAAAACTAGAAGTCCTGTCATGAAATGCGCACAAATAGCAAGTCGACCGGCGCGTTAATATACGCATTATGACCATAATAAGGCTATGAGATTCTGTACATATGGCCTGTGTACAAGCAATGTTTCAGCCAATGGACCTCCGGGTAACCCGGAGGTCCACCGGGAGAAACATTGCTGGTGTTTGCCGTGAGTAACCAGGAGAACCTGCCGTGCTTTGGATGCCATTCGATATGGTAATTGCTCGCAATTCATACGCGCAATTAAGCGCACAGTTCGTGAAAGGATTTTTAGTTTTAACTGTATTTGGTAATACTTTCAATGCTAAATTCAATGGCAAGGAAATGGGACTATTGATTTTCTGGTGAAAGACATATGGGCCGTTAGAAGTAAGCAAGGTTAGAGGTTGATGACTTCCTGTTACGTTTTGCAAAATTACCCCCCCCCCCCCAAAAAAAAAAAAACAAAACAAAACAAAAAACAAAAAACAAAAAAAACAAAAAAAAAACAACAATCTGTTACAACTACTTACTTTCAGTTCATAATCCTCACATGATTATCATTACTCCGCAATTTATATCAAAATTTTCCTTGTACGGGATAGGTGGTTACCACCGTGTGGCTATCCAAGGTGGTATATTAAAGTCGAGACCTCGTTTCTCGGCAAATATCGATGAGTGGATATATGACCCAGAGGCAAGGTCGATATTCCAATACATCATTTCGGAAACCCATTTGGTGGTAATAAACAATTTATCTTACAATATTCCTTCCTTTCGTGACTTGTTCGCATATATTTTGACAATTATTCAACGTCTGTGTGTTGATCTATTATGAATGAAAATTAAGAAGTTGTGGTATTGAGTTCTTGCGCTGTGCATGACGCAATCCCCATTCACTTGTCTACTTGTACTACAGGCGCTGAAGTTTATAGCAGTGTTTCAGCTGTGTGTTTCTTTGTTTTATTTTTCGGATTTAACGCACGGTAGGATTAAAGAAAAATGCCACCATGGCAAAAATTATCTAATCGAATTTATTTCGCCGTGTTGGTGACTTGTTTGCCATTTAATTAATGGTAACGAAATCGGAGGCCTCGACCTGTATAATCCGCTTTCGTTGAAAGCAAATAAAAACGTTCTCTTTCCGAATAAAATGATCTCACGTGTGGTAGCTACCATCAATACAAATTTGTATTTTGTCTAGACGTTTTTACTTGTATTGGGGGAACTACGTTCTTGTCGAAAGATAAAATTTGTTGTCGAATCACATTTGTATTTGTATTTGTTAACCCTTCATCCAACGCCGACGATATCAAACTGTATTATTTTAAATATCATTTTTTTAAATTTTTTAAAAAGTTTCAACAAACCCATACCATGTGACCCCTCGTTGGAACGAGCTCGACGAGCTCGTTCCAACGAGGGGTCACATTATATGATTTTGTTGAAATATTTTGAAAAATAATATTTTTTCAACTGCTGAATTTGCATATTACGCGGTTGGGTGCGGGCGATTCGTCAGGTGAAGAGTTAAGGCAAATTAAAAATGTTTAAAATAAGCCACACCTAATAAAAGTCACGCAAAACTCTTTTTATTTCAAACTGAGGCTCCTTCTGCAATACACAGAACAATCGGTCAGACGCACAGAAAATACCACTCTCCTAAGGCCGTATAGTATATTATTTCAGGTGGGTTAATTAGTACCAACGGGCACGCCCTAAAACACAAAAACAACCAAAATGGTAGAGCTTATCAGTACTAATGACCGCAGTACACTACCCAAGAATGGAACAATACTAGCATAGAGTCAACAGTGAATTGCAACAGAGTTAGGGCAACCAAAAACATAATACAATTACAAATGGTGACCGAATTCAACATAAATTGATTGCTGAAACGTCAGTTAAAAACATCGCAATTCAATATGCCCCTCCTCCCACCCATCACCAACACGACCACTAACTCCCTCTATAAACCTTCCACGCATCACCAATACGACATCATGACAATTAGCGCTCTAACTCCTTCCACATACATCCTACACATCAACAATACGACATCAAGCCAATTAGCGCACTAACTTCTTCTATAAACCCCCCACTCATCACCAATACGACATCAAGCCAATTAGAGCACTAACTCCTTCTATAAACCTCCCACTCATCACCAATACGACATCAAGACAATTAGCGCTCTAACTCCTTCTATAAGCTTCCCACCCATCACCAATACGACATCAATACAATTAACGCACTAACTCCTTCTATAAACCTCCCAACCATCACCAATACGACATCAAGACAATTAGCGCACTAACTCCTTCAATAAACCACCCACCCACCACCAATACGACATCAAGACAATTAGCGCACTACCTCCTTTTATAATCTTCCCACTCATCACCAACACAACATCAAGACAATTAGTGCACTAACTCCTTCTATAAACCTCTCACCCAGCATCAATACGACATAAAGCCAATTAGCGCACTAACTCCTTCTATAAGCTTTCCAGATATCACCAATACGACGTCAAAACAATTAGCGCACTAACTCCTTCTATAAACCTCCCGCTTATCACGAATACGACATCAAGCCAATTAGCGCACTAACTCCTTCTTTCAACCTCCCACCCATCACCAATACGACATCAAGACACTCGGCGTACTAACTCCTTCTACAAACCTCCCACTCATCACACACAATACGACATCAAGCCAATTAGCGCAATAACTCCTTCTATAAACCTCACACCCATCAACAAAACGACATCAAGACAATTAGCGCACTAATTCCTTCTATAAATCTCCCACTTATCACCAATACGACAACAAGACAATTAGTACACTAACTCCTTCCATAAACCTCCCGCGCATCACCAATACGACATCAAGACAATTAGCGCACTAACGCCTTCTACATACCTCCCACCAACAAACAATACGACATCAAGACAATTAGCGCACTAACCCCTTCTACACACCTCCCACCCACCAACAATACGACATCAAGCCAATTAGAGCACTAACTCCTTCTGTACACCTCCCACGCATCACCAATACCACATCAAGACAATTAGCGCAATAAATTCTTCTATAAATTTCCCACCCATCACCAATACATAAAGACAATTAGCACACTAACTTCTTCTATAAACCTCCCACTCATCACTAAGACGACATCAAGACAATTAGCGTACTATCTCCTTCTATAAACCTCCCACTCATCACGAATACGACATCAAGCCAATTAGCGCACTAATTCCTTCTATAAACCTCCCACCCATCACGAATACAACACCAAGACAATCAGCGAACTAACTCCTTCTATAAATCTTCCACTCATCACCAATACGACATCAAGCCAATTAGCGCACTAACTCATCCAATAAACCTCCCGCCCATCACGAATACGACATCAAGCCAATGAGCGCTCTAACTCCTTCTATAAGCTTCCCACCCATCACCAATACGACATCAATACAATTAACGCGCTAACTCCTTCTATAAACCTCCCACCCATCACCAATACGACATCAAGACAATTAGCGCACTAACTCCTTCTATAAACCACCCACCCACCACCAATACGACATCAAGACAATTAGCGCACTACCTCCTTTTATAAACCTCCCACTCATCACCAACACGACATCAAAAACAATTAGCGCACTAACTCCTTCTTTAAACTTCCCACCCATCACCAATACGACATCAATACAATTAACGCGCTAACTCCTTCTATAAACCTCCCACCCATCACCAATACGACATCAAGACAATTAGCGCACTAACTCCTTCTATAAACCACCCACCCAGCACCAATACGACATCAAGCCAATTAGCGCACTAACTCCTTCTATAAGCTTTCCAGATATCACCAATACGACGTCAAGACAATTAGCACACTAACTCCTTCTATAAACCTCCCGCTTATCACGAATACGACATCAAGCCAATTAGCGCACCAACTCCTTCTTTCAACCTCCCACCCATCACCAATACGACATCAAGACACTCGGCGTACTAACTCCTTCTACAAACCTCCCTCTCATCACACACAATACGACATCAAGCCAATTAGCGCAATAACTCCTTCTATAAACCTCACACCCATCACCAAAACGACATCAAGACAATTAGCGCACTAATTCCTTCTATAAATCTCCCACTTATCACCAATACGACAACAAGACAATTAGTGCACTAACTCCTTCCATAAACCTCCCGCACATCACCAATACGACATCAAGACAATTAGCGCATTAACTCCTTCTACATACCTCCCACCCACCAACAATACGACATCAAGCCTATTAGAGCACTAACTCCTTCTATAAACTTCCCACCCATCACCAATACATAAAGACAATTAGCACACTAATTCCTTCTATAAACCTCCCACTCATCACCAAGACGACATCAAGACAATTAGCGTACTAACTCCTTCTATAAACCTTCCACACACCACCAATACGACATCAAGCCAATTAGGGCACTAATTCCTTCTATAAATTTCCCACCTATCACCAATACGACATCAAGGCAATTAGCGCACTATCTCCTTCTATAAACCTCCCACTCATCACGAATACGACATCAAGCCAATTAGCGCACTAATTCCTTCTATAACCCTCCCACCCATCATGAATACGACACCAAGACAATCAGCGAACTAAATCCTTCTATAAACCTTCCACTCATCACCAATACGACATCAAGCCAATTAGCGCACTAACTCCTTATATACACCTCCAACCCATAACGAATACGACATCAGGACAATTAGCGCACTAACTCCTTTCTAAACCTCTCACTTATCACCAATACGACAACAAGCCAATTAGCACAATAACTCCTTCTATAAGCTTCCCACCCATCACCAATACATCATGACAATTAGCGCACTAACTCCTTTCTAAACCTCCCACACATCACCAATACGACATCAAGCCAATTAGCGCACTAACTCATCCAATAAACCTCCCGCCCATCACGAATACGACATCAAGCCAATGAGCGCTCTAACTCCTTCTATAAACCTGCCATCCATCACCGATATGACATCAAGGCAATTAGCGCATTAACTCCTTCTATAAACCTCCCACTCATCACCAATACGGCATCAATACAATTAGCGCACTAACTCCTTCTATAAACCTCCCGCTCAACACGAATACGACACCAAGCCAATTAGAGCACTAACTCCTTCTATAAACCTCCCACACATCTCCAATACAACATCAAGCCAATTAGCGCATTAACTCCTTCCATAAACCACCCACTCGTCACCAATACGTCATCAAGCAAATTAGCGACCTAGCTCCTTCTATAACCCTCCCACCCATCATGAATACGACACCAAGACAATCAGCGAACTAACTCCTTCTATAAACCTTCCACTCATCACCAATACGACATCAAGCCAATTAGCGCGCTAACTCCTTCTATAAACCTTCCACCCACCACCAATACGACATCAAGCCAACTAAAGCACTAACTCCTTCTATAGACCTTCCATACACCACCAATACGACATCAAGCCAATTAGGGCACTAATTCCTTCTATAAATTTCCCACCTATCACCAATACGACATCAAGGCAATTAGCGCACTATCTCCTTCTATAAACCTCCCACTCATCACGAATACGACATCAAGCCAATTAGCGCACTAATTCCTTCTATAACCCTCCCACCCATCATGAATACGACACCAAGACGATCAGCGAACTAACTCCTTCTATAAATCTTCCACTCATCACCAATACGACATCAAGCCAATTAGCGCACTAACTCCTTCTATAGACCTCCAACCCATAACGAATACGACATCAGGACAATTAGCGCACTAACTCCTTTCTAAACCTCTCACTTATCACCAATACGACAACAAGCCAATTAGCACAATAACTCCTTCTATAAACCTCCCACCCATCACCTATACGACATCAAGACAATTAGCGCACTAACTCCTTCTATAAACCTCCCACTCATCACCAATACGACATCAAGCCAATTAGCGCACTAACTCCTTCTATAAACCTCCCACGCATCTCCAATACAACATCAAGCCAATTAGCGCATTAACTCCTTCCATAAACCACCCACTCGTCACCAATACGTCATCAAGCAAATTAGCGACCTAGCTCCTTCTATAAACCTCCCACTCACCACAAATGAGACATCAAGCCAATTAGCGCTCTAACTCCTTCTTTAATCATCCCATCACCAATACGACATCAAGCCAATTAGCGCACTAACTCCGTCTATAAACCTCCCACTCATCACCAATACGACATCAAGCCAATGAGCGCCCTACCTCCTTCTATAAACATCCCATTCACCACCAATACTACATCAAGCCAATTAGCGCACTAACTCCGTCTATAAACCTCCCACTCATCACCAATACGACATCAGGTCAATTAGCACACTAACTGCGTCTATAAACTTCCAACTCACCACCAATACGTCACCAAACAAATTATGGCACTAACTCTTTCTATAAATGGTGTTTGATGACGTGAAAGCAGTTGGGTTGTGACAACACAACCAAACATCAAACGAAAGCCTAACACGAAATCTATAACACAATATCGTCTTTTCAATATTATCGGCACTTGCTTTTTGTAAAAAAAAACCCTAAAATAGATTGTAAATATTCAATATTCCATTTGAATTTCCGAACAAAAATGCGCACATCTGCAGCATCTTAATTTTTCACAGACATTAAAGTATATTTTTTAAAAGTGACCGGGTATTTTGGGGCTTCTGGGAATTGAAAAACTGTTTGATTTGTTAAGCATTGTTTATTTATAGCAACTTCCGCACCCTCCCCCCCCCCCCCATCTCTAATTCGGCGGCGGTTGAGACACCTTTCTATATGCCAGCAATGACCGTTCCAGCAATCCATTTTTAGGGTTCTGTGGTGGAATCCTGTTCTTGTAACAGACTGCGAAAAGAACCCATTTTCTCAGCGTATATGCCAATGGAAAATACACATCGTAAACAGTTCATATTGCCATTTTAAATTTCCCGGAGTGTACACATGCTAGACGCATTTTGCAGATACGTCCATGCAACAAATAACTGATCGCATAGAAGCGACCTACAGAGCCGTGTTAGAGTTTTGCATGATCACATGATACATACGTTTTGTGCAGGGACGTTGCACTTAAATGGGTGGTGGTGATGATGGGGGGGGGGGGGGGGCGGGTCAGTTAGATTTCTAACTGGGGTTGGGGTTCCAGCACGACAAGTCGTAGGCATGTCCCGATGGCTGCATATCCGTGTCGGAGGAGAGTTCGAGTGCGGGTATCTCCCTCTCGATGGTGGGGGGGGGGGGGGGGGAGGGAATTTTAATATTCGAACCTCTGAGATGGATTCCGAGGAACCCTTTGGCTTAAATCTTTGTCACTTTATCCACAGGAAAAATGCATTTCCCTATGTAGGTCCATGAGTGTACCCTAACACCGACCAGGCTGCATGAGGACTATAGAGTGCTAGCTATTCAACTAAGCCCTACTCATTCGGACCGAATGCCAGTCGGTTGGAAGGAGTAGGTATTGGGTGAATGGTTGTCAGCCTGTAGTCCTTGTGTAGAATCGAGTCGAAATGTAGGAAACTTTTATCACCTGAAAGAAAAAGTCGGAGAATTTGATGGAAAATTTAAAAAAAATAACTCTGGCTCTGACCGTTGGAACTTCAGTCATCAGTCAATTAAAATGTTGGAACCCGAAAGTTAAACGGAATGCAGAGTCGGTGCACAGCGAATGAATAAAGCCGGTAGCCGCAAGCTATCGCCGACCTCAGTCGAAAATACTGTGACCACAGGTTGCAAATTCAAATCGACTGGTCGAAAAAGTCTGAACAGTTGAAACATGAAGGAAATTGACTCGTAACAAACTGAAGAATTTAATTGCCTTTGCGGTCAAACGCAGCTTCCAAAATATGATTCCTGTATCTCCCGAGTGTGTGGCTAATTGCTACCCATAATGCAGATTTGCATTCAATCTAGACGTATTTACATGCAGAAGATATATAAAGGTTATGGACGTAGGAGCCGGGAAAGGACAGGGAGCACGCCCCCTCCAACTTTTTTCCCGAAAATGGTCGAGCGAGAGAGAGAGAGAGAGAGAGAGAGAGAGAGAGAGAGAGAGAGAGAGAGAGAGAGAGAGAGAGAGAGAGAGAGAGCTTCTTTACCGGTAGTCCAGTACTATATCATTTTAACACCATAATACACTACCAAAAAACTGGGCCTGGGAGGAGAGTACACTCGCGACTCAAGGACCATTAGTAGTACAGCATGTCTCCGAACGACCCTGAATACTCAGACTTTTGGAGGAGAAACTACTGTTCAATTCCTACAGGAACAGAATTTTTTTTTTTGGGGGGGGGGGGGTGGGGGTGGGGGTGGGAGCCATTTTTTCCTGTGCAAAATTTCGGCCCCATCGAGGTAGATCTGGCAAGGTGTGGACGTACTGCATATATACTATGCGATGGTATATGCAGTCATATATGTACACACGGGGCTCTGGGTATATATTGTGGCTACGTGATGAAATATTGATAGGGAAGATATTGATAGGGAAGATGAGTTTTCCTGAAAGATTTCCTGTGAAATGGTTGACATTGCCATTGGCACTGTGACGTCATGACGCGAACGGGAAGCCATAGAATAGTTGATCGCTGTTGCCAACTGTACAATGTGATATGACGTTATAAGGGAAAGGGTTACAAGGAAAAGTGGGAGTCGGGCTTTTCGTACTGGACTGATATGATACGATAGTATATAAATAGTTACATATCCCTGTAGGTCCCATGTTAGAGTTAGGGAGTACTAAACCACACAATGGGTTGTATACTATAGTATATAAATAGATATATACCCCTGTAGGTCCCATGTGAGCCTTTGGTACTACTAAACCACACAATGGGTTGTATACTATAGTATATAAATAGATATATATCCCTGTAGGTCTAATGTTAGAGTTAGGGAGTACTAAACCACACAATGGGTTGTATACTATAGTATATAAATAGATATATACCCCTGTAGGTCCCATGTTAGCCTTTGGTACTACTAAACCACACAATGGGTTGTATACTATAGGATATAAATAGATATATACCCATGTAGGTCCCATGTTAGTGTTAGGGAGTTCTAAACCACACAATGGGTTGTATACTATAGTATATAAATAGATATATACCCCTGTAGGTCCCATGTTAGAGTTAGGGAGTACTAAACCACACAATGGGTTGTATACTATAGTATATAAATAGATATATACCCCTGTAGGTCCCATGTTAGTGTTAGGGAGTACTAAACCACACAATGGGTTGTATACTATAGTATATAAATAGATATATACCCCTGTAGGTCCCATGTTAGTGTTAGGGACTACTAAACCACACAATGGGTTGTATACTATAGTATATAAATAGATATATACCCCTGTAGGTCCCATGTTAGCCTTTGGGACTACTAAACCACACAATGGGTTGTATACTATAGTATATAAATAGATATATACCCATGTAGGTCCCATGTTAGCCTTTGGGACTACTAAACCACACAATGGGTTGTATACTATAGTACAGAAATAGATATATACCCCTGTAGGTCCCATGTAAGCCTTTGGTACTACTAAACCACACAATGGGTTGTATACTATAGTATATAAATAGATATATACCCCTGTAGGTCCCATGTTAGAGTTTGGTACTACTAAACCACACAATGGGTTGTATACTATAGTATACAAATAGATATATACCCCTGTAGGTCCCATGTTAGCCTTTGGGACTACTAAACCACACAATGGGTTGTATACTATAGTATATAAATAGATATATACCCCTGAAGGTCCCATGTTAGCCTTTGGGACTACTAAACCACACAATGGGTTGTATACTATAGTATATAAATAGATATAAACCCCTGTAGGTCCCATGTTAGTGTTAGGGACTACTAAACCACACAATGGGTTGTATACTATAGTATATAAATAGATATATACCCCTGTAGGTCCCATGTTAGCCTTTGGTACTACTAAACCACACAATGGGTTGTATACTATAGTATGTAAATAGATATATACCCCTGTAGGTCCCATGTTAGAGTTTGGGACTACTAAACCACACAATGGGTTGTATACTATAGTATATAAATAGATATATACCCCTGTAGGTCCCATGTTAGTGTTAGGGACTACTAAACCACACAATGGGTTGTATACTATAGTATATAAATAGATATATACCCCTGTAGGTCCCATGTTAGCCTTTGGGACTACTAAACCACACACTGGGTTGTATACTATAGTATATAAATAGATATATACCCATGTAGGTCCCATGTTAGTGTTAGGGAGTACTAAACCACACAATGGGTTGTATACTATAGTATATAAAAAGATATATACCCCTGTAGGTCCCATGTTAGTGTTAGGGAGTACTAAACCACACAATGGGTTGTATACTATAGTATATAAATAGATATATACCCCTGTAGGTCCCATGTTAGAGTTAGGGAGTACTAACCCACACAATGGGTTGTATACTATAGTATATAAATAGATATATACCCCTGTAGGTCCCATGTTAGAGTTAGGGAGTACTAAACCACACAATGGGTTGTATACTATAGTATATAAATAGATATATACCCATGTAGGTCCCATGTTAGAGTTTGGGACTACTAAACCACACAATGGGTTGTATACTATAGTATATAAATAGATATATACCGCTGTAGGTCCCATGTTAGTGTTAGGGAGTACTAAACCACACAATGGGTTGTATACTATAGTATATAAATAGATATATACCCCTGTAGGTCCCATGTTAGAGTTAGGGAGTACTAAACCACACAATGGGTTGTATACTATAGTATATAAATAGATATATACCCCTGTAGGTCCCATGTTAGTGTTAGGGAGTACTAAACCACACAATGGGTTGTATACTATAGTATATAAATGGATATATACCCCTGTAGGTCCCATGTTAGAGTTAGGGAGTACTAAACCACACAATGGGTTGTATACTATAGTATATAAATAGATATATATCCCTGTAGGTCCCATGTTAGAGTTAGGGAGTACTAAACCACACAATGGGTTGTATACTATAGTATATAAATAGATATATACCCCTGTAGGTCCCATGTTAGAGTTAGGGAGTACTAAACCACACAATGGGTTGTATACTATAGTATATAAATAGATATATATCCCTGTAGGTCCCATGTTAGAGTTAGGGAGTACTAAACCACACAATGGGTTGTATACTATAGTATATAAATAGATATATACCCATGTAGGTCCCATGTTAGAGTTTGGGACTACTAAACCACACAATGGGTTGTATACTATAGTATATAAATAGATATATACCCCTGTAGGTCCCATGTTAGAGTTAGGGAGTACTAAACCACACAATGGGTTGTATACTATAGTATATAAATAGATATATACCCCTGTAGGTCCCATGTTAGTGTTAGGGAGTACTAAACCACACAATGGGTTGTATACTATAGTATATAACTAGATATATACCCATGTAGGTCCCATATTAGCCTTTGGGACTACTAAACCACACAATGGGTTGTATACTATAGTATATAAATAGATATATACCCCTGTAGGTCCCATGTTAGAGTTAGGGAGTACTAAACCACACAATGGGTTGTATACTATAGTATATAAATAGATATATACCTCTGTAGGTCCCATGTTAGTGTTAGGGAGTACTAAACCACACAATGGGTTGTATACTATAGTATATAAATAGATATATACCCCTGTAAGTCCCATGTTAGAGTTAGGGAGTACTAAACCACACAATGGGTTGTATACTATAGTATATAAATAGATATATACCCCTGTAGGTCCCATGTTAGTGTTAGGGAGTACTAAACCACACAATGGGTTGTATACTATAGTATAAAAATAGATATATACCCCTGTAGGTCCCATGTTAGCCTTTGGTACTACTAAACCACACAATGGGTTGTATACTATAGTATATAAATAGATATATACCCCTGTAGGTCCCATGTTAGTGTTAGGGAGTACTAAACCACACAATGGGTTGTATACTATAGTATATAAATAGATATATACCCCTGTAGGTCCCATGTTAGAGTTTGGTACTACTAAACCACACAATGGGTTGTATACTATAGTATATAAATAGATATATACCCCTGTAGGTCCCATGTTAGCCTTTGGGACTACTAAACCACACAATGGGTTGTATACTATAGTATATAAATAGATATATACCCCTGTAGGTCCCATGTTAGTGTTAGGGAGTACTAAACCACGCAATGGGTTGTGTACTATAGTATATAAATAGATATATACCCCTGTAGGTCCCATGTTAGTGTTAGATATATACCCATGTAGGTCCCATGTTAGAGTTTGGTACTACTAAACCACACAATATGTTGTATACTATAGTATATAAATAGATATATACCCCTGTAGGTCCCATGTTAGTGTTAGGGAGTACTAAACCACACAATGGGTTGTATGCTATAGTATATAAATAGATATATACCCCTGTAGGTCCCATGTTAGTGTTAGGGAGTACTAAACCACACAATGGGTTGTATACTATAGTATATAAATAGATATATACCCCTGTAGGTCCCATGTTAGAGTTAGGGAGTACTAAACCACACAATGGGTTGTATACTATAGTATATAAATAGATATATACCCCTGTAGGTCCCATGTTAGAGTTAGGGAGTACTAAACCACACAATGGGTTGTATACTATAGTATATAAATAGATATATACCCATGTAGGTCCCATGTTAGAGTTTGGGACTACTAAACCACACAATGGGTTGTATACTATAGTATATAAATAGATATATACTCCTGTAGGTCCCATGTTAGTGTTAGGGAGTACTAAACCACACAATGGGTTGTATACTATAGTATATAAATAGATATATACCCCTGTAGGTCCCATGTTAGAGTTAGGGAGTACTAAACCACACAATGGGTTGTATACTATAGTATATAAATAGATATATACCCCTGTAGGTCCCATGTTAGTGTTAGGGAGTACTAAACCACACAATGGGTTGTATACTATAGTATATAAATAGATATATACCCCTGTAGGTCCCATGTTAGAGTTAGGGAGTACTAAACCACACAAGGGGTTGTATACTATAGTATATAAATAGATATATATCCCTGTAGGTCCCATGTTAGAGTTAGGGAGTACTAAACCACACAATGGGTTGTATACTATAGTATATAAATAGATATATACCCCTGTAGGTCCCATGTTAGCCTTTGGGACTACTAAACCACACAATGGGTTGTATACTGTAGTATATAAATAGATATATACCCCTGTAGGTCCCATGTTAGTGTTAGGGAGTACTAAACCACACAATGGGTTGTATACTATAGTATATAAATAGATATATACCCCTGTAGGTCCCATGTTAGTGTTAGATATATACCCATGTAGGTCCCATGTTAGAGATAGGGAGTACTAAACCACACAGTGGGTTGTATACTATAGTATATAAATAGATATATACCCCTGTAGGTCCCATGTTAGTGTTAGGGTGTACTAAACCACACAATGGGTTGTATACTATAGTATATAAAAAGATATATACCCCTGTAGGTCCCATGTTAGCCTTTGGGACTACTAAACCACACAATGGGTTGTATACTATAGTATATAAATAGATATATACCCCTGTAGGTCCCATGTTAGAGTTAGGGAGTACTAAACCACACAATGGGTTGTATACTATAGTATATAAAAAGATATATACCCCTGTAGGTCCCATGTTAGCCTTTGGGACTACTAAACCACACAATGGGTTGTATACTATAGTATATAAATAGATATATACCCCTGTAGGTCCCATGTTAGAGTTAGGGAGTACTAAACCACACAATGGGTTGTATACTATAGTATATAAATAGATATATACCCCTGTAGGTCCCATGTTAGAGTTTGGTACTACTAAACCACACAATATGTTGTATACTATAGTATATAAATAGATATATACCCCTGTAGGTCCCATGTTAGTGTTAGGGAGTACTAAACCACACAATGGGTTGTATACTATAGTATAGAAATAGATATATACCCCTGTAGGTCCCATGTTAGTGTTAGGGAGTACTAAACCACAGAGTGGGTTGCATACTATAGTATATAAATAGATATATACCCCTGTAGGTCCCATGTTAGTGTTAGGGAGTACTAAACCACACAATGGGTTGTATACTATAGTATAGAAATAGATATATTCCCCTGTAGGTCCCATGTTAGCCTTTGGTACTACTAAACCACACAATGGGTTGTATACTATAGTATATAAATAGATATATACCCCTGTAGGTCCCATGTTAGTGTTAGGGAGTACTAAACCACACAATGGGTTGTATACTACAGTATATAAATAGATATATACCCCTGTAGGTCCCATGTTAGTGTTAGGGAGTACTAAACCACACAATGGGTTGTATACTATAGTATATAAATAGATATATACCCCTGTAGGTCCCATGTTAGCCTTTGGGACTACTAAACCACACAATGGGTTGTATACTATAGTATATAGATAGATATATACCCCTGTAGGTCCCATGTTAGAGTTAGGGAGAACTAAACCACACAATGGGTTGTATACTATAGTATATAAATACATATATACCCCTGTAGGTCCCATATTAGCCTTTGGTACTACTAAACCACACAATGGGTTGTATACTACAGTATATAAATAGATATATACCCCTGTAGGTCCAATGTTAGAGTTAGGGAGTACTAAACCACACAATGGGTTGTATACTATAGTATATAAACAGTTACATACCCCTGTAGGTCCCATGTTAGAGTTAGGGAGTACTAAACCACACAATGGGTTGTATACTATAGTATATAAATAGATATATACCCCTGTAGGTCCCATGTTAGCCTTTGGTACTACTAAACCACACAATGGGTTGTATACTATAGTATATAAATAGATATATACCCCTGTAGGTCCCATGTTAGAGTTAGGGAGTACTAAACCACACAATGGGTTGTATACTATAGTATATAAATAGATATATACCCCTGTAGGTCCCATGTTAGTGTTAGGGAGTACTAAACCACACAATGGGTTGTATACTATAGTATATAAAGAGATATATACCCCTGTAGGTCCCATGTTAGGCTTTGGGACTACTAAACCACACAATGGGTTGTATACCATAGTATATAAATAGATATATACCCCTGTAGGTCCCATGTTAGTGTTAGGGAGTACTAAACCACACAATGGGTTGTATACTATAGTATATAAAAAGATATATACCCCTGTAGGTCCCATGTTAGCCTTTGGTACTACTAAACCACACAATGGGTTGTATACTATAGTATATAAATAGATATATACCCCTGTAGGTCCCATGTTAGTGTTAGGGAGTACTAAACCACACAATGGGTTGTATACTATAGTATATAAATAGATATATACCCCTGTAGGTCCCATGTTAGTGTTAGGGAGTACTAAACCACACAATGGGTTGTATACTATAGTATATAAATAGATATATACCCCTGTAGGTCCCATGTTAGAGTTAGGGAGTACTAAACCACACAATGGGTTGTATACTATAGTATATAAATAGATATATACCCCTGTAGGCCCCATGTTAGTGTTAGGGAGTACTAAACCACACAATGGGTTGTATACTAGAGTATATAAATAGATATATACCCCTGTAGGTCCCATGTTAGCCTTTGGGACTACTAAACCACACAATGGGTTGTATACTATAGTATATAAATACATATATACCCCTGTAGGTCCCATATTAGCCTTTGGGACTACTAAACCACACAATGGGTTGTATACTATAGTATATAAATAGATATATACCCCTGTAGGTCCCATGTTAGCCTTTGGGACTAGTAAACCACACAATGGGTTGTATACTATAGTATATAAATAGATATATACCCCTGTAGGTCCCATGTTAGAGTTTGGTACTACTAAACCACACAATGGGTTGTATACTATAGTATATAAATAGATATATACCCCTGTAGGTCCCATGTTAGAGTTTGGTACTACTAAACCACACAATGGGTTGTATACTATAGTATATAAATATATAGATACCCCTGTAGGTCCCATGTTAGACTTTGGGACTACTAAACCACACAATGGGTTGTATACTATAGTATATAAATAGATATATACCCCTGTAGGGCTCATGTTAGAGTTAGGGAGTACTAAACCACACAATGAGTTGTATACTATAGTATATAAATAGATATATACCCCTGTAGGCCCCATGTTAGAGTTAGGGAGTACTAAACCATTAAATGGGTTGTATACTATAGAATATAAATAGTTATATACCCTTGTAGGTCCCATGTCAGCCTTTGGGACTACTAAACCACACAATGGGTTGTATACTATAGTATATAAATAGATATATACCCCTGTAGTTCCCATGTTAGAGTTAGGGAGTACTAAACCACACAATGGGTTGTATACTATAGTATATAAATAGATATATACCCCTGTAGGCCCCATGTTAGAGTTAGGGAGTACTAAACCACACAATGGGTTGTATACTATAGAATATAAATAGTTATATACCCCTGTAGGTCCCATGTCAGCCTTTGGGACTACTAAACCACACAATGGGTTGTATAGTATAGTATATAAATAGATATATACCCCTGTAGGCCCCATGTTAGAGTTAGGGAGTTCTACACCACACAATGGGTTGTATACTATAGTATATAACTACATATATACCCCTGTAGGTCCCATGTTGGCCTTTGGGACTACAAAACCACACAATGGGTTGTATACTATAGTATATAAAGAGATATATACCCCTGTAGGTCCCATGTTAGAGTTTGGGACTACTAAACCACACAATGGGTTGTATACTATAGTATATAAATAGATATATACCCCTGTAGGTCCCATGTTAGAGTTAGGGAGTACTAAACCACACAATGGGTTGTATACTATAGTATATAAATGGATATATACCCATGTAGGTCCCATGTTAGAGTTTGGGACTACTAAACCACACAATGGGTTGTATACTATAGTATATAAATAGATATATACCCCTGTAGGTCCCATGTTAGAGTTAGGGAGTACTAAACCACACAATGGGTTGTATACTATAGTATATAAATAGATATATACCCCTGTAGGTCCCATGTTAGTGTTAGGGAGTACTAAACCACACAATGGGTTGTATACTATAGTATATAACTAGATATATACCCATGTAGGTCCCATATTAGCCTTTGGGACTACTAAACCACACAATGGGTTGTATACTATAGTATATAAATAGATATATACCCCTGTAGGTCCCATGTTAGAGTTAGGGAGTACTAAACCACACAATGGGTTGTATACTATAGTATATAAATAGATATATACCTCTGTAGGTCCCATGTTAGTGTTAGGGAGTACTAAACCACACAATGGGTTGTATACTATAGTATATAAATAGATATATACCCCTGTAAGTCCCATGTTAGAGTTAGGGAGTACTAAACCACACAATGGGTTGTATACTATAGTATATAAATAGATATATACCCCTGTAGGTCCCATGTTAGTGTTAGGGAGTACTAAACCACACAATGGGTTGTATACTATAGTATAAAAATAGATATATACCCCTGTAGGTCCCATGTTAGCCTTTGGTACTACTAAACCACACAATGGGTTGTATACTATAGTATATAAATAGATATATACCCCTGTAGGTCCCATGTT